>JARCFY010000006.1:43748333-44972500 GCA_029233225.1 Lepidodactylus listeri | reverse complement strand
AAACTCCAACAGAACACACTCAGAATAAAGTAGGGCACAAAATACAATTAGTTCAAGTTGGGGAAGGAACTGCTCTATCCTTCAGAGGGGATCTCTTCTAATTAAAGTTGTGTTCTAAAGGAAAGTATACTCTTAAAATAGGATTGTTTTCAGTGAGGTGACAAGCTAAACCTAGTGCCCAGACTTTTTAGTACAGACAAAATACAGAGGTCTCAAATTAGCAGTGTCTTGTGGTAAGCAGTGGGTACAGATGAGGCCTTAAGATAACCAACTGATACATCCTGAAAAGTTTAATTTATTGACTGAAGGAGGTCTGATATGATATTCTGAATCCTGGTTTTAAAGGAAGGAATCTGTTCTTTGGGAAAGCACTGCCATTCATGTACTTCACTGTAAAGTTAGCTTTGAGACATGTGTTCCATAGGGTTCTTTCAGACATCATATTAGGTTAATTTAAGATAAGCAGATACTTCAGATAGAGACTGCAGTTAATGCTTAGTAAGAAGTTTCTCATAGGATGTTACCTCCACAGGAGATAAGTTAGGTTTTCTGAATCCACCCATTTTCACTATGCTATTGGCAATATCCCCAAAGTATATGATAAATAGGCATTCTCAAACTTCAGAAGGCCCCTAAGGTGAGAAGGCGGGTATTTAGGGGTAAGTGGTAATAAACCCTCACTTTCTATTATGTGATTATTCCTTAGAATACTTTTGGAATATTGCAATTTAAAAAAAAAAACTTAATGAATGTTCTTAAAAATATAGTGCTTTTTTCTTTTTCTTTTTTGTGATTTACCTCAGAATACAAACAAGAGCTGGCCCTTGCTATGAATCTTCTCTCCTAAGGAACTTCTAAGCCTCCCAAGTGTAACTGAGGGAAAAATATGTTGTAAATTGTTTGCTGGGTGATGTCCAATCATATTTTCATTCCAGGACCAATTAATGAAAGGTCAAAGAGTAGAGGGCATGGGTGGGAATCCATGGTCACATAGGCCAACAGCATGATATAAATGAGAGGTTCCTTAGGAGATTAAAAAAATATGCAAATTAGATTGCTTTTAGTAGCTGGGGGGGAAATAAAGTTATAATATCCCTGCATGTTCTTAGTTATTTCATGCACTAAATTATGTTGGATTTACCTTCAGCAGTTCCAGGAGAATGTGTATACTCTACTAGCCCATCACATAGTTACCTTGTTTTAAGCACATAGGAAAGAGACATATTTCCAAGTGGAAATAACTTACAGGAAGTGGGGTGGGGTAAGGGTTAAAAAAGTAGTAGTGATATTTCATCACCTGCTCCTAGTCTCAGCTCAGGGAAGCAAACATTGGTGAGCAAGCCCAGCATCTTTCATGCTGCAATCATTCATCACAAAAAAAGTTGAGCTTGGGCAAAACGGTAACTAATACAAATGCTGTTTTACAGTTAATAGTTACACTTTAGAAATGAGTTGACTAGTCATAGTTGAAGGAATACACATTTGCCATGAGGCTGTTTTGGACTGGTCACCAGTTTTACATAGATGCTACAGAATCAGAAGAATAATAAAGGCCAATATGACTGTCAAGGCTAATATCCTGTGCCAAGATTGGTTTCAGTGACATAGCCTCTGTGCCTGCGTTCCTTAGGAACAATACTTCCCCCCCTAGTTAGGAGTGTGTCCAAAATAATGGCTACTTAAAGGATTAGTTGGGGATAATGTATCTCCAGAAAACGAAAGGCTCCTGGTTATTGTGTATCTGTATAGCCCACTTTTCTACCATGGAGCTCAGAGCTGGATACCATAGGTTACACGATAACAAACTGTACAATTTCAATAAAATCTGCATAGACGGCATTACATAGGAGGCAGGGATTAGAACAATTCCCAGTCACAACAGGTCCCTCTAAAAGTATCACTTCAATGGATCTGATAGGAAGGGGCTCCATGCATCATGGGCTCAGGGAGGGGCCATGGCTCAGTGGTAAGCTGAGTGGTAACCACAAGGAAAGGTGGGATATAAATGTTTTTAATAAATAAAATAAATGAATAAAAATAAAAGCAAATTCCTTTCTTCTGTTGTTTTATGTACCTGGGCCATATTCTTTAATATCAGAAAAAGAACTGGAAGGATTAGGACATCAATTTGATAGTCACTTATATCGGTTTCCATGAGGAATACATTTTTGAGTGTAACTTTTCTCACAATACTATACTGAGATGTTATACTCCTCACTCAAGGGACTGTTCCTGCCAAATTTCACTCAAATAGGAGTGAGTGTCCCAACGTCTATATGTTAGCCTGACTGCTTTATTCTGTTATCAAAATTGGGGGAATATTAGCTCTTAATAAGCAGCAGTAGGCATTAATGGACCTAGCACCTTTGTATACAGAGACTGGGCCTCTCTCAGACCTCCCAAAAAGAGACACAGGCCCTGTCCACACTGTCACTTTTGTCGCTCATTTCTCCCTATTGCTTCAGGTTCCCCCACCCCCCATATGTTTTGTTCTCTCTAGTAGTCCCAGAGGGAGCAAAACACATGTGGAAAAGGGGGAGGAACCCAAAGCAATAGGGAGAAATGAGCAGCAAAAGTGACAGTGTGGACAGGGCCACAGAGACTCAAATGAAGTTAAAAAGAGTCTTTAGTTTACTTAATGATAATAAAAGTGATTCATTCAGATGTTGCAAAAATCATACATACCATCATACAGGTCTAAGAAGTAAGATAGAATTAAAGAGATGGTTGCATTAGCAGGAAAGGGATGGTATCCTGTAGAGGGAAATATTTACCTTCCAGAAGCCTGGTTTCCATCCTGCTAGAAGAATAGAGGGTATTTGAAAAGGGGGAGGAAGGATCACATGCTCTGAACCAGCAGAAACACATGGCGGGCCCTAGCATGCACACAAGGGTCCAGAAGGGAGGTTGGGAAGGAGATAGCAAGACAAGTGAGATCTGACTGTCTGGAGATTGGGAGACTGCTCATAAGGGAGGGCGTCGCTGGGGGCTGGCTTGCCAAGCGACCTCCTCTGTGCTGATCCACCTCTAAAGTTCTAACCAATAGGGTATAGGATGGGACATTGTTTAAGGATGACCTAATCACATCTAGAGACACCTGGTCTGGAGGAAAGATGACACATAGGTGAGGCCATCGTTCTACCCAAGAGGGATTAAGCCAAGTCAATTGTCTGTTAACTGCTTCCATAGTCCATGTGAAGTGGGCAATTAAGCCTTCATTTAGCTGAAACAATGTCTGTTGTGGGGGAAAGGAGCATGATATGCGGAGACTTGGATTTGACAATGTTTGGACATCTCTTTGCACACAGGGATGAACCAGAGTCACAAACTGGCTTCTGTACTTCAGAGAGGTTTCTGGGAACTGGAACAATGGTTTCTGCTGGACTGTCGTCTCCTGGCATAGGATGGTGTTTGTCTGCAGTTGGCATCTGTTGTACACTCAGCAACACAAGTCCTCTCATACACTTATCATTATTGTCCATGATCTTACACTTATGAAATTATCATACATAAGTCCACTAAAACAGTGCCTTGCAGCTTACATATAAGCTATTACATCTCCCCATTGCACAACTGGCCTGAGGAGTGAATTGGCATACGAACAGGCTTTCCACCTTCCTGGGGATTCTTGAGTGAGGGAAGGGCTCTGTTTTGTTTTCAGTACAAATATGGTAGTGAGAAGAGACCTAAAGCCTGCCCTTTCCCCTGTAGTATATCAGTGTACTCTATTTCTTTCATCATTTTCTCTTCCTTCATAGCTGACTTGATATCACAACCTGGCCAAGAGAAAACATGCTTTTAACAGTAGAATACAGCAACGTATGGAGAGGAGGACCAGAGTCAGTTCCATGTGATGGCATGCTCCAGTCTTGTTTTTAAATGTTGGTTAAGGATGTGGATGGATGAACAGACAAACACCCCGATTTAGACATAGACAGACAGACCCATGCACATCAGGTTCTCCCACTCCACCATGGCTGCTGCTTTCAATCACAATAAAAGTGTCCAAGTGACCTCAGATCCTGTTTTCTCTCTCGAATAGATGAGCTGATTCTTGGTCATCATTGATGATTGCTCTTGTATCACCTAACTGTGCATGTTCACCCATCTCAAGTGGAATGCCTTAAGACTTTGCCTCCTTCACCCCCATATGTAGGGCACATAGCCTGCCTATTACTAAGTGAACAAAGCCTGAACTTCTGCTCCTGTTCTCCCACAAGTTGCTGCACTCCAGCCAGCATGTCAGCATGTGCAAACAGAGCCTTTGCCTTGCTTAACAGGTGCTGAATCAGACAATGAAACAGGCTACACAAACAAAAGATCCATGTTTGCATAGAATCAGAAAGTCCTCCCTTATCTGGGGACATGGTGCAATGATTGGTCAACACTCTACACAGAAACGTCAGTCAGGATGATACTGACCTGAGTGGGAAGAGTGGCTAGCAGGAAGGTTTTACTATGTTCAGCTGCTTATGAAGTGCTTCTCACAAGAATGAAAGGCCAGAGATGGGATGATATGCCAATAAAGGTCTATGAATGAATGAATGAAGGCCACAGGGGGAGCTGGATTATAGTGTTGCTGAAAATGTTGCCGTAAGAGAGGTAGACACTTTTGGGACTTGCCTGGCCTCCTTCCTTCAGGAAGGCGTCTTAGCTGCAAGAGGAAGAGATCTTGAATTGATAGATCTTTAAGGTCATCTAACCAGCAGAGTATTATGTTTAGAGTGTCAGATGAGGCATGGGGAAACCTGGGTCCAAATCCACTCACACATGAAGCTCATTGGTCACTCTCCGCCAGCCTAATCTGCATCATAGGGTTGTTTTAAGAAGGAACTGAAAAAGGAGAGACCCCGTCTATGCTGTCCTGAGTTGCTTGGAAGAAGGGCAGGATAAGAAATGTAAAACATAGCCACAGCACCCCTCCCATTATGAGTGTGGCCTGTAGTGAAATTCAGTGAGATGGAGATGGTGATTCAGCATCACATTACCACAGAGAGAGGCACTGCTGCATCAGATAAAGCTTTGAATGCTGTGGAGTGGGAAGGCCAAGTTGTTTCATCATCAGACAAAGCCTCTGCTGTACAGTGACACACTGCCGCTGCTATTAACTACCTCAAGTTTTGACCTGGAGACCAGAGCAGCCCCCCGGGTGGATTGATGCCTCCCTATGAGAAGAAAAACATACAAGGGCACCAGTTATTAATATGCACTGGATGATCATGGGAGTGATGGTGTTAGCCGAAATGCTCTGATTTACGTTTAGCAATTGGCGAAATACATGGGTTCTTGCCAACTATACCAAGGTCCCACCCCTTCCGGGAGTTCCCAGTAAATAGGCAGTGAGGCTGTAGTTCAGTTTGAATGGGATTTACTGAAAATATGTATTTCAAGCACACAAAATCGTAATCACACACACATTCACACAGGCCTAAGAAACAAAGTCAGAAAATAGCACATTTGCATGAGCAGGATTTCGATGAGGGGGAAGCAATACGTTACCTTCCTGAAGAGGAGTTGTCCGACCGAAGGAAGAATTGGATGGGGAAGGAAAATATAGAAAACTATGGGACATGATGCTCGAACCTGCGAGACCACGTGGTTCTCTCTGTTCCAGGATACAGAGATTTAAAGATGGAGGCAAGGGTATTGGTATAGCAAGCTGGACATAAGGGGTAGTAAAGCAGATAGGGGATGATGGCTCAAGAGACCGATTGCCTCTGTGCAAGGTCTTTTATTAGGTGGTTTTGGGGGTGGGCTGCGCAGACCACATCCCCCTAACACACCTACTAGGTAGTCCATCCCTTACTGACCCTGCCATAGGTTACAGGTGAACAAAAAGGAGGAGGGCCGGGGAGTGGACAATATTGTAGAAACTATGATCTCACCAGGAACACACCTTGGGCAAGGCCCGATGACTCACCGGGGCCACTTCTATTGTTAGTTAATGGCTCTGGCCGACTGGGTGATGGCCCGACCATCAGTTGCTAGGTAACCGCGTTAGCATAATTCATTCAGGTGAGTTGGAGGGGGCAGGGGTTGATCAGCGTGGTGTGACAGAAAGAAACCTCATGGCAGAAGGAGTCTTTGTCTCTGTCTTTAGGTGAACTATCTAGGGTGCCAGCTTCCTGGCATGGGCTGGAACTTTCCCCAGCAATGGAGAATTCACATGGCCCTTCCAATGCTAGCAACCCAAGTTCAGGCTTATGAATCTTAAAATCCATAAGAGCACTAAAAGTGCCTAGCTGGCCAACAATGGGAGATCTACACAAGGGGCTTTTTGGGATAACACTTCCTCACACTGAGGAGCAGCCCCCACCTCACCCTCCTTGGCTGGGTTATCTCTCTTCTCAGCAAGTTGTTGGCTCAATGTCTCACTTTCCAGGGTGTAATTGGGAGGGCACTTTTAAAACTGGCCCTGTGCCAGTTGTGAATAAGTGGCCCAGGCAAACAGACTTTCAGCCGGCTACCCTTCTCCTGACATGACATGATGAGAAAAGTGTGGCCTATCTATGCATCAGACCACAGGTGAAAACATTGGGAGCAGGGCTAGTTTAAAAAATGGGGAGGTGGCGGTGCGA
The DNA here is from genome assembly GCA_029233225.1 of Lepidodactylus listeri. Classification (NCBI taxonomy): domain Eukaryota; kingdom Metazoa; phylum Chordata; class Lepidosauria; order Squamata; family Gekkonidae; genus Lepidodactylus; species Lepidodactylus listeri. The sequence goes on along the minus strand of JARCFY010000006.1, from coordinate 44,965,922 downwards.
GTCTTTGGAATCACAGCATCTTCAGCCCTGTCCATGTTACAGTGAACACAAGCTCATCCAGAATGTACAGACACACATCGATTTATCAGGAAGGAGCAATGTGTGTTTCCTTTAAAAATAAAACTGGGGACCAGTACTTGGATAAAGATGGGAATTAAATCACATATTCCTTGAATTTAGCATAGACCTGGTTAAGACACAAAATTATCAAGTGTACACTGAACATGGATTGTGTATGTGTTCACTATAACACATATAGGGCTTTTAACTGCCTGTGAACCTACCTTCATTTCCTCCTGTTATCTCCTTATCTTTTCTAACAGTGCTTCTGTAAGCAAAGGCAATTTAAATGGAATTGTTTGCCCAGTGGGGTCTTTGTTGCTCCCTGTTCCTTTCCTGCGTGCACAGTGAAAGCTTACCTTAGATGTGCTTAATTCCAGCACAAGTTCTCTCCCACCCCAGTATCTGTCAGATGTTCTTTACCTAGCTGGTTGCTTGTGGATGCTGCTGTTTTTGCAACTTGCTGACAGGAGCATATTTAATAAGCTTCTAGTGGGATCCCCCACCCACGTCCCTATGTAGTAGTCTCATGTACTGTAGGGATGTGTAAGTGAACTGGAGGGGGAAGTGACATTTGGACAGAGAAAGGAAAGGTTCCCAGCTTTGTAGGCTGTTAAAATAAGGTAATGTAAAAAATATGGATCTAGAAGGCAACTTACGCAATTACTTGATAATGTGAGAAAACATTTGTACTGCAAAGGAGATTGCTTCCTGTTTATGCATGAATCACTCATCAGGGTAAACAGAAAGCAATTAATTATCAAAGTAACCAGGAATCATTCAATCAGTCATCAAAGTGATTTTTTTTTCTTCCACCTGATGTTTATAGAGGGAGGGAGGAAGAGAGTCTGGAGAAATGAACTTAAATTTCTGTGATTTTTTCCCCCTTGATTCCCCCCCCCCCTAAAACTGGAACATTCCCTATGCCAAATATGCAAGAAGGATCCTTTTAGGAGGGAAACAAACAAAGTTACAGGTGAAACAGTGTTCCCTACTAAAAGTAATGGGAGATGACAATCCAATGAAGCTGATGGGCAATATATTCAGGACAAACAAAAGAAAATACCTCTTTACACAAAAGTGATTAAAATGTTGAATTCAGTGTAGTGATGGTAGACAACTTTAAAAGGGTATTAGACAGATTCATGGCTACCAACTGTGGGAACTAAAGGGAACTTCCATGTTCAGAGGCAGTAAATCTCTGAATACCAGTGCCAGGAGTCAACATCAGGGGAAGGCCTCAGCATCTATGCCCTGTTGTTGGGCCTCCAGAGGAACTCATTGGCCACTGTGTGAGACAGGATGCTGGACTAAATGGACTACTAAATTGGGTGCATCTCTGATCCAGCAGGGCCCTTCTTATGAATACAAAATTAAAGCAGTTTAATGTAATAATAAATTAAAACAGAATTTTTGGGAAAATAAATTTAAAAATGCACAGATCTAATGGATGGAAATGGTCATGGCTTTATCATGAGTGGATGCTTCCATGTCTAGACTGATCTGTTTTTATAAATGATTTCTCCTGGTTGTTTTGACTGTATGGCATGATCGACTCCCCTTGCTTAGTGTCCACGGGCTGCTTTCTCCTGGATCCTTATGTTGGCTTTCGAGTTGACATTCTTTAATAAATGTGGTTAAAAAGAGAAACATTACCTTTTGATTAAACTGAGACAGTCATAATATGACTGATAATAGTGCAGTTCCTTTCCCTCCCCCCCTTTCATCCCTCCAAAATGTTGGGAAACCACCCAGAGCAGAATAAGGCATGTTTAAAGGATGGTGAAATGCTTTCAGGAATGATTCAGTGCTTCAGTAAACATTCAGTGGGAAGATAATGAAGAAAATCAGAACTATGTAAGCTCCAGAAAAAACACCCTACCATATGGGACTTGCATGTTCTTCGAAGGCACAAAGAAAAAGGAAAAGGTTTTCAGAGGAAAGCAAGTCCCATACTGTGTGAACAAGCAATGCTCGATGGCCTACTGAGAAGTCTGACTGATGTGACAGTAGCAGTCTCAAGCAGTGGGCTGTCTCTGAGCACTTATTCTCATAGCACTCAAAGATTAACCTCCTGGTTCCTACACGGCATTGAGAATTAAGGTGGTGGTGCTCCATGAAGCCCAGGACTGGATTAACGACTAAGCTAAATAAGCTACAGAGCAACGTTTCAGGCCAACTGGGATCCCGTAGTGTCATAATTACCTAGGAATTCCCCTGTGTGGAGCCCTGCCCCACCCTGTTCCCTGTTCTTCTGAGGTCTTTTAAATCCCCCACTGCTCACAACATAGTGGCAGCTCTGTGATCAAGAGCAGCAGCTATGTTTCCATGGTGGTGGTGGGGAAAATATTATGCTGCCTAGCATGAGATGTAGAAAGCAGAAGGGACTTTTTATGGAAGAGGGATGAGGAAGGGGACAAATGGGACTTGGGGATGATCTGCTTATATGCATGTATTTATGTAAGACTAATTATATAGGGAGCACTTCAGTATTTATGGTCAGGAACATGGGAGTCCAGAAGCATACCATGGTTTTGGGCTTTATCTCCTTCAGGTTAAAAAAAACCATACAAAATGTTATTGGTCTAGGGTTACTGGCCCAAGGCTGGCAACTCGCAGGAAGGTCACCGGGGGGGGGGGGGGGGGGCTCACCAGTGATATCATGACATTACCAGGCATGACCCAGAGGTGATGTCATTGTTTAAAGGTGACACTCCAGCATCTGCCCAATACTCTATGGTTAAGATATACAGTTTTGGGTGCATGCTATAGAGTTACCTAACATGATGACATCACTTTTGGGTCACACTGGAAGTGACAATGGCATCAGCATGATGCCAATCCCCCTACCCATTCCCATACCTTTTCCCCTGCCACACAGCTGAGTGGCAGCAGAAGAGACCAGGCTCGTATCTACAGTGGGGCCTCCCAGGGCATGGCCCCCCAACTTCTTTCCAAGGCCCCCGGTTTTTGGGGAGAAGCTGGGGGAGGCCACATGCACCTACACTCCAAGCCGCAAATTCGTGCCTTGGAGTGCAGGTCATGAGGGGCCTCCCCCTGCTTCTCCCTCAAAGCATTTAAAGGGAACCTTTAAATGCTTGGGCAGAGTGGGGCAATGCACGGGGGCCGCATGGGAATTTCAGTGCCCCACAACTTTTTAAATGCCCCCCCAAAACTAAAAATCCTGGCTATGGGCCTAGAAGAGACCTTGCCTCACTATATTGGTCATGTAGTCTTTGAGCTGGAAGTCCATAAAAGATGAACATTGGGAGACAATCCCTAATGTTTTTTCCACATGGGTATTCTGCCTCACCCTGGTTCTTTAAACTGGTTACAGTTGTTCCCTGTCATCAAAATTTTCTGAATGTTTCGAATCTGAACCTCAAATGGTCTGAGAATAGAATTTCCTGTACCTTTCTGTCCAGTGATTAAGATCAGCATTATAGTCCCTGATTAGTCCTGCCAATGTCCAGCTGGGGACTGGAGATCTCTAGAATCACAACTGATCTCCAGATTACAGATATGAGTTCCTGTGATAGACTGCACTTTTAAAAACTTAGACGTGCTGTACAAACAGCTAAAGGACTGTGAAGGGTTAATTCTTCACAGACACAGAGAGCCTTGAGTGACAGGCTGCTCCAAGCAATCTGATTGGTTAGCATCAGTTGAGCAGAGAGAGACTTTAGAGCTGAATAATGAGGAGGAAAATTCATTCAGAATTCAGCCCTGACTGAGAGCAGTTTTAATGCAACCAGGGAAAGTTGGCAAGGACGAGTGGGTAGCTAGATGGCGACTCCCATTTGGGCCAAGGAAAGGGGATAGATCTTCTACAGACAGCAGAATTTCCCAACCCAGTCAAATAGGGAGTTAGCTCTGAAGAGTGCAGAGATCCCTGGTCTGGTGTGGTTAGAAACTGCCTTTGGAGACCTTAAGAGTCAGTTAAAAATTCAAGATGAGTACTGGTGTTTCAAGAGAAAGGGTTTGGGTACTAGAAAGAGTATGGAAACCAAAAGAGTCAGAGAATACTCAAAGAAAATGTACTGGAGTGTTTGGAAAACAATGAAACAGAAGCCTCTCAACATATAGATTTTAAGTAACTGTGAATATCTTAAGAAACTCTCATTAGCCTGGAAAAAAGAACTAAGCTCTATCCATGTACTGGTTTTACCTCAGAGTTATCTATATAGAAATTTCAACTCCTGTTTTCACCAGATCTCTCCCCTCTATGTTGAATAAACTATTTTGTTAATTTTGAATTTAAAAATGTCTTGAGTGCCATTTTCAGTGATTTAAGTTAAAGGGTGATCCCGACCCTTTCCTCAGGTTCCTGGGCTGAGCCAGCAGTAAAATATCATACTGAGACAGGGTGGGACAGCCAGAGTCTTCAGGAAAGAAGAAAACAGACCACAAAGGCTGTTCAGTCAGAAAGGCAAATAAAAACAGAGGAAAAACCTTGCCTCTGAAGAAGGGAATGGGGGCATCATGGAGAAAATGGCTGCTTTGGAAAGTGGACTATGGCATTATATGCTGCTGAGTCACCCCTCCTCATCTCACCCCTTCCCAGGCTCCACTTACAAATCTCCAGGAATTTCACAACCCTGAGTTGGCAAGCCTAGCCTAGCAGCTAGTATTGTCAGCCTGCAGGTTGGGCCTGGAATATTCCTGAAATTACAACTAGGATTCCCAACCTCCAAATGGAGGCCATTGTTCTCCTGGAATTACCACTGATCTCCAGACTGCAAGATCAGTTCCCCCAGAAGAAATTGCAGCTTTTCTGGTTGAACTCTATATCATCAATTTCCTGCTAAATTTCTACTCTTCCTCAGAATCTGCCTTCCCCCAGCATTGTTTCAAGATCTTCAGGAATTTCCCATCCCAAGAAGCAGACCTGATGCAATCAGAAACTACTGAGGGCTTCTCAGCTATCGCACTCCAGCTCTGAAACAACTCCCCCACAGCCATTTGTCTGCCATCAGTTTTCACACAAAGTAATTTTTTGTGTGTTTACCTGGGCTTTCTAACAAATAACAGTTTACCCTGGCATTCACTAGTACTATTCTGGTCTGGTTTGTTATTTATTCATATCCACTCTGACAGTATCTCTGCACCATTATTTCTGTTGTTTGATTTGCTCTGTGTTTTTTAATTGAGCTTCCTTTTCCATATGTTTTTATTTGGGTTGTGGGGGGTGGTTTTTAATTTAACTTCAATGAGTTACATTACTCCATATTGTTTCTGAAGTGGGGTTTTAATATGTTTGTATCTATTTTACTCTGTTCTGAGCCACCTGAGAACCTTCAGACTGAAGAACATGCCGTCAAGTTGCAACCAACTCATGGCAACCCCATTCATGGGGCGCTGGAGTTAAGAGATGAGCAGAGGTGGTGTGCCATTGCCTTCCCCTGTATGACAACCCCTGTCTTCCTTGGTGGTCTCCCATCCAAGTACTCACTGTGGCCAACCCTGCTGAGTTTCAAAGTTTGGGCAAGCTCAGGCTACGCTGGGCTATTTGGGCAACTATTCAGATTGAGGAGTGAGATATCAATGGTTCAAGAAAATAGCAATGCAGTCATAAGAACTCTATGTCATCAGTTAGAGGGATTGCTTTGTACGATACCATGGGAAAGGCAGGGGAGGGAACTATTACCAAACAATGTTCTTGTTAATTGCCTGACATGTTGACCAGACCATGATCTATAATAACAGATACCATGACATCCCTTTTACATATTACTGTGATACCAATGATGATGCTTTTCTGTAGCTTATTCTGTGGTTCTTCTCTAAAGGCCCACAGGCATGTGGGTGAGATAAATAGTGTGAGTCCTCCCCACAAAGTCATTGCCCTTAGTCGCAACTGGAAGATACATTTGTAGTAAGGTCCTGTGTAGTTGCCTCTTCTTATCTGTTCTAGACCTTTAAAACATACAGCAACTTGATGAGTTCATGGAAAAGGAGAAGAAGAAGAGGAGGAGATTGGATTTATACCCCATCATTCTGTCAGTGCCTGACATGAATCCATTTGTTATGAAGCCTGTTTGATCTATGCTTTAATACACAAGTATCTAATGAGTTGCTCTTCCTTTCTGTAAGCAGTATGAGTTACTATACAAATGCAGAATGAGTCACTATTCATTTGTATAAGTGTTTATCCGTTCCTAATCCTTTTCTATTCTCAGGTCCCCGATCGGGAGTTAGCAACCATTAATCAACCTGCCCCGAAGGAATGCGGAGTCTCTCTCCCTTTTGCTTCCCCCCCTGGCTTTTGCTCGGCTTTGCTTTGCCTAATAGCTAACGCGCTTGCACACTGAATGGTGTGCCTTCTGGTATGTGTTATCTCCTCTTCTGTGTCCTTGGCCAGGGGAGGAAAGGATCCTCTGTGAACTGTGAATTTGTTATGTTTGCAGGTTTTGAGAAACGGGTTTTTAGACTCAGCAATAACTGAATAACAACTGTAATTCATGAGAATGCTTTTGGAGGTTCCTGGGAACTGACTTTCCCGCGTCTTTCGTGGGAACTGGCAGTACTAGGAATAGCGCGGCAAAATGCAGGACACTGATTGGCGGCATATCTATAATCATGTATCAGTTTAGTATATCAGTGAATGTAACCCATAGCATTTCATTACTAACAGAACAAGTGTATGACTCCAGTGATCTTTCTACAAGTAAAGGACTTTTTAGTCAAAGACCTGTTGTGGACTATATTCATTGGGACATTCTCACACATTCATTACTTGAAGGAGTCTCAGAGCGGTTTACAATCTCCTTTCCCTTCCCCTCCCCACAACAGACACCCTGTGAGGTAGGTGGGGCTGAGAGAGCTCTGAGAGAACTGCTCATGAGAGAACAGCTCTGAAAGAACGTGTAACTGGCCAAAGTCACACCAGCAGCTGCATGTGGAGGAAGTGGTGTGGTGCCATGATGCTGCTGTACCTAGATGTCTCCTTTAAAGAACAGACATTCCATTTCATTTATCTGAAGAAGTGTGCTTGCACATGAAAGCTTATAACTTGAATAAAACTTTGTTGGTCTTAAAGGTGCCACTGAACTCAAACTTTGTTTCATACATTTAGACTGTCACAGAGAAACACATAATGATCATATGGTAAAGCTATTATGTATAATTACCTTTAAATCAAGCACCACCCATATGCAGACTCTTGCAGCTACCTGATTTCATTTCCAAAATACATTAGCTTATCCTGTCATATAAATTCCCATTCATTCACAGTGGTGTAAAGGTGTTCCTCACTTCCCCTTCTGATTTATCGTAGCATGTTTCACTGTACAGTTGGCTGCCTTTTAGTGTTGGCTAAAGTGATCCTTTGGAATATCAATTTTGCTTCCTTCATGGTGCCAGGTGCTAAAGATGCTGAAGATGAAATATCTCATACCATCACTGGCCATTTCTAAGTAAAACAAGTGGTACTTAAAAACTTTGCTTTAACTGCATGATCCTGCTTCCTTCCATATGATGATATTCTTTATTTCAAGACCAGAAATGCACTTGTCACTTCCAGTGTTCGTCATAATAAGACATCCCTTGTCAAAAAAAATGAGGGCGGGATCATATACATACCATGCTGTGATACCATTATGCTGGTATAAGCCAGGTGACTCTTGTATTTCATTCAAGTAGGATGAATAAACAGTCACCAAACAATTTCCTTAGCATGTATTGATTTTTAACTGTGTGTATTAATTGTATTTTAACTTGTTTATAGATGCTTATAATGATTTTGCTCTTTTGTTTGCCACCTTGAACCTGAGGAGATAAAGCAGGATATAAATATTTTAAATAAATAAATGATTGTGGAAGGTTTATAAAGGGTCATGCATAATGGCTGATAAGCCAGTTGCCTAAATAAGGTGCTTAATGTAGAATAACTAATTTAATTCTGATGTCGTAGTACACCCAATTGAACTAGCTGCAATTTATTGTTAAGTCTACACGCATAGAATCAGGCTAACTGGAATGTTTGGATTTACATCCCTTCTGCTTCCTATGGATCAGGTTTTCAGTGGATGGTTGTCTCCTATCAACTCAAATGAAAATGTTCTCCAAATCCAGCAGGTTGGTGTAGAAGAGAAAAAGGGAGGAGGGGAATTGGTTTTATACCCTGCTCTTCACTAGCTGAAGGAGTCTCAGCGCGGCATACAACCACCTTCCCTTCCTCTCCCACAACAGACACCCTGTGAGGTAGGTGGAGCTGAGAGAACTCTGAGAGAACTGACTGGCCCAAGGTCAGCCCGCTAGCTTCATGTGGAGAAGTGGGGAATCAAACCCAGTTCTCCAGATTAGAGTCCACTGCTTTTAACCACTACACCAAGCTAGCCAACATACTTTCTTGCAGAGGATGACAATGTTTCATTCAAAGGAACATGGATTCCACAGAGAGAGCTTCTCCCAGGGGAGTACTGTAGTGATGGGGCAAGACTGGGCCTGTGCAGATTGCCTCAAAGTAAGCCCCATGGAGTTTAGTGGAACTTAACAAGTAACAGGGTTTTTAGCACTCTTTCCCTAACTTTTGTAATCCTAGTACTATTGTATTGTCCATTGGATGTCTAATGCTGCTGGATTGCATTGCTTATATCAATATGTTCTTGAGGCTGCCGCCTTAGATTGTTATGTGAGAACAATTCTGCAATGGCATCTACTGCATAATCACCATTAAACAATCACATCAGCTTCAGTTAATCCAAGGTAACTCAGTGTACCATAAGTAAAGGGCAGGAATGAACAAGGTCTGTCACACCAAAATTATCCAGGTAACTCAAGCAAATTATGCATATCACTAGAAACAAAGCAAAAAAAATTAAAAAGAAGAAAGACTGGAGAAAATTCCTTTAGTCACCCTGTCAAAGAGTCCCAGTCCTGTCCAGGGCCAGAACTGCAAAACATAAAATTACAAAACCCTGGGGTGTGACTCCTCACTGACCAGTCTGGTAATCTGCCACCAGCCCTTGAGACTATCCCAACAATCAGAAGCCAAAGGGCAAGCTTCTAACCTCCCCCAGACAGAACAAGGAAGTCAACCCTGCAAGGTAGACTTGCAGAACAAGTTCCTCACAAAAACAATTACTCTGGTAGGTGGTCAGCCAGGTTAGGGTCTAGATTTAGATTGAGGTTGGCTGAAGGCAAATAACCACAAAAGTAATTAAAATATATGCATTATTACGGTGCAAGAATATCTTAAACAAGAACAAGAAACTGTGAAAATAAAACAAGAAAGCTAGAAATTTAAGAGCTAAGTAAAACAGTAATACATTGGTTCCAAGTTACAGGATGTTACCCAATCTCAGTTGAATATTCCATAATACAAAGTGGCTCTTTCTAGAGTCAGCAAAAGCCAGAAGCTGTTTGGCACACAAGCGACTGTCCAAAATGGCCACCATAAGCAAAATGCTGATGGCATGTCAAGATTAAGGACGGGTATGGACCAAAAAAATGGAAGTTCGTGGAGGTTCATGGTTTGTGGGTTTCACAAACCACGAACTTTCACTAACTTTCCCATTTTTACAAACCATGATTTATTTATTATTATTTATTTATTTCAATTTATATCCCGCCTTACCAAAACTGGCTCTAGGTGGCTAACAACACAATAAATACAAACTAAAATACATAAAATTCCATAAATCATCATAAAATACTTTAAACACTTTAAAAGCTAAGCAATCAATCAGGTAGCAAATACAACCAATAACCAGTGCCAGTGTCTACTCTATTTCCCGTCAGGAGACTCCCGCCTCAGATGTTTTGGCGGCGATTCGTCATGCCGCCTACTGAGGGCCATTCCCTCCGGTGGCGGCCCCAAAAGCCTGGTGGAAGAGCTCCGCTTTACAGGCCCTGCGGAACTGCAAAAGATCCCGCAGGGCCCTGGTGTTCTCTGGGAGCTCATTCCACCAGTAGGGGGCTGCCACCGAGAAGGCCCTGCTCCTGGTAACTGTCAACCTGGCCTCCCTCAGGCCCGGAAGGGCCAGGCGATTTTGGGTGCCTGACCGCAGCACTCTCTGGGGTATATACGGGGAAAGGCGGTCCCTTAGGTAGGCAGGCCCTAGGCCATATACGGCTTTAAAAGTTAAAACAAGCACCTTGAACCGGATCCGGTACGTTATAGGCAGCCAGTGCAGCGCCCTCAGCACAGGCCTGACGTGGTCCCTTGCTGAGAGACCCATCAACAGCCTAGCCGCGGCATTCTGCACTAGCTGCAGCCTCCGGAGCTGGGTCAAGGGCAGCCCCATGTAGAGAGCGTTGCAGTAGTCTAACCTCGAGGTGACCATAGCGTGGATCACTGTTGCCAGGTCGTTGCATTTGAGGAAGGGAACCAACTGCCTAATCAGCCGTAGATGGTAAAAGGCTGCTCTGGCAGTGGCTGCTACCTGGGCCTCCATAGTTAAGGAGGCATCCAGGAGCACTCCCAAGCTCCGGACCTTCGGCGCTGGCCCCAATGGCACCCCCCCGAAGGCCGGTAGTGGGATCCCTACCCCCGGTCCACCCTGACTCAGGCACAGGACCTCCGTCTTCGTTGGGTTCAGTTTCAGTCGACTCAGCCTGAGCCAGTCCGCCACGTCCTGAAGCGCCCGCTCCAGGTCGTTCAGGGTGGCCCCGGACCGGCCGCCCATCAGCAGATACAACTGGGTGTCATCAGCGTACTGATGGCAACCCAGCTTATGCCTCCGTGCTATCTGGGCGAGAGGGCACATATAGATGTTAAACAACATGGGAGATAACACTGCCCCCTGTGGCACACCACATACCAGCGGGCGCCTCTGGGACAGTTGCTCCCCTAACACCACTCTCTGTCCCCGACCTTGGAGAAAGGAGACAAGCCACTGTAAGGCAAGCCCCTGTACCCCTATGTTGGTGAGGCGGTGGATCAGTAGCTGGTGGTCGACCATATTGAACGCAGCTGACAGATCTAACAGCACCAGCACCGCCGTTCCGCCCCGATCCAGATGCCGTCGGAGGTCGTCTGTGAGGGCGACCAGTACCGTTTCCGTCCCATGACCTGGCCGGAAGCCGGACTGGAACGGATCTAGCACAGAGGTGTCATCCAGGAAACCCTGCAACTGAATCACCACCGCCCTCTCCAGGATCTTGCCCAAATAGGGAAGTTGGACACCGGCCGGTAGTTGGCCAATTCGGCTGGGTCCAGTGATGGTTTTTTCAGGAGAGGGCGGACCATCGCTTCCTTAAGTGCCCCAGGGAACAGTCCCTCCTGGAGGGACTTGTTGACAATCTCCCTAAGGGCACCTCGTAACCCCACACGGCCAGCTTTTATCAGCCATGAAGGGCACGGGTCAAGACTGCAAGAGGTTGGGCGTACAGCAGAGAGTAAACTGTCAACCTCCTCAAGGCTGAGTGGACTGAATGAATCCAGAATGGAACTAGAAGACGTGCATGGAGCCTCGAGTTCGCTCACTGTCTCAACTGTGGCAGGGAGGTCACGGCGGAGTAACAAGATTTTATCTGCGAAATAGCTCGCAAAAGCCTCGCAGCCAGTATCCAATTCCCTATCGTTTAAGCCGCCATTTGGCAGTTCTGTTAAAGACCGAATGGTTCTAAATAATTGGGCCGGGCGTGAGCTGGCAGATGCAATCGTAGCCGCATAGAACTGTCTCTTTGCAGCCTTGACTGCCATCTCATAGGATCTCATAAACGTCCTATAAGATGTTCTTGACACTTCGTCGCGGGTTTGCCGCCACCGTCTCTCTAATCGTCTAAGCTCTCGTTTCATTTGCCGCAGCTCCCTGGTATACCAGGGTGCCCGCTTGGAACGAGGGCGAAGAGGACACCTGGGGGCGATCTCATCGATGGCCGCCTGGAGCCGGCTATGCCAGTCCTTGACCAGCTCATCCAACGAGCCGCCAGGGGGCATGGGATCCCGCAGGGCCATCTGAAACCGCTGAGGGTCCATCTGGCTCAGCGGGTGAGCCAAAATACGCTCGCCGCCCACACGGGGTCTGAGCGGGACATTCAGAACATGGTGGTCCGAACATGGTACCGGCAAAGCAGTAATCGGGCCCACCCCAACCTCCGCCACGAAAATCAAGTCGAGCGTATGCCCGGCAAGTCGAGCGTATGCCCGGCGTAGGCACTGTTACAAGTTGGGTGAGTCCTAGTGCCGCTATGGTTGACACCAGGTCCATCGCCGGCCTAGAGGCCGCGTCCTCAGCATGGACGTTGAAGTCACCCAAGACTATAAGTCGAGGATGCTCCAACGCCCAGCCCGACACAGCCTCGACCAGAGATGGCAGGCTGATGGGTGGTGCATTGGGCGGTCGGTACACCACCCAAACAGCCAAACTCTCCCCAGTATCCAGCACCAGGCCAGAGCATTCTATGCCCTCAAGCTTAAGCGGCGGGAGCGCTCTGTAGGAGTAAGCCTCCCGAATGAACAGCACCACTCCACCCCCCCGCCCCTCAGTCCGTGATTGGTGAAGGACCGAGAACCCTGGCAGCGCCATCTGGGAGAGAGCCACTGTCTCTCCCTCTTGCACCCAGGTCTCGGTCACGCATGACAGGTCCGCTCCCTGCTCAACCATAAAGTCTCGCAGGGTAGACGTCTTGTTCTTTATGGACCTGGCATTGCACAACACCAATGTCGGAGGGGGGTTAATCCCAGCCCCACTGTCTGCCACCCGTGGGATGGGATGCAGGCTGGAAGGGGGCCGAGCTTCCCTGGTTCTCTGCCCTCTTCCCTTGCATATCTGCCTGGTCCCACCGCTATACCTTCCCCTCCCCAGGAGCACTGATATCCCATGGCCTGTTTCCATTAAGGGTGACCATACACACTCACAGTGTGGTAGTTGGGAGCAATTCACTGGCTAAGGCACCGGCACCCACAGAATTAAGTACCCTATCCCCCCCCTGACCTCTTTCCTTGTGCCCCCCACCAATTTGGGCTACAAGGCTAAACTAATTACTCCTAACTACCTAATCACCATAGGGAAGGAAGTGGAAGTGCCTCCTGAGTTGACTTCCATGGACTGCTCATGAACCAAACGAACTCCTGGAAAACCCTGGGCAGTCCGTGGGTGGTCCATGGAAAGTGGGAGGGCATGGACTAGGCAAACAAGCCATGAACCAGGCCCCGGTCCATGGGAAAATTTGTTTCATGGTCTGGTTCATGTCCATCCCTAGTCAGGATCTCAGACAATCACCATCAGGCTAAAGAATAAACTAGACATCTACTTTTTATGGGTAAGGAGCCCTTGGGGTCTCAGGCCTGAAAGACCAATAGGAACCTTTGGTGGTGATGTATAGCCAATTTGTGAGGCCAGTAGCTAAACAGATGACCTAAGCAGTGATCAGACCTGGGAGGAAGGGAGCGAAACCAATCTGCAGCTAGGCAGCTAGGTGCAAATCATAGACCATAACTGAATGGCATGTGGCTAACTGGGACTGGGCTTCTTGGCTCCCTTCTGCAGCTGAGTGCTATCCACAGTTTCACAAGGGCAGCTTACTCTGTTTCAGCAATGTTTTTTTTCTGAACTCTGGTAACTCAGAAGCAGGCCTTCAGCCTGAACCAAACTTTTAAGACAAGACAAGAAATTTTAGGGAACCATTTTCTTTACACACCCTATTCATACTTTCCACAATTTTACACTTTTGTCATGTCTCTCCTTAAAGTGCAGTGCAATTCATGTTTACCTGGTAATAAGCAAGTCCTATAATATCCAACATGTGCCAAGGGCTGCAGGCTTGCTTTACCATCTTTACCTCCACTGAATCCCTATCCAGCCTAGTCTCCATAAGGTTAGATCCAAATTATGGAGCTGAATCCAAAGGTGCTGTTCTGTTAGTGGAAGATTCTAGATATAGAATGGCACTTAATGGTTTATTCTTCTATTTGCAGCCACAACTACCCTAGGGGGTGATTCCAGAATTCATAGGCCCCGTCCACACTGTCACTTTTGTTGCTCATTTCTCCCTATTGCTTCAGGTTCTCCCACCCCCCATATTTTTTGTTCTCTCTAGTAGTCCCAGAGGAAGCAAAACACATGTGGAAAAAGGGGAGGAACCCAAAGCAATAGGGAGAAATGAGTGCCAAAAGTGACAGTGTGGACGGGGCCATAGAATCATAGCATCATAGAGCTGGAAGGGACCTCCGGGGTCATTTAGTTCACCCTCTGCACAATGCAGGAAATTCACAAATACCTCCCTGCACACACACACCCCAGTGACCACGCACAGACGATGACAAAAAACCTCTAGGATTTCCAGCAAAACTGGCCTGGAGAAAAACTGCTTCCTGCCCTGGGTATGTAAGAAAGGGCCACAAGAACTAAGCACCTATGCAATATACACCTAATATGCAATCAATGAGACAGAGAAGAGGCTGCAGAAACTAGAAACTTGGGGGACTGTCCTCTCTGAATAGTGACACACACTACAGTCCTGTTCACCCATATAAATATTCTATATAAAAGTCAGGATACTGCACCAGTACTACAAGCAGAGGAACCACAAGACTTGCAGGATGGGAAGTCCCACTCACTTGCCTGCTCACTTGGCTGGCCACTTACCAGAGAGCCTGCAGTGCTGCCATTGCTACCTGCCACATGGCCACTGTGGCAGTGGGTAAGGAGGTAGCAGACCCCTCACCCACTCTTCCACCCACCTGCAGTACTGCTGCCATTGCCAGCCTGGCTTGTGTGGGGCCGGTGGCTCCCACTCGTCTTAGCCTGCACCCAGGACACCCACCAGTTTGGCCAATCTTGGTATTTTTGTACAAACCTAGATTTTTTCCCCATATTTTTCTGCTGCATCATCATCATCATCATCATTTCAATTTTTTTCTGCAACCTTGTGGTTGTGCCACAGGTCTGCCCAAAAAGACCCTCTCTCTGTACCTGACCCTATTCTCTGGGATTTTTGAGCTGTACAGGGACCAGATTCAGAATATGATGGTTCACTGCACATGTAATTGTATTTAAATATAATGGGACACCATTACCATGTGCACTGGCTCATTTGAATGTATTACTGGTGTGTCAGCTTAACACTACAATCAGGACAGATCACAAGTTTTGTGCATTTAAATGTGACAAGGTCCATGTAGGATGTTTACATGTGTTTTATGTCCTACATTATATATTACATAATGAGTCTGGGTCTGCCCTCACTTAAGAAGCAGCTACTTTCCCTTGCTTTGTATATTCCAGTTATCAAATGGGTGCTTCTAGCTTATTGCAAAAAAAAAAAATCTGTTTACCCTGAACAATCTATATGATGACAAATGATTATCACTTCTATAGGCCCTCCTACAGTGTCATGGCACTGGTATAGAGGCCCTTCCTCTAGTGCAGATGCAAATATCATGCTTAAAATTTTCATTCAATTTAATAGAGGCAATAGATCTGCACATGCAAAAGACTGGGGGCTTGCCTAAACACACAGGAGATTTGGGTGTACATCAGAGTTCCTATCACCATTAGATATCATAGGGTTATGGTCCCATGCATTGCATCCAAGGTTGCCAATCCCAGTCCCAATGGTAGCGGGGGGCAGGGGGGGCGGGCGGGGGAGAGACCAGCAATACAGCATCATGAAATGCCACAAGATCCTGGAAGGATCCTGGAAGAGAGTCCACCATGTCATGCAATGCTCTAGGATTTCTCCCAATCCCTATGGTAAAAACCATAAAGACTGGGAACATTCTAGAGCATCACATGACACTGTAATATCACTTCCAAGTTTCTAGTCAGAACTGATGTTACAGAGTTGGGTGATGTTGTCCTCCCCCTTTCCCTTACCCCACTGAGTGCCAGTGGGAGGACAAGGAGCTGGCTGGAGATTACCCACTAGAAGCCAGCATGTGGACACCCTAATCACATCCAGGGTGGGTTTGGAGAGAGCATCTATCCTCCATACACTTTTGCAAGCTCGGTGTATTGATGTGTGTGTATTGATTAGCTTGCTTATTTTTTGGTTCATCCATTTATATTATATAAAGAGAAAGGATGGTTTGCTGTTTTTAACTCAGTTCTGCAAGTTATCATTTTTTCTACTGCTTTCTTGATAACCACCTTATTAAGTGGTTACAGCAAATAAATAAAATAAAATATTTATCTGTGAAGAGGGCAAGCTTTGTGTTGCAAATTGATGAGAGATCAGTAATTAAGGGGGAAGAGCATCAGCCCTAAGCAATGGTAGTTTACAACAGTAAATTAATGCATTTTTATTAGTATTTTGAGCCATGTTTGCCTTGGTTATCATTTCAGGGGCATTTATTTATTTACTCTCCCTGTTTTCTTGTCCCTGGTGTCTTCCTCTTAAAATCTTCTATTTCTTAATAAGGCTTCCCACCCCTTAATTTGCTAAATTGCTGTAGTCTGTTTCATGCGTCACACAAATCTGGATGCAAATCCCATAGTGCTCACAGGGCTGCTCTAGCTGCAATCAGATGAACAAACCACAGTCAGCAAATTGTAATGCTTGGACATTCCCTCCCCCCTTTCTTTTCCCCTTGTGCATGCCACCCTGAGAGAGAAGACTCCTTCTTTTGGTACAAACCACAACGTTTGGTGCTTTCACTTACCACCAGGGCTTTATTTGTAGAAAAAGCCCAGCAGGAACTCATTAGCATAACACCCAACAGCAGAAATGTATTAGCATATTAGGCCACACCCCTGACAGTGCATCTCCCTCCCAGGGTTGGCTTTCCCAGGTGTCCCGTGGCTTGCAGGGCTAATGGGGAACCCGAGGGAAGGAAGGCAGTTTCTGGATCGGCTTCCCCAGGCAGCTGCAGGGCACCCGGGGCACCCGAGGAGGGGAGACAGTTTAAACTGCCTTCCCTCCCTGGATCGACTTGGCTTCCCCAGGTGCCCCACAGCGTGCAAGGTTTCTGGGGAACCCAAGGGGGAGGAGGCTGTAGGTGTGGCCAGCTCAGAAGCCAGTTGGAACTCTGTTCCTGTGCGTTCCTGCCCCTAAATAGCCCTGCTTACCGTGCTTACAAACTAGGCTTGAACCCTACAGAAGAATCCTGATAATCATAATAACAACAACAAATCATAATAACAACTTAAGCAGTGGATTCAGACATCAAAACCAACTGCAGTTTACAGCAAGCCCGGAAGCCTGTGATACAACTCATGGAGGGAGAAGATGGAGTGTGTGAACCTAAGGACTTGGATCCCACCTGAAATGTGTACAGACTGAAGGATTTTCACCTGTACAGCATAACTTTCCCAACTGCCCCACACACTGTAGTCTCAAAACTTGCTTCTAAGGAATAGGGGAACCCTCCAAGAATAGCTTGGGAGGAGTTAGAGGTAGGATTGCCAGTTCCAGTTTGGGAAATTCTTGAAGATTGTCAGGGAAGGGCAGAATTTGGGAAGGAGAGAGAGCTCAGTGGGGATGTGAGAGTCCACCCTCCAAAGCTGCCATTTCTTTTCCCGGAACTGATTTCTGTAGTCTGGAAATTAGTTGTAATTCCAGGAGAACTCCTCCCTCCAAGTTTGGTAACCCTAGTCAGAGGTCTGCTGCCAGAGGGGGTATCAGAAAAAAAATATCACTTTTTATCCACTGAAATTTGAGGTGGGATCAAAGCCAAGGATTTCCTGGTATGTTCTCATCAGAAAGAACCCCACCCCCCAATCTTCAAATACCTCTTATATAAAGCAGAAGAGTGTGTATGAGAAAAGTAGTACTCTTTCCCCACCCCTTGTGATTTCTTCAAGGTGGGTAAGGAGAACCTTAAAGCCATTCCCTCAATTTCAGACTAAGACTCATTATTGCAGGGGTCCCCAGTGTGGGGCCCATGGGTACCCTGGGTCCTGCCAACACTTTTCCTGGCACTTTGCCAAGAGTTTGGTGTAGTGGTTAAGAGAAGTAGACCTCTAATTTAGAAAACTGGGTTTGATTCCCCCCCCCCCACATTCCTCCACATGCAGCCAGCTAGGTGACCTTGAATTATGTTCCAACCAAAGGGCCGCACACATGGTCAGCCAAACACATGGCCAGGAGAAGTCGTCAAGCTTCTCATCCAGGGATAAGAGACCCAGAGGATCTTAGTTGGAACCAATGGGGAAACCCACATCCATAGATAGACCTATAGGATGCAGGGGGGCACTGTAAATAGCCAGTCACGGGTATTGGGTGTGGTGTGGGGGTGGCCTTGAATGGGGATATAAGCAGACCTGCGAGTCCAGCTAAACAGTCTAGTTCTGACCTCTCCAATAAACTCATGAGCTGTTATCGCTCAACGTGTCTCTGGACCCAGTACTGTACACTGGCGATGAAGGTGGGATCCCAATGAGCAGAACCGACTCTGACTCCAGCACCACATCGAGCACCGATCCTCCAGCAACCAAGCACCACCAGGCTCCAGCGCCACCCGGCATTGCTGACTGCCCCACAGGACACTGCTCACTGTATTGCCCCAGAGTCATGGCTACTACTCCAGGACAGCTCGCTGCTTTCGACCCAGCTCTCCCCGAGCTGTGGGAAGCCTGGGTTGAGCAGTTGACTTACTTTTTCCTGGTCCAGGAAACTACAGAGCCAGAGAAGAAGAAGGCCTGGCTCCTCAGCGCATGTGGAGTCTCCACGATCCGGCTGCTGCAAAGCCTCATAGTGGCAAAGAAGCTCGCAGACACCTCCTTCGATGAGCTGATAGTGGCAGTCAACAATTACTTCACCAAAACCATCAAAGCCAACAATTACTTCGCCAAAACCATCAAAGCTGACCATGTGCATGGATTTCATGTCGCGAACACAAAAAGCAAGTGAGGCAGTCACAGACTTCATGGCCAACCTCTGCAGATTGGTGGTTAACTGCGAGTTCCCATCCATTGAGGACACCCTATTGAATCACTTTGTCTGGGGTGTCCAAAAGCCGAAGCTCCACTGCAAGTTGATTGCCATCGAGGATCTCAAACTTGACTCGGCCCTCAAAGTGGCAACAGCTTTTGAGAAGGTTCAAAAGGATCTCCAGGGACAGTCCATGCACCACACAGACGCCGCCTCCAGCCCTGAGGGATTGGATGAGGAAGATGTCCACCAGGTATGCCATCCTGACCGTAGGGGACTGCCCCAGCAACCCAGTGCCTCAGTCCCAGTCCACATGCGCTCCCCTGTGCCAACATCATGTGCCTGCTGTGGCGAGGGACACAAATACCGATCCTGCAGATTCTGGGACACAGCATGCCGATTGTGTGGGAAGATGGGACACATAGTCAAGGTCTGTCATTCCCATTCCTGACACCAGGCAACCATGCACCAGGAAGCCACAAAGCTCCACACCACCACATTGCACCACCATCAGATAATGAATTTGCCACCGAGAACCTCCAATAAGATACATATGACTGTATTCGTGGAGGGTTCCCCTTGTGAGATGGAGTTAGACACCAGATTCTCCTTCTCCATAATTTCAGTGGCCACCCTTAAGAAACTCTGCCTCGGGGGGGGGGGGGGCTGGTGAAGAAGCCAGTGGGGTTAACATTATGGGACTTTAAAAAAAAAACCCGGTAGCCATCAAGGGGTGGGGCAAATTCCACATTCAGTACAAGGGATTTGATGGACTCTTAGACTTGCTGGTAGTGGAGGACAAACTAACCAGCCTTTTGGGACTTTTGTGGTTCGCGTCCTTGGGATTTGGGGTGACCGGGGTGAACCAAGTATAGCCTGTGGATTATCAGGCCGTCTGTGCGGAGTTCCTGGCAGTTTTTGATGGTGTGCTCAGCCACTACACCGGGCCGCCAGTCTCCCTCGAACTCAACCCCATGGTCCGGCCTATCCGCCTGAAGGCCCAGAGACCCCCATTTGTCCTACAGCCTAAAATTGATAGCGAGCTTGACTGTCTGGTCAACCAAAGGATGCTTGAACCAGTCCCACATGCCAAGTGGGAGACCCCATAGTCACCCAGGACAAGCTGAATGGGGATATCTGGATATGCACAGACTATAAGTACATGATCAACAAGGCCCTACAAGATCATGCATATCCAGTCCCCATCGTCAGCCACATCCTTGCGGCACTGGCTGGGGCTAAGATTTTTGGACCTGGCACAAACTGGACCTGGCACTGGCCTACCAGCAGCTGCCCATAGACGAAGCCACAGCCGAGGCGCAAATGATCGTTACACATACAGGGGCGTTCAGGGTGCGGCGCCTGCAATTTGGGGTTAGTGTTGCCCTGGGAATATTCCAGAATCTAATGGACTGTTTACTTAAAGGAATCCTGGGGGTCCAGCACTTCTTTGATGATGTTTTAATCATGGCCCTGGACCCTGCAACTTTCACCTCCCGGCTAAGGACAGTACTGCAACACTTCAACGAGGCCAGTCTGAAAGTAAAGTGGGAAAAATGCTTGCTGGGCATCCCGTTGGTGGAGTTCCTTGGGTTTAAGGTTGACTCACAGGGCATCCACCCCACGCCAGACAAGATCCGGGCCATCACCGAGGCGCCCACTCCGTCATCTAAGACTGAACTACAGGCCTTCCTAGGCCTACTCAATTGGTACCACACCTTTCTTCCCCACAAGGCTGCAGTAGCTGAGCCCCTGCACCACCTCCTGGACAAGTACGCGCCATGGGTCTGGGAACCCCGACAAGCCATGGCTTTTAAAGCTGTTAAGGACTTGCTGGCCTCAAATACAGGGTTGGCCCATTTTGACGAGGCCCTCCCGGTGGTCATAGCATGTGATACATCTTCCTACGGGGGGGAGGCAGTCCTGGGTCACTGTTTAGCAGATGGCAGAGAGGTCCCAGTTGCGTATTACTCATGCACCCTGTCCGCGGCAGAGCACAACTATGCACAAATTGATAAAGAAGCCCTAGCTATTGTGGCCGGAACTAAGAAGTTCCATGATTACCTATACGGCCGGCCCTTCACAATCCTGACTGACCACAAGCCACTCCTGGGCCTCCTAGCACCAGACAGGCAGACCCCACAGATGCTGTCCCCCAGAGTCCATTTTCTTGGCCGGCTACAATTATATGCTGGTCCACCACCCTGGCAAGGCCATGAGTCATGCCAATGCCTTCAGCCACCTCCCGCTGCCTACCTGCAACCCCGATCCTGCCCTGACACACCACGTCACCCTGCTGGAGGACCTGCCCAACCGGCCGGTCCAGGTACTGGAGGTGGCCCACTATATGGCCCGAGATCGCCTCCTCGCCTGGGTCCTGGACTGGGTGGGGAGGGGGTGGCCCGCCGCAGTGGGACCTGATTTTGCAGCATTCTTGTCCAAGTGAGATGAACTGTTGGTGCACAAGGGTTGCCTCCTATGGGGGAGTAGAGTTTCATCCCCCCCTGCTGCGCAAAAGGGTCCTCACAGCACTGCATAAAACGCACCTGGGAATCATCCGCCTGAAAGCCCTGGCCCGGAGCTATGTCTGGTGGCCAGGACTGGACCAGGAGATCGAATCCATGGCCAAGAGAAGAAGAAGAAGAAGAAGAAGAAGAAGAAGAAGAAGAAGAAGAAGAAGAAGAGATTGGATACATACCTTGCCCTCCACTCCCCAAGGGCGTCTCAGAGCGGCTTACAAACTCCTGTCCCTTCCCCTCCCCACAACAGACACCCTGTGAGGTAGGTGGGGCTGAGAGAGCTCTTTCCCAAGCTGTCCTTGAGGGAACAGCTGGCACAGAGCTATGGCTTGCCCAAGGTCATCCAGCCAGGTGCAAGTGGAGGAGTGGGGAATCAAACCCGGTTCTCCCAGATTAGAGTCCGCACCCTTAACCACTACACCAAACTGGCTCTCAAGAGGTGCTGCTAATGCCAAAAGTCCTGGCTGGTACAGCCAAGGGTCCCCACAAGGTTTGGGATCATCCACAAACCATGGGCACGGCTCCAAATAGGCTTTGCTGGGCCATTCCAGGGTCAAATATTTTTTATCTTGGTGGACACCTACACCAAGTGGCTTGAGGTGGTTCCCATGGGCTCCACTTCCTTGCAAGCTGCCATCCAGGCCACGTGGAAGATCTTCAGTATGCACAGCATCCCAGACACTCTAGTTTCAGACAACGGCACTGCCTTCACCCTAACCCTAACCAATGGCCAGGCAGAACATATGGTCCGCACTACTAAAGAAGCTTTGCACCACCTGGACAAAGGGGATTGGCACCACAAACTGGCTGCCTTCTTGTTCAGCCAGTGTACGACACCCCACACCACGACTGGCCACAGCCCAGCAGAACTCCTGATGGGCTGGCGCCTCACCACCCTGTTGGACTGCCTACATCCCGACTGGGCCCCAGAACACAGCGCTGCTCCCGAGACACGACCAGCTCCATGAGGGTTCTTCCCGGGAAACCCTGTCTTTGCTCAGAACTTTGCGAAGGGGCCCCAATGGGTCCTGGCCCAGGTAGTACGAGTGACCGGCTCCTTGTCCTATGAGGTCTCCAGGGAGGACGGGCAAGTATGGCGGTGGCACATCAACCACCTCTGATGTCGGATATTGCCAGAGAACCCAGAGGAGTTCGCAGAGGAGTACAAGGTTGATGGGGAGTCACTGCCAGACACATGTAAAGTGCCTGTTGCAGAAGTGCCAGCACAGGATGACACGCTGACGGGAGAGGTGGATGGATTCCCTGGGGACATTAACCCCCCAACAGAACCACGAGCCACCACTGCAGACGCTCCCCTGGCCCAATCTGAGAGGCCCAACCCAGCACCAGAACGGAACACCCCAACTCCAAAAGTACGCAGGTCCACCTGAGAGTGAAAGCAACCAGTCTACCTCAAGGACTGTGTGCCAGGGGGATTCTGAACTATGGGGGGAGGGGTGTTATGTTCTGACCAAGGGGCTGTGCATGTGGTCAGCCAAACACATGGCCAGGAGAAGCCATTGAGCTTCACATCCAGGGACAATAGACCCGGAGGACCAATGGGGAAGCCCACATCAGTAGAATAGACCTATAGGATGCAGGGGGCACTGTAAATAGCCAATCACGGGTGTTGGGTGTGTTGTGGGGGTGGCCTTGAATGGCGATATAAGTGGACCTGTGAGCCCAGCTAAACAGTCTAGTTCTGACCTCTCCAATAAACTCATGAGCTGTTATCACTCAACACGTCTCTGGACCCAGTACTTTACACCTTGGGTCAGTCATAGTTCTCTCAGAGCTGTTCTCTCAGAGGTCTCTCAGCCCCACCTAACTCACAGAGTGTCTGTTGTGGGGAGGGGAAGGGAAAGGAATTGTAAGCTGCTCTGAGACTCTGAGTGAAGGGCGGGTTATAAATCCAATTTCTTCTTCTTCTTCTTCTGTCAGAACCAGCTGATGACTGGCCATTACAGATTTGATTGGCTGTGCAGATATTTAAAAACTTTGCTTTAACAGCAGCTGCCACCACAGCACATGGATGAAGGTAAACTGTGGCAGCCATTTTGTGGCTGGCTCTGCCTCCTACAGCAGCAATTTTGTGGCTGCCATTTTGTGACTGCACCCACCATGCTGTGTCAGAATTCAAAAGGTGTCCACAGGATATAAAAGGTTTTGGGGACTCCTGCTCTACTATGTACATGCTCGCAGTCCAGGGTCCTACTTCTCATTCAACTTAATTACTCTACAATTGTGGAAAGTACTGGAGTCGGGAGGCGAGTTGTAGGATGATCATAGCAAAGACTTTATTAAGTGAATCAGCATGTTCAGGAGATGGTCAGATCAAGCATGCTGCCAGGGCTCCAGGGCCCTCATTATATGCTGGCTGGAGCCACACCTTTGGCCGCACCCAAAATACCTGATAGGGGCTTAGCATATGCACATAGTCCTGAGAGGAGCTTAAGTCTTAAGTTGTAGTTCATAGGTCCCCCGCGGGAGACCTAGGCTGGCTATTGGTGGTCGTTTTGGATCCGACTGTCTATTGTTCTACCTGGCTGAAGCTCAGGTAGAATCGGGCCATGTGCTCTGACCGCATGGCGGTCACCATTACGTGACTAGTACACAACAAATTGCTTGATTGCCCACTACTCCATCTTGGAACCTTGAGAGACTAGAGAAAGGAAAGGGGATAAGAGCTGGCTCCCCCTTTTGAACAGACTACTTGTCAGGGCTGTTGGAATGTGATGCCTGTGCATTTGTAGGGTGTAAAATACTGCTTTCACAAAGCAAAGTATAACATTCTTACATGACGTATCATATCACATGCACAACAAAAAAAGCATCGCATGTAAACAAATGATTGCAAGCACTCTCTATGTCTAGAGCATTTGAATCCCACCCTTACTCTAAGGAGCACAGGGTGGCCTATACCAGTGTTTTTCAACTACTGTGCCGTGGCACACTGGTGTGCCACGAGATATTGTCAGGTGTGCCGTGGGATTTTTTCAATGAAAGAAATGTGCCTTCCAGGCTGACCTTCCGGGACGCATTTGCGCATGCGAGAGAGAACAGTGGCGCGCTCTCGCTGATTCCGCTCGCACGCTCTGTGGCCGGCCTGAGGTAGGAGGGAGCCACCGCTGAGGCACAGCTCCCCTTGGCCTTGCGAGGACTCGAGGGAGGGAGGGAGAGTGCCAAGGGGCTCTGTCTGTTCGCCCACCCGACCTGCCAGCACCACGACGGAGGCAGCAGCCATGAGCGACCGGGAGCAGCTGCTGCAGCGAGCCCGCCTGGCCAAGCAGGCGGAGAGATACGACGACATGGCCATGGCCATGAAAGCGGTGAGTGGCTGGGGGGGGGGAGGAGGAGGAGGAGAAGGGGGGTCCTCCTCAGGAGATGCACGGCGCCCCCCACGGGCCCCGCCGTCGCAGCCTCCGCTTGGCCGTGATGGAGCCAACGCCCTGGCTCATCTGCGCCGCCCCCCCACGAGCCTCGGAGGGGGCAGCTGAGCCTTTCCAGGTGAGGGCTGTCTTCTTCTGCGTGGCCTCTCAGCCCGGAAGGTGGAGGTGGGCCTCTGCGGGTCCCACTTCATGGCTGCTCTTTTTCCATCTCTGGCCCTGGCGCTGATGTTGGCCGCCTCCAAGCCGTGTGTCAGCGGCGGCAGTCGGGTGATGCCCACCTGCATGTTGGAGAATGAGCAGGGCAAGGCGGCGGACTCAAGCGGCATCCAGTTCGTGGGGGCCGGAGGCAGGCTCGCACACGGCAGATGGTTTTAAATGAATGAGGAGGACTCGTGTGTTGAATCAGAGTCATGCTAGACCTGTGGATGTTAATATAGAGGACAGGAACATTCGGTACCAAGGGCATTCACTCCTCCAGCAGAGTAAGCTGGTTTCTTCCAGTGCCTGGCTCCTGGGTTGCGTGTGTGTGTGTGTGTGGGGGGGGGGGGTGATTTGCACCAAGACATTCCAGTAAACATGAATATGTTTGATGGTAACAGCTAGCTGTTTCTGTCAGGGTGGGATTCAAATCAGTAACTCTCCCTCAGCGAAGAATGGGTGTACTGTGTTTCTCTTCAAATCACTTATGGTCAGCGGAATGCCGTTCACATAAGAGTAAGAGTTTAAACTCTCTATTTGAAAAACTTTAGCAGAATCGCAGTATTAAAATACATCCACATTATATTTCTTCTGAAACTCAGGTCAATGTTATGGGAAGGAGCCATTACACTTTGGATCTGTAACTTACGATTTCAAGTTGAGTGGCTATTACGTGTATTTGTAATACTGTCATAGTTAATACTTGAGCTGAGGCAACTAATGACCCATTTATCTTGTATTTCAATGTTTTTCAACCACTGTGCCGTGAGATATTGTCAGGGGTGCCGCGGGATTTTTTCAATGAAAGAAATGTGCCTTAGCTCGAAAAAGGTTGAAAAACACTGGCCTATGCAGTTATCTCTTCCCAATTTTATCTTCACAACAAGTCTGTGAATTAGGCAGAGACTGGCCGGCCCAAGATCCCAGCTTTGCTGGGGTCCTATAACACTCTCACCACTACCCCATACTGGCTCTTACACTCCATTTTCCAGTATATCCAGACCCTGCAAAACTGCCCTTAATTTGCTACTGTTCAGGGCAGGATGTGTGCAAAAATGAGATATACCGAGACCGGAAATGCAGCCTTATGCAGAGGCAAAAGTCCTTGAAATGCTTAGCAGATCTTTCCCTGTTAGCCTGGTTTTCCCCTGCCCACATCTTCCCCACAAAGCACCTAGTCAGTGTGATCTATCTGATAAGTGAGCAGGAAGAATAAACCAGGAAGGGGGGGGGGGGGTTGCCCCACATTTTCTTCCTATCACAGCTTGTCGCCGATGCTCCCACTTGAGGAAAGCATATTGTCTGCCTGCTTTTAATAGAAACATTCTTCATGCATTCTAACAAATCACGTATCTCTGAATTCTGCATATAAAGTTGTAATTCCGTCAAGGGCTTGTAATGACATTGATAAATGATGTCACTGAAACCCCTTGCTTGAAATACAGCTTTAATTATGGACACCTGGGCCCTTATTATTCCTTATATTATTTCTGTCATAGCAGTATCTGGTCCTCCTCACTGGGCCTCCATAGCAATTTGCTTTATCGTGAGCTCAAGTAACACAGAAGTGCATAGCAGACCCTGCTTGCATTAACACAATCTGCCCCGGGGTAATGCA
Source organism: Lepidodactylus listeri (assembly GCA_029233225.1). Lineage (NCBI taxonomy): Eukaryota > Metazoa > Chordata > Lepidosauria > Squamata > Gekkonidae > Lepidodactylus > Lepidodactylus listeri. Next base: position 44,939,379 of record JARCFY010000006.1, on the reverse strand, counting down.
GATGGGTAGCATTAAAAAAAATTATACAGAGTGGCAGCAGTAAATATCATATTTACAGCATTCTAAGGTTCAAACCACACATGGCAATGGCCCTCATTTACATTAACCTTTCTACTTCTTTTAATTGCCCAAAGCATCCTCAGAGGCTGCAATTCAGAGCAGGAAAATGGTGGGGGATGGGGGAGAGGAGACTTACTTAACCCTTTCCTTCCTTGTCATTCCTCCACTAAAATTAATTTCCCTTCATCCAGTCACTCTTCTTCCTACTAGTTGTAAGGCAGGAGAGGGGGACAGATGGTAGGAATACAACTTGGGAAGGGTCTATTTTAAGCAGACAGACAGCGAAGAGTTATGCTGGTGCTCCATTGCTGTCTTTTGTGGTTGCTTTGAATTTTTAAAAAAATCTGAGGAAAGACCTACTTAACTGAACATTGCTTGTAGCTTGAGTCTAGAGTAACTTGGGCTACTCTTGGGCAGGACATCAAGGCACACCTTTGTAAATTAATAGCCCAATGCCACTGGTGGTTTAAGCTTCCTAGCCAAATACCACTGAAGAAAAACATAAACCAGAGGAAATGCAAGGCCTGGAAACAAGTTTGTAGACTGTTTATTTATTGGTTCTGGGAAGAAAGAAAGGATTAGCATTCTGGTGGGTAACATACTTAAAACTCCCCTGATGTCTAAGATATGTCTTTATCTCAGACCCATAAGCTAGTTCTCCTTCAAATTAGGCTTGCCAGTTCCAGGCTGGGAAATTCCTGGAGGTTTGGGGGGCAGAACCTAGGAAGGGCAGAGTTTGGGGAGAGGAAGGGAGCTCAGCTTCCGGATATACAAAGGTCAAAGCCTGTATTAGAGGCCACAGAGGACACATTGCCAGATGATAAAATACAGGAGAGAGAACTTTCAACTGTACAAATAAGAGCTTAGCTCCTTTTTGTCTGAGAACTTCCTAGTAGGGATTGATGATTTGCCATGCTTTGACATAGTTTTTTGGAAACAGAGTTTCTCCAACAGCTGTAGATGGTACCATGTCTATTTAATACATAGAAAGGAGGGAATTTCTTTGTTTTAATGTTTCATAAGCTTCCTATAATGTGTTCCTGGAAAATGCTTGAAATACGACAACAAGAAGGAAACAATTAGTAGTTCATAGTGAGCAGCACTGTTGATCCCAGTTTATAACATGAGAAAGGAGATTGAGATTTCTAACATTTGTTGGGGGAACTACTGATCTGAGGGTTCTCAAGCAACATCTCATCATTCTCAAACTTGGATATGAAGTCATCACTAAAACTCAAAGGAATGTACAGGATTATTCTATATGATACTATGTAATTATGAAGTTATGGGGAAAAAATTGCTGCAGCTTCCTAGGGCTAATTGGATGGGTGCAAGTAGCCTAGACAAGAAAAGCACATTACTTCTTGCTATGTGTCTAGAAGGACTGTGCAAGTATTGATATATGATTGACAGGACTCCAGTACCAGTTTCTGTGCTAGAAGTTGTGACGGACTGTACTTTTAAAGAGGCTTAGAAGTACCAACAACTAAAGGGCAGTGAAGAGTTAATTCTTCACAGAGCCAGAAAGCCTTGAGTGATAGGCTGCTCTAGGCTATCTGATTGGTTGGCATAAAAAAAAAAGTCTTGAGAGAGCTGGATGCTGAGGAAAAGTCAGTCAGATTCCTGCCTTTACTGTGAAGAGATATATACTGAGATTATCTAGCTCTGACAGAAAAAGGGTTTAGTGCTGACAGAGTCAGATTTCTACCTTGATTGAATGCAGTCTGATTCAGCATTAGCTGAGAGCAGTTTGAACACAGACAGGAGAACTGGGGAGAGTTTTGCAAAGAAGTTGATAGTAGAGAAGACTCCCATTCAGGCCGAAGGAAAGGGGACAGATCTTCTAGAGAGAGAAGATTCCCTACGTAGTCAAAAAGAGAGAGTTATCTCTGAGGAGTACAGACTACAGAGACCCCTGGTCTGGTGTGATTAAAAGTCAGTCAAACACTCAAGAAGAGTACTGGTGCTCCAAAAGAGAAGGTGTTTGGATACTTAGAAGAGGGTACCAACCAAAAAGAGCCAGCGATTATACAAATATAGTGTAACAAAGTTTGAGTCCAGTGGCACCTTCAAGACCTACAAAGTTTTATTCAAGGCATGAGCTTTCATATATTAGAGTGTTTGGGAAAGCACTGGAGCAAAAGCCTCTCGACGTAAAGATCTAAGTAACTGTGAATAATTTAAGAACCTCTCATTAGTCTGATAGATATGAACAACAGTCTGTGCTTGTAATAGTTTTACCTCAGTAATTTCAACCCCTGATTTCACCTGACCTTTCCCTTTGAAGTTAAAATAAATCCTTTTGTTATTTTTGAATTTTAAAAATGTCTCAAGTGGCATTTTCAAGGGTTTTAAGTTAAAGGGCAGTCCTATCCCTTCCCTCAAATTTCTGGGCCGAGCAAATAGCAAAAATATACCTTACTGACAGGGTGGGACAGACAAGGTTTCTTCAAGGGAAGAATAAATATGTTACCAGGGCTGCTCAGTTAGTGAAGGGAAATAGAAACGGAGGCAAAATCTTGCCTCGGAGGGAGGGAAGAGGACAGGGTCCGTCATAGAAGTCATGTTTCTGAATTTTGCTCTGTGACTGAGGGTCTCTGCCCATGGTCAGTTACCTGGCGGTATGATCTGTGAAATCTTTGGTTCTGATTTTTTTCATGTTGAAGAATGAAGTAAATCAAAACAAAAAAATCCTTCCAAGAACAGGCTTGCTTATCTTGCATGCAAAGATCAGTGATCATTTAACGAATAATAGGTTTGCTTTCTCATATTGGTGAAATACATGGTTCTGTGGGGAAACATAGTAACCAATGAATGATCCCAGATGCTCAACAGGAAATATACTGGAAAGTATTATTTATGTAGGTGAAAGGTGGGTGTATGCGTGTTTGTAAAGATAACAGTCCTAAGATGACAACCTGTGAATTCAGCAAAGATATTTTCTTATGTTTTTGCCAAGTTTAATCTCCTGCAGCTTTTCAAAATTTAAATCTTTTAACCCTGTTTGCCCAGAGACACTACCGGGATATAAGAAAATGAACAGGTGCATCTGTGGGAGGACTAAGACAAGGAGGTATGAGCAAACCTGTTGTGGGGAAACTAAGATCCCAGGGGTGTCGTGTGACCAAAACTGCATATTAGAGAAGTAGGCTTGCCTACAAATAGCATACAAGGCTCACATGATTCTAATTAACATTAATGTCATTGTTCTTAAGAAAACTCCTGTAGGTCTTTGAAAAACAATAGCCTATAGGCAGCTCAAATTTCTGCATGAAGGGTGCCATAATCTGGTCCTCACCAATATTAAAGGCCAATGGTGGACAAGGTCACTGGGTTTGGGGGGGAGGTATTTGTGAATTTCCTGCATTGTGCAGGAGGTTGGACTAGATGACCCCAGAGGTCCCTTCCAACTCTATGGTTCTATAAGGCATGGGGATTCAGCAAAATGGCTATGCTTCTCTCCCCCAAGAAGAGAACTGGGTGGCATCAAGCTAAAAGCTGTTGATTTTCATTTCTTTTTGAATTTACTTGACTCGTAGCATGACGTTTATGAGCATATGAATATTAAATGCAGAATTTAGCTTGACATTTTAAAAAATGGCCTACCTAGGCCATCAGATCTGGCAATGCTGCCAGAAAGCTGGGGAGATGTTAGGAAAAAGCAGATAAATGCATTTACATATGGATAATTAGTAAGAGGTTTGAAACTTTGATTCCAAGAAAGCTGCAGAATTATTCAGAAGTTATCCTTTTATTGTAAGGAGACTAGTTAAAATGAAAGAACAGTAAATTACAATCCAATAGAAGCTGTTACTTTACTATCATTAGACACAACTTCCATTCTATACCTGTAGGAATTCATACATAATAAAAGCCTACCAGTAACAATTGGCAGATACTTCCCTTCTATTATTTATTTAGGATTGATCTCTACATATGAAGAGATGCATTAAGCCAAGGGATCTCCTTGTAATGGCCCTTTCTAAAGCTCAAATGTGGTCCATGATGTTATAGGCAAGGCTAGTGATTGCCCAGCAACAGTGGGGTATGGAGCCTTTATAAGTGAGTTCTGCCCCTCCCATCCAGACATTTGTATTGGGCAGCTGACACATCAGGGCATCATAGGATGAGATTAGCGGATCGCTTTTGGACCAAGCAGGAATTTTGGATGATCTTTGAATTCACCTGCTTCATATTTTCTGAGGAAAGTAGCTTAACTAGACCCAGTCTTTAAACCTTTATTCCCGATCACATGTCAGGAATACGGTAGGTTGCTCAGAATAGTTAGGGCTAACTGGCAAGCACCTTGAAGTAGTTGATATGCCTGAAGGCCATTGTCGAACAGCCCAATGTTTGTTCTACATCAATGGGGCTTCAGACAGCATTAACCAAGTCTTTGGTTGTAGTACAAAACATTTATTTATTGGATTTATACCCCACCCTCCCTGCCAAAGTAAGCTCAGGGCGGGAAGGGCATGAAGTCTGCCACCTCTTGGCACCTTTCATGTGCAGGTAAAAGTAAAGCAAGGTTAGAGCAACCACTGGCCAAGTCTGAAGCAAAGATAGGGCAGCCCAAATCAATAGCAGCCACAACTTGGGCTGATATAGTGCAACCCATCCTTAAAAATATTAGAATATATTTGAATACTTTATGGCATAGATCAGCCATTTCAATAAGCTAGCTAAACTCATACTGTTGCCTTGTGTCTTTGTTTGAGCAGTTTTCCTGAATCAAGCAACTCGGAACTCTTCAAAATGAGGCTAATAGAAGGGAATTGATATGTACAGGTCTTAGTATGAGTTCCTTTAATGGTATGAAATAAAATAATAAATTCAAAATTTTGATGATAACAATGCCCTTATAAATAATGTTCTCATGCTTTGAAGTAGGTATAACATTGAAAGAGGCAGCAAACCGCCCCCCCCCCCCCCCAGCAAGCATACTGAACTGCATCATACCAGCGTCTTCACAGATGGACATTAATTTTATTTCTTTCCTTTTTTTAGCACTCAGGTGGAAAATGATGACTGAGTGATCTGTGACCATGCCTTTCATTGGCTGCGATCACACACACTAAATAATCCACTTTCAAATTGGATTTTGCCTGTTCACACAGTAAAATTCCTGTTGGAAAGTACACTTACAGTGGATTGAAGGTGGATTGTTTAGTGTGTGTGACTACAGCCATTGTAGTAGCAGTAGTTTCTCCCCCCCCCCAATTAAACAAAGCAGGCAGCCTGGGGCCAGGCCAGCATTTAAACAATAATGTTACTGCCAGTGTTCCCTCTAAGCTGAGCTAGTGTGAGCTAGCTCACAGTTTTTTAGCCTCCGGCTCACACATTTTTGTCTTAGCTCAGGAAGGATGGCTCCAGAACAAACTAATGTATGCAGTAGCCAAATCACTTGAATGCCAGGAGCTCACAAAGTGGAATTTTTGCTCACAAGACTCCACAGCTTAGAACAATGTCTAGGGTTGCCAGCCTCCAGGTGGTGGATGGAGATCTTCTGCTATGATAACTGATTTCCAGGTGACAAGAGATCAGTTCATCTGGAGAAAATGGCCCCTTTGGAATTTGGACTCTGTGGCATTATGCCTCAAACCCTGCCCTCCTCAGGCTCCACCTTCAAAATCTCCAGGTATTTCCCAGCCTGGAGCGGGCAACCCTAAATGTGACAGAGTGGTATTTACAGTATTCCAGGGCAATCCTAAGCAGAATGACATCCTTCTAGAACTACTGAGTGCAACGTAGGGTGTCCCTCTGCTTAGGTTTGCACGGTTAAGCCACAACGAGGGTGACCTGGCTACAAATACCTCACTCCGTCATGAAACTCACTTGGGTTTATTACTCTCTCTCTCTCAGGTGAACATACATTTATTTAGGTTGTTGTGAGAATTAAGAGTCGGGGAAACCATTCTCTGCTGTTGTGTAGCAGATATGTGCAAATCACCAATTTTCACTTCAGTAATCAACAGGGAGAAATGTATGTGTGAACCAATCAATGGAAACTCTTCAACAAAGACTAAGGATATTTTCTCCACAATTGTTTGATTTGACTGTGCTTTCTGTCCCCCCCCCCCCCCCCCCGAACCCCACCTCTGTGTGCTGCCCATTTTGCCTTGAATACAGCTGGGCATAATATGCATTTCTCCTAATGTTGACATTAGACAAAATGGCCTGCCTTTCACTGAAAATTGTTGCATTATACAGGATTAGAAGGACTGTTTTCACCCACATTACTTTAATCGTGTCTTGACTAGCTCTTCCTCTGAATCCTGTTTTCTTTTCTAAATTTCACATTCCCATCCAATTCCAGTTGCTCTAGTTATGAAGGCATTTGATAGGGTACTATTCAGCTAATGAATTGCCATTAATATCCACAAGTAAAATTAAATTTCTATGTGTATAAATTAAATCCAGGCTCTTAATAAGTGTGTGTTCAGCAGAACGGCTTTGATCCTGCTGAGCAAACCACGACAAGGTAAAGTTACTCTGTCCCCCCAGAGAACAAGATAGGTTTTAACAGGGGTCATTTCGAGCAGGAGCTTGTGGGAGCTCAGCTCCAGGAGTTGGTGCCAGCCCCCCCCCGGCAGAGGAATGCCTGCTTCTGTCATGGCTGCAGCAAAATGACCCCATCCCCTGGAAAGGTCCTTGTTCCTCTGACTAGCCTTCTGAAGGCTTCAGCCACCACTGAAGCTATCCTCCCAGAATAGTGGTATTTCTGAGGCTTGGATTAGTAGATGTCCCCTCTCCTCCAGCTCTTTCTTTCTTTCTTTCTTTCTTTCTTTCTTTCTTTCTTTCTTTCTTTCTTTCTTTCTTTCTTTCTTTCTCTCTCTCTCTCTCTCTCTCTCTCTCTTTCTCTCTCTCTCTCTCACCTTCTGACATACTTCCGGTGATGTCAGGTGGTGTAGCATATGCAAATAAGTTATGCTAATGAGTTATGCTAATGAGCTCCTGCACCTCTTTTTCAATTAAATGACCCCTGGGTTTTAACTTGAAATAAAGCCCTTTCTTACAAGTCTGAGCCCCGACTCAATAGCCCCCATGTATACAAAACAGGACGTCTTACCACCGTACCTGTGTGCAATTTGCTAAACAGCAAAAATGTCTCCAGTTTCTTTGACTTGGAAGCTCTGTAGACCCAGGTGAGATCCTTGTAAGTCAACAGTCCCCTGTGCCAGAGATTAATGCTTTCATCCAGACATGCGGTCAGATGGTTGGGCACGGAGAGCAAGGAAGCCACTCAGTAGAGAGATGGGATTCTGGGGAAAACAGGCTAGGTTGTTCAAGGCTGGAAGGAATGATGGCTGAACATCACATATTTTGTCCTCTACATGCTTTGAGGCTTTCTTTTAGCTCCACTGCCACATTACATTATTTTACTATTTATACAGCATCATCAGTGTACTTTACAAAGTACAAGATGTCCCTCTCCTGAGACATTTACCATCTAAATTTTGATATAAAGGGAACAACAAAAAGAAGGGCAGGAAGGTAGAGGTGGGTATAATCCAGAGGAAGAATATCTGTTCGCTGAATTGCATACATTTAGAATTACTTGACTAGGCATGAAGGGGAACTAAGTCGGCTTGTGCCAGTGGCTTCACAGGAAAGGCTAGTTCTGAGGAGAGTAGATGTGGCATCATACAAGTATTTTGACAGGCAATTCCAAACAATGGAGAAAGGGCAGAGAAATCACCAAACAGATGAGGGCAGTGGAGCTGCAGGAGTAATGGGTATGGTTATTTCGGGATATCAGAAGACCCCCCAGTTCAGAAAGGGTTCATGCATAAAAAAATGTTCACATGCCAGCACAGGTGCCTGTGATAACTCATATATCTGCTTCCCTCTTCTCACCGTGAGTGGTGTGATCTTTGACCAGAGCTCATTGTCTCCTTGGCTGTGGCCCCAATTTTATGGAACAGTTTACCTGAAGAAATATGAAAGACGCCATCTTTAGCAATCATCAGGGGAAAATACTTTGTTCGTGATTTTTCTGATACTATAGAATTGGTAAATATATAGAATCTGATGATTAGGCCTGGCTAGCTGCTTATTCTTCTCTATTTTGTTTTATGTGCTTTTTAAAAACAACAACAACAGATTATTGTAGTGTTGTCCATGTTGTTGTTGAATCTTTTTGTGCTCCACCTTCGGTGCTTGGATAAGAAGAATATTTTTAAAATCATTTAAAATAAATAAAATTTGGAGTTATAGAACTAAAACATGAAAATTAATAATAACTACAGAACACTTTAAATTCTTTTGAATTGAGTATTATCCTTGTCATAGATAACTCAGTTTTCATGGAAGAAATGTGGACATGTTACTATTTACACAATGAGTAAAATACCAGGGGGTTACTTTGCTTTTTTTTTACCACTCTTCTTTTTACTTCCACTTACAATTGAAGCAGAGCACTGCAGTAAAGTGATAGTCTGTGTACCAGAAGAAAGAAAGGCAGACTGATTATTTTATGGCTGTTTTGCAAAACTGATGAGACAGCAAATGATAGTCAATCCTGTTAAAAAGATTAGGCATGTACACACACACACATACATTTTCCTTCAAAAAAACCCCTATATTGCCTGTTTTGGGATAGGTTGATATGATTCTACAATGCAAGAAGAGTGGAAATTACAGAACATCTGCAGTGAAATTGGTTTTCTGTGGAAAACTGATGAATCACTTACTGCCAATGACTGGAAGGAAAAATACTTGTTTATGCCCGTATGTAATGAATTTTTATGAGGTGAAGTTTGCTGTTTATAAAAAAAAACACTTTAAACTGCCACAGATGTAAAATAATAGAATTCCAAATTCAAAGCAATGAATTACTGCAAAGACAATCACCAGTAGAATATGATCTGCTACCAAACACCCAAACCAAACTATTATTCTTATAATGACATTAAAATTTTTCATCCGTCTAGTTAAGTGGGGAAAAAGGTGTGAGAGGGGGCATAAGCCACAGCTCAGGCTCAAAGTAAAGAAGTACATCTGCATTCATATTTGTTGAGTTCCAAAATGGTTTTCTCTTGGAAAAAAGCTTTCTGCAAGAATAAATTCAGTGATTCCTCAAAAAACAAATCAAAGGCCGGAGAGTGTTTTGTAACTGCAGGAATCCAAATTAGAGATGTACAGGCAGGGGACCTGCAAGGGCTTGTGGGACATCTCATTTCCCCCTCTCATGCTATTTCCTCTTTCCCTTTCGTGAAATCCCCATAGCCTCTCTCATTTTCCTGCTATTTTATCTCCTTCCCACTCATCATCCAACTTATCTTTATCTGCCCCTGCCTTCAGTTTACCCAAGTCCAGTTGCAAGGTGCTGGTAGGGCCCAGTTCCCAGTTGGGAAACCTGCAAGGACTTGCAGGAGGCACTTCAATTTCTCCTCTGTCCCCTCCTCCCACTACTTCTTATTTCCCTCCTCTTCACAGCCCACATATCTTCAACTTCCTCTGCTTCCTTTTCTCCTTCCTACCCATCAAACAACCATACTTTTATCTACCCCCCCGCCCATCTTTGAATATTTTTAAATTTATTATTTACTTCATTTATAACATGACACTCTCTGCAGTGGGGACCCAAAGGAGCTTACACCATACTCCTTTCTTCCATTTTATCTTCACAACCACCCTGTGAGGTAGGTTAGGCTGGGAGTGTATGACTGGTCCAAAGTCAGCCAGCGAGCTTCCACAGCAGAGTGGGGAATCTGATCATGAGTCTCCTAGATCCTAATCTGAAACTCTAACCACTACACCACTCTTGCTATTGTGGGGTGGCTGTTCTTGAACAGCAGGAATCAGCCAGGCCTGTGTGAGTTATCGAAGAGGAAGCTGCATGTTAGCAAATTGCCAGTGGTTGGTGCTGTGCCTGATCCAATGAGTCTTCCCTCAAAGGCCCAAACAGCCCTGGAAAGGCCCCTGCTTGTCCCACTGTTTTTTACTGACAGAAACCAAGGTCTGAAGGTTCAGAATGCTATCGTGGATGCCTCGCAATGGCCACTGAGATCATTATATTTAGATTTCAGATTTTCTGTCAACCTGGGGCTTTTCTCAGGTGTGTAGAAAGATCTGTCTTGTCTGTCCATTGCTCCAATCGTGGGATTTGAGTAACTGTGGATGGGGTAGGATTGCCAGCCTCCAGGTGGGGCCTGGGGATCTCCCGCTTTTACAACCAATCTCCAGCTGACAGAGATCAGCTCCCCTGGAGAAAATGGCTGCTTTGAAGGGTGGACTCTATGGCATTGTACCATGCCAAGGCCCCTCCCCTCCCCAAACCCCGCCCTCTCCCGGATCCACCCCCATAGTGTCTTGGTATTTTCCAACCCAGACTTGGCAACCCTAGGATGGGGCCACAGCGAGAATCGGCTATATTGATTCTGCCCTCTCCCCAGTTCCACATCTCAAATTAACAATACCTTTTTGATATAAGCAGCAAGATGAAATTTAAACTTACCTTTTTCATACCTATAAAAGTGCCATATTGTATTGAAACTGGAAAACTTAAAATGACCACTTTCCTTTTATAAAGAAGAGGCCAACATAAAATAGGAATGAAAATTAACAGGTTTTCTTGCTTGTGGCTAAAGTGGGGAGACAGCAGTACTGTGCCAAATTGACTGCTAAGCTAATGATTACAACAACTTAATTACCCTTTGTGTGCTTAATATCAACCCCCCATGGATTCTATCAGAGTACAAACTGTAACTGTAGCCCTCCTTTGGCAATTACTTAGGGGAAATTAACTTGTTTAAGTTGTGAGGTATATGTGTAAAATGCAGAATCCTAAGAAGCAATACCTTTTCTTTTCTGCTTAATTTTGCACTTTGGGATTCTGAAGACCAAATCTGACTTTTTTTTTCTGGCAGAAAATAATATAAACAACATTGGTCAAACATCTGTAGGGATTATCTTCTTTGCTCCTTTCTCCACTGTTCTGCACAAGCACCAATAAAACAGTAAGATGTTCTCTATCTGTGCAGGAACATGGTATGTCTTAGACAGGTTTAAAATAGGCTCATAAAAATCCCTTAAATTGAACAGATTCTGGAGCTCATCTAATCCAACAACGTGCATCTGTGTGATATTTTATTCCAATTAGAATCTGTGACAGGTACCCTGAGATAACTTGTAAGGACTACTTGTTCAAACATGGTAACCAACAATACTTCTGGATTCTCAGAACAAAATGTGGGAGGCTCATTGAAGAGGTGTGTCCTAGACTTGAGAAAGTTAAGCCCTCAAATAACATTATAGAAATATGTGGCTTGCAACTGATAACCACATGCCACAGGGCTGTTTCAAAACTTATTTTAAGTATTGAGGCAGGAGGTGATGAATCCAACAAGCAGGCTTTTATTTAATAACATTGTTCAGCTCTAAGACAGCTCTATGAGAGCGGCACTCTAACTTATACGGTTTCAGTAAATAACATTCAACGATGTAACTATATACAAGTGATATAATTGGACCCAAGCAGGGCTCAGCGATTGGGTACCTAGGTTGGCTTCAGGACCAATGGGAGTCTTTATTAGTCAGCCAATGAGAAATGGAGCATTAGAATACCAGAGCCCTTTCAGAGGTAAACTATAGTGATTAACGCAACATAATCAAGAACATAAACACAACAATTTATGTCCCACCTTTCTTATAGCATCAGGGCAACCAAGAAGTCTAACGGATTAAAAAACATACATAATAAAAACACACATTAAAGACCATTAAAACCAAACAAAAACACATTGTTAAAACAATTTAAACCAAAGCTAAACTACATATACAAAAGCCTAAAAACAACAATTAAAACGTAGGGCAGGAAGGAGGACTATTGAGACAACACTAGATGAAACAAAAATTTTCACCTGCTGACTGAAGATGGCAACAGAAGGGGAGAGATCCCCTGGGGAGAGAGTTCCAGAGTATTGGTGCCCAGCTGAAAAGGTCTTCTCCCAGGGTGCATTAACCTAATCCCAGAAAGTGGGGGCACTCAAAGCAGGTACTCAGAAAGTGACTATAATAGTCAATTAGAGTAATACATTAATAGATAAAGGTATGCAGGTCCCAAGCCATGGTGTGTGTATGTGTGAGGTTTAACTGAGGACTCAGCTGTATGCCATATGAGCCTGCCCATTAATTATATAGTCAGAGAACATATACAGTAGTAGTTAAGTGTATGGACTCTACTCTGGGAGAACCGGGTTTGATTCCCCACTCCTCCACTTGCACCTGCTGGATGACCTTGGGCAAGCCATAGTTCTGGCACAGCTGTTCGTGAAAAAGAGCAGTTGTGGTCAGAGCTCTCTCAGCCCCACCTACCTCACAGGGGGTCTGTTTTGGGGAGGGGAAGGGAGTTTGTAAGCTGCTCTGAGACTCCCTTGGGTAGTGAAGGGCGGGGTATAAATTCAATCTCTTCTCTTCTACTTCTGAAATTAGATAGTGGAACACCATAAACAGGGATTTCTCCCATAGAGATTTACCAGGTGCAAAGCTAACTGAGTTGTAGGTATCAGGCAAAAACTTTTTTAAAAACTCTTTGGCTTTTTTGCTGGTTATATTCTGCTGATTTGCATCATTTTTTGATGTGGGATAGTGACCGACAGGCTAGGTTCTGCTCAGGGGTCCGTTGGAGTAGGAGCGCACAGGAGTGCAGCTCCGGGAATGAGGCGCCCAAGGGGCAGGCACATGACCAAGCCCTGCCCCCTCCTTGGCTTCCCCGAGCAGTGCAGAGGTGCAGCGCCCTGGGGAAAGCCCTGCTAGGGTCTTTATTGTTTTTAATGTTTTGTTTTAATATTGATAATTTTATCATTGTTCCTTTTATGACGGTGTGCTGCTTTTCCAGAGACTTGCTCAAGGTGGCATATAAATTTTCTAAGTATACCATTTTTTATCTGGGCACATGGCACATAAGTACTGGAGAAATTTCACCAACCCTTCAGCAGCTTCCACCCCATCAGTTTGGTGTAGTGGTCAGGAGAACCAGGTTTGATTCCCCACTCCTCCACATGCAGCTGCTGGTGTGACCTTGGCCCAGTCACAAGTTCTTTCAGAGCTGTTCTCTTATGAGCAGTTCTCAAAAGACCTCTCTCAGCCCCAGCTACCTCACAGGGTGTCTTGTTGTGGGGAGGGGAAGGGAAAGGGATGGGTGGTGCACATGTCCTGGGTATCTCAAGCAGGAAGAGAATGAGGGTGTGTTCTTTACGCTTATTTTTATTGCACAAATATTGGATGGGGAAGGGAATGGAGGAAGAGCAGGTCAGTTTCACTCACCTGTGGAGTGGAGCCTGAGGGGTGAGTGTTGCCTTCTGACACACTTCCGGTATGTTAGGGGGTGTGGCATATGCAAATGAATTATGCTAATGAGTTATGCTAATGAGCTCCTGCACCTCTTTTTCTACGAAATGACCCCTGGTTCTGCTTTTCCCTGAGACAGCTGATGGAATGTTGAGGAGACAATTGGAAAATATCAGTTAAGAACAGCAGGAGTTGGCAGCTTAGGAGCTGAGGGTGGGAAAGGAGAATGTCTGGCTGAGTGGAACTGTGCAGAAGAGCTGCTTCGAACACACTGAAAATAGTCAATTAAAGGATCCCAGCTGCAGGAATAGGACCTCTGTTCAAAAGTGCAGTGGAAGCAAAATGTTGTTACTTATAACTTACTTTCCTCAGTGTTATGTTCCTACCATAAATAAATGTTAACTTCTTGTTTTGGTTTAACCCTGTGGGCTACATGTCTAAGGGAAAGAAGTGCACACACAATTTAATATCATGGTCTATACACATATTAAAGTATATGAATAAATGTTGCCAGTGTGAGAATGGAACAGTGTTCAAGCCCTAGCCCCAATAACTCTGTGTGAGTGAGGGTTGATTATTAAAAGAGGCTGGGCTACCCTGTTTGTAGATGTCTCTGGGAGTGAGTCATGGCTGTCTGTATATTTTAAAAGAGACAAGAAGGGATGGCAAACGTGACATCCTGACCTACCGATAACCCTGAACCTGAGGGAGAGAGGCTGCTGAGGGTGGTAGGCACTCTGTGTGAGTAGAAAGGGACATTGTGATTTTATTTTGCTATTGTTGGTTGGATTGGCTGTTATTCTGCTTCTCTTAGTTCTTTTATACCTTACTACTTATACTGCTTTTACTGTTAGTTGGTTTCACAGCATTTTAGCTTTTAGCTGTGGGTTGCAATTCCCTGGGGTGACATTTACTGTGCATTATTTCACTGTTAACACTATTCAGTTTGGATGCCACCTAAGCCAAGAGAGATAAGGCCCGAGTACCATAGCAGTGACTTCCACATAAGAAACAGTAGTAAATTTGTGGACATCCTTCAAAACAGACTAGTATATGATCTATGAGAAAATAATTACTTGTGGCCAAGAGCAATATGGGTAGATGAAAAACTGCCTCCCTAATGGTAGTTCTGTTATGAAGTGGTCTTTAAAGCAGACATCAGTTTCAAAACTCCCAGTCCAGACTGTTGTTTCCCCAGTAGTTCTCTCATGAGTGAATTTCCCTATTTTCATTGTAACAAGCATGCTACAATTGTTTGATACCACAGTGGGAATAAGGAACACCCTTCAATTATAAATGCCCTCACTACTTTGGCTCAGGGGCACTTTGGGCTAACAAGCTTTTTTATTTGTAACTCTGTAGAAGAAAAATCCATCAGCCTCCTTCTCAGTAGACTCATGGCAGAGCCTCTGGTAGCTAGAGCCCCTTGAACACAATGTCTGTGAAAAGATCTATGTGGGTTTAATGACACAGAAGTACCTGATTTCCATGTCTCAGTTGTCTTGTGTTTGGACCCCTTGTTGTCAATCTTGAGGAGGCAATTGAATAACTGCATTTTGATTGATTTAGTTTTTATTATTTACTGCCCACTTCAGACTTTTTAAACTTTGACTTTTATGGGTTTTATAATGATTTTTGTGTTTTTATAATATTTTATTTGTATTGTAAGCTGCCTTGAGTTCCATAAGGGAGAAAGGTGACTAATAAATATTTTAAATAAATAAATAAACTGTCTCAGATACCAATGCTGGGATAGTGACTATTAGGGTTGGCACTGGGGAAATTATTTCAGTTCCATATTGTAATTTAAGAAAGGGTGTATCAGTTTTTAAGAATTTTTAGGAATGTTGTTGTTGTGTTACAAACATTTGTCAGGTTTCATTTCCATTATAATTAAGACTAGATTGGATGTCTGCCCACTATTTTCGATGTGTGGAAAATGGCAGAATTTTCTGAGTGGATGTGTTTTCTTCAAATAGGATCAAAATATTGGAGAATCTAGTTGTCAAACTGTCTTAGTTTGCCATGATGAAAAGGGAATTCCTGGGGGGGGGGGGAATGGGAGTGTGTGAACCACAGGGCTGTAGAAGCTATAACCTCTTCTTCCTGCAAGATACCTCCCTAAATGCCAGAGATGATCTTGAAGACAAAGCTGTGCTTTTCTCGCTTTCATAGATACGGGAGCCATATATTCCCATGGAGGTGGGACTTAGACACATGACGTTTAGGCAGGAGGTTGGCATTGTGTGATTGGTGCACGAGTGGGGGGTTTCATTTTGAACTGTATACCTGTAGATGTCCCCGTTTGGACCTCAGTTCTGACACAGTACTACTGAATCATGCAGATACCTCAATAAACAAATTACTGCCAAAGAGAGTGTTGTTGAGAGTCTCTTGACCAGGGGTCTGACACTAGTCTACCCTCTCCTCTAAAAAAACCCCAAGTTTCAACTCAGTTGGACACAGGGATCCAATTGTACAGCCCCTTGAATAAGGTGCCCCCAGCCATTCTCTATGCATAGTGGAAAAAGGAGCAAAAGTGGCTATAAGTTTTTTTGGAGCAGTAATTATTTTACCATACTGTGAGCATAAAAGTAGTCCTTCCATAGTGTTTGTCTAGTCTAGTCTAACAAAAAATATTTCTCCCTTGTGGAACTCAAGGCAGCTTACAATACAAATAAAACATTATAAAAACCCAATAAAAACCCAATACACCCCACTGATTGTATTGCAGAGGAAAGTGAGTTTACCTATCCAAACCCAAGCAATAAAAAATGCAATGTTACCCCAAATCACAAATTAATGTGCTAAAAAGGTGGGAAACAGGTAACTCTCTCTATATCAAGTAAACCAGAAAAGCCAACAAACCAAGGGGGAAAAGCCCACAATGAAAACAAGAAACAAATTCTCAGAAGCACAAAAAAGGAAAGGCAGAAACAAATCAAATATTACACAGAACCCAAAACAATCAAAATAATACTTCCAAACTTTCCTCCCAATGACCAAGCATGGTAGCCCTTTTACTAACCCTCCCACAGGGGAAAGGGATGCAAGAAAGGCTAGATATTAGTAATAATAATTAGACCAGTCTGACAAGAAGCACTGCAGAGGCAGGATCCAGCTGGCTGGAGGGGGGGGGGGGGGGTTAGAGTTATCCAAGCAAGATCTCTTCCTCAGTGTACAAGCAGCAGTGAACACAGAACACATACAGTGCAAAATAGCCAATGTAATGGATGGCAGCACTTAACATTTCCCTCCCCTCCAAGAAAGACTGTATGACTGGCCAAAGCAACTGATTGGCTGGGAGAAATGCTGTTTCCCAGGGAATGAGGAGAAACATTTTAAAAAGAAAACAAATACAAAAACAGGAAGGCAGGCTCCATTAAATTCCTAACCATTTATTTATGTTGAGAGACCCAGGAGTTGTTCCAGGAAGCCTTTGAGGAAGGCTTCAGAGTTTGCTGAGCAGAGTGCTAGGATGCAGGCCACTTTTTCATTTATTTATTTACTTGATTTGCACCCATTACTTTCCTCCTCTTGCAATGATCCCATAAGATAGGTTAGCGTGAGTGTGAGTGACTGGCTAAAGGTCACCCAGCAAGCTTCAGTGACCAGAGGGATTTGAACCTGGGTCTCCAAAATCCTAGTCCAATATTAGAACACCACCTCACTTCTCCAAAATGCAGCAGCTGTTGGAGGTGAAACAAAAGGAAGAACCATCCTTCTTGCTTCTTTTTTCTTCCATCTTGCTGAAGATTTGTGTATCCCAGTGCTTAGGTGACACACATAACTACAATGAAACTAAAACTGCTTTTTCAGCCCCAAGAGCAAACAAAGGCTGTGTCATGATCTGTGCCAGGCTGGAAGACAAGCCTAGTGCGGCTAGTAGGGCTGCCAAGTCAGCCGGGGGGGCGGGGAATCCCCCGCTACAGGGGTTCCCGATCTGCCGGCCAGCATTCAGCTGGCGGGGGAAACCCCGCCCCCGAAGTTGTCCAGCCTGGATGACTTCCCTCACGGAAGTGACATCAGCACGTTGGGGGCATTGCCAGGGTGACGCTCTGGCAATCGCCCCAAAACTCTATGATACGCACCAATAAAGCTCCCGGCCGGCAGAGGACTCCCCCCCGCCAGTAAGCTCGAGGGACTTGGCAACCCTAGCGGCTAGACATAGGAGAGACCTGTGCTGGGGGTAGAAGGCTGACAGCCTACAATTCCCCAGATGCTTGGCAGCGGTGGTAGCCAATGGGAATTCAGGGAATGTGTGAGGGGACGGAACTTTAGGTGTGTAACTGACAAACGGTTCTTTTTCTCTTTACTGCGGCCTTTCCTCAGACAGGGAGTCAAGCTGAGGGAAAAGTCTGGGCTGGGAGAGAAATCCCTCAGTGGGATGGAGTGAGTACAGGCAGGAGGCCTGGTATAAGTGGTTGTAGGCCATAAGTAGTACCAGTTAAGGAAAAACAGTTAGTAATGTTAGATTCATTTTAGTTTACCTTTAAACACTGTTATTGATTTTACTGCACCTTGTCTTGTTTTCCCTGCCCCAGTATTGTTTAAATAAACCCTGTTGTTTAAGTGTTCTGCCTGGTCATCACGCCTTATGTTTTTTGGTTAAAAGGAGGGCATTTGGTTGGGCTTGGGAGGGTACCCTGGGCCTTCTCAAGAGACCCTAAATTCAGGGTGGTGGTGGCAGAAGGTGGCAACCCCCAAGGGGTCATGACAGGCTGTGATTGCTTGTTCTCATTAAACAACCACAGAGCTCCCAAATCACTCCTAAATAGGTTTTTTTGTTTACGTGATGTATTTTTATGGCAACCCTCAACAAAAAGGTCAAGACATGTTACAACAAAGCACAACTGCAAATACATTTAAAAGATCAATCTAAATCCGTAATATTACAACACACATAAAAATACCCCCAAAAGTTCAAACAAAGAGCAATACAACTGACCATTCAACAGCAATACAATATTTGCAAGTTAAGAAGGCAGGCCAAAAACCCTGGAAAAAGAAACCCTGGCACCTGAAATGCATAGGAGTAGGTGCCAAGAAAACAGATATGTCATAAATATATCATCAAACTCAATCTATTATGTGCAAAACACTCTTTAAGGATTCCTCAACATATATGAAGATTATATTCAGAGAACCCATACTATTTTGAGGACTTTAAATCACTACACTGGTCAGCCTGCAGAGGAGGTGGGGCTTGGGCAAACATTGCATGCCACTCACACTGTAATCCCAATAAAATTGTACGATTATTAATAAGCCATTTGTAGAATCAAGTTTACTCATTTATATATTTACCCCATTCATTAAACTGGTGTCATACAGGAGATCAAGACAAGGTAAGTTCAGCCTCTGTAACCTTAGAAATCTATGAATATTTCACCATCTTCTTCATCTAGCTATCCTTTTGCTTTCTGCATCCTTCCATTGCCTCATTCAATTTAAATGCAAACACTAATTTCTTAAAAGCAATGAATTAAACATAACTATGCTGTATTTTGAAATTGGACCTTGGTAGCCCTGTCTTTTGTGGTATGGTACTAACAACTGCCACCTTTAGTTCTTTGTTTATCTCACAGCAATTGGGAGAGTTTCTTTCAAGCTTTTTTGAGATCACAATGTGTGAAATGATCAGTTAATAGCACAAAGAAATGCACAATGGCATAGAAGGAATCATTCAATTTCTTAATATTATTAAAATTACTGAGGAGCACACATCAGATTAAATCATACAAAGACAGTAGCTGAGGGAAGTTTTAGTTCTCTGAGGTCCTGTGACTTCACATTACAGCACATACTTTGTGCACAGAAGGTCCCAGGTTCAATTCCTCCCATCTCTACTTGAGTGTCAAGCAGGTGGTGTTGGGAAACACTGTTTTCTGCCGAAGATCTGGAGAGAAACTGTAAACATTCCTGAAGTAGATCAATCAATGATTTTTGGTACAAAGCCGCTTCGTAAGTCTCATAACACTTTGAAAAGTTCAACAGTTGTGTTGCGTATATTGGGGGAAAAGATATTTTTATTTTGAAATGTTTGTGTAGAATGGTAACCCATTCGGCTCCTGAGAAAGTTACAAATCATTAGCACAGCTTAGGGGCTGAATGTGTTAAAATCCAATTCAAATTCCAGGCACCAGCACCTTCTGTCTCAGGTAGCTCCGAAGGTCAAGTCACAGACAAATTATTTGCATACTGAGGAGAAAGTTTTCTCCAACTCCCTTGCATCCTTCTACCCATTCTACAGAATGAGACAATAGACTCAGTAGTAGAATTCAGAACTGTGCAGACTGCAAGGAGGGATGGTCATCCGAATGCATACCACCAAATGTAAAGTAGTATTCAGGAAGAAATGCTTAACTGGAGAGCCAGTTTGGTGTAAGTGCACGGACTCTAATCTGGGAGAACCGGGTTTGATTCCCCACTCCTCCACTTGCACCTGGCTGGATGGCCTTGGGCAAGCCATAGCTCTGGACCAGCTGTTCTCTCAAGGACAGCTTGGGAAAGAGTTCTCTCAGCCCCACCTCCCTCACAGGGTGTCTGTTGTGGGGAGGGGAAGGGAAAAGGAGTTTGTAGGCCGCTCTGAGACTCCTAAGTGAGTGAAGGGCGTGGTATAAATCCAATCTCTTCTTCTTCTTCTAATAAGGCTTCTGAGGTTTGTATGAAGGGGAGATACGTGGCCTTTGGTTGTAACCAGGAAGCATGAGAAGAAGAGGGCATGCAGGTAACTCCTGGTTCCTCTCTTATTGTTTTCTTCAAATACCTAGAGCATTTAAAAAGGCTCCGCTTGGATTTTTCTTATGGGGTAATGGCTGCCTGGTAAGAAAATTACATAAGGCCTTGAATATTTAATTGGTTCAAGCGAGCAAATACCACAGCTGCATTATAAATGTAACTTAATATTCATTTGCCTTTCCTTTTGTACCCTTAGAAGCTCATTGATTCACGAATCTTGAGCAGCAGAAGACACTTATTTCTTAAACACAAGGGCTAAAAGAACTGAGATAAATTTTGCAATTGCTAGAGTGATCTTAGAAAATAGCTTAATATTAAAAACGTGTTGTAAGCAGCACAGAAACGACTGAAACTCACTGAATTTAGTAGTGGTCTGCTCCATGGCTAATTTGACACCAACACTTATCGTGACTAACAATAAAGCAGATAGTTTTAGTTAACACTACCACTGCAAATGGAAGCCAGGTATGGCGAATAAGGAACAAAATGCTAAAACAGGAAGCTTGGCCCAAGGTCACACAGCAATCACACACACTCGGCCTAACCTACCTCACAAGGTTGTTGTGAGGATAAAGTGGAGAGGAGAACAACGGAAGCTATTTTGGGTCGCCACTGGGAGAAAGACAGGGTATAATTGAAGTAAATAAACAAATGAGAAAGTGGCACAATCCTACCACTGTGCGCTGCAAAATCTGAAGCCTTTCTCCAGCCTGAAGAGCCTTTCATCAACTTAAATTACTTTTCTGCTGTAGAACACTTCAGACTTTGCTAGACGGAGTGGTAGGGTACAGACTAGCACTTACAAAATACTAAGGTGATGATCATAATTTAAAGTGTTTTATTTTCAGTTCTTTGCTGTGCACAGCTCTTCAATAAAAAATAAACTTAACAGCAAGATTTCATGTGAAAAGTTCTTTTTTATTGTCATTTTTCTTTAGCTCATCAAGTTTATAAATCTTTGTTAGGTTACATTGTCAACTGCTAGAAGAAGAAGAAGAGAAGAGATTGGATTTATACCCCGCTCTCCACTCACTTAAGAATCTCTGAGCGGCCTACAAACTCCTTTCCCTTCCCCTCCCCACAACAGACACCCTGTGAGGTAGGTGGGGCTGAGAGAGCTCTTTCCCAAGCTGTCCTTGAGGGAACAGCTGGTCCAGAGCTATGGCTTGCCCAAGGCCATCCAGCCAGGTGCAAATGGAGGAGTGGGGAATCAAACCCGGTTCTCCCAGATTAGAGTCCGCGCACCTAACCACTACACCAAACTGACTCCCTAGAGTCAGTATACTCTAGAATACAGTATACAAAAAACAATTAATATCCAAATGAAAAAAAAATTAACTGGAAGGCAGTCAAGGCTGTGGTTTTACCTTCTTTACAATGTTATTGCTGAGGAAAACTCCTCCTGAAGAGAAAGTTCCTTGCTATCATACTGTCATTTATGCCCACCTTCAATGTTTGTCATACGTCAACACAGAGCCAGTTCACTATAAGGACAAAGCTATGAACCTGTGATACTGACAGAATAGGAAGAGGTCAATGGAGACAGGTTATCTTCCTCCTCTTTGAAAACAGGAATCTACAAAAATATTTATTTTTAAAAGCCTGATTTTGAACAAAATTTCTCGAGTTAAAGATTCTGCCAAACATTCTATCCCTAGACAGACTTTCTAAATACTCTGCTTCGGTAAATAAAACTTGTTGGAAATGTAAGCAAAATACAGGTACCTTTTTTCATTTGTGGTGGGTTTGTGGGAAGGCTAAGAAATACTGGTTAATGATTCAGAGGATACTACAAGAAATAATTGAATGCAAGATTCCATTTAAACCAGAACTATTCCTTTTAAATACAATTCCAGATCTATTTAAGAAATCAGACCGACATCTAATATTACATGGGATTATAGCCGCTAGAATTTTATATGCCAAACTTTGGAAATTAGACAGGATTCCTAATAAGCAGGAATTTTTACAAAAATTGTTAGATGTTGTCGAAATGGACAAGCTGACTACAGTGTTAAAAAGAAAAGATGATGTTTTGTTTGATTTAACCTGGAGTAAGATGTATAACTGGATGAGTAAAGATTGTACAAATATGATTGGTTTTATATAACTAATAGTTTTGTTTTTTGTTCCCTTTTCTGGATGCTTCTCTTAGTCATTACGCCAGCGTGTTATGTTACAGGATTATAAAACATACAAATAATTTTTTAAAAAAAAGATTCTGCCAAACATTCTAGCTTTTGCAAGCTACAAAATTACTGCTCCAATATGTACTCTTGCGCTATATAGTACTGGACTATATTCAGTGTAACCTCTACGAGACCCAGTCAATATTACTCATTATAGTTTGAAATGTGGGTCACAGTACTGTGTAGAGAATAGTATAATCCTGTGTATAGTTACAAAAGTCTAAAGCTATTGAGATAAACTGGCTTAGACTGGAGGAACTCCACACAGGAAATCAACAGGATTAGACTGGAGGAACTCCACACAAGATTGCATTGCAACATACTTTTGTTGTCGAGAGTACTTTAGTTAGCAGTCTAAGATTTAAGGGTGCATTCCACAACCTCATTGTACTGAAGGGGGTGGGTCAAATTTGGTACCTTTGAGCTGTTTCCCAATGGTCCTTTCCCTATTGATATGCTGCAGTTCAGCCTGTGTGCTTCTTTAGTACAAGGTGAAATTGCCTTAAATATCCCATGTAAGTGGCTGTGAAACGTTCCAAGTCAAACTGGCACAGTGGTACTGTGGGATCATGTCACCACAGTGGAATTTGTGAACTGGGTCCAAAGAATCTACAAATCACTGACGGTTACAGCATGCTTGTAATGCCACCCTGTAAGACAGCACTAAACCAGGAAACAAATTGCGTGAAGCAGCTCCCCAGTTCATGGCAAAGTGCACTTCACTGAAACAATCCATTTGGTTTGCATCCAGGTGATTGCACTACACCAAGGCTTATCTGCACTGGGGAAGCACATGTGACTGTAGTGTCAGCTGCCTTAAAGGGGTTATTGCTTTCACACCTTCAGGTCTGGGAGTATAAATAAAATGGGACACAATCAATAACCATTTCTTTACAAAACCTGCTCATTTTTACAAACAGTGCTAGAATATTTTATATTAAACTTCAAAAGAGGTGAAATTAACAGGCAATGCTGTATTTAACTATCACTGTATGGTAGTTCAGTAGATTTCACAAAGTGTGTTTATGGATTTGGGGGAATCCTCAAAAAGGCTACTAAGTGTACACCTCTTTCATTTCTATCCTGTATTTTAACGGCTGCAGGTCATGCACTTCCATGCCACATTTAGGACAGGTAAAATACATATCAAATAAGTAGTTACTTTTAAGACAGTAGTAACAAAAAACATGTGAACAGCCAATAGTATGAGGCATAGTTGGCCATTCTCCACAGAGACAGCATTCCTTACTACCTGTTGCCAAAGAACTTTCCTTATTGGAACATCCTGCAACAGCTAATGACCAAAAGGAAAGTCTGAGTTTGAGTTTTTGCATGTTAATAAGGGGCAAAAGAAAAATGAGAAATTCTGCAAACCCATGCCACAAGAGTTCCCTGTTCATGTATTCAAATCCAATTTGACGAATACTCTGAGGCTGACAGAACACAGACCTGATTCCTAAAATACGTTCAGTGAGGGTAGCAAACTTTCCTTTCCGAAGAAAAACCAGGAAGTTCAGTAACTCACAAAGTTTGAGGAGTCCAACTACTAAATTAATGAAATACTTGGTCTTCCGGAAAGACTCCAATGGACGATTGCTAAACAAATCATAACACCTTTCTTCCAGCCACCTACCACCAACAGTGCAAATAAGATACCATAGCTTCTGGTGCTTGCTTAGTGTCTGGTAATTTTGCTTCTGGGATAAGTCATTCTTGTACTGAATGTTCAGAATAGTCTGTCCCACTGTTGCATTCTTAGAATAGATGGTGAATCTCCACAGAAAAAGCCAAAGAAATGCCTTAACCTCTGGTTCAAAGCGAGCCAACAGTCCAGGTTTAAATCCATGAAAGCATCGAGTAAACTGGGACCAAACCAGCTGCTCCAAGGCTTTGTTTAGTTCAAGGGCATCGAGCTGACTTATCCGGAGTGCAGGGGTCACTTTTTTGTCGTTATTGTCGCTGGCTGCCATTGTCAACACACTGCTTTCTGCAACAAAGAAATATCTATTATTAGCAATCTCCACGGCACTTTTTATGCCTTAGAATAAGTAGTATTAGTCTGGGCAACAAGCTTGTGCAATAGATCATTCAAGGAGAACTGAGGCTGCGAGAGACAGAGAAAGACTGCCCCAAACTGCTAAGCAAAGATCTGAACCCTGGTCTGTCCCCCTCCCCTAGCTCAGCAACTACCTCCCTCTTGCTCTCTGCCTCTGTATATGGTACACAGAAAGAGCAAAACTGACTCTTAATTTGCTTCCTCCGTTGTTGATATCATTTTTAATTGAAATTCATAATGGATAATGGTACCAATTAAGCCTGACAATTAAATGTTCGGCAAATACAGTATAATAAGCTGAACTCACACCCCCATCCTAGTTTTATTTTAGAACATCCAGAACTATCTACCTTCTCTGGATATTTAACTCTTTAGTTGGTTGCCAGAAAAAAGTGGCAGCATTCTTTAAAAGTTTGAATAGGCTGTTTCAGATCTGTAGTTGTTCAGGGGCAAAGTTCCAGCAATTAACTATTGCTGAAGTGATGATAAAATTCAAAAATTAAGAGGATGGTTAAAAAAAACGAGAGGAATCATATCACAGTTAAGATAGTTAATAGACCTTAAATGTGTCAGGTGAACATATTAAGTAGAAATATGTAGAAGATAATGAAGAAAGCCTTGCCAGATGAGCACTTACTGTATCAAATGGTGTAAATGGAAGAATGTAGATGAGAGAAATGTGAGCATTTTTTTAAAGTTCCATTAATGTACAAACAACTGTGCTGTTAGGCAATTTAGTAAGGAGAAATGTTAGGTTTTTCTCTATCTGTTAAGGAGTCTAGCTTCATTTGACTCAAACACGCATCCAGAAGCTTTGTTTTGCCTTGAAGTTGATGGCCAAATGGGGCTGGCAGTTGGGGGGGGGGGGGAGCAATGAGGAGGTCCTCTGTCATTCTTCAGTTTCTTTACTCTTTCACATCAAATTACCTACCACAGAGCTCTGTGGCCTGTCGGACTCTGTGGCCTGTCAGAGCATTTTTAGTTCACTAAACCAGGCGTGCTCAGTTCTACCACTCACCAATGGTAATATGAGCTGTGCATTGGCAATTCACAATTTATAAAAGTGGCCCAGCCCTCTTTCAGACAAACTTGTCCTCTATTGCTGGTTGCATCTGTACCAGATGGGCACTCCCGTCAAACAGTCGCCCTTGTATTGGCTCAGATTCGCCCTCTGCTTCTACTATGAATTTCAGTTCCCCATAAGTTAACTGGGTAGCCTTTAGGTAGTGTGTCATTCTTCTTATGTGGTAAATAAATGTTATTATAATGCCATTTCCCCACCTTATTACTGTTGGATACTTTGTCGGCTCCCATCCCATCTAAGGAACTGTGCTTGAGGAGGGTTTGTTGTTCTAGGAATTTTCCTTCAGAAACAGGCACCTCGGCACACTTAAAAGTTGAAACAAAAGTCAAATTTATTTGAACAATGGATATTATATTTACAAGTGAGTTTTGGTTAGGACTGGTTGAGAGAGGTTTAAAATATATATACAAAACTGCTTTTATGCAACACTAGAGATATTCAGAGAGTTATTTTCCCTGGTTTACTTTGGTTTGATGTTGTTAGAGACGCTTCATTGCTTTATCGGGGTTACAGATATTACTAGAGTGCCTAGTCACTCCAAACCTTTGTCAACTCCCTACCTGCTAGAAGAACAGTCTCTGTAAACTGGTTAATAAGCTTCCATACTGAGAGTGACTCAGTGACTCCACTCAAGTTGTGTTTTCTTTGGTTTTCACACAAGAAGGTTCCTTCCACTCCTTTAATAGGGGAGGTTCTGAGACCTCCTTGCCAGAATCACTGTCTCCATCCCAAGACTGTTATTTACAGAGGCCACATCACACTCACTCTGCTACACATGGGGCTTATCAGAGACTTTACTTCAAAGTCTCACTAAGCGTTTTTTTCTGACAGCTCTGCCCCACTGCTCCAACTCCTCACTGTTCCACTCCAACTGGCTAACTCCTTCCCACTTGAATTTTTTTTAAACAGATCCATGTTCCATTCCACAGTAAACTGCCCTCACCCAATCAGAATGAGTTCCGTGAGCTGCCAATCATTTTTCAGCTAGCTCACTCTTTTCCCAGCAGCATTGCCTAAACGTCTGCAATTGCTTGCTGTCCGTCACAGCATCATTTAGGAACTCCAGTTTCTCGAAGGTGTTTGAAAACCACTGGAGTAGAGACTTACACCATGTTTTGAATGCTGCAAAGCACCAGTTATTAAAAGTAATTTTTAAAGTTTTCCAACCTTTTAATAAGTTTGGTATTTGCAATACAGGCCCAATAATCATTAGACTAGCTAGAACCATCTTCCTGCCTGCAGTTCTTGGAGGACTAATTTAAGCATCTGAGAGTGTGATGATACTTTGACATTTCTACAGCTATTATTCTACCATCAATTTAGATGTGAAGACAGAAATAAAAGTCACTGGCAAGGTAAGACAAAAGGCAATATAAAAGTCACTAGCAAACTACTATAGCATAGTGGTTAGAGGGTAAGATTAGGATTCCGGAGACTCACGTTTGAATCTCCACTCTGCAGTGGAAACTTGCTTGATGTCTATGGGCCAGTCACACATTTGGCCCAACCCATCTCACAGTGTTGCTGTGAGGCTAAAATGGAGGAGGGGAGAATAATATAAGCCGCTTTGGTTTCCCACTGGGGAGAAGGGTGGAATATTGGGGAGAAGGGTGGAAGCTAAATAAATAAACGAAATTAAAGGTAGTATCAGCCTGATCAGCCAGGTTGTGGCTGATAAATTCAAAACAACTAGAAATCCAGACCCAAACCCAACAACAGTTTAATACAACATTGCCCTCAACTTTCCCAGTCAGTTCAGAAGGACTGTCTGTCTACCAGTGATAGTCAGGACAGTCTCATGACCAAACTTCAACCTGAAGCCAGATTTAAATGGATCCCAATAAATCTATTTCATAGAGGAATACCTGAAACTCCTCACTCAACCACTTGGCTAGGAATAGGCAATTTGAGTCAGGTGCACAGTTTCCCAAAGAAATACAGAAAATACGATGGCTTCCTCTCTCTTTCTCTCTACACAAACACAAAAAACTGTTTTCAGCATTTGTAAATAAATCAGCAATATCTGAATGTATTTTCTAATATATTTTGAGTGGTGGAGGGTTTTTCTACCAGCTGTGCAACACACTGTCTGTGAAGATCTGTGTTGAAGATTCATGTGTATCACCAACTAATGTGTTATATCCCCCCCCCCCGCTACAGTGATCAAAGGACTAAAATCCTCCTCACTAAGATTCCTTTATCTATGTTAAGTTCCTACATGGGCATGAAATAACAGAATGTGTACAAGGCAGTAAAAATATCTTGCAAAACGTATCTGTATCTTCCAAAGGGCACATATTTCAGTTGCCATTTTCAGTCAAGGAATACATCAAAAATGTTGCAGAGGCCCCAGTGATTCCGTAGCTGTTTGGCCAACATACAGCTGGATAGCTGTGATGGGGTCCCTGTAAATCACAATGCAGCTAATGAGCCATTAAATATAGGAATTGTAATTCATTAGCACAGTGAACAGAAACAGAGAGCTCTTCTAGAACAACTCCCCAGAAGAGACATGAAACACAAAGCTTGCCAGCTTTAGAAGGAGCCCTCTTCAGAGAACAGAAATGAAAACAGGTTGCTAAGTATGGTTAAAACTGTCAACAGCTCTGAAAGTGACTGTGTACAACTACACCCATAGCTCATGTCTCACATTACAGCAGCAGCCCTTAATATGCCCTATGGCGGTATTATTACTTTCTGCTATAAATATGAATATAGTTCTGTTGGTATGATTAATTTTTCTATATACAGCCAATGTTCGGAGAAACCACTCAAAATAAATCCCAAGGATTGAAACTGGGTTTATACAAAAGTGAAAAAATATAGCAAAGGGAAAATGTGGGCAGAAAACAATACACAGAAAACTGTCACCAAAACCCCCAAGACATCTCCTTGAGAAGGCACAGCCAATAACTCTGTGTATTACTATGCATACACAGGCAATTGCACTTCTTCATGGTTCTGTGTACCAAAAATATTATTCAGGTGAGAATAGGTGAGCTGCTGTAGGCCCAGAGAAGCCTGAAAGTTGAATTCTGAAACCTTCGTTCCTTGTATGATGGATTCTGAGCTATATACTACAGAACTTGAGCAGAACCTTAAGCAGAACTCGGGAAAAGTAGCATAAAAACATTCTAAATAAAATATTATAAAAACTTGAAGGTTCTTTAGAAGTTTATTAGTAACGGCATATATATTCCTTGACAGCTTGCCCATGATTTCCAGGGTTTTATTTGGATGTACTGAATGCACGGGGGGGGGGGGGGGCACCATCACTTCATGAGTAGCAGCAATGAGGCCTAACCAGCATTCTGTGGAAGCACTATCCTAGATCTTCTGCAACAAGCAAATGCAGACATGTCCATGTGGAAACTGGAAGGGGCTCCCAGGATACATCACTTGAAAATTATTAGTCTACAGTTGCTTAAATGAGATGATGGAAAGCAAGAAATGTGATATTATAGCTCGAGGTTGAGAGAGAAGTGTGGCTTACTTTTGAATTAGGAATTGCCTGACCCACAAGGCACACCAGTTTTCCTTATCTTCTAAGAAGCCACAGTATTCTGGAATAAGGAATATTCAGTGTAAACTTCTCTAGCACCTTACCTAGTATCACTAATAACTAGCTATAAAGGATATTTGGTCTAAATAAAAACTTCTTTAAAAAATGTCAGTAACATTCAGTACAGAAAATAACCAAATAAAGAATGTGAAGTCTTACAGGAAAAAAAAACACAAGACTAACATTGCTGTACTATTGTATTTTTTTAAAAAAAAGTGGTCTAAGTCTGGAGCTTATATGAAATGTTTCCAGCCAGAACTTCATTGTAACATCACACTGCTTTCCTTCCTAGAAAACAAACTATAAATCAGTTTTTCAATATATCTAATAGTTCTTTTAAATAACCCAATAAATTGTCCATTTTTTATTTTACTAAAATCAAGAGTGCCTCCTGTATAACATGTTCCAGAAGAAAACAAATGAGTGTATATCACCAATAAAATAGGTATTTCTCCTTCATACATTTTAACATTGCTTACTGAATATTGTACAAATTATGAATGAATATATTTTATTTAGAAATGTATTATTGACAGAAATCTATCAATAGTAAAGTGGGTATTGTCAAGGGCCTGTCAATATTAATGTAATTATGATTAACGGGATAACATAGATTTTAGCTTTAATACCAAATAACATCTCCGACACTGCTGCTATCAATATAAGCATTATTATTGACCTGTTCTGAGGCTCAGAACTAGATGTATTACCATTAGGCATATTTGTCAATGCATTCTGCCTACAAAAATTCTACATTTAAATTTACAGGCCTGTAAACTTTGGCAGCAGAAATGTATGAGTTCAAGTAATCTCTAGGGCGTCATTTTTCCCCTAGCTATTCTGCTGTATTAAACTAATTTATGCCAATCCAATGTCACTGCCATCTCACTCCCACACTTTTTTAAGCATAATTAGCAGAAAACAAACGACATTTTCATAATGGAGGGTCACACACTCTGATGTAGGCTGGCCTTGAATATCTTCAGGAGCCAAAGCTTAAGCTGAAAGAAAATAATGGGCTAAAACCCTTATTATAATAGTTTGACTACTGAAATCTCTTAATTGCATTCACTGTGCATGTAGCATCTTAATAGTGAGCCTCTCTCTGTAAATAACATTACAATGGATCTAAAATTCTTATTATCTACCTGCCTTAGTTTCTAAGGCCATTTACCGCGATAGGTGGGGATGTAATATGCAGCCAGTAATCAGTTGGTCAACAGAGAGTAAACTGCATCCCATGTTCAGATAGCAGCACAGCTTTACACCTCTATTCCCAACTGCCAATCAGTGCCCTCACCTCTTGTTGCTCTTACAGAAACCTCTTGTTGAATCCCGACACCAAGCCTTGGGGTGTACAAATATGCCTTCGGTTTCGATCACAGATTTGTACCTGGGCAGGCTCAGCACCTTTCCATTTTCTAACCTTGTGATACTGCCCAACAGGATCAAAGAGCTTGGGCAGATGGTCTGCTAAGGACAGATAACAAAAATAACTGAGGATCTTTCAAGATCTTGAAAGGCAGTAATTCATTGCCTTCTGGTTTTACTTGTTGCTGGCCTCTGAAAAGCCTGAAAAACAGAGTGATCTGTGTCCACTAATAAAACATCTGCTGGGCTTTACTGGGCTTGACAGCAGGCATACTATTATGGCTAACAGCTGGAAAGTTCCTTGCTCAAATTTGCTAGGGGGCTGTATGCAAACCTCAGCCTCAAGCCCCCATTTGCAGTTCAAAATAATGACGCAATACCAGCTTCCATTAGAGGGCTCTTGTGAGAACCACTGAGCTACTGTATATCCATTAACAGGGTTGATAAGGGTTACTGAAAAACTATCATGTATGTGAAGCACTTTGAACTCTTGGAAAGCATTATGTTAATGATTATTATTATTACTGATGAAGCACAGAAAGACTCTTAGCTAATTTTATGGTGGGCATGCATACTGAGCCATCGGCCGTTTTGGTAAGGAACATTAACACTAACTGAGTTTCAAAAGGGGAGCCACTCGAAAATATGTGACGACATAATACTGATGTTATAAAAAATAGCAGGGAATGGGACTTGCCAATAAGGAGGGGGCAGAAGCCCCAGTCTTCTGACATGGTCATGGTCCATTATACATGGCAAAGGGGGATTTGTGCTCAGTTGCAGCATCCTGATGCAAAACATACAGTTTATGGAACAAAACAGGTTGTGAAATTGAATTAAATTGACTCATCATTTTTTAAAATGAAAAAATAGCCACATATTTTGGTTTGAGAGTAATAGTGAGCTCGACCACTTCCATGTACTGCTTTCCCTCCATACCCAATTCTAGCTATTTTTTTAGAACTACAGGTTTTCAAAGGAAGCACTAATCTCCACTGTATGCACGGTTTAAAAAATGGCAAGCATCACCTATGTCCAGCAGGCATACAGGAAGCACTGGATGAATACAGTTCTGTTGGAATTCAGTTACCAGGTAGAAAGCAAGTATGAAAGCTACAGACAAGGCAGATACAGTGGATCTTTAAAAAAAAAAAAAAAAGGACCACATTGGCTTTCTGCAGGCTGCCTCAGATCTATGGGCTTTCAATCCAAACCACAATAGAGAATCTCTTTAGAGACCTGCACTTTAGAATGTATTTTTATACTCTCACAGTCATCAAAGATAGGTACAAGTTACCTCAACAAAAGCCTCACTGGAAGCGTTGAGTATATTATCTCTTAATCACTATAAAATTAGTTTGTCATTACTATGCCATTAGCTTAAATAACCTTAGAAAAGATTAATTTCATATTACAATTTGAATTTCTATACTCTTCAATTAAGTGCCTGCTACTATTTGAAAGAATAATATAGACTCAGGTTCTCTAACCACTCTGCATAGCTAATAATACTTAACATTTATAAAACTTCTGTGCTGGAATCCCTGAAAATATTAACTGATTATTGTCATGCCATTCCTGTGAGGCATTTAAGCATCATCTGCATTTTACAAGTGGAAAAAGAGGTTAAAGATGGATTTTCGAATATGTGAGCACTACAATTAATCGGGGTGGGGGAACTGCACAACTTCTACTGAAGTACTCATGTTCCCTAAATCACATACCCTTTTTTGGTTAGCGATTTACTCATTTATTTGAAGTTCTTCATTGGAGTAAAAAAAGAAAAAGATAATAAATATGTCAGCAATGATGCAGGCATTGGAAATGTTATCTTGACATGGGTCTGTGTGTGAATTTGATAATATGAGATCCTTTCCCACTTTTATTATAACACTTTTTAACCCTTCAAGTACATGGTGCAGACTGACATTGAGCACATTTCTGCACTGGGTGAGCAATCTCTTGCCTTTTTTTGATTAACATCTCATTTGAGAAAGAACTCTCTAAAGTTTGAAAGCCAGCTTACCTATTTTACAACTTGCAGTTGGTCCTAATAAACACTGCACACTATTGCTGCTCAAAAGTTTCTATAAATCATATATATAAAGAAACTGGATCCAATGTGTTGACCAGATCACCCTTATCCACATGCCTGTTAAGAGTTGAAAAGCTGAGATATTCCTCTGCAGCCACCTTGCTAATTCTTTCTCAGTGGGGCTTGTACCTCTATATGCTTTATACATCTGTATTACAACAGTTTCCATTTAACATGAATGTACTTACAGATGGGGAAAAGGCACATTCTGTATTAGGGATTATTAGGAAAGGAACTGAAAAATCAAATGGCCATTATCTTAATGTCCTTGTGTGGATCACAGATGGATTCACAGTTAGAATACTATGCACAGTTCTGGTCACCCCTTCTTAAGAGGGATACTGTAGATATAGGAAGGTTCAGAAAAGGATAATCATAATGATAAATAGGTTGAAATGCCTTCCTTAAAGGGAAAAGCTAAATTGTATGGTACTTTTCAATTAAGAGACAATATAACTAAAGTGATACATTTTAATTTTGCAGGGCGTGGAGAGAGTGGACAGAGATCTTTCTTTCCCTATCCCTTAATTCTAGAACTCCATGGCGGACTCAATCAGTGGGCGGTAGATTCAGTACTGAAAAAATAAAATATTTTACAAAATGGATGATTAACTCAGGAATTAGACAATCCAAAGATTTATTTATTTGTCACCCAACAATGGGAATTAGCCATGACAGCAGGGTGTCTCTGAACAGAAGTTACTGCGATCAGCAACAAAGGGAAGCTTCTGTGTCTGTCCTTGTCTGCATGTATTCTAGGGCTACTGTGGGAAATGGGATGCCAGACTCAATGGACCTTCTGTCAGACTGAGTAGGGCTCTTTTTTGTAACAGAAACAATCCCCCTTTCCCATTAGACATAAGCAGCCTTCTGGTAATAACTTAGGGCTGCCAAGTCCCCTGGTAGGGCGGGGGAAACACCGATTTTTCATGCTTCCCCCCCGCTTTTTCAAAACTGGCCACCGGGGGGAGGCAATGGCTGCCAACAGGAGGGGAACGTCGGAGCCTGCCGGGCCCTCTCCCTTCCAGGCCTCTTAAAGGGAAATGTCTGAAGAGCCTGCAGTGAAAAGCCTCACCAGACATTTCCCCTTTAAGAGTTAGCAAGAGAGCCCCGCCCAGAGATTAACGAGGGACTAAGCTCTTACTGAAGGGCCTGCTTTTGCATGCGGCTGGTGTAAGATTGAAAGGTTGCTGCTGCTGGGCCTGGGGTAAGTCCATCTGCCAGCTCTTTTCCTTCTCTCTCTCTCCCCCTCCCCCTTTCTTTCTTTTTTCTGTCTCTCTCTCTCTCTCTGTCCCCATCCAGCAGAGGTCTATCAGTGGCTATTATTAGCCACAAGGTCTAAATGGAAGTAAGTGCCTGTGCCAGCTCTTTTCCTTCTCTCTCTCTCCTTCTTTCTTTTTTCTGTCTGTCTGTCTGTCTGTCTGTCTCTCTCTGTCCCCATCCAGCAGAGGTCTGTCAGTGGCTATTATTAGCCACAAGGTCTAAATGGAACACTTTGTCTGGGGCAGTGATGCTCTGCATTCTTGGTGCTTGGGGGGGCAACAGTGGGAGGGCTTCTGGAGTTCTGGCCCCGCTGCTGGACCTCCTGAGGGCACCTGGTATTTTTGGCCACTGTTGTGACACAGAGTGTTGTACTGGATGGGCTGTACTGGATGGGCCGATCCACTGTGGCTTCTCTCCTGTTCTTATGATATGAAAATCATATTCTGCCGAGATGAGGAAGGATTCAGTAGGGCCGTTGCTCAGTGATAGAGCATCTGCTTGACATGCAGGAGGTATCAGCCTCTTCAGCTAAAAAAGGATCAGGTAATAGGTGATATTAAAGATCTCAGCCTGAGACCCTGGAGAGCCACTACCAGTCTGAGTAGTCAGTACTGACCTTGATGGACCAATGGCCTGATTCAGTATTAGGAAACTTCATGAGTTCATGTGGAAGCATGTGGAAGCAACATCACAGGATGTGACTTCACAAAATGATGTCACTTCCTTTCTCCTGGCTCCACCCCCAAAGTCTCCTGGCTCCACCCCCAAAGTCCCCAGATATTTCCCAAGTTGGACTTGGCAGCCCTATAATAACTACTTTCCACTTTTAGAAAGGGGGTAAATCAGTGGCAGGATTACTCCTGCTTATGGAGTAGTACAACTGAAGGAAGATGCACCAGGCAAGTGGATCGTGACCAAGGAACGTTACCTTCTTTATTGCCGTGATTTTCACAAGCCTGTCCTGCCTTTTGTAGTCAGGATACGAAGGCAGGGAAAGACTGACATGACCAACATTGCTCACAGCTTCCACTGCTATGATTTTTGTAACAAACCGAGCATTCACTTATTGTACATTCTTAATTTAGTGTGTACAAAATCCTTTTACTGAACACAGCATGAAGGATAAAACAAGTCCTGTAGGTATTTCTAGCCTACGATTGGTGGGTAGAAAAAACATCCAACTACCACTAAGCAAGACATAAATTCCAAAGGAAATGTAAACACAATCCTCCCTCCTTAGGTCTAAAACATAGCTCCCTATGTTTTTAAGAGATATGCATATTACCAGTCTGAAGTTATCAAATTGCAGTTTCTTCTTTTTGTGTAGGATTTAGCTACGAGAGGCCTTGTTTCAGGTAGGCCAGATCACCTCTCCCCATTTGGGAGAAGGGCCAGAAATACAGCCCACCTCCCATCTCTGAAGGATGCTGCCTTGGCATTCCTTACATTCCAAACAAAAGAATACCTTAACAAAAGAATATCCTCATTTTTGTATCCACATTACATGCTGTCCACACCTGGTGGAAAGTTCTGGTCTCCTGTCACCAGAATTCAAGAACTGATTGATTCCATGACTTTCAGCCTGTGTTTAGGGGAATTCTATTGTCGTGTTCATTACTTACCACTAACAAACCAGCTGCCATTCTCCTGATAGTTAAAGAGGTTCCTCAGTGGAGGTGTTTAAGCAGAGGCTAGATGGCCACCTGACAGCAACACTGATTCTGTGAATTTAGGCAGTTCATGAAAGGGAGGGCAGGAAGGGATGAGTCAGTGCCCTTGTGGCCCTTTCTTACAAGCCGGAGTAATGCTGATGGCCACTTTGGAGACAGGAAGGAATGTTCCTCCAGGCCAGATTGGCTAGGGATCCTGGAGGTTTTTTCCCTTCCTTTGGACACTGAAAGGGGGGGGGGGTAGTTGTGAATTTCCTGCATTGTGCAGTGGATTAGACTAAATGACTCTTGAGGTCCCTTCCAGCAGTATGTTGGTGTTTCCTGAAAGGTGACCAGAGAAACCTGATCTGTAGCCTCTACAGCTGGGAAGTCTAGGTTAAGTTAGCCTCTGAGCCCAAATGGAGTGCTAAGTAAACATTTCTTTTCCCAAGTTATAGTTTGTCATCGCCAAGGCTCATTTCATAGCAGGAGCTCCTCTGCATATTAGCCCCGCCCCCCGATGTAGCCAATCCTCCAAGAGCTTACAGTAGCCCCTGTAAGAAGAGCTCTGTAAGCTCTTGGAGGATTGGCTTCATTAGGGGTGTGTGGCCTAATATGCAAAGGAGCTCCTGCTACAAAATGAGCCCTGGTCATTGCCTCTGTGGGTGGCATCCCACTACAGCATTTACTGCTGTGGTGCATGTTTCATTTTTTTTGCATAAAATATTGCCAACAAGCTACAAGGCCTTTTTACACATGCCAAACTTGATCATGTGATCACTCACAAAAGTAAGGTAAACCACAGCACAGGCTTTTGAAGCCACATCAGCTTTGTGCCCAATGTAGAAATAGCGTGGACTGCAGGATTTTTTAATGGAATGTTGTTTTTGGCTCAGCCCTTTCAAACGGACATGTTTATTTAGATTTAATAATGTACTTTTTGCTGCTAAATATTGTGCTTTGGAATGCGTTTCAAAGGATGATTAGAAGTCACTTTTAAGATAATTGTTTCCTTCTTATTGCCAAGTGTAATTATAAGTATGTTAAGCCTGTTTAGCTAAAGTTCAGTGCTGACTGCTTTTCCAAAAATTCTAGAAATACAAATAAAGTATTAAATATAATTAAAATATAATTTTAGTTCACATTTTTTTTCTCCACATTTTCTCTCCAGATCTTCCATTGTCTGGCAGTTTTCTGCTTCCCCGTTTAACTTCTTTTCAATGAAAGATTGTTGGGATAGATAGAAAAAAATTACAAAAAAAATTCAGCGTTTCAAATTTCAGTTTGAATTAAATATGTACATTAAATTCTACACTTATTCCAAAACTCAGTTCATGATTCTCTACCATTCATACAAAATTAAAGCTTCTTTTCTATTTATGGGAGAAGAAAACATATGGAAAAATATCTAACAGCCAAGTAAAAAATTACAAATGATATAAGCAGCCATGTGTTATATTCATTATTTGCTAAAATAGTACATATGATTCTACAACACAGACACTAACTTTCCATCTCAGGGAGGAATACTTTTAGCCTAGAAATTACCAGCCTTGCATCTGGACAGTTCTGAAGACTCCACTCTGCAGGATGATGGACTAACTCAGTGCTTGGTTTCAATTATGCACCCTTGTACTTACCTAAGGTGAAGGGGGAGAGGGCCAGCTGGAGCACACAGCAGAATTCAGGCCCTTCCCTGCCAGTAGACACAACAGGGCATTCTGCCTTCCAGGAAACTGGGCCTACCCAAGAGGCCACACCCAATCCAGCAGTGTTGGATGAAGGAGGAACAGCTGCTGTATGGTGCACACCTGAGCATTAATGTGCTGGCACCAGTGGCTGTGGGGAGGTCAGACAGCCATCTAAGGGAGGTGGAGGGTGAGGCTGGAGGCCAGCCTGGCCCAATCACACCTGACTGGCAATGGCTCCTGTCAATCAACAGGGGGATGTGGCAACCCTCAGCAAAGTAGGAAGAGGAAGGGGTGGGCATACCAGGGAGCCTCCCCCAAAAGATCCAGAGATTCAGGCCTGGGGTGACATCCTAGCCCTCCTACTAGCTAACCAGCTACAGTGGAGGGCAATAGAAAGGGAAGACGAAGACCAAGGGTACTGTTATCCCCTTCCACACTGTAGTCTGAGGCCTGTCAAGGCCCCCACAAGGAGACTCTGGAGAGTTTGTCAACCCCACCTAACCCTGACAACATGGCACTTTCACAACAACCTTGCTTCCATGTGTAAAGAGGGCCAAACCAAAATATATTAATTTAACAATTGTACAGCTCCATTGTGACTCAGCAGATGTAATTGCTTAGGGCTAAAGGCAATTCAGCTCCATGATCAGAAGTTCGGGAATAAGGCTATCTCAGAGCATAATCAGTACCAATCAATACGGAGCTGGATCCTAAGGCTATGTTCTGCTCAAGATGCAGTCTTCTGTCCGAAGAAAACTCCTTGCCTCACAAGAAAGCTCCAGCATTAGCAGAACAGGATCTTTGGCTCCAACCACACGTCCCTAATTGTTACAGTGGCTGTGCACCCTAGTTCAGCAAGTACTTAAATCAGGTAAATGTTTTTTTCTTGATTCTTTAGATTTAAATTACCTTTATTTAAAGCAAACCACCCGGTAACAGATTGTGCTCCTTTAAACACAGTATATAGGACATAAACACAGTATATGCAATAGAGCTGAAGATCTGAAAAGCACTTTTACTCAAGTATATGGAGGAGTTTCCAAATGAAACATTATGACATAAACTCGGACGACTTCTGTTCTAAGGGTGCTTTAACTGATTCTAAAGTAGCTTCAGAGTTTTACCTCACGCATACAGTCTAGGAGCACTGCACATCATAGATATATTTCTTAAAGAACCTTTCAAGAAGTTTGAGAACCAAGTGCAATAAGGTTAAGTCTGAGTTTCTGTAGAGAAAATACACATAGATCAAAGCAATACACTGTACTGAGGACTAAGGAAAACAAACAAAAAAAGCATTTAGCAGACAAAACAGTCAACTTAAAATCCATGGTAAAACTGTACTTTCAAGGAATATGAAGGTGGGTGGGTTAAGGCTCCTAGGTCCATAAATGTAGTAATTTCAGTGAATGGGAGTAAGGAATTTGTTAGTATGAAAACATCAAAGCAGAGGGAATCAGGACCCTCCCCCCCCAAAAAAATTAGCCTCTGTCTAGAGGGTCTAATGTGAACATGGACTTCCTCATGGACTAATATCCTCTCTCATTCAGTGGCATGATTACGAGATTAAGTTTTTATGCATTCCATATAAACAGTCCTATATTCCTATAGCACTAAAACAAAAAATGAAAATAATTTTGGGAAGGTGATGTCAACGCTAAGAAAAAAAAAAGCAAGCCACTTAATATCATTTTTTGATACTTCACTTAGGTGTGCACAAAATGACTCTGTCTCCATGACTGACAAAATGACAGAATGATGTGCTAAATTTTTTTTATTTCATTTTATATTTTAATATGGATAACAGGGATTATGTACGGACAGTCTTACACTATGCGCTTTATAGCTCACTCATATCTTTATCTAAGGAAATAATTTAAGGGAGGCACCATGGGCTTTGAAAGGAAATTAAAATGTGCCTGCTAATGTAGCATTAATTTCCTTTCAGCAATTTTGCTTGGATCAAGTCTGAGCACTGTGCAGTGGGCATGCTTTGAATATGTGATTTCAAACGGATATTTCCTTTGTTGCATATGTTACTACATTTAAGAGGTCTGACATATTCCTTCTGAGAAATTTTACACACAGACACACCCACATAGAGAAAGGTTTAACTCTTCGGTATCATCCAGACTTTTAAATGAAGCATCCCAGAAATTGCAGTGACATGGAAGCTTCAGATCTCTATGTCCACTGACTTCTGCAAACTCCCACTCAACACCAGGACTAGCAGTATGCACCAAAGCGCTTTTTACCACGCTAGCTGTGTTAAACTGCATGCAGAGAAAATTCATATTTTGAACAAGGTTATAAAAGGGAAAACTCATCACAGGTAATTTTCTTCCTATCCTTGTCCCCACCCAAAATTTTATTAGCCATTCTGAAAATCTTTTATTGCCTCACAAAATTCCTACCAATGTTCACCTAAACAAGATTTTCCAGATTTCCCTTGAATTTTGCTTCAGGCAAAATTCTGTGACAACTCTAATTTAAGAGACAAAGGAGAAAAAGTTGAGGACCCATTCACAAGACTAATAAATGCATGTTCAGACACTTATTTTTCCCAGCCAAGATTATTGCTTGCTGGAAGGAAATGGATTGTGTGAGAACTCCCCAAGAGGCGCAGACTGTAGATGGCTATGCCATTGTTCAAGTTGCTTTTGGAATGTTTGCTGAGGCACTCCCAAATATAGTCAAGGCCTGCAGTAGAGTTGTTTGCCATGACTAAAATAAAACCCAGATTTAACAACAAAGGGGCTGACCACATGGTCAGTGATCCTGTGAACTGGCTCTACGCAAAAAGGCCATGTAGTATGTAGTAAGTTCAATAAAATGTTGATGTGATAACAATTGCCACACCACAAGCAATGCGATCCTGTCCAGCGATAAGCTTTACGGGAAAACAGACTGTACCTTTTTGATTAAGAAAGAAAGAGACAAAAAAAACACCATGGATCCTTCACAGGTACAGAACGACGAACAGGAACTACAGTTTTTTTCATGGTCAACCCAACTCATCCTCCTGTATGCATGTCCAACTATCTTCAAATCATTCATATTAGCCACAAAAAGTTCCAAAGGTATGAGATGAGAGTTAAGCTGTAGTCATTGTGGACCTTCAGATTCGAAATACAATCTTATCTGATGGATCCTTATGTGAGAGGAAGGCTGTTAATAAGGAGTAAATTTCAGAGTAAATATCCAAAGTATTAGGTAGTTTACCTCCTAATTTAAACTTAGGAGTTTCAATAGGATCTTCTTTCACAGTCGGTATAACTTAATAAGGGCCACTTCAATATTTTGTACTGTTAAGAATGAACAAGTACAGAACTACACACTCATCACCGCAGCTGACAATGATATGTGCACACTGGAGCTACAGCTTCTCTCTGCAAAATATACAGCACTAGTGATGAGAAAATAAGCAGGCCACCACTTTCTAAACTTTATTGAGAATTTAAGCACGGAGACACCATTCTCGAGAGCCACAAGTGCACATGTTCATTGTAAAGTACAAAGCAAACCCATACTCTGTAATGAAAAACCGAAACTGAACTTTCCCCTCCCCCCATATTTTCACTTTAATTAATGAAAAGAAATGGAATCTGTGGGTAACCACGGTTGTATCCCAAACAAGTATAAATACTGGTTTACTAAATATAACAAATTGTGTTCTCAAGTTTTTTTTCTTCAAAAAATGTATTCCATCTATATGTCTTTCATCTACAGTGATGTTTGGATTTTTCAATGACATCCTAAGCAGACTTACAGTTAATGGACTTAGAAAGGTCTAATTCTTTTTAGGGTGGCACTATTACTCACTGCCATAATTCAAGGAGGTATCAAAATACTTTCAACAGACTTTTGGCAGTAAATGGTAGAAATACAGTCAACAACATTAATTTATGTTAGACGTGTGAACATGGGAGATTTTTTATCTGTAATGGCTCAAATGCATGGCAATCTCCTCAAGAACAACAAGCACTCTTGCAGAGCCCAAAATATGGGGCATGTGGGATTGTGAATTTGAAATATTTCCCCATCACTAATACAAACATGTATTTATAATGAAGTCTTTTAATCCTAAATAACGTGGGTTTTGATTACTAACACAGCATGCCTCTGATATCGCTAAAGAAAGAGCATATTGTTTACTACAAAACTTTATGCAAACTTCTGAGATATCACAGGGATCATGGGATAATATGGGGCTGGCAGGGTCCTACTTCAAGATAAACCCCAGTTCTATAGCATGCTAAAAATGTGTGAAAGTGATTCCCCTCCAATGGCAGTAAAGTGAGGGAACTTCCAAAATAGATTGTGTGAAAGAGAAAATGACCATCTTAAAACAACCCTCAGAAAAAAAGTTCAATAGCAGGGCTTCCATTGATCTCTCCCTGGTACTCCACAGGTCTCCGATCTCTTTACAATTTAAACCAACACTCTTCCACTTGCTGTGACCACTTCAGATAGGGACTATTCTTTTTTCCTCACCAACATTCGTTTTCGTGCTTCCCGTTTGCTTTCACAAATCGGTGCAGGGAAGGGCTTTAGCGACTTTTTGTCTTTTTAAAAACTTAACTTGAAAGTCACGAGCGTTCGTGCGAGAATACTCATTGACGGAGGAGGGAAAAAAAAGGACCCATGTCAAGACATTCCCTTTTACAGGGCTGAAATACCTTGAATACCTGTCATGACAGGCAGAAATTCGACAGGGAAAGCTTTCCACCAGCCTGCAAAAGACTCCCCTGCCCCACGTGCTAAAGGCAGGAAGACCCTGCCAGGAACAAGCGCGGTGACCCTAGGGCCTTTTTCTATTACTACCGGTAGGCGAACGGCTCTCTCTCCCGCGTCTTCCACACCCAGCCAGCCACCCCCTTCCTCCTCCCTGACCGACCTGAGGCGCTTCTCCTGAGGGACGGGCCAGTCTAGACGACATGACCGCCGAGGTCCCGATTGCTCCGGACTCCGAGAAGGCGGGACAGCGTCAAAGAAATGGCTTGATCCGGGTTTTACTGTCCTCATGCGCCTCTGCGGGTCACTGAGTTCTCTCTCTCCGTACTGCCTAGAGCGGCTGAGCCGGATTGTTTTTTCCTTCCTGTCTCGCCTCTTTTTCTCGATGGTACTCTCTTTGGCTTTCCCGTTATCGTAGGTACGGTAGCCGACGAGTACAGGAGGTCAGCTGAGAGGAAATAGGAAGTGCTAATAAATCGGTCACCATCCCCTCGCTTTGGCTAGAGTGGCTCCCGATCGTCACCGAATGGTGACGTCCGTTTTAAAAGAAATGCACATGTCGGATCTTCATTCTAGACGGATCCTGTAGATTTTTACATAGATCTCTTCCCCCGCGCCGTAATCAAATCACAGATCAACTTAATGTCTGTGGGCTACCGCGTGAAAAGCTGGATCCAATACTCTGTAATGCTTCTGTAGAGCAAAAACAAGGCTCGAATGCATGGGTCTTCATGATCTTAACACGGGGTCTTCCTCAAAATGGACTAACAAAGACACGGACTATTCAGATCGCATAGCAGTTCATGGTTCAAACATGATGCAAAAATATTGATCATCTGGGGCACGGATTCTCACGGATACTCCCCCCCCCCCCCCACTGAAATACTAAACTGTTCACAAAGTTACATCCATAGCCACGGTCTGCTTAAAAAACACCCCCCCCCCCCCATTGATTTCGGAGATGTACTAAAACGAAGGACAGGAATGCCCACTGAAAAGGGAGGGGTTGTAGTTCAGTGGTAGAACATCTGCTTGCTGTGAAGAAGGCCCAGGGTTCAATCCCTAGCATCTCCAGTTGTGTTTTTTAAAAGACCAGGTTGTAGGAGGCATGAAAGACTTCAGCCTATGACCCTAAAGAGCCAGGGCCAGTCTGAGTAGGCAGTATTGACTTTGATGGACCAATTCAGTATAAGGCAACTTTATATGTTCACTAGGAATAAGGCCAGTTGCGGAAATAAATAAGGCTCTAGAAAGAGGCTCTGGGCAAGTGCCCTGGCCTTGGGCACTCAGCATCAATTTGCTGTGGTAACCTCAGTGGGGTATAATAACACAGAGTCCACCATTTTCTCCAGGGGAACTGATCTCTGCCACCTGAAGGGCACTTGTAATTCTGAGTGATCTCCAGCCCTGACCTGGTGATTGGCAACAATGATTCCCCAGGAGGAAATGACTGGTTTGGAGGGTGGAGTCTATGGCAGTGTATCTGTCTGAGGTCTCATCCCTCCTCAACCTCCCCTCCAGGCTCCACCCCTCAAATCTCCAGGGATTTTCCAATCTGGAGGTGGCAACCCTCTCCCCTTCCCAGTCAACCATCAATGTACTGTTATGTGCCCCTCTGACTTCAGGTTTCCATCTCCTCCTCCCTCCAGCCACTAGGAAAAGTACAATCTTTCTCTGCAGTGGGGACCAAAGCAGTTCACATCATTCTGCTCTCCCCCTTTTGATCTGCACAACAACCATGTGAGGAAGGTTAGGCTGAAAGTTTGTGAGTGGTCTGAAATCATGCAATCAGCTTCCACAGGAAGAACCTGGGTCTGGCAGACCCTGCTCTGAAGCGCTAACTACTATATCACACTGGCTGCTTGGGGGGGCACCTCAGCAGGGTATAATGACACAGAGTCCACCATTTTCTCCAGGGGAACTGATCTCTGCTATCTGGGGAGCAGTTTTAATTCTGAGTGATCTCCAGCCCTCACATAGAGATTGGTAACAATGGTTCCCCAGGAGGAAAAGTAATATTTCTCTGCAGTGGGGACCAAAGCAGCTTACATCATTCTCCTCTCCCCCTTTTGCAGTGCACAATAACCCTGTGAGGTAGGTTAGGCTGAAAGTCTGTGACTGTTCCAAAATCACCCACTCAGCTTCCACAGCAAGAACCTTGGTCTCCCCCTGGAGAAAATAATTGCTTTGGAGGGTGGACTCTATGGCATTCTGTTCAGCTGAGGCCTCCCCCCTCCCCAAACTCTGGCTTCCATAGACTCCACTGTAAAATCTCCAGTAAATTTCAAACCTGAAGCTGGCAAACCCTAGTCAGGACTGACCCCAATGAGTTTCCCACAAAGGCCAAAGTAGGCCTGGAAAGGCCCTCATGCCTTTGCCTTTTTACTGAAAGAACC
Organism: Lepidodactylus listeri; assembly: GCA_029233225.1. Lineage (NCBI taxonomy): Eukaryota > Metazoa > Chordata > Lepidosauria > Squamata > Gekkonidae > Lepidodactylus > Lepidodactylus listeri. The sequence goes on along the minus strand of JARCFY010000006.1, from coordinate 44,895,195 downwards.
AAGCTTGGTTGCCTAGCAACAGCCATTGAGGGGAAAGTTAACCCTGCAGCAGGAGAAGAGAATGATTTGACAGCCGAAAGCTCACCTCAGTAGCCAGCCAGCTGCGGAGGAGCCAATAAAGAGAAACATCTTCATCAGGAGAGGCAGCCATTTTGGCAGTTTATTCTGACAGGGAAGACTGGCTAGGGTTGCCAGGTCTGGGTTGGAAAATACCTGGAGATGTTGGGGGTGGAGCCGGGAGAGGGCGGGGTTTGGGGAGGGGAGGGGCCTCAGCATGGTAGAATGCCACAGAGTCCACCCTTCAAAGCAGCCATTTCCTCCAGGGGAGCTGGTCTCTGTCAGCTGGGGTTCAGTTGTAAAACCGGGGGATCCCCAGGCCCCACCTGGAGGCTGGCAACCCTAAGACTGGCCAAGCCGGCAGTGGGCGGGAGAGAACCTACCCAGCGCCCAGCTTATGGCACACGAGTGCTCTTGAGTGGCAGTTGATGGGCCAATGGCTAGGGTTGCCAAGTCTGAGTTGGAAAATACCTGGGGACTTCGGGGGTGGAGCCAGGAAGATCAGTCGCTGGAGATCAGTCGTAAAAACAGGAGATCCCCAGGCCCCACCTGGAGGCTGGCAACCCTAGCTGATAGAGTGCACCTCACAGCCAATGGGACAGCTGGAAAGTGCCAATATGTTAGGGCTTTTATACATACCAGATAAAGGGAGAGGCCTGGGAGCGCACTGGATGAAATAGTAGCCAGGAATGCCAATAGACTTGCGTGGACTCCATTGAAATGCATTACAGCACACAAGAGCTGCAATGAAATGCAGAAGGGATTATAAGAAAACTGCCCAAGGCCTGGAGTGACAGCCTCCAGAGTGGAATTATGTTCCCTAGACCCAGATGGACTGCTCTAGGCATAGAATGAAAGTCTCCAAAGTGGATTGACAGTCCCTGAGAGTAGCATAAGTGTTCTGGGACTGGAATTACAATGCCCACAGTGAAATGACAGTCCCTGGGCCCAGATAAACTGCTCTGGGACTGGAATGATAACCCCCAAGTGGAATGACAGCCCCTGGGACCCCACTCTGGGGGTTGTCATTCTAGTCCCAGAGCAGTGATTCCAGTCCCAGGAGCTGTCATTCCATTCTGGAGGCTGTCATTCCAGTCCCAGATTACTTCTGCTACTCCTAGGGACCATCATTCCACTCTGGAGGCTGTCATTCCAGTGTCAGAACACTTATGCTACCCCTAGAGACCATCACACTACTCTGGGAGCTTTCATCCCAGTCCCAGAGCAGTCTATTTGAGCCCAGAGACCATCATTCCACTCAGGGGGCTGTCATTCCAGGGCTGGTGCAGGTTTCTCAAACATCCATTTCACATTTTTGTTGCAACTTTTGTGTGTTGTAATGTACTTCAATAGAACCTGTGTAAGTCAATGGTATTCCTGGCTTCCTTTATAGTCAATGGGACTTCAGCATGTCTTATTTTCCCCAATGGGCATTCTTGTCAATTTTTTTTTAGTACGCATTTAATAGTGCTGCCAAAGTACAGATTTCCACAGACTGAATAATAATAAATTCAGAATCAGCACTTTGTGCTAGTGTGATGTCACAATCCAACACCAGACAATGACTAGGGGTGCCATCCTCCAGGAGGGATCTGGAGAGCTCCCAGAATTGCAACTGATCTCCCAACTATAGCTCCCCTGGAGAAAATGGCCATTTTGGAGGGTGGACTCCATAGCACTATACCATTGTTTGGTCTCAACTAGCATATTTTTAGAAACCCAAGTCTATTCCCAGTAAAAAAGCATTTTAACACATTAGGAGCATGTATAGAAGAGGAGTCCCCAGCTCCTTCCACTAGTATTCTGGTTAAACCTCTGTTCATTTCCATTGTATATGTAGACCATGTTGTTTGCTTGTCAACATATGACCTTAGGGTTGCCAACTTTGGGTTGGAAATTCCTGGAGATTTGGGGGTGAATTCTAGGGAGGGCAGGGTTTGGGGAGGGGAGGGACCTCAGCAGGGTACAATGTCATACAGGCCATCCTCCAAAGCAGCCATTTGCTTCAGAACTGATCTCTGTGGTTTGGAGATCAGTTGTTATTCTGGAGGATCTCCAGGCCCCACCAGGAGGTTATCAACCCTACTTTTGACTAAAGTTTGTGAATACAATTAGCACATCATCTACAGCGAATTAAAAAGTACTCACAAAATTACCAGCATTGTATAGTACAGGGGTGGGCAATTGTTTTGGCTCGGGGGCCACTTTGTGGGAGCGGAGGTTAGCGGACGGCCACACCTTTTAAAATGAATGCATCCATTAGTTAACTTTGCATTTCAGAAAAGGTATAAATTGTATCATAAAAATCAATAAATATAAATTAAATAAAATAGTGGTAGTTTTATTCAATTTATTTATTGTGCTAATTTCATATCATCTATAGCTGCAAGCACATTTAATTTTAGAATCAATTTAATGAGACAAATGTACCCTATCACACTTTTCTACAATTCTATGAGAGATAGACTCAGACTGTCTTGGCAGGCCGCAAAAAACTCTGTGGCGGGCCGCATGTGGCCCGCGAGCCGCAATTTGCCTACCCCTGGTATAGTAAGTTATTGTCAGAAATATTTTTAGACTATATCACCTTGAGTATGACCCTGAAGATTAACAGACAGATCCCACCGGCTCTAATTGCCTTGTTTGCCCCTTGATGCATACTTATGCCATGTATTTAAGATAATGGGCACTGTGTATATTTTTAGAGGTCAGAAAAAACTTTGAAAGATTCTGTTCTATTCTGTGATATTAATGATCTCATTTTAGAGGTGCTTCTCCCTAGCTGAGAAAATAAACAAAGAAAAGCAAATTGGAAGTTCTCCATTATTTAAATCATGTAACAGCATACCCTCCATATAATACAAAATCCACACATCTCAGTACAGGACTAAGTTATTGGAGTTTGAGTACAAAGTCTGCTTTGCTAATTGTACATGTTTGCCATTCTCTAAACTTGTACAGTTGACTTTCCCCCCAAATAAATTAGACTCCACTCCAATTATATTTGATCTATGGTTTCGTAAAGATGAGAAATACTGCCTGAAGTGAGTTACTAGTAGCCAAAGATCTGGCATTTCAGTTTTTAGAGGAAGGTTCTAGTCAGCCTCCATCCGAGCATCTCTATAGTATATTTGGCTCACAACCTTCAAAATTCTATGTACAACTTGTAACAGAGTGGAGAATTTAGGGTTTCCGGTTACCTCCCCCCCCCCCCCCGGTCAATAGGGGGAAAATAAAGTAAAAAACTGCTGTCAGTGCAACAGCATTACATCACTTTCAGGGAAAACCTAGAAGGACCTCCTCCCTCTCTAGGCATTGCAGGGAAATCTGTGGTTTTACCACAGAGTGTCAGGCTATTTCTGCAGAGAAAGGACATCACTTCTGGGTTTTCCCTGAAAGTGATGTCACACCACTGCACTAACTGTGCCTTCCTCCAGACTCCCACTGGGTGCCAGCCACTGACTGGCAACCCTAGGGTTGCTAAATCCAGTTTGGGAAATTTCTGGAGATTTGAGGGAGAAGCATGGGAAAGATGGGAAGGGAGGGAGGGAGCTCAGCAGAGAAGTAAAGTCTACCCTCCAAAGCTGCCATTTCCTCTAGGAGAAGTAATCTCTGTAGTCCGGAGATCAGTTGTAATTCTGGTATATCTCTGGGAACCCTATTGATACCAACTGAATTCTTCCAGTACCTAGGTGTTTGGGGGGTTTTTTAACCTTGCTTTCCCACTACCCCCATTGTTTCATATTTCTCTGAAGCAAGGTAATCTGTTGTGTTAAATGTATGACAGGAGAACATTTGCCAAATAAGGATGCTGCTAATAAAAGTGAAAGGCCATTCTCTGAGTGGGGAGTAGGGAGGGTGAGAACTCAGTCTGTGCCTCAAGCAAAAACTATACGACATACTAGCTGTGTGACTGGCTCCTGGAAAAGGGAACACAGTACGCATGGCTAATTTTAACATCCAGTCTACCTTCATCTTCTTTGATGGTATGATGACTTTGCCGTCTTCTCTCCCTCAGATGCAGGATTTTCCCTCCATTTTTATCTCTTTCTGACTGAGCTGCCCCTTTATCTATTTTCTTCTTTCCTGAAGATCTATGGCTGCCCCACCCTGTCATGTTATTGGATTTTTATGCTGGCTCAGCCCAGGAACCTGAGAGAAGAGACAGGATAACCTTCTTAACTTAAACTTCTGAAATGACACAAGAGAATCTTTACAACATTTGAAAATAAACAAAATATTTTTTCCAGTGTAGAGGGGGAAAGGTCAGAAGAGATCAGGGGTAAAATGTCTTAGGTAAATCAATAAGAACTCTGAGGTACCTTAATATTTTCTCAAACTACAGTTCATATGTTTCCAACAACTGAGAGTTTTAAACTTTTCACATGGTCTTAGAATCTCTTAGATGAGAAGGTTTTGTTTCAGTGTTTCCTAAACACTCCAATATACTTTCTTGAATTTAACTGACCCTTTAGGTTTCAGAAGGCAGGGATACATTACCAAGCACCCAGATTCCTTCTCTGAGCACACCAGGGATCACTCCAATCTTTAGAGCTATCTCCCTTATCAATTGGGCAGGGAATCTCTAACTAGAAGATCTATCCCTTTTTCTGGCCCAAATGGGGATCTTCACTGATCCACCCACTCCTCCTTGCCAGCCTTCCCAGCCCTCAGTCAGTATGAAACTGTTTTCAGTCAGAGCTAAACTCTCCTCAGTGAGAATTAAACTTTCCACACTTTGAGGGCTAAACTCAAATTGTGTTCTCTTCAGCAGTCAGTTCCCAAGTCTTTCTGCTCAACTGACACTAACCAATCAAATTCCTTTGAGCAGCCTGTCACACAAGGCTCTCTGGCTTCATGAGGCATTAACCCTTCATAGTCCATTACATGTTTATACAGCACTTTTGAGCTTTTATGAGCAATTCACCTGCCTGTTCACACAGAAGGACAGCTCATACTGTATGTTGGGAAGCTGTTCAGAGCTTCCTTTTCTGAAGTGAACAAAATTGTTTCTTAGCAAAAAAGTGATTTCATCGTAACTCCTTTGTTTTAGATCAAGAAGGATGCATCACTCCATGTCTTCTAGAATTCCAGTGCCAGCCTGTCTCTTCCGTCTTGGACTAACATCCCTTATGTGATGGCTTCCATCTTCCACCTACCCTCTCTCATAAAAAGCAAGCAGCGTGTGCAATCTGTAGCAGCCCTGCAAGAAGGCAAGGGCACTGTGCACATGCCAAATGGCCCATCTCCTTTTTTTGTCCCATAGGCAACATAATCTCTTCCTCCCTAATGGATGTTTTGTTTGCAGCCGCAGTACAGACGTTCCTATTTTTGTCAGGGGTTGCTGACTCAGTCAGTATCCAAGAGGTTGTAAGTTCTGTTTTGTTACTTTGAACCAAACACTTCTGTATTTATAACAAAATCCAGAGTATCTTCAGCCAGTTTACCATACTCACTTCATCAAGTCATTCTCAGATCTTTGTTTGCAAGTATGTATGCTGGAGATAAAAATCCTACATATTGTTGACATGTTGTTTAGCCAAAGAAGATCCTTTGATTTTACAAGAAGATCTGTTCCTCTCTTTTGATCAGTTTCAGCCTCTGAAAAAATCCTATTGTGATTTTTGGAGCTGTTACCCAGACAAACTGATTGTGAGAGACAAATGCTAAAATAAATGATAAAAATGCTAGGCAGACAAAAGACTGTTCAGCATTGCTTCCGAGACTGGGACAATTCCATATTCTGATTGCTGCTGCAAATGCACTGAGATTTAATCTATACTTCCCTTCTCCTTTTCCCACTTTTTTTTTAAAAAAAGGAACAAATTGATATATCAGTACCAATAAAAACAATAAAAACAACAAAAGCCCGCAAGTGTTTATTTTATGTATTTATTTAAAACCATTTCTATGCCACTTTCCCATTCAAGTAGGATCCCCAAAGGTGACAAATATGAAAACATTAAAGCATTTCAACATTAAAATGGCATTTAAAATATTTATAAAATAATGTAATAAAAATATAAGCACACAAAAACACATAACACCAAAACCAGGGAGGAGGGCCAATAACAGTTCCTGGGAGGGCGGCAAACAAAATAAAAAAAGGATTCACCCACTGATGGGCAACCACAATAGAAGGAGACAGATGAATCCCCCAATGGAGGGAGTTCCGAAGTTCTGGTACTGTGACCAAGAGGGCCCTTTCTCAGGTTGCCACCTGAATTAGGAGGATAGCAGACAGCAGCGGAAATGGTGCCAGATGTGGATCCAGATGCCTGGGGATGTGTGGAGAGATTCATACCTTCCCTTCCATATTTTCCCAAACCCACCTCGTGTGTGATCTTCCAGGACACAATGTGGGTGGGTTTGGGAAAACAGTTTTTCCTGTGGTTTGAGTACCAGCCAGTGGCATTTTTTCTCTGAGCTTCTTCACATTGAGGTTATTTGTTGTCTTTCCACGTTTTCCTCCTCGAGTCTCTGTGTTTGCTCAAATCACCAATCATTATAGCTCCAGAGCTACTTACAATGTGTGAACTTGCTGAGGGTTTGTAGAATGCCATACAATGGTCGCGGCCACATGAGCGAAATAATCCGGAGGGGAATCGGGGCTTTTTTGCTCTGGAGCAATTTGCCCCGCAGTTGCATGATCACACTGGTCTGTGGACCTGCTGGGGCAACTTGCCACTGCATGATTAGATGCAACGGGGGGCAAGTTGGGTTTTTTTGTGGTTGGTTTCCGAGGCGCTTAAACGGGGGATTGATGAATTGCCTCCCCACACTAAGGGCTTTTGATGGTGCGCACACGGAGAAGGGGGGGAAACCAACAGTGTGATCCCACTATCCACAATGTCACACTTCGGCACTGGAGTGATCACACAGGGAAACTCCAGCTGTGAACTGCAGCTTTTTACCACACTTCCCCACTGGATCAAAATGGTTTGCGACAATTTGACGACAGTTGTAGGATGCTTCCCAGATGTGCTGGTGTGATCGCGCCGCTTTGATCCGGTGGTGAATCGTCCCTCTTCCGTGGCAAATGGGTGCGTATGATCACGGCCAATGACATTCAGCCTCTGTACCATCATCTAGTACTGGTCAAAGGAAGAACCTAGCCAAGGAATCCTCCTTGTACTAAGGAGAGAAAATACTCCCTGACTCCTGTTAACAGATTCTGAATCTGGGTTGCTCACTGATATAAGCAAGTAGGAGACCAGCTTTTGAAGACTACAGGCATCTCTGCCCTAAAGTACACAAGAAGTCAGTCCAACACCCAAGAGTTGCAAGGTTAAGCAGAATTCGATCCTTCTAAGTCCATTGAAATCAATGGGATTAGTAGGGTGTACCGCTGCTTAGGATATTGTAAAGAAAATGCACTCATGTAAGGAAAAGTTGCCACCCACAGTTAACAAAAGTGTCATATAAATGTATTGTGTAGTTCAGCTTTCCCTTTCTACTCTGAGTCAAACTTTATATTCATGATCAATTGCTTTGTTTAATGGAAAGCCTTTGTAGCTTCTCTGCTTTTTAAAATATTCTTGTCTTTGAACAGTTGAAGTCCTTTTGTTAATTATACCAAACCATCTTTCCACAGAGACTTCAGCAGTAGTGATGTCAGCATGTGATCTATCAAGGCCCCATGAAACCTTCTTCAATGGCTTTTGTGAATTTCGTACTTCTCTGTAGACTCTCTTGCTGTACCAAAGGTGTGCAACTGTGCACTGTTTTGATCAAAGTCTCACTCATATGAGTCTTATCTTTTAATTTAGTCTAATTTCTGTTCTCTCCCTCCCTCTCTCCCTCTCTCTCTCTGAGCTAAAAAAACTGTTTTCCCTTTTTCCTGCAAAGGAAAGCAATTGTTTCCCTTGTGGTCCATATTAGGTCTGTGATCAGAAATGCAAGAATTATTTCCTTTCTTCTGTTAAGAAATTAGTTAAATGTTAAAAGTTACTTTACTTCTTGCTGAAATATGAGAACAGAGCCCTAATACCATAAAATCATTGCCACAAAAATGTTTACAATATAGCAAAGAAAAGGGGAAGTCACTGCCATTCATTTAGCATCATTTTATTTTCCTTAATATATGAAAAATCTGGCTGTAGTATTATTATTTTAAAAGTTTCAAAGCAATATACATTAGAATCAATTATACATAGAACCAACTTCAAAGCAATACCTAAAACATCAAAACAAATAAAATCAATAATTTAAAAAGTTTTAAACCTAGAAAATATGAACCAATTATTAAGGAAAGGTTCTGTGGAATAATACTTTCTTACAGCCATTTCTAAATATGGAGGAGCCAGGAAGTATGGTGTGAAACACAAAAGGCAGCCCATTCCACCATCATGGGCCAACTATGGAAAACACTTCAAACAGGCTGCTATTGTCCTCACCCCTTTATGTGGGGGAACAAGAAGGAGCTGCTGAAAAGAGCATAATTTGAGGATAGGCATTTGAGAAATCAGTGTCTGGTCAGTGATGGATGCGAGACATACTCTGGTTTCTCTTCAGATTGCAATTTGGTGGTGAGTTTAAAAGCAGCTGGAGGTGAAGGGGTTTGAGGGAGAGGCTCCAAACTTACAGGGTAGCTGCTAGAGCCTCTTCTCCAAATGCCCACAAAGTTTCAAGAAGATTAGACCAGGGGGTCCAATTCTACCGGCCCCCAAACAGGTTGCCCCCATTCTCTCCATTGTTCTCTATGGTGGGAAAAAAGTAATGCTGGGGTCATTTGGCAGCCAAAACAGATGTGGTCTAATTTGGCACGATCTGAATCGGGTAAAAAAAAAATTTATTTGCACACCCCTAGTGGGCACAAATGGCAGTGGTGGCAAGCTCCTCCCCTAGCTCCCAGCGGGCCTGTGGAGGAAGCAAAGCAAGAAGGGGTTTAAACTTTAAACCCCTTCTGTTTAGAGTCATGCAGCAGTGGCAGCACGATCTTTCCATTGTATTCTATGGGGCCCTTTTCGCTTTGCTCCCCCCCTGCCCACCTTGGCAGGCCAGCTGGGGAAGGGAAGGGGAGGCTTTTGAAGATGCCCCCCTTTTGCTTCCCTTTCTGACATACTTCCGGTGATGTTAGGGAGTGTGCCATATGCTAATGAGTTATACTAATAGGTATGCTAATGAGCTCCTGCACCTCTTTTTCTACGAAATGACCCCTGCAGAAGCTAATCAGGATCGAAACTTGGAAGGGAGACCACCATGGAAGACTCTGCAGAAGAAGGCAATGACAAGCCACCTCTGCTTCTCACTTTCTTTGAAAGCCCCTTGCTGGGGTCACCATAAGTAAGCTGTGATTTGATGGCACTACACACGCATACCTGTGAATAACAGAATCCCTGTCACAACTACTGCAGTTGGTTTAGGTACAATTCCATTTTTAATGTGTTATATCTGTTGTATTTGTTGCTTTAGTAGTATTCTCTCTCTCTCTCTCTGAAAAAGCAAACACAATGAAAGGAGTATTTGTAGTATCTATTAAAACTGGATATAACCATCTGAGTTTATAATCGTTAACTTGCAAACACTTAAGCATCCTCTTTCCCTTCCAGTTCAGAAGAGCCTTTCTCTTTTCTTCTCTGATGTTTCAAAAATCCATGTTAGAAAGTTAGAGTTTAAGTTTGCTGTCTATTAAATGACAACTCTGTATCCACTTGAAGATGAAATCATATACAAGGCAGTATGCCTAAATATATTCTGAGTTCCCTTCCCCCTGCCCAGAAGAATAAGGGACCAGTAGTCTGGAACCAGGACCCATAATAATATAGGAAAATCACCATCTTAGATTTTATCTACACTGAGATTTTACTAATGTTGTGTGTAAATTTAATGTTTTGTGTTTTGTTTTGTTTTATGGCACTGTGTCTTGTACATCATGCAGAGCCTGGCATGAGCCAGGATGGGGTAATTAATAAATCCAATTAACAACAACAATTTATTTTATTTTATTGGATTTATATGCTGCCCTCCCCAGACGGGTTCAAGGCAGTGCACAACAATTAAAATAATACAATTAAAATAATGTTAAAATAACAATTTGCACATAATAATATCCTAAAATACCATGTAAAAGCAGAGAGATCAGATGTTAAATCAAGTCCGATGTCTAATCAGATGTCCAATCAGAACCAGGCCACTGATGGGTGATTGGCCAAAAAGCTGGGGGGGTCCTCTGCCTCAAACAAATGCCTGGCAGAAGAGCTCTGTCTTGCAGGCCCTGTGGAACTGCAATAGGTCCTGATCTCATAGGGGAGCTCATTCCACCAGGTGGGGGCCAGGGCTGAAAAGGCCCTGGCCCTGGTCAAGACTAATCGGAAATCCCTGGGGCTGGGGCCACTAAAAGATGTTGGTTTGTGGACTTCAGTGCCCTCCGGGGCTCATATGGGGAGAGGCAGTCTCATAGGTATGCTGGCCCCTGGCCGTATAGGGCTTTAAAGGTAAGCACCAGCTCCTTGAAAAGATCCAGAATTCAATAGGCAGCCAGTACAGTTCACGCAGCACTGGGTGGATATGAGCCCACATAGGCATCGCCATCAACACCCATGCTGTCGCATTCTGCACTAGCTACAACTCCCGGAGCAGAGTCAAGGGCAGCCCCACATAGAAAGAGTTACAATAATCCAGTCTGGAAGTGACCATTGCATGTGTCACTGTAGCTAGGTCTCAGAGAGCAAGGTATGGGGCTAACTGCCTGATCTGCCTCAGATAGAAAAAGGCAGACCTGGCAGTGGCGGTGATCTGGGTCTCCATGGAGAGGGAGGCATCCAGGAACACCCTCAGACTCGTCACCCCTGACATAGGCACCAGTGGAGTCCCATTGGAGGTTGGGAGCCTGATCCCCTGACTCAACTCCCCATGACTCAGGTACAGGACCTCCATCTTAGATGGATTTAACTTCAGTCAGCTCTGTCATAACCATCCAGCCACAGCCTGTAATGCCCTGTCCAGGTGTCCTGGGGCTGTGTCCAGCTGGCCGTCCATCAGTAGATAGAGCTGGGTGTCATCCGCATACTGGTGACAACCCAGCCCATATCTCTGGATAATCTGGGCGATGAGGTCATAGAGATATTAAACAGCATGGGGAAGAGAATCGCTCCCTGCAGGACACCATATTCCAGTGGATGCCTCTGGGATAACTCCCTCCCCCAAGTGCCACCCTCTGTCCCCGACCCTGAAGGAAGGAGGCTAGCCACTGCAAGGCAAGCCCCCATATCCTGGCATTAGCGAGGCAGTGGGTTAACATCTCATAGTCAACCATATCGAACACTGCCGATAGGTCGAGAAGAATCAGCAGCATAATAATGATGACTCCTTTTAGATCCACCAGCACTGCTGGAGCTAAAAGGATTGTATAAAGGTATACTCTGCCCCAACCCCCAGTATAATCACAATGACAAGTGTGGAGAAATGAATTTAATTTTGAGGTCTGGGCTTACAAAACCCCATACTTGATTTTGAAAGTTTTTCTAGGTTAGCAGAATACAGGCCGGAAGGGGGAAGTCAGTTGCTCCCAAGCATCACCAATCTTGCCAATAGTTCTAGAAAGCACTAGCCATCAGAGCTTTGTAAATGCAAATGCCCCTCCTGTTTAAAGACAATGAAATAGCCAGCACAGATTTTGGCTGGAATCTGACATAGAGACTTTATATTCAGGATCTCCCTGGTAACCGCAGAAATGAGAGGAGATAAATTCCCTGGACTTGAGGGGAATGAGGTCCATTTTGTAGAGACCATTTTGACTAATTCCATCTGGAGGAAGGAGATCTCGCACCTGGGCTCCATCCTGATAGCTGCCATTGCCATATGGAGCAGACAAATGTCTGCCTGCCTGGAAAAGACTCCAAGGTAACGTGAAGCTTTTAGAACACAACAGGCTTTCCCACATTCTCATTTTCCTTGCTTGTATGTTCTTGTTGCTGGGGGGAGGGGTGTTTTCCTGGTCTGCATGTGTTTTGTTCCCTCTCGTGGTTGATTCAGTATTTCATCAGTTTATGTCCAGCATAAAAACCTCCAGTTTAAATCTGGAGGGAATGAACAAACAAGTTCAAAGAAAGGGTGAGGACAGATTGAAGTTCTGCCGTGCTCCTGTAGCGTGGCAGAATAAGCCGGGGCGAACTGCCCCGCAGCATGGCGTTCAGATGCCGCCGCAAGGAAGCTGCCCACAGCATCCACACTGCGGGCGGCTTCCGGTGGCAGCGGCAGAACGCTGCGCGGCTCCACCTGCCCACGCGCGCGCAGCCGCGGGACACCACTAGGAAGTGCTGCAGGAGGAGCGCACCGCCGGACAAGGTGAGTCCAGGACGCCTCTGGGGGGCAGATGTGGCAGTCTGGATGGCCGCTCTGCCTCCGCGGAGGCCGAGCGGGCCAGACTGCCAGTCTGTCCTCAGCCAAAGTTGTGCAAAACACTATATAATGTGACTGTGTGTTCAATTCTTTCAGTAAAGTTTTCAACAAGGTTTTCAGCGAGGTTTTGACAAGGTTTTCCAGAATAAAATATCTCATTTCATCTGAACAGGAAGATTTGATAGGTTGCATGATGCATACACAAGGGCATTAATATCAAAACATCATCTGATGAATAGTACTGTAATCATCAGAAGTTAAGACATTTCCAGTGAAGGCTACAATGAGGAGTTCATAATTAGGAACACACAAGGGAGGAAAATGAGAAAGCGGAAAAGCCCTGTAACTTCTAAGTTAAAGAACCGGCCTTCGAATAAGACCAGCTAGACACAGACAGAGTTGCAGGACAAAAGAATGCATGTTTATTCATTTCCTTTGTTTTACTTGCTCAGTCTATTGTTATGCAGAGTATGTGTGTGGACTTTATTTTGTTTTAATAAATCCTTTTGTATTTTAAGTGGTGGTATTTTCTATATCACGTAGACTTCCACCGTTCAAACCCACTATTTGAAATGGGTGCCAGGGCAAGGAATGCTGGCCCTTTTGGTGAGTAATTCTGGGGGGGGGGGGCACACAGGACCAATGGAATCTAGACCCAGCCTGCAATAAGCCTGTTATGTTCTGGCTGAGGAACCGCACCCACGGTCGGTCAAACACATGGCCAGGAGAAGCCGTCGAGCTTCACTTCCAGAGACAATAGATCTCCCGGATCCTAAAAGGGACCAATGAGTGAGTCTGCACCCTGGGAGTTGGTGGCCAGCCATAGCAGGGCCAGACTTTGCTGCATTCTTGTCCAGGAAAGACGAACTGTCAGCATACAAGGGGTGCCTTCTGTGGGGAAGTAGAGTTATTGTGCCCCCCCGCTGCGCCAAAGGGTCTTATCAGCACTACAAGAGACACACCCGGGAATCGTCTGGATGAAAGCTTTGGCCTGGAGCTATGTCTGGTGGCCAGGGGTGGACCAGGAGATCAAAGCCATGGTCAAAAGGTGCCACAAATGCCAGGAATCCTGGCCAGTGGTGCCAAATGCCCCCACAAGATCCTGGGAATCTGCCCACAAACCATGGGCACGGCTCCACATAAATTTTGCCAGACATTCCAGGGACAGGGTTTTTTAATCTTGGTGGATACTTACACCAAGTGGCTCGAGGTGGTTCCCGTGGGCTCCACCTCATCGCGAGCAGCTATCCGGGCCATGTAGAAGATCTTTAGTACACATGGCATCCCTGACACCCTAGTTTCAGACAACGGCACCTCCTTCACATCCACAGAGTTCACGGAGCTTGTCCTGTACTACAGGATCCAGCATGTTTGCTTAGCACCATTTCATCCCGCCACCAATGGCCTGGTGGAATGGATGGTCCACACAACCAAGGAAGCCCTGCACTGTCTGGACAAAGGGGACTGGCACCACAAGCTGGCTGCCTTCCTATTTGGACAGTGCACGACTCCCCACACTACAACAGGCCACAGCCCAGTGGAACTCCTGATAGGCCGGTGACTCACTACCTGTTTGGACCGCCTACATCTAGACCGGGTCCCTGAACATAGCGCCAATCCTGAGACGCAGCTGGCTCCAAGAGGGTTCTTTCCCGGAGATCCCATCTTTGCCAGGAACTTCACAAAAGGGTCTCTGTGGGTCCAGGTTGGGTAGTGTGGGTAATGGGCCCCTTGTCTTATGAGGTCTCTGGGGAAGACAGCCAAGTGTGGTGGCGGCACATCAACTACCTCTGGAGGCAGGTGATTCCAGAGGACCCAGAGGAGTCAACTGAGAAGTACAGGGGCAACAGGGATGCCCCACCAGATGCAAGCAGAGATCCCGACATGGACACATCAACCCAGGATGGCCTGCCTCGGGGGAAACAGCTGTGCTTTCCCAGGACATTTCTCCTACAGCTCCAAAACCGTGAACGGACATCAAAGACACTCACCAGACATAGCCAGAGAGACCAGTTCCAGCCCCGGAGCTGGATGCCCCAGCTCCTGGGTTATGCAGGTCAACCCGAGAGCGAAAGCAACCAGCCTACCTCAGGGACTACGTGTGCCAGGGATCTTCAGAACTATGGGGGGGGGGGGAGGGGTGTTATGTTCTGGCCAAGGAACCGCACACATGGTCAGGCAAAAACGTGGCCAGGAGAAGCCATCAAGCTTCGCTTCCAGAGACAATAGATCCCCCAGATCCTAAAAGGGACCAATGAGCGAGTCTGCACCCTGGGATAGACAAATAGGGTGCAGGGACACTGTAAATAGTGAATCACGGGTGTTGGGTGTGGGCATGGGTGCAGTCGAGAACGGGGATAAAAAGTGGACCTGTGAGTCCAGCAGTCAGTCTTGTTCAGACCTACCAATAAACTATGAGCTGTTTTCACTCAACGCATCTCCGACCTCAGTACTTTTCAAGGCCCTAGTGCTACAGCTTGCCTGGGAGGTCCTGCCACAAGAGTTGACCATGGTGCAGGGGGAAATAGAGCCACAACAGAGAAGGAAAATATGTCTATATTAGGGGTGAGCGGCAATGGAGGGACTCCTGGACATCCTGTCTCCACAAATGCCTGCTGCCAGCCCTGGATAGTAATTGCTTCAGTAGGTAAGTGCATGTGAGTGTAAGTCTACCCATATGTCCAGCACAGGTCTGCCAATACAAACGGCTGCCGAAAGTGCCAGTTTCTACCTTGCAGATATTTTCTTTTCCATAGTCACTCACCACCCTTCTTTGAGAACCTTGGCACTAAAGGAATACTTAATAAAACTCTTACAACAACTATTTCAAGTTGTACAGTGGTGCTTTCATTACAAGGAAACTCCAGCTGTGATGTACACAGTTTGTAGGGAACTGAGGCCCAGATATTGCACATTATGTTTCCATACGTATCTAAATTGCCCTTGGGGGCTACTAGCAAATTGCCCTTGGGGGCTCATTGCAACTGGAAAATGTCTTGAAGTGTTTGAATTGGCCCTATGTTGCGTTTTATCTTCGTTCTTCTTGGGGAAAACCACACTGACTACTTTTTTTTCTAATGCAGAGATTAATTTTGTATGTTGAAGTGAAATAAGTAAAAGTATAAATTTAGAAATGAGTCCTTTTTCTTTACCTGTGTATGGAAAATATTCCATCAATAAAAATATCAGTCCATTTTATTTTGCAGGTATTGTCAGGGGAAGACGTTTCTTACTCTGAATGAAGTGCTATTTAAAAAGTGTTTTCACAGTTTAGTGAAACCTAAGAGGGTTTATTTCAACATGAATGAAGGCATCTTAAAAATGTCAAGCTGTGCGGTATACAAGAAACGAAGAGCACAATCCACTTCAACGTTCCGTTACACAAGATCTCGCTGAAATGAAACAGCACAAAAACATAAAGGGTTGTGCACAAAATCAGTGTATTAAGAGCTGTACTAAAATGCTCAGATTATTTTCATTTCCTGACTTTTCCCCTGATCAATCACCCAATTTTACTTTTGAGCTGGTACTCCTGCCTTTGACTTTTGCCTCTCCCCCCCTCACTTTTCTGCAAAGAGAATCTCTATTCTTCACTTGTCTGTCTCCAGTTATTGCCTTTCATTTCTGTCCCAGTGCTTTCTACTATATTTCCTCTATCAAACCATGCACATTGTGGTTATCTGGCCTTTCAGCAAATCAAATGAGTGCATGTCCCCCTGGAATCTCAATAGCTCTCCATCCTTCAGAGATAAGTTCCCTTGCAGGAAATGGCAGCTTTAGCAAGTGGACATACACCCCCACTGAGCTTCCTCCCTCCTCAAACTCCATCCCTTCCCAGGCACACACCCCTCCCCCAGTCTCCAGGAATTTCCTAAATCAGAGCTGGCAACTTTAGGTGTATTTTGGTATTTTATCATATAACTATAAAATATTTTAGTGAGAAACGACATGCTAATCTGCTACTGATAATTGCTCTCATGCCAACTAATTGTACTGGCATTGCATGATACCCCCGGAGGTCTTTCTCAAAACATGTTTTGAAAATCATTTCTTATTACTAATTCATAAAATCAAATGCATGAAACACAAGACACAACATTTTGTTTCATGGTCAGTGATAGACATGATTATTTGGAATAGTGAAATGGCAATCAGAGACCAGTCGGCTTATACCACCAGACATCAATAGCAATAGTTTTCACTGAAGTTGTGAAGAAAGGCATTTTGGGGTAAAGGTCTGACCTGAGGTTTTAATTTTTTTTCTCTCTCTCTGGGCAGAGAATAGGCTGGGATGGTTAGTCAGTTCAGTGGCTTTCCAGACTCTCCTCAGCTGCCTCTGAAGAAATGCTAATAGTTCCAGCTAAAGACAATAGGATGGTCCACTCTTCCCCCCTCCACCCCAAGCAGAGAACAGAGATTTGCAGAAATTGAAGACTAGAGAGATTTCTGGAAGGAACTACTTGAGATCTCCAGGAAAAGCCTCTTTGACCCAGCCTGATCTGGTCAGTGGGTGGGAAAAAGAGAGGTGATAAAACTCAGAGGAGCAAAGAGGAAGGCCTGTTTTGTGCTGAGTCCATCAGACAGAACTCTTGACTGAGGTCTGGAGGAGGTGGCCATTACCATGTGCTGGCCTGGACAGCTGGAGGAAGCTTCAAGGTAATGGCAACTCTGTAGAGATCTATACTATTCTAAGCTAAGGAGCCTCTCCAATATTTTAACATCTGATAGGGCATGTATAGCGAAAGGGACAGAGGAATTCTGTTTTACCCATTTCTTTTGAATCCCTTGCTCAGTCTGGTGTTGTGTTAAGAGTAAGCTTTTAAACATTTTCTCTTTAATAAATACTTTATAACTTTGGATGCTGGTAGTGGTTCTCTGTAGTACATAGACCTCCACTGTCTTGGACATGCTATTTTAAAAGGAGCACCAGGGGGAAGGCAGGCAGTTGGAAAGTGGCTATTCCTACAATGGCACTCAAGGCAATAAATGGTCCCTGTGGTGACCAGGTGCGGGGTAATGGGAGGCTCATAGGCAGGGCCTCAGAACTTGGAAGGGAAGCGGGGAGTCCTGACCCTCCCAGCAGGCAATTCCTTTCAAAGGTCAGGTGGTGGCAGTGGTTACCCAAGACAGAAAGAAAAGCCTCTCTGGGTGTTGGAAAAACCTTGGAGGACAGGGTGGAGCAGGGCCGGCAGGCCTGAGCAGGCCCATTCCACCCCAGAAGTCTATCAGCACATGCAGCTTCAAGTCACTGACTGATATATATATATATGTATATATACTTGTTGCTGGCTTATAGTGACCCAGATCACTGACTCTACATGCGGCTACCCTTGAAGTGTGTACAGAAACTACACTTGGTACAGAGAATAGCCTTATTGGTTTGCAGTAGAACAGCTTAGGGTTGCTAGCCTCCAGGTGGACCCTGGGGGATATCCCACTTTTACAACTGATCCCCAGGTGACAGAGATCAGCTCTCCTGGACATAAGAACATAAGAACATAAGGGAAGCCAATGCTGGATCAGGCCAGTGGCCCATCCAGTCCAACACACTGTGTCACACATTGGCCAAAAACACCAGGTGCCCTCGGGAGGTCCAGCAGTAGGGCCAGGACACTAGAAGCCCTCCCACTGTTGCCTCCCCCTCAAGCACCAAGAATACAGAGCATCACTTGCCCCAGACTGAGAGTCCCTATCTATACTTTGTGGCTAATAGCCACTGGTGGACCTATGCTCCATATGCTTATCTAATTCCCTCTTGAAGCCGTCCATGCTTGTAGCTGCCACCACCTCCTGTGGCAGTGTATTCCATGTGTTAATCACTCTTTGGGTGAAGAAGTACTTCCCTTTATCTGTTCTAATCCAACTGCTCAGCAATTTCATGGAGTGCCCACGAGTTCTTTTTTTTATAAAGTATTTTTATTAATTTTCTACAACTACAAACACTAAAACAAGCTACAATAACTTAAAAACTAAAAACTATACTACCCTAAAGCCTACAGAGACCAACTTATATAACAGTTGAAACACTTCTCTTAAAGCATTGCAAGAATAGAAAATAATAGAAAATCTAGGCAATATGTACTCAATAAACTTCCTTTAGCTCTAGGTTATACAACTAGACTTAACTGACTAGCAAAGAACCCAAAAAGGCACTAACAATAAGTGTATATTTTAACATAAACAAGATTATTTTTCTTTTTGTCCTCTCTTCTTCTTGTCTCTCTTGGGTTTAGGTGCTGCAGCTCCCAAGTCTCCATCTGATGCTTCATCTGACTCTTTTCTGGCAGAGTCAGAGCTTTCCAGACCATATATGCTTTCTTGTTCTTCCAAAGAGTCCTCTGTGGATTTTTTCTTTTTCCCTCCTTTGCAGTAATCCAGAATTTTTTCAGCTTTTGCAACAGAGTCTATTTTTTGCTTCTTGTCTTGGTAGCTGAACACCAGTTCTTCTGGGGTCAACCATTTATACAAAATGTTCTTCTCTTGCAAAAATGCAGTCAAAGTCTTACAGGGTTTCCTCTCATTCCTGATCTCAAATGGAATGTCCTTTAACACCGTAATTTCTTCTTCTTGAATCTTCAGCTTGGAACTGTTTGTAGCCTTCAGTACCGCATCTCTTGTAGATTTTTTGGAGAATCTCACCATAATCTCTCTAGGCAGGTTTTTTTTCTTTATAAATTCTGGATATGTCTTGTAGACCACATCCATGTCGCTTTGTAATGAGTGCCCATGAGTTCTTGTATTGTGAGAAAGGGAGAAAAGTACCATTTTTTTTGCTCCATAAGACTCACTTTCTCTCCCAAAAAAAGTGGGGGGAAAAGTGTGTGCGTCTTAAACCCCCCTCACCTTTCCCAAGCCACGGCACCAAGCAGAGCTAGGTGCGTCTTATGGTCAGGTGCGTCTTATGGAGCGAAAAATACGGGACTTCTTTCTCTACCTGCTCTTTCCCATGCATAATCTTATAAACCTCGATCATGTCACCCCTCAGCCGTCGTTTCTCCAAGCTGAAGAGCCCCAAGCGCTTCAACCTTTCTTCATAGGGAAAGTATTCCAAGCCTTTTATCATTCCAGTCACCTTTTTCTGCACTTTTTCCAGTGCTATAATATCTTTTTTGAGGTGTGGCGACCAGAACTGTACACAGTACTCCAAATGAGGTCACACTATCGATTTATGATACTGGCTGATTTGTTTTCAATTCCCTACCTAATAACCCCCAGCATAGCGTTGGCCTTTTTCATTGCAGTCGCACACTGTCTCAACATTTGCATGGAGTTATCTACTACGACTCCAAAATCTCTCTCTTGGTCAGTCTCCGACAGTTCGGACCCCATCAGCATGTATTTATAGTTAGGATTTTTGGCTCCAATGTGCACTTGGCCACATTGAACCCCATTTGCCATGTTGATGCCCACTTGCCCATCCTCAACAGATCCCTTTGGAGTGCCTCGCAATCCTCCCTGGTTCTCACCACCCTGAACAACTTTGTGTCATCTGCAAATTTAGCCACTTCACTGCTTACTCCCAACTCCAAATCATTAATAAACAAGTTAAAAAGCTTTGGACTGAGTACTGATCCCTGCGGTATCCCATTGCTTACCTCCCTCCACTGAGAAAATTGCCCATTTATACTCACTCTCTGTTTCCTTTTAATTAGCCAGTTTTTGATCCGCAAAAGGACTTGTCCTTTTATCCCATGACTATTACTTAGGAGCCTTTGATGAGGAACTTGATCAAAAGCTTTCTGGAAGTCAAGGTAAACAACATCTATTGGGTCCCCCTTGTCCACATGTTTGTTTACTCCCTCAAAGAACACTAACAGGTTAGTGAGACAAGATCTTCCCTTACAGAACCCATGCTGAGTCTTCCTCAATAGATTTTGTTCATCAATGTGCCTACTAATTTTTTCCTTAATAACAGTTTCCACCAACTTACCCGGTATCAACATCAGACTGACTGGCCTGTAATTTCCTGGATCTACTCTGGAACCCTTTTTAAAGATGGGAGTGACATTCGCTACCTTCCAGTTCTCAGGAATGGAGGCAGATTTTAAGGAAAGATTACATATTTTTGTCAGGAGATCCACAAGTTCACATTTGTGTTCTTTCAGAACTCTCAGATGTATGCCATCCGGGCCCGGTGATTTATTTGTTTTTAAGTTGTCTATCAATCATAGGATCTCCTCTCTTGTCACCTCAGTCTGACTCAGGTCTTTCAACACACCTCCTGAAATCAGCGGTTCTGGAGCGGGCAAGCACTTTTCATCTTCCACAGTGAAGACAGAGGCAAAAAATGCATTCAGCTTCTCAGCCATTTCCCTATCATCCTTCAGTACACCTTTTACCCCTTGGTCATCCCCCACTGCTTCCCTGGCTGGTTTCCTACTTCTAATGGCTAATGACAAAATGGCTGCTTTGAACGGTCAACTCTATGGCATTGGACCATGCTGAGACCTCTCCCCTCCCCAAACTCTGCCCTCTCCCGGATCCACTCCCAAAGTCTCCAG
The DNA here is from genome assembly GCA_029233225.1 of Lepidodactylus listeri. NCBI lineage: Eukaryota > Metazoa > Chordata > Lepidosauria > Squamata > Gekkonidae > Lepidodactylus > Lepidodactylus listeri. Next base: position 44,874,295 of record JARCFY010000006.1, on the reverse strand, counting down.
GTATTTTCCAATCCAGACCTTACAACCCTAGAACAGCTAGATTTGAATCCAGTAGCAGTGTAGAGACCAACAAGATTCTTGGGGGAGCTTTCAAGAGTCAAAACTCCCTTTGTATCTGACACAGGGATCTTTGACTCTTGAAAGCTTATACACCAAAAATCTTGTTGGTCCCTAAGGGCCTACTGGTCTAGCTGTGCAATTGGGATAGAATACTATAGTGAGAATTCTGACTGGAGTTGGTTGCAGGGCCTATATCATTCCAACTGGCTTCCTACCTTATTCCAGGCCCAAGTCATGGTGTCAGTACTGACCTTTAAAGCCCTATATGACTTGGGGCTGACACTGACTACTTCCGTACCAATCTACCTGATCATTACCATAATCTTCAAGGGGACATGGTTCATGTGCCCCCATCATCCATGGCTAAATGGGTGGCAATCTGAGAAAGGGCCTTCTTGGTTGTGGAATAAAAACTGTGGCATTCATTCCCCAGAGAGGTTCACATCTTGCCCTCTATCACTGATTTTCTACCAACAGGTGAAGAGTTTCGTTTAAGTTACCATTCCCTTACTGACCCTCCTTCCTATTTATGCTTTGATTACTGTTTTAGATACATACAAGAAGCGGGGACCTGCGATACTCATGGGGGGAGGATTCCTAAAGGCTGCAGCCCCAGGTAAGTCCTCTTCCTCCCCCCTTGATTCTTCCTCCAGAGAACAGGTCTACCTGCCCCAGTCCACTATATTGGTAGACCTGGCCTCCGGAGAACAGGTCTACCCAGCCATTTCCACAATATTGGTAGACCTGGCCTCCAGAGAACGGGTCTACCTGCCTCTGGAGAAAAGGTTACCCAGCCCTTCCACTATATTGGTAGACCTGTTCTCCGGAGGCCAGGTCTACCAATAGAGTGGCAAGGGCTGGGCAACCTGTTTTCCAGAGGCCAGGTCTACCCATAAAGTGGAAAGGCCTGGGTAGACCTGGCCTCTGGAGGCCCTTTGGAGGCTAGGTCTACCCATATAGTGGAAAGGGCGGGTAGACCTGGCCTCCGGAGGAGCTCCATGCAGAGGAGGAGGCGGTGGAGGAGGAGGAAGCAGACTCAGGTAAGCCTTCCTCCCCCCAGGCTCCCCCCAGCTTCTCCCCCCGGCTTCTCTGGCAGGCCCGAGCTCAGGCCGCCGGTTCCCCCCCCAAGTCTTCTCCAGCAAGCCCGAGCTCGGGCCACCAGTTTCCCTCCCCCCCCAAGTCTTCTCCGGCGAGTCCGAGCCCGGGCCACTGGTTTCCCTCCCCCCCCCACGGCTTCTCTGGCGAGCTCGAGCTCGGACTGCCAGTTTCCCTCCCCCCCCATGGCTTCTCCTGCAGGCCTGGGCTCAGGCCGCTGAATTTACTGCCCCCGCTCCTGTGGTGGGCCCCAGCGGCTGTCAGCTGCCGGGCCGCCGCAGAGTTCCGAGAGCATTCCTGTGCATGTGCAGGGAATGCTCTTTAACTTTTGGGGGGATTTAAATCCCCCTGAATATTTTTTAAAAACCTTTTAGATTTTTCTGCACATCTGGGAAGCCTCCCAAGTGTGTAGAAAAATCTCCCTGCCCCCCAGGTGCCCCCCGGAGTGGATTTAGATATCCGCACGGAGGGGGCCACTTCGGAATTAGTATATAGATATAGATCTACAGTTGATTTTTTTAAACTGCTCATCACCTTAAGGGCCCTAATTGGGTGGAAATATGGAATAAAAATGTTTTAAATAAATAAAATAACTCAAAGTCTCCAGTGCTTAGACATACTTAGTCAGGTGCATAGCCGTGTTGATCTGAAGTAATGGAACAAAGTTTGAGTCCAGTGGCACCTTTAAGACCAACAAGTCTAATTCTGGGTATAAGCTTTTGTGTACATGCACATGTCATCAGATACATTGAAACAGTTTTCCTTGAACCTCATAGATAGTCAGTAAAGTATACCATCACCTTGATCATTTTGATGGTCATTTTCTGCACACTTTCTAGCTCTACAATGCCTTTTTGAGATGGTTGAAGGGTTTACAATTCTAGGCATGGGCACAAAACTAAAAATAGCAGTTTGGTTTGGGGGTCAGGGTTGCCCATGAATGAAACCCCAAACTGAACCAACCCAAATGGGCCCCACCCAAACCTATCATCCAAGTTCAGTTCCCCCCCTTTCCCAGCTGCAGTGAGCCATGGCCAGGAGAAAGGGGGGTGGGACTGTCCTTGAAAGGACTTCCCTTTCTCCTTTCCCCCCATTGTGGTTCGCTGGGGCGAGGAGAAAGGGGAGGATTGCCCTGGAAGGGACTTCCCTTCCACCTTTCTCCTGGCTGTGGCTTGTGGGATCACCCAGGAAAGGACTTCTTTTCCCCCTTTCTCCTAGCCATGGCTCACTGCAGCTGGGAGAAAGGGAATGGGGATTGCCCAGGAAAGGGGGGGGGAAGTAAAACCGAAGGATTAAATGGCTGCCAGCCAGCCATTTAAACCCAACAGCTGAGTGGTGGGCTCCATGCCACTCAGCTCTTAGGTTTAAATGGCTGGCCCCCAGAGCCATAGCCAGGAATTTTTTCCAGGAGACAACTCTGGAAGAGTTCAGGCCTTCCTGGGCTGGGGGCAGCCCAGCCTGGTGCCGATCGGTTCACCCTGTTGGGAAAGTCAGCAGTGGGCCACATAGGGCATGGCCAGGTGAGGGGAGAGGGAGGTACCCAGAGGACCAGCACCAGGCTTGTGGCTGCTGCTGCCCCCCCCCCCCACACACCTAGGGATGCTGAGGCTGCCATCTCCTGGAACCTGGTCGTGCTGCTGTGTCCCAGCCAGCTTTGCCCAGTGTGTGAGGTGGCTGCCTGAAGGGAAGCTTTGGCCTTGCAGCTCAAAGGCCCTGCCACAGGGATTTGCCACGGCCCAGACCCATCTGCGGCCATGGGCTGTGAAGAGAGGGCCTGGCTCTGGGTCATGTGATGGGAACCAAGGGGCACTTCGGGGGGTCTTCTCATGTGGGGGCATAGCAGATTGGGTAGCAGATTAGGTAGCAGATTCAGTAGCTCTGAACCAGTCCAAGTTCAGCCTAAATTTTGGCTTGCGAGCTGGTTCATGCCCATCACTACACAATGCAGTGCCTTCTTCCCTTCAAAAGATTCCATCCTGTTTCTCTAAGGTGGAGATTCATTGCCCCCCATTCCTAGAAAACTGACAAGGCTCCATTTTCATGTTAAATGAGTGATCATTAGAAGGGCTTACTCTCTATGTTTACAAAGGACTTGTGGCTCCCCTTATGGACATCAGTTTCAGAAATGCTGCTTTGAGACATTAAAAAGCTGTTTTTAAACATTTTAAAAGTAATAACATTAGGTAAGGGGTTTCAGCTTAATGGAATACAGAGAATGGACTTTCATATCATGTCCTCCATGCATTGTGGTTTCACTTGTATGGCTCCTAACACTTCCATTGCCATTATGTCACTGGGGCTTTGGTGTGTTGTTACCAGTTCTCCTTCATGCGCATAGAATTGTGTCAAACTCAGAGTTACCTTAGATGTAGCTAGCTCCTCCACTCCCAGCTAAGGGAAGAGGGCCTGGTTTCAAAGGATATGTAGGAGACAAGGTTGCAGTGTCAGCTGCAAATTCCAAAAATTGTATCATGTCTTCATTGGAGCAATATTGGACAGAGGTTTCTGTGTTCCCAAAGGGGCCCATGTGACCTTCAATAGCCTTTAATAATTTGTTGTTGTTGGAATTTTTAATTTTGTTTCATCCATACTCATTGGAGTCTAATTTTAACTTGCTGAGATGTACAATCCTTACCCATTGAATCAGCTGATCCTGCAAGGAGCTTAGATGGGACTGAGGCAATTCCTTCACTCTGTCCTGGCACAGTCAGCTGTGACATAATTATCACTGCCATCCTCTTGGGAAAAGGGCCCTGAAAAGCGAGGGACCCTCTTTTCCTTTTGATCACCAGCTACTTGTCTGTAACACTACAGGTATTCTACTGGCATCCTACTATAACCTTCAGTAACGTTTTTTTTTTTTAATGATTTGTGTGTAATTGACACAGCATTAAGAGAAATGGTTGGTGATCTGCTATTATGCAGCTTTTATATTCTGGCTTCTGCTGCAACTTGGATCAGACTGATACCACATCAGAACAATGTTTTATAGCCTCCGCCAATTTAATAATCAAATGGATGTTAGATCTGTATAGAATTTCCTTTTTGATTGACAGAAGAGGCTGTTGTGTAGGGATGTGATGTGCTCTTCATGTATAACATGATCTTTGAGTGACAGATTAACAATGGTACCATTTCTACCTTGTATATTGTAAGTGATTCTTATTATAAGCCATTTCTACACAAGGTATATTATGTACAGACCACACACACACATACTCTATACAACATATTTTAAATCTTTTAAATAATCTAGGTTGTGAGACAATTAATCTGCTTTCTTCATGCAGTGCTAAGGATGGCTATTGTTGTAATAGGAAATAGGCTGGATCCCTGGTTTGTTCTGCAAATGGTGATAGCTTCTTCCTATTCGAGGCACCTTCCCCAACATTGAACAGATCTGTTGGGTCCAACCCACTGTAGTGCTATCATGGAAGAACCCCTCAAAGAAGAGCAGTGAATGGTGTTGTCAGGTAACCTTAGCTTGGCTTAGAGCACATTGGTAGCTAAGTTCCATCAAAGTGGCTGCAGGATCACTTCCTCCTGGATTTCAGCATTCCTAATAAGGGAGTGAGCTCTAACCTGGAGAGTCCAGGCTAGCCTGATCTTGTCAAATCTCAGAAGCTAAGCAGAGTCTGCCCTGGCAAGTATGTGGAAGGTAGACCACCAAGGAATAACTGGGTTTTGACATGGAGGCAAGCAATGGTAAACTATCTCTGAACGTCTCTTGCCTTATAAACCCTATAGGGTTGCCATAAGTCAGCATTGAGTTGACAGAAAAAGAAACAACGGAGTATCAAGTGCAAGCACCAGAACCTAACCCAGCATGATTGCCAGGTGATACTCAGGCTGTGGTCACGCACGCTAAATAATCCACTTTCAACCTACTTTAAGTGTACTTTCCAACTGGATTTTACTGTGTGAACTGTAAAAAAGTGAATTGAATGTGGATTGAAATTGGATTATTTAGTGTGTGTGACCGCTTCTAGCAAAGCACCACTAATACCAGTGACTTTGTGAGTATCACCTGCTAAACATAGTTGCACGTCTAGCACTCTATACTTGTGCTGCCATTTACAGGTTCTGCCTAGCTGCTGCACCTCCTGCTTCTCACCGACAATGTAGCACAGAGGGGTTCTACTGGAACTGTGCAGTTTTGAGCTATGGTGCTCCTAGGATGTCAAGCTTACTCACCAGCCCTTCCCTTTACCATGGTTTGGATAGTGAGATCAAATAGACATCGTGTATTTCCAGAGATCAGACTTAGAATATTAAAAATATAAGAAAATATAATAAATGAATCAAAAGAATGCACAGGTTCTGTTCAAGCACTCAGGCTGAGCAAGGTACAAAGAAAAGGTGACGACATGCAGTCTCTTTTTCCTACTCTCAGTACTTGTCCTAAAAGATGTTTAAATGGGACAGGCTTGTATTACATGATGTTGCATCAGTTGAAAGTTTAGTATTATCTTAGTTCTTGTGGTTTGGATCTCTCCTTTTTGTCCCTTGCCACATGGGCAAGATGGAGTCCTGATGTAACAGTTTGGTCCTGCATGGCATGTGGTCCCAAGTCAAGGGCAAGATGGAAGAGACAATTTTCCCTTTGTCTTGAGAATTTATAATCTACCATCCCGTTGTGGGGTCATTTTAGGGTTGCCAGCCTTCAGGTAGGGCCTGGAGCTCTCCCAGGATTACAAGCTATTTCCAGACTAGAGGGATCAGTTCCCGTGGAAAAAAACAGCTGTTTTGGATGACAACTTCTGCGGCATCACACCCCTGCTGAGCTCCCTCCTCTCCTCAAACTCCTCCCTCCATTGGTCCCATCTTTGAATCCCCAAGAATTTCTCAACCTGGTGTTGGCATCACTTCATTTCAATCATCCCACCTCAAGGCTAGGGGATATCTTCTAGCAATTTGGCTGTTTCCCTCTCTATCCCTTTGGCCTTCACCTTCCAGCAAGGTGTGGGGTAGTAAACCATTGCTCTGCTTTGGCAGAATCATTAACACAACCAAAAGCTCAAGTTCTCTGTGCTTGGAGCTTGATAGGTCCTTCTCCAAAACCCTTCCTTTTTTCCAGCTACACTTTTGCAACCGAGTCCCTGCTCACATACCAAATGCAGTCAGAATTTTTGAAATATTGGGGTGAATTCTCATGTGGCTGCCATTTCTCCATACCTCACTTCCTACAATTTCAAGCAAAATTTTAACATTAGTGATTTTTTAAAATTCTTAGAGAGGCTTCCAGCTGAAGCTCCAGTATTTAAGTTAGTGCTCCAAATCCACAGACCTCATATTGTCTATTCTCTTGTTTTTACATAACATCAAACTCAGGCCGACAGACTGCCAGAGTTCCTGGGCCCCAGAAATATCTCCCCCTAGTTCCCTAACTTTTGGTAGCTTTGGATTTAACTGCCATGGATATTTATAGTGGAGGAGGTGGTCCTTGGCCCCACATCATTTGCAGTTTTTTAGGTAAGAGTCAGCCCTTTGATTTGTGCCTGGAAGCAAATGAGCAGCCAGACTAACTGTATGACTAGCAACTTTGATGGTGTATTTTACACCAACTGAATCTTTGGACAGTCCTCAAATATAGCACTACATTAAGCACAATCTAGGATTTCTCACAGTCTTTAGAGTATAAAGGATTTGCAGGAAAGCCACTGGAGATATTTAACATTTCATAAGGAAAGAAATTGCCCTTCAACCATCAGTGCTTCTTTCCTCTCCTCAGGTCTTTGAATACCTTTTGGGCATCTGTGTCCAATTGCAAGTTAGATGCCAGTAAAGCAAACATTCCTGTGCCTTGGATTATGGCCTCTGTATTTTAGCAAGGGCAGGCAAGGAAGAAGTTTTGTGCGAACTCAGTGAGATTTGCTAAAGCCATATGAGCATCAAGTGAAGTTGCTCTGATAAATGGATTCCTGGGTGTTGATAGGCTGGGCTCCTGCATCCGAATCCTAGCTGCACATTTATTAGGGCAGTAACTCATAGGAAGGGGCCTTTAGAAGTGGCAAATGCTCTCTGTGAGCCTGCTCCCCTGAACACCTTTCTGTTCAGAATCTTTGTGCTACCTTTTTCTGTGTTACTAATGCACCATGGTTAAATGAACAGTGCCTCAATACAAATATATTTGAAAGGAGTAGCCAGTGACCTGCATTACAGTGGGGCTGAGAAAGATCAGTGGGGCTGTATTCATACAAGGCTTTCTAAGGTTGGCTTTGAATATCGCCACAGTCTGTCATTTTGTCAATGGACTTCCTCATATTGGTCAAGTCATACATCACAATGCAGATTTCACAGAATGCCTTGAATTCTACTTTGAATAGAATGTAGTCCTTTGGAAAAAGAAACTGACATTCTTTCCCTTGACTTTGAAACCAACATATTAGGACTGTTAGCGTTTTGAAGAGTTATTTTTAAAATGCTGTTGTACTCTTTGTGCATTTCTTAGGAGACTATTTCTCAAGTGTAAAACTCATTCATCCACAAATGTGGCAATGAAGATAGTGTTTTGGGTCAGTTTGACTCCTGTTAGATTTGAACACTAACATGTTCCAAAATACTATTTGCATCACATGGGAATCTGACATTAATTTGAGAATGAGAAGATCCACCCTTTCACTGTGTATCTTTTTGGAACTGTTAATCATTCTCTCTTCCTCCCCCCCTGTATTTTGGAAGATAGATATATCAATGTATAGTATTTTCCTGGCTAACAAAATCTGTTAAGATGAAAACAATGTACTTTGTTACTAAAAGTATACTCCTGCAATTTTCCTCACTGTTTATTTTCACTTTTTAGCATGCCCTCTAAAACTTAACAGATAAAGAGCCAGTATGGTGCAGTGGTTATGAGTGATAGACTAGGGTCTCTTCCACATGAGCAAGATAATCTGGAGGGGAAGCGAGGCTTTTTTGCCCCGGAGCAATTTGCCCTGCAGTTGCGTGATCACACAGGTCTGTGGACCTGCCGGGGCAACTTGCCGCTGCGTGATCAGACACAACCACGGGCGAGTTGTGGTTTTTTTGGTGGTTGGTTTCTGAGGTGCTTAAACGGGGGATTGATGAATTGCTTCCCCACCCGAAGGGCTTTCGATGATGCGCACATGGAGAAGGGGGAAAAAAACAACAGCGTGGAGTTGGGATAGCGTGTGATCATGCTATCTGCGATGCCACACTTCCATGCTGGAGTGATCACTCAGGGAAAGTCTGGCTATGGCCCGCAACAAACCGTTCGATATCACATTTTCACTAATAGTTTTTTACTTCGGATCCCCGCTGGATCAAACCAGCTTGCAATGATTTGATGATGGTTGTGGGACGCTTTCCAGATGTGCTGGTGTGATCGCGCCGGTTTGATCCGCCGGTGAATCGTCCCTCTTGTGTGGCAAATGGGTGCGTGTGATCGCACCCAAGGATTGGGAAGATCTAGGTTCAAATTCCCTTTCAGCCAAGAAACTTGCTGGGTGGCAAGTTGTGTTAGATGTGTTAGATGAAAAAAGGAACATTCTCATGCATCCATGCCTGGGGAAGAGGCAGAGTCCATCAACTCAGGAAGCAAAAACTGTATGCACAAAAACCACCCTCATTGCAAAGGCTGATAAAAGAAGCCCCAGAATAAAAGGCAAATAAAATACATTTCACACACATATAAGCACTATATTCAGGGCTCCGTTGGGGCCGGAGTGAAGCGGAGCGCTGCTCCGCCAGTGAAGATGCTGGGGGGCGGGCACATCATGAAGCCCCGCCCCCAGCATGGCTGCCACTGGGTCGGACCCCCTCCCATCCCCGCTCAATTTCCCCAAGCCCGCGGCAGGCCGCCGGCCGGGGAAAAACCCCTCTCCCCCCCCCACCCCATGCAGAGAAACCCCTTTCCTCCCACCCACCCACCCGGCTCAATGTCCCTGAGCCAGCAGCAGGCCGCCGGCTGGGGAAAAACCCCTCTCCCACCCCACCACACGCAAAGAAACCCCCTCCCTCCCACCCCGCTCTATGTCCTCGAGCTGGCGGCAGGCCGCCGGCCGGGGAAAAACCCCTCTCCCACTCCACCCCACGCAAAGAAAATCCCACCCCGCTTAATGTCCCCGACAGAAACCCCCTCCCACCCATCCCGCTCAATGTTCCTGAGCTGGCGGCAGGCCGCCGGCCGGGGGAAAAAAACCCTTCGACCCACCCCCGCTTAATGTCCCCGAGCTGGCGGCAGGCCACCGGCTGGGGAAAAACCCCTCTCCCACCCACCCCCCGCGCAAAGAAACCCTCTCCCTCCCACCCACCCATCCCTGCGCAATGTCAAAAAACCCCTCTCCCACCCCCCGCGCAAAGAAACCCCCTCCCTCCCACCCACCCATCCCTGTGCAATGTCAAAAAAACCCTCTCCCACCCACTCCGCGCAAAGAAACCCTCTCCCTCCCACCCACCCATCCCTGCGCAATGTCAAAAAACCCCTCTCCCACCCACCCCCACACAAAGAAACCCCCTCCCTCCCACCCACCCATCCCTGTGCAATGTCAAAAAACCCCTCTCCCACCCCCACCCCCACGCAAAGAAACCCCCGCCCTCCCACCCACCCACCCATTCCTGCTCAATGTCCCCGGGAAGGAGCCCCCATCCCCCTCACCATTCCTGGGGGGGGTGAGGGAGGGAGGGAGAGAAAAGCTGGGCCCCAGTGCCCAAGCAAAAGGGGGAAAGAGAAGCGCCTTGTCTGTTTCTTTCTTTCTTTCTTTCTTTCTTTCTTTCTTTCTTTCTTTCTTTCTTTCTTTCTTTCTTTCTTTCCCCCCCACCTACCTACCTACCTACCTTCCTGTTCCCTCCCTCCCTATCTTTCTTTCTTTCTTTCTTTCTTTCTTTCTTTCTTTCTTTCTTTCTTTCTTTCTTTCTTTCTTTCTTTCTCTTTCTTTCTTTCTTTCTTTCTTTCTTTCTCCCCCCACCTACCTACCTACCTGTTCCTTCCTTCCTTCCTTCCTTTTCTTCTCTCTCTCTCTCCCCCACCTACCTACCTACCTTCTTGTTCCTTCCTTCTTTCCTTCTTTCCTTCCTTCCTTCCTTTCTTTTCTCTCTCCCCCCACCTACCTACCTTCCTTCCTGTTCCTTTCGTTCTTTCCTTTCTTTCTTCTAACAGACTTCTAGTGATGTCAGGGGTGTGTGGCCTTCTGACACTTCCGGTGACATCAGGGGGTGTGGCATATGCAAATAAGTTATGCTAATGAGCTCCTGCACCTCTTTTTTTACGAAAGGACCTCTGGCTATATTGTTAAGTAACTGTGTATTTATAGTATTTGTAAGTCCCATTTTATAGATAAGGAACCCTGAGGCACAGGTTAATGTTAGAGTATGACAGAAACTTTGAGCAGAAATACTATTTTCCTGTTCCATTTAAACTGTCCTCTCAAAGCCTCAGTGCTAATTCAACTTAGATTGAATAGACCAGTGTAGGTTTTTGAGCAGACCTGCTTAGTATTCTCTCTAATTGGCTGGCTGTTATGGCAACCATGAGTGTATTTATTTATTGTTGGTATATAGGGAAAGGAAGAAAGGTTAGCAGGCCTTGTACTGAAAACTCTGGGGTAAGCATGAAACCTAATCCTGAAAAACAGGTGCTAGTGGTGGTGGGAAGGTCTGACCCAGGAATGGGGTTCTTGATAGGGCTGCACTCTCCCTAAAGTGGCAGGTTCGTAGGTTGAGGGTGCTACTGGACTCAGGCCTCCTTTTGGGCAAACAGGGGAAAGTGGTGGCCAGGGGCACCTTCACAGGTCCAGCTGGTGAGCCATTTGCAGCCCTTCCTGGCTGGAAAAGATTGCCACTGTGGTGCATACCCCGGTGACATCTGGATTAGATTATTGCAATGCACTCTACATGGGGTTGTCCTTGAAGACTGTCTGGAAGCTACAGTTGGTCCAGAAGGTTAACTGGAGTTGATCATAGGGACCATTACCTCTCCAGTCTTGTTCCATCTACAGTGGCTCACAATTGCTACCCAGGCCCAATTCAAAGTGTTGCGATTGACCTTTATGGCTTGGGGCCAGAATACCCAAATAGCCAGTATCCCGAATGCCTAAATTAAAGGAGCAGTGAGTGTATTCTGAAGGAGTGGTGTAATGCATAGAATGTTGTTAACTAGGACTATGGAAGTTTGGATTCAACCCCCCACTTGTCTATAAGCTCTGGGAACATAGATCCAGTCTCTCTCTGCACAACCTACCTCACAGGATTATTGTGTAAGCAGTGAGGGAAAAACCATACCTGTTAACTTGAACTCCTTGAAAAAAATATCATTGGGGATAAAAATGTAATGGATGCATATTCTGAACTGTAGAACATTGCAAAGGACCTGGTTCAGGATGCCTTGGTTTGGGACACTACTTTAGAGATGCCAGACAGTAGGGTAGGGTTGCAGTCAGGCAGGCTTGCAGTCAGCCCCAGTACAAACGCTGATTTATAAAGGATTGTTTTTGAAGAAAAAAGGAGACCAAGCTAAGTGTTACAGGAAGTGAAATTGACCAGAAAATAGTGACCCAGAAGCCAACCTACCAGCAGCTTCTGCTGTTTCCTTTTGAAGAGACTTCTGAAAATGGAAACCAGACTGCTGTGTTCTTGTCTTTGGTCATGTGCAGCAGGACTGGACCAAGGAATTGCTACTGACATGTAGAAAACGTAATGTCAGTACTATATTTACTGCAGAAAGAAGATGGGAGGCATTTAAAGATCTAAATCCAGAGCAAACATTTTATGTATATCAGTTGCGTCTTTGAGATTAAGTTATATGTGTTGGGTACACATAAAAACCTCAAAAGGGGGGGGGGGGGTTGGAACAGAACTTGTACCCTTTTGGTCCTTGCCAGTCAGACTGGTGTTATTCTAGTTCATGCTGCTTCTTGGTAGTCCACATAATGGTAGTCCACTCTCATTTCAACAGTGTTTCTGGGATACTTCTCACTCTTGGTTATGTCACACCACCAAACCTAGTTGGATCTGCCCTTGTAGACATGGGTTGGAATCCATATAAAGAAGCATCCTTTCAAATGGGACATAAAACTGCAACAAATGTTGCCACCTACAAACAATGTTTAATTGGCTGAGTTTGGTAAATCTCCAAAGTGTCAAGTGGAGACTAAAAGCACTATGTTGTAGAGCTCAGTGCATAACCAAGTGTACAATCCAGTTAAATGAAAAGTGCTTAGATGATTCTGTGTGGAAAATATATCTCAGTGTTCAGTTATATTTAAATATTTATTCTTTTTCTTACCCATCCTTTCTTAAGCCATCATTGCTCTCTTGCTGGGTGCTGATTTCTCCAAATAATTTCTGGAGCACAAAATAGCAGTGTGCTGTAATTGGGAATAAGTAATTTAAAAAAAATATATAAAATCCCTGTTCATTGCTATCCTGTGCTCTTCATAAGTGCTAATAAGAACAAAGGTATATTAAGTCAAATCTTTGGGGATTTGCACTGTATTCACTCATTGTTTATGTGATGTTTGAATAAATGTTTGCTTCAGCTGTGCATTTTAGTAGATTATAGCTCTTTTGCATATTATGAAAGCTTTATGGAATTACCTGATTTGCATTTTGTTTTAAGAGATGGAGAGGATTTGCGGTTAACAAATCTTTATCCCAGTCCTGCTGCTTTTTAAAAGGAAAGTATGCATGGAAAAAAATAATGGCGATCACCTAAGGAGTGGTCAATGATGTATAGCAATTGAGTCTCCACACATTAAAAGTATTTTGTTGCTTATATGTTGTCTGCCTTTGTCAGATTTTTGGAACAGGAAAGGTGTTTGTATGGCATCCAGTTTCCAAAAGCCTGTGTGACCCACCTCTGTAGTCACTGTGCTTTCATGGGTGGCCACTTTTGATTCAGACTGAGATTCAGTATCCATTCATGTTTTCTCATTTTCACTTTATGTCATCATATGAGCAAGAGCAGTGCAGATGCATTCATCTCACTTCTAGGCATATTGGTTTGTTTTATGTTTTGATGTGAGAAGAGTGGGCCTACTATTGCCATCTCAACAGGTTGGAACAAGCAGGGGTGCGGCTGTTAGCCAGATACAACAGGCCCGCATCCCATTCCCTCTGGTAATGTCTAGGGATATAAAGTACATGATGTCATCCTACTGTTTTTCCTAGCCCTGCAAGTGGCAGCCAATGAAGCAGAATAGCAACGAGGAAATGTGCAATTTAATGACAGAAAGAAAACAGTTTTGTGTCTCTTGACATTACAGGGGTGGGAAAAACCGGAATGCCTGCTTTGTATGCAGCAGGTCTCTGATTCAATCCCTGGCACCAGGATTTGACATCATCATTAGCTGCTCAGGCCCGGGGAGCCTGCCAACCCAAGATGCATCCTTTGAATGGCAGCATGGGTGGAAGGATTCCGCTTTCCTTCCTCCCTGAATGGAAGGCTTGGGCAGCTCTTTCTCTCCCTCCTCCTGCCACACTGGCAGAGGAGGAAGTCCAGTCATGCTGTTGCTCTCTCTGCAGCCTAGAGGGAGGCAGGCAAGTGGTGGCAGTGGCTGTGCTTCCGGCTGTTCTTGCTGCTCACTTACGTATATGAACAGACAAGCAAACGGCACCTCTGGGCTCTGGAGGGAGTGGGATGGAATATGGCTCCTTTGTACTCCTTTAAAGCTCCATTGGTAGTTGCAGAGCGGAGCTAAACGAAGTGCAGGAGATGCTCCTCTGCTTCCTCAGGTACCTGTCGCACAGCAAATGGCAGATCATCACAGAGGCCCACATGATGTGGGAGATCTCCAGTTGGCCTCACTCTTAGTCATGTGGCAATCTAACATGAGAAATAAAGTCATGAAAGGGATGAGGATCACCACTGGGAACACATACTTTCCCCATTTTCTGCAGAGATTTGTGCTGGAGGGAATGGGCCTATGACACTCTGGCCCTGCTGGTGCCGAGAGAAGTGCAGAAGAGCCATTCTGTACACTCTCCTTCTATGGAGAGTGTGCGTGCAGCTAGGTAAGGAGTGTCCAGGGCTCCCCAAAATCTGGAGTTGGCCCTCCTTGAATGCCTATACAGAATAATGGGGTCCTAAAGTCCTGCAATAGTAGAGTGGATTTTGGATTGAAAATAGACATGCAGAATAGTGAACATCCTCATCCACTGGTGAATATCCTTACCTGAACTCCTTAAAGTGGTGAACACATCTTACTTAAACCTTAATCAGATCACCTCAGTTTCTCTGGTAAGGTTCATCACAAGCACAGTACTAAGGGGAGCAGCTTTGCCTCCTGCTCAGCAATTGCTTGGTCATTGCAGTCTGCAGGTCTTTTTTGCCCAGTTCAAGAACTAAGTAAACTCATTCACCAGAGAAGAGCCGGATTTATGTTAATTTGGGTCATTACACTGATTGACTTGTGTGAAGCATGGAATCACTTGCAGTGCATCCCCTTTTTGCACGTGACATCATGACACTGGCTGGATTGCATTGCCTGCTTTTTGTTCCTGTACAGTCAATGGGATCTATTCAAGAAGTTATCTCAGTATTAGCTGGGCTCATTGTTAGATACCTGAATGCATACAGATACACTAAGTAGTAAGTCTCAACTGAAAACGTCAGACTTTTTCATTTTACGATGTGCCTTTTAAAATATGGAGGTGGTAGAAGGGAGTTATGGGGCAGGAGGGAGAAATTTTAATAGGGTGTAAATAATGCAGTTGTGTGAGTGGACACATTTGATTTCATTCGGAACAAAACTAGACATAGTAGCCATGGGCCTGACCCAGGGCCACTGACACTACTTTAGAAAAGACCAAGGGTGTAGACTTTTGGAAATTCGGGGGGGGGGGGGGGGGGCTCCTTAGCGCGCGTGCAAAGCATGCATGCTTGCTGGGGCAATGTTCTCCCCCCCCCAGGAAACCGCCGCACCTCCCCAGGTCCTTCCAAGACCCGCCAGCTGCTGCTCTTCCCCCCTCGGCCACCCCTTCCCTCTTCCTCTCCAGCAGCGGCGGCCGGGCCTCGGAAGGACCCGAGGAGGCACGGTGGCAGGCGCTCCATTTTGCCAGGGGTGGCTGAGTCCCCCTGGGAAATTTCGGGGTGGCTTGAGCCCTCAAGCCCCCCCGTACTCTACGCCTATGGAAAAGACTGTGGCTATTTAAAAATGCCATCATATGGTACAGTGGGACCAGACAGTCTTGTTCAGCCCCTGAGCCTTTTCAGGTGCCTAAACAGCCCCAGCAGCTGTTTCAGCACTTGAAGAGGGGAGGAGGAAAACAAGATAACTGGTCCTGATGCACTGTGGCCCTGATCAGGACTGGGTCATCACAGCATTTTTAAGCAGACAAATTCTTCCCCAAAAGTCTAGTTTGGCTCTCATGGGCATCCAAACAGCTCTCAGAATGATTGCATGTGACTTGCAATCAGGATGGGACCCCAACTGGCAAGGGTTCGAGCATAATTAAATAGGGATGGCAGTGCAATTTTTACAGGATCTTTCACATAAAACAGCTCCATGCTAGAAGAAATCTAGCGTGCCTGGGAGAAAGAGGGCTTACTAGATTCTATCTCTAGTAGCTGGGATATTTTTTTTTTTAAAAAACGGCAGCATCTAGAAATAATATCAGTGCCCCCCACCCATACCAGAAATTGTGCGCTATTTTCTGCCTGTTGCATATGTAGATCTAGCTTCATGTGACAGGACTGCTGTTGAGATCCAGAACAGACAGTACTTAGCTAGCTGTACTTAGGATCTAATGTTTATATGACAACTGGGACTGTGTCAGAGGCAGCCCCATATCTGTTGCAATGTTAGGAACAGAGGCATTTTCCTGGTGGTCAGTTTCCAGATGAAGAATTTACTTTCTCTAGGAATACAAACCTGAATATTTTTTGGTTGATTTTTACTGTGGCTTTCTTATAAACTGCGCTTCATTCCGATTTCAGTAGTTATTTTTATAGGTGTGGTGTTACTGACTTTCAAGCCTTTAAAAGAGGGAGGCCGGAATGAGTATGTTTGTGACATTGATATAAAGTGTTATGGTCCCATTAATACTAATATGGGTATGAGGGTTTTTTAAAAATGTGATTATAAAAATTTATTAAAGATTTTAAAAATACAATAGGGCTAAAATACAACCATAATCTGAATAACAGGATAATTACTGTTATTATATATTGCGTCTGTATAGGTCATGCTTATATCTCTCAAGATCACGGTCAGCATTAGAAAGTTGCCTAGCAACCCCATACAATTAGGCCTTTTTATTTTTAAAAATGTCGTATTAAGGAGCGTCTGAGGGTAAGGAAAGAAAGCCACAATAGCAGGAGGGTGTAGGGAGAGGAGAATCAGAGAGGAGGACGGATCCCCGCAGCCACCGAAGACCGGCTGGGGGGGACGAAGTTGCCTCCTTCTGGCTGCATTTACAGCCTGGTTTTGCTGGGGGGCGGGGCTAGCATGCTGAAGGACAGCCCCGGCCCCAGCAGCCTCATTCGTGCCTTGTGCTTGACAGAGAAGGAGCACGAGGCCTTTTTTCGCTTGCTCCCTGGCTTTTGGCCTAGAGCCGGCAGAAACTCCCCACCCCAAAATCAGCCTTCCTTTCCTCCTTTCTTGGAGGCTGTGGCTTGGCTGGGCCTGGGACTGGCAAGGGGTTTTGGGGGGGTATTTTTGGGGCTGTTTTGGGGGCATTCCCTTGCCGGCAGCACTTGGGTCTGGAGCTCCTGCAGGACGGAAGACACGTCGGCGGCTGGGCAGCGACTGTGGTGTAAATTAGAGTTGGCTGTGCTTTGGTTGGCTCCTAGGCTGCGGCCTGCGTGCTGTTAGCTTTGTTAAAGCAAGAATTACATGCACATACACTTAGTGGGAGTTTTCTTAGGCCCAGGGCTGGGGGTTAAGGTGCAGTTGGTGAGGTTGCTTGGGGCCCAGTTGGTCATTTGCCCACTTTCCCTCCCCCCCTTTTTTTCTCCTTTTGGGTTCTATAGATTTACAGCCAGTTCCTGGCAGTTTGGCTGTTGCTGGGCAGTTTTTTCGCTGTTGTTAGGCGGTTAGACATTAGGTGGGGGTGGACTTTGCTGAAATCATCAGGGACAGTGGCCACTTTGGGAAGGTTTGCTACTGTGGGCTGAGTGGCCATTTTGCTTTTAAATTGTTCCACTGGGGTATGCTTAGGATCAGCCATCTTTGGAAGGTCCTTTTAGGTGGTGGCCATTTTAGGATAATTCTATTAATTGAGGGAGGCCTCCCAGCTCATTGTGTTTTGGATATGGCTTCTAGAAAAGGTCAAGGCCAGTCTAAAGGAAAAGGGCCTGCACGGAAGGTATCTAGGCATATTGTGGCACCCCCTCCTGTTGCTCCGTCATCTTCTGAGGACGAGGAGGAGGTGCAGGAGCAGCAGATTATATTAGATAAGCTTGCAGCCTTACAGCAGGCCAGGGACACTGGGTCTCCCCCCCCCCCTTTCCAAGCAGTCATTCGAGCTTCGGGAACTACTGGGGGTAGAGCGGAGTGGAAGAAGTTTCATGAGGAGGTGCTTAAGAAAATTTACCTGCTTGAATCTCATGCTGTAGAGTCCACCGGTCATGACGAGCGTGAAGGGGTTCCGACAGTTGCATCTGGGGCAGCAACAGTGACGCTGGTTTCTGAGACATCTGCAGCAACGGCGGTGGCTGAGGTGGAAGTGCCTGGGCCCAGTGGTAAGGATGAGGCGGATGCATAGCCAGCCACAGTTTGGCCCTGGGGATCTTGGGTGCATAAGCCTGGTTTTATGCAGGACCCCTCGGGGTATGGGCATTCGTGGGCTTGGGGCCCTCCTCATAAGAAGAAGGATTTACCTGGGACTAATCAGCTGTGGGTCTGGGGTCCTCCGCCTACAGGCTGGCAGTCTCCTTGGGGCCCTGTGCTGCCTCCGGGCATGATGTCACCTCCTAGTCCATGGGGGGCATGGGGTTTTTCTCCCACTTATGACAACCCCTATGGAACAGCTTCGGCAAAGGCCATGCCCTTTGGCGATGCAGCCTTGCCCCTTGGTGACCACCTTTTGGCAATCACTAGGGAAAAGATTTGCAAGGGTGAGTACATCGACCTCTTCAGCCTTCTTTACCAGGAATTGGAGAAGAAGGATAAAGAGGAGATGGATGACGACAAGGAAATTTTAAAGAAAAGGAGGGTTGATAGGACATGGGCAAATTGGCTGGCAGGGTACATTGTCTATGCAGGGGTGATTTCTCGGGCCCAGAGCTGGAAGGCCGCAGCACTATACCAGTATCTGGATATCATTTATAAAGTGTACACTGGTTTTGTGGGTTCAGCCTGGCTCAAATACGATGAGGAGTTTAGGATGAGGGCTGCCATGAACCCAACCTTCCGTGGGACCAGATACATCGGCATCTTTGGTTACAGCTGATGTTGCAGGTGCGACCTAATGTTGGGGAACACTCACATAGTGGGCACATGGTGCAGAACTTTCCGGCTGGTGCTAATATTGCTTCCCGTGGGCCCATGGGGCAGGCGGTTCAACTCTGCTTGCTTTGTTGGGAGTTTGGTTCACAGGGGGTCTGCAATAGGAAGACGTGCACTTACAGGCATGAGTGCCCAATGTGCAGTGGACCACATGTATTCACTGCATGCCCCAAAGGAAGGCCCAGGCATAGCCAACGGCCCAGGGGAGGTGGCGGTCCTTCAGCAGCTACTGGAAAGGGGGCCCATGCCAATTAAGCTTGGTCCATTGCAGAGTTGGTTGAAGTGGTATCCTAATAAAGAGGATGCCGTGTATTTCCTGGAGGGTTTTCAAGGGGGTTTTAGAATTCCATTTTCGGGTTGAGGGCTCCTTTTTTAGCCCGCAATTTAAAATCAGTTAATGGCATGGAGGCTGTGGTTGCTGTGAAGATTGCCAAAGAGGTTCAAGAAGGTAGGGTTCTAGGTCCATTTCCAGCACCACCACTTCCTAATTTGCGGGTTTCATCTCTGGGTATAGTACCTAAGAAGGCACCTGGTGAGTTCCATTTAATTCACCATCTTTCTTATCCCCAAGGTGGATCGGTAAATGATGCTATTCCGGATCATCTGTGCACGGTGAGGTACACCTCATTTGACCAAGCTGTACATGTGGTGCGCTGCTGCGGTCATGGGGCGGAGTTGGTGAAGTGTGACATCAAATCTGCATTTCGTCTCCTCCCTGTGCACCCAGATGATTTTGAGCTGTTAGGATTTTCCTTTAAAGGGCAGTTTTTTATGGATAGGGCCTTGCCCATGGGATGTTCTGTGTCATGCGCTGTATTTGAGTGCTTCAGCACATTTCTGAAGTGGGCAACGCATTTTAAAACAGGATTACTGGAAGTGGGTCATTATTTAGATGACTTTCTTTTCGTGGGTCCTTGTGGGATGGGTAGATGCACCCAGCTGTTGCAGGGTTTTACACAACTAGCAGAGGAGCTGGAGTTCCGTTGGCCCACAAAAAGATGGAGGGACCTGTTCAGAAGTTAGTATTTTTAGGGGTAGAACTGGACACAGTTGCCCAGACATCTCAGTTGCTGTTGAACAAGATTCAGGACTTGCAGGTCCGGCTTTCTATATTTCTTAAAAAGAAGAAGGCCACTTTGCATGAACTTCAGCAGATTGCTGGGCACCTCAATTTTGCATGCAAAGTAGTGGCTCCTGGGAGGGCTTTTGTTAGACGGCTCTGTGATGCGATGAGGGGGCTACAGCACCCGCATCATAGAGTGCACAATAATGTGGAAGTGCAGGCCGACCTTGGGATCTGGCAGGAGTTTTTAAGTTTTTTTAATAGTGTCTCCTTTTGGAGGGAGGAATTGAAGCTGGAGGCTGAGCTCCAAGTGACATCTGATGCTGCCAGATCTTTGGGATTTTGTGTGTACTTTCGTGGATACTGGTGTGCTGAGGAGTGGCCTGGGGAATGGGTTTCAGCAGGATATGTTAGGGATCTCACCTTTTTAGAGTTCTTTCTCATACTAGTGGCGGTTTGGTTGTGGGGTGAAGAATTGAAAGATCACACTGTTAGCTGAATTGCTTTAATTTATGTTTAGCAATCAGCAAAATACATGGGTTCTTGCCAACTATATCATAGTCCCACCCCTCCCAGGAGTTCTCAAGGAAAGAGGCACGTGAGGCAGATATCCAATTAAATGTTGTTTACTTAATAATGTGTCTCAAGCATACCAAAAACGTAATCACTCGCACACTCACACAGGCCTAAGGAAACAAAGACAGAAAGTAGCATGTTTGCATGAGCAGGTATTCGTTGGTGGGGAAGCAGTGCCTTACCTTAGATGCGTTGTCCGAACGATGGAAGAAGTGGACTGGGAGAAAATTAGAAAGGCTATGGGGACACGAGGCTCGAACCTGCGAGACCATGTGGTTCTCCTGGATCGCGAGTCCAGAGAGAGAGGATTAAAGATGGAGGCAAGGGTTGGGTACAGCAAGCTGGACTGAAGAGGTATTTGAAAACAGACAGGGGACGATGGCTCAAGAGAGCGAATGCCTCTGGGTTTGGTCTTTTATTAGGGGGCTTGGGGCGGGCTGATCAGGCCACATCCCACTAACACACGTGATAGGCGGTCCGTCCCTCTTGGACCCTTCCATAGGTTAAAGGTGGACAAAAGGGAGGAAGGCCAGGGGATGGACAGTGTTGCAAAACTATGGTCTCACCAGGAAGTGGACTTTGGACTGGGGTCCGATGACTCACCTGGCCACATCTATTGTTAGTCAATGACTTTGGCCGACTGTGTGATGGCCCGAACATTAGTTGCTAAGCACTTGCGTTAGCATAACTATGCAGGTATGTTGGAGGGGGCAGGGGTTGACCAGCGTGCTGAGACAGAGAGAGAGAAACCTCATGGCAAGAGGAGTCCTTTGTCTCTGTTCTAGGTGAACTGTCTAGGGTGTCAGCCTCCTGGCATGGGCTGGAGCTGGCTCCTATCATGAAGAAAGCACATGGCCCTTCCATTATAGGCAACCCAAAGTTCAGGCTTATGAATATCACAATTCATAAGAGCACTAAAAGTGCCTTGCTGGCCAACAACACTGTCCACTTTTGGTGTGACAATTTGGCGGTTGTTCATGTGATCAGTTCCCTCACATCTAGGTCTCCACGGGTCATGGGGCTTGTCCGGGCTTTCACCTTGCAGTGCTTTAGACTTAACTTGCTAATTTTTGCCAGGCATGTGCCGAGTGTGGACAATGGTATGGCTGACGCTCTCTCTCGCCAAGAGATGGCGAGGTTTCATCAGCTTGCACCAGAAGCCAATCTTCATATGGTTCGAATGCCTCAGGAACTATGGCAGGTTGGAGGGCTGAGGCTTGCAGGGCTATAAGCCTCGCCATTGCGCCTAGCACCAGAAAAGGGTATGAGCGAGCAGTTCGCCAGTTCAAGGTCTTCAGGGCAGCTGAACGTTATCCCAAGGTCTGGCCTATTCCTTTAGATCAGCTGATGCACTACTATGTATTGAGTAAAAAAGCTGGCTTAGCTGTCCGTTCAATCTGAGGCAAGCTTGCTGCGCTAGCCTTCGTGAGCAAAGCCTTGGGCTTCGCTGAAGTCACTTGTGACTTCAGGATTAGAAAGATGCTCGAGGGTTGGACTTGCGAGGGGGGTGCTGCTAAAGATGAGCGACAGCCTATCTTGCCCATGATACTTAAGGGGTTGCAAGCAACCTGGGGTGTGGTTTGCACTTCCGGTCATGAGGCATGCCTGTTTCATGCAGCCTCTTTGCTTGCATTCTTTGTGGCTCTTCGGGTGAGTGAGTTGGTTGCTCAGTCTAAGACAGACCAGTCGAGCAAGGCTTTGCAGGTGTGGAATGTTGATATTCACGGCAATGGCATGCTGGTTACGATTAGGAGCTCTAAGACGGATCAGATGCGAAAAGGAGCCAAGGTAAAATTGGGGACCTGTCAGGATTCGGAGCTCTGCCCAGTTCTGGCCCTGTCACAGTATTTGGCCCTGAGGGGTCTGGAAGCCGGTTTCCTCTGTAGGCATGAGGATGGGAGCCCTCTGACTAAACATCAGTTTTGGGCAGTTATTTCCCTGGCTTTGGGGAAGCTGGGCCTATCAGGTGTAAAGTTTGGGACCCATTCCTTTCGCATTGGAGTGGCTTCCACAGTGACAGCTATGGGCTATTCAGCTGAGGATGTTCAGTGCGTAGGGCGTTGGAGATCCAACGCTTATAAAGGTTATATGCATTCAATGGCCATGTGGTGATCTGTTCTTTCGGCCCGGTGTTTGACTGTCCTTTCCTTTCAGGTACTTTGTCTTGTGGCAGGCGGAGAACCATTCTCATCTGCAGGCACAGCTTCATTTTTTGGGCTGCTCACCAGGCTAACAGATCAGCCATTGGCTCGCAGTTGGGCCTAAGTCGATGGGCCACTGTTGAAAAGAGGGGACGCCGCAGCTTGTGCTGGGCGGGCCTACTCCATCTATTATTTGGTTTGAATGCCAGTGCTCCTCTTGACATATTGATAATTCCCCTGGGGGGTAATGATTTAGGAATTTTAAAAGGGAAGGTGTTAGTTCTACAAGCCAGGGAGGATTTTAACTTTATTAAAAGGCGATGGCCTAAGACTACAGTGGTTTGGTCGGCCATGGTTCCACAAAGGGACTGGCGATGGGCCTTGGACCCTAAATGGATTAAATGGGCTAGATGTAAGGTAAACGGGGAATTTAGGAGCATTTTAGTAATGGGTGGTGGCCACTTCATACCCCATCCGGCTATTAGGGCTACGCATGCCGAGTTATATGGGGTGACAGCGTTCATTTGTTGGAGCAGGGTATGGATATCTTCCTTAAGGATTTATGGCAAGGGCTGTTAACAGTGTTAGGGGTTTAGTGGGTGCAGGGCCCTAAGCAGAGGCTTGGCCCTTGCTGTGGCGGAAGTTTAATAAATAGTTGTTGCGGCTTGGTAAGCACCTATCAGCAACCCTGGTGGAAAAGGGGCCTGTTCGGATCACAACTGCAGCCTTGCGGCCTGGGATGAGGGGCACAGGCTGCCTTTTGGAGTGCTGTTGAGGGATACTCAGCACTGACCTTGCAGCTGTGTGTGAGGGATCATCAAGGCATGTTTCAAGGCTGGGCTGCCTGGGGTTCGAGCCGCTTATAGCAGGCTACGACCCAGGTGCCAGGTGCATTGCCCATACTAGGGCAAGGATGGGGTTAATAGTAACCCCAGGCCTTGGCCATGCCCCTTGCCATGTTTTTGTTAATAAATAAAGTGGCTGTTAATCCCATGTTTGTTGTCTGACTCTTTCTTCCATCTATGGGGGCAACTGGGAAGGAGGGGAAAGGAACAATGTGAGGGGAGAAGAGAAACTAGTGGTAACAGGCTGGAGAGGCTGAGGAAGGAGAAAGGGGTGACAGAAAGATGAGAAATCATAGAGGGAATAGGGGCCACTGGGATTTCCTCTGCCTGTGTGTCCTTCCCCCCTATGCTTAATATAAATCTGGGGTTCATAGCTCAGTTCAAAGTCTGGTTGGAGTGTCTCTGGAGTTCTACCCAGGAGGTAGATGGGTCAATGCTCCCTCTAAGCCGTGAAGTCTTGTGAGCAAAAATTCTACTTTGTGAGCTACCGGCATTCAAGTTGTGAGTGAGCAATTTGGCTACCGCATAAATTAGTTTGCTCTGGAGCCACCCTTCCTGAGCTGAGGCAAAAATGTGTGAGCCGGAGGCTAAAAAACTGAGCTGGCTCACACTAACTCAGCTTAGAGGGAACACTGAGCTCCAGGGCCCTGTAACTGTAATACCAACTGTCAGTGGAACCGATTAGAAAAGATGCTACATAGTGGTATGGAAGGCGAACTAGAGCTCAGTCCTGGGTATAATGGGGCTGATATCTGTGAAACTCTGCATGGGTCACCATGAAGGTTTCCTTTCTGGGAAGGAAATGTTTAGGTTTGGCTTGATTTGATTACCAGTCCGGGGGGGGGGGGGGGGAATTTCCTGGGACTGCACTTTTTTGTGCCTGTGCATGAGGAAATGTTTACCTTGATGCAGCTGAAAAGAGAGGATTACAGGAGGGGGGGGGGAGGATATATTTTCCTCTTTAGAGATCTGTTCAGATTTAGAAAGACTGAAGTGAGGATCCATGGAAGCTCATACTTCCTGGACTTCTTGCTTCAACTTATAAATAACAACTTGACAAAGATGTGTGAAAATAAACAGATTTTTACATGGACACTGTCTGTTCTCTAGTGGTTTCTTCTTCACAGAACCCATAAATGACCCTTCTGTGCTTTCTGCTACTTTATGAACATGCCAAACACCAGGAAGAACATTTAAAAACCTGATATTGGCTAAGGAAGTATTACAACAGGTTCAAGATGATAGCTGCCTGCTGTTTCTTTCTGACATCTCTGGCTAAGCACAGTTTGCCAGGGGGTGAGAGGAGAACTGTGGAAGTGGGTTTATCATATAGATGGATGGACAGATGGCTAGTTAGATATTATATGATCATCTTCCCAAACTGGGCATAATAGGACTTAGTCTGTCTTTAGTTTTTGTCCTTTTGTGAAAGTTGCAAAGCCTTTGCAAGTTTGTGGCCCAGAAACTTCAGTAGTGCAATTCAGACCAGACACTGCAAAAAAAGCCTTTTATGGTGTTGCAGGGTCGTTAATAAGTACCTTGCCAAAAACTGAATGAAATATTTGTCAGAACCAGACAGTGGACTCTAACAGCAGTTGTTTAACCCTAAGAGCATTTCCCAGTATGTGAGCATTCAGATGAGAGAAATAAGCCTTATTTCACAGCACAGTAAAAGCTATCTAACTGTAACACTGAATGGGAAGAGGAAGTAAAGACAGTTTCAGCAGCATCCATAGAGGTCACCTCTCCCCACCCCATGAAAGCAAACTTTTTTTTTTTGCTGTCCAGCTTCTAGAATGGCTCTCTTCCTTTGGATTAAACTGGGATGCTGTTTGTTGGACGATTTAGTTTATTGGGCAGTGAGTGCACACAATGCCACTGCTATGTGGCTATTTATTGTGCGACAGTTGTAATTATCACATTATTTTTATGGTACTTGGAACACTCCGGGCGCGATCATACGCACCCATTTGCGACGCAAGAAGGACGATTCCCCGCTGGCTCAAAGTGGCGCGATCACACAAGCACATCTGCGAAGCATCCTGCAGCTGGTGTCAAACTGTCACAAGCCACTTTGAGCCGGCGGGGAATCGGCATATTTAGCTACCAGTGAAAAGGCAGTCTCAAATGGTTTGCGACAACCCAGAACCGGCCTTTCCCTGTGTGATCGCGCCAGCGCAAACAAGTGGCATAGGGGACCAGGCTTTTTGGTCCCCCCCCCCGTCCCGGTATGCACATCATCGGCCGACCCCGAGGGTGGAGAGGCAAGTCATCGATCCCTTGTAGAAGCAAATAAGCGCATTGAAAACGGCCGGGAAAAAAACCCCAACTTGCCTGCAGCTGCGTGTGATTATTCAGCGGCGGTTCTCCCTCACAGGTCCACAGACCTGTGTGATCCTGCAAAAGTGGCGCAAATTGTGCTGGCCCAAATTTGTGTTGATTCCCGTCCGGCTAATCTCACTCATGTGGATGGGCCATGTTATAGGTTAACCAGAACAACCCGTGTACAAACATGAGAAGAAAAAAACCCATAAATAAATAGGCCTGTATTTTTTTTAAAATAAAAGCTTCTTCTGCTGAAGACAATGTTAAGAATTTTCTCCAGATTTTTCATATGTTGGCCTACTCCAGTTCTTTAAAATCTGGTTCTTTCAGGGAAGGCCTTTTTGTATGAACTTGCCTGCTTTAAAAAAAAGCATGTGCGAATTGCAGAAGATTCTGGGACACGTTCTAGGATATGCAATGAGTTCATAACAAAACAAGGAACTCAGGCTCTCAGTTTGCTTACATAAACTCTAGAACAACCTAAATAAATATGCAGCCCAGAGGCCAGAACCGGCCAGTCCAGGGCTCTTATTCAGCCTGCGAGCAACTGGTGTAAGAGAGGGAAAGCTGATTATGAGGTGGGCACATGGGTGCACAAGATGAGGTATGTATGGTCAAAGCTGTCAAGAAATGAAAAGAAATGGCTAGGGGGCAGGTATGGTATCCCTTGGAAAAAATCTAGTCTTGCGTATGATTAAATACATTTATTGGGGCTTTTGTAGATTCCCCAATAAATCAATTGCTTTCACTCATATGAATCAATTCTTTTTGTTCGTATTTTGAGTAAAAATAATAATATCAACAATTGGGTTTGCCTGTGTCATTTATAAAGTTTATATCTCTGGTACCTGGCATTTCCTTTTATGGCAGACATAGCCCAGCCCAACAGAGTAACTTTTATGTCAGATTTGGCCCTTGTAACAAACGAATTTGACACCTCTGCTCTAGAATACTTCTGACCCTGATCTGTTAGTACATCTTGCAGAGGAATACTAGTACCTGTGAACAAGTGGTCTTTCCAAGAAACTTCTGTGTCTTTACTGGTGACTCTCACTGAGAAACCTACAGTTAGTCTACCAGCATATTCTATATTTTAGAAGTATTGATGAATTAAGGCTATATAGTTGTTATCTCTTTTTATAGCTTCATGACAGAGGGGCTCAAAAAAAGCTGTTGTGAGCCAGTGTACTATAATGGTTGAAGTGGCAAACTAGGACTATGCATATGGGTTCAAATTATAGTGACTCTGCCTCAGCGATCCTGGGGAGGGGCTGTGCCCCAGTGGTAGAACATCTGTGTGGCACATAGAAGGTCCCAGGTCCAATCACTGGCATCTCCAGTTAAAAGAATCAGGTTGCAGGTGATGTGAATGACCTCTGCCCGAGAACCTGGAGAGCCACTGCCAGCCTGAGTAGGCAATACTGGTTTGATTCAGCATAATTCATGAGTATTTATGATTCATGCGTATTTCCCCTCATATATATTTCACATGTATCTCACCATAGCCTTGTTCACATATTACAGTGAATGCTCGTACACCCTGTGTGTAGCTGTGTACATCTGTTTGTATGCCCACTTTAGGAATTAATCCAGGAACCAATACTTGGATAAATGTGGGATTTGTATCACAAGGTTCACTGAACATGACTTGACTGCTCTTTGCTAACGGGATAATTTTGCTGAGGACACTTTGGCTTGAACTAAACAATCATTGGAAAACACTTTCTGGACCAGAAATTATTATCAGTGAAATATCATTTTGCATGTTATTGGATCTTGGGAGGCCTTGTTTATATTTTTATTCTGTGCCTAGTGGTTTCACTTTGGAACAATTCCTTTCTGGTCCAATTTGTATCCATGTTGTAGAATTCAGGTGTATTATGGTATAAGCCAGTTTGTTCCTCATTGTCTTTGACCTCTGAAGAAGGCTTAACTAGGCTGAAACACATCAGGCCAAGCCCATTGGCCCTTGTGTGTATGATATTGGTATTTTTATATGAGGTGTAATTGGGCCCTTATATGTTTTTTAATTCTTTACTAATAAATACATGTATTTTTATACTACATACATTAAGTTTTAATTATTGGCCCTCTACTCTGTTTGACTTACAACATTGGTTCTTGATCCTAGGTTTCAAGGTTAAGTTTGTTCCCCTTTTTGTCCCTAGTTCATGACTTGACTGCAACATGAGAATTACTGAACACATACAAAGAATGATCAAGTGTATACTGTACATGGATTGTATGTGTGAATAAGGGTAACTTAGAGTTGTCATTAGGACAAAATCAGTGGCGGTGGTAAATTATGTTCCTTGACCTGAGCACATTGGAGAGAGAAATTTAAAAAATGAATAGAAAGTTGAATGTAATATTAAAACAGAATTAGTTGCAGCATGTTGCCCCAAAGAGTGAAGTTTATTTACTTGCATGTTTGCTATGCCAAGACTGGCTTATCTATCATTTTTTTTTAAAGGTGATTAAATATACCTAAAGATCTGGCGGGGGGGGGGGGGGGAATGGGGCTATGGTGTTACAGATGCCAGCCAAACAGCACTGTGTATAACAGGATTCTGAGAACTGAATTTCCCCTGACTTGATCATGGAGTGAAAATTGTTTAAATAGAATGTAGATAGCATGCCTCTTCAAGGACTCCACTACTTAAACAATGCTATTTTTGTACATAGCTATGCCTTTCTTGTTAATGCAGAAGTGTTCCAAAGAAGCAGGACTGATAACACTCCTCTCTTTTGTAAAGACACAGGAGCTCCTTCAGAAAAGGAGCGAGATAATAGATCCACAGTTCCAGAACTATGGCCAGCCTAGTGCACTGAAACCCCTTGTTCCCTCAGCAGATCTCCATATGTGCTATTATATATAGGAGAAATACATCAGGGTTTCCCCACATACTTCATTGGTAGAGAGGCTTCTGAGGTGCATTTCTTCAAATATGTGCAGGTCCATCTGTTGCTCAAGGTGAGCTGAGAAAGCTTTGTGAACTGGAAAGACCAGGACAGACTCAGGAAGTGGAGCGGGAGAATTCCGCTTGTGACGTGGGGGAAAGGAGCCCGTTCAGACAGCTGCAGCTGTTCCCCGGCTCCCTTCCATACTTACCCACTTCCCCGCCACTTCAGAAGGACACTGGCAGAAACCGTTGTCCAGGGGCCGTCTGCCACTTGTCTCCCGCTTCCTGGCAGTGTGGACCAGAAGAAGCGGGAGTCAAGCAGAGGCAGCAGGGTGCATGTGCCATCGCTAAGATATGCGCATGAGTGCTCATGCACCATGCGCACCCATGCCCCAATACAGGAGGTGGGGAGATTTTACATTTCTAGACTGCTGATGCAGCCATGCACCTCTGCGCATAGGTGCACATGCGCATATTGCCGAAATGGCCCTGCCATGAGCTGCAGAGGCCAGCCCACCTGGGGCTGCTCTGCGGCAGTCTGAACGCTCCCTAACGGCATGCTTCTGCAATACACTGGCCAGTGTGAATGGCCAGCCTCGGAGCACTTTCCCCCCGCAGCTTTTGGCCCCGGTTTCCTCCCGCTCCAGATTGCCAGTCTGTCCTCAGGCCATGTTTGCCTCTTAAGTGACTTTGCTGTACTGAAATCTCTTATATGTAGCCTAAAAAATGATGTTCCTCTTTGGTGACCTTGCCCACTTCCCTCCCTCAGAGGCAAGATTTTCCCTCCATTTTTCTTTCCGTTTACTGACTGAGCTGCCCTAGTAACGTGTTTTCTTCTTTGCTGAAGAACTCTGGCTGTCCTACCCTGTCACAGTATGATATTTTGGCTGTTGGTTCAGCCCAGGAACCTGAGGGAAAAGTCAAGATCCCCCTTTAACTTAAACATCTGAAATGGTACTCAAGGCTTTTTAAAGTTCGAAAATAGTAAAATATTTTATTTAATGTAGGGGGAAAGGTCAGGTGAAATCAGAGGTACTATTTATAAGGTAAATCAATATAGGCACAGACTACAGTTCATACATTTCAATTAACTGAGAGTTTCTTAAGTTTTTCACAGGGATTTAGAATCTTTAAAATGAGGCTTTTGCTTCAGTGTTTCCTACTCCAGTATACTTTCTTGAGCGTATTTGACTCTTTTAGTTTCCAGAAGGCAGGGATACTCTGTCTAGTACCCAAACTCCTTTACTAAACAGACCAGTACTCTTGAGTTTTAACTGACTCCTCAGGATTTAAAAGGCAGTTTCTAAACATAACATCTGACCAGGGATCACTCCACTCCTCAGAGCAATCTCTCTTTTCCAACTGGGTAGAGAATTTGTTATCTCACAAGAAGATCTATCCCCTACTCTGGCCTGAATGGGAGTCTTCACTACCCACTCCTCCTGCCAACCTTCTCAGTACTTTGTATGTGTTAAACTGCTCTCAGTCGGAGCTAAACACAAACCTTGTCAGTACGAAACCCTTCTCTGTCAGGGCTAGACTCAGACTCTGTCAGTATTAGACTTTTCTCATTCAGGGATTAATTCAGACTTCTTTCTCCTCAGGATTCAGCTCTCAATTTTTTTCTCTGCTCAACTAATGCTAACCAATTGGATCTCTAGAAGAAGAAGAGGAGAAGGAGGAGATTGGATTTATACCCTGCCCTTTACTACCCGAAGAAGTCTCAGAGTGGCTTACAATCCCTTTACCTTCCCCTCCCCACAACAGATTCCCTGTGAGGTAGGTGGGGCTGAGAGAGCTCTTTCGAGAACTGCTCTTTCCAGAACAGCTCTAAGAGAACTTTGACTGACCCAAGGTCATGCCAGCAGCTGCATGTGGAGGAGTGGGGAATCAAACCCAGTTCTCTCATATTAGAGTCCACGCTCCTAACCACTGCACCAAACTGTCACTCAAGGCTCTCTGGCTCTGTGAGCCATTACCCTTTCACAGTCCATTACCTGCTTACACAGCACTTATAAGATTTTAAAGTGCAGTCTGTAACATTCCCCTTAAGTTTCCATGTGGTAAAATGATCTGTTGTCTGCCATTGACTAACATGAATCAACTGAGCTTCATGCTTGGGCAAGATATGCTAATTAGTTAAGAGATGGCCATCTGCCTGGTCATGCCAGTTTTTCAGGCCCACTGTCTTGTCTTAGACTAAATATGACTCCTTCCTGTGAGAATATCCCAATGAATATAGTCCACGTCTTTGGGTAAAAAGTCCTTTACTTGTAGAAAGATCACTGGAGTCATACACTTGTTCTGTTAGTAATGAAGTGCTATGGGTTACATTCATAGATATACTAAAACTGCTACATGGTTACAGGTATACTACCAATCAGTGAGCTACAATTTTGGCGTGCTTCTAACAGTAACACTAATTCCCACGGAAGACGCGGGAAAGCTAGTTCCCAGGGGAAAAGAAAAAGGAGTACTTGTTCTCATGGCACAAAGTTGTTGCTGAGTCTAGTTTTCAGTTTCTCAGAACCTGCTAACACAGTGTTTTTCAACCTTTTTCGAGCTAAGGCACATTTCTTTCATTGGAAAAATCCCACGGCACACCTGACAATATCTCATGGCACAGTGGTTGAAAAACACTGAAATACAAGATAAATGGGTCATTAGTTGCCTCAGCTCAAGTATTAACTATGACAGTATTACAAATACACGTAATAGCCACTCAACTTGAAATCGTAAGTTACAGATCCAAAGTGTAATGGCTCCTTCCCATAACATTGACCTGAGTTTCAGAAGAAATATAATGTGGATGTATTTTAATACTGCGATTCTGCTAAAGTTTTTCAAATAGAGAGTTTAAACTCTTACTCTTATGTGAACAGCATTCCGCTGACCATAAGTGATTTGAAGAGAAACACAGTACACCCATTCTTCGCTGAGGGACAGTTACTGATTTGAACCCCACCCTGACAGAAACAGCTAGCTGTTACCATCAAACATATTCATGTTTACTGGAATGTCTTGGTGCAAATCACCCCCCCCACACACACACACACAACCCAGGAGCCAGGCACTGGAAGAAACCAGCTTACTCTGCTGGAGGAGTGAATGCCCTTGGTACCAAATGTTCCTGTCCTCTGTATTAACATCCACAGGTCTAGCATGACTCTGATTCAGCACATGAGTCCTCCTCATTCATTTAAAACCATCTGCCGTGTGCGAGCCTGCCTCCGGCCCCCACGAACTGGATGCCACTCGAGTCCACCGCCTCGCCCTGCTCATTCTCCAACATGCAGGCGGGCATCACCCGACTGCCACCACTGACACACAGCTTGGAGGTGGCCAACATCAGCGCCAGGGCCAGAGACGGAAAAAGAGCAGCCGTGAAGTGGGACCCGCGGAGGCCCACCTCCACCTTCCAGGCTGAGAGGCCACGCAGAAGAAGACAGCCCTCACCTGGAAAGGCTCAGCTGCCCCCTCCAAGGCTTGGGGGGGCGCAGACGAGCCAGGGCGTTGGCTCCATCGCGGCCAAGTGGAGGCTGCAACGGCGGGACCCTTGGGGGGCACCGTGCGTCTCCTGAGGAGGACCCCCCTTCTCCTCCTCCTCCTCCCTCCCCAGCCACTCACCGCTTTCATGGCTGCAGCCATGTCGTTGTATCTCTCCGCCAGCTCGGCCAGGCGGGCTCGCTGCAGCAGCTGCTCCCGGTCGCTCATGGCTGCTGCCTCCATCGTGGCGCTGGCAGGTCGGGTGGGCAAACAGACAGAGCCCCTTGGCACTCTCCCTCCCTCTCTCGAGTCCTCGCAAGGCCAAGGGGAGCTGCGCCTCAACGGCAGCTCCCTCCTACCTCAGAGCGTGCGAGCGGAATCAGCGAGAGCGCGCCACTGTTCTTTCTTGCATGCGCAAACGCGTCCCGGAAGGTCAGCCCGGAAGGCACATTTCTTTCATTGAAAAAATCCCGCGGCACACCTGACAATATCTTGCGGCACACCAGTGTGTCGTGGCACAGTGGTTGAAAAGCACTGTGCTAACATAACAAGTATGCAGTTCACAGAGTATTTCTTCCTCCCCTCTGTTCAAGGACACAAGAGTGGAGATAACTTGAGACAAGGTAAACCACTCAGTGCGCACGCTCATAAAAGGCAATGCAGAACGGAGCAAGCAATTGCAAGCAAGCTAGCGGAAAGCAAGCAGGCAGAGCTAAACGTTCAACAGGAGAGACTCCGCATTCCGGCGGGGTGGGTTGATGAACCGATGCAAACTCCCGGGCGGGACCTGGGAATGAAAAGGGATTAAGAATCGGTCGTTGCAGCTGGGGAGAAGAAACAAGAAAACGCTTACATGAACTTGTACATTAAGGCATAACAAGTAGGCACAGAAAGAGTAACTCATTAAGAACTTGAACATTAAGGCACAGATCAAACATATGTCACAACAGGCAATCCCATGTCAGTTTCTGACACTTCCTCCACCACAAAGTAGTGCCAGAAGCTCTGGGTCATGTATGAGAAGTATATGATGCAGCTCCTTCCCTTGCCCCCATTTCCTCAGTTTCCAGGGGTGAGTAATCTGATGTTACTTCTGAGCAGTGGGAAGAAGCTGTGCTGTGTGCAACTCTTATGCAGAGCAATATAACACTGAAGGATTGAAGTCACACAGAAGACGTCACATTTATTCCTCTCATTTTATGGAACTGACATGGCAGTAATTCCCTGATCTTCAGTGTATTAAGAACTAAGTTCTTTAAGGGTCACAAAACAAATCTCACTAGAACAAAATATATATGTATTGCTTATATGAGGTATATACTTCTAATATGTATATTTAAACCAGCTACCTGGGTATCAGTATACACCTTTGTAAAGCATTAGTCTCTGGAATTCACATACAAGACCAAAACAATTCTTGAGAGAGCAACTTTATATCTACTGTTTTTGTTTTCACACACTCTATCTCAGGTCCCGTTCAGACAGGCAGCTAATCCCACCATTGGCTCGGCTCTAATTTGATCCCGATCTTTTAAATCCAGTGTTGCACCACCAAACAGCTCCCCCATGAATCTCCTTACTGTGCATGGACTCCGTGGTGGATTGTCTAGATGGCATCCACCTGAAGGAGCCATGCGGTTGGTTTTTTAAAAAAATTCTGTTTGCGCATGTGCATATGTGCCATATTGTCTACTTGTTTTTCCACACATGCATGGACTCGAATGTTAAAAGCACCTCCAATGGGTAGATGTTTTCTTCAATAAAAAATTATTTCCCCCCCCCCCAAAAGCACCTCCAGTGGTACCTTTCTCTAGGTACCATTTAAATTAACAAAGTTCGTAAGTTTCACGAACCCTTCAGAAACATGAAATTGTCTGGAACGTTTGAGCGGAGCTCTGTGGCTGTTGCACGTTTACATGTTTATGCGCATACTGCTAACTTTTTTTTTTAAATGGCAGCCATTCAGGATGGTCTGGAGTCAGACCATCCCCACGGGCTGATTGTGCGCTGGAACAACCAGACAAAGGAAAGTCCGCCATTGGCCCATCGACAAGCTGTAGACCAGACTTTCACCATTATCTTTTTAGTACGGCTCCCTGGTGGGGATCGACGGGCTGATCATGGCAGCAGCACATTCCCCAGATGTTGTTGTCTGGATGTGCCCTTTAAATCCACCAAGCTCTCATGCCTGGGTCTGATCGTGACCTCTAAAGCAGTACTACTGGTAGGAATCTCTCATATGTGGGAGACTTGGTGAAAAGGCTCTTAAAGTTAAAATATTGTTTCTTTAGGACATCTTTAAAAGTCCCATCACCATTCCATTAGCATTCCAGTGCTGAACAATACTGATTTTATACAAGGTTGCTGCCATCACCCTGCATATACGTTTTCTTCCACCAGCCTGTATGGCCTACTCTTATCTGGCCTCCCTCCACTTGGCCTTCTTCAGTGCCCAGACACTCTGCAGGAGATGGGAGGAAAGACTGCAAGGTACCTTCCCTTGCCATTTTGCACTGAACTGTGTCTGCCAGCTGCCTTGGAGTATTCTTTCAACAAAGAGAGATGGGATATAATGATAATGAGTGAAGAAGTGCCTTCATGAGAGTGAAGTGGCACTAGCATGCTTATGACTATGACATGGGTAGGTGCACTGCTCCCATTCTTTAGTATTGGAATGAACACATCTTTGCTGATTTGGGACAATGCCCAAGCTTTGGTTTGTGTGCATGAGGAGAACAGGTGTCAGGCCTGTGGGGTGCTGCTGCTAGACAGCCTAGTCTGGGATGTGATCCTTTTGTACTCTTTTCTATGTTATTTTGGGAGGGGGGGAATCATGACTCACAAGATTGTAGGGAATGGAATTTGAGGGGTTATAAACAGGAAGGTTAAATTCCTGGCTGAGTACACAGACACAGAGATGGTATATATCGCTACTGTCAGTGAGATGAGATTTGCTCTACTCCTGTTTTTAGAATGCAGACAAGTCATTGAGCTCAATGACTTCAACAAGTCACCTGGAAAGGCTATTAAGTGTTTGACAACTGAAAGGAATTATTTAATTGTCAACAAGGACTGGAAGAAGTGCTGGAAACATGAACTATAATTCCTTCTAGCATTTGAGAAATCACTTATATATATATTTCATTGGAACAAAAGTATTGATTTTCAGGTTCTGGTTATTGGGATAGAAAGATTTAACTTGCATTCTACTGTAATACCTGCCTGGGATATAGAAGAAGAAGAAGAAGAAGAGAAGAAGAGATTGGATTTATACCCTGCCCTTCACTTGGAGTCTCATAGCAGCTTACAAACTCCTTTCCCTTCCCTCTCCACAACAAACACCCTGTGAGGTAGGTGGGGCTGAGAGAGCTCTTTCCAGAGCTGTCTTTGAGAGAACAGCTGGGACAGAACTTTGGCTTGCCCAAGGTCACCCAGCTGGGTGCAAGTGGAGGAGTGGGGAATCAAACCCGGTTCTCCCAAATTAGAGTCCGTGCACTAAACCAATACACCAAACTTCTGGTATGCTGAATATACAGAGCTGCAGTTCATTGGTAGCCACTCTGTATAATGAGATGCAATTTGAGTACAAAGTCCCATTTTGCCTCACCAACATCACATTCAAATCACCATCTATAAGGCTGTGTGAGGTGGACTGTTGTTCTTTCCATCTTGTTTTTCCCAGTATCAGGCAGCTTCATATGTGCGTTCTCTGTGGGGAAGGAATGTGGCGCAGTTAAAGAGCCTCTGCTTGGCATGCAGACAGTCCCAGGTTCAACCCTCAGCATATCCAGTAAAAAGGACCTAGCAGTAGGTGATGTGAAAGACCTCTGCCTGAGACCCCAGAGAGCCGCTGCCAGTCTGACTAGACAATACTGAGTTTTAAAGGGGAGAGGAGCTGTGGCTCAGTGAAACAGCCTCTGCTTAGCATACAAAAGGTTCCAGGTTCAATTCCTAGGATCTCCAGTTAAAAGGGCCAGGCAGGAGGTGATGGGAAAGACCTCTGCCTGAGACTCTGGAGAGCGGCTGCCAGTCTGAGTAGGCAATGCTGACTTTGATGGACCAAGGGTCTGATTCAGTATCAGGCAGATTCATGTGCTCAGCATCCATGGATTTTAGTGTCACAGTTTATTTGCAGCCCTAAAGAAATTTCGGGGGGGGGGGGGAGGAGGGATCAGTAACCTGACTATTTCAGAGCCTTAATGAAGAGCTACATAAGGGGCAGCTACTACTGAAAACAACAGAATGTATTTAGTTTCCCCATGTCCCTGTGCTAGGCATTGTCCTGCCCCCTCTCCAGCAGTCAGTGATCTGGAGACCAGGCATGGGTGGGAATACCCAGGACTATGCTGTCAGGACATTAGAAAGTTGCCCCAAATGTTATAGAAGGAAGTGGGGATCCTGTAGCTGCTGTTTTAACCAGCCATTGGTTAGTTCTGTTTCAAGGAGATAAATTCCCTTTGCATGTCTCAGCCTGATTAATTTCTCTAATATAATCTGCACTACATTGCATTGCACCGCAGACCAAGTAGGAGAATATACCTTGTGGCTCAAAAGCCCATGCATAGCCCACATATCTAATAACCATGGGTTACCCCAGCATGTGAGTCAAAATATCGGTACAGTGGACCCACCCAAGGGCAAGGGAGTGTAAACGGCTGCTGAAGTCTTGTAGTATAGCCTTGTGATGTTTTGGTCATATCACACGATGAAAGTGGAGGAGTGGGAGGAAGCAAGACTGAAGATGGCAAAGAATGAACAAGCAATGGGTGAGAGGGGGAAGCGGAGCCAGAGTGGAAGGCGGGAGGGAGGAAAGGTGGAGCAAAAGTGATGGGGAGCACGGGAGGAAGGACATTACTCTCCCCTGCCAATCCTCACGTGCCCCTTACTTGTAACATTAAAATGCTGGGACATTCTGGCAACACCAAGCCTATCTTGCAATATGCCAGTTAAGCTGGTGATGGGTGTGGTCTCGTTAATGAAAAAAGCAATTCAGACTTTCAGAAGTTAAATGGTAAAAGGTACTACAACAATAATGATAGCAGTGATTGGCAATTTAGTAGTCTCAATCACAGACGGTGCTACAAGAATACTCATTTGAGGATGATGAGCAGAATGGAAGCTTGCTCTGCTCTGGGCAAAGTGCCACATTAATGCTTGTTAGTTCCTCATTATCTCCCTGCTGCTGTGAGACATTCTGTAGTTATTCATACTTCCTAATGAAGTGCTAAAATATTTGCTGTGGAGAAATTGCGAAATTGCTGGATTTCTGGGTATTGACAACCTGCGTAGTTCTGCAGAGGTGCCAGAGCAACAGATAACTAAGCAGGTGCTTTGTGGAAGCAATGCAGGTGCTATTACACTAAACTGTGGGTGTGAAGATGTGCAAACGCACATCTGGGCTTATTAGTTTTATCCCATTATCTTTGTTTGCAGAGGGTAGCCCCTCCCAGAGTCTCTATGCCTTCTTGAAGAACTTTTACCCTGCTGTCCTTAGCAGTCCTTTGCCTTCTTGAAGAACTTTTACCCTGCTGTCCTTTGAAGAAGGGTGTGACTCTGCTGGGGTGGCTCTGTCAATTGCTTAAAACAGCATCACTCAAATAAAGGTAATGGCAGAAATTGCCTTTTTGGTACAGTCATAAAGCCATATTTCATGGTGTGCACAAATCCTAGGCTTCCAAGGCATTTTCAATCTGATGTTCAGGTTACTCTATTTCACTGAAGTAATTTGAAAACAAATTAATGTATTGATAATTGGGAAGTGTCTGGGTTCACCTGCCATCTTACTCATGCAGTTCTTTGAGAAAGATGAAATGTTTTCTGCACAGCACATGGGATAGAGTAAGTGGCTTAACTGCTGATTGTTCTAGGTCTTTGTCTCCTTGTCCTGGCAAAGATCAAAATGTCCATATATGTGGCTTTAACTTCATTATCATTTTGTGGCAAGATGCATTAACAGTACAGTTATACCATTCTAAGGCCATACTTTAATGGACTTAGGCCCAATTTACACTTCCCCTCTGAAGTAGTTTGACTGCTGTCTTTTCCTACGCTCATTTCATGCTGGTTTCAAATTTCACTCCCTGGCTCTGAAGAGTACTAAGCAACCGGATCTGTTTAAAGCAGTATAATGCTAGCTTGACCACAGGAGGGCAATTAACGAATGTAAACAGAAATTTTAAAATTAGAATAAATATGGTTTGAAACTAGAAACAGGTATAGATGGGTTTTTTTGAAACTAGAATGATTCCAGCGGGAAAGTCAGATGTAGATTTGACCTTAGAAGGGCACAATTCCACTTAGGACTATAGCATAGGTATACTGGAGGGATAGTCATATTTTGGAGGAAAGTGACCTCTTCCTCTTATTTCTACATTTCCCTCAACTACTTACTTTTATTTAGACTTATGAATGGTTTTATTCCTTACATTGCTTTATTCAAAGGTAGCATCAATTTTCGGTAGGTCAGGGATGAGTCATCCAGCCATGAGGTTTGCAACTGTTCAAGGTAAGATAAAGAAAAAGAAGAAGAAGAAGAGATTGGATTTATACCCCACCCTTCACTACCCAAAGGAGTCTCAGAGTGGTTTACAATCTCCTTTCCCTTCCCCTCCCCACAACAGACACCCTGTGAGGTAGGTGGGGCTGAGAGAGCTCTGACAGAAACTGCTCTTTTTCAAGAACAGTCGTGCCAGAGCTATGGCTTGCCCAGTGTCATCCAGCAGGTGCAAGTGGAGGAGTGGGGAATCAAACCCAGTTTTCCCAGATTAGAGTCCACGCACTTAACCACTACACCAAACTGGCTACACCAAGGTAAGCACTAGTCATCAGGTATGCTCCAACTGGAGGACATGCTCTTTAAAGTACCAGTCATATTAGCAGACACTACTGTGCTGTTGACAGGCTACACCCTAAAACCTGATCTCAGTGACAGGCAGAGGTCCGTTGGGGCCAGAGCGAGGCGTAGCGAAGCTCCACCAGCTCAGGAGTGGCCACTAGGGCAGCCATGGGCTGAATCAGATTCTCTGATCTGATTCAGCTGCTGCTGAATTGCCACCGAAATTCGGCAGCAACTTTAAAAGCAACTGGAGGGGAGGGGGTTTGAGGGAGAGGCTCTAAACTTGCAGGGTAGCTGCTGAGACCTCTCCCCCAAATACCCACCAAGTTTCAAGAAGATTGGACCAGGGGGTCCAATTCTACGGGCCCCCAAACAGGTTGCCTCCATTCCCTCCATTGTTCTCTATGGTAGAAAAAAAGGTAACATTTTTTCCCACTATAGAGAACAATGGAGGGGATGGGACAACCTGTTTGGGGCCCCATAGAATTGGACCACGTGGTCCAATCTTCTTGAAACTTGGTGGGTATTTCGAGGAGAGGCCCCAGCAGCTACCCTGCAAGTTTGGAGCCTCTCCCTCAAACCTCCTTTCCTCCAGCCCCTCATATACCCTATGAGTTTTTGCCATTGATTTCAATGGCCCATAAGGTATAATGGGGCTGAAACTGACATTCCCTTTCTGACACACTTCCGGTGATGTCAGGGGATGTGGCATATGCTAATGAGTTATGCTAATGAGCTCCTGCAGCTCTTTTTCTACGAAAGGACCCCTGGTGACAGGGGTCAATATGAAAAGCTATTTGGTATTTGATCTCCAGTGCCTGTTTCAGTTCACCATATGGCATGGCATTTATCGGACAACAAACAAGAATATGTGAACTTGACATTTACAGCAGCTGCAACCGATCCTGTTAATGGCCTTTCAGTATCCTGTACAAGGCAGTGATCAGTCACAGGTCAATCTGGCCACCTCACTGAGGAAGTGAAGAGCAGCAAAGTGGAGATTAGGGTGGGGAGAGAAGGTGAGATTTTCCACAAATGGCCCCAGCTTCTGTAACAATCAAATTAAAAAGTGAAGGCAAAATGGAAGGAAAAAAATACTAGAAAACCATGGAGGCTCTGAAAGTTCGTTAAGTCTTAGATATGGATGTATTGTTCAATATGCTGTCCTCTGATCATTAGTCTAACACATATAAACATAATATCCTGAAGCTAGACTATGACCTTCAGAGTGCCTTAAACAGAAAATATGGGCAATGCTGGTGCTATTTGAAAAAAATGGAAGAAATGCTTGGTATTTCTGGTATTCTGTTTTCTTTAAGACTGTTGTATGTAAAGTGTTCAATGGTCTCTTAATTGAAGGTCGTCTCATTGTGTGGAAAGCTTTATTCTTTTCTTTTTTTAAAAAAACTCTTATTTACCAGCTATTCTGTTTTTTATTGTAAGAATTCTTCTAATGTCTAGTCTAGGAGCCCGTGACTTAATCATTAGATTTATATTTCCTGTCTGTAGAGTGTTGAGAGGTCAGTGAAATCAGAAAACATTGCCTTTGGCCATCCATTATGAGTCACGGACCTGGCCTACTTTGTTGAAAGCAAGTATCAGGCTATCTAAGAGGTATTTCTTTAAAAGCTGGGGTGCTTACTTTGCTTCCCTTATAGTCAGTGGAAGAAAATCTCCCAAGAATTTGAAGCTTCTTAGCAATTTGCTGAAACAGCAAGTGATCTGACTGACCTTGGCCTTCTATTTTGCCAACTCTTTTGAAGAAAAGCCGCTTTTTGTTCAAGCAGTGAATGTCAGGATAAAGTACTGTATTAAAAATATATTGGAATCATTTTGCTATCATATAATACTTTAAAGGGAGAAAGAACACTATCTACTAATTAGAAGAAATCCAATCATTAGTGTTGATAGCAGTCAAAATATCATTTTTTCTTTAAAAAAAAGTAATTTACTGAACAATTTAATTTACTGCTAAAAACTAAGCAGCCAGGCTAATCAGCCAATATGTAGTGCAGGGGGCCACACCTGATGTCACAATTTTGCACATGCATTCTGTAAAGACATGCATGGAAGTAACCATAAAATAGTCAGTGACATGAGTGTTTGACAGTGGGAACTTTGGACATATCCTGCTTTTACTGAATTGCTTTCTACTTTCATAGTTCCATTTCCTGCATTGACATGACATGTCTGATACTTTTTTGTATTGTTTCAAATTGTTACAATGCTAGTCCTATGGCATTGCTCATTAGATGTCTCATGATATTTGATTGCATTGGTTTACACCATTCCTGCACCCATCATCCATGAAATGTATATATTTTTTCATTATTTCTTCTTGACTTCCTACAATTCAGTCTTACAGACCTACACCCTTTAAATCCATTGAAGCCAGTGGGCTTAGAAAGGTGTAACTGCATGGGAAATTGACAGTGATGGCAGCATTCTTATCAAGTTTTCGGGGATCACAGATCACTGCCATGTATTATGCCAAGCACAAAAGGAGACAAACTAGGAAGAGATTATCTTAGCACATATTGACTTTCACTTTAAGCAAATGGGTGAAATCTCCCCTCAGCCCTTTAAAATCAATGGCATTTGTACTCATAAAAGGTGTGTAAACTTGAATCTTAAGCTGGGTGGATTGCGTAACAATTAGAAAGCAATGCAACACTGACAAACTGAGCACATGCTTCACACAGCTGAAAACATATTTTGTCCAATGTAAGAGTTGAACAGCACTGGCCAATAACAGCCAAAATGTGACAGAAATTAACAGAAAACAGCACATTAAGCTTCTAGTATCTTGAGATATAAAAGACGCTTCCTAATTTTTTCCTTAGACAAATTCTGGGATCAGGGGGGCCTTACAGAAAAAATAGGTTGCAGTAGGCAATCTGTAAAAGCTGATAGGAATGATTTCTTGAACACGTTAGGTTTACCTAGGTAAGGGGGGAATCTGAAATGCCAAGAGGGCATAAAGACAGAAGTTTGTGTATGATCCTTTGCATTTCGGGGTTATATAGTTACTCGGCTTAGGAAATGGTCCTATTTAGGCCAGTTGAGCCCCAAACATACTGGATGCATATACTGATGCTTAGCTGGGCCTCTGGGCCAAGGGCAGGCAGGTAGCTGCTGGTAGCTAGCAGCTGTGAAGCAGACTGCAGGAACAGGTTGAAGAGAGACCTCCGGTGGGGGCAAGCAAATGTTCCCAATTTCTTTTGTTTTTACATTTTTGTCTGCAGTTTGATTCCCTGCATTTTGCTTATTGGTTTTAGAAGCTTGTCTGTATTGAGCATCCATGCAGAGCAGTTTTTTCATATTGCTTATGTTATCAATATGCACATACAATAGAAGTTACAATGCATATGATCTGTTGGGTCACAGATAACATTGCAAACATTTATGGGAAAAATTCAGTGTGAAAAACAGAAAATGGAGTAAAAAATAATGGACTGGCAGGTTTGCAGTTCACCCAAGGTAGATGTGACATCAAAACTGGGATTTTTCAAGTTGAAACAGCAAGGCTGAGAAATTCAGAATTATCTCTAGTCTGGTGAGATACAAGAATCTACCAGACCTTGCTAGATCCAATGTGCAGACTCCTTCACCTGTGGAGCTAAATAGAAGAACTGAATCTTTACATGTGAGAACAGCTTCTGATCATGGTTTTGTGGAGAATTTCAGCCTGGAGGTTGGTGCTCCTAAAGGTGCTCTGTGCTTCTAGCTAAGCCTATTGACACGTCAGGCAAAAAGTAGGTAGGGTCTGCACCTTCAGTGGGTCTGCCTTCCTGAGGTCAGAGTCTGACTCTTGGTCTTCTTTCTCTTGAGATTCCAGGCTCTTTTCCAGAGTGGATTACATTGTCCTGGGATGTACATGGTTTCTGATGCTGTCTACAGCACTGGTAATCAGGGCTGGGACATGATAGATATGTCTTTTCGCCCATGGTATATTTTGGATGAATCAGACTGCTGGTACATTTTGTTGCAGCTCTGTCTACTGTGAATGGCAGCAGCCCTCCAGGATCTCAGGCAGATAAAGGCCTTTCCCAACACCTGCTATGTGAGAACTTTTAACTGGTTTGGAAAGACTGCCAAGGATTGAACTCAGGACCTTCTGCATACAGATGTTGTGCCCTATCATCAAGCCACTCCCACCCCAAGTGGTTTATCTAAGTTGTTGCCTTAGTTACCTTGAATAGTATGAGGAGCAAGCAACAAAACTAAGACTAAAAGATTCACAGAATATGTATAAGAGCTATATTCAAGTCCAGTAGTACCATAAAGATTTGGTGGGTATAAGCTTTTGAGAGTCAAAGCCCCCTTTGCCAGATCTGATGAAGGGAGCTTTGACTCTTAAAAGGTTATACCCTGAAAACCTTGCTAGTCTTTAAGGTGCGACCAGTCTCTCCTAGGTCTCCAACTGCAAACCAACATGGCAACCCTCTGAAAGTATCTCCCAAAAATACATAATGCATTTTAAAATGACTATTTATGTGTGAAACGTGAAAGATGCTCTTAAGATATCTACCAAAAGTCCATAAAAACTACTGTCCACCATTTCTCTGGACCACACTCTTCCTAGATTGCTTTTTATTGTATAAGTTTACTGTTCTCTAGACACCCGAAGGGTTGTAACTGGTTCCTTGATTTTCATAGATTTCAAAGGGCCCAAGTGGGTCCGTTTGTGCCCAAGGGCTAGCAGAGGGTTTAAAAATCTACCTACACAGCAGTTCACTGACTTTTCACAGACTGGACTGCATGTATTTCTGTCTCAGCCTTCAACAAGTTGGCCTTTTTAAAGTGATGTTTTGGAAAAAAGAATATGTGTGAATCACAGGCAGCGACCATGGAGTTTAAACCTAAAAGCTTAACAGTTTCCTTGAAAACATATCTTTCTAATGAACGTTAAAGAGAGGCTGATCTTGACATAAAATTATCTGGAAATAAAATTAGTATGCTTATGCAAATGGCCAAGCCATGACTTCATAATCTGTAATGGCATTAGGCTTGGCAGTGTTTACACTTGTTAATGACTTCCTTTATGAGTGATAATTGATCTGACTCATTATCATATTAAATCCTTGATCATATGCCATTAGTTTGGAATGTAATGAATGGCCTGTTTGATTTTTTGGCGTAATGAACTAATTAGACTAATTAAAATCAATATGTGTGCCAATATTAGACTGCATCTAAACGCGACTGAGGCTGCTGTGTCTGCTGGCTAAAAAAATCAGCAACTCGGTAAAAGGGGTCTAATGTTGATTTATGAGCACTTGATGAACGTGAAGGAGAATAAATTGTTTGTAGTGGTAGAGACAGTATTAGTGAAGAACAAGATAGTAAGTGCGTTGTAAGGTCAGCAAAAGGGCCAGACTTAACATGTGTAGCTGTGTGGTGCCTTGAACCTTGCCTAATATATCAGGCAACCCTAAAAGAATGACTTAGCCTCAATTGCAAAGAAAATGGATTTCAACATTTGTAAATAAAGATTTTGTAACTACAGGCTCTATATAATTCTTAAATCCTATAGCAAGTTTATACTTTTCCCAGGACAGTGTGTTTTAGCAGCAAAGTGTATAGATGCAACCATGCTTAATCATACACTCAACTGACCAGTGCCTTCTTTGTATCCCTTCCTGCAGTTTTAGTCCCCTCTCCTCCTGGCTCAAGACCAGGATTCCCCCCCCCCCCCCCGGGGCTCATCTGACATTATGGGATCGCAATCCTGAGCATGTGAAGATGGGAACTCCCTCCCCACAAAGTTTGCCTTAAATCCTGCAGGGCTGCCTGAATGGGCAAGCATGTTAGACT
This sequence comes from Lepidodactylus listeri, assembly GCA_029233225.1. Classification (NCBI taxonomy): domain Eukaryota; kingdom Metazoa; phylum Chordata; class Lepidosauria; order Squamata; family Gekkonidae; genus Lepidodactylus; species Lepidodactylus listeri. Next base: position 44,829,744 of record JARCFY010000006.1, on the reverse strand, counting down.
GTATTTTTAGCTGGCTTGGCTTCTGTTTCTTTCTTTTTCTGTAAAATGGATTTGGCCTTGTATAAATTGGTTGTGATATTTTTATACTTGTTTGGTTCAATGTGATTTTGTCTTAACACGCTATAAGCTGCCTTGGGTCTCAGGAGAATGGCAGCATATGCATTCTTTAATAAATGAATGAAGGTTATTAGTCTTTGGAAAACTGACAGTAATGCACTATCTTGTTTTACTAGTTTGGGCCAAGGAGAAAACTCTATGCGCACACAATATGAAATCCTAGTGATATGCCCAATAAATTTTTTACAAGTGTACTTCAAGGCCATCTACAGATGAGCATATATTTTGAAAATGTCTTTATTTTCTCCTCAGTATTTCTTTCATCATGCCAAGTTTTTCCTGTTAAAATTCCTTCCTATTCCAGGTATTTAATTGCCTGATGCTCTACTAGCAGGGGAGAAAGTCTTGGGAATGTCTCTGCCAGCCAAGTGAGATCTGAACTTCTGTTCCCTCTTTTGTTACAGGTATTTAAGACTCAGGGGTGTGTGGTCAGAGGTACCAGCCTTTTGGCCTAAGCCCAGCCATGGCTTGCAGGTTGTGGCCCTGAGAAAGCTGGTCCTGTGAATCTGGGACCAGCCTAGGATTTTGGATTTGTGCTGTAAATCTTTATGTTATTGTTTGTCTAAATAGTACTTATATTAAAGTTCTGGCTTTTTTGTATCTGCTTTGAGTCTCCAGTAGAGACTTGAAGAGAAAAAAAGAATGACTGCATTGACTCATTAAGTAGCTTAGCCTACAGTATGCCTCTGTTCACAAGTTACAGTTAACACATGTACAAACTAGCCTTGAACACAAGCACATCCTGCTTGTATGTATGTGCATCTGTTACAAATAAAACCAGGGACCAGTACCTGGATAAATGTAGGGTTTGTATCACATGTTCAACTGTGCATGAGTTTAACAAGGGAATTACTTGGTGCACATGCAATGAACACACAAAGAGCAATCAAATCTACACTGTAACAAAGTTGTACATGCATTCACTGTAACTTGTGAACAGGGCTACTGTGACAGACTGCACTTTTAAAAGCTTAGAAGTACTGTACAAAAAGATAAAGGACTGTGAAGGGTTAATTCTTCACAGAGCCAGAGAGCCTTGAGTGATGGGCTACTCTAGGAGATCTGATTGGTTAGCATCAGCTGAGCAGAGAAAAACTTCTGAACTGGATGGTGAGGAGAATTCAGTCTGATTTCAGCCCTAGCTGAGAAGAGTTGAGTACTGACAGTTTCGGAATTCAGCCCTGACTGAGAGCAGTTTAACACAGACAGGAGAATTGGGGGACAGTTGGCAAGGATGACTGGGTAGTTAGATGGAGACCCTGATTCGGGCCAATGAAAGTGGATAGATCTTCTACTGAGTGGAGAGTTAGCTCTAAAGAGTGAAGAGATCCCTGGTCTTGTGTGATTAGAAACTGCCTTTGGAAACCATAAGAGTCATTTAAAAAACTCAAGACAAGAACTAGTGTTTCAAGAGAAGGGGTTTGGGTACTGGAAATTGTGTACCAGCCTTCTGGAAACCAAAACAGTCAGAGAATACGCAAAGAAAATGTACTAGAGTGTTTGGGAAAACACTGGAACAAAAGCCTCTCAACATAGAGATTTTAAGTAACTGTGAATAACTTAAGAACATCTCATTAGCCTGAGATATTCGTATTAGTCTGTGCATGATTTTACCTCAGAATTATTGATATAATGTTACCTCAGAAATTTCACTCTTGATCTCACCTGACCTTTCCCCTCTATGTTGAATAAAAGATTTTGTTAATTTGAAATATAAAATTTTTCAAGTGCCATTTAAGTCATATAAGTTAAAGGCGGCTGCCATTCCTTCCCTCAGGTTCCTGGGCTGAGCAAACAGGCAAAAAAATCATACTATGACAGGGTGGAACAGCCAAAATTCTTCAGGAAAGAAGAAAATAGATAACTAGGGCAGCTCAGTCACAGAAGGGAAATAAAAACGGAGGGAAAATCTTGTCTCTGAGGGAGAGAAGTGGATGGGGCTGTTATAGCTACATTGTATGTGGGTTCACTATAATCCCATGTACAGCACTATACTGATTTGTTGTTTATTATGTGCATTGAGTAAATCTCATGTTACATTCAATGTGTGTACAGCTGAATGTGTGACTGAAAACCCCACAGTTATCCAGATATTGGTCCCTGGTTTAATTTGTACATCTGTAGTTTATAATTTCTTACACAGATGTGTGCATGTACAGGCAAGGTGTACATGTTCACTGTAATGTGTGAACAGGGTTTATGAGACAGTGATACACCACCACTTGACAGTGAGTCAGGATCCAAAAAAGGGTCATACTCTTGGGTGTTCTCTGACTAGTAAGGGAAACCTTTTGTAGAGCATGCAACAAGTTACACATGCCCACCTTGGGGTTCCCGGCCTCCCATGAGACATCTCATGAAGTGTTGGGCACTCCCCCAGCTATTGCTGTAACATCACTATGCCTTCCCTTCAGTCAGCATTCAGCTGGAGAGGAATCAACTGGCCCAAAGTCATGGCAGATAAGTCACTGCATTCATTGAGTAGAAGAAGGGTTGCCAACCTCCAGGTGAAGACTGGAGCTATCCCACGATTACAACGGATCTCCAGAGATCAGTTCCCTTGGAGAAAATGGCTACTTTGGAGGGTGGACTCTTTGACATTATATCCTGCTGAGGTCCTTCCTCTTCCCAAACCCTGACCGCTCCATTCTCCATCCCCAAGATCTCCTGGTATTGCCCCACCCAGAGTTGGCAACCCTATGTAGAAGTTTTTTTTACTTTTCTCAGCTCTTGCATTCCAAACTGCACTTGGCAACATTCTCTCTTCCAATCTTATGTACAGGTGCTCTGGTGGCATTCTGAGATAGACTTTTAAAATCTATTGATATTTGATTTGTGTCTGCTTGTGCTCCTTAAGCCACCTTCAATATTTTATAAAAAGCACAGCCTATAAATGTCTTAAACAAACAAAATATACATTTAAAATTAAAGTGGGCCCTGTGCTGCAGGTGGCAATAAAAGTGGGCTGCAGGCATGAAAAAGCTGAGGACAACTGTTCTGATCTACTGAACAAGAGAAAAGGCAAAGAGGGGCAAAGAGCCCTTCTGTTTCTCTCTAGGTGTGCTACAACTGCCATTTATGAGGTTTGTGCCATGGATGGAAATCCACAACTTTGTTTTGAATCTTTTCTGCCACGTAAGTTTAGCAATGGATGGTTGGCACTGTGTTCAAATAGAACATGGGGTTTCAGTGTTTGCACAATTAAACACTAAATCATAATAATTAATAAGTGTCACACATAGTAAAAACAGTAATTAATTGGAAGTGCATGACTAATCTTCCCTGGCTGCTATCATGAGAACTGTACCATGTTTGAATTCATTTTTGAATTCATTTTTTTGTACAGTCTATTCGTATGGAGTAATTTGTCTTCATACTACAAACTGTGGACTTTGATCAGCAGCTTCTTTTTGGCAAGAACCATGAACACTGACTTAGATGCAGTGAACATATATTGCAAAAACAGACAATACTTCAGGGAGTTTATGTAAATTGAGTGCTGTCCCAGTGAAAATACCTTGCTTTGTGCCTGAAGCAGTATGCCCTGACAACATAAATGAGATTCTTTTTGTCTGGGATGTATTCAGTATGCATATAATCAGGCCTGTAATCCAAGACACATAACCAGTGTCCTTGATTCATATAAATGTGTTGAATGCCCCAAGGATTAATATGGGCTTGAAACATACTGCAGTTGTTTGTGAGGTGGTACCGGTTCAAGTATCTTAGTTCAGGAGAAGAAAATTGTATTGCTTTTTAAAAATCAGTTTATTTGTCCTTCAAAATAGGCAGAATAAAGCTGTTATAAAGAGAGGGTTATTGTCTAAATTTCCTTACACTTGGCTCTTAATGGTAATTTAACTTACTTTTTGCAAAGCCATCACAAGCTAAAAAGAATAGAATACGCTGAATTTGCATTCTGGAAATCCTTAAAAATGTGTCTTTTACAGAAGGGATCAGACCCTTTTAAATGAATGGGGCTCAAAAAGGTTTTAGCAGAATATGTTCTTGCAACCCCCTAAATGTCTATGTAACAATAAAAAGGTGTAAAAAAATTAAACATTGTTTTATTGTTCCTGCAGATTTGGGGCATTATCCAATGCTGGACAGCCTGGAAAACAGACTATATCAGAGTTTAATTCCATTGGAGTTAGGGCTTAAGTAGTCCAGCCACCTCACACCGTCCTTATTTAATACCACAAAAATGCCCCCCCCCTCTGTTTCTACTTCAGAGATTCTCTGGGACTTTGATTCTGTTCTGCTGGGCTTCTATTGCCCTTGCTTCTTTTGCTCCCCCCTCCATTGGAAAGTTATAAAGTAATTATTAAAGAAGAAGAAGAAGAAGAGAAGAAGAGATTGGATTCATATCCCGCCCTTCACTCACTTAAGAGTCTCAGAGCGGCTTACAAACTCCTTTCCCCTCCCCTCCCACAACAGACACCCTGTGAGGTAGGTGGGGCTGAGAGAACTCTTTCCCAAGTTGTCCTTGAGGGAACAGCTGGTACAGAGCTATGGCTTGCCCAAGGTCATCCAGCCAGGTGCAAGTGGAGGAGTGGGGAATCAAACCCGGTTCTCCCAGATTAGAGTCCGCGCACTTAACCACTACACCAGACTGGCTCCATTAAAAACAATGGAGGCCTCCTGCTATGAGCAGGAAGCCTGGTAACCCTAGTTGCTGCTGTAGGATTGGCAGACTCCTTGACAGCCTGCAAAGTAGTCTTAACATGACTGTGACAGTCTCAAAAGAACTGTTCCACTGCATCTTCAGATAGACAAAGCTTGGGTAATTAGGTTGTACAAATGTAGTGGCATAGGGATCTTACCAGAAGTATACAATTAAGGCTGCAGTCTTCTGCATAGGTCTATGGAAAATAGTCTCTTGAATGTAATGAGACATATGAGTGCAAATCTGCAAGCCTTAGAACGCACTGTTTGCTATTGGTGGTACTCCGATTAAATGCTCCAAGCAAAATCGTCACGGTCCTTGAAATGGTTTTGCTTGATAACAGATTGCCTTTTGAGGAGGACTGCTTCCTTAATACTACATTTTTCTTCCTTGATGAGGGAAATGTGCAGATGACTTTGAACTACTGAATGGCAAATTTCACAGTTGTTTTAATTCCTTTCCCAATGCTAACAGTATTTACCTTATCTGTGAAGAGAGATTCAATTCTGTCTCATAAAAGATTGCTGATCTCTTTTTTGAACTGTCCTTTGTAGAAGACTGAAATCTGATTATCAGATGACAATTATGATTCCACATGTTATATTCATACAGTGATGATGCTTCCCTTAACATTCTAATGTATCTTTCTGATCTATTGAATATGGAAAGTAATTACCAAAATGATAGGTGCCATGTAAGATAACCAAACATCCCCCAGATTCTCTTTGTTTTTCATCTAATCAGTGTCCTTAATGATTCTGACTCTTGTCTCCATTGTGTTTTTTTGGGGAAGGGCCAAGCTCTTGATATGTTTGGTTTTGAAAGAGGTTAATGAATCAAGTAACCTCCCCCAACCCCATATTATAATATTTATCAGAGACCCTGGACTGGAATAGGAACTGCATGTCTGATCCTGGACTAAGCATAATAAACTACACAGTTTGTAGTTCAGACCCCCCTTAAGTGTATGTGTGTAAAGTGTTGTCAAGTCGCAGCCGACTTAATGGTGACTCCAGCAAGAGGTTTTCAAGTGAAAGCAGAGGTGGTTTGCCACTGCCTTCCTCTACAGAGTTTGGTGTAGTGGTTAAGTGTGTGGATTCTAATCTGGGAGAACCAGGTTTGATTCCCCACTCCTCCACTTGCAACTGCTGGATGACCTTGGGCAAGCCATAGCTCTGTACCAGCTGTTCTCTCAAGGACAGCTCTGGAAAGAGCTCTCTCAGCCCCACCTACCTCACAGGGTGTCTGTTGTGGGGAAGGGAGGGGAAAGGAGTTTGTAAGCCGCTCTGAGACTCCAAGTGAAGGGTGGAATATAAATCCAGTCTCCTCCTCCTCCTCCCTTGGTGATCTCACTTCCAAGTACTGACACTCCTTAGTTTCCAAGATCTGTTGACATCAGTCTATACTATGCCACCTTCCCTCCCATCACATTTGGTGTCTGTGTGTAAGTGCTGTCAAATTGCAGCTGACTTATAGTGACCCCATAGGGTGTTCAAGGCAAAAGACTAACAGAGGTGCTTTCCTTTGCATCATGACCCTAGAATTCCTTGGTAGTCTCCCATCCAAATACTAACCAGGACTAGACCCTGCTTAGCTTCTGAGATCTGTCTAGTCTGGGCCACCTAGGTCAGGGCATCACATTTGGTAGGTAACATGAAACCTTTGGTTTCAGCTGGGTAGCTGTGTTGGTCTGCAGTAGAAGATCAAGATTCAAGTCCAGTAGCACCATAAAGACCAACAAGATTTCCAGGATATAAGCTTTCAAGAGTCAAAATTCCCTCTGTCATTTTATTTTATAAAGGGAGCTTTACTCTGAAAAACTTATACCCTGGAAAACTTGTTGGTCTTTAAGGTGCTACTGGACTTGAATACCACCATGCCTGATATACATACTGGCCTGTTAATTCTTGCTCAGTCAACAAAGCAGTACATTCTGCCTGCTTCATCCCATGTTCCCTTTATGAGCTTGTTCCAAATTAAATGATCCTCAGGCTTCTCGAGCTAGATAGTATGCCCTCCACCTTAAGCATGGTCAACTGCAGCACCAGTCTTTTCTTGGCAATGACAAATCAAACTGATATATGATTGCCATTTTCCGGGTGTATCTCAGCTATGTGATACTGAACATTAGTCTTTCAACATGTCACAAGTTGTTGCTATAACAAACTAACATGGCTACCCTTGCCAGAGAGGGCTGCTTCATAGGTGATGCTGGATATGAACAGGAATATATATGCATGCTGCATGCATCTTTGGTGTTCTCTGTAAATTGTGAGAGTCATGGTTGAGAGACTCTCATAGCTGCAAGCAACATGTACAGTGATTATGGGGAAGGTTCCTGGCCCATGTGGTACACAGATGTATACATGCGAAGTACTTGAGTTTAAGTCAATTAATCTCTGCTTCTTTCAAGCAGGAGACTCTGGATGATTAATGACAAAATATGCTATGACTGTTAAAGGTGTTCTGTAGAAGTGTATTCTTGGATGGATGTGAGAGTGCTGCTTTTTGGATGTACCCCTGCTCATACAATTTTGACTTATAAATGCACCTATTCAAAATGAATGAGCAAACTTACTCCAAAACCAATTGTTCTTCAAAGAAAAAGAGTGGAGATACAAACCACAATAATGAATGGTACTGATCAGACAAAAAAAAAAGCCTCATGAGAAATGAAAGACTATTGCCACTATTACCTAAATCCTCAGTGGGGATTTTTTTTTTTTAGCCACAATAGTGGTGTGAGGATAATCTGCAGTATAAGGTTTACTGGATTTCAGAGTCCTGTGACATTTGGAGTGATTGTGTAATGGATCTAAAAAAAATCCAAGAAGTTGCTACCACCTCCTTCCAAAATAGCGTAGTATATAAAAATGCCAAGACAATCTCCATGTGACATAATGCCTTGTCTCTTAAAATGAGATTCCAGAATTGGCCTAAATCAGCTTGCAAGATCTGGCTGGTACAAATACTCAGTCGTATATTTGGCTTCATTCATTACAGTCCAACCGAATTGCCGCCTCTGTGTTTATTCTGTGTGTTCTGATGATTAGTGTCATTCTTTTTAATTTGCATCGTGCTGCTTGTTAGAGCTCAGCTTGATTGATACAGTGTGACAACAGGTAATAGATAACAATGGTGATAAAACAGTAATCATCACGGCTGGGACTTAGAAACCCCATTCCCTTTTCTTCTGTCTCTCTCCCTCTCCCTTTTCCCAAGCTTTCCTCAGCTGGAAAGTTCTGACATCTGCTGGTTTGGGACGTGGCTGAACAGCTGTCAGCAGTAGGGTAGCTGCTTTCAGCAGCAGTTGGCGGGATGGCAGGGTGCCAGCTTGTACCATCTGCGCGCCTGACATTTCTTTCTAATTAACAGTAGGGTTAATTGTTCTGGCAGGCTCAAACGTAGTGTCTAACATTACCCAAGGGAAAAGCGTACAACTGCACAAGTGGCAGGGAGCTGGGGAGCCAAGCTAACAAACCTACTGAGGGAGAATGGTTAACAACAACTAATGATTTTACTAGCTGGCCACATGCGAGAAGGCGGAGGTATTTCTCTCTCCCACCCCCCCTCCCCTTCTGATGAATTATGCCAAGCCTGTAATGATGTAGAAGGAATCAGGCACGGAAAGGCTGAGACGGCTGCCTTGGGGCAATTGTGAGGGAACAATCTGCATGTTATTACTGCATATTCATACCTAATTGTGTTAGGCTTTGCTAATAGAGCAGAATGACAGTATGAAAAATCGAGCAACTGCTTTATAGCCAACAAAGCGAGCGTGTTTTCCCCCCTGCACTCTGAGTGCTGACTGATCACTTAGACATTTAGTTGCTCAATATGACAAGTCTACCATTTGTTAACCTGACATATTGTAATTTATAAAGATGTATTCTAATTTTACTTTTAGTTTATTCTCAATTTTATACAATATTCATGATAGGAATTTGAATGGGGGGATATTCATGGCCATTGTTAGCAGCTATGATTCAAATGAAAGTATTTCGGCATGAAGCATTGCTATTGTTTTATGATGTATTAATTTTAATGTTTAAATAGCTCTCTCATTTATTAGTCCAACATAAACCCAGCGTTGATGGGAAATCCTTATTACTGGGAGGCCTGTATGCACTGCTTTGGTTCATGCCTCCACATTTTCATAATGAAACCCTCCTCTCTTTAGTTTTTTAAGAAGTGGGTGAATATTGAGGGCATAAAGCAGATTCACATTTGAGATGTGCCAAATTCATGGCAACATAAAAGTTTATGCTGTTGAAGAACTGTTGCTTCCGAAATGAGAAAGAAGATGGGGTGGATCCTGTAACTCTGGCTATTGGCAGAGGCTTCCACCATCACAAGAAGATGTCCACCAATGGAACACACATGCAGGACTTCTTGCATTGGAATAAAGCTCTGTTTTTAATGGGACAGATTTATAGATTATATTCCAGTAAATCAAAATTATATATCTAGATAGGAATGCATTTAGACTATGAGGGCATTTTTAACCAAAGACCTTTGTCACATGTCTATCCATTGTCTTTCCCCCCTACCGTGATTGCCCAGTAATAATCTGTACTGTTTTGTAGACATATAAGTGTCCTCTTCTGTTTAAAGAAATAAACAGTTTGATTCATGAAATTATAGAACATGATGCAGGCCATATTTGGTACATATTCCATGATGTAGTACTCGTCTCATAAGATGCCATGATAGGTAAGCAGTTCAGTGTTGCAATAATTGCTCAGGGTTTACTCACGGGCATTTGAGTAGTTGGTCTATAAGGACTTTTCACCATTTGCCTTCTAAATATGCCACTCCCCCCCCCCCCCCGAGTACTATGCCTTTTGGCACCCATCCACATTTTCATGAGCCAGTCCCTAAGACTTGTCTGGCTGTTTGCATGTCTGCATTTCTCTTGGGATGTTACTCCAAGAGTCTTCATTCTAATTCACTTTAGCTTCCCAAGTTATGATGCATTTCTAAAGGCCCCTCCCGCCCCCAGCATTGTAGTCTCCTTTGATTAGTAGCGCATGATGCATGCTTTCTTTTTACACTGATCAGCAAAAAATAAAAAAGTGTTTGTTCATTTATTTTGTTTATATGCAATTATATCTAAAAACAAATGTGGTTGCTTAAATGTTATACATTCCAAGTGTCTATTTTCAAACTAGCATTTAGATGTTCTATCCATGATATTACTGAAATGGTAACATTGGTGCAACTTAATTATGTAGTAAAATACTGGAAGATTATGGTCAAAGTACATATGATATGGCTGCAGTGCTCAGTTAATTTATGAGTCCTCTAAAATTGTGGATATTTGTGGGTAATTTTATGACTTCAGACACAGAAATATGGTGCCAAACATAAGTTTTGTTCTTTTGTGGTTTGCAAGAAATCAAAGTATGCTTTAAAGACTTATGTTGAGCATCTGAAGTCACAACTTGCATCCAAGGATAACATGATTCACTTCTTTCCCCATAAACTTCATTACAGTCACACTGAAAGAGTATATTTTACTGCACACAGTGGTATGCACATGCAACCCCCCCCCCCCCCAAGTTGCATCTGCATCTTCTTACGCATCTTTACTCAAAGTAAGTCCCACTGAATTCTTTGGGACTAACTCCCACATAAGTGTGCAGGGAATTGGAAGTTTAGCAAATTCAAATGCGACCACTCCCTCCCCCTTTCAGAATGCTGTGTGGGGGAACATATGAATTACTTTCACGAATGGTATAAAACAAGCCTGGAGCTAACACAATTACTTATGCATGGAAGATGCTAAACATATTGGCCTTAAGCAAAAACTAATAAAAAAATCTTGATTAGGTTTAATGTAATTATTGTAAAGAGTATTCCCACTTCTCATGATTTTTCTCCTCTTCGGTACAATTAATTGAAGAAAGTTTTGGAGCCCCCTTGCCAGCCAGTCAAGATATGTGCCAGGTGAGAGCAGTGAAATTGTTCCCAGCTGGTGTACATGCTTCAGTGTTGTGTTTCATGCACCAATTTTTCATCTACGCTGTACATCCAGTGCTTCCAGATTTTCTTGGGGGAGGGGGAGTTAATGCTTAGTGAGATAAACTGAAAACTGTTTGAGGGGTTGCTGCATTGGTAAATAAAGACTGATTTATTTGCAATATTCACATACCATTTTATATAATAATAGAAAATGCTAATTTTGATTACATCTTTGAATTGTACAGTTTGTAATTTTTATCACAACACCACTATGAATCCCCCCCCCCCCCCCATTTAACTGATGGAGAACAGGGACTGAAGACATTTCATCACTTAGAGTTTGGGTCTCAGAAAGAAAAAAGCTAAAACTAAAACACTCACAACATTTTACTTGTTGTATTTAAAATGCACAGATGTAGTATCTGGAAAGGGATTAAATGGGACCCAGTATCTCAGAAGAGAACATTATGGATAGTGATGGATAAATTCTCATCAACTGGATTCGGAATTGGCTCAGTTTTCACAGTGTTTCTCAGCCGAGCATTCAGATAAAAGCTCCAATGTTTCTGAGAGTTCTCTCTGGGCTCATAAGGCAGTCTTATACGTGTTGATGATGTTACACATTCAGGCTTTATTGTCTTCTGGGATAGATGGTTTCCAACCCCAGCCATAGCTGAGGGCTTCTTGAGCATTCAAAACCCCCTCCTTCCCACTATGAAAAAAGCAAAACAGATCAAGAGACAGTTTTATATCTGAATGGGGGACAGCAGCTGCATAAAATGTTTTCAAGAAACAATTGTGGGAACTGACCCAGACAGAAGGCTCCATGGTTGAACAATCTGGTCACATAGTTTATAGCAACGAGTGAGAGTTTCATAAAAAGTAAAGGCTAAATTTAGGGTTACCAGCTCCCCCAATAGCCATTGGTGGGGGATGGGCGGTAGGGTTGTCTGATCAAGGTTGGGAAACTTCTGGAGGTTTGGAGATGGAGCCTGGGGAGGTAAGGGACTGCAGTGGGGTATGCCATATAGTCCACCCTCCAAAGCATCCATTTTTCCTAGAGCAACTTATCTCTATAGTCTGGAGATGAGCTGTAATTTTGGGGGAATCCGCAGGGTCCACCTGGAGGCTGGCATCCCTAGCTACATTTTATACATGTCTACCAACCAGTCCAAGTGCTGGTCACATGTATGCAAAATCTCATTTTACATTTTGGGGCAGGGAAGCTTCCACGTAGGGTTACCAACCACCAGGTGGTGATTAGGGATCTCCCAGAATTACAGCTGGCCTCCAGTTGACACAGATTGGTTCTCCAGAGAAAATGGCTGCTCTTGAAGTTCATCTCTATGCCATTATACTTCCCCACCCCAAACCCCACCCTCCTCAAGCTCCATCCCAAAAATCTCCAGGAATTTCCCAACCCAGAGCTGGAACCCTATGGAAATGACAACTGAATCCCAATAGAGAATCACATCGGTATGAGCGTCAGCAACATTCCCACCTAGTCCCTGTTCCTAAATGTTCTCCCAGATTCAGTTAGTTTACTTTGGGGACTAGAATCAACATATCTGCTTTCCACTAATTTTTCTGGATGAAGTTTCCCGAATTTTGGAGATAAAAAGATGCCTTACATTGTGCCAGATCATTGAACCATCTAAGCTGCGGCCACACGGCCCCTTTAAATCTGGGAGGGCTCCCAGATTTAAAGGGGCCACATTTATCTATTGCAGGTTGGGATCGTCGTGGCAGCGTCGGCGGCCGCGGGAACGGCCGCGGCAGCTGCTGAGGAGGCGGCCGCGGCAGGAACAGCGACGGTGGCCGCTGCTACTACCACTGCAGCAGCAGTGGCAGCCAAGGACCCGCCAGCCGCCTGGTGAGTTTGGGTTCCCCCCCCCCTTTTACACTTGGGCGCTTGAGTGGCCAAGCGCCCAGGTGTAAAAGGGGGAAAAAATGGCCAGCGGGACTATCTGGACAGCCCTGCTCTCACAATGCTTGCGAGAGAGGGCTGTCCAGATACCTCAAATGCGGGTTCCTCCCGCAACACCCAGGAAAACTGTTGTTTTTCCCGGGATCGGAAAATGCGGGAGGAACCTGCATTTGAGCCCGCTTCAGCGCGGGACTTGGTGCGGGCCGTGTAGTCGGCCCCTTTAAATGTGGGAGGAAATAGCCCTTCCTCCCGCATTTAAGGCCTGTGTGACCGCAGCCCTAGTTTTGCATGGTCTACACTCACTGGCAGTGGCACTGCAGGGTTCTAGTCAGAGAAAGTTATGTCCCAGCTCTGTTACTCAAGTTCCTTTACCTGGAGATGAACATAGGCTGTTAGTTGGAACATGCATGTTAGTTGGAAGCCTGGTGCACATTGTTCATCTCTCATTTAAAGGTGCAGAGACAATGAAAGTAAAGTCATGGACGTATTCTGTGGTTGGAAAGAAATCTGGCTTAAATATGCCCAACTGAAAGCCCAACCGCCTTGCTGGTCATTTAAAGTTGTATCTAGCTAGCTGGTGCATGCATAGTAAGGAGGAGGAACTCTTTCTTTTATTTCCTCTATTTTCCAGAATGTTGCCATTTTTTAAAAAAACACTAAAATAAAAACTTCTGGAGTATTATGTAATGGTTTAAGATGGTTTAGATGGTATTTTAAACCAGAGTTTTGGGTTCTAATTTTGTAGCCCAGTATTTTCTGCTAAATCTTAATTAAATCTTAATTCTTAACATCTTTAACAATTTATTTATTTAATTTATTCATATTTCTATCCCGCCCTCCCCACATGCGGGCTCAAGGTGGCTGTTTTTATTATTTACAACCATTATATACAACCATTATTAATGCAGTTTTCAAGGACACATCTGCTTGTTCAAGAGGAAGGTTTATGCCAATTCTCCCCTTTCTTGCAACAGAACTTGCCTGAGAATGGCAAGAACCTGTAGACTCCAAATGCACGTAAGGGTTGGAGGGCAAGAGACTCACTCAGTATCACATTTAAGCATGTCCAAACTTTCAGAGGTTGCAGGTTACAATCCCAATATATGCGTGAGTGTGCTTACCTTTTTATGACATGTCCAACAGGTATTAGTGACTTTTTGATCTCACACTTGTGATAGATACAGCAGAAACCTAAACTTCACAAGAGATGGGGAAATTGTTTGTCCCTGGTATTTGTGTTGTTTTTCATATGCACCCAGAGTAATAATGATTTTTAAAGTCCAAAATCTGTATGAAAAGGGGCACATTGACACAGAAGCAGGACCCAGTGGGATTTCAGAGGACTTCAGATAAGATGCCTTCGTGTGTTGATGTATAATTTATTCCAGTTTTGTGAGAAGAACAGAAGGGTAGCTATGACTGAATGTTGGATAAAAAGGACCCATTCATATTATTTATCTTGAATTTCAGACTGAAATTTGGTCATCTCTTATTGAGTATCTCAAAAACGTTGTCTGGGAGAAGAAAATTCCAACATGTTTCTCTTTTAGAAAACCCATAGCTCAGCCAAGGAGACTAAATGTTGACTCCAGCAGCTGACCTCAGTATGCCAGTGCTGTTTGAAGATGCAGGATTTCGTGATGTGGAATTAAAATGCAGTATGGTGATTCAGCATGGATGTTGCCAGCAACTCAAGCCCTGTGCAGATATTGCACTAAAACCTGCAGTTGACCTTCTTGGACAAATGTATGGATAGTGGTGGTAAAGGCCTGTAGTCATAACTGAGGCTCCTGCCAGGCTTGTGAGAGCAGCAGAGAGAGTGAGAAATACTTCAGATATAAAAAGAAAAGAAAAGAAAAAGAAAAAATACTTCAGATATAAAAACATCTATGCCTGGTCTTGTCCTTGAGCAATTCAGAGCACAATTAGGCATGGTAGCAATATCTGAGTATTTGTAGTTACAAATATATGGAAGGAAGGGTATGGAGGTGGACTTTCACTGTCAAACTGTGCATTGTGTTCTGGAGCACTTGCTAAGTTGTAAGCATATTAAAACTCTGAATTCAGTGGGACTGACTATCAAGTAAGAACCAATAATAGGTTGTCAGACTTTCAAGTTTAGAGTGAATTTTGAGTGGCACCAGGTTGGAAAGAGAAATGAGAAGTAGATTGAATGAATGAAGGATTAGGGGAAAGAAGAGCAAGCTGCAGAGTCTCACTTAGGGCAATTTATAGCAGGCTGCCTAATGTCCCCAATGGAGACTTTGTGGCACCATGGCTTCATTATGTCCATCTCAGTCATGCCCTGTTTATAATCCACATATGGTTTTGCCTGCAAAGCTGGGATTGGCTTGAAGTAGAATAACCAATGAAGCTTCTAAGAAGCTTCTCCTTAAGGGGAGGGATCTGAATGAGAAGCTGGGGAAAAGTAGAGCTGTGAGTAGAGCCAACAGGAAAGCCAGAGTTGCAGAACGTTAAGCCAACATCTTTAGCAGTCAGTAATTTATCTAGTCAAGCATCATGAGTGCAGATCTCAAATGTTATGTATTGTTACTGTGTCTGAGCTTTGTGCCAAGCTTCATAAACTGCAAGGATCTTGAGATCATACTTTTGGTTGGATGTTAGAGTTTAGCAGGCCAGTCTAGAGATGACATAGTTTTGAAGGGAATTACTGTTATTGGTTCTCAATATGAAGAGGTATTTGTATTGAATGCAGCTAATGCCTGAGCCTTGTGTAGATACCATTGCTTGCTAGGATAATATAGCACCGGCTCTGATTGGCCGCCTAAGTTGGCAGACCAATCAGGGAAGACTAGAGTAAAGTAGGAAATGCAAATAAGTTATTCTGTAGTATTTCTTATGATTGGTTATTACTCTTTTAGGTGTGGTTTTGACTGCTCTTGACTGTATATAATTGGGGTTTGTTGCTGGGTTGGTTGTTGTTGTTCTGAGCTGAATAAAAGAAATCACTGTTTTTGAGAAAGAGCTGCCCCAAGCCCAGTTTATAACCCCAAATTTATTTAGGGTTTTGTTTGTGGGCCTCTGCAGGAAGGCGGGAGGTGTGGCTGGGATTCTTCAGGCCTGGTGGGCCCAGCCTTGACCCAAACAAATGTCTATTTCTCACATGTGCTTAACTTGCTCTGGGATTTGCAGGTTGTCTCTCTCATCCAGGTCTGCCTTACGTGTGACTCCAAATGTCATTCCTGGACACCAAAGGATCAAACTGCCCTTCCAAAATGTTGGAAATATTTTTTTCTCTTTTTGTGAAATGATTTTTATCAGTTAAAATGTTATTTTTAATGCAAGGTTTTTTCATTGCCCCACCTTTTAAATTAAAGGGTTTTAAAAACTGAACTTCTTTTAGAGTAGGATTTGATTGACACTGATTATGTAACATATCTGTACACAGCACAGTGAGAAAAAAAACTTTCAAATAGTACTTCATGTTTTTGCTATCAGTGATGTTGAAAGCTGTATTTGACTTCCTGACCTATGTTAAAAACAACTCCTTGGCCCAGTTAGTTGTTGCAATAATCTCTTTGTTTTTATGAAGAGAAGAATTTTAATATGAAGTTCTTGGGGAATTGGCAGTACTGCTATCCCATAGCTTTTACTATGCAAATGTCTGGTAGAAAGTTCTTCTGATTTCCCCCCCTCTGTTTTTAAATGTTTTTCCCCAGTGAAGCTAATTTTTTGTCAATCAAATTGATTCTTGTCAATTGAGCGACCAAAGGTCACACAGTCATCAAACTAGTAACAGGAAAACATATCCTCCAGGTCTGAACGACCCATCACTCAACTCAGTTTGAAAAAAAAGAGTGTAAAATCCTTGGAGATGAAGATGAAGGGACAGACTGACAAAGGAGCTGGGTCTTTTTCTTTGCCCTCCCACTTTTATTTTAAGCACGTGCTTAAGCATGTGTAGTCTGGTTTAATTAGAATGGCTGCTTCAGGTCTCTTGTCCAAAATACCCCAAAGTTACTCAGAAGGCAGGTTCAGGATTTTTGAGATGGACTAGAGTGCTAGTCATGTGGGGTTTATATGCTTCAGTATATTTTATAACATTCAATAAAGGAAAGGAGGGATGTACTTAATGTAAGAGTAGCAGGAAATCACAAAGGCACTAGGGAGAGATGGGTGGGTGACTACTAGTGTTTCCTGATATGTCACCGTATGAAGGAGAAAGGTAGGAATGGGTGAGATGCCTTATTTCTTGAGTGCTGCCATTACAGTCTGAAAGTTACTAAGAGCGTGAAAACTCGGTGTGGCATCATAAACAAGCACTTGCCTCTGAGGATGGAAAAGGGACAGAGGCAATGGCCAGCACAAATTTTGGGTGGCTACCACTGCTGCCAAAGTTTTGTATCCCTTAGTGCAGGTTCTTCTTTGGCTGGAACTGTACAAAGGGTAGACATTCTTTCACACAGAAAGAAAATCAGCCCAATAACTTAATCATATTGATGAGTAATTATTTAACATAATTAAGAAATATATTAGGACAATAAACAGCCCTGATCCTGGTAATGTCTATCTGCTTCTGTTTGCATCTCTCTCTTTCTCTTTAGATATCACAAGAACATTGCTGTAAAGAAAAGCAAAATATAGCTACCACAGCTGGCAATGAATACCTTTGTTACTTAGAATCAGGATAGTGTTTCTGAAATAATAACTGATTCAATGATTTACATGACCCCTTAAACCTGATAGGCTGAGCATCTTATAGGAGTGGTTTGTATTCTTTACAGATTTGTCAAACACACAGAGAGATCTATGTGGAAAGGGCTGTCAAGTTGCAGCTGACTGATGGCAAGCCTATAGGGTTTTTGAGGCAAGAGACTAACAGAGGTGGTTTGCTATTGCCTGCCTCTGCATAGCAACCCTGGACTTCCTTGGTGGTCTCCCATCCAAGTACTAACCAGGGCTGATATCTGACAAGATTGGGCTAGCCTGGGCCATGCATGTCAGACTTATACACTGAATTAAAAATTGCCCCAGCTAGCCTACACATTCTAGCCACCCTACCTAGCCATAGTTCAAAGCCTTTAAAGGAAGTAAAGAATCCTGTCGGTTTTTATTTGCTTTCACCTAGAGAGAGAAGAAGGGGAAAGGCAACCATACGCTGTGGAGCCCATTAGTCCCTTGAGTGCAGGTGCCTGTTAACCCACTTCATACTTCCCTGCTCTAATGCATGCCTCTCTGGGACTTAGTCCTCACTCAGGTGGTGGTAGATTTGTGTTTGGGCTGTACCACTGCAGACAATGTGTAAGGGTTCACCTAACTTAATGATCCTCCCCATAAAGATATCCTTGAAGGGAGAAAACTATCAGTGTAATCTTGAACAGATTGATGTCAATGGACTTAGAAGGGTACAACTCTGCTAAGTATTGCACTGTAGGTGACAAGGGAAAGGATTCTGATATAGCCTTCTCCCTGATATGGTAGTTTTCTGTGAGGAGTGCCACCTGCAGTCTGACACGCTATAGCCTAGACACAGGCTAACCATTTCAGTTAAAACTAGGGCCGATTTCGCACTAGCGTTTGCCCCAGGTTTGCCCTCATGCTTGCACCAGAGCTTCTGGTCGATTTCACACCAGTTGCTCCAGGCTCACGTTTTGCTCTGGAGTATCACCCTGCTGCTCCGGAGTTTCCCTGGAGCAAACAAATCCTGTTTTTAGAGGATTTTCCTGTTTGCTCTGGGGGAGAACTCAAAATGAAAACACGCCCACTCACCCGCCTTTCATCAGGGCCGCCCCATTGTGGGAGTTTCTAAAAATTTTTGGAGAAAACCCTTTGTCATGCTATATCGAAAGGGCTGAGGCTCCAAGTGGGAAAATGAAGAAAATACTCCGGAGGAAACTGGGAGGGGAAATTCTGGAGAGAACGAGAGGCAACTGGCCAGTGTGAAATCGGCCTAGGTGTAATGTCACACAGCAGTAACTAACATCATGACAAAAAAGTGAACTGCACAAGAATGACACTGGAAATTGGGAATTAGTAATCAACTCAAAAGGTTTTAACAGCTGTACTGGGTACATTTTGTAATGCTGCCATGTGAACAAGCAAAAAGAAGTTGAAAACGGGGGTGGGAAATCTCTGTATAGGCTCTGTACATGTTGTAGAGGTATGTGTGATTTTTACAGATGTGAATACTTGGCATACTCTCTTAAGTTCCTCCTTATTGCTCGAAATGGTTTGGATGAAGGCTTCCTGAAGATGAAAATTAGGTTGATTTTGGCTCCCCCTCTTTCTCTCTCCCTTCTGCACTTGCTGTTTGAACGTAGGAGTTGCTTAATATCAATAATTTTATATTTTATTGCTGTTGGATGAACATTACCAAAATTTGTGTACCTTATCCAAGAACGTTTATCCATCTTGCTAGAAATCCTAAGAATGTTTAACTGCCAACAAGTCATTTTTCCAGTGCTCATTTTTAAAGTAGGCTTAATAGTAACCTACTATAGTAGATGTTACATTTACAAGTGAAAGGACACCAAAGTTGTACCGTGACAGCTGTGCCTCCTAGCTCCACTGTGTTTACTGTATACCTTGGCTGGTTGCTCCTCACTCAGAAGCTGAAGGAAAGTGGCTTGTTCTATTTTTACTTGCTGATTTCAGGAAGGGAAGTTATAGGTGGGAGATTAACAGAAATGAATAGAAATAGTAGTGATTTTGGCAATACAACCATGCATAAGGGGAGATCATGCTAGCCATGATTGTCTTGTTGCCATTTTGCATGAATAGGGCAATGCAAATACATGTATTTTCCAGTTGTGGTATGTGCAACTGTTCATACTGGAAGGGGTGTGGGAGAACATGCACTCCCATTACATGAGTATGGCATTCCAAAACTGTAATGATTGAAAAGAGCTCAAGAGTACAAGCTTTACAGAAACTCCAGATGAGAAAGAAAGATGGGCAAGTGTTTGGAAATTGTGAACAGCACTTGGGTCACGTTCAAATGGCTCTTTTGATTTAAAGGGCACGTCCAGACAGCAACATCTGGGAAATGTGTTACTTCCGTGATCAGCCTGCCAATCCCCGTCGGGGAGCCGTACTTAAAAAATAGTGGTGAAAGTCTGGTCTAAAGCTTGCTGATGGGCCAATGGCAGACTTTCCCCCATCTGGTCATTCCACCAGAGTGCAATCAGCCCGTAGGGAGTCTCCAGATCATCCCAAATGGCTGCCATTTTAAAAAAGTCTTAGTGATGCGTACATAACCGCTTAAACATGTGACATCCGCAGAGCTCTGCTCAAGCGATCCGGACAATTTAATGTTTCTGAAGGTCCCGTGATATTTATGAACTTTGTTAACTGAAATGGTACCTGGAGGAAGGTACCACTGGCGGTGCTTTTACCATTTAAGTCTGCGCATGCACAGAAAAACAAGTACACAGTGAAGCGCATATGTGCATGCGGAACAGGATTTTTTTTTAAAAAACCAGTTTAGACAATCCACCGCAGAATCACGCACAGTAAAGTGATTCACAGGGAAGCTCTCTGGTTGTGCAACACTGGATAAAAAAGATCTACATCAAATTAGAGCCGGGCCAATGGCGGGATTAGCTGCCTGCCTGAACCCTTGGACACTCAAAAAAGTCAGCTTTTTAAATCAAATGTTTGGAATTGCCCTAAATTATATTGCCATTGTTTTTACATGTTTGTTCCTTGCACCATGTTCTTGCACTGTGCACATCCTGTACCATCACTTGTCCAGCATCCTCTCCCCTGTCCAACTCATCCAAACAAAAAATATATTAACTTACAAAAGTGGTGCTATCCTTGGTCATCCTGAGTCATCTAGAAAGGTGCTGGTGTTGGGGGAACTACATGGTATTCCAGTCTTTCCATGGTATTCACTTGTATTCTAGTCTTTCCATTTTGCCTGTCCAACTTCCAAAGCTCAGCATGTCTATTATTTGTGTTCTAAATGACACAGAAGACATATTTCTGCTTGTCTTCTCTTTTGTATTATTTACTGCCTGAATACCTGGGCCCCTGGTTTGGAAAATAGACCTTTTTTGGACTGGCAAAGATAGATAGTTCTGTCCCCTGCTTTATTTATTTATTTATTTATTTATTAGATTTATATCCTGCCCTCCCCACCAGGGCAGGCTCAGGGTGGTTAATACAGACATAGGCATTGTAAACAATAAGACAATAAAACAATATAATAATTTAACAATTTAAAATCAAACAAACCATTTAAGATACAACTCACATAAGAAACCAGAACTGTCTTAACATCCACCATAGGGAAAACAGCAGCTGGTGTCTGGCTCCTTAGGGCTTGAGTTCTGTCATATGGGCATAGATGTTAAGCTGGTGGTCAAAAGTGGATGGTAGGGCGTAGTATTCAGTTAGATGGTAAATCATTTAGTGTAGCGAAAGAGTACCGTCTTTCAGGCCCTACGGAATTCCAATAATTTTTTTACCCTTTGCTTTACCTCTTTGGTGGCTTCTTGCCTTCACTTTCTTCCATTCATATGATTGGAGTGACTCATTTTTGATGTGGGCTCCAGTACTGAATGCTTTGTATTATTTCCATTGCTTGAGTTTGTTAGTTCTCCAGCCTGGCTATTTATATTATTTCCCACAATAAATTTTCTTTTTTGTTATCACACTGTTCTTAGTATTCAGTACAAACTTGTGAAGGCACCTCAAGAGAATCTCATATAGACATTGTGTTTGGTCACTGCCCAGATGTGGGGATGGGGAGGGGCATTCCTGTGAGACCTATGTCTGTAGCCCTTTTAGCACAGGTGAGTGAGATTTGGCAGAAGGAGGGGCTTCTTCCATGTGCTCAACCTATTTATTTTGAATCTGGGTTCACATTGAAAAGTGAACCACATGCTGGATCACATTGAAAAGTTAGCCATATTCATCCTGACACATGTAATTTATTTATTTATTTATTTGATTTCTAAGCTGCTCTCCCCGCGATTGCAGGCTCAGAGCGGCGTACAAGACCTGGTACCCCAGGATTCCAAAACATACTAAAACTTAAAACAATATAAAACATTATGTTTAAAACCACACAATAACACAATTAACAATCTAAAGTGCTCAACACTCAATCCTAAAAATTCAGATGGTGGCAGCCTAATCACTCCGGAACCCCTGTTTCCTTGTGGCAGATGGTACAAATAGCGGTCAGGCTTTGGCTGTGATCACATGGCCCCTTTAAATCTGGGAGCCCTCCTGGATTAAAGGGGCCACATTTTTTTACCTTAGGTTGGGATGTTTACACATTTCAACCCCTTGTTTACACATCCCAACCCCTGCGGTGGCAGGCGGCGGCGCGCGGAGAAGGAGGAGGCAGCAGGTGATGGAGGAGGCAGCGACAGAGGAGGCGGTGGCATCGCTGGACAAGGCAGAAGAAGCAGCGGCGTTCCCAGGGGAAGCGGCAGCGGTGGGAGCGGCTGCAACAGCGTTCCCTGGAGTTCGGCAGCGGCTGTTGGCGACGGCAGCTGTTGGCAGCGGCGGCTGTTGGCGGCAGCGGCTGCCGGGCAAGGCACCCTTCCTCAAGCCCACCAGCCATCTGGTAAGTGTGGGGTTTCCCCCCCCTTTTACACTTGGGCGCTTGAGTGGCCAAGCGCCCAAGTGTAAAAGGGGGAAAAAATGGCGGGGGGGGGCCATCTGGACAGCCCTGCTCTCGCATTGATTGCGAGAGAGGGCTGGCCAGATGGCTCAAATGCGGGTTCCTTCCACGACTCCTGGGAAAACTGTTGATTTTCCCGGGGTCAGAAAATGCAGGAGGAACCCGCATTAGAGCCCGCTTCGGCGCGCGGCCATTGTAGACTGCCCCTTTAAATGCGGGAGGAAATAGTCCTTCCTCCCACATTTAAGGGCCGTGTGACCGCAGCCTTTAATAGGTATACTGCAGGAGGAAAACAGGGAGGAGGAGGGAAGGTGGAAGTAGCGGCCCCTACTCATATGCCTGCTGTGCACATGTAGCGGCCCCTACTCATATGCATGTTTGCTGTGCACATGTCTTCCTACCCGCATATGGTTAAAGCGGGATGTAAATGTTTTTATGAATTCATGCTTAAAGTTTTGGGGGTTTTGTGACCCCTTTGTGGTGTCCATGAAGTTTGAGTTGGCTCTTAATCTTAGATGGCCACTTTGTCCCCTCTTTCTCTGAGATTCTCTTCTTAAGCATATGAAACCATATTAGCCATTTCCCTAGTTATCCAAGTTCATGCTATATATTCATATTACTCCATGTCAATGTAATCTTATAGAAATAGTATGCCATACTAATAGCTCTTAGACTGCTCTGCTTATCTTTGCCCATCTTTTCTTGCTCTAGTAGTTTTCATGGCAGAAAGCCAAGGTTTTTTAGGGAGGATGAAGCCAATTTGCATAAGCCAGGACTGTTTCTTCATAATAAATATTAATAATTCAAATAATTAAATATCATTAGCACTGAAATGCATATCAGTTCTATGGAAATGTTCATTATGTGATAAAATAAAAGTGTCTGTTGACCTTTTGGTGAGAATGCAAAGTAGTTCCATACAAGTGGCATTAAACAAATTACACTTAATCTATTAAAAAAGCAAACTTTTTTCTGTTAAAGTAGTATGATTAAGGAATGTATTTACTGTGTCTTTATTAGCTAGCTGAAAGCTGTGAGAAAGAGACAGGACTGTGGTAGATTTGTTTGATAGACTTATGGCCCAGAACTGGTTAACTGGGGCAGGTTAGGCTCAGTAGCAGAACATATGCCAAAGGTCCAAAGTTCAGTGCTTGGTATCTCCAGTTAAAGAGCATCAGGTGTTGATGAAGATATTTCTTTGCCTGAGACCCTAGAAAGTTGTTGCCAGTCATAGCAGGCAGACCTGAGCCAGATGGACCAATGATTTGACACAGTATAAGACAGCTTCATATTTCAAAGTCAATGAATACACTGAATGATTGAGAGGGACTGATGAGAACAGCAACACTGGAGACACATGAGAAATCAACCTTCGAAGAACTCTTGCAAGTTATGACAACTTCTTATTCATGTAGTTTGAACAGACTAGACCCTAGATAACTTCTTGATAATTTATAATTTGCCATTTCTCAGACAAACACTGTTCAGCATATATCAAGGGTTCCCCAACTAAACTTCGGCTGGAAAGGTTAGGCTGACAAACAGCAACTTCTTCAAGGCCAGCCAATGATACAGAACTATTTGACAATTTGATATTGAGGCTTTGTAGTTCAAATCCAGCAGTTAATCCATTATAGTCTATAGTCTGCATTATAATATTTGGTGTTATACACTAAATGCTCAGTGTGCTTCACGTGTATTTATCTCAATGTTACTCACAACAGCCCTATAAAAGGAGACACTGGGTTGGACCCAACCAACTTTTTCACTTGTGAAAAAAGAGGAGATGGTCCCCTCTGAGCACCAAAAAGACTATGCTGAGAATAATGGCATCTGTGTTATTACAAGTGGAGGGAATGTGGAGGGGTCCACTGATTTCTAGCATGTCAACATGAAGCTCACTGCTAGGGTTGCCAGCCAGGATGGGGGCCAGGAGCATTTGGGGGTGGAAAATAGGGGGACACAATATCATTTGATGCCATGACATCGCTTTCAGGGGAGTGCCATAGAGTTTTTACCAAAGAGTTCTGGGGGATTCCTAAAATGTTGTGTGATGCCTCTGCCCTGTTTTGCTCCTACTGCTACATTGAGCGAGGGTGGTGGCTGGAAAAGAGGGTACAGAAGGGCAACCTGGCAAGGGTGCGATAGACCCATCTAGATTCAAGCTGTATGTTGGTTCCATACATCCTTAATGATAAAAAGGTTGCAAGGGTGATTTCCGCCGATTCCAGCACTTCAAATACAGGCCTTTGCATTGCCACAATGGTGTTCATGCAGTTCCCTGACTGCCTGTAGCAGATAGGGAGGGGTCAGTGAGCTGCAGTAGAAAAATCCTACTTTGTGAACTCCATTCTGCTCACAGGTCTTGCAGGACCCAAGTCATTGACTGCTTCTAACCACTTTCTGAAGATTTAAGAGCACTTGTGTTTTCTTAAGAGATCAACAACCTTCTAGTGTTCCAAGGGTCTGTTGATACCCAAACTTTCAATGGGCTGCAGAGAAGAGGGGAATTGATGGAGATCACCACCCCCTCTTGAGAAAAGAGCCCTGAAGTTTTTGGGTGGTTGGATACAGGCTGTGTCTGGCAAGAAGGAAAATTATTTAAAGAACAAAATGCTTATAATCTATTCAACCCTTTCTATATTTACATAATGGCTGGATTACTATGTGTTTTTTTTCAATTTGAAAAAAAATGTTTTGGACCAGCTTTGTGGCCAAACACACTTTGAAAATTCAGGATTTGCATTTGTACGTCCAGAAAAGCCTTTGGAAAATGCACATTCTGCTCTTCTACAACATAAGTGGAAGGCAGACAATGCCGCAGATATCTGCTGTCCTTGCATTTCTCCTGTTCTTGTGAGCACTGCAGGAATCCATCTTTTGGAGCAAAGGAAATGGATTGAGAAGGCAAATACCTTGATGTTACTTATGCTCTTGATCAGCAGGGGAGCTCTGTTATAATGGTGTACCTGTATGCTCAGTAAGTTCTGAGTCTATTACTAGCAAGCTCTCCAACTTCTTTTCCAGGGAGCATCAGGCATACAATGGTGAGAGTATAAGGCAAGATTGGCCCTTTGCAATTGCCTTTCATAGCTCTGGTATGAAGGCCTGGCACCAATTCTCAGTAAATCCTAACAGAAGAATGTTCTGATGGGCCCCAGCAGTAGCCCTATGCTGAGAACTCTAGGGGTGCTAGCTCATTGTCATTGCATCCAATCTATTCTAAGAAATGCTCTCAATTCTCAACACCTTTTGAAATACCAATAATTCTCCTCTTCTAATGTGTTCTGTAGATTGAACAATGGTTACCAGCACACCAATTGCAAATGCCACAGACTGCGGTCCAAATGTTGCATTCTTTAACCCTTCCATTTACAAGAAGAAGAGCCTAGCTCATTGGCACACAGTTACTCACAGCGGATAATAGATCTTTCTCAACCCAAGGGTTTTCAATTGACTGAAACCTCAGCTGTTGCGATTTCTAGGCCTAATGAGGCTCTGCTCACTATAACTCCACTTGTGTTTTCTGATGTGGGCAGGAGTCAAAGTCAAGATATCTCTTCATTTCTCCCCCCCACCAAAAAAAACCTCCTCAAAGCCCAGCCATGAAGTCTATATTTGAAAGCAACTTGACAGACTGTGATAAGTCTAGCAAATTTTAGAGAAAAGGACAGAAAGACCAACAGATAATAAAAAATAGGGTACGTTTTTATTACTTGTAGATCTCTATACATTAACTGTTTTCACTAAGAGCTGGAACATGAGAGAGATACTAGGAGACAGCTGTTCCTAATATAAGTAATTTGGAGGACAACAAAGTAAGAACAGGAGGAGCTTTTAGAAGTCTATAAATTAGTAAAGAACCACCTCACTGACTTGGATACTTCAGGGCAGAATATCTCTTCCCCCCTGATTTTCTTTTGTCTAAGCTAAATAATAACCAGTTTTTTCTATCTTTCATCATATGGTTTTCCTTATGGAGCCTGTATCAGCTACATAGTTTTCTTCTGAATTCTTTTTTCAGTTTAACAACCTTCTTGATCTCTACAACCCTGAAAGGATCTCAGTATTCCAGATGTGGAGGAGCTGTAATCTAAAATAGCACTGGCTTTTTCGATTACGGCATAATGTTCTTGACTTGTGTTCATTTTGTTAACCACCATAGCATTTTTGAGCCTATGTACATTTACTCAGAAGTAAATCTAGCTGCTTTCAGTATACAGCTAAGTGCACAGAATGTTTGTAGCCCAGATCCTTCTATGAAATGCTGTTGATGCCAAGTTACTCTCCTGTCTAACACATGTATACGTGGTTCTTTTTTTGTATACTTAACATTTTAATCTTGCTGGATTTCATTTTGTTGCTATCTGTCCAGGTCATCAGTATATTGAGAACTGTGCCAGTTCTGGAACTGGAGCTCAAGGAGAACCAACATAACAAGGTGGGAGAAATTTCACTAACAAGAAACTATATCTGCACTTTGCTGAATAGAGAGACCTAAGCATGCTGTTTCTCAGACTGGATGAAATGGACAGCGGATGTGGCAAAATAAAGACTGAGGAGCTCCAGGGCTCATTTCGTAGCAGGAGCTCCTTTGCATATTAGGCCACACACTCCTGATGTAGCCAATCCTCCAAGAGCTTACAGTAGCCCCTGTAAGAAGAGCTCTGTAAGCTCTTGGAGGATTGGCTACATTAGGGGTATGTGGCCTAATATGCAAAGGAGCTCCTGCTACAAAATGAGCCCTGAGAGCTCCTATAGTGGCTATTCTAGTTACGCCCTGTCACTTTCCTGAAATGATACCATAAACTTATACTAAAGGAAGAGCAAATTTTTCTTGTTCCATCAGTATCTAAACATTCCAGTCATTTCATCTTCATTCCTACTTAATTTTGGCTTATTTAATTACTTCATGTATAGTCTGTCTTCTCCAATGAAACTGAAGGCAGTTAAAAATAATACAGTTAAAAATAATACAACCAGATCAGTATAATACATACAATCAACAATGCAATAATATGGGGTTAGAAATTACAATTTAGAGAGTAGTGCACTAACAACTATGAGAATTCCTAAAGTTAACCCCAGGACTGGAGCACTGCAAATTTTGCATCCGCTTTCAATTCATTCCTTTGTATCTTTGCCCCTGTATACACTGATGAAACCCCGGGGGGGGGGGGGGGATCCTGAAGTGATTGTATATATGCTTGTATCAGGAGTCTTTCTGTGGTGTGTTTAATTACATGCATATATGGTTCTGCATATTAGTAAAATGTCATACAAAATAATCTTGATGCAGCCATTGTGCTCCTACAGCAAAAAAGGCCTTACAGCTTAGATGCAAGGCCTCTGGGGCACTCAGCTCCCCACAGTGCAACTGAAAGGGTACCTGATCACAGGTCAGCAGTATAAATACTCATGGAGACCCATGGTGTCCAGAGTAGTCTTCACAGATAGCTCGATATGTCCATTAGCAGGTAAACAGGATCTCTTTGTTACATTACACAGCAATACTCTTCCCCAGGACACCATACAGCTGGATACTTGGAACCAGTTTCTTTGGTGTCATCCCAGTCAGGAATGACCTCCAATACACTCATTGATTTTTAGGATGCATAGTTACTGTTGTGTAATCTTGCTGGGCTTAATGCTCCTGCCAAAGACTGTCTGCCCTGATTCTGCTCTGGCAAGTCTTTTTATGTGCCACAGGGTATGGCTTCCACTTATAAATGCACCCCATCTTGCATCACTTCTAGGTCAACAACATTTATTTCCTATTCCTGGGTATTTTCTTCCAGGTCATGAGCTGTTTGTAAGGGTGAAGTGTCAGCCAGCACTGTGACCATATGTTCAATCATACATCACAGGAAACCCACATGGATATCAATACAGATTGTATGTACATGCTGGGGTAGGTTGCCAGCCCTGTGCCAGCAACCCTGTGGAGCTGGAGCTGGCAACCCAGTTGTAAGACTTGGGAAGTGGAAACAATTTTGGCATGTGTCATTCCAGTATGCAACATCACTTCCAACACAAAAACTGGAAGTGATGTCATCACATTGGGGGCGATGCTTTATGATTCATCCAAAACTCTATCCTAGAGTGTCACACTAATGCAGTTATGTCACTTCCACTTTTGCATTGAAAGTGATGGTGTGCTTCGGTGCAATGCCAAAAAGCCACCTAATCTTCTCCCCTCCTGGCCTATGAAGTGGACAGGGGGCCTGTGCTGGGAGGTTTGAGGAGATCTGTCCCCCCCCCCCCCCGCAGGGACTTCACATTACCACTGGGATGTATAATTTATTCAGCAGGCATGGTCCCTAGCTCCTAGACTTCAATGAGGAGTTCATTCTCCATCTTTATTCCACACCCCTTTCCTTTTTGCTATCACCAGCATGTTGTGCTAAAGTTGTTCAGATGCAGCCATGTATATCCCTCCATACTATATGTATGTTGGTAAACTTAGGCCAGCTTAGACTTTTATAAGAGGATTCGGAGAATGACCACATAACACCATAATATAACATCAGAAAAAAATAAAACATAACTTTATTTGTACAAACAGTTATTACACCATGCCTTCATTTGACAGTGTCCCCCAGTTAAAATACAGCTCCAATAAATCAAGAAATATCACAACACAATACCAGGACAACTAACATTCTCAAGATGGCAATTTCCAGAAGTCCAGTTGAGCCTGTCTGTATGTCAGATGGATCAAGGATTAGGCAGTAGATATTGACCACCTATAACTTGTCTCCATATGTGGGGAAAAGCGAGGTGGTTGGGGGGCAGGGGAGGCCACTATGCATGGATGTCTGCTGCCTCAACCAAATTTTGTCCTGATAATTCATGACCAAAGTGCCCATTCATACATGCATATCCGTACCTGATTTTCAGAACTCGGTTAATCAGTCCTTGATGAATAACAGGTCAAAGTGTGAACCACTGAAAAGTACTATGCTCAAGGTGATACTGACTTTATCTATGGTGTTCTCTGTCTCTGATGTCTCTTTCAAGATGCAGGTTGTATCTTGATGCCACATGTGAACAGGGACCAAATTGTGCATCCCTCCAAATAAATTGGTTGTAACATAATAGAGCTCTCAGTACACTAACCGTCCTTTTCAACTCTCTACTGATACAACTTTTCAAAATGAATGTCTCTGTCAACCATTCCTGATCTTCTGCTTTGCCTCAATGCCACCCATACTCAAACTGCCCCCAAACCCAAACTCCTCCCAAAACTCAGTTTTCTAATTAAATATTTACATACTAAGCCACTCAGTCTTAATCTTTTGTAACTTGCAGAATATACAGTTCTTTCTTATGTTGGAGTAGGTGTATACAGATTCCCATATCTTACTCCAAAAGCATGGAACTCTTAGGTGCAATCCATAGTAACCACTAGTTAAGGCTACCTGCCAAGCATCATCCATTATATTATCATTATACATGGCATTTTAAAAAGCTATACTTGACTTAAATTTTGTAATATAACTGGAGATATATAACAATTTAAAGAGGCCAGACTATGAAGCTTTTATTATGGGTATGAGTATAAAATGAAAGAAATTAGACATTTGTGCATGCCATTTAAGAAGTACCTTCTCTAACGCTTTTCACTAAATCCAACAAGAAAATGCTGCTCTGGATATGTGGGCATAAGATACCAAGACGACTGCCGACTCCATGAAAATTTAATCTAATTTAAGAAATTGAGATTCTTGGATGTTTTGACCTACTTTGAAAAGGGCAAATTAGTGCTGGCACCTTTAGCTGTACTTCTTAACGAAAACCATCTGCTATAAATGAAGAAAGTTGTCATAAACAGTACTGGACTGAAAATGTAGAATTGCAGAACAGTAATATATAGCAAACATAAGATCTTTCAAGGATGCAGAGATAAGAGATAATTTCCATTGATAGGAAGAACTCAGTGAAGAATAGGACATTGAGCTGGTGTCATCAGAACCTTGTGATGTGCCAAAAAGAGCTTAGTATCATCACAGATTGCCTCATTTGCTTCTGAGGTAAACTAACATGATGATTTTCACCAGCATTACCTAGACTTCCATGAGTGCTAAAAGGTTACCTTGTGATTCTACAGATGCTCACATTTGTGGAGAAAAAGCAGTTTGTGGAAATGTGGCATCTAAAATACCATCAATCAGCCTGAGCCAGGGAATG
Organism: Lepidodactylus listeri; assembly: GCA_029233225.1. NCBI lineage: Eukaryota > Metazoa > Chordata > Lepidosauria > Squamata > Gekkonidae > Lepidodactylus > Lepidodactylus listeri. The sequence continues at coordinate 44,799,282 of JARCFY010000006.1, read as the reverse complement.
GAGAGTGGTTACCAAACCTTAGCCATAAGAAGAAGAAGAAGAAGAGAAGAGATTGGATTTATATCCCGCCCTTCACTACCCAAGGGAGTCTCAGAGCGGCTTACAATCTCCTTTCCCTTCCCTTCCCCACAACAGACACCCTGTGAGGTGGGTGGGGCTGAGAGAGCTCTGAGACAACTGTCCTTGAGAGAACAGCTGGTACAGAGCTATGGCTTGCCCAAGGTCATCCAGCAGGTGCAAGTGGAGGAGTGGGGAATCAAACCTGGTTCTCCCAGATTAAAGTCCACGCACTTAACAACTACACCAAACTGGCTCTCTATAAATGACCTTATCTTCAAGACAAGCCTAGCATCTGTGAAAGGGAGGCTGGCATGTGACAGGATGATTACAGTGGCATCCTATATAAACACATGCAGTGGCCATTTATGCTTTGCTGCTTGCACAAAGTCACATATGACACTGGGACAATGCAACAGGACATAACGCTGTGCTGGTGCAACAGACATTACCCTCAGCTCTTTGTTAACATTGCTTTGCTCTAATTATAGAATCCCCCATAGCACAGAAGCAAAAGCAACAATAATGATATTAACTCATAAAGTTATAAAGTTAATTTTGGATCCTTCAGACTTAAGAGAAATAGTTTCCACTCTTTTCAAACTTAAAATCCACATTTAATCTTAACCTGCACTTGCTTCTAAGTTCTCATTGCACTTTTCTTCATTTTCTTCCCATCTTCTTTCAATTAAAACAACTTTTAATCAGAAGAGAAAATGGTAATGCCACAGGTGCAATCCATATTAAGTAAAGGCCTGACTCACTTGCATGTCCAGATCCAGCACCAAAACCCTATGCATTATCCCTGTTTCTTTATCCATATGGTTTTACCATAGAGTTTCTGGATGTTTCCTAGAGCTAGCCACCATCACTTCTGGGTTTTCCCCAGAAGTGGAATGACGGTACATGCAACACTGACTGCTCAGTGTGGCAGCAGGCGACTCAGGTTACCTAGAAATCTACCTGAGCAGTAAAGTTATTGTTAAATGAAACTCATACTGTACAGAGAGCTAACCCACATGACCTGAGTGAATTCTAACTACATTAGAGAAATATTGGCTAGAATGGGCCTAAATGATCCATTTCACAAAGCATCAAATGGATCGGGCTAGAGATCTAAGAACAGTCTTCTCTCAAAAATGCCAACCTGGCTAGGGACAGTCCTACATGTGTGTACTTGTAGGTACACTACATGACACTGAGTTCATTTCTGTAACGATAATATGCAAGTCCATAATATATATAACATCACCTATAGCAAATGCAATCCAAAGCAATTTTTAAAAACATGCTTAGAGACAGCTGGATCTGAGTAAAGAAAAAGTGGTCCTGAATTCTTCCGATAGACCATTTCTAGTATATGTAGGAATACTGAAGATACTTGAATGTATATTGATTACTGCTCAGACTCACAAGATTAATTCTTAGTAGCAGCACTCCATGGCAATTTTATGACTGAATATAAAATGTGATGGTAGCACAACCAACCATTTTCTGATTGCTTCCTACCAGATTTTACCTCTTACTTCTAATGCAAGAAAAATGTCAGTACTCTAGCAATTTTTTTTGTCTTTTCACTTGAATGTGTGTGAGACTTTCCAGCAAGATTTTGAATGGAGGAAAGGGGGAGAGGGGGACAGTTCTTCTAAAAGTTTAAACTGCCTATTTATTTGTTTCAGATTGTCAGGTGTCTGGTTGTCACTGAAGTTGCTTAGAAAATGTGACTGTTTTGAAAGTGCATATCTTAAAAGTAGTATGCGCTCTTCTGCAATCGTGTCTTTGAGCATCTGAAAAATATAAGTGTTCACAGGGGTCCCCTCTTACCGCCCAATGAGGTTCATGCTTAAGAGTGTTACATACAGTTCCATCCATGCTCATACATTACAGAGGTAGTTTAATCATCCGTAAGAAATTACTAGCTTCTCTGTTCGTGAAGCATGACATTTCAATTGCACAGCCAATAAAAGAATTACACAAGGAGAGCTGAAATGATTTACTGTATGGAAAGCCACAAGACCAAGGTTACCATGGTGAACTTGCCTTTCTGTGCACACAAGGTCAAGTGAGAGTGACCCGCCCGGTGGACAACCTTCAGTTCTAACAGAGTAATATATTGCTCCAAGAATGGTTTGTTGGCTTCCTTTTTAAATAACGACGAATATTTAACCTTTTTGTTTTGTTTTGTTTGGGGAGGGAAATCACAAGATGTTGTTTTCGAGGTACGGCGAGAGAATATAGGAAAAATGCACTTTGTGCACCAGCAATATTTTTTTTAACAAGTAACTTCAGTTTTATGATTTATATTTCCTACACTAATCTTCAAGAACTATGTACAGGGACTTCCATATCCATGTGCACGTGTGAAACAGAAGAGTCTTTTCCTTTCTCTCTCTCTCTCTCTCTCTTTTTTTTGGCTCTTCATTGTACATCACGAAACTTCTTGCCACTGTATCTAGGATGATGCAGTGCTGGGGGGGGGGGGATGGCAGACACTATTAAAATGTTTGAATAAAATAGTCACATAGAAACTGCAAAGTTCATCTAATGTTTATCTGAAAAACATTTTGTTGGTGCAGGAAATGAAGACTGTACTAATAAATGTCTCTTGAATTACATATGCTGTATGAAAATGAAGCCCTGTGGGTTATGAATCTTGGATTTAAAGAGGAAGTCATCAAATATTTAAGGTGAAAATGCAGTAACACATGCTAGCTGTCATGTGTAAATTTGGTGAATGTTATGACAAGGTTTTTAAAACATTCATAGTTGGAGTATTTTTATGAAAATATTCATTAATTCAAACCGACATTCATATTGGGTAACTTGCATCCCCTCCCCATCTAGATGCATGACTGATCATTGTTAAGCTGCAAAAATATGGGTGAAATATATAGCAATCGTGTCTAAATTATACATTATAAGGCATACATATTGGTATGTTGTCATATTATGCATTAAATTTAGTGCATAAATCAGGTTGTTATAATTCTGATGTTGCCAAAAGGCAGAAAATGTGACAAATACAACTAGGCATGTAGATATTATCATATTCTATAATTCAATGAGCATTTGTTTTATGTAAATGAACTCCTGTTAATAAAAATTACACTCATTTGTTACCCCAATTCCATATGATAATTATAAAAGCTTCTTTTTTCCTGGAAAATCATTGCAAAATGTGAATAATCCATTTGTTTAATATCTTTATAAACAACATTCTACTACCAGATTAGCTGTGGAAAGGGAAGCATTATTGATTTCAGTAATAATTTTATAATATTGCTGCATTGCAATGCCGAAAGTGCTAATCTAATTTTTGTGGCAAACACTATGCATTTAAAGCAGTGCATGAACTCACAAAAATATGAAATATAAACAATATTTATTTGATACTAGACGTTAGTGTGGAATCCTCAGAATATGGAGAATTGCAAATAAAGACAGTGATACTTTAACATAGCAGCCGGTAAAAATTGCAACAGGAACTGAGTTTAATACATCTACACTACTAAAACATGTCACTCTGCAGACATTGCACAGATACTTCAATCTGCAGATCCTTGCAAACAGCAGTTGGCTACGGCTTAGTGGTACCATTTCAAGTTTTAGTATATATGTGGGGAAGATGATGGGTAGAAAGGTTTCACTAAGGGCTCACTTCACAGCCACATTGAAAGGTATTCTTGAAGCTATATTTAAGATGTAGATTTTAAGAGAGTTTATTGTAGCTACTTCTTTTACAGTGCCATTCAAAACAGAGTCCACTGAAGTTAGTATCTGTTCATCTTATACTGTTTAGATAATTTATATTCGACTTTTAAAGCAGCTTGCAACATCATTCTCCAGTCCTCTATTTTTTCCTCACAACAACCCTGTGAGGTAGGTTAGGCTATGAGAGAGTGACTGGCCCAACAAACTTCCATGGCCCACATCCTAGTCTAGCACTCTAACCACTACACATGTTGACTCATAATGTCATAATACATATACATTATAAAAGCATGAGCAGTGGGGGCTCATGGAGGTGAATTTCCCCCTCCTTCTCCCAGCAGCCTTTGCTGAGGGCCTAGAGACTATTAAAAATTGCAGTGGAGAGTATGGAGAAATGAATTTGTCTTTTGGATTGAGCAAAACCTTAACTTTTAGTTTTAAAAAGGTTTTCTCTTTCTTGAAGAGAACAGCCAAGAGAGGGAAAGTCTATTGAATTGCTCTCCAGCCTCACCTCAGCCACTCTTTAGAAATGCTAATAGTTCTCTGGCTGGAGACAATGGGGGGGGGGTTTGACCACCCCACTGGAAAGGTGACATTTAGCAGGGAACAGAGTTTTGGAGGCTGAAAATTCTAGAGAAGTTTTATCCTGGAGACTTCAGGAAAAAAACTTATTTGATCTGCCCTCCCTAGGGGGCGGGCAAACAGAGATGATAAAACTCCTTTGCATACAAAGGAGGGTCTCAGGGTCTCTTTTTGCTGATTCAATCCAGGCAGACAGGTAAAACTTACTTGAGCTGCCTTACCTAGGAGTGGGTAAACAGACGATAAATCTCCTTGGCATAGAAAGGAGGGTCTCTGGCTCTCTCTTTTTGCTGATTCCATCCAGGTAGTTTAGTTTATTTATTGTTATGGTCATTTGACCAAACATATAATCAGTTTTACAGTTTGCACAATAAACACCATTTACAGGAGAAAACATGATTTAATAAAACTTAAACCTGGTTATGATACAATTTCCTAAGTAGCCTAAGTAGACAGAATTTTCTTGGGTTCCTACTGAAGACAGCTATTGCCATGTGGAGATTGTAGGCCTGATCAAAGACTCCAAGGTAATGGCAACCTTTTAGAACCACTATACTTTTTAAGTTAAGGAGCCTACCTTAGAATAACATTCACTAGGGCATGTACAGAGTGAGGGACAGAGGAATTGTGTCTTTTTGATTTCTTGCTCAGTCTGTTGTTGGGTTGAGAGTATGCATGTGGACATTTTCTTTTTAATAAATGTTTATAATTTTAATGGTTGGTAGCTGTTCTCTGTACAGCCCCTCCACCATTTCAGACACACTATTGTAAAATGAGTGCCAGGAGAAGGGGGGCAATTAATTGGCAAGTTGGTATTTCCCCTAGTGATGCACAACTGCAGTAAGCTGTCCCTGTGGTAACAAGATGCTGGGTTGGCAGAAACACAGGCACAAGGTGAGGCCTTAGAATGGAAAGCTAGGAGCCCTAGTTGTCTCAGAGGCTAGTTCCTATAAAGGACAGGTAGTAACTGTGATTGAACTGAAAGAAGGAGAGAAAAGACTCTCTAAGGGTTAGGAAACCTGGGTGTGTGGCACATGTCAGGCAGAGACCTTGGACAGCTGCTCATGCCCAGATGCCTCAGAAGGCATGATACAACAGGGCCTGCAGTTCAGAGGGGGGCTATTCTGCCACAGGTAGTGTGAGGAAAGTGTGAGGATGAAGAATCAGCAAAATCAACCCAGTTCTCATCAAAATTTCTCTTGTGCCCACTAAAAGTTTACTCTGCTATGCTTCCACCAAAAATAAAAGGAGGAGGCGGTGGCAATTTCCCCATCTTAAACACAGCTCTCCTGAGCTTCAGTTAATTTTTTGTTTACAAGGGCTGTGCAGGGAGAAGGTGGAAAATCTGTCTCTGAGAACTCTTTCTGTTCACTCCTTGAGCAATCAGTCCATCAATTATAGCAGAGTTATCAACTGCACATTCCAGGGGTTTTTTTTTGTTTTAAAATATACTCCCTAGTTTAGATGTGAATAGGAGGGCTCCTCTAAAGCTGCTCATGGCTGGTCAGACAGGCTGCAGAAGCAGCATCTCTGCAGACTATCTTAGAACAAGGTTGCCACTTACCCAATAATGGTGGAGGACATCCCAGTGACACTCCCTGCTCACTGCCCTCATTCAATGTGGGGAGTCACTTCCTGTCCAATGGAGTCACTTCCTGTTTTAGAACAGGCTGTAATATCATGATACTCTAAAAATTTCAAAATCAGAGATATTTGAAATTCCTAGAGCATCATGATGTTTTGAAACAGGAAGTGACTTCCAAGAAGACTCCACCGCCCAATGCTTCTGGAGATTGCCAGTCCAGGGCTGGCATCACTACTTGGAGCTGAATGGGGCAGTTGGATCACAGATATGGGGGATACCCAATTTCCCCCCTGCTGCTTCCACCAATTGCAAGGTCAGCTGCAGAAGCAGTGCCCCTGCAGCCCTTCTTATTGTCCAACTGGACAGTAGTCTGAGGTGCAAGTGGCAATAGAGTTTAGCACCCAAGCAATTTACCACCCCAAGTAGCTGTTTCAATTCTTTAGACAGGTAGGTTTGCTACTTTTCTGGGAGGACAGGAAATTTTAGCTTTTAGTTTTACTCCTGCCCTATCTGGTGGTGGTAGAAAGTGCTGACTTATGGCAACTCCATAGGGTTTTCAAGGCAAGACATGTTCAGAGGTAGTCGCCATTGTCTGCTTCTGCTTCATGACCCTGGCATTTCATGAGGGTCACCCATTCAAATACTAGTCAGGGCTATCCTTGCTTAGTTTCTGAAATCTGATGAGATCAGGCTAGCCTTCATTTGAGTATATGCAAGTAAACTTTTGCCTAATCTAGAAGGTGCAATAAAAGAAAATTGAACATGGACTCATGCTTATACAAAACCAGAAAGTCTTTCCAAAGCCTAAGATGGTGCAATAATTGGTGGAAAGCAGTGTTCCCTCTAAGCTGAGTTAGTGTGAGCTAGCCCACAGTGTTTTAGCCTCCAGCTCACACATTTTTGTCTTCTCAGGAAGGATGGCTCCAGAGCAAACTAATTTATGCAGTAGCCAAATCACTCGCGTACAACATTAATGCCAGTAGCTCACAAAGTAGAATTTTTGCTCACAAGACTCCACACCTTAGAGGGAAAGTAGAAATACTGTGCACAGAAGTCCCAATCAGTATGATAAACTTTGGAGGGAAGATTGGCTAGCGGTTTTGGGTAGGTAACATCCCTATCATACAAATATTTGCTGAGTTATTAATTTTCCTTGCTATCCATCCTGCTGCCTTGGAAAATAAAACCAGATAGCAAGGAGTCAGAACAACTTTTTTAAGACAAGATTTCCAATGGTAAAAGTAAGTCTGTTTGGATTGAGAGCATTTATAATATTTATGATGGGGCATGGTTTTGGTCAGATCAGCCCTTGCTTCAGCCCAGGTGGAGTTCCTGTTTAAAGTTCCACCTGGACTTTGTTGTTATGAAGTCTGTACTTCATTGAAAACATGACAAGGCCCTGTACTCCCTACTTAGTCTGGAACAAAATCTGATGCAGAAACAATGTGAGTCTCATATCCCATAATCACCAAGTTGACTGTAAAATGCTTCCAACTTGAGGTATGTGGCTATTCAGGTTTATGAAAAGTTATTAACTATTTAGTTAGTAAGGGTATCTTGGCAAATAAGTGTTGCAAGAGACATCTAGGCTTGGATTAAGAGAGCAGACTAGTTTTCAGATGTATGTATGTTCCTGTTGCTATGGTTGGAGTGGAACAGGAAACATATTTACCAGACTTGACTCAATCTAGATTCAATATTTATTTATTTACATGCGACATTTACCATCTGCTTTTCCTAATGAGATCTGAGATGGAAAAGGAGACACAGTCCCCTTGCCCTTGCTCTCGCCATGACAGTCCCATAAAAAGAGAGATGGGGTAGCAGATGTAAATGTGAAGAAGTAGGCATGGTAATTGTTTGGCAGAGCATTTATTTATTTATTTGCTTCATTGATCATCCATCTTTCTCACAGAAATTCAAGACAGACACTGAATATTCTCTGAAAGAATAACATCTTTCTTGATACAATTGGGTTTGGCAATTGTGACTAGTTTTCCTTTACTGTTACACATTTTGGTGCTGTGATCTGGAATGATATTTTAGTACTGAAACTGCACTTGTCAGGTTTTGAACTCTATCTCCCATCATGCTCCAGGTCCTTCTTTGGCCATTCAGATGTTCTCCCAAGGACAAACAATCTGTAGGTGTTATTGATTCTTCTGCGGTTGGGTATGGGATCACAAACACTTTGCAAAAAGCTATTGTTTCTTGTGGCTAGCTTTCTACTTTCACTAAAAATAAAGTAAGTCTTGAGGCCGGTAACATCAACCATTTCAACGACATTTATTTCATTCTAACCCTACTACCACCACCACCACAATGCATGCCCAACATGACTGGATGTGTGCATGTGTGTTTTTGTATGTGTGGTGAATTGTTCCAACTCTTTTGGAGAATAAATGGAAAGGGGGACAGATGTTTGCTTTTCATTTGCTTACATGGATTTTTCTTTCTTTCTGGAAGACATGTAAGTATTGTAATATGGGCCTCTTATATACAAACATCCATTTTATCTTATGTCAGGCTCTTGTGAGAGTCTGGTGAGAGCCAGTTTGGTGTAGTGGTTAAGTGCGCAGACTCTAATCTGGTAGAACCGGGTTTAATTCCCTACTCCTCCACTTGCAGCTGCTGGATGATCTTGGGCAAGCCATAGCTCTGTACCAGCTGTTCTCTCAAGGACAGTTGTCTCAGAGCTCTCTCAGCCCCACCTACCTCACAGGGTGTCTGTTGTGGGGAGGGGAAGGGAAAGGAGTTTGTAAGTTGCTCTGAGACTCCAAGTGAGTGAAAGGTGGGATATATCTCTTCTTCTTCTTCTTCAAGCTGTAGTTAATAAAGAAAGTTTAAATTAATTCAATATTATTTTCTTAAATACTCTTTAATTTTACCTATAAATTCAGTTTAACTTAGGCTGAGGACAGACTGGCAATGTAAAGCGGGACAGCCCCGTGTTGGAAGTGGAAGAAGGGAACGCGTTCAGACATGCGCATCTGTCCGTCAGCTCTGTTTTGCACTTACCCGTCTCCCACTCACTTTCCATCCGCTTTAACAGGACACCGGGAGAAACCGGTGTTCAGGGGCCGTGTTGCGCTTGCCTCCCGCTTCCAGGCAGTGTGAACCGGAAGAAGGCGGGAGGCAAGCGGAGGTGGCAGTGTGAACGCAGCGTTTTGCCAGTTTGCGCATGTGTGCACGTGCGCATGTGCGCACATGCGCAGATTGCCGAAACAGCCCTATCACGAGCTGCAGAGGCTGGCCCACGTGGGGCCACTCCACAGCAGTCTGAACGCTCCGTATCGGCACCATTGCGCAATACACCGGCCGGTGTGAACGGCCAGCCCCGGGGAGTTTTTCCCCCGCAGCAGTTTCCTCCGCATTCATCTCGCTCAGATTGCCAATCTGTCCTCAGCCTTAATTTAACCATTAAGTAAATCCTTAAAATGTTTGATATTTTATTTCTTAACATTTTACATCTAAATTTAGAGAGGTTTTTACATATAAATCAATTCATTTGAATTGTTTCTTGCATTCAAATCTGAATCTGAATTCTTAACACACCTTAATATGTATTTGTTTCACACCTAGCAGCCCAATGCATTTTTGCTTCTGTGGGTCACCACCAATTCATTTTGACTAGATTCTAAGGAAACACTACATCTGCAGCTCCACACAAGAACCCTTTTTGTAAAGTCCCGTTATCTGCAAAGGAATGGTGAAACCGCAACAGTAATGGCAGCCTACCAGCAGACAGGCGTGAAACCTCAACAAATTAAGTACCCTTGTTCTTACAGTGAACATGCTCTTGTATGCAGAAAGAGCAGAATTCCTGGCCTATCCTAAAGCCTACCTTAATGGACAATAACCTCCTGACAATATTTTTCTAAAGTAGCATAAAACTGCCACAGCTGGTTTGATGGTGGCTGATCAGATGATCATTGTCCTGAAGATCAGCATCTACATTTGAGTGCATATCACAATTGACCTGCAGATGAGCTCACAAATGGATCCAGTCACTAGACTGGCAGCCAGGCTCTGGAGCTTGTATGAGGAAAAACCCTTTCCCTGTCAGGTTTACCTAAGACTCCCATGGGACTCAGAGTTCAGATTCTTGAGAAGAACCATGCATAACTCCCAGAGCTCCTTGAAAGAAGGGTGGGGTAAATATTTATGACAGATAGATTGACAGCTTGGTCCTTGTTCTTCAGAAAAGGTGCAGATGTTGAGATGACACTGATAAAAAAAATCCAGGCTATGATTCTGCACATGAGAATCTCACAACAAAGCTGGGTCCAAAACTCTTTCGGTGAACCTGATCACTGAGGGAGACTATAGTTCCATCTATGCTGAATTCTGTCTCCTGACTGAAGCTCATTCGACACCTGCCAGTTTACAGATGGGTGGTGACCATGTTTCTCATAACAACAGGTTATTACAAAGTCTTTGCATGGCTCGATGTGCATATGCATTGACTGCAGTTGTCCTTTCCTACCCATTTTATGAGTGTGTTTCACAGAGGGTGACAGTGTTGTGACTCTGGGGTTATATTATTTCTGAGGTTGGCTGTTACAGTATTTCTGGTGGCAGCTGTGATATTTTTATATAATCTGACACAATCCTCTGTGGATTGCTTATCAAATTAATATTTTGAAATTGTAAATAGCACCTGGTTGCTATGGTTGTCTGCATCATTCAAATTGCTAAATAAATGTGTTGGGATTTTGTTCAGTACAATTCCTTTTGGTAGTGTAATTACTTCTGCTACTTAAGTGTTTGCAAGCTTGCGTGGGATGATTGAGCTAAAACAAACCACATCAACTGCCAATATTGTCTCTTCAGGTGAAAATCGATGCAAATTTAAATGTTAACATAGGCCATGAGTTGACTAAGTAAGTCACAGTAAGGGTCCAAGTCAAGAATAAAACAGCATGGACTTCTCTAAAGTGAAGTAAAGTGAAGCTTGGCTGCATGGCCTCCATTTTCTTTCAAGGAAGATGAAATGGAAACCAGTAATAATGCAAAATGGACATGTGGGAAAACAACACTCACAAATAGGGAGTCTTGTTCTGAATGGGAGAGGGTAAGATGTGTGATTAGTGGTGTACCTCATGGACCATTGCCATAATTGCATATGTCTTGTTTTTTGCAGTTTACACACAAGTGCATATGCACATCAGTAAAACTCTACACTGAAGGAATCTTAATGCAGTCATATCATATCCAGTTGATCTTTGCAGTATTTTAACGTACATGTTCACATCATTAGCAAATTGCAGCAAAAAATAGGACAAGGAACTGAAGCTGTGGCTGTGGCTGTGGGTTGGATCCAGTTAGGGCTGATTCCACACAGTGTGTTCCCCCCTCCCCTGTGGTGTTCATGTTGTCAGAGTGATTGATGCTCAATTTGCATATGCAATAGAGACTCTACATGGCATGGGATTATGTGTTTTTGAACCCTTGCTATCCTAGCTTTACCTTCCAAACCAGATGCAGATTGCATTGCTTTCTTCCCCCACTGTTGTGATGATGCTCTTGTGATTCTCCACCTGACCTTTTTTTAAAAATGAAAATGGTTCATGCATAGCACTGTTTAAGAATAACACAATACTCCAGCTTAAAACCCCCCCCTGCACATTTGCATAGTGCTACTCAAAAATAAAACAACACTTGAATCCTTTGGTAATGCTAATTGTTTGAAGGTGCTGAGTGTCCCATCGGGGTTATCTACACTGAAAAGACTATTTGCCCCCTATTAATTAATTAATTAATTAATTAATTAATCAGTCTTATATGCCACTCTCCCCGCATGCAGGCTCAGAGCAGCTTACAAAGCTTGCTAGAAGCCAAGGTACACATATACATTAAAATCAATTAAAGCACCATTAAGACAAACAATCATTATAATAAAAATAAAGTACTCAGTGATATAACCATGGCATAGTATGTATACCCTGTGATCTCTGGTTCTAAGTGTCAGGCTCGATGATAACCGCGGCCAGCACCATAGCCATGATGGTCCTAGGATGGGGGGGGAAGGGAGGTTGTGGCTCCTATTTATACGCCTGGTGGAAAAGCTCCATCTTGCAGGCCCTGCAGAACTGCATAAGGTCCCACAGGGCCCTGATCTCCTCCAGGAGCTCGTTCCACCAGTAAGGAGCCACCTCCGAGAAAGCCCTTGCCCTGGTAGCAGCAAGCCTGGCATCTCTAGGGCCTGGGATAACCAGCCGGTGTTGTGCCCCAGACCGTAGTGCCCTCTGGGGTATATGTGGGGAAAGGCGGTCCCTCAGGTATGTCGGACCCTGGCCATTTAGGGCTTTAGAGGCAAGCACCAGCACCTTGAAATGAATCTGGTATGCTATAGGCAGCCAGTGCAATGCCTTTAGCATCGGCCGGATGTGCTCCCATCTAGAGAGGCACATCAATAGCCTTGGCGCAGCATTCTGCACCAGCTGCAGCTTCCAGATTTTGAACAGGGACAGCCTGTAGAGAGTGTTACAATAGCCTTGACTTCCGGTTTTCGGCTGCTTTAATGGTGGGCGTGATCTCCCGTCATCTTGGAGATCACGGCCCAGACCCGGTGATAAGAAGGGGATCTGAAGTAGATTTGGACTCCCAGGAGACCCTGGAGGGGACTCCTGCCATGAGGTGCCAGGGATAGCCTCTCCCGAGGTGGCGACCCAGGGATTGAGGCTTCCCTCTGCCTCTACAGTTCTTCCACCGCGGAGCCTTTGAGTGCAATGAAGCACTAGCCAGACAGCTGCAGGAACCAGAAAGCGACAAGAAAAAGAATTCCTACCTGAGATGCATGGCAAAACTGTAAGTGACTTCCCTGCAGTAAGATTCTCGGATCTGAACTTAAAGCGAGGGGGATTTAAAGTTTAAACCCCCCACTCCCCCCCTGCCCTCGCTGGCTGAAAATAACAGCGCACACAAGAATCTCTTTATATCTTGAATGACTGGAGACCAAATGGGACTATTTTAACTGCCTGAAAGAAGAAAAGAGTGACTTTTAACTCTCCTTTGTGAGCTTCCCTAATTGTAAACAAAAAGCAATGACTGGATGGGGAGAAAAGATGGGGGGAAACCAAAACCTTCTCCCAAAAATCCTTCAACACTTCCTGCCACAAAGTCTGAGACAAGTACAGACCTATCCGCTGCACTGGCAACTGCTTTGCGCCCCCTGATGGACCAGCTGACTGTTGTTAATTCTGAGCTGGATGCTTTGCAAAAGTAAATTTCAGTTGTAAGCTTGAGGTCAGACAAGACAGCAAAAGCAGTGGCAGAGGTCAAATTGAAAGCAGAAAAAAACTGAGTTAAGACTGGATGGGATGGAGAAAGAAAGGATTTCTGACAAGGACAATTTATTGAGGCTTCAGATGGACAGATCTAATTTCTTCTTGAGGTTCCAGGGTATTGTGGAACAGAAAGGTGAGAATCTCAAAAAAACTCTGAGTGATGCTTTGGCTCCAGTGACAGGTTTGCAAGCGGAATATTTGCAAAATGACATGGATATGGTCTATAGGACCTACCCTGAATTTGTAAAGAAGAAAAACCTGCCTGGAGAAGTGGTAGTGAGATTCTCAAAGAAATCAACTAGAGATGTGGTGCTCAAGGCCACAAATAGAAATACCCTGAAGATCCAAGAGGTTGATGTTAAAGTTTTAAAGGACATTCCATTTGAAATAAGGAAGAAGAAGAAACCCTACAAGAATTTAACTGCTTTCTTACAATCTGAGAACATCATCTACCGGTGGCTTACTTCTGAGGGCCTGCTTTTCACCTACAAGGATAAGAAGCAAAGGATTGACACAGCAGCGAAAGCCAAATTTTTTTGGGACTTTTGCAAAGAAGAAAAATATGGCTGCCACAGGGGACTCTTTAGAACTACAAGACAGCATTTATGGGCTGGAAAGCTCAGACTCAACTGGAAGTAAAAGCGCGGAAGAGGGAGAGTTGGAGGAAGATATGGGTGCAATGGCGGCAAAACCCCAGAGAGAAAAGAAGAAAAAGAAGATATAAAGAATAACGAACTCTGTTTTGTTAAAAGTCATATGTGTTTTTATTGTGTCCCATTTTGAACTCCAATCAATCATTAACTTTTTATAGGCATTAGATAAGCAATATATACCAAAGTAATTTTTAGCCTGCATAGTTTACTATTGTCTTGTACTTTGAAGTAAGATTGTTATCCCAGTATAATATTCTGGTTCCTGTATACTTTAGGGTAGAGTAGGTTTTTAGGTTTTTAGTTAACTGTAATGTTTTTAGTTGTGTTGCAGTTGTAGAAAATAAAATTTAAAAATTCTAAAAAAAACCCAATAGTCTAGCCTTGAGGTTACCATTGCATGGATCACTGTGGCCAGGTCATCGCAATCCAGGAAGGGAGTCAGCTGCCGCACCAGCCGCAGATCATAAAAGGCCAACTTGGCAGTTGCTGCTACCTGGGCCTCCATCATTAAGGAGGGATCCAGGAGCATTCCCAAACTCCTAACCACCTGATCAGGCACCAGTGGTGCCCCACTGAAGTTCAGGCGTGGGAGCCCCAACCCTGGATCCCCCCAACCCAGGCACAGGACCTCCATTTTCTCCGGGTTCAGCTTCAGCCTACTCAGCCTGAGCCATCCAGCCATAGCGTGCAATGCCTGGTCCAGGTCATCTGGTCCACAGCTCGATTGGCCGCCCAACATCAAATAGAGCTGGGTGTCATCAGCATACTGGTGACACCCCAGCCCAGTCTTCCAGGCAATCTGGGCAAGGGGGCACATGTAGATGTTGAAAAGCATCAGGAACAAGACCGCCCTTTGAGGCACTCCACATTCAAGCAGGTGCCTCCAGGACTGCTGTTTCCCTAGCACCACCCTTTGTCCCCAACCCTGGAGGAAGGAAGCGAGCCATTCTAAGGCAAGCCCCTGTATCCCCACGTCGGCGAGGCGGTGGGTCAGTAGCTGGTGGTTGACCATATCAAACGTGGCCGACAGATCTAACAGCAAAAGCACCACCACACCGCCTCGATCCAGATGCCTCCGGAGGTCATCAGTAATGGCAACCAGCGCAGTCTCCATTCTGTACCCCAGGCGGAAGCCAGACTGGAAGGGGTCTAGTACGGAAATGTCATCCAGAAAGTCCTGCAACTGTATCACCACCGCCCTCTCAATTAGTTTGCCCAAATAGGGCAAATTGGAAACCGGCTGATAGTTGGCCAATTCCCTACTGCTTAGGAGTAGGGAACACAGTTCAAGGACTTTTCAAATGCTAATCAAGAGAGTAGAGAAAAACACTCACTACTCATATTGTCATAACATAGTAATGGAATTGTTGCCCTGACCCCCACAATTATTATTATTTTTTTAAAAAACCTTGGTTTTGTAGGTGCCAGCAGGGACACCAAGGAAGTTCACTGTGAAGATACAGAGGAATGGGGGCATTTCTTTCATTCAAACAGAAGGTGTACTTCCCCTCTGGAAACATGAAAAAGATTGTCCCAGCAATACCACACAGAGAAAGGTTTTTAAAAAGCAGACTGTTTAGCAGAATAACCAAGCTGTGCATGATTTGAACAGGAATGGACAACACTGTGTGGAAGTTGGGCTTTTTTTGGTGACAGCATTCACTGGGGCTCTCCCAAGTCCTGATCCATGTGCACTCATATGATGGACCCCATCCCCTCCTCAGAGGCAAGATTTTCCCTCCATTTCTATTTGCCTTCACTGACTGAACAGCCCTTGTAATGTGTTTATTCGTCCCTTGAAGAAACCTTGCCTGTCCCACCCTGTCAGTATATTTTGGCTATTTGCTCAGGCCAGGTACTTGAGAGAAGGGATAGGATCACCCTATAACTTAAGCCCTTGAAAATGGCACTTGAGACACTTTTAACATTCAAAAATAACAGGTTTTATTTTAACATCAAAGGGAAAGGTCAGGTGAAACCAGGAGTTTAAAATTACTGAGGTAAAACTATTACAAGCAGATAAGAAGTGGAAAGAAGTCTATCTGAAGTCTATCTGAAGTGATAAGAAGAAATGTATTTGAAGAAGTGAGCAGTGACTCATGAAAGCTCATACCCTGCCACAAATTTTGTTAGTCCTTAAGGTGCTGCTGGACTCTTACTGTTTTCTACAGACAAACCTTTTTCAGGTTTTTTAATAAATCAGCAATTGACTATTGTTATATCATCATAATGTTAAACATTCTTCATATCTCTAGCCCTTTTTGTTGCAGAGGCATGCCTTTCATCTTATATCTCTGCAATAAAAGGCGTATGTGCATTTTTAAAAAATGTGAAGGGGGGAAGGAAATGACAGCCATGGGGCCATGGAAAGGGAAAATGGCTGCCATATTGGCAGGACTAGGAGAATGCAAACTTTCCCATCCAGAACCCATCTAAACTTTCCTGCTATCTTTCCCCAAACCTCCACTGCAATTATGTGGTTGTACGTGTTGCAGGTCTGTGAGTACCACTGCGAATATGCTTTCCACTGAAACCAATGACCAAAACTGATTTAACCACCTCATGTATGTGTCATAATGATTTTTGTATTCTTTGTTTATTCTTTAAAGAGAGAATTTATCCCGAAATTCTGTACTGTTTGTTAGCCGAATTGCTTTAATTTACATTTAGCAATCAGCAAAATACACGGGTTCTTGCCAACTATACCAGGGTCCCACCGCTCCCGGGAGTTCTCAAGGAAAGAGGCACGTGAGGCAGGTATCCAATTAAATGTTGTTTACTTAATAATGTGGCTCAAGCATACCAAAAACGTAATCACTCACACAGGCCTAAGAAGCAAAGACAGAAGGTAGCACGTTTACATGAGCAGGTAATCGTTGGTGGGGAAGCAGTGCCTTACCTTAGATGAGATGTCCGAACGATGGAAGAATTGGATGGGGAGAAAATTAGAAAGGCTATGGGGACAAGAGGCTCGAACCTGCGAGACCACGTGGTTCTCCTGGATAGCGAGTCCAGAGAGAGAGGATTAAAGATGGAGGCAAGGGTTGGGTACAGCAAGCTGGACTGAAGGGGTAATTAAAGCAGACAGGGGGTGACGGCTCAAGAGATCGAATGCCTCTGGGTTTGGTCTTTTATTAGGGGTCTTGGGGCGGGCTGATCAGGCCACATCCTACTAACACACCTACTAGGCGGTCCGTCCCTTCTGGACCCTTCCATAGGTTAAAGGTGGACAAAGGGAGGAGGGCCAGGGGATGGACCATGTTGCAAGACTATGATCTCACCAGGAAGTGGACTTTGGACAGGGGTCCGATGACTCACCTGGCCACATCTATTGTTAGTCAATGACTTTGGCCGACTGGGTGATGGCCCGAACATTAGTGCTAAGCACTTGCGTTAGCATAACTATGCAGGTATGTTGGAGGGGGCAGGGGTTGACCAGCGTACTGAGACAGAGAGAGAGAAACCTCATGGCAAGAGGAGTCCTTTGTCTCTGTTCCAGGTGAACTGTCTAGGATGTCAGCCTCCTGGCGTGGGCTGGAGCTGGCTCCTATCATGAAGAAAGCACATGGCCCTTCCATTAAAGGCAGCCCAAAGTTCAGGCTTATGAATATCACAATTCATAAGAGCACTAGCAGTGCCTTGCTGGCCAACATGTTGATGTTTTATTGTCTGCTTCTATATTTGAAATATGTAATACATTTAGTAATACATCTGATTTTACCTGTTGTACATAACAACTCATAATATTTGACAAACCTGATGAATTTATATTTTCTCTCTACCCCTTCTTCCCTTCCGTATCCCATCTTTTTTGAGAAAATAATTAAAAAATTGTATACGTGAACAAAAACTTATTTAAAAAGATATGAACTTCAACCAAATTTGTACGCACATGTCTAATTTCAGTTATGACAAGGTGTTTGGAATAGCTGTATTAAGCTGTGTCCTAAAAACAGGTATGCCAGTGTACCTAACAATGGGTCTAATTTCTGTATAGAGGAACAGGTGATCAGGTAAAAATGTTACAGAATACAAATAGTTTCTCTCTTGCATTGGTAGTATTGGTCACATCACTGGAGAGAATGAAGACTTGAGAAGCAAAGGCCTCCTCAAGAAACAGCCTTCTTCTCTGTGGAAATTAAGGTGTGCCACTTTTCATTGTGGAACTGTATTCTGAATTTTGTGGTTTCACTAGCATCTTTGAACTGAATCTTTTTATAAACAGGACATATGGTCTGTTATCTATTTTAAATGGAAAGTACAAATGTCATTCAAAACCTTTCCCCTGTTTCCTTTTGCAGTGATCAGTTGAACTATAGCCCTAAAAGCAGGCTTACACCAGCTCATTTGCCAAGATTCACTATGGTATATAATATTTATATAAATTAAAAACTGTTAATAGCCCAGCATTGTAATTGATTAACCTCTGTATGTTTACAGCTCACTTTAATTGCTTAAAAACGCCATTTGTCAACTTCATGTTCTATTGACAAGGCTATCGATTTATCCGATTTGGGCTTTGTCTTGTCTCTCATACATAAAACTCACATATGCAGTTCAAATGGGAAATGACTGTATTGATTTCCTTAACTTGAGCCCAAATGCTAAAGATTTTTGGATAAGCTTTCTCATTACTTAAGCCAAAATCAATAAGGGAGAGCATCTTTTAATGAAAGAGCAGTTTGAGCAACGTACTTCAGAAATGGGGTCCTGTTCATCCTTTGCTTTGCGAATCGATCTCCTCGGTTCCTTAAGTGAGGTCCAATTGGTTGACATTGTGGTTTGTCTTTGTGTGTAAACTTGCAGCTTCAAAAAACGAAGGCGAGCTGCGGAGACAGCCAGAAGGAAATGGTTTCTGCTCTGACAGAACAAGGATGTCCTTCCCAGTGAGGTACCACCTTTAAAATTGCTGATTCACCCTCGCATGTAAGAAGGTCCGACAAAATTCTGCCATGTATTCGTTGCCGTTTTTCAGGATATGATTGATTCTCCAAAACTGCCAAGCATCTCAAGCTCTTTTTTACAGTTGTCTCATCGTGTGCAGTTTTCAGTTCTTGAAGTCCTCCTGGTTATATTTTGTGTATAGCACTCTATTTTTTTTCCTAGACTATATACATAATAAGTGTGAATTGTAAGGTCAGTACAGTAACTTGCTAATTTAATTAGGCTTTCTTTTACCTCCAGCTTCAAGAGTGTTTGATTTAATGGCTTCAGAATGAAGAGCTGGACAAGAAGCCGTGTGTGAAAAATGAGGACCTAAAGTCGAAGAGCGGCAGAATGGACTGGGAACATCCTACAAGTTATATGGGCAGGCCAGACGTCAGGTACTGTACTAAGATATCATTAACTGCCCTGGACTACATAAATTAAGCTGATTACGCCTTCACTTAATTAACTGAGAATGACCTATTGATGTATAGGCAGAGTTAGATAGAGACTACATGCTGCTCTGTACTGAATTTATAGGTTTTCAATTAGTTCTACTATTGACTGCGAGTCTGGGGGAAGAAAAACTTTGCTTATGTGCTCAGTGACTCCTGTTTTTGAAATGAGCAGGGTGATTCTAGTAGCATTATTCATTCCCCCCCCCCTTTTGAGACATACTTAATTTTATATCCAAAATGTAAAGTGTTATCCCACCAATGTTTTCTTCTTTTATTAATTTGTGTATAGCTGCAAATTACACTGCTTAAATCATATTGACTTAAATTTGAGCAGCCTGAGGTTGAGTCTTAAAGACACTTTCCTGGGAATAAACCCCACGGAATAACATGGGACTTACTTGTGAGTAGACCTGTATAGGTTTGCTCCCTGAGTGTGTGTAGCATCAGTCTTCAACAAATGCAGTTATTGGGCTCAGAATAGTAATAATTTCACAAATAGTAATGTTGTCCCATGGTCAAAATAATTTAGTCAAGTGTATTTATGAGGTGTATGCTGAACTTAAAATCCCATGATTTTTTTTCCCTTGAAGAGCTTTGTAATATAGTTTACACAGACTTGAATTCCAAATAATGGGTACAATAGGACTTAACAAGTAAACTATAAAAATATTTTGATTTAAAATGTAACAAAGACACAAAATGCCAATATTTCAGCTTTCTCATTCTGAAATATTTGCAGCATAATGTATGATTAGTGCATGCTAATTACTACTTTCAATGAACAAACAGAAATGCATTCTGAATTCAACTATAGCATCCCAGTCCATCTAGGAGTAGATTTGCATGGAAACAGGTTTCTGCATGTTTTCCTAGGTGAAAGGAGAAGACACACAGTTAAATGGGGGTGGAACATGTGAATCCTCCAGTGATCCAAATGCCAGGACTGTGTTCAAACGTCCCCGGTCAGAAAAATATTGGTGATAGTACTGATGGGCAGTTTGGAAGGGGAATGGGAAGGTTCTTGGCTTCTTCGTTCTAGCAAATAGCAGATTGGTACTACAGCTAATTATCTGACCTGGGCTATGTGTGCATAGCAACAGCTGCTGTCAAATAAATCCCTCAAGAATCATATACAGAAAGCTGACCTGTCTCAGCTAAGATTTGGGCACGGAATGCATACTCAGCAATACCTAACGAAGGAGTAGATTCAAGAAGTGTGTGTACATTACAGTTAAATATGTCTATAATGGTAAAACTTTTTCTGCAAACCCAGCCACCTGAGCTCCTTCACTCTGGTCGGTGAGAATTGTTTCTGCTCAGATTTTCTTAGTGGCTGCTGGGGGGTGGGGTCACAAGGACAGGAAGAAGCCCCCAGCCTGGCAAGATTTCAAGAGCTCTGTAAAGTGGGCCATCTCCAAAGTGCTTTTGCTGGCTCATGAAGTGGAAGACAATTAGTAATGGGTAATGGCTTGTTTTCTTTTGATTTGCATTGTGTTTCTGTGGACTGATGTAATGATCCCCCTTTGTGTCAGGAGAAAAGTGGGATATAAATACTTCAAATTTAATTAAATACCTGTGATATGTGGACCTAGCCATTTTCAGGTGAAGATGTTAATCTGTTTGTCTTCTCTGTGATTTAAAGACCACTGGATGTCTCTCCTCTGTATAGAACCTTAGGATAAGCTGTTGACAGAAGATAGCTTTATGCATTAACTGAATGGTTTTTTAGAGGTAGAAGCTTGAAACATACTTTAGTGCATGGGGAACAATGTACCCTAGGCGACAGAGCACCATCAAATTCTGGCCAGTGGCTAAAGCATATCTATAGCTGGTTAGATTGGGGCAGTGAAGACTTGCAGTCACTCTTTCAAAAGCACTTTTGAAAGTATGGGAACAACTGAATAGCTAAGATGTCTTTAAGATGTGAACAAGTTTTGTGGCAACCTTAAAGGCTAACGGTTTTATTGTGGTACAAGCTTACATGAACTAGAGCCAACTTTAGCAGATGAGCTGCAGTCCACCAAAGCTTATGTCACAATAAATCTGTTGAAGAAGACTTTCTCTTCTAGAAAAGTTTAATATGGCTACCCTTTTAGAAGTTTAAATATGAGTCACAGTAAACCAATACCCTTTAGTAGTTTCTTGTATGTGGTGAATACTGGTGTTTTTAGATACCAGAAGGGTTGTATAGTTAGTAACTATACAAGCCATCTGGCATCCAAAAAACACCAATGTTCACTACATACAGATGCTGGCCGAATATCTTGATACCTAGTTAGGATTTCATTGACAGGAGCTAATGGCAGATGTTCTCCTGCTAGCTTGGAATCTCCTTCCAGATTTTGGAATGTTAGTATCCAGCAGAGTTTGACATTATCCAGCTAATGGTAGGAGGAGGTATTTTTGAAGACTGAATTTAGAAGACAAAGCTGGAAGCTTATAAGAAATTGTTTGGAAATGCCCATCACTAAAATCATCTTCCTAGAACTCTACAAGTTTTTTTGGGGTAAGACTTTTCTTTAAATGGCCCTCAGCTGCTATCAACATTTTGTGCCTCATCAGCCTCTCCTTTTTTGCTCCCCCCCTTGTCATAATTTTTTTCTGTATTCCTAATGTGTCTCATTACTATGTGGAGGCTTCTGCATTGTCTGTTGGAGGCCTGATTTTTATGTTTTGGTAGTCATAATGGGACTAGGGATGGACACAAACTGTCTCATGAACTAAAGTTTGTGACAAACTTTGGCTGGTTCATGCTTCGTGAAGTCAAGTTCATGGCAGGGCAACTGGCATGAACTTTCCACAGACTTTCAAACTGTTCATGGAGGTTCATAGTGGTTCATGAATACATACATTCCCAGACATGTTGGAGAAATGAGCATGTAATGCAAGTCCTGAGAAATTCAGTCATTATAGGGTTAACTATGCAACTTGTTTGTTTACCTATGTTAGCCTGGAAGTGATACCTGGCAGCTGGCCAATTATCTGTAAACCCGGGAAAGCTAAAGGTGTACTGTCTTGCTAATTGGTCAATGATATCAGGTGTTTCCTTTCAGGGGTCAAGAAGAAGGAGAGATCCTCCATTACAATCTCTCACTCTCTATCAGTATGTCTTAGTGTGAAGACGGAGCACAATGCAGCTCCTTAGAAAGCATGTTTTGTTTATTTGTAGCTAATCCCGTTTACCTTTTCCCTTTAGTAATAAACTTCTTTTAAACCAAAAGAAGCAATCTCTTCTTTCCAGAAAAGCAAGATTCATTACTCTGATTTTTCTGATTATTGGACAAAAGTCCTAACAAATGGTAGCAGAGGATGGTTCTTAAAAGCTGCTTCTCTTAAAAGCTTTCTGGATTGATTGAGAAAGAGAAATAGGGAATAAGAGCTAGAGGCTTGGATTTTTAAAACGACCACTTTTTTTCCTTCCTGCTCTCAGAGCAATCTTGCAGCCAGAAAGGCCCAACCCTGTTTCCTTGCTGATCAGGGGAAAACCTATGCTGGATTGTAGTTTGCCAGGAGCAAAGGATCTTTTTTGACTGGATTAATTTTTGCCTGCTGTAAGTGGAGCTGAGCTGAGCACCGGAGCACCAGAGACTCTGCTGCCGGGAGAACAAAGGAAGGCGAGGCAAAGGAGCTTTTGAATTTCGCGCTGCTGCAGAGAAAGGAAAGATTAACCCTGCCAGCTCCTGGAGAAGTAGATGAGTGAGCCAGAACCTGTGCTTCTACCTCAAATCCAAAGGGACATGAGTAACAAAATGGCTTTTAATGCCCCATCCCAAGAAATGCCAAACCTCAGACTTACAAGGGCTAACTATCAGTGGTGGGAGGAGTATTTGAAGAGTCGCCTGCAGACTCACAATGCCCTTCAAGTATTAACAACTGAAAATCCTCCAGAATCTGACCCTGATAAGACACAATTCCTTATGATGGATGGTTTTGCTAAAGCCCTGATTTTAGGGAGTATCCCCTACACAGAGGTACCAGGATTAAGAGGGCTAGCCATGTCCAGATTGATGCTTCAAAAGCTAAAGGACAAATTTGATAAACACAGCAAGAGTAAAATCTATTCCCTCAAGGGAAAGATTTTTGATTTCAGGATGAAGGAGGGAGACTGCCTTCCCAAAGAGATGGACAAATTAATGGGCATTTACACACAGCTTAAAGACCTGAATGAAGCACCCTCTGATACAGATATGATTTCTTCAATTCTTAAGGGTCTGCCTGGCTCCTATAAGTCTGTAACCAGTATGATTAGACTGAAAGATGATCTGACTTTAGAAGGTCTTTTGTCTGCACTAACTGAGGAATATGATTCTAGAAATTTGAAAGAAAGTTTGTCTGATGAGATGTCTGTTTTGAGTCTAAAGCATGGACTCAATTTAAAAGGAAAATAGAGTGTTTTATATGTGGGAAAAATCATCTTGCAAAGTACTGCTCTTCTATGAATGCACCTAATGATGAGCCCCAAGAACAAAGAGCCACAGGAGCACATGGTTCCAGTAACAAAGAACCAGCCAGTGGAAGGGGAAGCCATTATGGGAGGAGCAGAGGTCACGTTTCACATGCACAGCACAGAGGCAGAAAGTTTGCAGCTGGGACACAGAGCAAAGGTCATGCTTTTAGGATCACTGATGATTTTAACACAGATGATAAGAAAATATTTTTAATCGATTCTGGCACTTGCACACATGTGTGTAGAGAAAAAGCCTGGTTTAGTAACATAGATGTTGAAAACAAACCAAGAATTTACCAAGCTAACAGGCAATTATTGAATGTACAAGGCGTTGGGACTGTAAAATTGCGATTGTCCACTACAGATAATCAATTAATTGAAGTTGAATTGCGAAATACAGCTTATGTGCCTGAAGCTGTTGAGAACTTAATTTCAACAAAAAGTCTCATGAACACAGGACATCATGTCCTGCTCAAACCAGAGCAAGGAAGCAAGGTCTCTACCAAGGATGGAGAGCTTGAATTTAAAGTGGAAGAGAAAAATGGCTTTCATTACTTTGTAGCTTGTGATGATGAGGAGACAGAAACTTTTGATGTTGATCCTGATGAGGAAATAGAGACTGTTGATGATAAGGAACAGATTTGCCAGACTAAGGATGCTTGTGATGATGCTTGTAAACATGGAAAATGTTTATTTTCGTGGCATATTAAAATGGAACATAGAAATTTGAAATCTGTTGAGCAGTTGTTAAAGCAATGTGGAATACCTGTTGTGCATTGTGAAAAGAGTGAAACTAGATGTGAGACATGCCTCAGAGCAAAGGGAGATGCCCCAAGTTATTCTGGGAAAACTCCAGCGCAAAATCAAGAATTTTTGGAAACTGTATACAGTGATCTTGTTGGGCCTTTACCTGCATCCCTAGGTGGGAACAAATATTTTGTGACTTTCACAGAGAATAAAACAAAATACACTTATGTGTATATGCTGAGAAGTAAGGATGAAACACTGCGTAGATTTAAAAATTATGTGGCTATTGTTAAAAATAAATTTGGCAAAGCACCTCAAAGCTTACTCACAGATGGAGGTGGTGAATATTGTAATGCTGAATTCAAACAATTTCTACAAGAGCAAGGAATTCAACATAAAGTATCCATTGCCTATTCACCCCAACAAAATGGAGCTTCTGAGAGATTAAATAGAACACTGCAAGGGATGTGCAGAGCTATGCTGATGCATTCTGGACTGCCAAACGGTTTATGGGCAGAAGCCCTGAACACAGCAGTGTACTTACACAACAGATTACCCTCAAAGATTATTGGAACCTCCCCTTTTCAGGCTTGGTTTGGAAGACAGCCTGGTCTAAGGCATATCAAAGCTTTTGGCGCAAAAGGGTATGCACACATACCAAAGGAAAAGAGGGGAAAGCTTGATTCCAGAGCTGAAACTGGACTTATTGTAGTCTATCCTGTTGGTGGGAAAGGGTACAGGATATACAATCCCCAAACCCACACAGTTGAAGAACGCAATGTTGTTTTTATTGATGAGACTGTATTGCCTAGTGTTTCCACTGCAGCTGATCCAAAGATGCCTGGGACTGCACCTGATGAGTTTGTTGCTTGGCTACCTGTAGTGACTGCTGGTGAACTGGCTGGGGAACTGGCAAGTGAAGCAGCAGGTCCACCTTCTGAGGAAACTATTGAAACAGAAGGGGAAGCAGGGGCCACACCAGAGGAAGCGGCTCAACCCACGGCAGAACCCACAGCAGAACCCACACCCAGTGTGAGGCGATCAGAAAGGAGCACTAAGGGACAACCTCCAATGAAGTATGGATTTTGTGAACTTGTGCAACCTGCAAAGGAACCCAAGAACTGGAAGGAAGTTTGCAACTTACCTGCGAGTGAAAGAGGCAGATGGCTTGAAGCAATGGAACAAGAGCTGCTATCCATTAGCGAAAAAGAGGCCTGGACTCTCACTCAACTACCTCAAGGCAGAAACCCTGTTGGATGTAAATGGGTCTTCAAAATTAAGCACAAGGAAGATGGAACTGTGGAGCTATACAAAGCATGCCTAGTAGCTAAAGGCTACTCACAGCAATATGGGACTGACTATTTTGAAACTTTTGCTCCAGTTACTGACCAAGCAACATTCAGAACACTTCTAAGTGTTGCAGCATCTAGGAACATGATAGTAGAGCATCTTGATGTAAAGACTGCTTTTCTCAATGGAGAACTATCTGAGGAAATCTACATGGAACAACCTGAAGGTTTCAAGGTCAAAGGTCAAGAAAACTTAGTCTACAAACTCAATAAAGGACTCTATGGCCTAAAGCAAGGAGCAAAGGCCTGGTATGACAAACTTACTGAACTTTTAAAGAAGCAAGGCTTCAAGCAAGGGAAAGCTGAACCTTGTCTGTACACTAGAATCAGAAATGGACAATACCAGTATGTTCTTGTTTACGTTGACGACTTGATCGTGGCTTGTCAAAACAGAGGAGACATCAAAGCAATAGCTGATGGACTGAATAAGGAAGTGGAAGTCAAACAGCTAGGAGATGTTCAACAATACCTTGGAATGCAAATTGAGAGACTTGAGGATGGAACTTTTCTTTTATGCCAGAAAAGAAAGATTATGGACTTTACAGAATCTGTTGGCATGAAGAACTGCAAGCTTCAACAATCCCACTTGAACCTGGATATCTGAAGGAGAAGGACGGCACACCACTAAAGGACATA
The DNA here is from genome assembly GCA_029233225.1 of Lepidodactylus listeri. Classification (NCBI taxonomy): domain Eukaryota; kingdom Metazoa; phylum Chordata; class Lepidosauria; order Squamata; family Gekkonidae; genus Lepidodactylus; species Lepidodactylus listeri. The sequence continues at coordinate 44,772,842 of JARCFY010000006.1, read as the reverse complement.
GGAGGATACAGAGAGGCTGTCGGAAAGCTCTTGTACCTGAGCAAATCAACGCGTCCAGATATTACAGCGGCAGTTGGATTTCTAAGCAGAAAAGTAAGTTCGCCAAATCATCATGATTGGAGTGCAATAAAGAAGATGGCACGTTACCTAAGAGGAACAATGGACTTAAAACTAAAAATTGCACCAACTGAACAACCAAGACTAGTCGGCTACATGGATGCCAGTTGGGGAGAAGAGATGAACAACTACAAGTCTACCAGTGGATACCTATTCTTTTATGGAGATGGACTGATAGACTGGACTAGTAGAAAACAGACTGTTGTAGCGCAATCCACAGCAGAAGCTGAGTGCATTTCAGCAGCAAGTGCCTGCAGCAGACTTGAATGGATCTTTGAGATGTTGAAAGATTTTGGAATAATTGAACCTGTACCTATACTTATGTTAGAGGATAATCAAGCTTGTATAACTATATGTAAGGAAGAGAGCACGACTGCTAGAAGTAGATCTATTGGTATTAAATGTGCATTAGTTAAAGATTTGTACCAGAAAAGGTTGATAGAGATTAAGCATTGTCGTACAGAAGAGATGGTGGCTGATATTCTGACTAAGCCACTGACCAAAGACAAGTTTGAAAGACTTCGTGAAATGTTGAATATGCTTGATGCTAATGCTGGATAATGTTTTGTGTATGCATGTATAATGACTTGCATTTCAGGTCTTGAGAAGGGGTGTTGGAGAAATGAGCATGTAATGCAAGGCCTGAGAAATTCAGTCATTATAGGGTTAACTATGCAACTTGTTTGTTTACCTATGTTAGCCTGGAAGTGATACCTGGCAGCTGGCCAATTATCTGTAAACCCGGGAAAGCTAAAGGTGTACTGTCTTGCTAATTGGTCAATGATATCAGGTGTTTCCTTTAGGGGTCAAGAAGAAGGAGAGATCCTCCATTACAATCTCTCACTCTCTATCAGTATGTCTTAGTGTGAAGACGGAGCACAATGCAGCTCCTTAGAAAGCATGTTTTGTTTATTTGTAGCTAATCCCGTTTACCTTTTCCCTTTAGTAATAAACTTCTTTTAAACCAAAAGAAGCAATCTCTTCTTTCCAGAAAAGCAAGATTCATTACTCTGATTTTTCTGATTATTGGACAAAAGTCCTAACAAGACAGACTGTCTCCACTCAATCAGAATGTTTACAAAGCTTCAAAGCAACAACTTGGAGGGCATGTAAAGGTGCATCCAGGAGAGACCCCCTGCGACTTTGATTTCTCTCACTTGCACAGGATCTGTTCTATACACTCCTGAACACTCACTGGCGGTCATTTTGGCAGGTACAGTTTCAGGAGTATACAGAATGGGTCCTGTGCAAGCTAGAGACACCAAACCACACAAGATTTCCAGCTGACTCTCCTTTATCTCACTTCCAAGTTTGGTTAGGATTAGATTTATGGGGTCCAAGTTACAGCATCCCAAAGAAAGCACCCCCAGGAAAGTGCTTTCTGGGGAAATAACATGTTGGGGGTGATGTTCCACCACCTCACAAACCAAACCAGTTTGTGAGGCAGCTAAAAATTCGTGATGGTTTATGAACGGGGCACATTACAAACCCTGAACTGCATTTGTTTATGCCCATCCATAAATGGACACAATCCCTTTATTGTTAGAAGGAGTAATCAGAGATTGAACAGATGCTTGAGAGTTTAGCTGAAGCTTACATGAATAATGTTTGTTATTGCCCTGACATGGGTGGCCCAGACAGTTGTCAGATCCTGAAAGCTAATCATGGTCAGTTCTGATAACTACTTGGATGGGAGACCACCAAAGAAGTCCAGGGTTGCTATGCAGAGGCAAGCAATGGCAAACCACCTCTGTTCCTCTCTTGCTTTGAAAATCCGACGTGGTCGCCATAAGCTGGCCGTGAGTTGATGGCACCTTCTACAACCAACACCAGGATGCAGTTTTTAAATTTATTTTATTTATTTATTATTTCAGTTTATATCCCACTCTTCCCACAAATGGGCTCAGGGCAGCAAACAGCAATAAATAGTACAATCTAAAATAATATACTACAATAATACAATAAAACCAATTTTAAAATATTTAAAATGGGCAGTTTTCTCTCTCTGGGGGCTTGATGTGGAATTAGCCACTGTGTATGCTCTACTTACATGCTTGCAATTCAAATAAATATTGCAGATGTCATTACCATCCAGTGCACTCGTCCAAAGGCAATGAAAGCCTGTGCCACTACCACTGGAATTTGTGGGGAAGTGGTAGGTGCATCACAGTTTTTATCAGTTGTTACTGCAACATAGCTAGTTCAACAGAAAGTGGTTAATGTTTTCTGGAATGGAAAGGGGAAACTGCAATGACACATTTGTGAACAGGAAGGAGATAAAACACCCTACAAAACAGACCTTATTTTACAAACTAAGGTGCTTTCTTGGCTTATCAAGAAAATAAAATAGCATAGGTATAAAGTGTAAGAATCCCAGGATAGCCGCTTCAGTTAAGCACATTTCGAGGTGCCCATTCCTTTGTAGCTAGGTTCTTACTCTATCCAAATTCCACTTGTCCTAGACCTACTTCTGAGGTGTCCATTTCTATGATAAATGGAGTAGTAAAATCTGGGCTGTACCAAATTGGTGCACTACACAACCTTAACTATAATGTATTAAAGGCTTATCACACTCTGGGGATCTGATTACAGTATTTCTTCTGGTCACCTTTATGAGCTCTGAAAGAGAAGCTTGGGTATACTGAAAAATTTGGCATATACCAAATAATTTAATAATTTTTTAGACATTTGTTGTAGGGAGCAGGCGTTTCAAGCAGTTTCATATTTTACTATCTTTGTGCTGTCTTATTCTGTATCTCTCTCTACCTGGAAGTTTTGTGGAAGAGCATAATTTAAGACAGGTTATAGTTAAAATTCAGGCATCTTGTTCTCTGTTGGGTTTTCAGACAACATTTACAGTCATATCTGGTAGCCATCAGAACAACTGGGATGATTTTATAATGAATTTATAAAAATTCTCAAGAGTAGGACAATAGCACTGACAGCTGGTGTCATTTTCTCTGGGAAGACAGGATGCAGGAGAACTTCCTCCCAAGAATAAAAGAGTCTAAAGATAACAAGAAAATAATCCATTTAAAGTGTGCCTTGTAAAGAAGAACAGTCCTGCTGGATTAGACCAACTAGGCCAAAACCGTGCTTCTCACAGTGGCCAATTAGAAGCTGTGGAAAGCTCACAAGCTAGGGCACAGGGGCCCATTCTTCTTCCCACCCCCCAGCAACTGGTGTGCAGCATCTGAATATGGAGGTTCCGTTTAGCCCTCATGCCTAATTTATTTATTTATTTATTTATTAGATTTTTACCCCGCCCTCCCTGCTTCACGGTGGGCTCAGGGCAGCTACCAACATACTTCAATCACAATAAAATACTATAAAACCACAGTATAAAACATACAATATCCATTATACAGTTACAGAAACAAGATGGCACTGCCCCCATCTGGGTGGCATCAGCAGGCACTTTACCAAGTATCCACTTAGTGCGGATGGTCTGGCGGTGATCTTTGGTACCCGGGCCAGGGCTTTTTAATCATGGCGGCCCCTACTTATAGGCCTGGCGGAAGAGCTCCATCTTACAGGCCCTGCGGAACTGTAAGAGGTCCCGCAGGGCCCTGATGTTCTCCGGGAGCTCATTCCACCAGTGTGGGGCTGCCACCGAAAAGACTATGGATAGAAAATTCTCTGTAAATTTGTCTAATTTCTTTTTCAGGTCACCTGTGCTATGTTTTCCTCTGTCTTGAATTTACTGTCTATCAACTTGGATAACCCCCAAGTTATACTATTTTGGGAGAGTAACTTTAAGAGACAGTAACTAATGTCATTTGGAGAACTGCTTTCCTATGACAGTATGGTTAGCACTCTATCCAGTTCTCTGTTTTTTCCAAGCTTGTGGGAGCATTTCAACACTTTGCTAAAGATCCTTTAGCAGCCGTTGCATGTGTCTCTGCCCAGAATGAGGTGGGTGGGCTTCCTTCATGCTGGATGTAGAACCTAACCAGCAGTTCCTTTAGTACAGTAGCGAGCATGTATTAAAAGGGAGGTCACTTACTTATATACAAACTATCCTACTGTCGATTTGGGCTCAAAGTAGAAAGTGGGCCATATTCATATGCATTGAGTGCACATGTGTCTTTCAAGCACACATAGGCTACTTCATTCATGTCAGAGAGGGAGGCAAATCTACATACACAGAGCTGCTCCTTCTGCCAAAATGAAACTGACAGAAGAACAGTGCCATTCTAAGCAGAGTTATCCCTACTAAGCCCATTGACTTTAATGGACTCAGAAGGGTGTGGGTAACACTGTAAAACTTCTGGGTATGTACTGCACCCTGTGAGCCTTTCACAAATTGCTGTAGCTGATTGTTAATCACATCTAAACTTCATTTGACATCTCTGGGCTATATGTTTGTCAAGCAACGTCCTTGCTTTGGAAAAAAAATTCAACAATTGGAAAGGAAAAACCTTCGGAATGCGTAATTTACTTCGCTAAACTTAGGTTGTGGAACAGAATATGCCCAAACATGTGCTAGACTCAGCCTTTTCTTAGCTTAAATATTATTCTGAAACATAATTTAGAAGACTCAGCAAGTGTCAGCTTAAGGAAATTGAGAAGCACACAGACAACACAGAAACGCAAACAGCAGAAGTAATTTAACACTCTATTTAACACTATTTATAATGGATTAAGTATTAATAGATGAAAATAATCAGTGGGGAGAAATGGTAATATTTTCTTCTGGAGGTGTTAGAGCTTCGTTCCCCCCCCCCCCCCTTTCTGTTGACACAATGGAGAGAGAGTGCTTCATTTGGATGCTGTTGTGGTTAAATGTGCTCTGGTTTCGTTTCTATACTCCCAAGAAGTAGGCTTGGGTAGTCTTTGGGCAAGCTTGGTCTTCTAGCATGAGAGTATAAATATAAAACGTAAAGTAGTTCATATATGGAAATATGTTGATTAAACATTTGGTTTAATTCTTCCTCTAAGTGAGGAGTCCTTCTCTGAACAGAGGAGTCTTATTCCTATAGGAGAAGGGTTTTTTTGTGATAGGAAGAGTTTTTTTCTTCTCACTGGTGAAAAGAAAAGTCAGTGAATCAATGATTATAAGTAAGAACTCAGTTTTTAAAAAAGGTCCTACCAGTAGTATTGTTATTTTGTGCATTTCTCTTTTTGCACAGTTTTCTGGAAGGCATAGGTCCCACACATGAAGTTCCCTTATACTAAATCAGACCACTGGTCCATCAAGGTCAGTATCATCTACTCAAGCTGGCGGCATCAGCTCTCCAGGGTCTTAGGAAGAGGTCTTTCATATCTCTTACCACCTGATGCTTTTATCTGCAGAGAGATTGAACCTGGGAACTTCTGCATGCCACGTAGATACTCTACACTGAGCCATAGCCCCTCTCTCCTTTCCTCCCTTGAATCATTTGACTGGACCTGAATATCCACAACATGGGTAGAATCAGTCTCATCTCCTGCACAGTTGCAAAATCCCCACAAGGAAAGGAAATAAAACTCCACCATCACAAGGGGAAAAAACCTCTACCACCAAAGCTGTTGTGCCTCTGCAAAGTCATTTGGTAGCCTTCCACAGTGGTGGACAGTCAAATGAAAAGGATGTTCACCTCACACACAGGTGATTGTGTTTGTCAAATAAGGGCTGAGGACAGACTGGCAGTCAGGGCCGCTCTGCCTCCACTTCACAAGCAGAGGTAGAGTGGCCGTTCAGATGGCTGCATCTGCCCCGAGGAGGTGGCCCGGACGCATCGCGTCTGGCACCGCGCTCCTCCTGCCTCTGGCGGGTGTGAACGTGTGCTGGGAGGGGGAGCTGCGCGGCGTTCACACGCTGCCATAGGAAGCTGCCCGCAGTCCGAACGCTGCGGGTGGCTTCCTTCCGGCGGCGTGCGAACGCCGCACGGTGGGGGCAATTTCCCCCACCTTATTCTGCCGCGCCGCGGAGGCGCGGTAGAATACAAATCTGTCCTCGGCAAAGGTATGTACAACTATGACAGAATGCTTGGCTGGGGTGGGTTTACCAAACATAGGTGTGGTTAAGCTTTCCATAGTAGATCAAGTTAAGAGTCTGGGGGTCCTTTTGGACCTGGCTTTGCTAATTTGTAGAGATTGGTTTTGTTTTGCATTGTGACTTGTGTATTTACGGTGATGTTTATTGCACACTTATATAAAGTTTCTGTGACAATTTGGAGCATTCGTTGAAGTATTCTTGAGAGTTTATACACAGTCTTTGTTTTCTTTGTCATTTCCTACTGTGTATCTCAGTTTTTGGTTTTGCTAATGGATAAGCAAATTGGAACAGTTGCTAGAATCACCTATTTTTTTTAAAAAAATAAATTTTATTGAAGAAAACAGCTTCCAAAAAAAGTTACTCAAATATCAGCATTGTCAATGTAAGGATGTAATACCAACAAATCAACAACTTATCGTAACAAGTAAGCTTGACTAACAGATTGATAATACATGTCTTGTATCTGGTAAATCTACACAGCCCTAAATAAATAAATAAATAAAAAGAAAAGAAAAAACTCCCATAATACCTTTGCTTTGTAAAATATGAGGTAGTAATAACTAGAGGAGAGTGTGACAGAGAAGCGATAGGTAGATAGATTCAGAATGAAGCCAAGAGGAATAGCTAGGGTCTCGGGGAAGTAAGTTGTTTTCAGTCATATATTGTAAGAAAGGGTACCAGGTGCACACAAAGCGTGAGGAAGTCGCATTTGAAGAAGTGCTGGGAGGATTGAGACTGTCAGTGATCTTGTCCATAAGAAATTGATCCCAGATTTTTTTTCTCCAGAGATCCAGAGAGGGGGGAGTGCTAAGCTTCCAGGATGCCACGCTGGATGTTTTGGCCACTGTAAGTAGGAAGGTGGTTAGAGGTAAAAGAAGTTCTTCACCCAAAGATGGATCCCTTAGGTGTAAGAGAAGGACAGATGGGTCCAGAGGAAGAGTTTGTGATGTAATGTTTGCTATCTCTTTAATTATAGAAGACCAGAATCGTTGGATTTGGGGGCACGACCACCAGCAGTGCAAGTAATTTCCTGGCTCTCCACAAGCTTTCCAACAAAGCGGTGAGTGAGAGTTATTGATGTGGTGGAGACGCACCAGTGTGTAGTACCACCTGGAAACCAGTTTAAAGAATTGGAAGTGTACATTGAAAATTCCAGAAGTGCTGGCTGCTGAAGACCAGATCAGAGACCATTGTTGGTCAGATAAAAAATGGCCAAGGTCTTTATCCCATGCCTTCTGATAGTGGAACTGGCACGGATTAGTGTATTCAGAAAGTATTTTGTAGATGTTTGAGAGAAGATGCTTAGAGTGTTCTGAGTATGTTGTAAGCAAGACTTCAAAATTTGTTTTTGCACATCTGAAGGTCCCTTTATTCAGCACAAAAGAGAACAAGCTGCCTAACTGGTAATACGTGAGCCAGGGGATTGGACGGCTGATCCGCTCTTCAAGTTGTTGCTTCTGTAACAGTTTTCCATTGTTGGAGATGTCCTGGAGTGTCGTTATTCCCGGTAGTGACCATTCTCTGGACTGTCCTGGAGTTTGACCCGGTACAAACCAGTCCTGGTAAGTGAAAGTGGAAAGTGGTGATATGGGTGGCACAAGGAGGTGTTTCATGGAGTCCCAAAGTGTGATGGTGTGTGACAGGAATGGGTTGTCTGAGATGCACGGAGATCTTCTAGATTTCGGACTCCAAAGCATTTCCTGCAAGGATAAGGGTGCTGAAGCGGATTGTTCAATCAAGGTCCAGCCTATATCTGAGGAGTTGTTTGACATTCTGATTATATTTGTAAGGGCTGCCGCCTGGTAGTATGTTTTCAGATTAGGAAGATTAAGGCCTCCTTTGCATGTTGGTTTTGTGAGTATTCTTTTGTCCATTCTGGATTTTTTGAAAGCCCAGATGAATGAAGAGATCATGGTTTGCCAAAGTCCTTATTAGCAATTGTAATTGGTAGTGTCCTGAAAAGAAACAAAAAGCAGGGGAGCACAAAACTTTGGATCAGATGAAGGCGATCGGGTAGAGTTGGGTTGAATTTGTTCCAATCATGAATGCGGGACTTGATGTCCTTGAAGAGTGTATGGAAATTTAACTTTAACAAGTCTTTGAGATGTAGAGGAATCTGTACGCCAAGGTGGCGCCAGGATGAGTTGACCCAGGGAAAGTCAAAGTCGGATTCCAGGAGGGCCCAAATTTGTGAAGATAGAACTATTGGGTAAAGTTCAGATTTTTGAGTGTTTACTTTGAGATCAGAGATTTTCTCGAAATCAGCGATGATAGTGCAGATTACTGGGAGAGACTTAATGGGATTTGAGACGTACAAAGTAAGATCGTCCGCGTAAAGAGTCCGTTTGTGTTCAGTCGCCTCAGTGTTGATAGTTGTAAAGCCCTGCTCCATACATAGATGTTCAGCTAGCGGTTCGATTGCCTGCGCGAAGATCAAAGGGGACAAGGGACACCCTTGACACGTTCCTCTCGAAGGGTGAAAGAATGTTGAGTTGAGGCCATTGACTCTAATGTGAGATTTTGACGAGGAGAGAAGGTGGTGTATGATGTTGGAGAATTTCTGGCCAAAGCCCATTTTTTGAAACAGGACAGAGAGGTAGGTTGGTTCCACCGAGTCGAACGCCTTTTCAAAATCCAGAGCCAGTATTATAGAGTCTTCCAGTGATTTTTTCCCGTGATGAATAATGTTGAGAGTGCGTTGGACATTGTCAGCCAGTTGTCTCGATGGGATGAAGCCCGTTTGGTCTGGGTGGATGTAGTCAGAAATGAAAGTCTTCAGTCGGTTCGCTAAGATTCTTGAGAAGAGCTTCGCATCGTTATTGATCAGCGCAATCGGGCGATAGGATGCCGGGTTAGTTGGATCTTTTTTATCTTTGGGAAGTACAATAATCGATGAGTCGCACCAAGAACTAGGTATTTGACCTTTGTCCAAAACCGTATTGCAGACTTGGAGAAAAAGCGGCGAGAGTTCCAGGCTGAAGGTTTTATAAAATTTGGCCGGAAGGCCATCTATGCCAGGCAATTTATTGAGCTTCAGCAGCTTGATCATGTCATGAAGTTCTTGTGCGGAAATGGGGCCTTCCAAGATATTAGCATGTGAAGAGGAAAAATATGGAATGCTTCACAAATTTGTGTGTTATCCTTGCATAGGGGCCATGCTAATCTTCTCTGTATCGTTCCAATTTTAGTATATGTGCTGCCGAAGCGAGCACACTAGAATTACCTTTCAGTTGCATCTAAGGTAGCCCCTTATCTAGAGCCTGCCAACTTTGCTACATTAATCCTTGCTACTGTAACTTCCAGGGTGGGCTACTGTGACACACTGAATGTGAGTCTGCTGTTGAATATGTCTCAGAAGCTCCTATTGGTGCAGAATGCCGCAGCAAAGCTCCTATCAAGGGTCACCCTCCAGGAACATATAACTTCAGTGCTGCATCAACTGCACTAGCTACCTATTTGCTTCTGGGCTCAATTCAAAGTCCATTAAAGTCCTTCATGGCCAAGATGCAGATACATACATGAAGATACATATTGAACCACATCTCCCAGTATGTTCCAGTAACACCCTTTAGACAGCTTTCTCCTTAAGGTGCCCTCCCTTAGGGACTCCTGACATGCCTACAGCAATACCCTGGGCCTGTTCCATGGTGTGTCTAGTCCTTTAGAATGTCCTGCCAGAGAAAGTAAGGAAGGCATCTTCCCTTGCTACATACAAAGGCATGTATGGCAATCTTTTCCAGAGAGCATGTGGTGATGGGTGAGCTTTTCCAGCAAACCTGGCTGTGAGTTTGCTGATCATAGGTGTTTTAACTCTTTGGGTATGTTAAGGCCTAATGCTTTTAAACTGGTAAATTGTGTATCTTAACCTGTTTTAATTTTGTTAATTTTTGCCTTTGCAACTTGGTTGTGCATTGCCTAGAGTCCTTGAGGTAAGGCAGGGTAGAAATGTTTTAAGTAAAAGAAATACAGTGTGTAGCATCTCTAGCTGATACCACTTCTGCATTGCTATTTTTGTCCCTCGTTTGTCCCTATTGCTTTGGGTCCCCCCCTTTCCACATGTGTTTTGCTCCCTCTGGGGAAAAAATCCTGAAGCAATAGGAATAAACGAGTGACAAAAATGATAATGCGGAAGTGGCCAAAGTCATTGGAGAAGGATAACATGCAACAAAAAACAAGTAATTGAACAGGATAAAAGTCTTTGAAACTGCTATCTGATATAAAACACTGGAGTTTGGCATGAAATGCTTAACCCCTGTAGGAGGTGATAAGAAAGCTGCCTTAAGGTTCCTCTTCCTTTACTTGTACAGTGTGGAAGGCAATGATCCGCTAGAATGGCTCTATCAGGACAACAGATAGAATTTAGCAAAAGTAAATTTAAATACCTAAAAAAGTAAATTTTTCCATTTTGTGGCAAAATTCTTCATTTCTTTCCATTTGTGGCAAAGGTCTAATTAAAAGTGATGGTTTCCCTTCCTTGAATCTCACAGACCAATTTCCCACAAGGCGCTGCTCTGCCGCCGCTCTTCCCTTTCCCCCGATTTCCCTGTTTTTTTGAGAATCGCGAAGCTGTGGGGGGAAATGGGCAAAGCCACGGGTCAAAATGTGGCATGGGGCAAATTGTAGGAAATTGACATGCACAATCGGGGGAAGGGAAGAGTGGCAGCAAAGCAGTGCCTCATGGGAAATCGGTCTAAGGGAAAACCTATGTATTTATTAATTAAAACATTTATATGTCACCTTTCCTCATGGTTCAAGGCAGTTCTTACATGATTGCAAACTGAAGAACTGCCATGAACTTTCACGAATTTTGATGCAGTTTGTGGCTCTTCACAAAAAACAGCTGGGTGGGGAGCTGTTTGGTTTAAATGGCCCCCTGCTTTCTGCTCCCTGAAAAAAACAGTGGGGAGCAGAAACCAGGGGTTTAAACTTTAAATGGCTCGTGAATCAATATGACCTGGGTTGATTCACGAATCACAAACAGAACCAAACCACAAAAAATGTGTTTTGTGCCCATCCTTAAACATCAGACTAAAAGACAATACCTATAGTATAGTCTGCCTCCCTGAACTTCTCAACTTCAGATGAACAGTCTTATTCTGGTTTGAAGGTTTATTTGAAATTTGAACTAATTGATAATAGAACAGAAACATCTTAAAACTTCCCTTGCAACTGTCAGGATCTCTATGTGTTTTTGTCTATCTACTATATTATAAATTGGAATAGAAAATTATGTCAGGATGTCTCTGCCCTTACAGTATACCCTGTACTGATACTTTGGTACTCTAGGCTTCTAGGACAGCCACCAAGCTGTCACACAAGAAAAATGGAGGTGGCAGATGCCAAACATCAAGGGTATCCTACTATTCTAGATCTCCAGATTAATATGGTGACTGGTAACTAGGATGCATGGGGTGACCTCCCAAATGTGCAACCCACCAGGGCTAAGCACTATACCCATTTTTAAAAATCATCCAGGTAAAGAATTACAAAACAGAAAATCCTGTACCAGGGAGCGTTAGATCTGAAATGAATGTCCATTTTTAAAGTATGCATTATTATTGAATTATGATTCATTGTGGACTTTTATGAGCAAGTTCACATTATTCAGGTGGATTGCATTTGCTGTGCAAAGAATAATCTCTGGCACTGTTCTACAAAACAGCCAGTGGACACCACTGCCCAGTCACCAGAAGCAACTTAGTTCCATATCTCTAGGTCCTTGTCCTGTACCATCAGTATGTTGTGAATGAATATGCTTTACTATGTTAAGACTGCAGTCACTGTACCACTAAGAAGCTTCAGTAGGGTGGCTCTGCCTTGCTAAATCTCTGAGCAATCTCCACCTATCACCATGAAAACATGTCTAGTTATTGCTGACTGAAAATAAATTATTATACAATTTAATGTAATTTTAATAACGACTATATTACATAGTCTGAATTTAGACTGTTCCCATAGGTTCGATCCAGACTAACATTTTCTGTAGGTGCAAGGATGTCTGGCTGTGGAGCACAAATTATCTACCTCCCCTTTTCTACAGCAGCCCAAATGCTCCTCCATTTTGTTCCTGGGGGAGAGGAGGCATGGGGAGCATTTTGGGCTTCCAGGAGAGGAAGAAAAATCATGCTCCATGGATGCAAGTAATTGTACCCAGGAAAATGTTAGTCTGTGTGTCATGAGAACAGGGGAAAAGCCCTGTTGGATCAGACCAATAGCCCATCTAATCCAGCATCCTGTCCCACACAATGGCCAACTAGTTTCTCTGGATGACCAACAACAGAGCAGAAGAAGAAGAAGAAGAAGAGATTGGATTTATACCCCGTCCTCCACTCCCCAAGGGAGTCTCAGAGCGGCTTACAAACTCCTTTTCGCTTCCCCTCCCCACAACAGCATAGAGGCTGAGGCCTTCCCCTGATGCTGCCTCCTGGCTCAGGGATCCTGATTCTGGGGTCCAAACCCTTATGAAGAGAGCTACTGTATTTAAGGAGTTGGTTTTGCAAAATTCCATGGGTGCAAAAAGCAAAAAAGAAATGTGCCTAATATAGCTGGCAGAACTGTGTCAGACAAACCCATAGCAAATCTTGACTGACGAAACAGATTTCCGTGTGTGGAACTGGAAATTCCCACAGCAGGCCAAGATGCCCAAGAAACACTGTTCCTCAGGGACAGGACTCCCCAGAAACAGTGGTGGGGTCAGAGGTCTGTGGTAAAAGAGGGAATCAGGCAAAATCTCCCTTTTCCTTTAGCGGAAGTTTTTCACTGTGTCCATTCCAGTATACCACTTGGGAATAAGCCTCATGGAACTCAGAAGACATGGATAGGATTGGGTGGCACAATATATCCACCTATTTCTAGTTATGGGGACTCAAAATGTCTTCCTGCAGCATTTCCAAGGTACTTTGGTCATTCCAGTTAATCTTCTGCTTTGCAAGGGATTACTTTTTTTAAATAAAAGCAAGATATAATGAAAATCTTTAATAGATTACTTTGAAGGATTTAGGAACAAAGTATAAGATGCCTAATTCTTAATAAACAAAAGTCACTTTCTGATGGAAGAAAAAGAAATCCATCTTTGATATGTTCTTTTTGATTCTGCAGTGGATCAAAAAACAGAAGCAAGATTTCTCTCAAACTGTACCTCTTCCCATTCAAATTGGCTTTCACGGGTGAATCAGCTAGAGCTTTAGTTGATTAATTTGTGAATTTAAAGCTTTCTATTATGTCAAGCAGAAACTTGGAGAGCCTACTTACTCAGTAACAATCCTTAGTGCCCAGCTTTGTGAGACATGACAGTAGAGGAACCTAGCTGCTGAATGAATCACGCAGGGATAAGAATTTTGTTCCTTATTGTACTGCCTTGCAGTAATCTGTACTCCATGTGGATGGACTGTATATCTCCAGCATGTGGCCACAGGAATGGTCCTGGACAAGAATGCTAATGCCTCTGGCAGTGAAAGTCTGCTGTTTACCTTTTGCTGATTTCCCTCTAACACTCAGAACCCTACTTCACCCCCATGCTGTTCCTGGAGGTCCACTGACCCCTCCTCCTGACTAGCTATGGCATAGGGTTGCCAGCTCTGGGTTGGGAATTTTGGGGGGTGGAGCCTGCAGAGGCTGGTTGGCAGGTTGGCAACCACACTTTGGCAGGATAAGGGGAGTCAGAAAGCTCCCTTCTACAAACACTGCTGCACTTGTATTGCATAAAATGCATGCCACTGCTTTGTCCTTATACAGTGGCCTGTGCATATATTTTTTAAAAAAAATCTTGCACAGCCCTACAATTTAGGTCAGCATGCTTATCCCCCTACTGAAGATGGGAAAGCTGAGACTGAGAGAAAAGCACCTTGTATAAGACTACTTACCCTCAGTCCTTGGTTGGACTGATGCCAGAGAAAAGAAACACTCCCATAGGAAAAGGGATCAGGAATAGCAGGCTGACTGGGTGTTCAGAGCTTGGGTTATATAGGTAGTGCAGGGAACCTGGCTACCCCAGGAGCTAGTTTGGATGAAGAGGCTGAACTGGCAAGGATCACAGCTGGGACTGAAGTTTAAATAGTCCTACAAGGAAGCAGTCCCACCAGTTCTGCGCAGTGCCTCTGAGGCCTCATCCAGAGTATGAGTTTCAAGCCAGGCACTGTTCCAGCCCAGGGCTAACTCCTTGCAGGACTGGTTGCCTCCAATGACCTTGCTAGTTAGGAGGAGATCTCACTGGACTGCCAGTTTGAGGCCTAACCCTATGTGGTTTAGGGACAGCTAACTGAAGGGCTAGGAAATCATCTGACTCTCGCACCTGCTCTCCAGTGATTTCTTCTGCCAAGGCCTCTAGAACTAGGGTTGTCAGTCTCCAGGTGGCACCTGGAGATCTCCTGCTATTATAATTGATCTTCAGATGACTAAGATCAGTTCCCCTGGAGAAAATGGCTGCTCTGGAGGGTGGATTGTATGGCATTATAAATGATGAGGTCCCTCCCCTCCCCTCCCCTCCCCTCCCCAAACCCTGCCCTTCCCAGGCTCCACCTCCAAAATGTCCAGGTATTTCCCAATCCAGAGCTGGCAACCCTATCTAGAACTAAAGGCTCGGGTTCTGATGAATGCCATGGCACCACTGGGAGTCTCCTGAGCCCTTACTGACTACATCAGAAGAGAAGCTGGGTTTGGTCCTTCTGTTCCTCCTCATACAGGAAGTCTGTTCCAGGGTCTCAGTCTAGAGGAGTCCTGGCACCAGGTGAATTTAGGTTGCTTTGAACCTCATGATAACTGGTGTTGTAGAATGGCTAAGAAACTGATCAATGGAGTCCTCGGTTTGAAGGACTTTCTGATTAGTCACCTGTCTCTTAGTGTCATGTATATGAGTTCTCAGGAGGGGCAAATGAACTGGGGGGGGGAGAAGATGGGTAACTTTGGTACTATAAGTTGAATCATAAATCTGCAATAAAAGTATTTTAAATAGTCCCATAAAACAGACTGCATAAAGTAAGAACATTTATTTTCATTGAAGACACATGCTAATTTTTTAAATTGAAGGATACATTAAACATTGATATGGCCAACCTCTGACTGAACCTTCAACATCGTCACCTATCATAGCAGCTGAGGATTTATTACACAATATAAAAAGTAAACTTAATAGTATATGACCCTCAGAAATGGAGAATTGTATCTTTTGTTGTGTAAGAAAAAAAGGATTTGAAGAATTTACTGAAATATATTTGTGATTATGGGAAAGAATTTCAACTTTTAAAAGAGCAAATAATGAAGTATTTTATCTCTGAACAAAAAAAGGTATTGAAAATATTCTCTCACAAGCAGAACATACAAACAACCTAAGGTTTTCACACTTTTTAGCAAAATGTTGTACTGAATTTAGAATGAAATGTTGTAAAATACAAAGTTGAGTTTTTTAAACTAGGGTTGAGGTGTGTAAATAGATTATTAGACTAAATGATGCAAAAGTTGGCAATCAATTTAAAAGGTGCCCATCCTCAGCTTTTCATAAATATGAGCAAAACTATGGATGTTAGATTTAAGACTGGTATTCTCCTTTCACACAAAGGAGGTGAAATGTGCTGTCATCATCTAAACAGATAATAGTAATTTTTTTCTCTTCAGAACTCTTGCTTATTCATATTTGCAAATGTATGCAGATTTAATCAATTAATCTATTACAAATCATCCCATTAATTGATTAGGATTTCTTTAATTGGATTAACAGATGGTTTTTGCCATTCAGATATTTTCAGCATGATTATTTTTCCAATTAGGGGAAGATATTTTTGAGTTCTAACCAGAAAAAACCTTTTTAACATACAAATTACTAGAAGTTGGGTAGGCAATACAGAAATAAATATCTCTTGGAAACGTGATGAGGACTTCAGATGGATAGAAAGGTTAACGTTTTTGTACTGTATTAGATCATTGCTTCTTCTCACATATGACTTTTGTGTTGATTTAAATACACAGCTGGAAGACCTTCCGTTGATTGTTCAGCAGGCTGGGCAGTTGTCAGTGGACAATCAAAATGTGCCTACTGCTGCTGGAGAATCCCACTGGCACAATGCCTTTGTGACTCTTAAATCTGATTTCACAGAACTTGAAAAGAAGTGCCCTGAAGCTTTAATGCAGCTCAGTCACAAAGTGGAAGTGACAAAAGACTGTAGCACAGAAAAAAAAAAATCAAAAGCAACATCCATGGCATTTCAGAAATGATACTGTACATTTAGCCTAAAAACCCTCAAAAACCTTGCTTTTATTTATGTTTAAATGTGAGAAAATCATAGTATGTGTTTTTTCCCCTCTGCTTTTTCAATAGTACAACCCTTATTTCTCCCAATACCTTGAGGGGTATAATATTTGTATTCAGTGCAGAAAGACATAAAACAAAATGCAGTATGGTAGAAGAACTAGCGAAGGGGAAATAAAGTTTCTTGCAAAGGAACTGGTTGTGTGAAACAAAAGTAAACGAGGCTGAGATGCATTTTGACAAAAATTGTGTTTTCCCCACAAGCTGAAAATACTTACAATGCCCATTCTAAGCTGAGTCACAACCTTCTAAGCCCCTCGACTTCAATAGAAGGGTGTAACTCTGCTTAGGACTGCACTGCTGATGAACTTGAATTACAAATGTGGTATTGTGTGGGTTTTATCCAAAGGCTTTGTTCAAAACAGGAGGGGCCATGGCTCAGTGGCAGAACATCTGCTTGGCATGCAGAAAGTCCCAGGTTCAGTCCTGGCATCTCCAGTTGAAAGGACCAGGTAATAGGTGATGTGAAAGACCTCAGCCTGAGACCCTAGATAAGGGGTATCAAACATAAGGCCCAGGGGGTGGAACCGGCCTGTCCAGGGCTCTTATGTGGCCTGTGAACAACTGGTACAAGGGAGGGAGTGCTGGGGAGAATGTATGGAGCCACTCCATTCTGGCTTCAGCATGGTGGAACAACCTCATCTGCCACAGTCAGGCATTGTGGGAGCATCTGCTCAGGGCTGCACTGCTGGCTTTCCAGTTTGCCTATATGGATTTTCCTTTGCACCCCCTCCCAGCCCATGGGACCTTGCAGTGAGGACACAACAACTCGGGGCTTACCAGCTGCTGTCCTTTATATAGTTTACTTCTCCGGCAACAGCCATTATGTTTTTTTGGCTCACACAGCCCGGCCCGACATAGTGACATTTAGTTGTAGATTTTCCGGGCTGTATGGCCGTGGTCTTGGCACTGTAGTACCTAACTCTGACCATGAAAGCCTTCAATAACAAAGTGACATATATGTCAGATCTGGCCCTCATAACAAATGAGTTCGACATCTTTGCCCTAGAGAGCCACTGCCAGTCTGAGCTGACGTTAGTGACCCTGATGGCCCAATGGTCTGATTCAATATAAGGCCACTTCATGTGTATGTATTCAAATAATTGCCCAGTGTCATCTTGTAGCCATTTTGTGCCATTCATCAACACAGCAACTCCAGAACAGAAGCTTGAAAACTTCAGCTGTAGACATTTTGACTACCCCCCCCCAAAAAAAATACCCCTCAACCCACTGTTAGGCAACTCATTACTATTACAAAGGTTCCTCTGCATAAGCGTCCCTTGTGGACTGACACATTACTGGCTACTACAGTCTCAAAGAGTCTCATGACTCCGGCAGTGAAGAAACCTTGAATTTGAAACATCTGGCCTCAGCCAGAAGAACCAGGATTGTCTGGTACAAAGACTGGCTTCAATCATGCTTAGAGGCCTTAAAACAAGAAGCATAAACATTTTATGTGCAACCTTTTATAGTCAGATTTTGTATGGGGTTTGTAGAAATAGAGATTCATCTACCTGAATATTTAATGAAAATAAAAACAAATATTTGAGAACCATAAACTTCTCAGAGTTTAATGCTGGGGGTGGGGTGGGGGTTAGTCTGACTACAAACATAAATAATCTATGACAGTGAAAATGTGATGGTAGAAAAAGCACAGGCAGCTAATGACCTGAGCATGATGTGTATCTCACAGGTCAGTTCCAAAACATTTATGTCCAAACAAGACTAGAAATTATTCTCTTTATTACATTTTCACTCTCCACTTCTTTTAAGGGCCTCAGGATGGTCTACATGGTCCTGTCTCTTTCATTATACTCTCACAGCTGCCCTGAGAGGTAAACTTGACTGAGAGATGGTGACTGGGCCAGGGATTCTCAGTGAACTTCATGGCAGAGTGGGAATTTGATCTCCAGCCAATCTGGTTCTAGTCCAAGATTAAAATCCTGCCACCATACTGACTTCTGTTGCTCTCTTTTTTTTTTGTTGTAGTGAAGCAATTGGAACTGATTAGCTTCTGTCACACAAATGATTCTAATCCAGTAAGGGAAATGTATATAGATTCCTGGCTCAACTGTCCATGCAGTCAGATATGTGTACAGTACCCAGGCCTGATCTTTCATATCCCAGGCTGCTCATCGTTACACTTGCTAGATGAGGAATTGTAAACACAAACTGAAGGAGTGAATTCAGCCCCTCATCAAGCAACCAGCACTTTTAAAATTGGAAAACTCACACCATGTATGTATGCAGGGGTCATTTCGAGCAGGAGCTTGGGGGAGCTCAGCTCCGGGAGTTGGTGCCAGCCCCCCCCCTCCACAGGAAAATGCCTGCTTGTGTCATGGCTGCAGCAAAATGACCCTGTCCCCTGGAAAGGGTTGAGTATGGAGAGATACCTCAGCAGGGTATGATGCCGCACAGTCCAACCTCCAAAGCAGCCATTTTCTCCAGGGGAACTGATACCTGTAGTCTGGTGATCAATTGTACTTCTGGAAAATCTCTGGAGCCACCTAGAGCTGGACAATCCTTCTATGCACTTTTGTAGCCATATATTTTCCTGATGCTATCCAATTACCAGATGATTTTGGCAAATTAATTGAGTGGGTGGTGGCAGTTCAGTTGCAGAGTTTTTGGATGACACCTCCCCATTAGATCCCTTCCAGTCCAGCTTCTGACCAGGCCATGGGATGGAGATGGCACTGGTCACCCTCACGGACGACCTTTGGAGGCATCTGGATTGGGGCGGTTCGGCGGTGTTGCTGCTGTTCTGCCAGCTCTTTCCTTCTCTCCTTCTCTCTCTCTCTCCTTTTTTTCTTGGCTTCTGACATACTTCTGGTTATGTCAGGTGGTGTAGCATATGCAAATAAGTTATCCTAATGAGTTATGCTAATAAGCTCCTGCACCTCTTTTTCTACAAAATTATCCCTCCATGTATGTATGTATGTAATTTATATCCTGCCTTCCCTGCTTAAGCAGGCTCAGGGTGGCTTACATAGAATGTTATTGGACAAATAAAACAAAGAATTGAATAAAATCAATATAACACCACATAAAGTGCTAGGGCAGATTATATGATGATGGTGAAGCATTAGCAGCATATGCATACAGTCGGTTGACATCTTAGTCTGGGTCATATTGGTGGAGCACAAGCTGTCAATGGTGGTATTAGTATTGGGGCCAGGGTCTCAATTTGTTAGGGGCTGCTCACTAATTAAAGGCCTGGTGGAAGAGTTCTGTTTTACAGGCCCTGTGAAACTGTAGAAAGTCCCACAGGGCCCTGATGTATTCCAGGAGCAAATTCCACCAGTACAAAGCTGCCACTGAGAAGGCCCTGGCCCTCATCACAATCAGCCTGGCTTCTCTAGGGCCCAGAAGGGCCAAACAATGTTGGGACTGTGATTGTAGTGCTCTCTGGGGAACATGTAGGGAAAGGCGATCCCTTAGGTATGTAGGCCCCTGACCATAAAGGGCTTTAAAAGTAAGAACCAGCACCTTGAACCAAATTTGGTATGCTATGGGCAGCCAGTGCAGAGCTTTTAGTGCAGGCCATAGGCGTCAACTACAGGGGGGCTTGAGCCCCCCCCCCCGGCAAAGCTGAGCACCCACAGGGCCCTTCCTAGGTTTGTCTGTTTGCTCGCCGGCCGGCAGGCTGCCGTCGCCACTGCCTCTTCCCCCCCCGGGCCTAGGGCTGCCAAGTCAGCCCGGGGGGCAGGGGATCCCCCGCTACAGGGGTTCCCGATCCGCTGGCCAGCATTTGGCCAGCGGGGGAAACCCCACCCCCGAAGTCATCCAGCCTGGACGACTTCTTCCGCGCCGGGCGACGTCACCAGAAGTGACGCCATCACGTTGGGGGCGTTGCCAGGGGGCAACGCTCTGGCAATCGCCCCAAAACTCTATGATACCATAGAGTTTGGGGGCGATTGCCAGAGCATCGCCCTGGCAACGCCCCCGACGTGATGGCGTCACTTCCAGTGATGTTGCCCGGGGCGCGCGCGAAGCATGCGCGCTGGGGAAGCTCCCGGCCAGCAGAGGACTCCCCCCCACCGGTAAGGTGAAGAGACTTGGCAACCCTACCCGGGCCTGGCTTGGCCACTCCCGCAGTCCTGCCTCCGTGGGGTCAGCTGGGCAAATGCCCAGCGTGCTAGCATCACCCGGAAGTGACGCCATCACGCTGGGCCTGTTGCCAGGGTAACGCTCTAGCAATCACCCCAAAACTCTATGGCACCATAGAGTTTCAGGGCGATTGCCAGAGCGTCGCCCCGGCAATGTGCCCAGTGTGATGGCATCACTTCCAGGTGACGCCAGCACGCTGGGCATTTGCCCAGCTGGCCCCACGGAAGCAGGACTGCAGGAGTGGCCAGGCCGGGGGGGGGGAGGCGGCAGGGACATGGTCCTGGCATGTGCGCATGCAATGCGCATGCACTCACAAGAGCCCCCACCCCCCCAGGGATTTTAAAAGTCGACACCCCTGGTGCAGGCTGAATGTGTTCCCCCATGGGGGGACCCAACAATAGCCTGGCCACTGCATTCTGCACCAGCTGCAGCTTCCAGATTTGGGGCCACCAGATTCTGCCTACATAGGGCAGCCCTATTTAGAAAACATTACGGTAGTCCAATCTCGAGGTGACCATTGCATGGATCACTGTCACCAAGTCAGTGCATCTGAGGAAGGGAACTAGCTGCCTAATCAGCTGAAGATAATAGGAAGCTGACTTCGCAGTGGCTGCTACCTGGGCATCCATCATTAGGGAGGCATCCAGGAGCACTCCCAAGCTCCTAACCTCTGGCGCTGGCACCAGCGGCACCCCATCGAAGGTCGGGAGTGGGATCCCTACCCACTCCGACTCAAGCGCAGGACCACCGTCTTCATCGGATTCAATTTCAGTCGGCTCAGTCTAAGCCAACCAGCCACAGCTTGCAATGCCAGGTCCAGAACTTCTGGACTAGAGTCAGACTGGCCACCCAAAAGCAGATAGAGCTGGGTGTCATCCATGTATTGGTGACATCCCAGCCCATGCCCCTGGGCAATCTGGGCAAGGGGGCACATATAGATGTTAAATAACATCGGGGAAAGCACCGCTCCTTGGGGCACTCTGCAAACTATTGGGTGCCTTCAGGACAACTGTTCCCCTAAGGCCACTCTTTCTCCCCAACCCTGAAGGAATGATCTCAACACTGCAACTATTTAGAAAAAAGGTGACTTCCACGTGACGTCAGTCTTATTTAAAATGTGTTGGCTCATCTTCTTGTGACACTACAAAATATAGTTTCGATGGATAGCCGTGTTGGTCTGAGGCAGCAGAACGAAGCTTGATTCCAGTGGTATTCCCAGAATAAAACTTCATTGGTCTTAAACAAAGTTTTAGAAGCAATTAGAAATGAAACAGTAATGATCAAACTATCTCAAAGAAGATTTAACAGAGCTGTATATCATACAACAAAAAAAAGCATCTAAAGAGAGAAACAACATTTAAGAAATATGTAAAATACATGGTGTGGACTTTCAAATCTCCAGTTTTCTCTGCCTTTTAAAAATCCCAGTCGTTTCTGAAAACTGAATACTCTTGCTTGGGTTGGGTAGAGTGGGCAGCATTCCCAGTTTTGTGCCTCAGCACAAAATGTTCATTTTCATCCAGATTTTTACCCAAGGAGGCTTTTTGGGTGGAGTGGGGGGCTTGGTTTTGGTCTGCTAAGATTTGGAAGGCTGGCATTTTGAAGCATTTTCATAGAGTTGGTGGTCAATTTAATTTGTAAAATTTACAGTTTGTGCTGTTGTGTTGCATTTTTATAGTTTTCTGATTGTTAGCCACCTTATGAACCTATACAGATTGAGAGTGCAACATATAATTTGTTGAAAATAAAAGAAAACACAAGATTCTGAAGTAAGGTTGTAGGATGCCTGCTGACAGCAGGGGAATTTTAGCACTGCCCTCCATTGCCCACCCTCA
Organism: Lepidodactylus listeri; assembly: GCA_029233225.1. Classification (NCBI taxonomy): domain Eukaryota; kingdom Metazoa; phylum Chordata; class Lepidosauria; order Squamata; family Gekkonidae; genus Lepidodactylus; species Lepidodactylus listeri. Next base: position 44,750,500 of record JARCFY010000006.1, on the reverse strand, counting down.
CTCTTATAAGAAGGAGGAGTTAAATGGGGGGGCAGTGTTACTGATGTTTCAAAATCATTATCCCCCAATGCTCTAGGAACTGGCCAAATCTCTGGTATTTACCATAGAGTTTGGGGGATTCCTGGATTGTCAAACAGCAGTGATACCACTACAAACAGGGTGGGGCCCACGGGGTGACTCCACCTCCCAAATCTGCCCTCCTCCCTCCTTGCCAGCTCCCCAGAACATCTCTTGCCACCGAAGACCAACAACTGCTGAACAGCTGCACAAAGGAAGGATCTGCATCCCAGCCGGAGGGTTTTTGTGATGAACCTGGAGGTGGAGAAGGTTGGAGGGGGGCTTTTGGTGTGGGGAGGTGATGGGTGGCGGTGATAGTTTGTGGTTCCCTTCCCCCTGCCTCAGGCAAAGGCAATGTTTCCTTGTTGTTTTTTTCCTTTCTCCCTCCCACTCACAGCTCAAGCTGGAGTTTGTGGTGACTGAGCCACTTCCTGCTCCAAACTGTTTACAAGCCATCTGAGCTGAGGTAGCAACAACTGCTGCCAGGGGGAGAAAGAAACTAAGTGGGTACCAAGTCCTGTGGCCAATGAGAGTGTGGTGTTAAGAACAGAGCACAGTGCTCTGTATGTTATATGTTTTAAACTGTATTTTATGGTTTTATTGTTTATGGTACATGTTAGCTGCCCTGAGCCTGCTGAGATATGGGGATGGTGGGATATAAATCCAATAAATAAATAAATAAATAAATATAAACATAAAAACATAAGAGAAGCTAATGTTGGATTAGGCCAATGGCCCATCCAGTCCAACACTCCGTCACACAATGACCAAAAATACCAGGTGCCATCAGGAGGTCCACCAGTGGGGCCAAGACTGGGGAGGAGGGGATGAGGGTGTTGGAGAGGGAAGGGAGTGGACAAAGCCATCGGGCCTAGCAGCCAATGAGATTTTAGCAAGATGAATGAACGGCTATGTCATAAAATACTGTGCCACAACTTTTGCCAGTTTGGTGTAGTGGTTAAGAATGCAGACTCTAATCTGAGAGATGGGTTTGATTCCCCATTCCTCCCCATGCAGCTGCTGGTGTGACCTTGGGTCAGTCATAAGTTCTTTCAAAACTGTTCTCTTCAAGGCTAGTTCTCGAAAGAGCTCTGTCAGCCCCACCTACCTCACAGGGTGTCTGTTGTGGGGAGAGGAAGGGACAGAGATTGTAAACCACTCTGAGACTCCTTCAGGTAGTGAAGGGTGGGATTTAAATCCAATCTCTTCTTTTAATGAGGCAATTTTTTTTAAGCCACTAGGTACATGTAGGAGGAACTAGCAGGAATGTGTGAGACACACACAGAAGTAGCACTTCCCTGCTGTTGTTCTATAGGGTTGCTAACCTCCAGGCGCAGAGGGAGAAGGAGAGTCCAGCTCAGCAAGGGAAACCCGGCGTAACCCCCCCATGTGCCTATGGCACTTCCAGAAGTTATATTAGAAATGATGTAAGCATGTGGGGGCAGTGCCCTCCCCACCAAAAACCTTCTAGTTATGGGACTGAGGTCTTCTTCCAGAAGTGACACTGAAAAATGAATGATGCTTTCTCTCCCAGGCCCACTCCCCAGCAAACTCCCAGGGAGTGCAGGCACAGGCTTGGCATTCTTAGTCTGCAAACAGAGGTCAAAATCTGAAAAGTCCAGATGCACATATGTTTAGCTCTCCTAGTGTTTCAGTTTTGTGATATGAAAAGACAAGCATACAAATAAAAAGTCCACTACTTTTTCTCATGCATTCTTTGAAATATACTAATAGTTGCTTTCTATTAAAATGTTTTCATATATCTTCATACAATTGTTTGTATTTTATCGTAAGTTCAAATATCATATTGTGCTTCCAATATAAAAAAGGAGCTCACAACAAAAGATAGTGTCAGTCTATTCATGCCTCTACCATTGGAGATTGTCTACCATACTTTCTAAAGCCACAGTACTATTCATATTATAGACATGCTGTCAAATGTGAATAGGTTTATGCTTATCCAGAGATGACATCCAAACAGAGATAGAAGCAAATTAATTTCATAAGCCATAATTTCATGACAACCATAAGAGTTGAACAGTGGGACAAACAGCAACAAGTCAATTACATACTGTCACCATTACTATATGAAAATACCTTTTAAATTCCGTTTTGTCTTTCCAGAGACATTTTTAATACAAAAGATTCTAATGTTATGTACTATATGTGGTGTAAACTTTCCATTGGGTGCATTGCACATTACTGTTGAAAACCTGGATCATTCTATTATTTAGTACATGGGAATTTGAAAATAGAAAGATGGCAACTTCAAGAGAAGCAGAGGGACAAATCTTAACCTTTTTGTTTCACCAGCATCCATATTTTGCTTTAGTGCAATCTGCCTTCCATCAGATCTGTATTTATACCCATATTAAGTAAACTGAAGTTTAGGGCCTCAGAGTATGGTGGTGGAAAATGCTGTCAAGTTGCAGCTGAGTGATGGAGACTCCATAGAGTTGTCAAGGCAAGAGACAAACAGAGGTGGTTTGTCATTGCTTGTGCAGCAACCCCAGGCTTCCTTGAAGATCTCCCATCCAAGAACTAACCATGGCTAACAATGCTTAACTTCTGAGATCTGATTAGTTAGGGCTAGCCTGGGTCATTGAGGTCAGGGCCTTAAGATCGTGACTCTAAATACAATACTACTAAAAAATTATTAAATTTAGTGCTATGGGGCCTCTTAAACTTGACCAAATTCAGGACACAGGCACTGATGGAACAAAATGGTAGGATCCAATCCAGAGATAGCAAGTTTATTTTTATTTATTTATAGCCCACCTTTTACACTGAGATTCAAGGCAGATTATACAGTATAATCAACAGGATGAGACATTTACTAGGACTAGGACTAGGATTACACAAATCTGAAACAAAGTATAGGAAGTGACACATGATATGTTAATTTAGAAAATGGGTTTACATAAGGATAAAATCAATGCAATGAGAGTAGGATAATATATACAGTGAACAGGTAGTATATTCTATACCCAGTGCTATAGTTCACAGTCCTTTTCTATTTATAAAAGCATCATTTTGTTATAATATAGTCCTGTTTCTTCTATAAAAATGTTCTTCTAAATGCTTGTGTTTTACAGAGTTTGCAGAACAAAAGAAGTGTAGAACAAAATAATTGCCTCAGCTAGACCATTCCACAAGGTGGGGGGGGGGGGCAGAGCAGAGAATGCACATGTATGAGTGGTGGTTGACATTGCCCCTTTGTAAGGCAGCACCATCAGAAGGCCCTGCTCTGATGAGCAAAACTTTTGTTGTAGAGCATAGCAGGAGAGCTGGCTGTAGAGGGTCCATGGCCATGAAGTATGTGAGCCAATACTTTGATCCTGGTAACTAATGGATAGCCAGGCAAGTGACTGTAGGATGCACATAATGTGCATGCTCTGCCTAGTTACAGACAAAAACTGGAGTCTCTGTGCTGAGTTCAAGGCAGACCTCTGTAACATGCATTACAATAGTGTAGTTTTGTTGTTATTTTGGTGTGGATCCAGGTGGCCAAATGAGCTGAGTCAAGGTAGGGGACCAACTTCTGAGCTAAACAAAGTTGGTAACAAGCATTTTTTTTGCAGCTGTGTTAGCTTGCTTCTCCAAAGTAGTACTGGATCTAGTAAAATACCTTGACTACTAAACAAATCAACAAGGGTGAGCAGGACCCCTTCAATACTGGGAAGCACAATGACCTTCAAGACCTCAGACTTCTCCAACCAGCATTATGTCCATCATGCTGATGTTCAGTTTCAATTTATTCACTCTCAGCAAGTTAGCCACAGCAGTCAGACAGTGGCTCAGGACTTCTGCTACATCATCAGGAGATTGGAATAGAAAGATATAGAGCTGAGTGTCAAGAGCATATTGATGACACCCAATTCCAAGACTACAAATGATTTCTTCTAAGGGTTTTACAGATACTGAGTGGCATGGGGAATAGAACTGAGCACTGAGGAACCCAACCAGGTAAATTCCATACTGATAAATGATCTCCAAAGGCAACCTTTTGAGTTCAAAGCACATACCCTGATACCTGCTTTTGCCTCTAAATGTTTCAACAAAATTGCAAGGTCCACTGTGTCAAAGGCTGCAGATAAATCCAGTAGGACCAGCAAAAAGGGGTGAGTATAGTTCCCATGTAATTTTGTGAACGATAAAAACCTTTTCCTGACTTTGTAATAACAATCATACTATGTTTATTTGTAGCAAATAAAATGCAAGATAAATTGTTTTGAAGAGTATGCTGCTTTAATAATGACAACATGGCTTGTGTAACAATGAAAACTGCATTGCTTTGGGGTTGGTCCATTGTGCTCTAGGGAGCTAGTGACATATAAAGGCTAAGTAAGATATAATTAAGTTTGTGATCAAACTGAGTATAATTATGTTAGTTACAGTGTGGGGACAGGAAGGTTAAGGTTAGTAATGGAGCACAAGGCCTTTTAACCTTTAAGTCTCCAATCTGAATTTGATTTAAGCTATTTGTAAGACTGATTTTTCCCTCCCACATTTTGATTCTATGTGTATTAGCTGAAATGTCTTTTTGGTGTCTAGTGCACAAATGACAAGTGTGTTTCTCTTTGCCATGTTTGGTGGAATGAGACTGGGAAATATTTCATTCACAAGTACAGATCTTTTTGGTAATGTTTCCAGACCTGCAACACTGACAATCCAATACTCTATTAATCCACTCTAAAATGTATCTTGTTCTGATAAGGCAAGTCTCATGGTAATAAACAAGGTCCTTGAAACAAGACTTCACATCGTCAAAAGACAGATTTCAGATGACAAGACAAACTAGCCAATAACTTTTCTTCAATTCAGTATTTTTTGAAATTTCTCCTCTACCCAGTCATTGGTCAAATTATGTGGTCTACTTTATGAAAATCTATATAGGCAACTAACAGTGTCATCATAAGCAAGTCTACTCAGGTTAAGATTGCCAGGCCCAGCCTAGCAACCTGTGGGAGACTGGGTAGGTGGAGTCATGGGGTGACAGTTGTCACCATCATCATCGTTGTTTTTGTTGTCGTCATCATCATCATCATGGCATCACCCAGAAGTGAATGAGCTCTCTCCAGGAATCACTGAAAACTCTACAGTAAACTTTCTGGTGATTCCTAGAGAGGGCATGACATCACTTCCAAGTTTTCCCTGAACTGACATCACACTACAAGCCTGGCAACTATGTTTTAATTTTTTTTCCTGTTGCTGCTCTGAGTGGCAGTGGGAAACAGGAGCTGGAGGCAGGGGTGGGGTCTGGCAACCTTAACTGAGATCAATTCAATGGGGCTTAATCTCCCCCCAGATGTTCTTAATATTGTGTTACAAATGGCTGCTAGCTTCTCTGAACCCTCATTATTAGAATGAAAAATAACAAAGCAGCAAAATCTGGCTTGGAAGTAGTCTTTGCAGGGCCAAGAACATCACAGTGTATATTGGCCTTCAGCGGAGATAAACATTTGTATCCTGCTTTTCTCCTCAGCAGGGAACCTGTTCTGACCTTAGGCTTCAGCTGGTCTCTCCATGAGTCAGAACTTCCCCAGCAGATGGTCACTGAGCAGGGTCTGGGCTTCAGGAGTGGGCAAAGACTGGAGCACAGGAGCCACCAAGGTCTGGAACGGACAGTGTCTGGAGCTGGATCTAACCAGTCAAGGATTGTTGCCTTGTGAACTGGTTGATCCAGCAAGGCTGTCTTTACAGCCCCCAGCTTAAGTAGATTGGGATCTAAGTGAGCCTAGTTGTATTGCCGACAGGTGCTGGAATTCCTGAGGTGGCAGCTCTAAACACTGGTCAGGATACTGCAAGCACTCACCCTCAGTGCACTGCTCTACCGTGGAGTGGCATACAGCCAGCCTGGCACTTTGCCTTTTTTTGTGCCACTTTAGCTGAAGCCCTCTACCACCAGCTTTTCTGCTAGGCTTGCCAGTCCCCAGGTTGAGGAGAGGGTTTCCCCGATTTTTCGAGCTTCAGCTTCCTGCTGGCCAACTGGCCAAGTGGAGGAAACCCCGCCTCCAAACAGCCCTGTTCCTGTGTGACTTCCCTGACAGGATGACATCACCCAGAAGTGGTGTCATCCTGCCAGGGACATTGCTCAGGGATGCTCTGGTTTGAGGGCAACACTCTATGATTTAAAGCCAATTCTACCAAAAAGTTTTGTTCTGAAACCAGAGCATCCTTGTGCAACATCCCCAGCATGATGAAATCTCAGAATGCCCCCCAAATCCCTTGTTGGAGCAACGAGGGGACCTGGCAACCCTATTTCCTGCAGACTGGAAGATTGTCCTGGGGAACTACAGGGCCAGCCTTGAATCCTGTATGGCAGAGGCTGGTGGAGAGGTTTCCCATGCAAGTTCTGGCAAGGTGGCCTCTGGCACTGAGGAGGCATCATGTGCTAGTGGCTCTGCAGTTCCGGGCCCTTCCTGGGCCCTTTGGTCCTCTTCAATCACTGGCTTTGGTTCCTTCCCTAGGGATTCGGAGTCATAATCACAGAGTAGGCTGGAGTAGGTCATGGGAGACTCATGCAGCTTACAAAGATACTAATGCCATTTAAATAAATGTAAAGATTGTAGAGAACAAACGAGAACATATAGAATTCCAGTTCTTCTAATATTGGCTTCCAGGGCGTGGATTTGGTGAATTAGGAGATGGGGTCAGGCTGCCCATTCAGAAAATCTTCATCACTGGCTTTTGGATCCAACCACAACACGAAGTCTTCTTCATGAAATGTTTTTACCTATAAGATAAGAATGGGGGTTTATTTATATTATAATGAGCCTGCCAAAGAGGATCAATGGGCAAGAGTAGAGATACTTAACTCTTAATATGCCTGGCATTTTTTCTTTGCAAATTGCCTTCCTGAGGTGGCTGTTCCTCCTGTGGGGCTCATTTCCAGTTTTGGATCCTGGCTATAGGATTTATTTAAAATGACAGGCACCTTCTGTAAGGAACAATAGACAAGGAAGGGATAGTTAAGCATTGCTTCCTCCCTAGTGTTTCTGTTCTGTAAGAGCCCACAATATCTACAGTTGTGATCACAAGTACAATTCGCCCCGACATAGGCGCGAATGCCAGGTGGATTAAAGGAGTGTGATCAGATGCTAACATCTGGGAAGCACCCTGCAGCCATCGGCAACCAGCTCTGCTGCACAAGTGGAGTAAAAAAAAATCTCCGAAAGTCCTGTAGCAAATGGGTTGCTATGGACCACAGATGGACTTTCCTGCATCTGATTGCCCTAGTGTGCTCCCATGGCCTCAGGATAGTCTGATCAGGCTATCCTGACTCCATGCCATTGTTTATCCCCCCCATCACAGTATGAGCATCAGCACCCCGCCCCACACATTCCATAGGGAGACCTCAGTGTGGAGGTGCGATTCATCGATTCCTCGTGTAAGTGCATCGGGAACAAACTGTAAAAAAAACCCGATTCACCCGCGGTTGTGTCTGATCACACAGTGGTGGGCTGTGCCCATATCTACAAAAGTCAGTGTGATCGTGTAACTGCAGGTCAGCTTACACCAGAGGAAATAGCCTCGCTTCCCCCTGCTTTATCTCACGCGTGTGACCGCCACCGACATTACTTTTATAATAGACAAAAAGGATAAGAAACCCAGCAAGTCTCTTGTAATATCTAGTTCTGCCCTTTGAGTAAAAACTAAAATGCTCTTCAGTTTCCTTTAGAAGATTTGTGATTAAGAACATATGAAGAGCACTGCTGGATCAGACTAATGGTCCATCTAGTTTAGCATCCTGTTTCAAAGAGCAGCCAAGCCTTGCAGAGCAAACAGTGCATAGAGGAAAAGGGCCTCTACTGCAGCTGCCTCCTAGCACTGGTATTCAGAGGTTTTTCTGCTTCTGGATATGGAGCTTCCCTTCAGATACTATAGCTAGTAACCATGGAATCTGTCTAACCCTTTTTTAGAGCTGTCTATGCTCATGGCCATCACTACCTCCCCAGCAGTGAATTCATGTTTAATTACTCTTTATGTAAAGGAGTATTTCCTTTTTTGAACCTGTTTCCAAACAATTTCATTGGATGCACCTGAGTTCTACTAATATAGTAGAAAGAGAAAAAGCTTCCTCTGTCCACTTTTTCTACCCCATGCAAAATTTTATAAACCTCTATCATGTCTCCCCTTAGGTGTCTCTTTTCTAGACTGAAAAGTCGCAGACACCCCACCTTTTCCTCATAGGAAAGATTTTTAACCCCCTTGATCATCTCGGTTGCCCTCCCTTGTACTTTTCCCAGTTCTGCAATGCTTTGAGATATAGTGACAAGCACACTGGATTTCAAATGAGGCCACACCATAGCTTAAACAAGCGAGTTACAATATTGGTCATTTTCAATCCTTTTCCTAATAATTCATATCATGAAGTTTGCCTTTTTCATGGCTGCCATACACTGAGTCAATATTCATTGAGCTTTCAACAACAGCCCCAAGATCTCTTTCAATATCAGTCACAGCCAATCCAGACCCCATCAGCTTATATTTAAAATCTGGAGCTTTTTGTTCAAATAGTTATCACCTTACACTGAACCATGATGAACTTTGTTTGCCATGTGGTTACGCACTCACCCAAAGTAAAGAGATTCTCCTGTAGCTCTTCACAATCTACTTGGTTTTCACCATCCTGAACAAATTTGATATCATCTACAAACTTGACTACTACACTGCTGCCCCCAGTTCCAAAAGATTTATGAACAAATTGAATAGCACCAGTCCCAATACCAATCCTTGTGGGACCCCACTGCTGTCTTCTCTCCATTGTGAAAACTGTCAATTTATTTCTGCTCTATGCTTCCTGACATTTAACCAACTTTTAATTCATAAAAGGATTGCTAAGCTTACTCAGGAGTCTTTGGTGGGGTACCTTATCAAAAACATTTTGGAAATCCAAGTATGTGATGTTTACTGGATCACCATTATCCACATGCTTGTTAACCTGCTCAAACTATTAAGTTGATGAAGCAGGACTTCCCTTTGCAGAAGTCATGATACTCCTCAATGTGCTTAATAATTCTTTCTTTAATACCAGTTTCTACTAATCTACCTGGGGCAGATTTTTGGCTAGCTGATCTTTGATTTCCCTGGACCCACAAAGGATCCATCCACTTACGGAGGAATTTTCCATCCATGGAAGAGCCTTCTGCTAATTAAAGGAGTCTTTCTATGAATGAAAACCTTTGTGAGCGGAATAATTCCTTGGATACAACTTATTGTATACAGTGGAATTTTCAAAAGAAGCTATATCACTGTTTACTATGGTTTGAAATGTCTGCTATATGGGTCTATGTTTTAAACCCAGCTCCCAATGCTATTAGTCATGTGTGAAGTTGTGCTGTTAGAACTTGAACACAGAAACATACAAAAATTAGGTCATTTTTTAAGAGCTTCTACAGAGGCCCATTTTTTAAAAAGTTACCGCTTACAGATTGCTGGCAGAATGAGGGGATGGGTTTTAAATCACCAATTGTTCAAAATCAGCTGACTTTCAGACTTCTGACAGGTGGGCTATGCACTGAGAAGGAATATTGTCTTCTCTTGAAATACCCTATTTCAGCCTGAAAATTGAACCTAGCACTGATGTGTGTTTATGTGTGTACACATACATATGAAATCACATATATGTATATGTGATGATATTAATTACCATTCAGTGTAAAAAAAGTACAAAATATATGACACAACTGTATGTGAATAAACTACTTTATTTCATTGTTATAATGAATATTTGCATGGTTCATGTAAAAGCAATGACATGCTTTAAATTCTTAGAAGTTCTATCTTTCATGCCTGTGGAATATGGAACACTGCTCTAAAAAGAGAAGGATCCTATAATATTTTCAAGTGAACAACTGTAGAATCAGAGGAAGTCTGTTTTGTGAGTTTTAACCATTCTATGTAAACCATTTCTTATCATCAGAGGGTTATCTTTTGACATTGCACTGAGATAGAACTATACAGTAAATAATGGATTGTGAGATGCAGCCAGGCTTGCAGAAAATAACTATTTGAGGGATGGTGCATGAACAGAAAGCTGTAATTTTGACAGGTGGCAAGGTGTCGTGTCACCAAGCCCTTCTAAAGCCTCATATCTCATACCTATTGATTAATGGCTCTAATTAAGGAATGAAATCAAGCATGTGAAGACAGGGGATCGCTTTAGGTCCTTGTTTGGTAGTTTTCTCTTCCTGGCATACAACTCATCCATCTAAATATCACTGTTCTTTCATTTATTACAGCTGGATGATACCAAAAAGGAAGTCGAGGAGGTCCACGCTGAGCTTGTCATTCCAGAACTTGATTCGGTAAGAACCGAGGTAAGAGAGTGCGCTGGAACATCACTGGAATGATTGCTGTATTATCCGTTTGCAAAACATCCTTTTCTTTTTCTAAAGAACAATGCCAGCTCTTCTGCAACTGTGTTGCTTCAGGCCCAAATCCTGATGGCTTGCTACCTCCCTTATGGATGTGGCTTGGTTTTGAATGGGATTAATTCAGATTTATTCAAGTGCAATCAGGAGTGAAAAGTAACTCTTAAAGCTACCTTTACACACAAAGTTTGAGATTTATTAAAATTTAATTATCTTAAATCTAGGATTTGCTTTTTTTTCTATAGGGATAAGTATGCTCCAGAGTGTATGTACCTGCAAGAAGACAAATGGTAAAATGAGGTGAAATAGGAGGGCTTTGTTAGTAAGCCTAGCAAATCAGGTTATATTAATGAATCTTGAATACTATCAGCCTTACTGCAAGTATGCACTCTGCTTACTAACAAGACCAAAAGTCTGACATTATGCTACACAGCTAAACAAGTCCCTAGGGGCAAAGGACGGCTACTTCCTTCTGAATTATAATGCTAAAGCTTTGAATCTTTGCAGGCGTTCACTACTCTTGTTAGTTGGAGAGAGCCACCACCTGGAATTTGTGGCATACCTGGAAAACAATGTGACTCTCTTAAAAACAAAACAAAAACAAACTGTAACAAAAAGAGCAAAGAAAATGATCCACGCATAAAATGGAAACCAAGGCTTTATTTCATTGTCTAGTCTTCTGTAAAGATAGAAGTTTCACTTTCACTTTGAAGAAATGTCTGTTAGCATGGAACAACTGCATAAGATATTGCATGTGAGGGTATCTTTAAAGAGAAAAATCCTATGCAAGTGTTCTTGCTTCTGACCCATTAAGTAATACAGGAACAAGATTGTTTCTATTGATTCAATAGATGGGTCATGTAGGTTTGATCATCCAATGGACAAAGGCTGGGAATCCATTCCATTGTAATTGGGTGTAAGATTGGCCACTTAATTTTTAAAGTAGGCTGTACCCTGCAAAGGCATGTCCTTGCTTAATATTTAAGTTTAATTAGCTGTATTTATTATTGCTATTATTTATATTTGTTGTGATTAAAAACTAGCTGAGGGAATGGGGCTCTTTCATGAAAATGATTGTATTGGGAAGTGTAAAATGGAAAATAACAAGCATTTAGACAGTGTCCTATTTAAGCAAAATATATTTGAAATTCATATTGTTGAACAGTGATTGCCTGGGCAAGTTCTTATCCTGACATCTATTCTGCATCATTATTTTTATATGTGTCTGAAAATCTGGATTCCATCCAAATTTATATCCAAAAATTAGCTGTGAAATACAAATTACTAGTAAAATCCCATTATGTGACTGCAATATGATAATACTGTTATTAACCCAAATAGATGTCTGTATACTCTATGTAGCTTCTTTTCAGTGTTTGATTATGTGATATTTTTATTTAAAATCTAAGTTTGAGGAAACCAATGTCTCTTATGCAATATTAATTTTACTGATAATGTGTGACAAAAGATAGTCCCATGGGATTAATTAAAACAAAACTGATTGTGTATTACTTTATTAATGGGGGAAATATTACACAGAGTGAAGCTTCAGAAAGAAAAGTTCCTTTCCATTTATTTGTTCAGTTAAGCTCCCTCTAATGCTTTTTATAAATTAATTTTGCAGATCACCTCATCTTTTTATTTATTTTAAGAGTGTTTTTTGAAAGATTAGAAATAACGATAAAATCATTGCTTACTGAAGCAAGCAGACTTTGAATCTAGCTATGCACATTAGAAAGATGTTACACACTGCATACTTTTAATAATGATCATTTAGAAGATAATTTTAGCATCCACACAAGAGAAAAATGGATTTTTGATGAGTTCTTATATGACCATATGTGGTATTAGTCAGTGTGAGGTATTGCTAGCAAGCTCATTGCTTTCAAAAATCAAAGTTAAATGGTTCATCTATCATCAGAATTTGTGTCTGGGCGACTTGTCTGAACATCAGTATGATTTATGGTTTGAATTGGAGGAGTCAACCATGCATGTTTCTTAGTTTATCGTTTTATGCTGTCTTCAATTAAATGTCTATAAACACAGTGATGGCTTTATGACATTGTCCATCAATAAAGACTATCAGATTTTGCATAGAATATGTAATTTTCAAGAAAATAATGACCTTTTGACTTCGAGGTGTCCTGTTGTACACATGATCTATTTTGAATGGATAGACTTCCATTTTTATCCTTGTTCTGTTTTATTCCAGTCCTGTAGACTAATTAAGATAGCAAATGCATTTTACGTAATCTCGTTCACATGGAATTAATATATAGGCTCTTAAAAATGAAATTATACATATGGCATGTGCCTTGATAGTTACGGCCCTCGAAGGTATTTATGAAATCTTGATTTTATTGAGACGTAAACAAATATACAATGGATTCAAAAATATTCTTATTGCATATCGATCTGTTATTTGATTGTTTTACCGTATTGGAGCCTTTGCTAAGGAAAATAACACATACATTAAAATTAAATTAAATCACGCTGCAAAACAGATGAATGCAAGGCAAACGTAGGCTTTCATTTTCTTCAGGGACATTGAATAATGGTATGTTCACTCATCATATTTATGAACTGCTCTCTAGCATTTGCAGGGGAGCACACGGAGGCTGAGCCATCTTTTTGTGCAACTGTGCCCTTAGAGTGCCGCTGACAGCCATGCATTAAAAATAGTATTTCTTATTGGAAGGCAGTATAGAATATTTTAACATAAAAATGCCAGGGGTTTTTTTTCACAGAGCTCATACCATGTAGGTGGTAAAAGTGCCAAATAGTTTCAATGCTATTTAGATGCATAGTGAGGCAATAATTTGTTACTGTTAATAAACGTGGGGCTTTCTGTTAGCATATCTGCCTTGATTAGAAATACTGATGCCCTCAACCTCCTCCTATTATATTCAGGCAGGTGGAGTGCTTTCAGTGAAGGGTTTCAATATGTAATCTGGATGTACATTCTGGCTTTCTACTGTTCTGCATCTGTCTGAGGGTGTGTCATAATTTTTTCCTGTCCTGTGAATCTATGAACTGAATATATTTTGCACTTTCTCCCTCATGAATTATGAGACAGATCTCCAGAGAATGCTAGAACACTCTTCTCACTAGTCTGTGTGTATACTCAGGCTCTAAAATCAAATACATTATTTTTTCCCCATAGACAGAAGATTATTTTCTGCATCTCTTGATTGTGGGCAAGAACCCTCTAAAGGAAAAAAAAGATACATGAGGTACATAATATGAGCATTTCCCTCTCCTGAGACTTAGAAGCAAATGGATAGCTTCCCCTATCCACCCATGTATCATACTAGGCCATCCTTAATTGGTCCTTGATATAACTGGCTATCCAATGTTGCACAACCTAGTTTATATCAGATATGTAGCTTTTAAAAAATCATTCTGTTTGTTTAAAAGTGTAGTTCATCTGTTAATCAAAGTGGGGAGTACTTCCCTTAAAAGGTGATGGCAGAAGAAAGTGATAAGAGAAGCAGTGTTACATATGATCACCTGGCAGAAACAGGACTTTGTGGGTAGTTCAAAAAAGTGGTTTCAAATGCTGTGGTTTGTAGAAGTATTGCTAAACAATGTTTTCCCAATGCTATACAAAACTCAAAAAACATGGTGACTAAATGCAACACTTTCCTATCTTTCTACTTGATGCTAGCATATTTTGTATGTCATAGATGACATCAGAGTGCAGAGTTCCTCTACTCAGGAATCACCAGGACTTTGGGATTTGAGCCAGGAAATGCATGGTCTACAGCTGTGTGCTAGCAGAGCGAGCAGCCAGGTACTGTTTATGACAATGCATCAGAGATATTGTTGGGCGTAGATGAAAGTAAACAGAGCCATAGCCAGTTTTCTGCCACATTTCCAGATGAGACCTCAAATAAATGAATGGAATACCATTGATTTCATCATAACAAGTTAAAACTTCATTAACCCTCAAGCCAAGCTAAAGTGTCTGTGAACTGTTAGTTTCAGAAATAAATGTGCTGAATAATTAAACTTACACCTACTTATAATGAACCTTTTACTTAAAAAATCTCTAACTAGTAGGAATCTTGGATAAGCAGACATAAAGCAGTACAACTAGACAGCTTAAATCAAATATTAAATGATGCAATAGAACTAGGATGATGAAATTAGAGAACAAAATGAAAAACAAGCTATTTAAGGCAAGGTATACTGTAAACATTACAGAGGAAAACTCTTAATCTGGATTGGAGTAGAAATAATAACATAAGCAAAGCCATGCTGGATCAGGTGAGTGGCCCATCCAGTCTAACACTCTGTCACACTGACCAAAACCCAGGAGTCATCAGAAGGTCCAACAGTGGGGCCAGAACTTTAGAAGTCCTCCCACTGTGGCCCCCCAAGCACCAAGAATACAGAGCATCACTGCCTCAGACATAGTGTTCTGTCTATACCTTGTGGCTAATAACCACTGATGGACCTTGTTCCATATGTTTATCCAATCCCCTCTTGAAGCTGTCTATGCTTGTAGCTGCCACCAATTCCAGTGTCAGTGAATTCTACATGTTACTTACTCTTTGGTGACATACTTCCTTTTATCAGTTCTAAACGTACTGCTCATTGATTTCTTAGTGCCCACAAGTTCTTGTATCGTGAGAAATAGAGACCAGTGCTTCTTTCTCTGCTTTCTCTATCCCATGCATAATTTTGTAAACCTTTGTCATATCACCCCTCAGTCATAGTCTCTTTAGGCTAAAGAGTCACAACCTCTTTAACCTTTCTTCATAGGGAAAGTGTTCCATCCCCTTAATCATTTAAGGCCCCGTCCACACCAGCAAGATAAGCCGGACAGGAATCGACACAAATTTGCACCGGCGCAATTTGCGCCACTTTTGCGGGATCACTCAGGTCCATGGACCTGTGAGGGCGAACTGCCGCTGCTTGATCACACGCAGCCACAGGCGAGTTGGTTTTTTCCCCCCGGCCATTTTCAATGCGCTTATTCACTTCTACGAGGGATCGATGATTTGCCTCTCAACCCTCGGGGTCGTCCGATGATGTGCATACCGGGATGGGGGGGGCAACCAAAAAGCCCGCTCCCCGATGCCACTTGTTTGTGCTGGTGTGATCACACCGGGAAAGGCCGGTTCTGGGCCGTCGCAAACCATTTGAGACTGCCTTTTCACTGGTAGCTAAATATGCTGATTCCCCGCTGGCTCAAAGCGGCTTGCGACAGTTTGACACTGGCTGCAGGACGCTTCCCAGATGTGCTTGTGTGATCGTGCCACTTTGAGCCGGTGGGGAATCGTCCTTCTTGCGTCACAAATGGGTGCATATGATCGCACCCTTAGTTGCCCTTTTTTGCACCTTTTCCAATGCTATATCTTTTTTGAGGTGCAGCAACCAGAACTGTACACAGTATTCAAAATGAAGCTGCACAATAGATTTATACAGGGGCATTATGATACTTGCTGATTTGTTTTCAGTTCCCTTCTTAATGATCCCCAGCATAGCATTTGCCTTTTTTATTGCAGTCACTCGGACCATTTCCGCAGTAGTGAACTCCCCCACATTGACATTTTTAAAACTGTGCATTATGTGACATTTTCCACAGTAGATTTTTCTTCACCAGATGCAAATCCAAAGTTTTCTCCTTCTTATCCTGCATTTTCGGAACTCTCTAAAATTGGGGATTCTGAAAACATGGGGTAAGAAGGAGAAAACTTCAGGTTTGTGCCTGGTGAGGAAAAATCTGCTGTGGAAAATGTCACATAACCTGCAGTTTTAAAAAGTCAATACAGGGAATTTCATTACAACAGAAATGGTCACACTGAATTGATATTTTCAGTGAGTTATCTACCATGACTCCAAGATCTCTCTCCTAGTCATCGCCAGTTCAGAACCCATCAAAGTATATTTATAGTTGGGATTTTTGGCTCCAATGTGCATTACTTTGCACTGCCCACATTGAACCTCATTTGTCATGTTGATGCCCACTGTTCCAGCCTTGACAGATCCCTCTGGAGCACCTCACAGTTGTCCTGGTTTTCACTGCCCTGAACAACTTAGTATCATCTGCAAACTTAGCCACCAGCATAACCTTAACTTTAACTTTAATTGGGGTAACTTCTCTCAAATGAAGGGGCTTGTGAAGAAGAGACTGAAAGGAAAGGTAGAAGAAGAGATTGGATTTATACTTTGCCCTTTACTACCCAAAGGAGACTCAGAGTGGCTTACAATCCCTTTTCCTTCTCCGCCCCACAGCAGATACTTTGTGAGGTAGGTGGGATTGAGAGAGCTCTCTCCAGATCTGTCCTTGAGAGAACAGCTCTGAAAGAACTTATGACTGACCCAAGGTCACACCAGAAGCTGCATGTGGAGGAGTGGGAAATCAAACCCAGTTCTCCCAGGACTTCCCAAGCTGGAGTTGGCAACATTACCATACACAATGCATATGAAAACTCAGACCAGATTAAGATGTGGGTCCAATGCCAGTTTCCTTCTCCTATGAAAGTTTATAGGAGCAAAATGAGAATTTACACCAAGAGGTTGTCAGGGCAAACAGACTAACAGACCCGTCATTATAGTGCATAACAATTGCTTGTAGACAGTTCATAGGGCCATTAAGGGCAGACATAGTATGGGTAAATTGGTAAGGATGTAAGCTTACACAGACGGTGAGGGATATGCAAGGGAGATATAGGCAGAAGCATCTCAATTGTAACTGTTGAGACATTTATTTATTTATTTTTATTTTGTTATTGTGTCCCATTGGTTTCAATGGAAGCTTCCTCCTTTTCAAGGGGCTGTACCTGCATGGTTTTTCATCAGAATTGGACAAAACTTATGGTAATGGTAGCACTGCCCTAGAACAGTCATGCTGCCAAATTTCAGTGGGAAAAAGTCCCCCCTTTTGAGGTAAACAAAGGCACCCATGGAATCTGGCAGTACAGCCATTTAGATTTTGAACAGTAGCACAAGAACAAGGCAGACTGACAAAGGAAAGGCATTTGGTGGTGCAAGGAGGACAAGTCATCTAATAGGCAGGCAGTAGGAGGAGGAACTTGATGTAGATTTGCTTGAACAAGTTTTATAGAGTAGCAGGCAAACACAGACTCTAAGGGGAAATTTGGTACAGCAGGGCAGGCATTGACCCATTCCCTTGTTTTTTGTTTCAGTCCCCAAGGTATGTAAGGATAGACTCAGTACTAGAATGAGAGTCCCTGGGATCACAGTGAGTTTTTTTCCCAGGCTGCTTTGGACTCACAGACCACCCCTAAGAAGTTCTACTCTACCACAAGTTCTCTTCTATTCAATAAGCTTACTCACAGGAAGAAGAACTACATTCTTATTATCTGCAGAGACCATATTAGACTTGTTCCTATGTTTTTCTTGAGAATCAGTCTCAAGTACGCATGCACAGATTTACACTGTGCAGCTTTTATTAGCAAAGTTTATTAGTATTATATGAAGAAAAGAAGTACAAAATTATGAGAAGGCTAGCTGGGTGGTATGACATATTGGTTGGAGGGCTAGTGTCTTTCCCCCATTTATCAACCACAAAAGATGAGACAGTGCTTGGGTGGTGAGTGGGATCTTTCTAGGGATGTTCTGGCCTCCAGGTCCATCTTTAAGTAGGTATATGTAGAGGAAGGACCCAGTCTTATTCTATTTGCAGAGACCATAGTAAACCAATTCTCTTGTTCTTCCAAATTCATTCCTGGTTTTATGAGTAACTGAGAGCCAATGTGGTGCAGTGATTAAGAATGGTGGACTCTAATATGGAGAACTGGGTTCGATGTCTCACTCCTTCACATGAACCCTACTGGGTGACCTTGGGCAAGAACTGTCAGAACTCTCTCAGCCCCACCTACCTTATAGGGTGCTTGTTGTGGGGAGAGGAAGGGATGGTGATTGTAAGCTGCTCTGAGACTCCTTTGCGTAGTGAAGAGTGGGATATAAAAATTAATTCTTGTTCTTTTTCTAACTGCTATGCTGAGTTCCTTTGCAAAACAGCTAAGTTGTACAACTATGTGTGATGGACAGGCTAGGTTCAGCCTCTCCTTAAGAGCAGCCAAGGAGAGCTGACAGAATGTTGAGAGAAGGGGACTTGAAAAACAGTGGTTGAGAAATGACAGAGAATTAGGGGGTTAGCAGCAGACAAGTAGACAGCTTAAGTGCTAAGGTGAAAAGAGGGTTTTCTGACTGAGGGGAACAATATAGAAAAGGCTGAAACAGGCTGAAAATAGTACATTTGTAACTAAGGGATCCCAGTAGTAAGTATAGGACCTTAGTTCAAAAGTCCAATAGAAGTGAACAGTTGATTCTTAGACTACTTTCCTCCATGTTTTGTTCTTATAAATACAAGTTTCTGGTTTGGATTAAGCCTGTGGGCTGCATGTCTAAGGGAAAGGAACACACACACACACTTTAGTATCTCAGTATATATATATATATACCCCAATAACTCTGTGTGAGTAAGGGCTGATTATAAAGGGGGCTGACCTACCCTGTTTGTGGATATCTCTGGGAGTGAGAAAGAGGAGCTGAGGTTAGAGATGTTCAGAACTCTCTGTAGGTTTTAAAAGAGTCAAGAAGGGTGGTGAGTGTGACATCCTGACCAATTTATAACCCATAATCTGAAGAAGAGGGGTTGTAGAGGGTGGTAGGCACTCTATGTGACTGGACAAGGGGCATAACACCATGTCAGTGGCCATACTCAAAATTCATTAATCACAGCAGCAAAAGGTAGAATCTACTTTGGAACTAATTCATTTTGGAAGATAGATTTAAACATGGTTGTAAAGAAAATAATTATGTCTGTGCAGTAGTGACAGTGGGATGTGAGAGATAATATACATGCCTGAAATCTGAGTGTGCCCTTTCCACATGTTCATGTTAACTCCTGATTTTCATGGGAGTTGACCCTCAAGCACTGGAATCAGTCTGGGCACGGTTCTTCTATAGGTCTGCCTCCTTGTGTATTTTTACAGTTCTGGAGTATTTATTTACTTCTACATGTGGCTTAAATAATGAGGATTTTCAAGGAAAGATGCTGTCATCATCAGTGCCATTATTGGTGCCATCAGAAAACCTCCCCTTTCTTAAAAAGCCCAAGAATATTGATATAAGGCTGTAGTATTGTAATGATAGTGAAATCAACTTCTCTAAATTCCCATATTTCATTTTTTTAAAGTAAATCTCTAGTGTCTTCTCTCACAGAGATATGCCTTTTGTCTTATATCTCAGCCAGAAAAAAAGCATAGAGACTTACTTAAAAAAAAAGAAAGCTGAGAATTCATAGAATTCAGAGAACCTGCTTAAACTATCATTACAACACTACAGCATTATTTTGATATTTTAGAGGCCTTTTTTAAAAAAAAAACATGAAATCAGTGGTCTTGGGAGGAGAAGGAATGGTTTAATGATGATGACAGTCCAGTCATTGAAAAGGAATGAAAGGAATTAATAGTGAAACTGTGTGCTTCAGCAAGAATGGTAATATCTAAGTTTTGGAAATGTTCAGACCCACCTGCAATCGTCAGTTGGTTTGACAAAGTGTTTGATTTCTGTTTGATGGATGAATTGTGATCTCAACTGGTGCAGGGTGATTCTGGTCCTTACTCATCAGATTTTGAATTGGTCTGGTTCCTGGTTTTAGAATTTGCATCTGATAATGTTGAGTTAGGTCAACTTCCTGCTTTATTTAAGAATATGATATTTTAAATGTTTGATTTCTTGCACTGTGTTGTTGTTGACCTTATTTTTTTTTTTTAAATAGTTGTGTTTAGAGATGTGCATTTGGCTTGGCTGAGCCATAAATTGGCTGAATAGTGACGATTTGGCACTATTCAGCCCAGCCAAATGCTGAATCAGATTCTCTAATCTGAATACAAACCACTAAATACTTGCCAAATTATTCAGTAAGTATTTGACAAGTATTCAGGGCCCCGAAAAACAGCTGGGGAAAGGCAGGAAGCACACTTACCTTTTTCTTCCTTTCCTGCTGAAACTGGCCTTTTCCTGCCGCTTTCCTGGGCTAAGGGAGGAAGGGAGGGGAAAGAGGCCAGCTTACAGCCAATCACTGCTATGCATTTGCAAGGGGCAAAGGCATGTGCAGCCATTTGCAAGGTTGGTGTTGCTTGTGCTATCACAGCACCACCACCACCTATCTTGCTTGCGGGGGGGGGGGGGGGGGAGAACCTGCAACTCTCCAAATAGGGGTGAGTTGCATCCTCTTTGGCCAATCACGGGACATTGTTCTTTTTGAAATGGCCCTGTGCCTGGGCAGAGAACATATAAGGAGTCCTGCCTAGTGGCTAGACTCCATTGCTTTCTGGCTGGTGGCTGGTGCTTGGCTGGAGAAAGATTGTGCTGCTGCTTGCCTTGTTGGCTTCAGCTGCTGTTACTCTTTGTGCCTGGCTTGTCTTACTCTCCCTGCTGGTGAACTCCTGGACTGAAGAAGAAATCACCCAGTTTGGGAAAAAAACTCATTTTAAAATAGGAAATTTTAAAAGTGTTTTTCTTTGTGTTTTAAAGGGTTTTTCTTCTCTGTGTTGGGTGTATAGATTGGTCTGGGTGGGTTTTCTGGGGTGGGTGATGAGGGGATTGGATCTGTTAGTGCCAGTTTAACTGTTTTAAAAGTTTAAAAAGTTTAAAAACTTCTTTTTTGTCTTTAAACATTTTATTGTTGTTTGGGTTTATTCTGTTTTGGGTTCTTGGGGGGAGCTGGTGTAGGGTGTGGATTTTTCAGTACAGCTGTGCCTTGTTTTAGTGCTGTTTTTGCCTCTCTTTGGGTTTTCTCCTAACTGTTGTGTGAAGCTTGGCTGGGTTTAGAAAAAAAATCTTGCTTGTTCTTTCTGGTTGTTGGGGGTGGGGGCTAGTTTGTGGCACTGGGCTGCTCAGTTTTGTGGCATTGGTTTGTGGGGTGGGGTTGGTCTTAAAAGGTTTTGCTTTGCTTGATGGGTGTTACTGGTTTGTTAGGGCCAGTAATTTAAATAGGCCACTCTAATAAGGGTCTGCTTAGGTATTCTTTTATTTTTAAACACTTCTAATCATTTGAGTGTAGGACTGGAGTTCATTCACATACCTAACTAAGCCAGAGATAGGATACTGTTAAAAGAGGCAAGGAAGGGTTTTCTTAAAAGCAGTGGAATAAGTAGCCTTGACTAGTAAAACAAAACAGTGTGCTGTGCACCTGGCTTTCATTGGTGCTTTTTCTTAAATACATTGCCTAGGTTGAACCCCAGCTTTTAAGTTCATCTCATTAGGGGACACCTGCATTTCCTTCCAATTAAAATCAGGAAATCAGGTTTGTCCCAGTAGATTCTAGCCAGCAGAAGTTTAATAAAGACTCAAGGACTTCTAAAAAGGTTTGCTTTTCATCTCAAGGATAGCTTTTTAAAACCTTCAGCTAGGGGGAAGCAGGATCACCAAGTTTTAAACCAGTACCCCCTAAAAAAAAACAGGGGAAAAAACCCTGAGGCAAGGATAGCTTAGGGTCCTCTAAAAAGCAAAACAGATATCGGGTGGGAGGGTTCTTAAAAAGAAGACATGCTCTGTCAGGTTCAGATTTCAGTGCAGTTAGTTAGGTGCCTAAACACCTTACCCACAGATTAGTCAGAGTTTAGCCCAGGGTGACACAATGAGTGTCAGGAAGGGAACACAGAGGGGCCCTAGGGGCAAGGTGAAGGAGAAGACTAGAGGCGTGGAAGGGAGGGTTGGGGGAGGACTGCAGCCACCCCACACCTGTGCACAGGACCACTCCAGAGCCATGTGGCTCCACTCCAACCTCTGGCCAGAGTGGTGCAATGAAGAGGCCATGAGTGGCCCTCTTCACTGAGGCTGCTTCTGAAGTG
This sequence comes from Lepidodactylus listeri, assembly GCA_029233225.1. Classification (NCBI taxonomy): domain Eukaryota; kingdom Metazoa; phylum Chordata; class Lepidosauria; order Squamata; family Gekkonidae; genus Lepidodactylus; species Lepidodactylus listeri. The sequence continues at coordinate 44,728,230 of JARCFY010000006.1, read as the reverse complement.
GCCCCAGCAGAAATGCCTGCAGGTGCTGGCACTGGGTAGGGGTCTGCTGCTCAGGCAGTCCCTCCTCAAGCTGTTGCTGCTGAGGCTCAGTGGTAGGAGGAGGGGTGACAAGACCTGTCTTTGGGGTTGAGCTTTGTTAGCCAGATTGCCTTCAATTATTAATAGTATTGGGGAATTGAAATATTATAAATGGCAATAGGCAAATATGGGATACAGGGGTCCCACTTCTTCCAGAAACACCAGAAATAAACACAGAGACCAACTTCTGAATTAAATGGTATCTTTTACCTAATAAACTATTGCAATCAAGCAATACTCAAACATACACTTATACAGATCTAGGAAAATCAGAGAGAAAGGGACAGTGACATTTGCATGAGCAGGATGTTCCATTGGGGGGTTCAGGGGCATAGAGTTTAAAAACTCCCGGGGGGGCGGGGGCTCTTCCATGTGTGCGAAGTGTGTGCCCTCGCCGGGACCATGTCCCCGCCGCCGCCTCCCCCCCGCCTGACCACTCCTGCTTCCGTCCCTCCGTCTGTCCAGGGGCCAGCTGGGCATTTGCTTAGCTGGCCCCTGGACGGACGGAGGGAGGGTCGGAGTGGCCAGGCGGGGGGGGGGGGAGAGAGACGGCGGTGGCGGTGGCCCTAGGAAGGGCCGAGGGAGGCGCAGCAGAGGGCACACCATTTTCCCAGGGGGGCTCAGTCCCCCCCGGGAAATTTCGGGGGTGGCTCGAGCTCTTGAGCCCCCCCGTAGTTGACGCCTATGGGGGGTTATATTTACCTGTCCTCAGCATGATGAAATGATCCACAGGAAAAATGATGAAGACTATAAAGGGAACTAGGGATTGTGTGCTGAACCAATAGAACACGTGGGGACTCTGGAAGCGCTAACCAAGAGTAGTGAGGGTAGGGTAGGTCTAGAGGCAAGGAGAAAGAGAGAGAGCACATGGTGACCTCTTTTATAAGGGGGCTTTTGGAGGTGGGCTATGCTGGCTACCACCCTGATACATCTCCCTTCTAGTTCGTCCCCAAAGCATGATACCTGAAACTGGTTACAGGGGGAGGGGGCTAAGGAATTGGGCAATATTGAGTTCTAGTTACTCTGTGGCAGAGACACCTGGAGGGATGATGACTCATGTGGCCAAATCCATTGTTCTGACGGTTCATTCTTGGTTCCAGGGCGAGTAGAACTGGTTCCTTGATTGCATTGTCAAGGCAAAGTCCTTTGTTACCCAAAGGTGGGAAGGGGGGGGGGAGTTGTGTGCTTGCATTGCAGAGAAGGTTTCACTCATGGCATTTGAGCTCATCAGTTCAAACAGCAACAGTTGATGGCTTCAGGGTGCTCCATGTGGCTAGGGATCCATCTTAAAACAGACAACCTCAGGAACCATAGGCACATCATCTTAGGGGAAGGCTTTTCCTCTACTGGCATGTGTCGACAGCTGGCGTCACATTTGGTTACCCCACAGTTCAGTCCTTTTTTGCACACTTTTTGCACAGTCCATTTTAACACTTATAAACTAGAGGTCCATAAGAGCGCAATAAGCACCTGGCAGGGCAACAGCGTTGGGGACAGTTCTCTGTCTCCAGAAATCACTCCACAGACTCAGAGGGCTATAAAGGCACTGGAGAAGAAGCTGGGTGGCCAGCCCACTGCTCCGGTTCATCTAGGCTCCAGCAGGCCTTCTGGGGAAGGACAAGAGGGGAGGCTGGAGGGGGCGGAAGAGGAGGAGATGGAGGAGATGAACCCCAGGGTGCTGCCATCTCAACCCCTTCCTCCCAGCCAGCAATCTTCTCCTGCCACCCCAAGACATGGTGTGTCTGCCCCAAGCTCCTCACAGGAGGAGGCTCAAGTGGTGGCTGCAGCTGCTGTTCAGCAGCATGGGTCCCACTTCATGTATGTATGTCTGGAAGCACTTCCAGCTGACAGAGGACCCACGCTATGCCCAGTGCCAGCTGTGTAGGGCCCAGATCAGCTGTGGTAAAGACCAGCGCCATCTCACACCTGCTGGGACGTGGAATCACCTGAAGAAGCAGCACCAGGTGGAGCTTCTTTGTGGGGAGAGGCTTGCTGCCACTGTGGTGCCCAAGCAGCCACCACCAGCCAGCCAGGATGTGAGTCATGCTGCAACCACCTCTAGAGCTCTCCCACAGAGTTCTGTGGCAGGGCAGGGATGCCAGGCATCTCTGATTGTGATGTTTGGTGAGGCTGGCACTAGGGTGCCTAGGGGGAGGAAGCATGCTAGCAGGATGGTCACTTGCTACATTGCCAAGCTGATTACCATAGAAAGGTTCACCTTCTCAGTGACTGAGAGTCCTGTGTTGTGAAGGATGCTTGGGTATCTAGCGCTCTGGTTTATGGTTCCTTCTTGCACCATGATGAGCAGGACCGTGGTGCCCTTGCCAGGGACTTTGTGAAGGAGCAGTTGTCTCATGCTGCAGGGACAGCTGTTCACATTGGATATCTGGACTTCCAAAGAGGCCTGAAACTAGAATGTAACAGATCTAAACAATCTGCTTCATTCAGAAATATCTGAGGTTGGCCACCCACAGTCCATTCAATCACCTTGATCAGGAATGGTACATTTGAGATTCAACAGAATTTATTCAGCTCTCTTGGTCCAGAGTAGGTTTCTTTAGGAGTGGATGCACCACTGCCTGCTTGAAGAGAGGAGTGACTCCCCTGTCTCTTGGGGAGGCATTTACTGTCTCCTATACTCAGTTCGCCAGCCCCCACAAGCGGATTTAAGAAGTCAGGTGAGCAAGGGTCATACAAACAGGTAGTAGGTCTCAAACTTCCAAGAATACTGTCTGCATTCTCAGGCTACAGAAGTTTTAATATATCCCACACAACTGAACAAATTCGCACCCTGGGATCATCTGATCCTGTTGCTGCTAATGGGAAGTCCAAATCAGAACAGAGGCAAGAGATTTTATCTGAAAATTATCACAGCAAGCTGCAGAGCAGTCCACCTCCTGTTGGCTGGAACCCAACAGGCCCCTGACCACCCAGAAGAGTTCTGCAACATTATACTGTGCCGATGCAATGGTGGGAAAAAATTGCTTCTTTGCCACCTCAATTCCACGGCGTAGGCTTTCAAATGAGCTGCAGCCCATGCCTTATCAGATTAATCCCAAGTCTTTTCCCACAGTCACTCTAGCCATTTTCCTTATTTTTTTCATTGTCCGCAGCCCCTCAGTAAACAAAGGGTATGCCTGTCAAAGTTTTGACATGAGAGAGGGTGCCTAGGTATAATTGTGTCAATTGCTCGGGTCATTTCCCCATTCCAGAAGTCAACCAGGGCATTGTCAATTCCTCATTCATGCCCATCACTATTTAAATCCTGGAGTGTAGTGATCTGTCCATGACAAGGGGACTGTCATTAATCCACCCAACTTCAGATCATCATCTTGCTGCCCAGAATGAAACACCAGATCAAGAGTATGATCAGCACCCGGGGGGGCGGGGGCTGTGATTACCTGAGACAGGCCCATGGTTGTCATGGAGACCATGAAATTCTGAATGACATGGATGTTGAAGTCTCCCAAGATAAGCAGCCTACGAGTCCTCAATACCACATCCAAGACCATCTCTACAAGCTCAGGCAGAGAGATAGTCAGTGGGAAGGGCAGTACATCAACAGAATCCCAGTCCTGTCTTGTACTCCCACCACTAGATACACACTCTCACACCGAGCAGAGTGTCAGACAGGGCACTGAGCCAGGGGATAGAATCCCAACAGACTCCAGTGACACTGCCTCCCTCCACCAGGCCTATGCTGATGTATCACTGAATACCTGGGGGCATTTTTGGAAAAGGTTAACACATAAGAACATAAGAGAAGCCAATGTTGGATCATGCCAGTGGCCCATCCAGCCCAACACTCTGTCATACAGTGGCCAAAAATACCAGGTGCCCTCAGGAGGTCTGCCAGTGAGGCCAGAAGCCTTTCCACTGTTGCCCCCCCCAAGCACCAAGAATACAAAGCATCACTTGCCCCCAGACTGAGAGATCCTATCTATACCATATGGCTAATAGCCACAGATGGACCTCTGCTCCATATGTTTATCTAATTCCCTCTTGAAGCTATCCATGCTTGTAGCCGCCGCCACCTCCTTTGGCAGTGAATTCCATGTGTTAATCACTCTTTGGGTGAAGAAGTACTTCCTTTTATCTGTTCTAACCAGGGCTCATTTCGTAACAGGAGCTTCTTTGCATATTAGGCCACACACCCCTGATGCAGCCAATCCTCCAAGAGCTTACAGTAGCCCCTGTAAGAAGAGCTCTGTAAGCTCTTGGAGGATTGGCTATATTAGGGGTGTGTGGCCTAATATGCAAAGAAGCTCCTGCTACGAAATGAGCCCTGGTGCCAACCCAACTGCTCAGCATTTTGATTGAGTGCCCACGAGTTCTTTTATTGTGAGAAAGGGAGAATACCTCCCACCTTCTCCAAGCAGGTCTCAGGGGTACATGCCAGGTCAGCCCTCTCATCCAGAATTAAATTGTGGATGGCTGCCACTTCACCTGTAACTGACTTGACATTTAAAAACAAGATATTAAAGCCCAATGGGATGTTGATATGGTTACCAGCATCACCCTGGCTGGAAAAAGAACCAGAAGGGGCAACAGAATACAAACATCTGTTTTTCCTTCCTCTTACCTGGCATGGTTTTCTCCTACTACCATATCTCCCCCTACCCCACACCTTATTGATCATGGCCCCATCCCCCTCTCCATTCTGCTGTCCCAGACACATCCCAAGCAAGCGAGACTTATAGACAATAGTCCACATCTCAGCTCTCATCAGGCTCTGAACAGGATGCAAACACAGAGACAACCAACCCCGATCTGGTATAACACAGACAACAGAGACATGATGCAAAGAATTGCCTTGATGAATACCATTGCTTGTGCAGGTACAAAACCAGCACATATACTTGGAATGTAGCTGATAACGTGATCTGCCCATGATGGTCCAAGCATGGTAAACATGCACCATCCAGCCACCCATCTAATCACTGAGTTTAATGCCATCAACTGTGGCAGACATGGATACTGTAAACAAAGCACTGATTTTAAATGACAAAGAAAGCATCAATGCATATGTATAGGGTGCTCGAGGCAAGAAAACAGCCTTGCAAGCAAAAGAAGCTTAATTTTTAAATATCTTATTTGCATTTATTGAATCGGCCCATACACAGAACAGATTGTTTGGTTTTTGCAAGGACTTTCTCCTCTTTATACACTTGAGTCAAGCTAAAGCTGGGGAGGTGAGGCTTCTAACAGCAGTCAGGAATGTGTACTTATCTTTGCCGAATGCTTGTATCATTTACGATGATTTTTATACATATATTAATGCCATTTTGTAATATCTTGATCCAAATATCCAGTAAACAACATTATCAAAATATGAAGGTCAAAAGAATGTTCAGATAAAAAAAGACATTTACTGTAACTTAATACTTTCCATTGGGTTATCCTCTGTAAATCCATAGTAACTTCAGATGCCACGGTATGGAGCTGAGCTTTTCAGAGACTGTTTAGCTGGATCAATACATGCTGATAACAGACAGCTATGGAACATTATATACCTACTCATTCACAACATGTTTGCCATGGGCTGGTCTCAGGAGAAATGGTTCAAAAGTTGAACTCCCTGGAATACCCCTGAGTCTTGTGTACAAGTCTTTATAACCCATGAACGTGGGTCTATGCAGCTGGAATAATAAGCATATTTATTTTCTGACTTCACACAACTGGTTCACTGATCTTCAGAGAGCTTAACTTCCATGTCACTATGAAATTCTTAGAGCAGATGTGGACATTACGTAGAAGCTGAGAAAAAGTGAGCACAACATATATATTCTCCTTTTCTGTACTTCTGCTATCATGGGAGACGTGTGGCTTCAGCAAGTCACCTGCGGCAAACTAGCCAGCTACAGATATCGTATGTGTGTGTGTGTGCGTGTGTGTGGTATTTACAAGTCTCATTGTAGGTGAGGTCCAGGTCCCATTTCTCACAACACAAGTGTGAGCAACTCACTTGCCTTCTTTCCTCACTTCTGTGTAATTTCCTCAGCCACTTTTTTTGGGAGGGAGAACTCCTTTGAAGATGGAATGGAGGTTGGTGGACCACAGTCCCTTTCCAGTCAACTTCCAGCAAGTCATTTTGCTATAACAACTTCTCCCTCTGTGCATGTCTCCCACTGGTCAGCTTGTCTGGAGGGTGTTTTATTTATGCATTAATAAGTTGCATTATTTGCCTAAATGATGCCTAAAGTGGCATATAAATGTAAACAAAACATCTAAACAAATGAGGGCTTCAAACCCATCCTGCCAGCCCACTGAAGCCTGCCCTAGCAGGGCATCACCAGGGGTCTTGGAGCCTCCTTTTCTGGATCTGTTCTTGTGGCTCTCCACAGAGGCAAAAGAGTTGCTAACACTCTTTGGAGAGAAGGATGCGGCAGCAGCGATTCATGAGGTGGCAGAAAGCATCCTCCCCTTCCACACAACTCCCTGTTGCTGCTCGTGCCTCAAGTACACCCTCCATAGCCCCTCCCAGCCCAATGCCCAAAAGAAGCTGTCCCTTCTCCCACCGTCTCCAGTCCTGAGGCCCCGTTTCCAGCCCACACTTTGGAAACATTTCCACACTCTTTGCAGTGGTGATGGTCAAGGCTGAGTTCTCCAGGACACAAAGCAGAGCCATGCACTTTATGGCATATCTCTGGAGCAGCCAGCAGCATGGCTACCGCTCTCTCACTGCCTACTGGTGGGAACCAGAGGACCACTCTGGCTGGACTACCAGGGGATGGCCCAGGCCCCATGAGAGGATGCTACCAAGGTACAAAGTGTTTCTGCTCCATGTGTAGGGGATGGATGCAGACTACACAGTGCAAAACATTATTGCCATGATACAGAGTAGCCTGAGGGTGTGGGTGGGCAGCAGCAACATCATCTGTGGCTACATGCTGATAGCAGTGAAGGCTGTGCACCTCAAGGATGTCATCTGCCTGGCACTTAGGCTTCACCTGGTGGAGAAGGATGCTCTGGGGCTGGGGAGCACTGTCAAGGTCACCTGGGATGCTGTCATCCTGGAGATCTGCCAGCCGCTACAAATCAAGGTCACCCCCCCCTTCTGGGCTATCCCTCTTTGGACCTCAGAGGGTAAAATCCAGGCCTCCTGTTGTCCCCCTGCGTGCCCCCAATCCTCCTCCTTTCTGGGTGATCTGGCATGAGGTTTGCACCATTGGCACTTGGGTTGGAGGATGGCCACCTCTGTTGAGTGGGGGTGGGCTCCCTCACCTAACACCTAACTCATGAAACAACATCTACCTCATAACACAACAGCAACCTCTTGGAAAAACATCCAGCTTAGCAAATATCTTACCTCAACAAACATCTGCCTGTACAAGCAAGCCCCTGTTTGAATAACCCTCTCAGTTGCATTAGTTCAATTCACAACAGGTGATCTCTTATCTTTACACTGTGTTCTGCTTATGGTGAATAACCTGAAATTTCACCTAGAGGTGGGCTGTAACCAGAGGATATATATATTTGGGCCTGAGGGGCCTGGGAGCATTGTGGGCATGCCTCACTGAGTTCCAGTGCTTGTCAGGGGTGCTCATCAAGCAGTCCTTTCATCAAGTCTGCCTTTCTGTGCTTCCAAATCTGCCTTTGAAGAATTGGGGGTTGCCCAGCCAGCTGGACAGGTATTTCCTCTTCTTTGCACAGTAGAAGTATTTGCTGTGGTGTTTTAGTCTGGGGGGGGGGGGGGGGGGCGGCTGTGAGAGTTCTGAGCAAGCTTCCCTTGCTTATCTGGTAGGGCTGGGGTGTTGTGGGGTTACTCTGGGAAGCCCCTGCCAGAAGTCTTATTATCTCTGCCTTTCCATCCTTTCAAATCTGCCTTTGAAGAACTGGGGGTGGCCCAGCTGGCTAGATAGGTGTTTTTTCTCCACTGCAGAGAAGAACGAGGAGGAGATTGGATTTATAGCCTGCCCTTCACTACCTGAAGGAGTCTCAGAGCATTTTACAATCTCCTTTCCCTTTCCCTCCCCACAACAGACACCCTGTGAGGTGGGTGGGGCTGAGAAAGCTTTTTCAAGTGCTGCTTGTGAGAGAACATCTCTGAAAGAATTTGTAACTGACCCAAGGTCACACAAGCATGTGGAGGAGTGGGGGAATCAAACCTGGTTCTTCCAGATTAGAGTCCATGCTCCTAACCAGATTAGAGTCTGTGCTCCCAGATTAGAGTTTGTGCTCCTAACTGCTACACCAAACTGGCTCCTAACCACCACACCAAAGAATTTACCAGTGTTTCAGCCTGGGAGGGGGGACTTCGAGAGTTGTGGGCATGCTGCCCTTGATTGTGTGGTGGGGCTGGAGTACCTGCCAAGCTGTCATGGGGTTACTTTTGGGAGCCCCTGTTGGAAGTCATGTTGTGTCTGTCTTTCAGTCATCCCACATCTGTTTTTGGAGACTTGCGGGGGGGGGGGGGGGCTGGAAGTATAGGGAGATGTTTGCCTTGCTTCCAGTGTCTAGCTGGGCGGGTCTGCCCAGGTGAAGTTTCCTTGTGAGTTTGGTATCACTGGCTTGTTCCTGATCCATTCCAAAGACTACTGTAACTGCAGCTCTCTTTTCCAAAAAGAGCACTGGAGAGTCCTTGGGGGGGTGTCTGTAACTGGGACCCCAGAAATGTAATCCGCCCCCAACTTGGAGATATTGTAGAGGAGCAGGCAGCTTCTGGGGCTTCTGGGACAGTGAGGTTCCCTGTGTGCTCACTGTGTGTAGCTTGCAAGGGGTCCATTCTATACACTTTTTAACCTGTGCCTAACATTTCCGTTAAAAGTACTTTCCTGGCTTGACCTTAGTCCTGTTGGGTTTGCACTGTCATGGTGGCACTAGTTCTGCTGGGTACATTGCACTGGTTCTACTGGGCTTGCAAAATGCCCCCTTTTGGTTTCTACTGCAGATATTCTCAGGGACTTTGATTCTGTTCTGCCGGGCTTCTGTTGCTCTTTCTTTTTTTTCTGGTTTCCTCCCCATTGGAAACAATAGAGGATGGGGCATCTTCTTTGGGGGGCATAACTTGGACCCCATAAATCCAGTTATCACCAGACTTGGAGGGCAGGTAGAGCAGAGTCAACCAAAGATCTGTGGATAGTTTGGTGTCTCTAGCTTGCACTGGATCTGTTCTATATACTCCTGAATCTTCTGAACCTGTGCCTGTCATTTCCCCAGAAAGCACTTTCCTGGGGGCACCTTTTTTGTGTGGGGCTGTAACTCAGACCCCAAAAATCCAATAATCACCAATTGAAGGGCAGGTAGAGGAGAGTCAGCTGGAGTTCCTCTGTGAGTTTGGTGTCTCTAGCATGCCAGGGGGCCCATTCTACCATGTCATGAACCTCAGGAACCGAACTGGTTGGTTTAGCGCCAAAAAGTTCGTACTGTCCGTGGCTCACGAAATGGGAACATCACAAATCATAAGCTGAACCAAACTATGTTTTTTTCCGGTTCATGTCTATCCCTAATATTGAATTATGCTAGTGATGACATTCTTGCTGTGGCAAAAACTACCAATAAGATACTCTTTATACCTGAAGGACACCTCAGACACCCCAAAGTGGGTTGTGTGGAGTGGAGTGAGGAGGAATGGAGCTCAGGAAAAATCCTTTTCTTTCCAAGGGCTCATTCTATTATCTGTAGTTTTATACATGAAATCAGAAGGAAAAAAACTAAAGCTGAAACTTCTGTTGAGTTTGTTAATGAAATCAGGAGTACAATCCTAAGTGCAGTCACATTCTTTTAAGACCTTTGAAATCATGAGGCCCAGAAAGGTGTAACCTTGCTGCAAGTTTATGACCTCTCAGTTTTCATCTCACAGAAACATGAAAGAGGAAGGGATGCCAATGAGGAGTGTCCATTAATTCCATTTTGGAAAGGCAGGACAGATATAATAATTATTTTTAGTAAATATCAAGACTATTGATATTGTATGAGAAAGTGAAAATGATAATGATGCCCTTTCCAAAACTACAAAATGAAATCAAAGCATTTTTTTTAAGTGTCTAAAGCAGCAGGAGCATGAGAGAGATGAAGAGCACCCTAGCTGGTCTGTGGAGCATCAGCCCTATAAACTTTAAAGGGCCACTGTTTCAGTGGTCTGGACTCTAGAGGCAAGGTCTCCCACCCAGTGAAACAGTGGCTCTTACAGCTTGAAGGGCCAATGTGCCACCTGCAGAACAGCAGAAAGGCCTCTTAACCCAATTTTGGATATTTCCAGTATTTATTGGGAGTGAAATATTGGAATTGGGAAGTTTTGGGAGTGCCATAACCTAATGCAGGGGTCCTTCCATCCTTCACCCAAGTCCTCTGTAAATATCCTGGGTAAGCGGAATACTCATGCCCACAGAAACGCTTCCATATTTCTCTATTATTTAGCTATTTATAGCAGTGTTTCTCATAGAAGGAACACAGGAGCTGAGTACCGAAAACACACACACAACAATAACAACAAAACCTCATGCACAGAGAGAGAGCTAAACCTGTCTCCTGCTTGTGACTGAGTGTGCTGCCCTACATATGATCCTCCAAAACTGGGCACATAGTTTACACATGTACATGCTGTACCATAGTCCTCCCCTTATCCCTGACTCCGGAGGAAACATCAACAGTTATGTGAGAATACGCAGGGGGCTGGGTGAATGCATTTGTTCCTACTGTCCCTTAATGTATGTTAACCTGTCAGGGGTAGTCTTACTGATTCTGGGGAGCTGGGAGAAAGTCCAGGATGGGAGTCTCAGAATTACTGCCACTCCAGTGCCACCTCTTCCACCCTGGGACCAAGCAAGGAATAGCCTTCACCCTGTGCAAGATGGGTGGGAGTCGCTGCCACCAGAAATAAGTCGCCTGAGCCCCAGACATGGCAGATGCAAGCGACTGAAGGAGTCTGCTCTTCTCCCCCCCCCTTAAGGAGGTAGGGCTGAGGGCAGTTGCCCCTCTCCAAGCATGGGGCCTGGGGCAGCCGCCCTTGTTGACTATTGGTTAAGATGGCCCCTTTACCCTGTACATCAACATGTTGTGTACAGGGCTCTGCACAGTGTAGCAAGTGTGAAGCTATCTTGCATATACTTTCCTGTATCTTTGACTGAGTAAAACTATTTATATAAAGTGAGGTTATATTACTACAACATGGGTCTGCTTTTGAAGACTGATTGGAAAAACCAGTTGGTCCAAATGTAGTATTGAAATTGCTGAAAGAAGTGAGATATTTGGAATGTTTCTTGTCAGCTCTAAAGTAACTCCACTAGCTTCTAATTAATTTCTCAGCACAATTCAGTGTTCTGGTTCTTACTTTAAAAGACCTAACCTGTCTTTAGTCAGGAGACATGATATCAGAAAACCAGGCTGCCCCCACTTCATTAAGAACTGTCTTTTGTGGAAGCCCTAACATCTGTGCCCTTCTGAAGTAAGCAGGATAGCTGTAAGAAATAGGGGGCGTTTTCTCACTAGCTTTCCCCCGCGGTTTACACCGAAGCTAGCACCGGAGCTTCTGGTCAGTTTCCCACCATTTGCTCCCTGCTCACAATTTCCTCCAGAGTATCACTGCACTGCTCCGGAGCTTCCCTGGAGCAAGAAAATCCTGTTCCAGCAGGATTTCTCAGCACAATTCAGTGTTCTGGTTCTTACTTTAAAAGTGTTCTGGTTCTTACTTTAAAATCTTGTTCCAGCAGGATTTTCTTGCTCCAGGGAAGCTCCGGAGCAGTGCAGTGATACTCTGGAGGAAATTGTGAGCAGGGAGCAAATGGTGGGAAACTGACCAGAAGCTCCGGTGCTAGCTTCGGTGTAAACCGCGGGGGAAAGCTAGTGAGAAAAGGCCCAGGGTGTTTTTCTGTTCTGGAACTCCATTGAACTCTCTCCTTGCATGGCACCATCTGAATTTTCAGCAACAGATGAAATATTATTTTCCTGGGCAATAAGTGAGTGGTTCTTAGTTGTGTTTATTTTTTTTTACTTTACTTTCTTGATTTGTTTAGCTGGTGTCTTTCTTTTGTGTTGTGTTTTATTAATTTCATAGTGTTGCCATTACTGATTTTACTGTTTGATTTTATTGTATGTTGCCTAGGGAACTTTTGTTGAGAGGCATCATAAAAAATGTCTTTAATAAATAAACAAGAAATAGAAAAGGAATGCTGGCTGACACTGAAGTTCTTTTGTTCCTCTGTATGGGAAGATCACGCATGTATATGCCTATATATTACACGTACTTATCTTTAGGATGGTTTCCTTCATAAGGCTGAGTGTTCCACCATCTCTTTATAAGGCTCATAAATTGGTCAACCTAATGGGAAGAAGTTCTCCAAAAGAACTTCCATTAATACACTGGCTATTAGCATGAGGAACCTATTAGACGGCAGGTTTCAGTAGTTCTGAGTTCTGAGATTTGATTTTTAAATGATGAAACATCCAATAACCCAAATGACCCTGTGCAAACACATACATGGAATAAATTATTTCAAATGAAAGCACGAAAGTTATTTGTTCAGCTGCTTTTGTGGCTGGAAGGCTAGGAACAAAAGCTATTATTGTTCAGTGTATTTTTTCACAGGAAATAGACAGTGGCAAACATACAGTAGTTCAACACATGAGATCAGAGACACAGTTTTCATAGTAAACTAAAAACAGATGTTCCGAGGGCTCAAGACCTTTGCAGAAATTATTAGTTATGTTTGCCTTTGAAAGCAGAGAAAGTTTACAGAGACTCATGTACCTGATTAAGAAAAAGATGGGTTATACAAGCTCTGAGAGCATTAACTCATTCAAGAAAAAATATTTGTCATGTAGATCTATTTTGTTTAATACAGTATCACGTATAAAAAGTAAGAATGCCAGTCTAAGCTTTCTAAAAGCATCCCCCCCCCCCCCCCCCCCGGTCTCCTCTAAACTCAGCATTCCATATGCAGTTTACTTCATGGCAAATGAATGCAGGGAAACAATGTTTAATTATTTTTAATGGTGTGAAAGAGCCATATTTATATTTATAAGGCAACATGTGAGTTAGAGCTGTTCTTTAATAAATAATAGCTGCAAATAGGATGATTTCAATGAGTTAAATAATTGCACAAAGCAATCATTTTATTTCAGCAAATGAATGCCTCTAATTTGCATATGCTAAATGGAACCATCTGTATGTTTTAAAATATTACAGAAACAGAAGTTAAAGCTTATTAGGTAGGGTCTTCGTAGCTCTTTGTGCTAGACGCTCCATAATTATTCACAGCTAGTAGGATGCCTATCAAATACTAAGACTGCATGTGTAAACAAGGCCAGAAAGGTAGGGTGTAGTCAGTTATATGACATTCCCAATTTACCTGTCCAGCTTCCAAGTGTTTTTGTCTTTGTTGCACCTTGATTTCTCCAGTCTTCCTTGGTTTGACCTCCTGCTTCCTCTAGCTTTTCTTCACTTTTCTTTTTTGACTCTGCCCACTGCCTTAACAATCCATTACCTCAGTCTTCTGATGCTTTGATCCCATAATATTGCTTCCCACATTTTCATCCCTTGCCCACCATCTTCTCCCATTCTTTGCTCTCCATTCACCCATTATATTCACCTTTGACTTGGCCATCTACTTTGATGACCCTGCTTTCCTATTTCCTGCTTGGCTCTGTCTCCTTCCATTTGACCTTATCGTCAATCCCATGTTTCCTTCCCTTCTAGACTTAGCCCTAGCTACTTTACTCAAATCAGTGTGTAAAAAAGGAAGGGGCTGGTGTCAGTGCTTCAGATGTCACAGCAATGTGTAAAAACTCTTTTTCACATAGTCTATATCTGTGCTCCCCACTGCAGTTCCTGGAGAAAAATGGGATGGGGTGGGCAGGCTTTCTTCTAGGTAAAAGCCTGAAGGTTTCACAGTTAGAGCTTATTCCCTTTCCTCTCCTTTTCAGCTTTCTAACAACTGCCCTTCCGACTGAGTATACAATAGAACACAGTAAAAAAAAAATCATTTACAGACGTTAAACTGAATAATCTTAAGATATAGCTAATGCTTATCATCCTTTTACTGCTGGTCATATTTTAGCGCAGTCTATGTCCTTCCATTTTGAACAGACATTGGTGATAGAAAGTGCCATCAAGTCACAGCTGATTTACAGCGACCCCTTAGGGTTTCCAAGGCAAAAGACATTCAGAGGTGGTTTGCCATTGCCTGCTTCTGCATCGTGACCACTAGACTTCCTTGGTGTATGTCCAAGTACTAACTAGGGCCAACACTACTTAACTTACAAGATACAACAAGATCAGGCTAGCCTGGGCCATCCAGGTCGCAGCTAAATAGATATTAGCAAATGAAAAAAGCTGAAGGGACATAATTCTTGTCAATGGTAACAATTCATCCCTCTCCCTGCAACAGATCTACACATTTTGCCATGCTCTCCCAAGCCAAATATCATGTACAGAGTAGTGCTGCGTGTATTCTGCCACTCTCCTCTTTTCTCATGTTGGTGCCAAAAAGCAAAAGGTCTGTTGTCTTGATGTTTTCAAATGTGAATGTGAACTCTCTGTAAAACTGATGGCAAGTGTAATCCTGCCCTAGTTCTTTTGGTCTGGTTTCAAAATTTCATAGTAATTCTTGTGACCCAAGTAGTAACATAACAAAAGCATTACTGGTGGAACAAATGGCAGTACACTTTAAAAGAAATCTGTGTTGACAAACTAAACATATTTTTAGAAGGGAGAAACTTATGTTTCCAGCATTAGTACACTGTGTATTGAGCCAAACCCTGACAAGAATGGGAAAGATTTCAACAGCCCTTTCAAGTCTTCTAGTGAATAGCATATTTCCTTTACTGGCTTCTTGTTTACTCTTCTGTTATCTATATTGCCCATTTCTGGTTTCTGTCTCATTATCACACTCCAGTGTCCCTAGGAAAGAAGGCCAAAGTGAGATTATGCAGATAGGTTCAAGCCTTAATTCATGTTCCTATTGAGAAGATTAGTAATCCACAGTGACTGCTAGGTCAAAGTAAATAGTTTGTTTTGAAACAGTTTTTGTAAGATTGACAAAATCTGTTCTCTCAAGAAATGGGGTCTTCAGGGGTAGGGTACAAGTTTTAACCATCACACCAGAAGTTACCTTTCTCTCCTGTGGGACAAAAAACCAATAACAATGAAAGTGGTATATCACTGGGGTCACCACTGTACATCAGCAAGCCTATTGTCCCTGCCCCTGCTTCCCTGGCTCCATGGAGAAGAGAAGAAATGGGGAAAAGGGGAAAATGTATATTTGCATGCTGAGTGCACAGAAATATGGTGTAGTGGCGAAATCTAATCTGGAGAACCTGGGAGGCAGGGTCACATTGAAAAGGGCAACTAGAATGACAAAAGGGTTGGAACACTTTCCCTATGAAGAAAGGTTGAATTGCTTGCAGCTTTTTAGCTTGGAGAAATGATGGCTGATGGGTGACATGATCGAGGTTTACAAGATTATGCATGGGATAGAGCAGGTAGAGAAATAAATACCTTTCTCATAATACAAGAACTTGTGGGCACTCAATGAAATTGCTGAGCAGTCAGGATAGAACAGATAAAAGGAAGTACTTCTTCACCCAAAGAGTGATTAACACATGAGATTTACTGCCACAGGAGGTGGTGGCAGATACAAGCATGGACGATTTCAAGAGAGAATTGGTCCATCAGTGGCTATTAGCCACAAGGAACTCTTGGTCTGGGGCAAGTGTTGCTCAGGGCTCATTTCGTAGCAGGAGCTTTTCTGCATATTAGGCCACACACCCCTGATGTAGCCAATCCTCCAAGAGCTTACAGTAGCCCCTGTAAGAAGAGCTCTGTAAGCTCTTGGAGGATTGGCTACATTAGGGGGTGTATGGCCTAATATGCAAAGGAGCTCCTGCTACGAAATGAGCCCTGGCGATGCTCTATATTCTTGGTGCTTGGGAGGGCAACAGTGGAAGGTCTTCTAGTGTCCTGGTCCCACTGGTGGACCTCCTGGTAGCACCTGGTATTTTTGGCCACTATGTTACAGAGTGTTGGACTGGATGGGCCATTGGCCTGATCCAACATTGGCTTCTCTTATGTTCTTATGTTTTCTTATGATTCCCCAAATCTCTACATGTAGCCAGTTGGGTGACCTTGGGTCAGTCACAGTTCTCTCAAGAGCAGTTCTTTCAGAGCTCTCTCAGTCCCACCTACCTCACAGGGTGTCTGTTGTGGGGAGGGGAAGGAAAAGAGATTGTAAAATGCTCTGTTCTTCTTCTGCTCCTCCTCTTCATCTCTACCAGGTATTTTTTCTTTGCCTACTCCACTACAGCAAGGGGCAAGATGATGGTACAGAGTATTATTATTTTTTATTTATATCCTGCTTTTCTCCAAAGGGCTTTTCACATTGTTTCCCTCTCTTCCACTTAATCCTCACAACAATACTCCTGTGAGAGATTAGGCTGAGAGTTTGTGATGGGCGAAAGGTCATCTGGCAGACTTTCATGGCTGAATAGGGGATTTGAACCCCAACTCCCCAAGTCCACACAGGCCCTGAGGGTATCACAGCCAATAATTCAAGAAATAGAAGCCTGCTATGATGGGCTTTCCGCCAATGTTTCCACTGAATCCTGCTCAGATTGCACTGATTTCCGTCTCATTTGGCAGGCCAGAGAGGGATGTTGGTACCCTGGGAGGCAGGGGCACATTGAACCAGCCCTCCATCCAACAAGGAGGTGGGAAGTTGGTTGCAACTTTGTTTATTGAATTACATAGGACAACACTCTGGGTCCAGTTACATCACAGGGTCCTATTCTCTTATTGCCTCCTAACTGCCTTGACTATTCCTTATCTGCTGTTTTCCAGGTTGATGCCTGTTGCTCCTTGGACATCTTCCTTTCTAATCTCCCCACCCCCCTTCCCTCCTGTACTTCTATTATGGCAGGGCTTATTTCTGCCCTTCCCCATTGCTCCTCCCAGCTACCTTCTCTCAGATCATCCCCAGAATCCATAGCCAGGCTCCAGCATTAAAGACAGACCCCACCCATGCCACCAATGGTGCTTCTCACCCACTTTGCAAGCTTCTGGTGGAATCCCCAGGGAAGGCCAGGCTGCTGCCTCCAAGGACCACTTTGGTATTTATGTTGCTGCCTCCCCATGCAGATTATTCCATGGGGGCTGTCCCATAGGACTACCTGCTAGGTAACAGGGGCCTGTGGCCTCATGAAGGTCCACTGGGTCTGGGTTGGGTAGGCCATTGCCCAACAGGTCCACAAGCTTGTCTTTTCCCTGCCTTGGATGTCCTCATCACCCTTTTTCTTAGATACCTTGACATCATGGTATGCCCCCTGTAGGGTAACATCAAATGGAGTGTGACATCATAGGTGGAGTTGCCAGTCCCCAGGTAGGGGTGGGGGAATCCCCTGATTTGAGCATCCCTCCCCTGCTTTTGGAAGCATCAGCAACCCGGGGGGGGGGGAATGGTGGCAGTCATTTTCTCCCTTCTAGTCCCTATGGTAGGCATAGAGACTAAGCTAGAATGTCAAAGCTGCTAGAGGCCTCTGAGTTCCATTCCCTTCCCTCTAAGGTGTGCCAGCGCACAGTTGATTGAAGACTCCAGCCGGCCCCAGCCCAGCTTCTGCAGCCCAGCTGGCTATAAGGATGCACTCCAGCTCCCAGCAGCGCTCATTCTGGGAGGTTGTGTGAGCTGAGTGGGAGGTTCTGTCGCTGAGCAGAGCCAACTAGCACATTCACCCAGCTGCCACCTTGGCCACACTCCTGCTGTGCAGGCCTCTTCCATGGTGCTGCAAGGCCATGGTGCTGCAAGGAAGGTAGGAGGTCCTGGGTCCCAGTGGCCAGCACTGTTGGGTGTGTGTGTGACTGAGAGAGAGAGAGAGAGAGCGAGAGCTGTGGGGGGTAGTGCAGATATACTGCAAGCAGGCAGGGGTGGTTTTGTCCATCCCTGGGCCTGGGCCCATGCCATAGTTCAGAGCCAAGCTGTCAGTTGTGTGTGTGAGAGAGTGAGAGAAAACCATGGTGTGTGTGTGTCTGTCTGTGTGTGTGAGTGAGTGAGAGAGCTATTGGGTGTGTGTGTGTGTGAGAGTGGTCTTCTTGAGAGGGCTGTACTAAAAGGATCTCCTCTCACGTGTTTTCCCCTCGTCTCTTGTATAGTGGATGGGGGAGTTTGGATGTAACTTGGTGAAAAGTTTTTCTTTTTGCCCCCTTCCTACCTTCTGCTCTCTCTCTGTGTCTCCCCCCCTTCCCTCAGCTCCGGAGTCTGTGCTGTGAGTGCAGTGACAGTAGAGCTAGCAGCCAGAAGGAAGCAGAAGACACTAGAGCCCATGGTGCTCAAAAATGAGTGGAAAATAATATATATTCACCCAAAGCACCAAACCAGCCACATTTTACCTAAAAACACTGGGGGGGGGGTTTGCACTCACTGGAGTGGGCACCATGGACCCCCTTGGCTGAAGCTTGAGAGCGATCTGGAGTCGCTTTGGGGCATGCAGCACCCTTCTCTTCTCTTTTTTTATTGAACAAAATCCCCCCTTTCTTTCCCACTGAAATATACTGGGTTCAGACACCTATAGTGATCAGCTCATACTTTATTAAGTGAGTTAAGCCGGAACAAGACAACCCTAGCAGGGCTGAAGCCCTGCTTATATGCATGCAAAGCACTCCACCCCCGTCCCCACTCCCCATGACAGGCTATTTACAAAGCATTACTACTTGATTGGTTTACTCCAGAGTCCTGGTCGGCTATTGACTGTGGGGCCAGGGCTTCAGGAATGGAGTCTGCTGGATACAGCAGGGGTTGGTGAATGCTGGTGGTGCGGTCAGGACATTGGGACCCTCTGTAGTCCTTCGCTCTGGCGGTTTGGCGGCTTGACCCTCTGGCAGCTTGCTGCCTGCTGGGGGCTCCCAGATAATGGGCTGTTCCTCTTGGGCTCCGCGTCTTGGTTGCTTGGCAGCTCCTCATCACTGTCGTCTGGAGCTGCTGAGGGTAGACCCGGCTCAGCAAAAATGGTTTTAGAGTAGCAGGCCCTCTTCTGTGGATACTTCATACAACAGGGGCCCAGTTACCCTGAATACCTTTGCAGGGACCCATGCCAGGCCTCTGGAGAAATTCTGGGTGTACACAGGGTCTCTCGAGGAGAATCCGTGGGGTGCTGCTTGACACTCGATGCCCGGGCCATGTTCCAGAGCGTGGTCGAGGTGCTGCCTGTCGAGGCAGGTTGTCAGGTGCTGGCCCATCAGGAGTTCCACAGGGCTGCGGCCAGTGGTGGTATTAAGCATCACCCAGTGGCCAAAGAGGAAACCAGCGAGCTGGTGATCCCAGTCCCCATGGATGAGCCTTCTGAGGGACTCCTTTGTAGTCATCACCATCCATTCTGCTTGGCCACTGGTTGCAGGGTGGAAAGGAGTGGAACAGATGTGCCGGACTGCGGAGCGGCCCATGAACTCTTGGAACTCGCCTGAGGTGAAGGCCGTTCCATTGTCCGTCATGATGGTGTTGGGTATGCCGTGGGTGCAGAAGATCTGGCGGAGAGCGCAAATTGCAGCTTGGGACAAGGTGGAGGAGACTGGTATCACCTCTAGCCATTTCATGTAGGAGTCCACCAGAATGAAAAAAATCTGTCCCTAGAAGGGCCCTGCAAAGTCTAGATGTAACTGGGACAACGGTTTGCAGGTGGACTCTCACTGTCACACTAGGGCCCTGGGGCGGGGGGGGGGGGGCTCTGGTTGGGTTTCTTGGCATGCTTGACAGCACTGGATGCAGTCCTCAATTTCGCTGTCCATGCTAGGCCACCATACGTAGCTGGGGTGTGTTTCATGTAGAACTACTAGTGCTTGCCGGTGTAGTGATGCGGGTATGACCATCTGGCTGCCCCATAACAGGCAGCCCTTGTGAGCTGAAAGCTCATCCCAGTGGGAGGAGAAAGCCATTAATTCAGGGCACACCCAGCTAGTGGGCCATCCCCTCCCCACCCAGTCCAAAATACGAGAGGACACAGTCATGGGCGGTGTGGCGGGACACGTCGGACATGAGAAGAGAATGATCGAGCAGGTCCTCGAGCAGCAGTACCTGATGCACATGAGCTGGGTCCAGGTCACAGACAGGTAGTAGAAAGCGATTGAGGGCATTGGCATGACCCATCACCTTCCTGGGTGGTAGAGGAGCGAAGACTGGTAGCTGGCTAGGAAGATAGACCAGCACAGGACCCGGGGAGACAGCATCTGCGTTTTCTGGCGATCCGGTGCCAACAGGTGGTCTTGGATTTGTAAAAACATGAAGATGAAGGCAAGTCAGTTTTCACTTATACTAAGTGGTGTTGCCTAAAGTCAATGGGGCTGCTAAGTGTAAATATTCAGGGTTCCCCCTTTTGCCTGAGATATTTAATCTTTGAATGCAATCATTCTTTTTCTTGAGTGGGGGGTATGTTTAACAACTCTTTTGGAGTTTGTATTCTTTGCCATTTAATTAAAACAGAAATTAAGCAGAAATGGAAGTAGCTTAGTGCTATTGTCCTGTTAGTTCTGAATTCCATAAAGCAATGTGTGACATCTAGTAGCTCCTGTAGTATAAATTTAAAGCAGTTTTGTAAGCATGGATAAGTACACAGTTTCTGTTTGAATATTTTCAGTCTTACAGGTTTGCATTTTAACTGATAAGTATCTTCTATTTTAAAGAAGCCAGTTCAGTGTAGTGGTTAGGAGCACGGATTCTGATTTGAGAGAACTGGGTTTGATTCTGCACGTCTCCACATGCAACTGCTGGTGTGACCTTGGGTCAGTCATAAGTTCTTTCAGAGCTGTTCTCTCAAGGGCAATTCTCAAGAGAGCTCTCTCAGCCTCACCTATTTCACAGGGTGTCTGTTGTGGGGAGGGGAAGGGAAGGGAAAGGGATTGTAAGCTGCTCTAAGACTCCTTTGGGTAGTGAAGGGTGGGGTATATATCCAATCTCTTCTCCTCTTCTAAACCTAAAATAGTGCTCTGTTTTTTAAAATAAAGTGTCTGAGTACAGCACTGTAAACAAGGGATGCCAGCCTCCTGGTGGTACCCGGGATCTTCTGGAGTTACAGCTCATCTGCAGAATACAGAAGACAGTTCCACCGGAGAAAATGGATGCTTTGGAGGGTTAACACTATGGTGTTAAACTGAGGTCCTTGTCCTCCCCAGGCTCCATCCCCAAGTCGCCAGGAATTACCCAACCTGGAGCTGGCAACCCTACCCCCTCACCTGCCAATGGTCAGGGGGGACTTGGCAACCCTAAGACTATTCTATTACATGATGGTAACTTCAGAAGAAGGGGGGGGGCTGGGGGAGTGCCCTGAAAATGACATCATAGCAAGGGCTGGGGATTTGGTCCAGTGTGCTGGAAGTGACATCATCAAAAGGGGGTGGAGCTTGGGAGGTGAAATCACTTGACCTTTGACCTGAAAGTAATATCACAGGACTTTTGTGATGTCCCATCCTTGCTAGGCACCGCCCCCAAAGTCTCCAGGCTCCACCCCCAAAGTCCCGAGGTATTTCCCGAGTTCAGCCTGGCAACCCTAATCATAGGGGACCTCAGGAATAGCCTGAGGCATTAGTGAAAATTTCCCTCCATTCCAGAAGCATAGACTGGGGTCTTTAACGAAAGTGAAAACAGCTGGGGATCACTATTTAGTTAACAGGAAACCTAATGCATAACATTTTTAAAACAAAGTAAATATCCAGGTCCTTTTTGCTCCTGAAGGGGTCAAAGGCCCTGTTTACAGTTACTTTGGACCTTGATTTCTCTGTAAATTGAACAGGGAGCAGGGTGTTGTGATTGGCTATAACATTATGGAATCTACTTGTTAACAAGAGGGTTGACTTCAGAGGATTGTGAATGGAGTTTTGCTTCTTGAATGCATTTTTCCCACTGCTCCCTTCTCCATGCAGCCTTCTGTACCTTCCCTAAAATGACTTTGGGAGTTGGAAGATCTTCCGGAACAGTCTGGGATGCAAAGCAATGGTCTGTTGAGGAATGGGGGAAACTGGCAGAAATCGCCCTCACTGCTTCTGTGAGTGAAAGTGCCCTTCTGCTCTTGGAGGAAAACTCGGGAACCAACCCAATCTCTATGGATGAGTTTAGGACAATGACAATGGACCGGCTATTGGTAACATACAGTAAAGTTCCATTTTACATTAAAAAGGAATTATTTGTAATGGAGAATGATTTTTCTCCAGTTTTTGGCTGATAATGGCACCTATTTAAACAGTCCTCAAAATGATTACAGTGTAAGGTTGACATGCTTGCAGATTGACATATTTGAACAAGCATTTCTTACATAATGTTTTTTTCGTAAATCGAAAGAAGTAGAAATAAGTGCACTTTGATAAACTATATATAAATATATAACATTATCAGGCCTTAAAATCATAAATTTGACAGCATACAGATCTCTCAGGAGTTTATTGCAGTCTGTGAAAAGTTATTAACTGTGATTTCATTGCCAGTGGCAAAACATTTCAAGTATTCTTTAAATCAAAGCATTTGGCCATGGTTACTGAAAAATCATACTTTAAAAACTTTCAATCCATCCTGCTTCCTCTGCAACACACGCTACATTTGGGTGTTCAGTATAGGAGTCCATTTTTTATTCTTTTTCCCTAAAGCCTGGAATTTATGGTAACAGCATCATAGTAATAATATATGACCATGAATGCATAGTTATGCAAGGGTCAAGACAAAAAAACAATTGTAATTTCCATTGCTCCTTTTCTAATTGTGTTCTTTTTAAAGCTTGTGTCATTTTAAGAATTGTTAAGGTGACTTAGTTACTTCAGTTGGTTAGGATGAAAACACAAAGTGGTCAAACAAGTAAATACGAGTTATCAGAAGGGAAGCCATCAAAATGATGCCCAGTGTATTCGTGACTCTTCTTCTTCAAGACTGTTTCCTGAATATACGTGGTTCCTCTCACTGAAAGCCATTTGTGGCTTGACGTGGGTCTTGATACTGAATAAATCTCTTTCTGCATCCCTCTGCAAACTGTTCTTCATTAAACAATATTGGGTAGAATCATACTTAAGACTAGTGGAAGTTGTGTTTTGCTGAGATTCCACAAAGAATGGGGTGGTTTTATGCTAGTCTTCTGAAACTCTGGAGTGAATCATGGATAATGGAATGTCTCCCAAGAGTTACTTTAACCTAATCAAGAAAAGCTAGCACAAATACTTCCTTACTGAACTGAGGACCTTTGGATGTAATGGGAGTCCAACAACATCTCTGAGTATTGATTTTTTTTATTTTATTTGACTTATATCCCACCCTCCCCACAGGCAGGCTCAGGGCGGGTTCTATCCTACAGGGCAGTATTCTACAGATTCTGCCAGTCATGCCCCCATAAACTAGGCTAACCCAACTTTAACTACATTAATTAAAGACATAGGCCAAACTGAGATAAAGATGATCAGATCCAAGAAGTGCCCTTTGGCATGCGGGAGCCATATGGTGGTGATTGGGCTATTTTATTACCTCATGCTGAAATGTTGCACTGAATCCAGATTCTGCTTGTGCAGTCTCTTATACAACCTTTTACTCAGTCAGACAACTAAGAAATGCTATAGCCCCTACCTATTGTATTAATCTATGAACTCAGGTGGGTGAAGAGCAGCACTAGCACTTATTTTCCTTCTCCTCCTGGTTCTTGGATACATTCAGTCTATGTGTGTGCATAATTTTTTTTTAATTATTCTGTGATTAAAAACACAATATTGTAAAATGTTATTGGGGATTAGGAACTAATTTTGAAATGTGGTATAGAATTTTTAAAAAGCCCCACCCAAACCTGTTGTTTGGAAACTGAAATGTTAAAATTGTGTATCACTTCTGTTTCAGTTACTCTTTGGGTCAGAAATGTCTCCTAGTTTTTATGTTTCAGAAAATACAAAAATAATAATTTTATAAATTATGTATTCACCTGCACAGAGGGTAATGCTGGGTAGCCAGAAAACAGAAGTCTCATATATTGTTTGGCCAGCTACCTTTTCATAGTATGTATTGGAGATACACCAAGGGCTGATTTGGGTGGATGTCCTATCAACATGTAATTCAGGAAAAGAGATATGGTGGGAAAAATCATGAAATAATTATTCTAGTTATCCTGTACCTTATAATCTGGAGGGTTTCCATTTGTAAGAAATATCTGAAACACTAGGGCCGAGGACAGACTGGCAGTCTCGGCCGCTTTGCCTCCGCTTCAAAAGTGGAGGCAGAGCGGCCATTCAGACAGCCGCATCTGCCCTGAGGAGGCGGCCCGGACACATCGCGTCCGGTGCCGCGCTCCTCCCGCAGCAGCCGGGCACCACTTAAAAGTGGTGCCCTGGCTGCTGCGGCGCGTGTTCCACCTGCCTCCGGCGGGTGTGAACGCGCGCCGGAAGGGGGAGCCTTGCGGCATTCGCGCACCACCGTAGGAAGTTACCCGCAGTCTGAACGCTGCGGGCAGCTTCCTTCCGGTGGTGTGTGAACAATGCGCAGCAGGGGCAATTCGCAGCAGTGCGCAGCAGGGGCCTTAGTCTGCCACGCCACGGAGGTGCAGCAGACTACCAGTCTGTCCTTGGCCTAGGTAAAGACCACCACCCAAATAAGCAATGATGAATAATGAAAGAGGGCTCATATTCCTACTGCATGATTGGCTTCTTAAAATATGAGGAATAGGAATCATCTTGAAGTAAGAAAATATTAACCATCTTGATTATAACTTTGCACAAATAAGAAAAATACAGGTGACAGTAATTATGTTTTGGTCATTTAAAAAAATTAAACATTGAAACCAGTGATATAGGTTTGGAACCACAGGACTGTGAGTGAGATAAAGTTCATGGGACAGAACTTTCCAACCTCCCTCTTCTGCAGGCCTGACCCCCCCCCCCAGTGTTCTTCTACGTGGTAATCAGTGGATGCTAACAAACAGTTTGTTAGATGAAGTAGTGATCTAATTTAGGAAAGGGTATTAGCTAAACCTCTCCACCCTTCTTTTCTCCCAATGGAAGGGCTGATACGCTCTCATAAAAATCATTGCGCCAAAAGAACTGCCCCTTTGGATTCAATTAATTGCTTATAGTAATGATCACCTAATATCGCTTTTATAAACATATATTATTTTCTCTCTATATACATAATAAAATGAAGCCATGAAGATCTTTGGATCTGGGTAGGAGCAGAAGAGGTGGGTTCATGACAAGAAGCATTTTCAGTGAGTAATTTTTCCTTACTTTCAACTTATATGGTTGGCAGTATGTATTGCATTTCTTTCCAGTGAAGTGTTACATAATTGAAAAATGGTACAACGATCAATATACAATACACTGCTTGTTTCCCACAAGCCTTGTGAAAGTTTAACAATTGTTTTTTAACATCTCAACTTCACTTCACTCTAGTTGTGCTGTATGACAATTATACCAGTGGTCTTTTAAAAAAATGCAAGCACTTCACTGTTGGTTTTTCTATAATGTGCATCCTTAACAGACAGTAATTAATTGGAAAAGATTTTTTTGTGTGCATTTGTAAGGTTTGACCTTGACGTTGTTTGCGTAGGCCTCCAAAGCAATTATTCCAGGAAACTAAAATGGAAAACAATGGCAAAAAAGCAGAAATAAATGCTTGACAATTGTAGCTGAACAGGATTAGATAGCAGTCTACTTTTAATGAGGGAAGACATGCAGTAATTAAATCTTGACATACAATTATGAAAAATATCAGGTAACAAGTCCACAATGCAATATAAAATAAGAAAAGACATTTTCAGAAAATTTGCCTGATGCTCTGTCATCTGAGACTGTTCTTTATGAGTGCAGGGTGAAGGTCAAGGAGGTATCTCAACTCCATCAATCGTTTGGACAGTTACAAATGACCTTTCACTTTCCATAAGACATTCAATATTCTGAATTGGAGGGATGCATTTTTCTGTGTTTAGAAAATGGCAAAATTGAAACCTTTCGGATGGCGTGAGGTATCTTTATGTCTAAATCTTCTCATGGGTTCACTCATTCCTGATGCACATTAGAAAATAATATATCATTTACATGAAACTAGTGATACAAAGTATCTGTGTCAAGAGGCAATTCACACATTTTCTGTATTTACTCTGGAGAATCCATACACATCAAATGTCAAATACTATGTGTGGTTCTATGTGTATTAAAATTTTCGTTAGGATATCTTGGATGCAGGATGCTGCTTCCTTATTTTGATCAGGCAGGTTGCTTATGAATGTTAAACCCAGCTTTTCTACAGTATGATAGGCCTCGAATGGAAATGTGAGGAAATCTATAAATATCTTGTCCAACAGCCCAGTTCTCTACATTCTCTAACTGAAGATGAGATGCATAATCAGCAGGCTCCTGTGAAATTTTTTCTCCTGAACAATACAGTTCAGTCTGTTGGACTACTGCTAGTGATGTCAATGGGCTTAGAAAGGTGTAACTCTGCTTAGGCTGGCATGGTAATGGTTGGATGCTCCCTCACATTAAAAAAGCATGGATATTCAAATGTAGCCTATCATAATGTTTTCTATGTGTAGATTTAGATGACCATTCATTGTTTTCCTCCTGTTGTCTGAAGTAGAACAGTCCAGCAGCAAGTTCATCATATGATCCAACTGATTTTCCAGCTTGGTCCTAAGAGAACATGCACTTTTCCATCTAGGTGATCCTTCAACATGTTAATAGACTTGACATTGGCTACAGGTCATCTAACCATTCCATCAGGTAGCCAGAAGAATCCACAGTGTGCACATTCTTCATTCGCTTCCATATATGTTTAACAGCAAATTGTGGAGTTAAACAACAGCTTCAGACCATATCCAAAATACCATGCAGTCAGCTGTAATATATTTGGAAGGCCAAACTCAGCAAGACATTGGAAATCTGCAATAAGATCTCTATCTCTGGTTAGATGGCAGAGTGGATGCATGTTCAATGATGTACCTTTGGCATCTGCTTCTCTGATTTATATGGATACCTTTCAGCAGGGCTTTTTTTGTAGAAAAAGCCCAGCAGGAACTTATTAGCATAATAGGCCACACCCAACAACAGAAACTCATTAGCATATTAGGTCACACCCCAGACAGCACAGCTCCCTCCCAGGATTGGCTTCCCCAGGTGCCACATGACTTTCAGAGCGCATCGGGAACCTGAGGGAAGGAAGGCAGTTTCTGGATTGGCTTCCCCAGGCTCCCTGCAGCTGCAGGGCACCTGAGGAACCCGAGGAGGGGAAGCAGTTTAAACTGCCTTCCCTCCCTGGATCGGCTTGGCTTCCCCAGGCACCCCGCGGCTTGCGAGGCACCTGGGGAACCCAAAGCAGGGGGGAAACTGTAGGCGTGGCCAACTTGGAAGCCAGCTGGAACTCTGTTCCTGTGCGTTCCTGCCCCAAAATAGCCCTGCCTTTCAGCTTGTGGAGCTCAAGGTTACAGGCAAGAACTACCCTTGCCCTTCCTGGCTGACAAAAGCTGCCAGAAGGATATGGCCAAGTGGGTAAGGGGAATGATAAATGTTTTCTTGAGGGCAGGAGTAGTGCCACCCATACACAAGGAGTTAGTGATTAG
This sequence comes from Lepidodactylus listeri, assembly GCA_029233225.1. NCBI lineage: Eukaryota > Metazoa > Chordata > Lepidosauria > Squamata > Gekkonidae > Lepidodactylus > Lepidodactylus listeri. The sequence goes on along the minus strand of JARCFY010000006.1, from coordinate 44,700,669 downwards.
ACCTGTTTTTTGGGGGGAGGGGGAACACAGAGTCACAGGCTGCTCCAAGAAATCTGATTGGATAGCATCAGCTGAACAGAGAAAGACTGGATGCTGGGGAGAATTCATTTTGATTTCAGCCCTAACTGAGAAGAGTCAAGTACTCACAGTTTCAGAATTCAGCCCTGACTGAGAACAGTTTAACACAGGCAGGAGAACAGGAAGAAAGTTAGCACGAAAGTTTGGGAAGTAGGTGAAGATTCCCTTTCAGGCCAAAGAAAGGGGATAGATCTTCTAGTGAGAGGAGAATTTCCCTACCCAGTCGAACAAGGAGTTAGCTCTGAAGAGATCCCTGGTCTGGTGTAGTTAGAAAATGCCTTTGGAGACCTTAAGAGTCAGTTAAAAGCCCAAGACGAGTACTGGTGTTTCAAGAGAAGGGGTTTGGGTACTGGGAAGAGTGTACCAGCCTTCTGGAAACCAAAAGTGTCTGAGAATACTCAAAGAAAGTGTACTAGAGTGTTTGGGAAAACAGTGGAACAAAAGCCTCTCAACATACAGATTTAAGTAACTGTGAAAAGCTTAAGAAACTCTCATTAGCCTGAAGTGTAAGAACTAAAGTTTCTGCATGTACTGATTTTACCTTAGGTTGCAGTCACACATGCCAGATACAGTGTATGTGTGTGGGGGAAGCGAGGCTATTTCCTGTAGAGGAATTTGACCTGCAGTTGCGAAATCACACCTCCCTTTGAAGCTGTAGACACAGCCCATCAGTGTGTGATCAGACACAACTCTGGGTGAATTTTTTTTGGCATTTGTTTGCCATGCACTTAAACAAGGAATAGATGAATCGTTCCTTTCTAGTAAGGCTCCCTATGGAGTTTGTGATGATGCACATAGTGAGAAGGGTGGAAAAACAACGGCACAGAGTCGGGATGGCCTGATCAGACCATCCTGATTGCATGAGAGCGCGCTGAAGTGATCAGGCAGGGGAAAGTCCATCTGCGGCCCGTTGCAACCTGTTTACTACCAGATTTTCCCTGGTGTCTTTTAACTCCATTTCTGTGGTGGAGCAGAACGGGTTGCCGATGGCTGCAGGACACTTCCCAGATGTTGCTGTCTGATCACTCCCTTTAAATCCACCCAGCATTCACAACCATGACTGGTCTAATTGTGCATATGATCGTAGCTTTAGAGTTTTGTATATTGAGTTCCGTCAGAAATTTTCAACCCCTGATTTCACCTGACCTTTCTCCTCTATGTTAAATAAAATACTTCGTTATTTTTGAATTTCAAAACACCTCAAGTGCCATTTAAGTTGTTTAAGTTAAAGAGGACTTCTGATACTTCCCTCAAGTTCCTGGGCTGAGCCAACAGCCAAAAAATATCATACTATAACAGGGTTGGACAGCCAGAGTTCTCAAGCAAAGAAGAAAACACACTACTAGGGTGGCTCAGTCAGTAAAGGGAAAGCAAAACGGTGGGAAAATCTTGCATTTGAGGAAGGGAAGTGGAAGGGGGGTATCATAGAAGCCTATCTTGCTTATTTAGTGCAACTTTGAATGCCAGTTATGGTATTTATTGGACAAGGACTGTCAAATTTGTATGTCAGATTTGTATTTGAGCAATGTATGAATGGGGATGGAAACTGCAGAATAAGAAAATGTCCCTTTCCCCCTCATTTTGTTTTTAAAATGTTAACCCTCTTAATTTTCAGTTTGTTTTTCAGATAAACAAGAAAAGTAAACGTGAGTCTGTAGAATCAGCAGAATATGGAAACAAATATGCTTCATGCTACAATGAAATGATCATCTATCTAATTAGGATTGTTTTTAGTTACAGAGAAAATGCAAGACATATGCATATATGCAAATATTGCTGTTGATTAAAAGATAATCACTTAGTTCAAGTTCATGAACAATCCTGATTATTCCTATGGGTTCCTATGTAACTAGAGAAAAAAATAATGACTAATGTTGGAAAAGCCAGCATATACAAAAGACAGCATGGTGGATTTGTTGCCGATTGATTGATTGATTGACTGTATTTTATTTCATTTATATCTTGCCTTTCTCCCAGTGGGGATGTAAGTCGGTTTTCCTTGTTATCCTCCATTTTCTTCACATAACCACCCTGTGAGAGAGCAAGCTCCCATGGCAGAGTGAGGATTCAGGCCTGGGTCTCCCAGATCCTAGAGCCAGTTTGGTGTAGTGGTTAAGTGCATGGACTCTAATCTGGGAGAACTGGGTTTGATACCCCACTCCTCCACTTGCACCTGCTGGATGACCTTGGGCAAGCCATAGTACTGGCACAGCTGTTCTTGAAAAAGAGCAGTTTCTGTCAGAGCTCTCTCAGCCCCACCTACCTCACAAGGTGTCTGTAGTGGGGAGGGGAACAGAAATGAGATTGTAGGCCGCTCTGAGACTCCTTTGGGTAGTGAAGGGTGGGGTATAAATCCAATCTTTTCTTCTCTTCTTCTTCTTCTTGTACACTACACCAGACTGGCCACAGAGTGGTGGACTAAGAATAGGAAGACCCAAGTTCAAACCTCCAAGCATGGAAATTGCTGTGACTGTATTTGTGAATACCAGCTAATAGATATTTGAGACTATTCACATGGTTAAAGAAAATACTATGTAGGCCAACTCTAACCAGTTTCCTTAAAGAATATTTAGTTGACATATTCTAAAACGGCATCATGGCTACAGGTAGGACTGGTGACTACTGTATCTAATCTGGCCACGATTTCTTCCGTCCATACTCTTCTCATTGGCTGAATGGCAGCCAATGGTCATTCAGCACAGTATAGTCATATATTGCTTCTACTATAAGCTAGATATTAATTGGCCAACTTACACTGATTCCTGTCCCTATTTATAATTTGATTTTCAAAAATATTTTCTTTTACCATTCATTCATGGCTGGAGCCAGAACCAAGACAGATTCCTAGAAATGGGACTCTAAGTAAAGAAGTATCTGCTAAGTGAAGTGATGATAATAGAGATTTTTAAATCACTTTTTTAAACTATTGGGTTTTTTTTGCTCTAAATTAGCATTTAAGGACAACAGTGCCTATTTTTTTTAAAAAAAATTAGCTAGTTAGATAGAACAGAAGGATTCAGTTTGCTGCTATAGTGGAGGGCATTAGAAGCTGAGATCATTGATGGAAATGAATAGTATATCAGAAAGCCATTATGGTGTGGTGTACTGGTGAGTTGTGGATTAAGTCTATTAATGGGTTAGGACCATGAAGATCCAAGATGAGGAAAACCGAGCTTATTGTGACATGAGTTTCATTCTCTTTGACTTTTTTTTAAAAAGTTTCAAAATAAGAAAATGCAGGAGAGAGAGAGCGCAGTATACAACACTGGCTAACTTTATGAACTCCATGAAGCTGTTTTATGTCAGAATGAATGGCACAGATGTGAGCATGCCAACTTGAGAAGTACTAATTAATTTTGTGTTCTCTAAGTGCCAATTGATACTATCTAGCTTATTACACAAGGCATTCAAATCAAAATTGGCATTTTAATGAAGTTACATATGTTACAATGGGGCCCCATGCCAGGAAACAGAACCAGCAGGAGCCGTGCCAAGCAGATTTATAGGCTGATCCCAGAACATTTTTGTTGGCTCTCCTCCTTTTTCCCCTACAGGGCACTTGTTATTCAAATAAGCTTATCATGTGGCAACTTGCTTCAAATAGTAGACATTTCATCCATATAGCAAGCATGCATACACAGAAAGAGTAGTTTAGATTGATAAATATTTAAGACAACCACATTAAGATTTGACTGTTATGCACACCACATAAGACATTCATAATCTGAATCTATCCTTATGGACAGAGAGTTGCCAATCATATATTTTGCACTTTCTTCAAGGAACGACTTAAATGAGATTATCCTGATTCTGTGAAATTGATTCAGATGATGGGAAGTTTGTCACACAGGACAAATTCTGGTTTGTATGAGATCAAGTCAGCCTTGTTTGTTCTCATGAAGAGTGCTTGCTTAGGTTTCCTTCCTTCCTCCCTTGCCTCATACATGAAGTTGAAATTAAAGACTTCCTCATTTCAGAAATGTGTTGCATTGTCTAAATTGTCTAACAGGTCAATTTATTAGAGTTTGTTTCTTGGCCACAATTTAGGTTTCTTAACCAGTGTTACACCATCCTGATTTCTGGAAAAATCCCTGTTGGTTGGATTTGGCCATCACAACAACTTTAGGTTAAACCTTTCTAAACCAGGAAGTCTTCAACCTTGGCACTATGTGAGGAGCAAAGGGAGGAAGCATGTGAGCACCAGGATCAATGAGGTTCAAGCCTGTTACAAACAAACCAGAGTTTGTTGATAAAATCTGAAAGCTGCCAGGAGTCACATGCACTATAACTTCTTCCATAAGCAGGGATTTGAACCCAAGACTTTTAAACTCTCCAATACTTTATCAACCAAGTATGATCTCTTTAGAAGATCAACACATCTTACATATAAGAAGGCTAAAAATGACACAGAAGTGTATTCTACTAAAAGGCATCTGTTTGCCAATGTTGAAACTACACATTTCAAACAGTGGATTAAAATTATCATTTTGTTAGGTTGTTTTGACAGAGTTATTAGAACATCACTAAAATGCATTTCATTACATTGGAAATCGACCCAGAGGGAAATGATAGCTGGAACTATAGCTAATAATCAAAACCCTAGAATTTTAGAAGTGGCTGATGATATCGTTGCACTGAGTTAGCTTTATGTGTTCTTTGGGTCTCAGTGAAACTATACGTGGCAGAAGTGATTTTGCAACCCTGGATTTTTATTGACAAAAATGACTCTTCCAGAATTTATTTCTATTTATAATCTGTATTTAAACCCAGTGGGGACCCAAAGCCATTTACAACCTTCACCCATCCTCCATTTACAAAACCCTGTGAGGTAGGATTGGCTGAGAGTGACTAGCCCAAGGTCACCCAACAAGTTGCCATGGAACAATGGAAATCTGAACCTGGGTTTCTCAGATCTTAGTCCAACACTCTAACCCTTGCACCATCCTGGCTGTTTTACCATGGTTTCATGAAAGTGCTCCTTGGTTGCAGGATCACGCACACACACACACACACACGAATCACAGATGGATACTAATGAATCTTGGAAACTATCAACATATCTAATTCACAACAAGGCCTCCTTTGGCTTCATTAAATTCAGAGACTTGGACCTATGAACAGACAAGACAGGTATTTCTATAAATCTGAAGAAAGCCCAAGGTTTGCAGAAAAATATGAAATTAAAAAACTCAATACATTGAGGGTTAACCCACAATAATAGAAACAATAGGTATACTTTTAAGCAATGAATGCTCTCTGAGATCTCAGTGGTCATTGTGGGGGGGGGGGGTTGCTTGACAACCGAAACAATGTTACCTGCCTTCAAAACTTGGCTTCTGTCTGGAAAAGGCAGGGGAAAGGAGGAAGGGCCCTTTTCCAGGGCTATTTTGTTCTCCTTGGAGGGAGGATTCATCAGTGCCAGGCTCAAAAGCAACTGCTGGGCAACTTTCTACCATGCAATTTATACAACTCACCAGGTGTGGTGGAAGCTTCAGCTTCATGCCATATAACTTGTCTGGGCCCAGCAGTGGCCTCTGCATGACTTGTGCAGCTTAGAGGAACTGCCATCAGAAGTCCTGTTGCAGCAGCAGGAACTCTTGGAAGTAAAAAAAGTAGTTGAAAAAAATGACTCTAGATTGCAAAAAATAGAAACTGATAAAGCTCTGCAAGGAGACAGCGTCTTAAAACTTCAAATGGACCACTCAAATTTCTACCTGAGATTTCAGAATGTTCCTGAACAAAAAGGAGAGAACATTAAACAGCTGTTAAGCGATGCATTGGCGCCTGTGACAGGTTGGGAAGCAGAGAAAATACAAAGCGATATGGATTTAGTCTACAGGACTTATCCAGAATTTGTAAAGAAGAAAAACCTGCCAGGTGAAATTGTAATAAGGTTCTCCAAAAGATCAACAAGAGATTTGGTGTTAAAAGCCACGAATAGAACAGTTCTGAAGATTCAGGAAGAAGAGATCAAAGTGTTAAAAGACATTCCATTTGAAATTCGAAAAAGAAGAAAAGCCTACAGGAGCTTGACGGCATGGTTACAATCGGAGTCTATTTCCTATCGTTGGGACATTCCAGTTGGGACATCTTCAGCTATAAAGCCAAGAAATATAAAATTGACTCTATTGAAAAGGCGAAAACTTTTTTGGAAAAGCACAAGAAGAAAAAAGCAGAGACTGAGTCAGACGACTCACTGGAATCGCAGGAAAGTATGTATGGATTTAATGGCTCAGAAAGAGGAGAACTTGAAGAACAGTCGGATTCTGAAAAAGGGGCCGCGGCCCCTAAGCCTCAGAAAGAAAGAAAGAAGAAAAGAAGAGGACCGAAGAAAAAATAATGTTGAATTGTTTTTTAATATCGTGACGCACTCAGATAATGATTTAAACCTAGATTTTAGATACTTCTATGTCTGTATGTAATCCAGTTATCTAGCTTTTAATTTTAATCTAGACAACAAAATAGATGTAACAGATGACACCATGATTTAACATTGCTTTTCAATATAATAATACTCTTATTTTGTAACATTACAAACTGTATTCTCTGTATAATATAGACTAGCGTAGGTTTTTAGCATGTAGTTGTAGTATAGGGTAAAAAAGCAATAAAAAAATTTTTACAAAAAAAAAAGAAGTCCTGTTGCAGCAATGTGGTATATAAATGAAGTGGATAAATTTTATAAATGGGCACCACACATGCCTAATTTTGTACTGGACTGTGGTCACAGTGTTTTCAAATTAGTGTAAGAGATACTCATGACAAAGACAGGAGAGTTAATGAGTTGTAAATTACTTATACATTTCAGAAAGCTAATGTATTTAGTAAGAGCCAGGTATAATAGACCAAAACATCATCATCATCATCATCATCATCATCATCATGAATTGTCACAGTCACAATTTGACAGGTAGATAATGATCTGTAATTTGAGATCTAGCCAAGTTTTTGGGAACTGCAGATGTATCTCCTCAGGATTCTAGCTGTTCCAAGCAACACTGTCTTCTGGAGCTGAGATGGTGTTATTTGTTCAATGCCCAGAATGTCCAGGTGTTTCTTGAGACTTCTAGGTACTGCTCCAAATGTTCCAGTGACAATTGACATGAGGGTCACCTTCTTCTCTCAGAGGCGCTCTAACTCTATTTGTAGGTCTTTGTATTTTTTTTTTTGATCTTCTCATGTTCTTTTTTCGATTCTGCTCTCTCTTGGGAATGCAGTGCCAATGATCCAAACCCTATTTCTCATTTTTTCCTCTCACCCTATTTCTCACCGCTAGCCAGTGGTGGGCAGAAGCCCACCAAAATGGAGGATTCTTCGCCCTAACCCTATACATTATTTACCTAGAGCCCAAAGATTTAAAGTTTTTTTTAATGTAGTTGCTTTGTAAAATGGACCTTTAAATGTCTTCTATTTAACATCTTCTTTTGAAAAAAATATTTAAAAATGCTCCCAAGTCTGTACAACACATATGGAACCACATTTTAAACACACACATTCAGGTGTTGTAGTTTTTAAAACTGTGCTGGTACTTCATGGAAATATCAAGGAAAAAGAATAGATCTCTTGAATTATGGTTGGCTGATCTTCCAGATCTTTCAAACCATCAACTATATCTCTATCTGTCTGCCTCCTGCTCTAAAATTTCATTTTATTTTTTTACTTACAGCCATCTGTACTGTAAACTACAACCAGGAGTGATTCTCATGTTTCTATCAAGGTTTATCCACGCATGATGCCCAGTCACCTTTCCTGACATCTTGTTGAATAAAATGGTGTACCTGAGTCTCAATGGCATGCAACAATGTCTCTTTGACAAAAGAGCACACCCCTGACAATGATCCACTTGCTGCTGTTTCTGTTCTGCTTCCATTTCTACATTTTTGAATGAAAAGATTTGACTCATGAGATTTTAATGATACTTTGACAAAAGGCACCACCTACTCTGAAATTGATTATGATTGTGCAGAATTGAGACCCCCATTCAACAATTTCACCTTGTGACTTCCCAAGCTTTGTGAATGACCACAACTTCTTTATTCTTCCTTGCTTGCAGTCACCTGTTCTACCTGCACTGCTATTATCTCTTTTCTGAATTCCAGACCTGCATGCTCTGGGCGTGGTGACCTATTTCAATATCTAACCTAGAAACCTTTCTTTCTCTGCAATGCTGTGTAGTTATTGCATTTTAGCTGTCAAGAGCTTCGCGTTTGCTCTTCAGGCACATGTACTTCTTTTTCAGATGTTTTCATCCATGAAGCACCACATCTTATTCTTCCCAGAGATCATAAGATTTCTCCTTGGTTTAGGTCCCTAATCCCTCCAACTCATGCTCCCTTTCAACTTAGAAGAATAATACTGAAAAGGAAAAAAGACAATAAAATTGAATGTAATGACAGCCAATCACTGGGTAAACCCTACTCTCTCTACTTACAATCAGTGCCAGCTGTAGTGCAATTAAACTCAGCAGGCATTCACAGGAATTTCTTTTACACCCATCCCCCCTTTCATCCCTATAAAAATATATAGAGTCTTTCAGATATCTAACAGCACTAACCTATTTCAAGTAACAGCAGAAAGCAGATATCTTGAAATGAAATTTTTTACAGCATTTGCAATCTAATGTTTAGATTGTCTTCACACAGGTTACATAGTTCTGAACTGTTCAGGGTGCAATTATTATATCCTTGCTTCATTAATGACACTTTTAACATGAAAGAATGAGAAATGTTAGGAATCTGTTTTGTAATTTAAAAAACAGATGTAAAGAAATAACCGACATCTACCAGTATATTTACCCTCTAAGAAAATCTGATCAACATACCGTAATACTGTTTAAAAATAAAGGAAACAAAGCTATTTTTCCTTGTGGAGTCCCTTTCATAGTTAGTAAGCAGAATTTTATGTTTTATGTAGACATACATAATACATATGGTTAAAAATTTTAATGTGAACTGACAAGCAACTTTCAAGAGGTTTACTGACAGGCCCTCACTTCAGAAAATCTATTCACGTGTTCTCTGGCATTTTTATTCAGTTTTATTTATTTAAAATATTTAGAAATGACTTATCTGTTCTGCAGTTGGTTAGTTCTACATTTGCTGTAGAACCATGTACCCTGTGTCACTAACCACTGGGTGGTGTAGAGTTTTTAATCTTTGTCGCTATACAGGTTTACGCCTGCACTTCTAATTCATAAAGAGCAGATAACTTGCTAAACTGGCCTATGACAGAGCCAGGGCATCATTGTCTTTGAAGCATGAGTCCTCACAGCACTGAGGTACTAAAATCCAAGTAAGTTTCCTGTCTTGCACAAGACAGGATGATATTGGCCAAATGATGTTAGCTCCACCAAGAACACTTGAGAAAACATAGAATACATGTTGGTTGAAATCAAAGTTAGAAACTTGAATCATTTCTTCAGAAAAGCAATGCTTAGAACTGGATAGAAGGAAAGCAAAAAAATATATAGAGAATGTTTTTTCTGCATATTCATGGAGATAAGCTATATATAAGACATTCTAAATCAGTCAGATATTTTATGGTTATTGGCACAACCTGTTGACTATAGATTTTCATTAGGAGTTGAAAATGCAATACATGGATTTTGACATGAACTGCATATTAAGTGTAATCAAGTTTAACCAGAAAAAGTCTGAACATGAGGGGCAGGAGGAGTGGGCAGGAGGGGGGAAGCAGTGAGCAGGAAGACTGATGAAATCAAGCTGAGAAAGTGAACCAGCAACTAGAGCATGAACAGGAGATTCATATAAAACAGGTATTATATACTTCAGTGGGGCATCAAAGAGATTATTGTAATACTTTCTGCTCTGTTTACATCATAGCAAAGATAGGGGTGTATATTTTTAAATCTGGAACATCTTGCCTAAATGTCAATGGGAGGCAAGGTCTTGCTGAGGATAGTTTATTCCTTTTTATGCAAGATTTATTTTTCTCTCTAAATCCATCAAATCTTAATGCAAAGGAATCAAAACATATTTTTAATTTTTTTTTAAATGCTACCCTCAAAATCAGTATTTATTGCAAAACCTTTAGGAGAATTATGGTTGAAGATTATCCCTCTGCACAAGATCACCATGCTTGTAGTGTATGAACGCATTTGCAGAGGACAAACTGGCATATTTAAATCCATAATGCTCACCCACTGGCAGAAGACAATGATATAGAGAGGCAGACAAATCTCCCTGGGGAGGAAGTACCAAAGTTTTGGCGCCACAATTGAGAAGACCCTTTCTCAGGTTGCCACTCATCTAGCTTCAGAGGGTGGGAGTACCTGAAGCAGGGCTTCCAAAGTTGACTGAAGTTGCCAGGTAGGTTCATATGGTCCTTAAGGTACGCAGGCTTTAAGCTATATAGGGCTTTAAAAGTCAATACCAGAGGGCTGGAAGCAAATTGTAGGTGAAACAAGACTGGAGTGATATGGCTCTTCTGATCCACTCCAGTCAGTATTCTGGCTGCAGCATTCTGTACCAAAGGTACCATCTGGACAGTCTTCAAGGGCAGCCCTACAGAGAGTGCATAATAGCAATCTCATTTGGCTGTTACCAGGACATGTGCCACAGTGGCAAGATCTTTCTTGTCCAAGAAGGGCCACAGCTGGTTTATCAGCCAAAACTGGTACTTGTTTATGCAGAAACACCCCCAGATTATGCATCTGCTCCTTTAGAGTAAGTTCAACCACTTACAGAACAGTAGACATCCCAATTCCTGGGTCAAATCTTCCCCCATCAGTAACACCTCCATGCTATCATGATTTAGTTTCAGCTTGTTAATGCTCATCCACCCCAAAACTGTCTCCAGGAACCTATTTGGTTTCCACAGCATCCCTTGAATCTATTGGAAGTACAAGATAGAGCTGAGTGTCATTGGTAGCTTATAGATGGTATATATACTGTTTTTATCTTTTGTTATTTATTGGACTGTTTTAAATGGTGTTGTAAGAGATTGCATACCATGTGTTGTATGCCACCCTGAGCCCTACCTGTAGGGAAGGGTGGCTTAGTAAATCCAATTTAATAAATAAATAAACAAACAAACAAACAAATAAATAAACCTCCAGATGACCTCTCCCATCAGCTTCATGAAGCATGGGAGACAAGATGATACCTAGTGGATAAGCTGGTACCTTACAGGATCACATAAACCAGAGTTCAGGGCTTGAGCAACAATCCCCAACTATCACATTGTTAAATATACCCTAACCAGGTCTAAAACTGGATTGGAATAGATCCAAACAATCTACCTCATTCAGGAATCGCTAAAGTTACTTAGCTGCCACTGCCCATTCAATCACCTTACTCAGTAATGGAGGAGCCACTTAAATTGGAGGAAGTATTCTTAGATTAGAGGAAGGCTCCAAATTTGAGCTGAGAGTAAATATTTTAATTAATATATAAACTTTGCTCAGTGGAGTGGTAGGATTGGGGTAGGACCTACATCACCAGGTATTAGAGTGGGGGAAGCTACTTCACCCCAAAAGATGTCAACTAGTAGGGGAGTTTGGTGCTACAGTTCCTCATTTGCAAGGCACTCGAAACATGGCAGACTAAATAGACTAGCTGCAGTCAGTTGGGAATGAGTATAGTCCCCCTGTTGGCATTCCGAGGCCAGCTGGTTAGCCACTGTGTGAAGCAGGATGTTTGACTAGAGAATCACTTATCTGATTCCAGTGGGGTTGCTCTTGCATACATCAGTATCAGCCTTCCCTGGATAGTTCTTTTCCAACAGTCTTCCTCTGAAATCTCCCTAAAAATGGTTATGCTAGGATTGGGTGTTGGCAGTTTGCATGGTTGTAGGATACTGTGATGCCTCCTTGCTTTACAATAGCATTGGAAGACTTCTTTGTATAATCTGCCTTAGCATATGCTTGGAGATCCCCACCCCCCACTGGATAATAAATGATAAATGCCTGTTGGGTGCATTTTGTATTTGATCCCTTGGATGCAGCGGTTTCGAACTACTTCAGAGACTGCACCTCCTCAGTTACCACTGTCACAGCAATGCATGTACAATTCAGTACCAGATGCTTCCCCTGTGCAGCTCTTGTCAGCCCCTAGATAACCATGCATATTGGATGGATTTACTGAGCTTAGTGTCTCCTCAGAACACGCTCTTCCTATTGTGCTTGGCAACTTTCCATCCTCTTCACTGCCATGCATTTTGTTTCTTTGCAAAGCTTGTTATCACCTTGGAATACTCCACATGGAAGTAGTAACTTGTTTTCTCACTCCTTGCCACAGGTATTTTGGACTACGGCTTGGATATATAGGTTGGTATATCTAATAATTCATCTTGTCAATACTCCGCCAATTTTATTGTCACCTAAAAATTTCATTGTCTCCTAAATATTTAGCATCCAGACTAATGCTAAGACTGATGGATTGCTCAAAGGCAACAGAGTTCTATATACAAAAGTGTAATGTGCACAAAAATGTTGGTTCACCATGAACATGGCATGTGGATTGGAGCTTTGGCTGGCGATGATCTCAGTTTAACATACTGCTAAGCTTATGCAGCAGGGGTTTCTCACTTTCTCTTTCTCCACTCTACAGTCATAATCAGGCAAAGCTAACTTAATTATAAACTGAGACCCTCTTAATTCAATATGAGATCATGATGGATCAGTTGTTGGAGTAGTAGTTTAAAGCCAGGACAACAGTCTGTAAGGCACAGGGAATGAAAGTTGCAAAACCAAGAGAACCAGCAATAAGCCGATTAGGGTCACAAAATTCTACTATAAATTCTTGCAGGCTAGGCAAGAAATAACCTGGGAAGTAGTTTCTCAAAGCTGATTTAAACCTTCATGTGGCTTCATGTGGGAGCTGTCAATATATGTCTTATGAAATGCAGAAAATGCAACCTAGTAGAGCTGCTATCTGGGCCATATAAATTTGGGATGCTTCTGTTACATGCATATGAAGTGGAACACAGTGTAAGTAATAATCTCTATATAATGCATCAACATGATTTCCCATTCACAGGGGGCTGTCATGTTTAAATCACCCTCCAAGATGTGAGGCATGTCAGGAATTGCAGTTTTATACGGACAGGGCCGACCAGCCATAACTGGTTGTCATCAGCTCTAGTTCCTACACTCAGCTCAGCAGTGCTGCCATATCATGGCAGAAGAATAGGTGCATGGAAGCATGGCTCACATTGTTGCCTAGCAAGCCACATCACGTGCTGTTATGAACTTTTAATGTTCATAAGTTTGAACTTTGGGATGTTATGCTTTAAAGGACTACATGCACTCTTTGTTGCTGTGAGAGGCTCCAGTCCATTCCAGGAAGCAGGCACCCAACATAGTTCACACAAAGAGACAAAGACCCCATTGCAAAAGGGTTCTCCTGTCAACTCTCACTAGGCAAACCCCAACCCCCTCCAACATTCTGATATGGATTATGCTAAGTGAAGTTATCTGGCAACTATGGCTCGGTGACTCATCGCAAGCTTGTCCAGGTGTCAGTTCCTGTCTAGCCTCTAGTGTTGCAATATTGACCACCCCTCCGCATCCCCTCCTCTTTTTACCTTGACCAATAGTAGGGTTTGTAGGGACGGACTACCTGGAAGGTGTGTTAGTGGGATGTGGTCAGCGCTGCCAGCCCCCAAAACTCACCTAATAAAAGAGGTTGCATTCCATGCAATCGCTCTCTTGAGCCTCTACGACCCCTATCTACTTTTATCCCTCTTGAGTCCAGCTTGCTATCCCAATACCCTCCCTCCATCTTTGATCTCTGGTCTGCGCAGACAGAGAGAAGTATGTTTCTGCCGGTTTAGGACACGCTCCCCATTTTTCCTTTCAACCCCTCAATTCTTCTTTTGGAACGGACAACCCATCTCCAGGACAGGTAACGTATCTCCCAATCAACGAATCTCCTGCTCATGCAAAAGTGCTATTTCTCTGTCTAATTTTCTTAGGCCTTGTGTGTTAGCGTGTGTGATTCTGTTTTTGTATGCCTGAGAACATTTTATAGTAAAACATCATTTAAACAGACCTCTGCCTCAGTGCCTATTTTCTGGGAACTCCTGGAAGGGGCGGGACCTTGGTATAGTTGGCTAAGAACCCGGTTATTTGCCAATTGCTAATCTTAAAACCAGAGCAATTCCGCTAACAACATGAGAAGTTATCTGCGGGGAGAGCAGAGGCTTTCACTAATGTCCTACTGCACTGTTGCAACATCACCCATGAACTGTGGAAATTACTTAGTATCTTTCAATCAATCACTAGTGGTGGAAAGTGGTGTCAAGTTGCAGCTGTCTTAGGATGACCTGATACGGTTTTCAAGGCATGAAATGTTTAGAAGTGGTGAGCCATTGCCTACCTTTGGATATCTGGGGTGGTCTCCCATCCAAATACTAACCAGGGTTGACATTTTTTGGCTTCCAAGATCTGACAAGATCAGGCTAGCTTGGGCCATCCATGTCAGGGAGATCAACCACTAGAGATGCTGAAATAAAGATCCACAGAGGCAGTTTCAGTGTTCGGCTTGAGAGCCTAATGATATCGTTTGCAAAAATGACTGACAGTAGCCTCACAGTCAAAGTTAGAATCCAGAAGCAGCAAACTCCTGCTTTCTTCTACCACCACTATGTTGTCCCTAGCAAAATTACTGGTGTACAGGTTGAGATACATGGAACTGCCTTATATTGTGTTTGACTGTTGATGGTTGGTCTATTGAACTAAAAGTCTGCTGTGCTTTCTCTGACAGGCTCGCAAGCATCTTGGGTAGAGTGAAGTCTTTCGCATCACCTACTACCTGAACCTTTTAAAAATGAGGATGCCAGAGACTGACCCTGGGAGTTTCTGCATGCAAAGCACATGCTCTGCCACTGAGCCACATGGATCAGCATGGGTATGGAGCTAATTAGCTAACCAGCATGCCAGTCCCTAAGCACCATATAAAATGACCAGATGGTATGTGACCAAAGAACTTTTCCTCATTTTAGGATTGACCTTGTTGATTATAAAATGACAGTCTCAACAAAAATGTTATAATTGAAACATCCAGCTTAAAGACCTATTGTGCCTAAAATATTACCTTTCTAATAGCTTAAATGTCTTATATGTTTATGTATCATCACTGTAAACTCTTTAAATATGGTTTAGAATTCCCATAGCCAATTACTTAGGTGTTTATATGATAGAGTTCACCATTAAAACAGGCACCAAATGACCATTTTCCACTAAGACAATAGCAAAATTTACACAGTGGCAAATTGTTTAATTGGCTTTTTTTTCCAAAGGCATGCTTATTACCGCCACAAGAGACTCTTCGTGCTTGCTCTATTCTTCCTTACTTAGCAGTTCTGCTAATTAAGCTGTATTAATGTGGCTATTTTCCTGTAGATTGAACAGTACAATGAAACTGTCAGAAAGAAATGCTAGGAAGTTGCAATTTGGCAGCCTCTTGGTCTTTGAAAAGAAGATGAAGGAAGAAGGTGGTAGAAAAACAGTGGTGGCTTTTGCAACTGGAATTTTAAAATAAGAATGACAGCCCAGTCATTCTGTTCAGAAGATTGAGAAAAGGTGATGTATTGAAGCAGCAGCAATGAGCTCCAGATTCAAGGAACAATTCTGTAAGAGTTAATTAGTCGTGAAACTACATGGAGGATTCTCAACAACACAATAAACACAGTCCTGCTTTATAACAGGTTTACAGATAGTAATGAGTTCTAATTACGCCTCTATACATAAGAAATTAAACAAATAAATGGACATGCAACATAATCTCTGGACATTTTAAAACAGTAATATTTTTACAATGAATTGCTAAATGTCTTCACTAAAATTGCATTCAGAGAGGAGAAGGAGGAGGAGGAGAAGGAGAAGGAGAAGGAGAAGATGACTAGTGATTGGCAAACTCCCCATGGCTTGAGTCTTACTGGCCATGAATTAAAAATGAGATATATAAATGCTTTAAAAAGCATTTATTTAGGGTTCTAAATTGAATTTGGGAAAACTGTACACCCACTGCAATATGGGAATGGTAGTCCTAGTATAGTGAGGTGAGGTTGTTTATATTTTTTAAAAAACTGGCCCTTTTTCCAAATAGTTGCTGGACTAGAGGGCTTTTGTTTTCCACCCCTCTTTATGTGTTTGTTTTTGCACATGTCCATGCTGCTGGCTTGTGCCTTCCCTTCAAGCACATATCACACTGTCCTGTAAATTGTACTTCCTTTTATAAATAGCTCAAGCCAGTTAGTCATCAGAACACTTTCATTCAGGTGCCTGCCAACTGATGAATGCCAACTGCATAGTCACAAACATGCATGAGAAGTATGTGTCTCTTTGTCAGAAACCAGCTATTCCTAAAGACACAGATTAAAAAGAAGCAGCCCAAAAGTATAGAGAGGTGGGAAACAAAGAGATAAAATAGACCCCAAGTTGTAGTTTTTAGCAGTTGAGAGGAATGGGGGAAGTTGAAGCATATTATTGATAAGATGCCACAGGAGTCATATGAAAAATCTCATATGAAAACAGAAAGAGAAGTTTAAAACATGTCTCTTTTTCTATAAGTTTCTGGAAAGGAAACATGTTTTAGAGGATTTTGCCTATTATTTTTTCTTCTGCCTTCTAAATCAGCTGATAAAGTCTCTAGCTCTGTATACATAACATGCACATGTACAGAGCCAGCATTGCTATTGAGTAGCGATGGGCATGAACCAGGAAAAAATGCTGTTGGTTTAGGTTCATGGTTCAGGGCGTGCCACGAACTGTCATGAACTTTTAGGTGCCAAATAAACTGGTGAGGTTTGTGAGGGTTGTGATGCTGTAAAACAGCCCTCTGGCAAACTTACAGGGGATCTCTGGCTGCCTCTCTTCTACCTGCCCAAGATTGGTGAGGATTGGATTTATGGTGTCTGAGTTATCTCATAAAACATTGTGTGAATAGCCAGGAGATCCTAGGATTGTCTGGCAGCTACAAGTTCTAGCTCTCAGTGTTGTGCTAGTGGCAAGCTAGTCTTGTTTTTAGGGGCCTAGAGAGCTCTGAAAGAACTGCAACTGGCCCAAGGTCACACAGCTGGCTTCATGTGGGGGAATGGGGAATCAAACACAGTTCTCCAGATTAGAGCCCACCACTCTTAACCACTACACCAAACTGGCTCTTTCAATGAACTAGCTACACATATCAAATGCATAGGGAACCTCCCCTGCTGCCCGCTCCTCTACAATATCTCCATGTTGGGGGCAGATTACATTTCTGAGGTCCCAGTTATGGACACTGCCCCCAAAGGTCTCCCCAGTGCTCTCTCTGGAAAAGAGCTGCAGTTATAGGAGTCTATGGAATGGCTTATAAACAAGCCAGTGACACCAAACCCACAGGGAAACCACCTGGGCAGACCACCCCCCCCAGACAGCTACTGGAAGCAAGTCAAGCATCCCTTCTACTCTTGCAGTCCCCCCAGTCTCCAAAGGCAGGTTCTGAAGGATATAAAGGCAGATGTCCCCAGAGTTTCAACAGGGCCCCCACAAAATAATCCCATGGCAGCTTGGTGGACACCCTAACCACACAACACCCTAACCACACAACACAAGCAAAGGAAGTATGCCAACACACACACACACACACACCCCGGGGCTGAAACAGACAAGTAGGGTATAAAATGTGGAAGGGTATAAAATGTGGATCCTCATCTGAGGCACCCACTAGCTAAGCCCCTCGGCTTGACATGAGCAGAAAATGTGATGGCTCAAAATCACAAGTCTAAATAAATAAATAAACAAAATCCCGAGTCCTCCTAACACCCAAACCCCACCAGGGGAGAGGTATTCATAATCAGAAATAAAATAATGTGCTCTGCTTTTAACAAGTTCCCTGCCTTTCTGTCTAACTGCCAACACTCAAAAGAGGAGAGGGTGTGGAGCTGAGGGTATATAGCATTCTGATCCCATAGAGCCAGGGGTCGTTTCGAGCAGGAGCTTGGGGGAGCGCAGCTCCGAGAGTTGGTGCCAGCCCCCCCCCCGGCAGGGGAATGCCTGCTTGTGTGATGGCTGCAGCAAAATGACCCCGTCCCCTGGAAAGGTCCTTGTTCCTCTGACCAGTCTTCTGAAGGCTTCAGCCACCACTGCAGCTATCTTCCCAGAATAGTGGTATTTCTGAAATTTGGATTAGTAGCTGTCCCCTCTCTCTCTCTTCTTTCTTTTTTGCCTTCTGACGTACTTCTGGTGATGTCGAGGGTGTGGCATATGCAAATAAGTTATGCTAATGAGTTATGCTAATGAGCTCCTGCACCTCTTTTTCTATGAAATGACCCCTGCATAGAGCAGAATAGGAACTCTTGTTATTGGCAGCCAGCACTGCCTGTTAAGCTTTGGAAGGCCTCTATTGGTGTTCCCAAGGCTTGAGAATTCTGCCCCGTTTCCTTGAAGTTTGGTAAACATTTTGATTGAGTGGAGACAGTCTGTATGGAAATGTATCCATTCACAAACTGCCACAAACTGTCAGGAAGCACTTGAAAGTTCATGGAAAGTTCATGCCAGTTGACCTGTCATGAACTTCAATTTGCAAACCATGAACCAGCCAAAATTCATCATGAATTTCAGTTCATATGCCAGTTCATGCCCATCTTGACTATTGAGTAATGGGGATGAGAACATTGACCCTGTCTCTGCCTACATGTATTTCTCATGTAGGCACAAACTGAATGTCCATAAAGTCTTCCTGACTAGGAGTGTTCAACAAGTAGGTTTCCTGATCATGGGGGCAGATCCTGCACATGTACAGAATCAGAATGATTGTCTGGGAGTGAGGATGAGCACACTGGCCCTATTTCTGCCTACACATATTTGCCCCACCTGGGCACAGACTGAATGTGCATATATTCTTTCTAATTAATGTTTAAAAATCAGTTGTCTTGGTCATGGGAACAGATTCTGTGAGTGTACAGTTTGATTCTTGCAGTCTTATTTCAGGCTAATTTCCTCTTCCTGTAAAAGACAACATGGGAAGACAGGTCAGTATATCAGCTGAGATTTTTTTTTGAGGGGGGGTAGAACACCAAATTCCAGATGGCTAGATTCACCTGTCCATGTTCCTGGCTTGGTAGAGTCAGCTAAGGGTTAGCCTGGCTTAGCCAGACTAACAATGGCTTCTTCTTGCTGCTGGAGTAAAGGACAATAGGTCAATGAGGTTTCTTTAAATTCCTATAGGCACTTGACATTTAATCTATGCTATAGCCTTCCCGAACATTGCTGAAAGCTGGGGGGGGGAAATGGTATAGTATTTTGGGGGAGAACCTGTTACCCTTTGAAGGCATTTCTAACCCTTAGTGGTAGGGTGAAGAACACCAGAGAACCTTGATCTTCCAAACTTGTATTTAGAATGCAACACATATACAGGGCGATACTATCTATAGTTGCCCTGGATCCTGTTTCTTGTAAGTAAACAATGAGGGTGATTTAATTATATTGCATTTTTTAATTTTAAGTACTGGATATGTTGAGTAGGAATAAGTATGGAATGTCAGATAGCAAGTATTCATTTTGTTCACTAATTGTATATATACAACTCAAGCTTCACCGGACTTTCACCTCAGTTAATTTGTATAGATTCAGCCATGAAACGGGAAAGGAAATTATGTATTTTTTACTCCAATGTAGCTTTGTAGCAATGTGCCAGCTTTTATTATTTTAAAGGTAGAATTTTGTTACCTCTCAAGGAGCCGTTTCATATTTAGATTGATTCTAATGTGAATGTTATTTAAATATATATTTTTTTGCAGTTGGAAAACCAATTTGGCTCTGTGTTGTGTGTGGGAAAATACAAGTAATATAAGAGTTCAAGACACTGCTCACTGGTTTGTAGAACAGCATTTGCTGCCATTTTTCTTCCAGTTTCTTGAGACCTAGCACAGTGTGGTGGTTAGTGTTGGAGCTGGAAGAACTGGGCTCAGATCCTGATTGTGCCATGGGAGTTTGCTGGGTGACCTTGGGGGCAGTTACACATACTCAGCCTACTTCACAGAATTTTTTGAGTGGGGAAATAGAGGAGAAGATAATATTGGAAGCCACTTTGGGTCCCAATAAATGAAGTAAAAAATACATTAAATAAAAAAAAATGGGTCCAACCCAACTAGCAGCACAATCCTACAAGCCACCATACTAAGGTAACTACTCAAGAGGTCAAGTGTTTATGTTTCCATGCTGATATGGGGAGAACCAAAATGAACCTTTATGTTGTCATGAACATCCAACCCCAGGACCAAGCCAGCACAGCAGCAGTTGTGTAGCAGGCAGCAGGCTTCTTATGAAGTCCAGCAAGGATCAAGGAGACATGGCAGCATTCAATGAACAATTTATAAGCCAAGGAACAATGGTACTATCTTATGTCACTATTCCACACATGGAAGGATTTTGTTTAAAGGAAAGCTCAACATATTCTTGCTTCAGTTACAAAGAATGGACACTAGATAGCTTTTCTTCTCTGTGTATTTCCTCATGACATCATGAGGTCCAAAGTCAGCTGAAGAGTCATAATTTATTTATAATAGTTAAGTGTACAGCATATTTTTCAGGTACATAAGATCCCAAACAGTTCCTTGCACCTCCATTTTGAAAGTGTCTCAGCACAGCTGACAAAGGTAGCTACTTTGGAGAACCACTGCAATCAAAGGAGACAATGCAGGTCTAGATGGGTCAGTGGTCTGCCTTGGTCTAAGGCAACATTATGCTTTCAGAAGTTGATTTGAAGGTGTTTGAAGTTTTTGCTAGGATTGTATTGATAGTATTTATAAAGTATGCTTACCTGCTTGAAGCATTGCATTATTTTAGTAATGTGAGCTCAGGTAGCATGGTGATTCAAAGAGTTAGCAGTGAGTCTAGAGGTCTTATCCAACCTAAATGGACTTAGGCAAGCCACCACAGGCACCCATAAGAATATTTTTTATTCCCTCAGGTTCTTAATTATTAGATTTTGCATGGTTGGTTTTGCTCCCTCAATTAATTGCTTGGGATTTATTGCTTTTGAATTCACTGATGGTTTTTTAGTTTGCTATTTTATTACCATAAAATGAGATATTTTAATTTTTATTGTTTTAATGCCATAAGTCTTAATTCACTTTAACTTTTGATGAAGTGTTTTTTGCTTCCTTTTATCATCCAGAACCTTAAGGCAAGGAAGTAGTATATGAATGTCAAATAACAGCAAAAACAATAAATCTGTAGTAACAATACGTTCATTCCAACTCCTCATCTTCGTTGTGGGAATGTTAGTTGGAGACTATCTTATACAAGTGTTGTAAGTATTACTAACATGATGGATATAGACTGGTTTTTCTTGCTGTCGCAATCCTATGCTGTTACTTCAGTCTAAACCCACTGAAAGCAAGTCATTCTGAATATAATTCCACTATCGTAATATTAAAAACTAAAAAAGCTGCAGTGAAGACCACAGATCTCCATTCATCTCTGAAAGCCAACTAGTAAGCATGAGGAACCCTGATATAGTCTAAGGTTTTTTGGAAAAGGGGCTTAAAATTTATATTTGAATAGGATTCATGGCTCAGTGATAGAGCCTCTGCTTTACCAGCAGGTCCCAGGTTCAGACTCTGGCATCTCCTGGAGACAAGCTGCTGGTCAGAGTAAACAATAGTGACCTTCATAGACAAAAGATCTGACTTTTCATAAGGCAGCTTCATATGTCCATTACATATTTAATGACACTTTGTGTTATGTTCTCTTATGTTGTTTACATTGCATCATTTGGGCTCTGGTATCCTAACTCTCTCATTCCAATTGGCTGCCTAATAAAGACTCCTATTGGTCCTGAAGCCAATCTAGGGAACCAATCACAGAGCCCAGATTATGTCCAATGATATCGCTTGTAAATAGTTACAATGTTTATAGTTATCTGTTTGGAAACATATAAGTTAGAGTGCCGCTCTACCAGAGCTGTCTTTGAGCTGAATGATGTTAAGAATACAAGCCTGCATTGGATTCATCGCCTCCTGACTCAATACTTAATACTATGTCACACGACATTTCATTTGTGTGTGGCTGAACCCACACTGTACTGAACTTGGCCGAGGACAGACTGGCAATCTAAAGCGGGGCAGGCACGCTTCGCAAACGGAAGAAAGGAGCACGTTCAGACATGCGCATCTGTCCGTCGGCTCCGTTTCGTACTTACCCGTCTCCCAGTCGCTTTCCTTCCGCTTTAACAGGACACCGGTTTTACCCGGTGTTCAGGGGCCTTCCTCCGCATGCCTCCTGCTTCCAAACAGTGTGAACATGCGAAACACATCAAAGAAAAACAAAAAAAAGCACGGCGGCACGCGCAAGCCACGCACGCTGGCTACGCGGCAGTCTGAACGCTCCGTGGCAGTCTGAACGCTCTGCATTGCCGCTGATCCGCATTGCTCTGGCCAGTGTGAACGGCCAGCTCCGTGGGTTTTTCCCCCCGCTCCAGTTCCCTCCGCTTTGCCTCCGCTTTAGATTGGCAGTCTGTCCTCGGCCCCTGAAAATACATATTTGAATGCATACTTGTGGGCAGTGAAATGGGGAGGGCAAAGTTGGCTTATCCAATGTGTGGTGCTGGTGGGTTGGCATATTTGGCAGTAGAGAATTCTCTGAGCAACCCTAATGTAAAGCAACAAACTACAGTCCTCCTCCTGACCAGTGGATCCATTGGCAGGAAGAGGATCCACCCTACCATTTTATATGAAAGTCTTTTCTACTCACCAGTAGATCATTACTGACAGAGAAAAAAATGGCAGCC
Organism: Lepidodactylus listeri; assembly: GCA_029233225.1. Classification (NCBI taxonomy): domain Eukaryota; kingdom Metazoa; phylum Chordata; class Lepidosauria; order Squamata; family Gekkonidae; genus Lepidodactylus; species Lepidodactylus listeri. The sequence goes on along the minus strand of JARCFY010000006.1, from coordinate 44,677,858 downwards.
TGCTTTTGGAAGCAACAAGCTGAAATTCACCTCCCTCTGAGAAGACCTCATAGCACAAAAGGGCACTACCCTCACATTTTGCATGAAATGCTGCAGTGGTGGTGGTGGAAACTGCCGTCAAGTTGCACCCTATAGGATTTTCAAGATAAGAAAAGTTCAGAGATGGTTTGCTATTTCCTGACTGTGTGTAGCGTCTGTGGGCTTTTTTGGTGGTCTCCCATCCAAATACTAACCAGAGATCTAGCCTGAGCCATCCAGGTCAGGGTAATGCTGAAGTACTTCTTTACAAATATTTACACAGTAATAGAAAAGCACCCTGGCATCCAAAGCAATCTAGTAGATCTACCAGGAGATCTGCTTTTCAGATTGAGGTCAGATGGGAATGTGCCCATGAGATAGCATGATGAAATGGAGACCAATGTTTGAATTCCCACTGTCCAACTGAAGAACAACTGACTTGAAATCTTTTTTATGGCTTGTCCCTGATAAAAATTGTTGGGGGGGGGGGGGAATACACACACAGTCTTTAAGAGAGATTATTTGAGAAATGCTAAAGGTACATGAGTACATTACTGCTTGATCACAGCACCATTCTCTGTAATACTAAGTGCATTATGGAAGAAGGGAAGAATGTAATTAAGACCCAGCTATATCAGAATTCTGGCATTAACTGTATTGGTGGCCCTTGCATGGTATCCTTAGAGAGAACTTAACATGTTTGGAAAGGGACTTGATTTCACATTGATCTTTTTATTTACAGTGTCTTGAAGTCTTCCCCATACACATGTATTTGGCTTGTTAACAGACCTTGTCAGAGGGCAGAAAATCCATTAATCTTTGCACATGAAGTAAGAACAGTTCTCCTCTTTTCTACTCTGTTTTGTTTTTCATTGTGAAAGAGCACTGCTGTGTTTATTATTTATCAGGTTAGTGTTTTGCAGGTTAGGATAAGCATGAAAAAATACACTCAAACAAAGCACAACTGTACAACTCCTTTTGTAGAGAAAATGTACATTATTAGAACTTACATTTGAATCCTATACCATCTCCAAGGAACTCAAAGGAACTCAAAAGTAGCATACTTGAGGTTCTGCTATTTTATTCTTAGAACCATGGAGAGCATACACAACATAGTCACACCTACCATTTTAAACATGAAAATTAGCATGCATGCTTGACATAAGCCAATCAAGTAATGAACTTTTAAATTAAAAAAAAGATTTTTGAGGGACAGAGGTAATGATAACATCAGTACATGTGTGGAGGCATAGCAAAGAATCACTTCTCTTTCTGCCCTTAATGATAGTGGGACTTGGACTGTTATCAAGGGCCCTGTTCCTAGGTGTGTGCTATTGGCCCCAACTCCATCTTGGCTAATTTCACCTTGGCAGCCATTTTAGGAGCTAGCAATGCCTTACTTTAGAAAAGGTGAAGTAAAAGTGTTCTTCAGGCTCTGCTAACAAGTGGCCAAAACCTTGGTTGGGAGACAGTTTCACTGATGGGACAAACACATGCCTACCTACCATCACCACAGGATCCAGACACCTACCTAGGTCTATCAGTGTAACCTCATCAGCAAATATAAGACTCCTTGAGAGCAAAATCTAATTACTGTCAAGCAGCCAAGTAGACTTGGTTATCTGAATATCTCCTACCAGCCTGCTTCAGGCATGGATGAAGCCTCCACCCTTCCAACCCTTTTGTCCACTCCTGAATGCAATCCCCTTTTGTTATTTTTCTGGGAAAACCTCCCTCCCCCACTCCAACAAAGCCAGGAAATCCCTATATTCTCATCATAGAATTCCTGGACTTTACACTTTGTTCTTTTTAAGGTTTTTTCTTTCTTTCTTTGTGTGCTGGCAGCCAAAATCATGCAGTCTTACCCCTCTGCTGGCTGAGAGGCTGCCAACTGCACTCTTCTCTTTTGGAACCAGCAAATCTTCTTACTATTTCCTTGGGAGCTTTGGAAGTTCTGTCTAAAGTCCCTTACTCTCAATTTCTGGATCATCAAAATAGACAGTCTACCCAGCTCAGCAGACTGAGAATAGATTAGGGCAGGGGTGGCCAACCTTGCTTAACGTAAGAGCCACATAGAATAAACGTCAGATGTCTGAGAGCCGCAAGACAGGAACAAATATCACACACACGTTTTTATTTTAAAAAATATGCAAATTTGCTTTTTATTAACGTTAAATGGGACTGCCAAAAATAAAAACAAACGAGGAAAACCGGTTATTGATAATGATATTACTTGTTTGCTAATGATATTGAGAGAGAGAGAGAGAAAAAGAGAGAGATGGAAAGAAAGAATTAAAGAAGTGGAAAGAAAGAGAGAGAGAGAAACTAGGAAAGCAAATAGATGGGAGGGAGGAGGGAGGGAGGGAGGGAGGGAAGGAAGGAAGGAAGGAAGGAAGGAAGGAAGGAAAAGCATGCCTCCCCTTTGCTTCCCCAGCCGCCCTGCCAGGAGCCGCACAATATGTGTGAAAGAGCCGCATGTGGCTCCCGAGCCACAGGTTGGCCACCCCTGGATTAGGGGTATGCGTTTGGTAAAGCCGAACCGAAACAAACCCCCCCCCCCCCAAAAATGCCTTTCTGGCACTTTTCAGGTATTTGGCATACCAAATTAGATTCCCTGATCTGATTCAGCTGTCGAATATAGAATGCCGAAAAAACTGACAATATTCGGCTTTTTTCAGCATTACCAAATACAGGTGCAGTGGGGTTTAAACTTTAAAGGGCTCCATTTGCCTTCTTTTTCCCACCGTTTGTGTCTCTTTCCTGCCCTTTGTTCCACTTTCCATGAGGGAGGGGGGACCTTACATACAGCCATTCACTGCAATGCATTAGCAAATGCCATTGCAGCTTGTAAGGCTGTTGTTGTTGCTGGCTTCACTTGTTGAAGCCCAACTACTAGCTTGCTGCTTTCCCAGGGGGAGGAGCACTGGCCAATAGGATTACAGGAAAGGATTGCATACTGCTCTTTGGCCTATCACAGAAGTTTGTTCTTTTTTGAAATTCTTCTGTGCATGGCCAGAGAGCATAAAAACAGGGGTCTCTGACTGGCTGACTCCATTCCTGCTGCTGAGAGAGCCTGGGGTGGAGATTGTGTGACTGACTTCTGCTTCAGCCACTCTCTGAGCCTGCTTTCCTGCTGCTGACTATTGGACTACTTTAGATCAAGATCTATCCTGCCTGCTGGACAACAGAAGACTGAAGACATCACTAGTTTGACTTATTATAGCCACTTTAAAAAAAATCTAATTTTTTGAGGGCTGGTGGTGGTGAGGGTGGTGTTGGATACCCCTCTGGGCCCTAGGGCCTCTCAGGCCTCTTCCTGGTTTGTTTTTGTTTTTGTGGGGGTTCTTCTAATTTGTGGTTTGTTGCCAGCCTCTTCCATGCAGTTTAAAAGTTTTAATTTTTTTTTTTACTGTGCTTGATATTTCTTGGCTTGTTTGGTTGGGTGGGGGGTTGTTACTGACTAGGCCTTCTGTCTGGGGCCTAGACTCTGTTTTTGATTCTTCTATTTTGTGGTTCTTCTGTTGCCTTATAGCAGTTTAAATTGTTTTATTGTGTTTTATATTTCTGGGTACCTTGGGGTTTCTGGGGGTGGGTGGGACTGACAGACTAGGCCTTCTGCCTGGGGCTTAGGCTCTTTGTTTTTGGTTCTTCTGTTGCCTTTTAGCAGTTTAGCAGTGAACAGACACTACCCCCTCCCTCTCACTTTCTGAGACATTACTGGGCGGAGCTTCTCTGTATTTGTTGTGTGATACTATGGTGGAGTTGACATCAGTTGAGCTGCGCTGGCATTTGTCACAATGGCACTGGGTTCTGTAGATAGGTACATTGGCACTGGCTGCTAGCACTAGAACATTGCCTTGGTTCTGCTGCTGGCCTTGCAAAACATGCCCCCTCTGTTTATAGTATACTTCAGAGTATCTCAGGTTTGATGGACACATTGCCCTGGTTCTGCTGCTGGCCTTGCAAACATACAACACCACTCCTCACAGTTTCTACTGCAGAAATTCTCTGGGAGAAACTTCTGTGCTGTTGGTTTTATATATGCCTGCCTTTCTCCCCTTCCATAGGAAACAATGGAGGATTGGGGGCACCCTTTGGATGCCCCTAGAATTGGACCCCCTGGTCCAATCTTTTCCAAAACTTGGGGGTTCTTCTGTGGAGAGGCTCCAGCAGATACAGTACAAATTTAGTGCCTCTACCTCAAACTGCCTCCCCCCCTGAGCCCCCTGAATACTCCTGAGAAGATTTTTGCCATTGACTACAATGGCCCCATAGGATATAATGAAGCTGAAAATATTCAGGTATACTGAATATTTTTTGATACTAATACAATACCGGTATTGGTATTCGGGTATATTCAGGAATACTGAAAAAAGGTGGCGCTCACACGTGCAAGATAAAGTGGGGGAGGAAGCAAGGCTATTTCCTCCAGAGGAAATTGACCCAGAGTTGCACGATCATACAGAGTTTTGTAGATGTGGGTGCAGCCTGCCACTGCATGATCAGACACAACCACGGATGAGTCAAGGGGTTTTTTTGCCATTGTTTTCTGATTCACTTAAATGGGGGATCGATGAATCGCATCTCCACCCTGAGGGCTTCCTATGACAGTATGTGATGATGCATATACTGAGAAGGAGAAAAAAACCAATGGCATGGCGTTGAGATAGCCTGATCAGATTATCCCAACGCCATGGGAGCATGCTGGTGTGATCAGGCACAGGAAAGTCCATCTGTGGCCCATAGCAACCCATTTGCTACTGGACTTTCTGAGGTGTTTTTTTTAACTCTGTGTGTGTGTCGGAGCAAAACGGGTTGCCGATGGCTGCGGGGTGCTTGCCAGATGTTGGTGTCTAATCACACTCCTTTAATCTGCCCAGCATTCATGCCTATGTCAGGATGAATTGTGTGTGTGATTGAGCTCAAAATCAGTTTTATTATACCTGAATCGGGGGGGGAAATGATTTTTCCCCTACACACCCCTAGAATGGATAAAAGCCTTCTCTGTTCATTCCTTCTCTCTTTAAAAAAATAATTTCCTCTCCTTTAAATGAAGTAAATGAAACTTTAATCCAGTATCCATTTTAATCCAGGATTTGTTTGTTTGTTTTGTGCTTTATCCTTTAGGTGTGTGAAAACTTTAAGTGTTTTGTGCTTTAACCTTTAGGTGTGTGTTTGCCTTCAGAAGTCAAAGTGGGTTTAAGGAGCCCTATGAAAGGGTCTTTGGCCAAAACATAAAACTTGATTAGAATCGTGACAGGTGATATCTTACGATACCTATTTTATTTAAAATTATATTTTCTGAAGCAGTATTTTGTTTTGGAACTCATGGCCAATTAAGTCTGAGCTGGATATTAGTGTCACTTTGGGAAGAGCAAGTGGGAACTTCCTAGTGTTATTGTGGGGCAGGGAAGGAATCTGCCAAGACAAAGATGCTACTTAACAATTACCATTTAGCTGGATGCATCTGTCTGTATTGTGACTGAAGGAGTAATGGGTATGAGAGGACTCTCAGGTCATGGGTGCTGCCTCAAAGACAATTCATCAGCCTGTGTTCATGGTAGGATCAGTTTTTAATGTATGGATAGCTGAGATCTCAACATCTAATCCAAATGGAATTTCTTCATCATAACTGCTTGCTTCCCACCTTCCATTGAAATGAACTATACCACACTGCTAGCAGTATTGGCCAGGCTCAAGTAGTAAAGTAAAGAATGGTCTTCTTGGTGGGTACCTGGGTCCCATTTCTGGCACTCTCTTCCACACTGGATTTTTTAAAGCCTGCACATCTGCTGCTTTAAGCTGACTTAATTGAAAGAAATAGGGGACTTGTTTTCTTATTGCTTGTTGGAATTTTGGCAAGCTTCCCATTTTTAGTGATCTGTGAGCACTGAAGAGGTGCCAGTTAACAAAGGCAAGAATGCATTCTCTCTTGCCCACTCCTTTAGCCATATTAGAATCCTATCCTTTGTGGGACTTGGGGACAGCATTCATAGGAGAATTAGCATTTTACTGCTATTACTCGTACTGAGCAAAGTGGCCCTATTTTGGTAAGGAAAAACCACATTCCCTGCTTGTACTGAAAGTAATGTCTTAGTATTGATTGGCTTCCTGCCATTTCTGTTCATGTCCCCTTTGCTGCCAGGTAGGGGCAGCACTGTGGGCATTGATTTTGACCAATTATGTAATGGAGACCAAACTCATCTATATGCTATAAATCAAGGCTTGGCCTTCAGTTGATTCAGAAACATGACACATGTGCATTCAAAACTGACTCCATTTCTTTTTACTTGTGCACCCCAGCAGTACTAGGGTTGCCAGCCTCCAGGTGGGGCCTGGGGATTTCCCACTTCTACAGCTGATCAGCTTGACTTAAAATGGCAAGCACTCACGCAAGCTCCAGGCTCTCTTTCCTTCTCCTCCTGCCTCTGGCCCTCTAACCCCCTGTAAATGTGAAGTCATCTTGCTTCTGTTAGACATTAGCTAGGTTGTTGGGCCTGCATGATCAGACTGTGGCTCAAATTCAGATAGTGCCTCAGTTAATTGAGACAATGGAGATAAACATCAATTGCCAAGTAACCAGGCTCTTGGGGCTCTTTAGGTGACAATCTAGCCTAATATAAACATAGTTTGTTCCAGAGAAAAACTCTACCCTAGCACAAAAATGAGAATTCATCTTCCTCCAGGTTAACAAGAACATTTCAAAATTAAAATGGATGCCTGAGAAAGGAGCATGCACACAGTAACCAGGTGACTGTTTTGCAATACAATCGCAATACAGACAGCTCTTTAGGACTCGGGTTACTTGCTTCATGAGCAACTTGAAAATATCCCCACTTTTTCAGAATTGTACATGGCAATAATTAATGCCAATTTGTTCAATTTTGGAAATGTTACTGTGGTTGTTTTTGTTATAGGACAGCTGATTGAATGTATATTATAAGGATCTATATTTTCTGTTACTATAAAAGTCAAGGGTGGGGGGGAGCTCTGGAACAATAACACCAGTAAAATGTCTCTGAACTAGAAGCAGGAAAATGGGAATATTCAGGAAGAAAACCTGGAAACTGCTAATATGCCTCATAAGCAAAGGAAATCTGTTTTTGAGATTGAAACTCTAGGAAGGACCTTGCAGTCGTTGCATCTGAATGTAAGAGCTTCCCGGCAGAAACACAAAATGGTTCTTGCTCAGCTAGAACAGCAGATAACACAGCTTGAAAGGGACCTTACAGATGCCAGGAAACTTTGTAGTCAGAAAGATCAGGTATGCTCTTGTGATGAGGAAAAAAACGAGCAAAACAGCTATCTCTTTTAAAAATCACATTGCGAAAGAGAGTGGGAGAATCTGGGATGTGAACCACTTCATGTATATTTGTTATGAATACCAAAGAAGGAGAGAAAAAAGCCATCCTATTTTATCACAAATTTTGTAAGTACATATTTCTTTGGTGTTTGTCTCAAAACTCGAGATATGTTTGCATTTGTGATAACAATTCTATCCAGAAAGCATGTTGATACAAAATAAAATGAATACAGCCGTATAAATGTCTGTAGAGATTTTAGAAACTGCATTTCCCATTTTAGCTGTGAATATGCTCAATATCAGAGACCAAGCTGGAGGCACTTTTCCTCTATAAAAATGTACAGAGGCCTGGAGCTTTTATGTTATAGTCATATGAAAGCTATCTGTATAACATGTGTGGGGGGAAAAGATATACGTTACTTTGTAAGGATGTCTGCATTATTTAAAAAAAATCAAAATATTAAGGTTTCTGGAATTTACTGCAAAAAGAAAATATATATATATATGCACACACACACACACACACACATATCTCAGGTGCTGGAATTGTTTAGGCCCTGCTCAACATTTTGGTTTTGCTAAACTGGCCGTTCTAACAATAATTGAAAGGTGAAATAGAAATGATATAATGATCAGCTCTTATTTTCAAAGATTTTTACAGAATGATGGGTACATTTTATAGAAACATACTTGATTCATTTGGCAAAGAGGTATAATTTTATGTATTTGCCATTTGTTACGTAAGAGTAACTCTAAAACACATCGAGGAAAAAGAATTCAAGCCCTAAAATAATGTTGACCTGTTTACATTACTGACAGTAAAAGCAATATGAACCCATGGTGGGATATTATGTATAGTCTGTTTTGAGACACCTGAAAAAATAATTGTTGTCATGTTAACATCACAGCCAAACATATAAGCAGGTTTTAAGCTGCCTAAAGCAATTTTACCTTCTCAATTAAGAATGTTTAACATTTGAACCAAAAACAGTACAGCACGAGTAATTAAAGGCTTAAGTTAAATACATAGACAGTCATTTAAATTTAGATCTGCAATAACATTTACTATTATTCTCCAAGGCTTTGACTGTGCTTGACAGAAACAAAGTACTCTGGGATTAATTTCAAGAAATGGTGCCAACTGTGGGCAATTTGCTGTAATTAAGACATAAAAGAGTACTAAATATTCAGATTAAAAGAAGCATGATGGAGCATGATAGAGAATAAAGGTGTGGCACCAAGCCAATAAAGCAGAGACACTTGTGAGTATTCACTTCTGCATGATACGAAAGTGAAACTTACTGGCTGAACTTTGCTCTCTTTTATAACTGGTTATTCATTAGCATCAAGACATTTGTGAGGACTGGAAAACTAGATATGCACAATATCCAGGATATTTTTTAATAATAGCAATCCTAATGTTTAAACCTGTAGCTATAATGAAAATTGTGCTATCTTAACAATACCAAAGCTACTTTATATTATCTTAAAAGAATATTGATGCTGGAGTTTTACTTTAAGATTAAAGATTTAGTTATTAAGAAAACAGGATGGTAACTGTCCTCTTTCTCTCTCATGTTATCTGTTTATTCAGTTATCTTTTTTTAGTCTGAATGGGAATTGTAGTTTGTGATTCTAAACTGTTAAATTTCTTTTATTGTTCAGCAAACCTCATTAAAAACCTCAAAAGCCTACACACATTTAGGTTGAACACCTGTTTCTTCTCTCCCCTTTGCTCCACAAAATTCTGTGAAACTTTTCCGTTGAACTATTAATTATTTCGATAAAGGATTTTTCTTAATGTTGTTCTTACACATATGCCCTTTTAATGTAAAATATGCAGAACTTTACATTGTAAAGTATAACTTTTTGCTTTGAGAGGAGATGCCAGGACTATACTTGACTGAGAAAGTGAAATGGTAGAATCTTCCATATCCTATACCTCAAAAGATCAGAATGCAGTATTTTTTCTTTACTTCACCCTAGAAGATTCTATTAGAATGTTTTGGGGGTTTTTTTGGTGGGTCTTCACAGGAAATATGCAAAACAGATGACTTTCTGAGACAATCCAAAGCGGCTCTCCTGCAGGCAAGGGAAGATATCAAAGCTGAAGTGGCTGAGGTGGAGCACTTTGACAGACTGGTCAAGCAGCTGAAAGCAACTGCTGAGGACACTCAGAAAGAAATAATCTGAAAGCGAGAAAAGCCATCTTATTTAGAGCAGAGATTCGGCAGGTAAATCAGGAACTGCAAAGATGTGTGGGAGCAGTGCAGAGGGACAAGGCAATAATGTAGAAAACAAGTGATATTACTGCACCGTGAATTTGGCACAGTCTAATAGAATAGAAATATCAATCATAACAACAAAAGATTGCAGTAATCAAATGAACACAAAAGGTTCCCTGTCCAGTGTTAAGGGGGAATTTAGAGCTGGAGAAAGCAGCTTTATCAGACAGACCGAGTTCCTTTGTTTCTGCACACTACTGGAGAGTGTGAAAAAATGGAAGGGGGGGCTATTTCTGCCTCAGAGAGCTTTGCACACTTGCCGACTACAGAGACTGTGCATTGTATGGAATGCACAGACATACATGCATTGGGCATCTACAGCACATGCGAAGGTTCTGACTGACTGAAGTCGCACAATTAATTGCTAGGACTCAAACGTTATGGCTCAAAAAGGAGTGCTTGAATAGCTCCAAGACAAAAGAGCTGTTTTCACATCCACTGTAGCCATACACTCAGAGAGAATTTCCCATTTCATTTTGTCAGGCATTCAAAGAGGCATTCAGCCACAGCCAATAATTTCCTATCTGTCCCCCCCCCCCCCTTTTGCCCAGTACCTGTAGCCTTGGCTTATATGTTGGAAGGTGTTTTTCAGAATCTAGTCAATACCAAAAGGACACAGCTTTATTATCATCCTTTAACCTTATGGATCCACCCCTATAGTAAAAGTTTTGAAAGATATGATTTTTTTTGCAAATAAAATATTAATGAAGTCATTTGGAGTGTAATGGACAGCTTGTGTCAAACCCTTAATTTTCTCTTCCACTATTCACAACATTGCTAGACACCATGTTTCTGGATAAAACCCCCTAGAGGTTTGCCGCAAATTCTTTTTCAATACAACCAGATCATTGCAGATAATTGTATTACACAGGGTATTGATCCAAAATCGTTGTGCACCGGAAACATCTGAAAAAACATGATTATAGCTTTCTGTTTATTGTTTGTACATCATATAAGGAGGCTTTTGTGTGAATCACCTGTAAGAAAGGCAAGGTGGAAACATCAGAGAAATTACCTCTTTACAAGAATCTATTGATCACTTTAAATCAAAGAAGTATGTTTGACATAAGATTACCTGCCAGTTTGAACATTAGGTACACTATGTTATAGCCTGAGGCAGTTGTAAGTCTGACAAAGGGATTGTAAATAAAGCATGCAGCTGCTAGTGCCTCTGGCTTGGGATCAGCCAGGGCTCAAGTCCAAGGCATAGGTAAACTTAAAATAATTTAACCCTTTTCAACCAGCACCTTGTGAATGAGAGGAGATTCTTTAGAGAATTGGGGGGGGGGAGACATAAATGGACTTTATCCATTTGAAGAGCAGAGCCCCTTAGCTTTTATATCCCCCAGGTTTGCTCTGTGGGGAAGAATAAGAGGACTGACAGTGTTTTCAATAAGCTTCATCGCAGGGCAACTAATGCACATATCCATAGGCAAGCTTCAGAAAACTTCCCCCCCTGTATATTATTCACAAGTAGTAAAGATCAATATTGTTTTCCTTTACAAAAAAAGAGCACGGATGGTACCTGTTGTGAATTTTATCATTTTAAAAGATCATGCAAAGCTTTATCTTTTGTATCTGATATACAAGAAATCAAGTTTGCCTTTACAGTCATTTCTGGCATGGAGCATTTCAAACACAACAGAGGCCCATGTTGCAAAATGTTAAAGCAAATTGCTCAATATTACTGAAGGAGATTGTTCATGCTACTAGTTTTATACATGATGTTTCTCACCTGCTGATTTATTTGCATGGTTGGGCCCAAAAGACATCTGTTTCATATAGCATTTTTTCTTTTATTAAACAATGGCAACTAACACATCACTACAATCTCTCAAAAATGAGTAAAATTTGTAAAACAAATGTATACGTATATATTCCTTAGAACTGTTCAGACTATATGAATGTTTAGCAGTCTGTCTTACACAGAGAGAGAGAGAGAGAGAGAGAGACGGTAATAACAACAGTGTCTCCTGTTGTAGGGAATATATCTGCTGGATGTTCAAAATGTTCTTGATTGTTAATTAAATACTTTTATTTAGATTTAGCTCATCAGAGCAACAAAGATTGATTCTGAGTGCACAAGATAAATGTACACTGTTTGCAGAGACTAGTGTGCCAATTTTTTTATGACAATATTAGTTTTATAAGGCTCCAGTCCCTTTGCTTTGAATTAATTGAAGTCTAATTTATACATCATTCTTCCTACATAAACCACAACTATTAAAAGGAAGATGTTTGAAGAGATTTGCTCTCTATGAAAATATGACCTTCTTAATTTTGGTGTTTTCTCTGCAAGGTGCCTCAGCCGTTTCATTTTCAAAAAGGCTTGAACTGAATATACAATATTCAGTATCAGGCTTTGGTTTTAGAAAGGAAGCATTTATCACTGATACATGTTTATTCTGAAATTTAATTCTGTACCTCATTAAACTTAGTCCACATTGCTGAATAAACATTTGTATGTCTTGGGATGTATATTTGCCCAATAGCTGAAAAAAAAAATACCAACCCAATGAAACTTCAGATATATATCTGTGCTAAAGGACAAATATTTAAATGAACACCTATATATGTATATGTCTTAGAATATGGTCAACAAAAGAACAAAGGAAAAATGTCTTTGTCTTAAATTGCCTATTTTTCTGAGGAGGCTTGAAGCATACTGCCCTAGATTCTTTGGTCTAATGAAAGAGTGCCATCTATTGGATGACCTTGGGAAATGTTTTGTTTATACTGTAGCGGTATAACCTAGTTGGAACTACGTTGGAAGGAGAAGTTTTTGGCTTACATAATAATTGTCTTCAAAGTAAAATATGTAGATAAGAACCTGTTGAAAAAAATACATTGTTAATCACAAACAGAAATGCAGTTTGAAAACTTATGACAAATCATGCATGCTTTTGAGAAATTCTGCTAAACATTTTATGTTTGCATAGTTAAGGATTTGAGGATTATTTGTCAATTGATAAACCATTGAATGTCTTTAAAATGTATGTTAAAGCATCTAAATAATCTCTTTATGGATATGTGAGTTTCATTTTTAAAAAATGCCTGCAGGCAGAACTGATTTAAAAAAAAAAATCAGTAATTTCATATTCGACAAGTTCATATAAAACAGGCTTACCACTTCATGAAATGTAAAACAAAACAAAAAGTAAAGCATTGAGTTTGTTTGAAGCTGCAGTGCTTTTATTATCTTTCAGCCCAAGAATTTGCCAGTCAGGATGAAAAACTTCTAATGGAATCCAGCTTGAAAGCCAGTCAAGGACTGCTAAGTGAGCAAGAGGCAGAAACACTTCGCCCAGACCAGTAGAAAAATCACAGGCAAAGCTGAAGCCACTGAGAGAACACATTATAGCTTCTCATGAAGAAATTAGTGATTACAAGTGAGTTACTGTTTGTTTTGATGTTACAGGAAGGGTTGAAAGCCAGTCGGAATTCAACAATAATTCTTTTAGCTCTGTGCTGTAGGGTTTGTAGTGCTCAGGTGGTGTGTTTTGTGACTGTCTTTTGACTAATTTATTGATTAAATCAAGTATTAAGTAATTGATAAACTCAGTTTACAAACAGCTTTTCAGGATTTTTAAAAAACATCAAACTACTGTGTTAACAAGTACTCGTTTTAGTATTTTTATCCCTCCTAGAATATGTGAAAATCTGGTGTGGAGGGGAAAATGCTTTCCTTTATTGTCTATCTGCCAGTGGCATTCTCCTCTTCCTCTCTTTTTTAGGGTCTGAAGGTTACATATGGCTTTTATTGTCTGTCTTTTTTGGTTCAAGAAGCCGCCTCAAAGCAAGACGCTACCAAATTAAAGCAAACTTCAGAGTTTGAGCTTCTAGTCAGAGTAACGAGTAACATATGAAGTTGCTAAAATGAACTCAAATACTAATCCTAATAGCTCTTTTTTTTTCTTTAAGGAAAAAGTTAAAACTTCCAAAGAAGGTTTTTCATGTTTATGAATCATAAATTGATTCATTGTTCAGTTTTCCAGTGAATGTTATGAAAGGTATTCATCTCATCTAAATGCTTTTGTCTCTTCTGCATTATATAAATACTCTGAATAATGCATTCTTCTTGCTGAATTTCATACATTGTGTGTTCAATTTAGACAGCCTGTTTTGCAATATCACAAAGTAAATGTGAACTTCGTGAGTTTCTAAGATGCTGTTCCCTGAGTGATTGCTCAATCAGGAGGAGGTTTTATTAATCAAAAATGGGTGGCAAGCATCACATTTCTCCAAGATACCTACATTTCTGATTACACTGTTAGGCAAAATGACAAAACAGTTTCTTAGATGCCTAGAACAGATAGTGGTCCATTTACCTGTGATCCTCAGGGCCCATCTGAGACTCACCTAAAGCTAAATTTCAAAACAGGTGACCAATAACAATCTTGCCAGGTATAGATTCACACAGTAGTTGTGAGTAAACAACTATGGGCCTGATCTTTTGGCCACAGAACTTGTGATACCATAAGATCATCAGACTGCAGCTTGTATTGTCACTCTCCTACCTTTTACAAGGGAGACTTTAATGTCATTGCATCAGCAGTTTCAAATGATATCAAATCCAGTCATAACTTTGTTATGCAGTATTATGAGTGCAAGGCAACGTCATCTTTGAACATAGTAAATAGTCTATTCTATTTATCTAGAATGTAAGGGAGAAAAGTTTATAGATAGTTGTGATATAGTTATAGTAGTGCAACATGTGGAAAATTCCTACCAAATCAAACATTGCATCACCCCTTTCTCCTTAAGCACCTCAGTTCAATTTTGGTGCAATAAGTTGTGATGTCTGTTCTTTTATGAAGACCATGCTTCATTTGGGGGAAAAGTGAACAGAGGAGAAAAAGGTTCATAATTTGACAATTTGTATTAAAAGTGTCCAGGGTTATCTGGCTTAATCTAACAAAATAAATAATTGAACTGATTTCCAGCCATTTACGAAACCCAGATACTTTCCCCTTATTAAGGGAGGAGGGTATCTAAGAATATTATGGTTAACCCTGATGAAGAAAGGGTGGATTTAATATGGAACCTTAACAGTCAGATCCTCTGCTTCTTGAATCGATAGGTGTTATAGAGGTATTGTTCACTCTGTCAAGTATGGTTTGCTTGTATGTTCCCAGTTTAGGAATCCTTTCTTTCAGGTGTAGCAAAAGACATGTAAACATTCTTAGTTACAGATGGACTACACATATTTTGTGAAGTAGCAGCACATGGCTGACTTATGCTAGCAATACTGCTGTGGCTGGTGGGCTGCAGTAACATAGATAAAGAAGACAGGGTACTCACAGAGTGGAAATGCAAGCAAATAACAGCTCATGCAAATACTTAGTAAGCTGGCCATCTGGCAGGCCGTCTCAGGTGCTGGAGAGAATTTTGCCACACCACACTTCCATGGATTTCTGATTGGATGTGTGGCAAAATTCCCTGACTACTGGAACATAGATATAGGCTTTCCAAAATGTTCCATGAACATCCCTACAAGTAAATAGTTGTCTATATTCACTCAATGAATGGTTACTTCAAGAGCAAGAGAAGCACTAACCTGGCTTCAGATTATGCCTGAGTTGATTCAAGTATTGTAGCCACCACGTGGAGGTTACTGAATTCCTGCATGACATTATCTCCACGAAAAACACCATTGGAAAGCTGTTCACCAGATGGATTCCCCCAATCATGTCAAGAACCTCCGCACCAGCCAGAAATGTGTGGTGTTAGCTTGCAGGCTTGTTTTATGACCAGGGTGATCCCTGCAATGAATGGTTTTCTGATGCTATTACTTCCCAATGCAAAGCTGGGAGCACTTTTAGCAGCCTACATGTTGGGACCATATTTGAATTGATCACCACACTCTCTAAAGTTCAATGTTCACTACAGTTTAGCTCTCTCTACATTATCATCATCACACCAAATCCTTAACTGGCTAGTATTATTACCCCTGTACTGCAGATGGGACTCTGAGGTTTATCTAAGCCCCACCTTCCAGGGGCTTTGGGACTGTGATGAGATTACAGACTGTGGGCTTGAGACTCTGGGGCTAAGATCAGATCACAATTTACTGTGCAATTCTACGCATTCAATGAGAAATGCGATTGGGAGCATGCTTGATAATCACTATGCTGTATCATGGGTAGCCATTTCTCAGTTGCTACTAGTTTTAAAATGCAAACTATGCTACTATATTCAGTTGCCCAACATTTCAGTATAGTTATGATGGCCACAGTAACATCTAGCATGCCTAGATGCTAAAGAGGATAAGCCAGTCCAGTGTAGCAGATGAAGTGTTAGACTACGATCCAAGAGACCTGGGTTCAAATTCCTGCTCTGCCTGGAACATAGACTGAGGACAGACTGGCAATCTGGCCCGCTCTGCCTCCGCTTCTAAAGCGGAGGCAGAGAGGGCGTCCAGATTGCAACAGCTGTCCCCCGTCGGCAGGCCGCACTTACCTGCATGCGGGGCGCTTTCCACACGCTGCAGCTGGAGACCTCTTGGAACTGGTCTCCGGCCGTCTGGGCGCGCATCCCTGCCACTTCCTGGCAATGTGGACGCATCACAGAGTGGGGCCGGAAGTGTGAACCGGCTGTCCCGGCCGTGCCTCGCCAGAACAGCCGTGCACCGCTCGCCACCCCAGTGGAGGCTCCAGGGGCCGTCGGAGGACAAGTGGACGCGCTGGTCCATCTCCTTTCAGGTGAGGTCCCGCAGCACTGGAGCCAGTGTGAACGGGCAGCCATGGGACGGGTTGGCCCCGGGGCTTTTTCGCCCGCTCGCACTGTGCTCCAGTTTGCCAGTCTGTCTTCAGCCATAATCAACTAAACTTGGGCCACACATTCACCTCCAGCCTAACCTACTTTTCAGCTTTGTTATCAGAATATAGTGAGACCAGGAGTATCATGTATGCTTTCCAGAGTTCCTTGGAGGAAGATATGGGAAGTAATCCTTGTAGTAAAGAATTAAATCATTCCTCTCCCTGCCTTGCCACTAAGGAGATATTCCCAAGCCAAAGATAACCAGCACAGGAGACAGAACAACTTTGTGTCCATGTAATAAAAGGAACCTTCTATAGAAGGATGCACAATGTTATCTTAATTGTTCTTTGCACCAACGCACAAATCTGCTAAGCATCTAGATCCCAGCATGGCAAACATGGCTGGCACAGAGGGGAGACTGGGGGTGGAGGAGTTTGGTCTGTAGCAGGTCCTTAGTCACGGTGGTGCAAAAAGGGGTTAGGCCCCATCAATAATTTGTCATGCCCCTCCAATCAGCTCTAGGGGTTGGTGTGAAATCTGTCGCAAGTCTTTCAAGTATAAGTCTCTATGTAGAAAAGGAAGGAACTGAGGTAAAAAGGTGTGAATTCCAAGGGTGAATTCTCCATGCAGTTGGTTGGAACAGAATTAGCAGCTAGCAGAACAGCCCTGATTTTAAAAGCCGGGTGGGGGGTAGCATCATGTTGGAGTAAAGCAGAGAGATAGATTAAGGAATGAAGGCATAAAAATGAAGTGCCACATTCTCTTCATTTTTTTGTAATTTTGGGGGGTTTTGCATTGTTTGACATAGCATGTCTGATACTTTCTTGCACTTTTCTAATTTTTGTAAACCTAATCCTATTGCATTGCTTATTAGGTCTCTCGTGCTCTTTGATTACATTGTTTTATGCCATGTAATCTTTTAAGTATTGAGTGGGAGGCGATGAATCAAACAAACAGGCTTTTATTCAAAGACATTGCTTCAGCTCAAAGACAACTCTATGAGAGCGGCACCTTAATTTATACTGTTTCCAACTCATAACTTCAAACAATGTAACTATGTACAAACAATCCTATTGGACCTAAGCGAGGCTCAGCAATTGGTTACCTAGAGTGGCTTAAGGACCAATGAGAGTCTTTATTTGTTAGCCAATCAGAAAAGGGCCTTTTGCATCCCAAAGTCTCTGCAAGCTGTGGCTGTAAAATAATAAGAATACAACGTAATCTACCTTGAGTCTCAAGTAGAAAATCGGTAAATAAACAATAAAGTATAAATAAATAAATGGTAAAGTAAATAAATAAGGATGGGCTGACCACCACTGTACTCTCCCTCCCCAATAAAAATCTTGTGGCTACAGGCCTGGTCTGTAGTAAACCAGGCAAACAGGAGAGAAAGGTAGGTGACAGTTTATTTATACTATCATAGGCTTGTCGAGAGTCTACCTCCTACATGTGTAAAAACAAAAGTGCAAAGTTATCCGTTCTGTCGGTGTCACAATGCAAGTTCCTAAGGCAAGCACAAGCAGCGATTTATCTTAGCTGCTGGACTGAAAGGGAAGAAAGCACAAAACAAGGCTTAGCTGAAAATAAAATATTTAACAGTTGTACAAAATTCACAGGTTTTAAGATTTTATTGCCACTTAGTCTGGATGAGCTACATGTAAAGTTTGAAGAGGGGGGGAACCCAACTACAACAACCCCACTATGTAAGCCTGTTACACTTGAAAGATTTGTTCAGAATGTCCAGTGGGAACCTGGAAATCGTAATAATTTGTAGTATCGATTGTGTGAAGCTATGCAGCTGCGGCCCCTAGTGAATAGACAGGAATAGACATTTTATTGATTAACTTTTACAGTCATATTTTCAAGACTCTGCTGCAACATAATTTTCACTTCCCAGCTTTGTGCTGCTGCATCATGAAACTTGGATTCTTCTCTCTTAACATTTACCCACTTGAGAAAAACAGTGTGGACTTCTCTGTTGCGGGGCTGGCCATGGAGCAATGCAAGTGCTTTGTGTAGAAATGTATTGTTTTCAGTAACTAATTGCTAAAACTTTTTTTCTCCATTCCAATATTGCTGCCTTTTGCTTAAATCAATAACTGCAAGCAAAAAGTTTTGCATAAAAAGGGAATTGTCCCGCTAGAGTTTGGTTTTATTCTTCATGACCTGTTAATTTTTTTTTAAAGAACTAGATACTGAAAATCTAAAACATGGCCTCTGGGAAAAGCTGGTTCAGATATCCAGTGGCTATTTTTTAAAGTTTTTATGTGCCAGATTCTTTAATCATCCATAGCACTGGCTGCTTAGTTTTCATTGAACTGAGTTTCGGGGCGGGGGCGGTGGGGGAGCCAAAACATTGCTTTATTGTTAGTGTTGTCATGTATGCTGTATTTTTCTAAATGTCTCAATGTGTTACATAAAAAAAAACCTCAGCCACGTTTAGTGCATGGGGGGGGGGGATCCTATATTTCTTTTGCCGCACTCCTAAGAAATACATTGATTTCAAAGGGCTTAGACAGGGTTAGCACTGCATAGGAGTACATTGTTAGAAACAAGCAATAGTAATATGGTGTATAGGCTGCAGTAAAACAACTACCAAAAGCTATGATGATAGCGAAGTCCCTGCTATTGATGGTTGTGGGGACAATTTGGCCCCTGTCCCCTTTTTAAATGGAACATGAGGCTCTCCGGGGGTAGGCTGGGCTGAGTGCCTTGTATGACTTAGATGGGGGAGAGTGGGAGGCAGGGAGTGATTATTTAAGCAGGTTCTATCTCCTTCCCACAGATTTGTCACTGCAGCAGCCCTACCTGATGTAGTCAATGTAGAAGTAGCTGATCATGGTTGAGCACAAACAGGATTTCACTTCAGATTAGTTTGAGAAGGGAAACCTACACTGTTTGATGGGGTTGGGATTTACGATGATTAAGGCCTGGTCTCTAGGAACTGATTAACTAGAAACGGTAAGAATAGCGTCAGTTGCCATGGAATAGGTAGGGATAATAGACAAGCACTTAGAAGTATCTAAGGATAAAGAGATTTTACTTGGGTGGCCAGGTCCCCCATGGCCACCAGTGAGAGGTGGGGTTGCCAGCTCCAGGTTGGGAAATTCCTGGAGATCTGAGGGTGGAGCCTGGAGAGGTCAGGGAACACAGTTGGGTACAATATAATACAGCCCACCCTCCAAAGCATCCATTTTCTCCAGGGGAACTGATGCTTGTAATCTGAACTGTAATTCCAGGAGATCCCCTGGTTTTTGCACAATTTTTTGCACAAATTTTGCACAAACCAGCCACTTAGTGGTAGTGCAGGTGGGAAGGTAGAGAGGGGACTCCCTTTATGCAGTATCTCCTGAACCCCAGTTGCTGTATGGCCAGGTGAAAAGAGACGAGGTATGGCATCTTCTTTGGCACAGGTTTGTTCTCAGGAAAGGATAAGCAAGGCCCAGCAGTGATGCTGGCTGAGTATGGAGTAGTTGTGGGCAGTGTTCCCTCTAAGCTGAGTTAGTGTGAGCTAGCTCACAGTTTTTTATTCTCCGGCTCACACATTTTTGTCTTAGCTCACAAAGGATGGCTCCAGAACAAACTAATTTATGCAGTAGCCAAACTGCTTGCTCACAGCTTTAATGCCAGTAGCTCACAAAGTAGAATTTTTGCTCACAAGACTCCACAGCTTAGAGGGAACACTGGTTGTGGGGCTGCCTAAACACAGGCAACCATCAAAGCCTTAACGTAGGAGGCAACCGAGAAGATTTGGGGGTTGGAGCACTTTTCCTATGAGGAAAGGCTCAAGAATCTAGGACTTCTTAGTTTAGAAAAAAACAACTAAGAAGGGATATGATAAAGGTTTATAAAATTATGCATGGGGTAGAAAGAGTAGACAGAAGTTTACCTCCATCTTCCAAAATGCAACTGCTTGGTGGAATCCAATTAAGTTGATGAGCAGTAGATTCAGTAAGGACAAAAGGAAATACTTCACAAGAAGTGCATAAAATGTGGAATTTACTGCCAGAGGGTGTAGTGATGACTATAGGTATAGACAGCTTTAGAAGGTAATTAGACATGGAGGGTAAGTCTATCAGTGGCTACTAAAGGGAACCTCCACATTGAGAGGCAGTAAACCTCTGAATACCAGTGTCAGGAGGCAATATCAAGGAAAGGCCTCAGCCTCTCTGCCCAGTTTTTGGCCCTCCAGAAGAACTGGGTTGACCACTGTGTGACACAGGATAGTGGCCTATATGGAACACTGGTATGATCCATCAGTGTCAATAATTATGCAGTTAATAAAATCTACTCTAGCCTATATGCTTTGGGTATTTATTTATTATTTATTTATTGTTTAGATTTCTATCCCACCCTCCCCGCCATTTGGCAGGCTCAGGGTGGCTAACAACACAGTTTGTATACAATAAAATTCCATAAAAACTACCAGACGATATAAAAGCATACAATGCAGACATTAAAATACAATAAAAGATGGCGATCTTCAACGCCCTTATCCAAGTGGTGTCAGCAGGCGTCCTCAAACTTCTGAACTTCCATTTGTAGTGCAGATGGTCCTGATTGGCAATATTGCTTGGATATCTACTGTGATGTTATCAAATCAGCCAAAAAGCAAATCATCATTGTTCTCATGCACATATATGCATTATATATTCTAATAATATCCACATGATTGTAGCATTTTACTCATGAAGTCTGGTCCTTGTTATAATTTTTTAACTTTTTCCTGTCAAACCTGTAATCTTGTCAAATATCATAGCATCAATATCCTGTTATGTTTTTGAATCTCTACTCCAATCAAGTATACCACAACAATGCCATGATGCAGCGACTCTGATAAATGATGTGTGCATTTACAACAAACGTGTACAAGCAGTAACTGGAGTTCTGTGTGAATGCGAATGTGAATGCGAATGGAACTACCTGCACTGGGTGTGCACTCAGTATATACTAAGCCAGTATATATCGGTATATACTGAGCTGAATAAATACCCCAAAAATACCTTATCAGAGAATAATACTTTATGGAGAATCTGATTCAGCTACCGAAATAGCTGTGCCTGAATAAAAGCCAATACTATCCAGCTTTTCTTTGGGCACGGCTATAAGGCATTTAAAGAGCCCATGGCTAGTTTTCGCAGGGCTACCACAGCACAACTCAGCAAGGGAACTCAGCAAGCATTTAAAGAGACAGCAGGCTTCTTAAATGCCTTTTTTTCTTCCACTGGTTTCAATGGAAGATGGGGGCACTTTCTTTGGGGGCCCATAGAACTGGACCCTCTGGCCCAATCTTTTCAGAACTTGAGGGGTATTTTGAGGAGAGGTGCCTCTACCTCAAATAGCCTTCCTGAGCCCTGAATACCCCCAGATCAATTCTCCATTATACCCTATGGGGATGGTTCCCATAGAGTATAATAGAGCCAAATTAATGCAGGTTTCTTGAATATTTACCTGAATCCCAATACAATAATAATATCAGTATTTGCGAATATTTATTTATTGATTGATTGATTGATTGATTTGGATTTGGATTTGGATTTGTATCCTGCCTAGCCAGAATATTTGGAATACCAATATTTTTCAGGTCCAACAGACCTGAATTGGGAAAAAAATTTTTTTTGCACACCCCTAGAAACAACCCTATTTTCTAAACTCAAAATATAAATTGTATTTCTAATTTGTCATTTAAACTTCAGTGTAGCATTTGCTCACCTTATATTTTCCTATAAGAAGGAGCTAACTTTGAGAATTACAGTGTTTGGTTAAATCGGTTTCATTACATCATGCACAATCTGCTTAGTTGACTTTGCCTTTTGGACGGAGTGAGGAGTGTAAGTTTTTCCTCTAATTTTGGATAACCCCTGAGATATTAGAATGGACATTATTAGAATATAGGAATGCCTGGACTGAACCAAGATCAACTGAGTACAGTAAATATGAAAACAGCCAGATGCATCTGGAAGGTGTGATGGAAAGAGACATTTCTGGTTGCTTATTTGCTACTCAGAAATATATTGCATTGGAACATGGAGGTTCCATTTTGTTATAATGGTTAACCTTTTAAATGGTTTAAGCTATTTCAGCTGTAAGCAAAAGGCTTTATAATGCATTTGAAATTTACAGAGCTACATTTATGAGATCTAGCTCACATGGGGGTGGGTAGAATCCATCAGGATATGACCATAAGAAAATAGGGACCTTTTTCTAGGAGCCTAATGAGAGTGAGGCCATTAGGAGCATCTTGTGCTGCCTTGGAGGGGGGGGGAATCTATAATTTTAATAGGTTTTTGTGTTTGATCTATTTGTTATATCCTTTCTCTTTCCCATATGTTCCAAATTATATCAATGGCCATGACGGCTTTCTGAATTGCATCAGATACTGGTTGCCAGAAGATAGAGAGGCATATGATTTTTCATCTTTAATAGTAGATTTGGGAGGGGGAGATGTCAGTTGATTTGTATTTCTGCCAATTCTGGTTACATTTCTGTGTGATACTTACTACCCCCCTGCACTCCTTTCAGTTATCCTCTAAGGGCCTCTTCCAGGGGCCTGGCCCCAGGATGGCTTGGTTGGCTGTCTCCATGGGAAGGGCCTTCTCAGTTGTGGCCCCTACCCTGTGGAATGCACTCTCAAATGACAACTGTGTCCTACCAGACTTGTTTAGTTACTGCAGGGCATGCAAGGCCAAATTGTTTAGGTTGGCCTTTGGAGGTAAACTCCAAAATTAGGGCTGTTTTCATTAGTGGTATGGTGATAGCCATATCTTTTAACAGTTTAATATTTTAATGTTAATATTTTATATTTGTTGTTTTTACTTTATTGGTTTTAATATTGCAAGTTGCAGTGAGACCTTTCCAGTAAGCAGTGACTTAAAAAAATCTAATAAATAAACTTGCTTTACTTCAAATCTTTGGGTGCTCTCCTTAATGAATTTTCACTGCTGGGCACAATGCATCGTTGTTACTTACATATTAGATTATACACTGCATCATAGTTCTTGTTGTTTTGATGTTGCACAAACATTTTGTAATTTACAGGGGTCATTTGGGGATGGAGCCTGCCGGAGCATTGCTCCAGAAGCGCAGGAGCTGGCACAAATGGCAGTGCCAGCAAGCCCCGCCCCCACGCTCCTTCTGTCTAGAGTCATGCTGCAGCTGTGGTGCAACTCTAGAGAGAAAGAAGAAGCTTCGCAGAGCCCCCCTACGCCAAAAGAAGAAGCCCTGCAGAACCCCCCCCCCCCGGCTGGAGAGGTGCAGAGAGGTATTTAAATGCCTCCTCCTGGCTTCCTCTGCCCATCTGCTGCGGTGCAACTCTTGAGAGAAGGAGTTTAAACTTTAAATCCCTTCTCTCTTTGCTTCCCCCCAAGCCTGCCTTGGCAGGCTGCCTGGGGAAGCAAAAAGGGGAGAGGCATCTTCAAAAGCCTCCCCTTCCCTTCCCCAGCTGGCCTGCCAGCTTTAAACCCCTTTAAACCCCTTCTCTCTTTGCTCCCCCCACTTCCGGTGATGCCAAGGTGGGGGGGAGCGAAGTGAGAAGGGGTTTAAACTTTAAACCCCTTCTGTCTTCACTTCCCCCCAACCCACTTCCGGTGATGCCAGGGGGTGTGGCATATGCTAATGTGTTATGCTAATAGCAGGTATGCTAGTGAGCTCCGGCACCTCTTTTTCTACAAAATGACCTCTGGTAATTTGTATAAATGAACATTTATGGGAGCAACATTTGGAATATTCTGTCTGAATTCTTTTTCCAATATCAACAACTGATCTAATCTCCGTGCTTTTCAGATACATGGAGAAAGTCTGAGGAACCAGTGACAGATTCAAGAGCTGCATTCACCACTTTGATTCAACAAAACAATCTCATTTTTTAAAAATTGAATTTCTATCCCACCCTCCCCCTGCACAGCAGGGCTTTGGCGGAGGGGGGGGGGATCCATAACAATAATTAAACAACAATAATTTCCTAACATTGTAAACATAATTACAGATAGAAAACCTCCAATAGACCAGATGGCAATCAGTACAATTAATAAAGATCCCAGGAAAGACTACCTGTATAAATGCTCAGTAAGTGGGCAAGTGGGTAAACCACAGGCAGCAGCACATAATAAATGATGCCAAGTGGAGCAAGGGAGGCCAATGTAGTTAGACACCCGCCACCTCAACCATAGGCCTGGCGAAACAATTCTGTTTTACAGGCCCTATTAGCTTCCTAGATTTAGCTCTGTGATTGGTTTTTTGAAACAAAACTTGAGACCTGCCTGGAACTACCAGACTGCTAGATGAAAAGTATTTTTAGTATGAGTACCATGTGGAATGAGTGTTCTAGGCTGCAACCACAGCAAGCTATAAATTTATATAGCCACAGACATGTAACTTCAAACCAACTTTTAAAAATTTGCATATAATTAAGTTCTAATCAGCCTTGCAAATGATATTTTTGGGAGTAATTGCCATCCTGCTTCACTCACTTGAGATTCCCCACACCTTCTGACTCCCATCAGCACTCCCTTCAAAAACTATACCTCTGCATGTTCCAGAGGACAGAGAGAGAGCCACCAAGAGCAATGGGGGAGCAAGAACACTGTCTTTTTACATGTTCCAGGAGCCTTGTGCATTGCTTTGAGATTTCTGTTCCACTTTTCCATTTAAGAAAAGAATTCTAAAGGCAGGAAAACTTCTCCTGGTTTGGGAGCAGTAGGAGAACACGGTGTTCTATGTGCAGCTTTCAGAATTCACTGCCAAAAGCAGAAGGAGGGGCTAGTCTTTTCTTCCCAGAAGGGGGAGTGGGAGCTACTTAGGGACAATTCTTCCTTACAGTAGCTGACTGATTATTTAAAACCCTGGTTCTGATTTTTAGAGTATTTTCACAGAATTTATTTTGTATTCATTGCATGTATGTAGGATTACAACCAGCCTATAAACTAAAAATACTCCACTGATTCTCTCTCTCATCTGCATGTGCAGACACACAGGTACACACGCACAAGCCTTACAATTTGCCTGGCCTTGACCGCAAAACTCCCACTCCCCATCTTCCATTTCCCCCTGTACTTGTTCAGTGGAGAAGCTGGAGAAAAAGGGGGGGGGGGACAACAACATCACATCACCACATTTAAGCAACTCCGGAATTCCTCCAGTCTCTGTGATCTTTACCAGAGAGACTGTTTGAATTCCTAGAGTGTTACTCAACATGGTGACAATACTTCTGGGTAAAGTTGCTAACCTCCAGATGGTAGCTGAAGATCTGTGCATCACAACAGAGATCAGTTTACCTGGAGAAAGTGGCCACTTTGGAAGGTGGACTCTATGGCATTATACCCTATTGAAGTCCCTCCCCTCCCCAAACACCACCTTCCTCAGGCTCCACCCCCAAATATCTCTCCCTGTCCTTCCCAGGATATGTACAGGCCAGTCAACCCTAATACACACTAGGGTTGCCAGGTCTTACCTGGCTGCCGGTGTGGGAGGTGTTTCTTCTTTCTCTTCTGGAGATCTTCAGCACACGTGCAAAGTGCACGTGCTGCGATGACATCACCCAGAAGTGATGACATTGCACAGGGCACATTGTGGGCAGGGCCTCCATCATTCGAGGAAAAACCATAGAGTTTTTCCTCGAATGATAAGAGTGTCATCCCATAATATGCCCTGCACAATGACATCACCACCAGGTGACATTATTGCACTGGGCACATTGGTCGTTATGAAGCACTTTGGGGGTAGGGTTCCCCCTGTTGGCTGGATCTGGGCCGGAGAATAGGGCCCCCTAAAAGTGGGCAACCCCCCCGGGGGGAATGGCAAGCCTAATAAACACACACAGAGAGAAACAAAAATGAGTGACTTCCATACCCATATTTTTCATGTATATTTTTTCTGAATGGAGAAGGGTAAATAAAGGAAAACTAAGTATAAATTCACTTGCTGGGGTAAAGAAAAAAGGCCTATTCCTAATGTGATAAAAAGACTGGACTCATTCGCTTCAAGGAAGATGGAAGGAGTGATATGAGAAGCTAGGTAGGTGAGGAGACAGGAAAGAAGAGGCAAAAGACTACAAGAACATAGTCAGGGGGGTGTAATTATTAGTGTGCCACACTAGGACTGGAGAAACTCATGTTCAAGTTCCTGCTCAGTCATGAGACTTGCTGGGTGACATTGGGCCTATGACAGTCTCTCAGCCTAACCTACCTCACAGGCAGGGCTCATTTCATAGCAGGAGCTCCTTTGCATATTAGGCCACACACCCCTGATGTTGCCAATCCTCCAAGCAGGGCTGGCTCTATCACTAGGCCAACTAGGTGGCTGCCTAGGGGTGCAGCTGGCAAACAGGGTGGCAGAGAGACTGAGAGGGACTCAAACCAGGAGATAGTGTGCTTTAAGCAAACCATGATTTACTATTATGTCCGAATTCAGCTTTCCATTCAGGCTAAGAACCAAATTTAGCCTTGGGCTAATGCAGGTAGACTTGTAGGCACTGCGGCCAGCTGGTGCAGGTGGCTGCTCACGGGGCTAGAGAGCTCGTGAGCCCAGGCGGGCACTGGGGCTGAGGGGGTGTCCCTTGCGGGCAGGTCTCCAGCAGTGGAAAGGGCGGCTCTGCAGTGGGGGGGGGGCACCACAAGGTAGCCTCGCCTGGTGCACAAAAAACCCTGGGGCCGGCCCTGCCTCCAAGAGCTTATAGTATCCCCTTTAAGAAGAGCTCTTGGAGGATTGGCTACATTAGGGGTGTGGGGCCTAATATGCAAAGGAGCTCCTGCTACGAAATGAACCCTGCTCACAGGAATGTGAGAATAAAATGAAAGAGGGTAGAACTAGGAAGGGTAAGATCAAGATGGGATGGAAGACTGTGTACTTGGTGGGAAGGCAAAAAAATGAGGTGGGAACATGGGTGCAACATACAACGGTGCATTGGTACCAAGTAACCCCCTGAACTTACAGGTGCAGGGCTCTTGCTTTGTACATGTCTCTGTGTTAATTCAGTCCAAAAGGGGGGAAATGCAGAACTTTAATTTAATTTTTTTTAACAATGCATGCCTTTACAGAACAACCAGTAAAATATAACCTCACTAGCTTTAAAAATCTAAAGAATCCCATTCTACAAAACACTACCAGATGCAACAAAATTATAATGTTGCAAGGAATCTTCTGGGTCATTTAGTGCAATCTGCTACAACAGCAGGAATGCCTAGACTTATGCCACCCCAGCCAGATGCTCATCATGTCTCATATTAAATTCCTCTAGAAGGAAATTTTTCCTCCGTTAATATACTTAGTACACGTCACAGTCCTTGGACTCCCTTGGGGTCCCAGGAATGTATATTTGCAAAACTGAGCCCAAATTACATAAGGAAGAAAAAGAAAATATAAAATTAACATAGATAGATGGACTTGTAAGAACAAAATACAAATAGTCCCAAACAGGATTGATTTCTGCATAATGTGGTGGAGGAATCCCCTGTTATTGATCAACTTTTAAAGCCCATGCATAGCGCTTAAAAAGATAAAGTAAGCAAGGTCAGATAATCAAAGCATTTAAATAGTAAAAACAGCAACTGCCACTGTAGACTGCTAAAGTAAATCCATAATACAAATTGCTTTAGCAAAAAGTGGATGAGCAGCTGATCTTCCTATTGAACTTTTATACTGTTCAGTGACCACACTGGGAAAAGGATTGGGAGACATGGTTTAAAGATCAATATTGAGTGAGATGTAGTAGGGATTCATTCAGAACATGAAAGAATCGCTAGTATGAGACAGTAGAGATATCTTTGAGATGTCATCAAGAAAAGATGGTTTAGTTCAGTTAAGAATGCCCCCAGGTGTCTTATGAAGAGTAGAATTAGCCAAATTTCTTTTTTGTTTTTATCGACCCAATATACTTCACCAGGGCAGCCTGATCTGTTTCAGTAAACTCTGAAAATGAATTGTTATTAAATAGCAAAATAAAAACTTGTATAAATGGGGGAATGGCATATTGCAACATAGTCACTGACAGTGTGATGGAGTGGTTAGAATGTTGGACTAGGAACTGGGAGACCCAGGTTTGAACCTCCACTTTGCCATGAAAGAAGAAGAAGAAGAGGAAGAGATTGGCATTATACCCTGCCCTGCACAACCCAAAGGAGTTTCGAGCAGCTTACAAACTCCCTTCCCTTCCCCTCCCCACAACAGACACCCTGTGAGGTAGGTGGGGGCTGAGAGAGCTCTGACAGAAACTGCTCTTTTTCAAGAACAGCTGTGCCAGAGCTATGGCTTGCCCAAGGTCATTCAGCAGGTACAAGTGGAGGAGTGGGGAATCAAACCCGGTTTTCCCAGGTTAGAGTTTGCGCACTTAACCACTACACCAAACTGGCTCTCAAATCTGGCTCAGTGCCCTTGGACCAGTCACTCTTGTTTCTGTGAAGGGGTGGGGGAGACAAACAATGTTGAAGCCACTTTGCATCTCAATTTTGGAGTAAAGCAGGATATAAATACCTAAATCATATATATATAAAACCTAAATTATATATATATATAAAAAACCATTTCAAGTTTTTAGACATTGTTATCCTGTTCAGTATGAAGGCATCGGGCAAGATTAAATATGTACAGGGTTGTAGTTTGTCTTCTTTCAGACTGTCCATTGGGGGGTATATATGGGAATGATGGATCCAAAGTTAAAACACTTTTTAATCCACAAGGGATTTCACTGGGAGAAGCTTTTATACCATAGAAATCAACTGGACTCAAAAGAGCTAACATTTGGCTGGATCTCTCCATAATGTTTATCCTTAATTGAGTGTTTCCAGTTGTGTGTTTTCAGTCTAAGATTTCTTATGGAATGAATTTAATGAAAAACTGTTACAAAAAATCTTGAAGACTTATGCTCATACTACCACTTTATTTATTTATTTATTTATGTATTTATTTATTATTTATTATTTCGATTTATATCCCGCCTAGCCAGGATATAAATCAGAGGTGTGTCCTTCATAAAATACATTTCAAATACACTTTTTGTGTGACATTTATTTTTCCTAGGATGAGGAAAAAATGGGCTGCACCCATCAATGTGCCAACAGAACAACAACAAAATGCCAGGCGATAGTTGACTGAGTTATTATTGTACAAAGTCCCTACATGTTTATCCATGCAGGCTTTGTCGAGGGGAATCAGAGCATTTACCTAGTGCTGGAACTGTCCACGGCTTGTGACAAAACCTGCACGGAGAAACACTTAGGGACTTTGTACAATAATAACAGTCAACTATCACAAGGCATTATTTCCTATTTATTTTCACAACATTCCTTACATATGACTGGACATAGGGCAGCATCTCATGGAATATTTAAGTAATACCTGTTTTATCCAATCAAATCTCTATTACATCATTCCAAATTGCTCCAAGGCTAACTGTAGGCAGAAAATTGCCTATTAAGGCAATTGCCTAGTGGTGCATTAAGCTAAAGAGCTAGAACTTCTGACTGCCAGACAATCTTAGGATCTTCTGGCTATTCTGTGCACAATGTTATATGATAATTAATTTAATCAATCAATGCCTGCTAAGTAGACATAGAACTATTTTAAGTAACCTGTTGCTTATTAAAATGTAGGAGAATTACAACACAATCCATTTTTACTGAATCAGTGGCAAAACTCCAGTGGAGTTATTTACAGTGCAATCATAAGAACACTTTCCGGGGAGTAAGCCCTACTGAACAGACCAGAAAAAGGATTCTGAGTAGACTTGCTTAGGATTTCACTGTAAGTCACATCTGTATCCCTTGCTTACACTAAGCAGCTCTGGGAATGGGCATCATTGTGCTTGCACTATAATCCTAACAAGGCAGGTTAGGCTGAGAAATGATGGCTTGCCCTGTAAACTGACCAGGAATTTCAGTTTTGGCTTTCCATATCTGAGCTGAACAAAATTGTGGTGCTCTGTACATGACACCAATTCTCACTGAGGGTAAGGTCCGTTAAAACCATGAACAATGCTGTACTCCCAATTAGTGATTCATAAACAAAATATTATAGCTGCATTTTTTGTTAGCAGGTAAAAACCCTTTGAATTGAAACAGCTGTCTTAAAGTTGAAAAATCTTTATTTGATAATAAAGTATATTGTGTTGTACCCAACAACAGCTCTACCGGCACAAGAAGTTCCTTTCACAATTAGGGAGCTCCTCATGATCACTGTTTCAATAGAACAGAGTCTTTGGAAGCAACCCAAAGATGAGTTGAGGACAGGACAGTTCGACAAGGATCAGCAAAGAAACTGAAAGAAGCAAAGGGTGCTGGTGGAGACCGGCGGGAGTGCTGAGAGACATCTGGGGTGGGCTAAGAGGAGGTAGCAGAGATAGCACAGAAAACTTTGTGGTAATGCAGAAAGAGGGAAAGTACCATCAGTGCTGTGAGAAAGAAAGGGGGGGGTGAGCTAGAATTACAAACAGACTTGAAAATGGGGAAGAAGAAGGAATATAACTGACTATAGTGCAGTAGTTAATATGTCATATTTGGATCTGAAGAAACTGATTTCAATTCCCATACTGCCATGAAACTTGCTTGGTAACCTTGGGCCAGTCACTCTCTGCCAGCCAAGCCTTCCTTACAGGGCTATTCTGAAGAGAAATGGGGGAAACGTATGCCCACTGTGAGTTTCTTGGAGGAAGGGTGGGATTTTTTTAAAAAAGGACTACTATAATATTAGAACTGAGATGGGGATGCAGACCTGTGATGGCAAAGAATGAGATGATTGAAAGCAGCAGATAGCGGTGAAGATGATGATGGATCAACAGACCGAAGAGTCCAGAGCTAACTGAGTCATGCAGACACAGAATTGAAGATATGTTATGGATAAGAGTTAGAAAAAGAGAACCAACATGGAACAATTTTTTAAATATATATATATATATATATATATATATATATATATATATATATATATATATATATATATAACCAAAAGGCTTTCCTTCAGTTAACACAGTGATGTGGCCCTCTTGGGTTAATGAAAAAGGTAAGGGTGGCCTTCAGAGTGATTTTGGTGGGGCACTCTGCTTCCATAAAAGTTCGCAATAGTTTAGGGAAATTTGCATTCTGCTTTGCTATAATGAATAGTTATTTCAAACTGTTATTGGCTCCATATTTGCTGTATGAATTGCTGATTACAGCAATTTTAGTGGTAAAATTGTGAAACAATATTCAGAGTTGTCAGAGAAAGGTCAGCTTATTTGCATTCATTAGGAACCTGGAGTGCCACGTCGCGTGCATTTTCCTTTGGGATGCTTACAGTTATTGATTTGTATACAGCCGTAGGAAAAAAATTAATTAGAATTATATTTCACTTACTTCCAGGGGCTGTATAATATAAGTGTCGTGTATTAAAAAAATTAGTCAGAACCAGCAAATGAAAATAGTAGAGGTTTTTGTTTTGTTTTTTCCCCCCTTAGAGCATAACTTTTTTCTTACAGATCTTATTTACAACAGTTTCCTTTTTTGAGGTGGGGCATTTATACCTCTTTTATGAGAGCTTTCATTTCCTTTTGCATTGGGAGACAAAATTCATTTAGACACAGCATCTACGCTAGGGGAAGTGGTGATAATAGGACTATTTCCTCTTCCCCCCCATAAAGTCTCATTTCCTTTCTCCCCCATCAACATCAACACAGGCGACCAGTCATATGAACACATAGCATGCTTGGCCATTACAAGAACCGGGGAGTACAGGCACACTTTTGATATCC
This sequence comes from Lepidodactylus listeri, assembly GCA_029233225.1. Lineage (NCBI taxonomy): Eukaryota > Metazoa > Chordata > Lepidosauria > Squamata > Gekkonidae > Lepidodactylus > Lepidodactylus listeri. The sequence goes on along the minus strand of JARCFY010000006.1, from coordinate 44,645,778 downwards.
TCCACCAACTGTCCTCAAGACTACAGATCATGTCACTCACTCAAGCTTTAAGGAGATGTGGTGACACTAAACTTGTGTGGAAAGAAAAGAATGAGAGGGAACATAAGGAAAAACAAAGAAGGAGATAGGACTAATTCAGATGTTAGCATTCACCATAGGGAGTGGCATCCCCAGGGATAATTTTTTCATCCCCCTCACCTGCTGTATTGGATCTTAGAATAATATTGTCAAGTGAATCCCATTGTTAGTTTAAAAAACTACATCAGTAAGGATGTACCAGCTGTTCTCTCTAGGACAGCTTGGGAAAGAGCTCTCTCAGCCCCACCTACCTCACAGGGTGTCTGTTGTGGGGAGGGGAAGGGAAAGGAGTTTGTAAGCCGCTCTGAGACTCCAAGTGAGTGAAGGGCGGGATATAAATCCAATCCCTCTCTCTCTCTCTCTCTCTCTGTATATATATATATATATATATATATATATATATATATATATATATATATATGAAGAAGAAGAGATTGGCAAATAACTGGGTTACAGCCAACTATACCAAGGTCCCGCCCCTTCCAGGAGTTCCCAGTAAATAGGCAATGAGGCAGAGATCCGTTTAAATGATGTTTACTATAAAATGTTCTCAAGCATACAAAAACAGAATCAAACACACAAATACACAGCTCCTAAGAAACTTAGATAGAGAAATAGCACTGTTGCATGAGCAGGAGATTCGCTGGTTGGGAAATACTTTACCTGTCCTGGAGATGGTTGTCCGTTCCAAAAGAAGAATGGAGGGGTTGAAAAGGAAATAGGGAATATGCTCTGAACTGGCAGAAACATGCTTTTCTCTGTCTGTACACTACAGAGATCAAAAATGGAGGAAGGGTATTGGTATAGCAAGCTGGACTCAAGAGGGGTAAAAGCAGATAGGGGTCGTGGAAGCTCAAGAGACCGATTGCATGGAATGCAACCTCTTTTATTAGGTGATATTGGGGGCAGGCAGCGCTGACCACATCCCCCTAATACACCTTCCAGGTAGTCTGTCCCTATAAACCCTACCATTGGTTAAAGGAAAAAGAGGAGGGGATGTGTAGGGGTGGTCAATATTGCAACACTAGAGGCTAGACAGGAACTGACACCTGGGCAAGCGTCCGATGAGTCACCAAGCCATTCCATTGTTCCTTGATGGCCCTAGCCTGGCCAGTTGATGGGCGGAAGATTAGTTGCCAGGTAACTTCATTTAGCATAATCCATGCAGGTATGTTGGGGGGGGGGTTGGGGTTGCCTAGCGTGAGGTGACAGGAGAATCCTTGTGCTGTGGGGTCCTTGTCTCTGACTTTGTGTGAACCATGGCGGGTGTGTGCTTCCTGGAATGGACTGGAGCCTCTTACAGCAACGAAGAGTGCATGTAGTCCTTTAAAGCATAACAACCCAAAGTTCAAACTTATGAACATTAAAAGGTCCATAAGAGCACATGATATGCCTTCCTAGGCAACAATTTCACTTCAATATTTTAACAGGAAGTGATGTCAACAATGTCATTTTACCATGCCCCACCTCCATGTGCCTGGCAACCCTATATATCAGCAATTAAATACCACTGATGTGGGTGGATAGGAAAACATATGACCTCATGCTGTGTATTCTAATTGACAATATGACCAGGATGGTGACTGTGGTACAAAGTCTCCATGGATGGGACAGAGAAGTGAATAGCTTGAATACATAAAGTGCTTTATCCTGAGTCATTGGTCTACGAAGTTCAGCACTGGCTATTCAGACTGGCAGCAACTCTTCATGGCTTCAGGTTGTCTTTTACATCAACTACTACCAGGTCCTTTTAACTGAAGATGCTAGGGGTTGAAACTGAGGCCTTCTTTGTTCAAAGCAGATGCATAACCATTGAGCAATGGTCCTTCCCAAAGGACTATGAAAGAGATAAACTCTTCAATGCCTCTGTCGTGAAATAAAACCTACAGCCCAAAGTAAATAGTCAATATATTTATTCTTCTTATTCCACAGGTCTGAAGCAAAGCTCTCCAAGGGAAACAAAACATAGAAAAGAACTCATAACAGGCATGTTTTTTGGCTTCAGAAGCTCACCACAAACCTGGAAGCAAATACGGTGAATCTCAGGCAGGAATCTCACTCCAATGGCCTCTATTCTTTCATTTGTGATCCAGCTTGCATTACATTGTAAAACGTGGCCCAAAATTGCTGCATACTTCTGTGAACTTTTAACACTTCAAATGGATTAGAGTGTCTTATTTTGATTACATCCATATTGTTCACTGTGATAAGATTAGGTTCTTAGTCATTAAAAAGAAATGTTTGGCTTCTTTCCATTGAATTCAGGCATGTACTAAGTGGAAAAAAATTAGACTTGCAGCTCTTCATATTGTGAATATGTGACACATGTTAACAATTAATCAAACCACAGTCACCTCTAATTAACAATAATACTGAGGCCAAAATATGGTAGAAACAGATGACAAAAGAACTGAGTGTGCCGTCTGCAGAGAGAGGAAGAACTACTGAGTAAATCCTGAAAGGATTCAAGTGTGCCGTTCTTCTCTTTATAGCTGTCAATAAGTAAGCAGTGATGAGGCTGTTTGACATTTTGCAACTTCTGAAAACTTTGTCAGTGTGACAAATCTGCAGTGATGATGGCATACATGTAGTCATGTAATAACAGGATGCAGTATAGTCATCTGCACTCACATCTGTTTAAATCATCAAAATATGGCACACTGAAGAGATTCCATCTGAAATGTCAATTATGCAGCTGGAAAACTATCTATCTGATACATTGATATCCCACTGCTCTTCCAGGTAGTTCAGCAGTGTATATGGTTCCTTCCTCCATGTTTTTACAGCAATGTTGTGAGGCAGTGATGAGTGTATAGTGACCACCATATGAATACACAGATGAACAATGAAGCTGCCTTGTACTGACTTCAGGTTGTCTTTTACATCAGACCACTGGTCTATCAAAGTGGAGCCTGCTGATGTTTTCAGGTGCTCACTTCCTTCTTTTCCAAAGCGTCTTTTTCTCTAAAATAAAAAACTAATCCTGTTTTTCCTGTATCTCTTTAGAACAGAAGGTACTTGAGAAGAGTCCAGGAGGGATCACCTTTCTCTCTGCAGGGAGGACCCCTACAAAAACCGCTGTTTTCATCAGAGGAGGACATTTGGCTTGGAACCTTCCAATATTTGGGGATCTGACCCAGACCCTATGGCAGCCATCTGGATGTTGGCTGTGCACCCCCACCATGACAGCCATTTGGTGGTGGCACCTACTCAGTGTTCTCAAAATTCCAAAAGCACACACATGCTCAACAATGTTGGGATCACCTGGTTTATTGTGACTTGCAGCTGCTCTCCATAATCTTTCACAATAATCTGGGATCTTCTACATGCAAAACAGAAGCTCTGTCATTGAACCAGGCCCTGCCCTTGGGGGGTTTGCTCCACTGTGGCTCAAAAAACAACAACACCTTACATAGGCTGTGCAATTCCTTTGGAGGAAGTGCCTGCGTCCTTACCTGCTGACTTGGCTCCATCAATGAAAGAAAGCTTTGATATTTGGTACATTAGTTGGATACATAGTGTAGTTACAAGCACAGCCATATAAATACTAAAGTAACATACAACCCTTAGTTTTAAGTTTGATTTTGGAAATTGCAGCAGAAATTTTTTTGAAGAAATTAGCACAATATGGTAGATGGGGCCACCCGTTATTAGTGGCACATGCTGTAAACTTGGTACTGTCATGTTCTATTGAAGCTATACCTGAGACTTGCATACTCATGGTTATCAACAGTATAGTCTTATGCAAAGTTACTCCAGTCTACTGACATCAGCTCTGCATAGGATTGCACTGCCAATGAACTTCATGCCTAAGTGGGGATTTCACTCTGGGTCTTCCCATTTCTCATCTGATGTTCTAAACCATTACTCTACTCCCTACCACAAAAGGAAGGAATTTTCTTGTTCTGCCTTCTGTTTTCATATCATGACATTGATCACAGGGGAAGGACATTCACATTCCTTGAGAGTCTTTTTATGCCTTTGGTTACATGCTCCAATGCCCAAATCAGATCACTGTAAATGGACTCCTGGATAACCCAAGAAAGACACAGAATATGAAACTGCACATTTGTTCTCAGAAAGGGTCTCATTCATCCCAGAACCTTAATTCAGTGGAAGAATAAAATGGTTCAGAGAAGAGCAATGTAAGTGGAGAAGTATGGATTCTTTCCACCCCCTTCAGAAACCAAGGCTTCTACCATTTAGCAGGAAAAATCTTTTCCCTCTGAATCCAGTCAAATAAATCAATAAAGACTGCTTCCTTCTCACCTTCTTCATTTGTCTTAGTTTGGTTACTTTCCTTAAGAAAACATGTAAAAGCAATTTTAAGATGTTTAAAATGTCATCAATTGAAACAGGTTTAACTGATTTCAGTCCCCTCCTTTATCAAGTTTATTAATAACATCAGAACATTTGTACTGCAAATGTCCATAGCCAGCTTCTTCCGATTCTTCTGATTACACAAATTTCACATCATAAGGTCACTTCACACCATCAGCCTAATATTCTGTATTTGCTGAAGCAACCTTACCATATCGCATTCCTTATGGGGCTTGGTGTGTGAGTCTACATTTACTTCTCCATCTGCCCTCATATTCAGTCTTCCATCTGTAGCTCCTTACAATTAGGATGATAAAATTTGCAGTATCCTTATGGTAGATAAAGTATGTGCAAAACACTGTGGCAGCCCAGCATTTAATACTGGTTGCTCTCTAACTTCTCTTCCACTCTTTTGAGCCTACTGAATTCAAATACATGGTATTACAAAGTGATTAGGAAGCTTAATGCCCCCCCAGAACATTCAAATACATGGTATTACAAAGTGATTAGGAAGCTTAATGCCCCCCCAGAACAAAGTCTTATAAAGTGTGCTAAAATTTCCTATAACCAGGCCCATACCATATAAGAATAATGTTCTCTAGACGTATACTGTGTCCCCTCTATGAATTTCCACTTTTGATTTTTTTAAAAAAGGTAAGTCTTTAGCTCTTTTCATTTCATAGATATAAGGAGAAATATGCAGTTTCTTCTCCATTCCTTTGACAAGGTTAGGGGAAGGAATGCTACAAGATAGCTCTTGTCAGGAATCTGTTAACTCCTTTCTGATTGAGTTCATACTCATCTACATCTGCATAATTCCCTTCATCCCTTTCCCTATTTTCTTGCCTGTTTCCTTTCTTGTTTAATGTCATTTGTGACAAGTGAGGAGAGGATTTGGTCAACCATAGAGTCTACATGAGCCACAGCTGGGATTCATAGGACTTGTCAACTCTGCCTTCTCTGCAGAGAATGGTCCATCTCAGGCAAGTAGCAGTAGAAAAGAGGAGGAGTCCAGTAGCACCTTAAAGACTAACAAAGTATGTGGCAGGCATGAGCATTTGTGAGTCACTGCTCACTTCTTCAGATACCAAAAAAAATATATTCTCAGTCCCATTAGTATAATGTTCAGTCTTCTGCATCTGGGGAGAATGATATCTGTTTGTACCTGTGCACGTTTCTTCGCAATGTTGATGGATTTCCATTCTGTATGACTAAATGTGGTGCCTTCCATGGAGATGGATCAAGATGGGTTAGTCCGTCTGTAGCAATAGAAAAGAGCAAGAGTCCAGTAGCACCTTAAAGACTAACAAAATATGTGGATGGATGAGTCACTGGCAGTCTTTAAGAAGCCGCTGGACAAACACTTGTCAGAGATGCTCCAGGCTGATCCTGCATTGAGCAGGCCTGTATGGCCTTGTCCAACTCAGTGATTCTATGATTCTATGAGTCACTGCTCACTTCTTCAGACATGACATTATTGCACTGGCACAGCCCCTTAGCTAAGGTAGGCCCCCTCAGGGCCTGGCCCCATCAAGCATCTAGCATCAACAAGGCCCCACAAGGCCTTGCTGCAAGAAATAATTTTTAAATTAATTATTTTTAATTCATTCATAAAGTTGTGCTGTGCCGCATGTTTTGCCCTGGCTGCTTTCTGATTTGCTGGTACTTGTCAGCTCTCCCTGTCCTCTCCCTCCCTGATTTGCTGGTAACCCTACACTCGCCAGCTCTCCCCTCCCTCTCCGCCCTCCTGTATATTTCCCATGGTAGTATGACATGACTCTTCATCATCTTCATCACTAAAAGTGCAGCTGATCCTTGAACCCTGGCTGGTAGGCACATCAGACTCTTTTGAGTTGTTGTTTCTTTTTGGGGGGGGGGGCAGACTCAGGTCTGAACAATGTATGCTGCTTTGGGTCTAATGTATGCCATGGAAGCTTGCTAGCACTTTCAGTCTAACCTCCCTCCCAGAGTTGTTGTGAGAACAGCATGGAGGAAGAGAACAATGTATGCTGCTTTGGGTCCCCCTGGGGAGAGAGGAGGAGTAGAGGTGAAGTAATATTATGCTTATTATTATTTGTAAGTAGAAGCATGACAGTTTTGTACAGTGGTGAATAGACAGAGACATAATGGCTGCTCCATCAGAAAAAAATATGGCCCAAAAGCCAAAAAAATCCTGGCTATGGGTCTGCACTGGCAACATCTTCTCAAACTCTGAAGATACATGGAAGCTCTGTAAATTACCCCCCCCCCCAGTAAAAGAAAACAGACCAGTGTAATAATGTCCTGTTCCAGGACCTTCCAGAGCTTGACTAAGATGGATCTTCCTGTACAGAGAAGGTAGAGTCAACAAGCCCTATGAATCTGAGCTGTGCCCTCTGCAGACTCTGTGGTTGAGCGCAGAATGATGAGGTCTCTTTGAAACCTACCACTGAAGCAGCACCAACAAGCCCAGAAGAAGTTAGGAGCAGGAGGTTTATCAATATGTAGGGGCTCATCTTCAGGCTGGTATAGTGTAGGGGCTCATCTTCAGGCTGGTATACAGAATCAGAATGGTATAGTGGTTAAGAGCAGCAGCCCCTGATCTGGAGAACTGAGTGTGATTTCCCTACTCCTATGCACAAAGCCTGCTCAGTGACCTTGGGCCGCCACAGTTGTCACAGAGCTCTCTCAACCTCACCTACCTGACAAGGTGCCTGTTGTGGGGAGAGGGAGGGAACAGTGATTGTAAGCCATTTTGAGACTCCTTAAGGTAGAAGAAGAAGAAGAGGAAGAAGAAGAAGAAGAAGAAGAAGAGATTGGATTTATACCCCACCCTTCACTATCCAAAAGAGCCTCAGAGCAGCTTACAAACTCCTTCCCCTTCCCCTACCCACAAAAGACACCCTGTGAGGTAGGTGGGGGCTGAGAGAGCTCTGACAGAAACTGCTCTTTTTCAAAAACAGCTGTGCCAGAACTACGGCTTACCCAAGGTCATCCAGCAGGTACAAGTGGAGGAGTGAAGAATCAAACCCGGTTCTCCCAGATTAGAGTCCGCACACTTAACCACCACACCAAAGTAGTGCATAAAAACCATCTCTTCTTCAAGATCCCTTACAATTATATAGAATGCAGTGAGCCTGCTCTGAAGTCAATACAAGACAATGTAACTCCCATTTGGCAGCATGTAATTTCCCTTTCCATACCACTCTGATTAGAGTAAACGCCTTTAAGTAAACAGTTTAGAGTAAACAGAGAAGGAGAGGAAGACCCTGCAGGGGGGCAGCAAGAAGACAGGATAGTGAGGTCAGCACCTTCTCTCCTATTAAGTGTTATTCCCTGTCTGTCTCCAGATCACTACTCTCAGGACAATTTCCCCCTTCTTCTCAGAACTGACACACTCAGTCTTACCCTCTGTCTCAACTAGAGATTCAGTTAGGTACCTATCTCTATCTCTCTTCTTTCCTATCAAGTATGTTAATTCTGAAATAAACCTTTATCTACTCTTTAATCGGGTTGTGCACCATTGCTGTGTTAATTACTCTGCCAACAGCACTGCACCACTTTTGTATCCAAGCTGTCCAATAATCTACCCATCCATAAAAAGAGACTTTTTAGGAAGGCATTTATTCTATGAAATGTTCAGACATTCCTCTAACAAATGTGCTACAAGACATTTCTCACAGCCAACAGCACTGGAAATCATAAAATTAGCCAAATTCCATGTGTTTCCCTTGTTAAGTTAATGCTATGTAAACAACTGTCATATTTATATAAACATTAATTTGTAGAGTGACCTTCAGATTGCAGGCATGAACATAATAGTAGCTTTGCCTTGTTAAGAAGACATACCACTTTCTCATCTCAGTTTTCCTACTACTTCATTTCATTCTCCAGGGCTCAGGTGTATTGGTCCTACTATAAACCAGAAAAATGGCCATCATTATAATGTTTTGGGTTAACAGCAACACAAATGCTTTCCCCTCACATGAATAAATGTCAACCATTTTTGTATATTAGATTTTAAAATAGTGCATTCCGGAACACTTCTCAAATGGGCTAGAACCAAATGGGGGGGGGGGCACAAAAGTGAACAGGTTCTGCTTCTCCTCCAGTTGCAGCCTTTGGTTTACCTTGTGTCATAGAACTTCCAGGAAACTGCTGGGAAGATTTGTATGCATTCATGTGAGAACTCATCTTTTGCCTATATGCAGGACGGTGGGTGAACAGATTCCTTACTGCAGGAACTGGTAATGACTTCTGCATTTGTCTGCAAATAATGATTTGATTTTTCTTCCAGAGGGTGAACTTTATGAGGAAACATGAGCAACACTGCAAAAAAAGGCCTAGAACAATCAAATGAAAAGTTCAAACAATGCACTAAAGCTCTTATGTCAGCGGAAAAGAATATTCAGGCTTTAGATCAAAAATAACCCCACTTATTTGAAAGGAACAGGACTGCTATTTTCGAAGGTGGGGGTGAGAACAGTAATCACGACAGGCTCCAACATCTATAGAGGTTTGCTTTAGTGAAAGTCCCTGTGTTATATTATCATAACCCTTGACAAACCAAGGAAAGCTAACATTAGCTGAATAGGGAGAACCACCAGGAAGCAGTCCCAACTAAGGACACAAACTGGTAAAACAAGATCTCCATCAATTTTTAAAATGCAAAGTGCACACAGAGATGCAATTTGAATCAGGGCTGTTCATGAAGAGGAGAAATGATGCCTTTTATTAGCCAAGCTAGGGAAGGATCAGTATGGATTTGATGCAGCCAGGTGTATTCCATCCTGAAATTAAGGTCTGGATGGAAGCCACCAATTTTCATTTTTCAGGTACTTTGGGGGAAACAATGAAATGTTCCTGTCAGAATGCAGACTGATAGATATCCATGTAGATCATCTTTATGTGATCTGCCTCATTAGAAAGATTTGCCTGTTCTCACCTCTCTGAAATTTCAGGATAATATTTTTCAGTGCAAAGATGGCTGTTAGGTAAACATGAAATAAAATGATTTTGTTTTTCAAAAGTTTTGATTTAATATGAGGTCATACTTTGGTATATTATTGGGACGTGGTCTTTATTGACTTCCATATGTCCTTTTGATGCATGATGAAGGAACTCTACAGGGAAAAAAGAAAATTATTTGTATGGTAAAATTATTCCAAAATGTGAAATACCAACTATTCAAAATAGCCCAAGCTAGAAGACAGACAATGATAACAGCTAACCATGCCAACCCCAGTGCATGAAGCATATTTCCTCCCAGGTAAATAGTGGTATGGGAAGTCAGCCAGGCTGGGAGAAAAATGCCTAACAAAATGAAGTGAAATGTGCCCACATGCTCCACTGTTGTAAAACAGCTCACCCTCCTCCTCCACAAGAATCCTGAAAAAGGACCGGAAAGGTTCACTCACAACTCCCAGTTCTTGCAGTGCAAGTAAGAATTTCAGTAGTCCATAGAATTGGGCAACTTTCTCTTTTATGCTTGATGTTTGAGGGAAGACCCCTTGGTAAGGAGTGCACTCTGAGTATTTCTTATTGATTAGGTAGAAAGAGAAGATACTTAGAAAGGTGTTAACTTGCAACAACTATAAGGTTGATTTTCTAATATGGCTCACTTTAACCCCAATATTAAAGAATCCAAATCAAGTTTTTGAAATGACAATGTCCAACTTTTTTGGAACTCTCTTAGTCCAGAGGAGCCCCTTTGAGTGCAACCTATTATATTTCCCATGAATGGTAGAAACTAGGAAAAATGCTTTTAGATAGTTAACCAAATTATGACTATTTCACTTATATATTTTTATATTCCATTTTCTTCAGGTTTAACGGATCGGAAAAAATAAATAAATCACAGCACATGTGAAAATCCAGAGCAATACTTCTAGTGTGGTGACTTATTTAAGAGTGAATTTTATTCTGAGAGCAGTAATTCCAGACAAGATCAAGTGATAGGTTTGTTGCTGCAGGTACAGTACTGTGTTAAAACCAAACAATGATAATAATAGTGCTGGTGGGTCTTGTGTGCTCCAGTGAAACAGAGAGCTATGCTATCAGCAGCACAGCTGCTGGCAGGGTCTCCCATGGTAGGCAGGCCTCTGCTAAGGAGTCAGACTAAATGCATCCCAAACTCCCATTCGATATGGTGAGAAAATCAAATGTGAAGTCTATACCTGCTCAGTCATCACCTAGGTCAGGGGTGGGCAAACTTGCTCAGCGTAAGAGCCACTAGAATAGGGGTGGCCAAACTTGCTTAATGTAAGAGCCACGTAGAATAAACATCAGATGTTTGAGAGCCACAAGACATGAACAAATATTACCTGCTTTTATTGGAAAATAAGCAAATTTGATTTTTATTAACATTAAATGAGACTGCCAAAAATAATAACAAAAGGGGTAAAAGCAGATATTGATAATGATATTAATTTGTCCAATGATATTTGTTTGCTAGTGATATTTAGCTTCCCCAGCCGCCCTGCCGGGAGCCACATAATAAATGTGAAAGAGCCACATGTGGCTCCTGAGCCACAGTTTACCCACCCCTGACCTAGGTTAACAAGGACTGCATCGGAGACTGGTGTTCCTGGATCTCTGGAAAAAAATGGGCAACAGGACAGAGGCTCTTCTGTTGTGCAACCAGGACAGAGGCCTGATATGCTACTGGGAGCAGGATCTTCTAAAAGCAACCAGAGCAGGGACCTGATCAGCTACTGAAAATCCAGAAATGTAGAAAAAAAATGGTCTCAAGAACAAGAAGAAAAAGAACAGATTGCAGTTGTACCTTGCCCTTCACTAAGAGTCTCGGAGTGGCTTACAATCTCCTTTCCCTTCCCCTCCCCACAACAGACATCCTGTGAGGTAGGTGGGGCTAAGAGAGTTCTTAGAGAACTGCTCTTAAGAGAACAGCTTTGAGAGAACTGTGACTGACCCAAGGTCACTCCAGTACTACATGTGGATCAAACCCAGTTCTCCCAGATTAGAGTACACATTTTTAATGACTACACTAAACATGCTCTTAAAACAAAACAGAATCATCATGCAATGTTATTTTGAAACAAGGCCTAAACAGCATGGATTTTTGAAATGGGGAAAGAAAGTGTCCCGATTCTACCATCAATGAACAGATCAGCACTCTTTTATCATGTGAAACAACTTTTTCACAGCAATAGAGCTAGATGAAATAAGAAACAACAGCCACTCGAAGAAAGAACATGGAGAACAAGAAATAAATGAAACCAACCAAGGAATAGCCTATAGAAATAGGGCTGCCAAGTCCCCCGGTTGAGCGGGGGAAACACCGATTTTTAAAGCTTTCCCCCGCTTTTCCAAGATTGGCCACCGGGGGGACAAAATGGCTGCCAGCAGCGGAACCTCGGAGCCTGCCCTGGCCAGCCTCTTGAACTTCTTAAAAGGGAAATTTCCCCTTTAAGAGCTGAGCCGGCAAGAGAGCCCCGCCCAGAGATTAAGGCGGGACTAAGCTCTTTCTACTGCGTGCAAGGTTGCTGCTCATTAAACTGCTCGGGTAAGCTGGGGTCTGCGAGCTCTTTTCCTTCTCTGTCTCTCCCCCTCCCCCTCTTTCTTTTTTCTGTCTGTCTGTCCACTGTGGTTTTGTCAAAGGAATAAACTGTCACTTCCAAAGAGGTAAACATCACAAGGAGAGGTTGCCTGTAGAAGGTCTGGGAGTGGGATTGTTTAAAATGTCTTGTCGTGGCTGTTTGGGTCCCCCCAATCCTCATTTCCCTTCTGCAAATAAAAGTTGGGATTCCTCATTTTTATGCCAATTTTCTGTTTCTTTCAACCGTGTCCCCCCCTCCAGCAGTAAAAATCTGCATTTTTAAAAGCATTTGTACATCAAGTAACCGGTATTTTAAATTAGGGATGGATCCAACTAGCTTTTCTGCTGGCAAAAAGGGGAGGACAAAGGTCCTCTTTAGCCACCAAAAAGCCTATGCTGGGGGGGGGGGGGAGTAGTTATGGGACTTACATGGACAACAGCTGGGTGAAACAAGGGCCAGAAATAAAGCCTGGGAATTGGGCAAGAGTAAGTGAAAAAGCTGTCTGTCTGTCTGTCTCTCTCTCTCTCTCTGTCCCCATCCAGCAGAGGTCTATCAGTGGCTATTATGAGCCACAAGGTCTAAATGGAACCCTTTGTCTGGGGCAGTGATGCTCTGCATTCTTGGTGCTTGGGGGGCAACAGTGGGAGGGCTTCTGGAGTTCTGGCCCCGCTGCTGGACCTCCTGAGGGCACCTGGTATTTTTGGCCACTGTTGTGACACAGAGTGTTGTACTGGATGGGCTGTACTGGATGGGCCGATCCACTGTGGCTTCTCTCCTGTTCTTATGATATGAAAATCATATTTAGCACTTGTGTAGCACTTAGGGCTTCATATTCTGCCGAGATGAGGAAGGATTCAGTAGGGCCGTTGCTCAGTGATAGAGCATCTGCTTGACATGCAGGAGGTATCAGCCTCTTCAGCTAAAAAAGGATCAGGTAATAGGTGACATTAAAGATCTCAGCCTGAGACCCTGGAGAGCCACTACCAGTCTGAGTAGTCAATACTGACCTTGATGGACCAATGGCCTGATTCAGTATTAGGAAACTTCATGAGTTCATGTGGAAGCATGTGGAAGCAACATCACAGGATGTGACATCACAAAATGATGTCACTTCCTTTCTCCTGGCTCCACCCCCAAAGTCTCCTGGCTCCACCCCCAAAGTCCCCAGATATTTCCCAAGTTGGACTTGGCAGCCCTATATAGAAATGAGTTTTTTACATATTCTGTGGAAAAATTCAAGTGTGGGGGCTTCCTCATATCAGGCAGACCATTCCAGCAAATGATAGCCACAACAGATTAAGCTTGGGTACAGACCGCTATTGATCTTATTCCTTTGCAGGTTGGCACCTTTAGACATCTTTGCTCACATGAGCCAAATTGTCACAATGAAGCATAGGAGTTATCTTCAGGGGGACTCGTGCGCTGAGGCTGCCCCCAAATTTTCCTGGGGCGAATGAGCCCCCCCAGGGGCAACCAGTGCCAGCACACCAATTTTCCTCCCAGAGCAGGGCTAGTGGGTTGCCCCCCTGCCTGCACTAACTATAAAGGGACTGCCCACCTTCCAGCAGAGTGGAGCAACTTCAGAGCTGCTGCTGTTGCTGCCAAAACCCAAGCCGCTTTCCCACTGATGCTGCTGCACCCAGCCATCCTTAAGGTCTTGGAGGGGGAGGTAGCAGAGCCGGGATCAGAGTGACCCTGCATGCAAGTTGGTGGGAAAGACAGGTTAGGGAGGAGAGGTAGGCAAGATTAAGAATGGAGGCGGGGGAGTCAGGGAGCCTTGGGCTGGCAATGTGGAAATCCCGGCAATCCTCTGTGGCCTCCGGTTGCCAGCGCCGTCAACAGTGAGTGGCTCACTTTCTCCTGTTGGGCTGTAGGAGAAAGGGCTTTCTCCTGCAGTGGGGGGGGGGCTTTCTCTCTCTCTCTTTCAGTCTTTTTCTCTTTTCTTTCTCTTTCTGTTGAGGTGTATGAGAGCAGGAAGTAAAGGAGCTGCTTCCCCCCCCACACACACACTCCTGCCTGACTTTCCTTCCTTCCTTCCCTTCTCTCTCCCCATCTATTTTCTTTCTTTCTTTCTTTCTTTCTTTCTTTCTTTCTTTCTTTCTTTCTTTCTTTCTTTCTTTCTTTCTTTCTTTCTTATTTGGGGATGGAGCCTGGGCAGGACAGGGACCTCAGTGGGGTACAGTGCCATAGAGTCCATCCTCCAGAACATCCACTCTCTCCAGGGAAACTGATCTTTGTCGTCTGGAAATGAGCTGTAATTCCAGGGGATCTCGGTCCCACCTGGAGGCCAGCATCCCTAGCTCCAGTGCTGAAATTGGTAACTCTGGTTCTGCTGTGCGAGATTGGAGGAGACATGCAGATCAGAGAGCTTTTTTTAAAAGCCCGTGTGTTAGAACTTTTGTTCAATATTCGAGAAAATTCAGGGTTATGGATCTTGCTTTCTGGAAAGAAGAGACTGCTTCATCTAGTTTAAAATCTTTATTACTAAAGGATAAAGGGAAACAAGATTAGCTACAGATAAACAAAAAAAATGCTTTCTAAGGAGCTGCATTGTGCTCCATCTTCACACTAAGACATGCTACAACAAAGTGAGAGATTACAATGGAGGATCTCTCCTTCTTCTTGACCCCTGAAAGGAAACACCTGATATCAGTAACCAATTAGCAGAACAGAACACCTTTAGGTTTCCCAGGTTTAGAGTTAATTGGCCAGCTGCCAGGCATCACTTCCAGGTTAAGCCTAAGGAAAACAAGTTGCATAGGTTAACCCTATAATGACTGAAATTGTCAGGTCTTGTCTTACATACTCATTTTTCCAACACTGTGTGCAGGCCAGGAAGAACATTGGCAAGAAATGTGCACTCTATCCATGTTTATGCTCTTCATTTTGCTGTTACTTTCAACGGGACAACTAACTGGGATGTATAAAAGGAATGACAGGATTGCCCATTGGAAACAATGGGAGAGACTTGAAGGCCCATTGGAGATAATGGGAGCCAGGAATGCCAGTTGACTCCCATGGGCTCCGCTGAAATACATTGCAGCCTAAAAAAAAGTTGCAAAGAAAATGTGGAATGGTTTTTCCATTAAGGTCTTTGGGCCCAGATAGGCTACTCTGGGACTGGAATGACAGCCTCCAGAGTGGAATGATGATCCCTAGCAACAGAATCTGTGCTGTGGGACTAGAATGACAGCTCACAGAGTGGAATGACAGGACAGCCCCTGGGAATAGGCTCAGAGCTCTAGGACTGGAACGATTGGTTGCAAAGTGGAATGACTCTGAACTCTGTACATCGCTCAGAAATTGAGTACACAGCAACAGTTTGGTATTCTGGCTCAGAGACTTCAGCCATGCATTTACCAAACAAAGGCATCTGTGATGCCTTAATTTAGTAAATTTCAGTACAAAGTCACCCTTATGAATAAGGCAGAAATAAGACTCCTGTAAATGAATGCCCAGGAAAACTTTTAAAATGTTCCCCCACAGGCTTTTCTGTGTTACCCTCCATACTTTCAACTTTGTGACCATTTTTACTTATGCACATAGTATATATATTTGCAGAACTTAAAGTGACTGTTCTAAAAGTGAATTTAAATAAAGGACACAGCAGGAGAACACTGAGATACCACTATTACCACTGGCCAACTCCCACCTTTTCCAGGGTTTAGCCCAGCCCAGGGCATGGCTAGGGGGGATCCCAAGGGTTCCCAGCCCCCCTAATTTCTGGAGAGCCCCTTCCTAAATTCCACATGGCTCCGCCTTCATAGACAGTGACAGTGAGTTGTGATGTCACTGGCTCCTTCCTGTGATGTCACTGGGCTTTGGTTCTTTTAAGGACCTAGCATAGCATCAACTCTGGCCCAGCTCCAGCTCCCCCCTCCAGGGAAATTGGAAAGTCTATGGCCTTGCAATGAAGTATATGGGTTCCAGGCCATGAACGGCTTTGTACGTAATAACTAGGACATTGAACTGCATCTAGAAATTAATTGGTACTCAATGATGTGACTGCAGAAGAGGTATAAAATGCATGCCCTACCTAGCTCCAGATAGTAAATGAACTGCAGTTTGTATCAGCTGGAGTTTTCAAGTTGTCTTTGTGGTCACACCCAGAAAAGCACATAACAATAGTCTAGCCCTGAAGTTATTGTTGCATGAATCCACTTGGCCTGATCTGTTGGCTCATGGTAAGAAGCCACCCTCCATCCTGAGTAAAAATGGAAGAAAGCATTTTTTGCAGGTGAATTAGGCTGCTTCTCTAGCATAACCCTTAAACTCTTAACTGACTCAGGGAGGGTCAAATGAGTCCTGCAAAATGTGGGGAACACAGTGCCTTCCACGATCTCAGCCTTTCCAACCAGCATTACTTCTGTCTTGTCAGGATTCTGTTTCAACCTGTTTACCTATAGCCCTTAAACCACAACAGCCAGGCACTGACTCAAAACAACTACAGCAGCAGCATCCTGTCTAGACAAAGAAATACAGAGCTGAGTATCATCAGTATATTGATAGCATGCAACTCCCAACTCACAAATGATCTCTCCCGGGGGCTTTACTTAGAGATTGAACCAACAAAGGAGATAAAACGCAGCCGTGTGAAACCACATAAGGCAAGGTCCAACTGCTGACAACTGGCCCCTGACAGCAAACCTGTGAGTCCAATACATACAGAATGATTGAAACCATTCCAAAGCACCTACTTCGTTGCAAGGGGCTCCACCAGCAAGTCTGTTGCAGGTAGGGGGAGCTGTAAAAATCCAGCCTCACCCTTGTGGTCTATAGCATCCAGTCCACTGAGGGCATATTAATTCTCCATAAGCAGAACAGAACTTTCCTGCCTCCCCCTCTGGCTGTAACCCACTGATCTGCCCAAAATGTGCTCCTGCGGGGAGAGGGGACACTAAGGGATGTCATGAGGGGGATCTGCAGCAAGAGGAGAGAATCAGTGGAAACCCCCAAATTTGTCTGGATTCAAGCCTGAATGACTGAACTGGGCTACTGTGACCTTATATTATGTGAAACGTAGGGGCAGATAATTTTACAATTGCAGGTGGAGAAGTGATATAACATTGAAGGTTCCCACTTGCAAGAAGCTCCCTGCGTGTTGGAAGCTAGCCTGTCACAGAGATAGCTGTGCCAAACTTTTCTTCTTTCTATAAGCAATAAATATAAACATCTTCCCCGCAGACTGAGGTGGCATGACCAATATTTTTACCATATTTTTTTCCCTGTATAATACATCCAATGGCTTTAGGACTCCGCTAGGGGATCTAGGCTATGACTTAGTCTCTGTTCTGGCTACAGTATGTACATATTCAACGTTTTTAAAAATAACAGTTCTGTTAATTCAAACTATACACTGAAAGGCTGAATTCAATATTTAATATATTTAATGTCAACATGCATTGCAACAGTTAATATTAACATGAATTGCAATATTTCATATATTTGCTGAACTGCAATATTTCATAGATGCATGTTCTATATAATTTATTTTGCACTTGCAACTCATGGGAAGGAGCAAAGAACAATGCAGGGATATAATGCTAACATACACATTATATCTTCACAACAATAAGGAGACCTAGAAACTTGATTTTTAGAAGAATTATGTGAATGCTTGTATTTTTTTCTGCCTACAGCTGAACAGAAGGGAGGTGCTTATCTTCTGAATATCTTGGTCCACTTTAGACAGCATTTTTCTTGTGTTATCCCAGTTGATACATGAGGGAATTGAGACCATCATTCGTTCTCAAATGCAAGTGAAAAAATTAAGTACCTGCACTATGTACCTGGGAGGAGTTACCAAACTACCTCAATGACTTGGTCACATTTTTTACATTCTCCTCTCTGAAGTTTAGAACAAAGGTCTGAAACATCATTTCAGAGAGATGGTTTTACTTTCAAAATGAGCTGTGGAGTTAGAAGCCATGATTTAGTTTTTTCCCCTTTTAAAAAAATGTAGATGCCACCCTAGCAAAGGACAAAACTGGATCATAGCGAAGGCACAGAGATACTTTGGTTTTCTGTCTCCAAGAGTGTGCAGTCTAAATGATTAAAAGGTAGAAACAACTTACAATTTGGAATTAAAGCACAATGTGTGTGATCACTCGTAATGATGTACTGTGCCTTCAAAACCATACACTCAGTATTTTAAATGCATATATCTGTCTTTTCAACAGCACATCACTAGAAGTGTGTTATCATTACAGATGCAATTGGAAATACATATCACTTGTGAGAGAGGGTCAGGTCCCCTCCCAAGTATACAACTGGAAATATATCGACATGAAAAGAAAAATCAGTTTGGAAGGACACATCTCAGATTGAGAAAATTCATTATGGGTACTGTGTGAATGCATAAGAACAGTAGACACACAGAATAGAAGTCACAAGCAATTTTCACAAAGTGAATTAAGACAGCCCATCAATTGAAGCCCGCAGCTATAGAAATGATTTTGAGGCAGCTTTCGTTGTAAGGAAAATGTATTTATTAGTGGTTTGTCTTGTGGCTGCTTTCTTCATCTTGCAAAGTGTGGAGACTGCATTTTCAATAACACTCTTCGAATCCTTCCACAACTGTTTTCACAAATTATTGAATGTCAGTTCAGCTCTCCATACATAGGGATTCTATTAATATAGGGAGAAGCATTATGGATCTCATGCTGAGGCATGTTTATTTTCTTACCAATACTAGAAATTGTGTGGCGACAGGGTCAGCTCAAATTATTCTGCTGCCCCCAGCAAGGTGCCCCCATTTCCTCCCGAGCCTCAAATACCTTTGGCTAAGGAGCAGTGGTGTGGGACCAGGCATGAGCCCCAGTAACCTCCTATGCCACAGGTGAAGACACACGAAGCTGCCTTATACTAAAAACCAGTCCACCAAGGTCAGAATTATCTTGTCAGAATGGCAGCTGCTCTTCAGGGTCTCAGGCAGAGGATCTTTCACACCACCTACTACTGGGTCCTTTTAAATAGAGATGCCAGGGATTGAACCTGGGACCTTCTGCATGCAAAGCAGAAGCTCTTCCACTAAGCCACAACACCCCCTGGGATTGAGCTTAGCCCATGTGATGGTGCTTCTTTGTGCTGCCCAAAGCAGTCATTTAGATGGTTTGGCCAGACAAGTGGTCCTGCACAGAGATCCTTTATGCAAAACTTTGGGTAAGACATGGAATATCCCAGACAAGCTATAGGAAGAACCTGAAGTCTGATTATTCCAGAAAATGACTTCAGTTGGTTTTAAATGTCAAAAATCCTTACAAGATGACAGTCTTACACAAGAGGACGAGAATGACTTTTCTCCATCACCACATATTGTAAAATTGCTGTCTTTTCCTTCTGTGTCTGAACCTTGCCACTGTTAGCTGCATCTCCTATGATTAAACAACTGCAATGCAACTCTGCATAAGGCTAAATTCTGAATTCTGACACTGCTATAACATACAACAGTCCCCTCATTAAGTATCTGTATTGCTGGGATCTTGTTATACAAATGCCCTGAGATCTGCAATGTCTGCTCTTTGGTCTCAGAGTGGAATTGAAGATGTTGGTTTGTTACTTCTAAATGCCCAAATGGTCTGCAACTCAGGATTCTTGTGCAATTGATTCATTTTTCTCATCTCCAAAATGGGCATAATTATATAACCCATGGATTTAAAAATATTGAGATAGCTATGCTTTGCTGATTGCAATGCCAGGAAGAATTTTCTGATATTCTAAACTCCCCCCTCCCCTTTTCTGACTGAACTATAGTATTCCAAAGCAATGGCTTGCTTGGGAACACAATTATTTCTGAATCACATAATTACGTCACACTTGGAGTAACCTTTTTCTGTATTAGTGGTCTTTAAATCTTGCCATCTCTTAGGTTTCTTTCTTCCACTGAATGTTGGTACTCCTGATGATGAACTTCCGAAGAAATGACTGAGAGATTCAAAGCAAAGAGAGGCTGTCTAGTCTAAGGCTAGTGAGTTCGTAGCAGAGGTGAAATTTTTGAACCAGGAAACGCCCAAACACAGTACATCCACTTAGTTACAATACTAAAATAGATGAAAGTTAAATTTTAGATGTCAAACATACAAAAGGTGATACCGTCTTGTATTGTAACATTCCAAGTGACAGAATTTTGTTTTTGACCCCATTTGGCACCCATGGAAAGAGTTTCACTGAGTTTTAAACTCAAGAAATAGGCTAGAATTTTATATTTATTTATAAAATGCACTGCCTACTCAAGATAGCTTAATAAAACATGTATAAAAATTGGAAACCTGGGAAAAATGGTAAACTTAGAAAAATCTTAATATTCTTTCCTTCTAAAACACAGTTATTGTTTTATCTCTTCCTTGCCATTCCAGTATCTGCAGCCTGGTATATGTGGTTGCTTCCTATTCTTTGACTGTTTCATGTTATGATATCTTTAAAGCACCAAGTACAGACATAGCAACTTAGAGATCTGTTCCAGCCTTGCTTTTCTGTGGTGCAATAAATTCTGCAGAGCTGAGGAATCTCCCACATATCTTTTTATATGCAGTTTCTGTTAATCAATCAGAGACTTGAACAGGGGCACAGAAAATCAGTAATGGGATTTGATTAGATTGCTCCCAGATAGTTAGCTTGTCAGCTACACTATTGACTTATTTTCACCATCATTTATTATGGGCTAACAACTCCTTAGCTCACTTCAGCCTTGAGTTTGTTTACATACCCAAGGATTTAAGATAAGGAAATAAGCTTAAAAATAGGGAACAAGATCCAAGATGATGAGGACCTTTTTTTCCACTTCTGATTTTAGAAGAAAGGAGAATATCAAAACACTATCAGGGTAATAAAAAGTTAACCATAATTCATTAGTAGAGGGCCATTGCCTCAGAGGGATCCAGTGTATCAAATATGGGGGGAAAGCTTCTAAAATTAATTTATTCAACAGTATTTTTTAGCATTAAGGAGTCTCATCAAGGACTCTTGGGATAGTCACCTTTCAAAACTGGTTCAGTCAAACAAGAGGTTACAGCCATATTATATAGATACATATCTGAAAAATTAATTAATTGCCTATTTAAACAAATCTGAGAGAAGGGTATTTGTTGATATGGACTAACTTTCAAAATTGATGGTATTTAAAATAACACACACACACACAAACATTTATCTATTTTAGAAAACCTAGTAATAGAGAAGAAGAGGAGAAGGAGGGGGAATTGGATGTGGAGTTGGTTTATATTCTCTGCTCTTCACTACCTGAAGGAGTCTCAGAGCAGCCTACAATTGCCTTCCCTTCCTCTCCCCACAACAGATACCCTGTGATTAGAGAACTCTGAGAGAACTGTGACTGCCCCAAGGACACCCAGCTGGCTTCATGTGGAGGAGTGAGGAATCAAACCCAGTTCTCCAGATTAGAGTCCACTGCTATTAACCCCTACACCAAGCTGGCTCTCAGAGGGGATTCAAGAAGGAGAAGAGGGATTGTACAACATAATCTTCCTTATATAACTGTGTTTTCGGGTGGCACTTTGCTGAACATTCCATGCACTCCCAAATCAGTTGGCTCCCTGATGTGTCACTCAGAAGCTGATTCTATCCATTGGCTGTGTTGCCTGAGTCTCGCCTCCAGCATTTTAAACAGTTTGCTGTTCCTCTCCTTCGCATAGCCAGTTGGAACACAGAGGTCATTTGCATATGCAGCCTGATTGGCCTTTGCCTCTAACATTCTAAACAGTTTGCTGTTGCTGTTGGGAGTCCGGAGGTAAAATACTTATCCCAATCTTCCCTTTAATGGTCACTGGAGTAAGCCCTGTAGCTAGGAATATTTTTGGGAGGGGGCCTGGGGGGCACCAGCTAATTAAATCAAAATTAATTAGTGAAACTCCTTAGAAGCCAGCCTTCTCCTAAGGCAGCCCTGCACCCCCGCCAGACTCCAGGGCAAGTGAAGGGGGTAATGCCCAGCAGCTGCAGCTTCCTCTCTCCCCCAGAGCACTGCATACCTGCTCAAGTTGTGAAGCTAAGCAGGGAGAAGCAGGCAGTGGGCAGCAGCAGCATCCAGGAGGGGGATTGGCAGGGAAGGGGGGAGAAAGAGATCTGACTGTGGGAGTGGGAAGAGGCAGCAGGACACCACTCACTTGGGCTAGCCCAGCAAGTCCACCCACCCACCCACCCACCACACCACACCACCAAGCAAGCCAGGCACCTCCTGCTGCTGGAACTGCTGCCACCTCTGCTGCCACTGTTCTGGATGTCACTGGCTGGGAGTGGAGCGAGGCCGGTGGGGAAGCAGCAAAGGCATTCAGTTGTCTGGCAGCCAGGTAGGAGGCAGCACGGCACGGCACACACGCAGGCTAGCCTGGGAGGGAGGAGCCCAGAAGAAATGCTACAGGGCTGGGCCCTGTGGGCCCCCTGTTAGCTATGGGCCTGACTGGAGTTGCCAATCTCCCTGTGGGGCCTGGATATCTCCCAGAAATCACTGTGTTCTCCAGCCACAGCACATCATTTTCCCCAAAGAAAAATTCCCAGCTATTGCAACTGATCTCCAGATGACCAAGATCAGTTCTCCTGGAGACAAGAGCTGCTTTGGGCAGTGGACTATGGCATTATACCCTGCTGAAGTCCCTCCGCACCCCAAACCCAGCCCTCTCTAGGCTCTAAACCTCAAATCTACAGGTATTTCCCAACCCAGAGTTGGCAACCCTGTACCTGGCTATGGAACTGCTTTCCAGACCCTTGAAACCCAAAGACATGGTACAGGAGGAAGTGCTTTGCTACCTTAGCCACCACTGCATAACTCCAAATCAACATAAGTTAGGGGTGGAGGGAACCATACCTATTGCCATGAGGCTGTCCTCCCATACTACCCACTTGGGGCAGCAAAAGGACTTGAGACAGCCCTGCCTTATAGCTAAACAGAAGGAAATAAACATGGCTTGCCTCTCCCTATTTTCCCCTTCCTTCTGCCACCCCACCAGCCATAGCCGGGACACTCAGCTGGAGCTTCCTTCTAGAGCCTGTTGTATTTCTTCCCACAACGGGCCAGCAGCAGCAGTTCCCAGCAAGGCACTTCTAGTGCTCTTATGAATTTGGATATTCATAAGCCTGAACTTTGGGTTGCCCATATTGGAAGGACCATGTGCTTTCTTCGTTATAGGAGCCAGCTCCAGCCCATGCCAGGAGGCTGACACCCTAGACAGTTCACCTTAGACAGAGACAAAAGACTCCTCTTGCCATGAGGTTTCTTTCTGTTTCAGCACGGCTGGTCAACCCCTGCCCCCTCCAAGGTACCTGCATAGTTATGCTAACGCAGTTGCCTAGCAACTAATGTTCGGGCCATCACCCAGTCGGCCAAAGTCATTGACTAACAATAGATGTGGCCAGGTGAGTCATCGGACCCCTGCCCATGTGTCTACTTCCTGGTGAGATCATAGTTTTGCAATATTGTCCATCCCCCTGCCCTCCTCCCTTTGTTCACCCTTATTGATTGATTGATTGATTGATTGATTGATTGCATTTATATCCCGCCTTGCCAGCGGACCGGCTCAAGGTGGCTAACAGTCATAAAACACCATAAGGTTTACAATATAAAAACAGCGTTTAAAACTAATAACCCATTCTACACAGTATACTACAACACCAGATGGCGACTTCAATCATACAGAGTTCTTATGGTGGATAGTGGCAGCAAGGGGTGCGGCCGGCAGGACCAGGGTGATGTCCAATTCTTCCCCCAGTGGCAGCTCCTAGTTGAACGCCTGGTGGAAGAGCTCCATCTTGCAGGCCCTGCGGAACTGCAATAAGTCCCACAGGGCCCTGATGTCATCCGGGAGCTCATTCCACCAGTAAGGAGCCGCCACTGAGAAAGCCCTGGCCCTGGTACAGGCCAACCGAGCCTCTTTCGGACCAGGGAGAGTCAGGCAATGTTGAGTGCCTGACCTCAGTGCCCTCTGGGGCCTATATGGGGGAAGGCGGTCCCTCAAGTAGGCAGGCTCCTGACCATATAGAGCTTTAAAGGTTAATACCAGCACCTTGAACCGGATCCGGTACGCTATAGGCAGCCAGTGCAGTGACTGCAGCACAGGCCGGATGTGGACCCGCAAAGAGAGACCCATCAACAGCCTGGCCGCAGCATTCTGCACCAGCTGCAGCTTCCGGATCTGAGACAAGGGCAGCCCCATGTAGAGAGCGTTACAGTGATCAAGTCGAGAGGTGACCATAGCATGGATCACTGTGGCTAGGTCTTCGCGTTCAAGGAAGGGGGCCAACTGCCTAATCAGCCGGAGGTGATAAAAGGCTGCCTTGGCAGTGGCTGCTACCTGGGCCTCCATTGACAAGGAGGGATCCAGGAGCACACCCAAACTCCTGACCCTCGGCACTGGCACCAAAGGCGCCCCACCAAAGGACGGTAGTGGGAGCCCCACCCCCGACCCGGTCCGACCCAGACACAGGACCTCCATCTTCAATGGATTCAATTTCAGGCGACTCAGCCTAAGCCAGTCCGCAACCTCCTGAAGCGCCCGACCCAGGTCATCTGGGCTAGAGTCGGACTGGCCACCCAACAACAGATAGAGCTGGGTGTCATCTGCATATTGATGACACCCTAGCCCATGCCTCTGGGAAATCTGAGCAAGGGGGCGCATATAGATGTTAAATAACATCGGGGACAGGACCGCCCCTTGAGGAACACCACATACCAGTGGGTGCCTCTGGGAGGCCTGTTCCCCGAGCGCCACCCTCTGTCCCCGATCCTGGAGAAAAGAGGCAAGCCATTGTAAAGCCAGCCCCTGTATCCCCATATCGGCAAGGCATGGCAGGCTTTTATAAGCCACGAGGGGCACAGATCAAGGCTACACGAGGTTGGGCGTACAGTTAAGAGCAACCTGTCGACCTCCTCTAGGCCGAGGGGACTGAAATGATCCAAGATGGAACCTGAAGACATGCATGGAGCCTCAAGTTCACCCACTGTCTCAACTGTGGCCGGGAGATCACGGCGGAGTAGCAAGATTTTATCTGCAAAATAGCTCGCAAATGCCTCACAGCCAATTTCCAATTCCCTAACATTTGGTGTGCTCTGTGGCAACTCGGTTAAAGTCCTGATAGTTCTAAATAATTGTGCCGGGCAAGAGCTTGCAGATGCAACCTCGGCCACATAGAACTATCTCTTAGCGGCCTTGATTGCCATCTCATAGGATCTCATAAACGTCCTATATGATGCTCTTGATGCTCCGTCGCGAGATCGCCGCCACCATCTCTCTAGCCGTCTGAGTCCTCGCTTCATCTGCCTCAGCTCCTCTGTGAACCAGGGAGCTAGCTTAGACTGAGGGCGCAGAGGGCATCAGGGAGCGATCTCATCGATGGCCGCCGAAAGCCGGACATGCCAGTCATCGACCAGCTCATCTAATGAGTCACCGGGAGGCATGGGATCCCACAGTGCCATCAGAAACCACTGAGGGTCCATCAGGCTCCACGGGCGAGCTAAAATCCGCTCGCCGCCCAAATGGAGTTGGGGAGACACCAACAGACGGGCCTTCAGGGCATAGTGGTCAGACCATGGCACTGCCACAGCAGTCAACTGATCCACCGTAACCCCCACCGCGAAGATCAGGTCGAGCATGTGCCCGGCCCGGTGCGTAGGAGCCTTTACAAATTGGGTAAGCCCTAGTGCCGCCATGGAAGACACCAGATCCCTCGCCGGGATAGAGGCCGCATCGTCAGTGTGGACATTGAAGTCCCCCAAGACTATCAGCCTTGGGTACTCCAAGGCCCAGCCCGACACCGCCTCCACCAGCGAGGACAGGCTATTGGCTGGTGCGTTGGGCGGCTGGTACACCAGCCAGATAGCCAAGCTTTCCCCAGCTTCCCACACCAGGCCCGAACACTCTATGCCCGCGAGCCTCAGCAGCGGGAGTGCCCTGTAGGAGTAAGCCTCCCGAATGAACAGTGCCACTTCTCCTCCCCGGCCCTCAGTCCGTGATTGGTGAAGGACCGAAAACCCAGGCGGAGCTAACTGAGAGAGAGCCACTGTCTCTCCCTCTCGCACCCAGGTCTCGGTCACACACGCCAGGTCCGCCCCTTGTTCAAGCAGGAAATCCTGCAAGGTAGCAGTCTTGTTGTTAATGGACCTGGCGTTGCACAATACTGATGACGGAGTAGGGTTCTTCCCAGCCTCCCTGCCAGCCACTCTCAGGATGGGACACAGGCTGGAAGGAGGCCGAGCTTCTCCATTTCTCCGCCTCTTTCCCTTCACTTCCCGCCTGCTCCTTCCTTAACCTATGGTAGGGTCAGGAAGGGATGGACCGCCTAGTAGGTGTGTTAGTGGGATGTGGTTAGCGCTGCCCACCCTCTAGACCACCTAATAAAAAACCTTGCGCAGAGGCATTCGCTCTCTTGAGCCATCGTCCCCTGTCTGCTTTATTACCCCTTTAGTCCAGCTTGCTGTCCCATACCCTTGCCTCCATCTTTAATCCTCTCTCTCTGGACTCGCGATCCAAGAGAACCACGTGGTCTCGCAGGTTCGAGCCTCGTGTCCCCATAGCCTTTCTATTTTCTCCCCATCCAATTCTTCCATCGTTCAGACAACTCATCTAAGGTAAGGCACTGCTTCCACACCAATGAATTCCTGCTCATGCAAATGTGGTACTTTCTGTCTTTGTTTCTTAGGCCTGTGTGAGTGTGTGAGTGATT
The DNA here is from genome assembly GCA_029233225.1 of Lepidodactylus listeri. Taxonomy (NCBI): domain Eukaryota; kingdom Metazoa; phylum Chordata; class Lepidosauria; order Squamata; family Gekkonidae; genus Lepidodactylus; species Lepidodactylus listeri. Next base: position 44,619,178 of record JARCFY010000006.1, on the reverse strand, counting down.
ACGTTTTTGGTATGCTTGAACTACATTATTAAGTAAACAACATTCAATCGGATATCTGCCTCACGTGCCTCTTTCCATGAGAACTCCCGGGAGGGGTGGGATCCTGGTATAGTTGGCAAGAACCCGTGTATTTCGCCAATTGCTAAACATAAATTAAAGCAATTCGGCTAACACTTCTAGCTGTATATATTGGGGATAATTATATATTACAGAGGGTATAAAACAGAAAATGTTTCTCCCCAACATCCCCTTCATTACAATTTTTTAAGACATTATCTATAAAATACAGTGGTCCTTACTTCTGTTGGGTACTTCTATATTCAACATTTTAAATTTCAAATTTCATATCTTCTATTTTGCAACTATATTATTAGTTACATCATTACTACATATTCAGTATTACACATTTCAACATTTCTACATAGTCACTATAATGTTTAACTCATATCAAAATACGAAGGAAACTATTATATATCTCCTAATAAGAAAATAAAATATGTTTCTCCTTAAAATCCCCTTCCTTATACATTTATATTCAAAACTTATTCTCATTCTTCTTCTGCACTGTAGTACATTTACCTACTGTTTCTCATTCTAAATTTGGCTTCTGCTTACATAATGCATACTACATCTCTCAAATTTTGCAATTGATCTATTTCTCAAATAGGTTTTTAATTTTGCCATTACTGCATAGTCAGCAAGTTTATTTTTCCTTTCTCCTAAGTTTGGACAGACATCTAGTTTCCATTTTGCTGCATAGATAATTCTACCCACTGTCACCATATATTTGAATATCTCTTCCAAAATTTTTGGTAATTTATTAGGCAGTATACCTAATAGTATATTCTTAGCTTCCAAATTTTAATATGTTCTGCATTTTCTGTGTATTTCTTTCTCATATCTTCTTGCTTTTTTACCAGTCCACCACATATGGTAAATAGTCCATCTATGTCTTGACACTTCCAGCATTTTCCTTTGTAGTTTTTGTCAACTTCCTTAATATTCTGTTGGGTTATATACCATCTAAAAGACATTTTGCACCAGTTTTCTCTTATCACCTTGCTGGCTGAATTTCTTTTCTCATAACCACCACCACTGATGCATAGGTATCTGCTTTCTAAAATTCTGTATCCATTTAATCATACTTTTTTCATTTCTTCTTTTTCTGTTTCTAGCTTAAATAATAATTTATATATCCATCATAGTAAATGGTCTTTTTGTTTTATAATCAGGTGTTCGAACTCAGTCACCTCTCTTAGAGCTCCACCTAATGTGTTGATAATGTAGACTTGAAACTGATTGATAATATAGCAACCATTGAATGTTGATTCCTTCATCTCTAATATCTTGCCAGGACTTGATTTTCCCCTGAGCATTTACCATATTGCCGTATGTTAAAAAAAAAAAACCCACACTTTTATTTCTCATGTACTTGTCATAATAAGCTTCTACAGGGGACATGAGTGAAGAATTTGGAAGGCTCAATGAATTCCAGCATGTAAACCATATTCTCAAAGTCCATATGACTTTTTTCTTGTGTTATGATCATTTTAATTGATCTCTTAATCCATAAATAATTGTGTAAACCTTCTTCTAAATCTGCTGATTCAAGTTTTACTATTCTTTGTCTTGGTTCTTTTAATCCAATCCTCAATCCAAACTTGGCTTGCCACTTGGTAATATAATTTTATATTTGGAACTGCTAACCGTCCTCTCTTTTACTCATTTTGTAATATTTTAGAGCTTATTCTTGGTTTCTTGTCCTTCCAAACAAATTTGTTTATCTGTCTTTGCCACTCTATCAGTATTCTTTCTTCTATACGTATAAGTAGTATCTGGATTTTAAAAAAAACATTAGTTTTGGCAGTGCATTCATTTTGATTGCAGAAATTCTTTCCAGCCATGAGATTTTTTATTTTTTCCATCTGGATAAATTTGCTTGTATTAATGTCCAGGTCTTCTGATAATTTTTTTTTAAAAGATTACAGTTTTGCCCAGTATATTTATTCCTAGATATTTAATGGAATTGGTGGCTACTGTACATTCTATACTCTTTAAAATATCTTGTTGTTTTTGCATTTGTTTAATTTATTGGCTCTTAAATCTATATTAGTCTGTTAAAATTCACCCACAGAATGCAAAGAAATAAAAAAGTGAGAGGGTGCTTTTGTCACCCAGTGTGCTGATTCCTCTATGGTTCCCTTCATCAGAAATATATATATACAAGTGGAGACCTGCAAGAAACGTGCAGGATAGTTATCCCATTCCTCACACCTTTGCTTCCTCCCTTCTCCCCCTACCTCTCTCACACTCTTTCTCCCTTCTGCCCCCCCTTTCTTACTCTCTCGCTCTCCTCCATGTATGTTACTTCCTCTCCCTTTCTGACCTGTCATCATTCCCTTTGTTTTTCTGCCTCCCCACCTCATCACTCTTTCTCTCTCTTTCTCCCTCCCACCTCAAATCCCACCCTCCCCAGGCTCCACCTCTCAAATGTCCAGGAATTTCCCAACCTGGAGTTGGCAACCCTATTTCCTTCCCACCCAACAGCCAACCTACCTTTATCTGTCTTCATCTTTCTATCTCCACCCCCCTCCCCTGCAGCCTCTACCTAGGAAAATTACAGCCTTTCTCCACAATGGGGACTAAAGCAGCTTACATTATTATTTCCTCTTTGTTATCTGCACAACAACCCTGTGAGGTTGGTTAGGCTGAAAGTATGTGACTGGTCCAAAATCTCCCAGTCAGCTTCCACTGCAAGATGGGGATCTGAACCTGGGTCTCGCAGATCCCAGTCTGAAGCTCGAACTGTTGCACCACAATGGCTTTCATACGGTGGCTGCTGATGAACTGTAGCAAAACAGCTGGGCCTAATTAAGTCATGCAAATCAGGTGGTATCAAGTCACACAGAGGGTGCTGCCTAGGGATGCCAGCCTCCAGATGGGACCTGGGGATCCCCTGGAGTTACTACTCATCTCCAGACTACAGAGATAACTTTTCATGGAGAAAATGGATGCTTTGGAGGGGGAAGTTTATGGCATTGTACCTCACTGAGGTCCCTGTCCTCCCCAGGGTCCACCCCCAAATCTCCAGGAGTTTCCCAGCCTGGCTCTGGATCCACAGCTGGTGGCTGGGAGGATACTTGGCAACCCTAGACTGTGGCCAGTAAAATCCCTGCCTTTGACTGACAGAAACAGTTGGAACCTCCCCCCCTCCCCCGAACATTCTAATCTCCTCACAGTTGATGCCTGGAGCTGAGGCCATTTCAAAAGGTATTTTGGGGGATTCTATGGTCCCTGAAGGTTTTTTTTTTACTTTTTGGATTTTTCTGCACACGGTGGGAGTGCCCCCTGTGTGTAGGAAAACCTCTCCCCCCCCCAAGGGCCCCCTAGCTCTGATTTAGATATCCGCACAGGGGGGCCCCCCTTCGCTATTAGATATATAGATATATAAATTAATCTAGATCCCAAAGTCTTCTAAGTTGTTTTTATGTGTTGGCAATTGTCAAGGATGGTACTCTAGGAAATAATATATAGGATAAAAAAGTAAACCATATCTTCCTGTAGGGCCATCTATTTGACGAATCTGCCAGACTATGTGTTGCTCAATTTTTGCTGCATCACGCCAGACCCGAAGTTCTGATCCTTTTAAATAAACAGTTTTCATCAGAAAAAGGGGGGAGGATAACAAATTGTTTAGTCCGCAGAAAGGATAATTCACAGATATGTGCAGTAAGATAAAGTATATCCATAAGATGAGAGTGCAGATTGTTATAGTTACCTCTGCTTCAGATATTTCTGCTCTGTTTTAAGTTGGAGCTTTCATGAAAGAAGTAGTTAAATTAAACACCGTTCAATAGTTTATCTCTGCACTGTCATAAATCTCTTGTTGGTTCTCTGTAATTTGTAGTCCATAAATTTTCAGAAATTCGTGTACTGGTGAAGTCAAACACCGCTGGCAGTCTTCCAGTCTTCCAAAAGAAGTTATTGTTCCAGGGTGGAACTTTAAAAATGAGCCAGATCACAGATTTATAAAAAAGAGGGAAAAGAAAAAGTGGTGGGTCAACCTTTGCCGGCAAAAGCCCACTTATTCTCTAGTAACCTTGATGAATTTAAATGAAATACTATGTTATTTTATGTATCTGCTGTTTATAATTGTTTTAATTGTATTTATGTGAATTTTGTGTAAGCCACCCTGACCCAGGAGGGCAGGGTATAAATTGAAATAAATAAATAAATAAAATGATCTTTTATTATCATTATTCTCAATAATAATAATAATAATAATAATAATAATAATAAAGAATAATGGAAAAATAAAATTCTATTGCAAAAATAAATAAATAAAATGATCTGATTTGTTGGATGCACTGATAGAAGACTGACATAGCCGTCTTTCTGAAGCCACTGACCAAATTACCCCTGATGTCCTTTTTGCCCCCATTCCAAATTAGCACCATAGTATTGTAGCCCAGAGATTCTGCCTTCACCCTACAGTAGCCCCAACAGGGGCACCCCACTTTCTAATCTGAACCGAAGACCCACAAACCCAGACCAAGGAAGGCACTCCTGGTTCTGAAACAGAGCAAACCATAACTCTGCAAAAATGTATTTCATACTCAGGTTTCACACAAGGCAGACCTCCAAGGCCACATCCAACTTCCCCTTCCATCCCAGGAGAGGTATGCACACAAAACAATGAGTTCCACCAGGTAGGTATCTGCATTTATAAAGGCTATTCAGTTGCCACTCTTGAAAAAAACCTGCCTTTGGATCCTACTGATCTATCCAGCTACCACTCAGTATCAGATCTTTTGTACCTGGGTAAGGTAATTGAGAGAACAGCAACAGAACAGATCCAGGTTTTCCTAGAGGACACATCAGCCCTGGATCCATTCCATTCTGGCTTTTTGCCTGACCTTGGGATGGAAATGGTGCTGGTCGCACTCATGGACAATCTCCACCGACAGCTGGATCGAAGCGGTTCTGTACTGCTATTACTTCTTGATCTGAAGGCAGCATTTGATACAGTTGGCCCACCACCTTGTCTATATGGGGATTCATGAGATGGCCTTCAAATGGCTTCCCTCATTTCTCCAAAATTAGGGACAGAGGGTGGCACTGGGAGAAAGAGTTTTATCATGATATCTTGGGTGTGTGGTGATCTCCAAGGGGCAATCCTTACTCCAATGCTATTTAACATCTATATGTGCTCCCTCACCCATCTGGTATGGAGTTTCAGGTTGGGCTGTCTTCACTATGCAGATGACACCCAGCTGTATCTGTTGATGGGTGGCCAGCCAGATGTCACCCCAGAAATTTTGGCTGAGTGTTTGTATACTGTAGTTGGATGATTGAAACAGAGCCAGCTGAAATTAAATTCATCCAAGACTGACGTTCTGTGCCTGGGCAAGGGACATTTGGGTGCCAGCTCCTTGCCCCTGATAATGTGCCTTTAACACCAGCACTGATGGTTAAGCATTTGATTCTGGAAGCTTCCCTTTCGATGGAGGACCAGATCACAAATGTGGCTAGATTGGTGTTTCTCCATCTCCACCAGGTTAGGCAATTGGTTCCCTTCCTGTCTCACCCTGACTTAGCCACAATGATCCATGCAACAGTCACCTCCAGAATAGATTACTGTAACTCACTCTATGCAGGGCTACTCTTGAGGCTGACCTAGAAACTCCAACTGGTCTGGAACACGGTGGTATGTATTCTTATGGGGATTCCAGTTAAAACCCATATCCAATCAATGCTCTGCCAGCTGCACTGGCTCCAGGTTGAATACTGGATCAAGTTCAAGGTTTTTATATTAATCTTAAAAGCCCTAAACGGACTATGACCAATGTATCTCCAAGCTTCTCTCTCCTGGTATACCCTCCGAAGAGCTCTATGCTCAGTGGATAACAACTTACTGGTGAACCCCAACCCGAAGAGTATCTGAGTGTCCTAAACCAGAGCCAGGGCTTTTTCAACTGGTGGAACTCTCTGTCAAGTAAGACCCAGGCCTTTTGGGATCTGATGCAGTTCTGCAGAGCCTGTAAGATGGAGATGTTCCACCAGGCCTAAGGTTGAGGACAGCAATGCCGGGCTGACTTCCTTCCCTATCCCTGGTTCCTGTTTTCCCCTTCTTCCCTATTGTTATTTCCTTATTTACAAAACTGTATGATATCCACTCCTCCTTTTAGATGAGGGGCATTCTGCTGTATTTTTCTTTTATGTGCCATCTTATTAGTGCAACTATTATAGTATGAGTTGTTTTGATACTTGTTTTAATGGTTTTAATCTATTAATTCTGTTGTAACCTGCTCTGAGCCCTGTTGCACATGTGTACTGTACATCTAATATTTAAATAAATAAAAATGTTATCAGAACCCAAATGGAGCCTTAGTAAATCAGCTTCCTTCCATGGATTCACCTGTCAGCTGGATCTCCCCCACAGGAGGAGAAGTGAAGATAGAGGAATAAATTCTCTATATCCTGGTGTAATATACCTATGGTGAGATAAGCCTGGAGCCTTTAAGAATGCTCCTGTTCTGGTCACCATTTCCCCAGAAGTCCAGTTTTTATGAACAAGCTGATTCTCCCTAGTTGCTATGGCAAGATACTCTGTTGGCTGTGTCATAGAAGAACTAACTGGCCATCTGTTAGTTGGACAAACCTGTCAGTCTCTATGCAGAAAAATAAATTGACATAAATCGGACATTAAAAATTACAATGTTTAGAAGCTAGCAGAACATTTTAACCTGGCCTTAATGACACTGATTTAAATGTCAACTTCACAAATGGGATCCATTGTCAGGAGGGGAGGGGGACCCTCCTGTCGATGCACGTACAGGGTGAGGGATCAGCGAGCACCCCTCCCCTCTTGGATACCTGGCTGGAGGCATTCCCCTACGAGGAGGACTCATCTACAGAGGCAGCCGAGGAGACCCACCCCTGCAATCCTGAATTGCTTGGCAGATCCGCAGCGGCCCAGCCCAGAGGGGTGGAGGGTGAGGCAGATGGGAAACCAGCCAGGTGTGGAAAGGATGCCCTTTCCCAGCTAAGAGCAAAGCTTGAGAGGGTTAATCAGGGAGGAGGGATGGCTGAAAGCAATGAGGGAATAAAAGAGAGGCGTGAGAGAGACCTGGGAGTATGAGCCAAGAAACCTATATGTGAGGCAGACGGAGTGATGATGGGAGAAACCCTATGACCCGGGGGCAGAGAGACAGAGACAGAGAGATGAAGCAAGGGTGACTCCCTAAACTCCAGAAACCTGAGGCTGTGATGCAACAGCCCCTTAGAGCTCCAGGTCTGAGGTCTCTTCTCTGCCTCCACAACCTTCCTTTGGAGCTGGACTGCCAGCCCTTCCCAGTTAAAGGAGATGGCCCCTAGGACCCACAAGCCAGGGACTTTCCACATCCATCTTGAGATTGTTGGATTAGAATTCATTCACAAACTTAAGAAAATGTATTAAATATAATAGAATTAACAGGTTCTCTGGATTTCAAGGACAATATAACTGCTAATGGCTTCCATATCCCACCCCTTACAGCTAATTTGTTCCAATATCTAATTTCATCCAGCATTATATCTGACTAGGAATAAGGCCTGTTGTGGAAATAAATACCATGGGCTCTAGAAAGAGGCTCTGGGAGAGTTCCCCGGCCTTGATAACTCAGTGTCAATTTGCTGTATAAATAAACAGAGCCCACCATTTTCTCCAGAGGAACTGACCTCTGCTACCTGAAGAGCAGTTGTAATTTTGTGTGATCTTCACCCCTCACATGGAGATTGGCAACAGTGGCAACATTGTACCTGTCTGAGGTCCCACTTCTTCTCAAACCCCACTCTCTCCAGGCTCCACATCTCAAATCTCCAGAAATTTCCCAACCTGGAGTTGGCAACCCTATCTCCTTCCCAGCCAACCATCAACCTACCTTTATCTGCCCCTCTGACTTCAGCTTTCCATCTCCTCCCCCTCCCTCCTAGAGAGTAGTTGTAATTCTAAGTGATCTCCAGATCCCACCTGGAGATTGGCAATAAGGTTCCCCAGGAGGAAATGGCTGGTTTGGAGGGTGAGGTTTATGGCATTGTACCTGTCTGAGGTCCCACCCTCCTCAAACCTTACCATCTCCAGGCTCCTACCCTCAAATTTCCAGGAATGTCCCACCTGGAGTTGGCAATCCTGTCAGGACTGCCCCCAATGAGTTTTCTCCCAAAGGCCAAAATAAGTGTAGAAGGAGCCTTTTACTGACAGAACCAAGCTTGGTTGCCTAGCAACAGGCAGTGAGGGGAAAGTAGGGTTGCCACCTCTGAGTAGGGAAATACCTGGAGATTTGGGGTGTGTGGATTCTGTGGAGGGCAGCATTTGGGGGCAGTGGCAGAAGGACTCAGCAAGGTATAATGCCATAGGGTCTACCCTCCAAAGCAGCCATTTTCTCCAGGGGAACTGATCTCTGTCATCTGGAGATCAATTGTAACAGCAGGAGATTTCCAGGTCCCACCTGGAGACTGGCAATCTTAGGGGGAATCAGCCATTCCTGTTTTCTGTGTGTCTGGCCCTATCCTCTATTTCGGCTTGTGTGAGTATCCACTGGCTTCTTCTTCTTCTTTTGATAACTTGGGCTGGTTCCCCCCACCCCTGCCTCTGCTACGCTGACAGCTGTTTACTCGGTGGGTTTTTTCCCGTTCTGGAAAGTGCTGCCTTAGCAAACTTTGCTTGGAGGCTAAAGATGGTGGGTTTTGTCCCCTGAGGGAATCAATTGTCTTCTGGCAAGGAGAGCAAAGAAAAATAGCTGTGTTCACTGGAGTGAAGCAACCGTCTTCTGAGGAAAGTTTTGGCAGGCACCGCTTCTGTGGGCAGGACTCAGGCAACACAGCCAGTGGATAGGGACAGCTTCTTACTAACACATAATGGAGCCAAATGATTTAGGAGCATGTGGAATGTTCAAAAAGTGCCACCCCACTACTTAATTATATATGAGAGATGTACATTCTACTCTGCTATTATTTGTTGGAAATATCCTACACCAAGGTGAACTGATTTCTCTTTTTTGATTTGATTTAGTTTCATACCAGCCAGACTTTGTATATTTCCCACCCCTAGGTATTTAACCAAGGCAAGTGAGAAGCAGAGGTGGTTTGCCATTGCCTTCCTCTGCAGAGCCTTCCTTGGTGGTGTCCAGGGGTCCTTTCCTAAAAAAAGAGGTGCAGGAGCTCATTAGCATAACTTATTTGCATATGCCACACACCCTGACGTTACCGGAAGTGTCAAAAGGCCACATATCCCTGACGTCATGGGCAGTGTGTCAGAAGGCAAGAAGGGAGGAAGTGAGGGAGGGGGAAGGAAGGAAGGAAAGGAACAGGAAGGAAGGAAGGTAGGTAGGTAGGTGGGGGAGAGAGAGAGAAGAAAGAAAGAAAGAAAGAAAGAAAGAAAAAAGAAAGAAAGAAAGAAAGAAAGAAAGGGAGGAAGGGAGGGAGGGAGAAAGGAAGGGAGGGAGAAAGGAAGGAAGGAAGGAGGGAGGAAGGAAGGGGGGAGGAAGAAAGAAAGAAAGGAACAGTAAGGTAGGTAGGTAGTTGGGGGGAGAGAGAGAGAAGAAAGGAAGGAAGGAAGGAAGGGGGAGAGAGGGAGGAAGGGGGGAAGGAAGGAACAGGAAGGTAGGTAGGTAGGTGGGGGGGAGAGAGAGAAGAAAGGAAGGAAGGGGGGAAGGAGGAAGGGAAAGGGGAAGGAAGAAGGAAAGGAAGGAACAGGAAGGTAGGTAGGTAGGTGGGGGAGAGAGAGAGAAGGAAGGAAGGGAGGGAGGGAGGGGAGCGCTTCTCCCCTCACTGGGGCTGGCGTTTACCTCCCTCCCCCTCCCTTGCTTGGGCCTGAGTGGCATTAAGCCACTTAGGCCCAGCTTCTCCCTCCCTTGCGCCCTAGGAACAGGTGAGTGGGGGAGGGAGGAGGCTTCAGTGAGTGGGGGAGGCAAGGGGATGCTCCCCGGGCCACCAGCGCTTGCCGCGCGGCCTGGGATGGATTTGCTGGGGGGGGAGACAAGGGGCTTTTCCCGGGCCGCGCAGCAAGCGCCGCTGGCCCGGGGAGGATCTGCTGGGGGGGGAGGCAAGGGGATGCTCCCGGGCCAGCGGCGCTTGCTGCGTGGCCTGGGATACATCTGCTGGGGGGGGAGGCAAGGGCTTTTTCCGGGCCGCGCGGCAAGCGCTGCCGGCCCGGGAAGGATCTGCTGGGGGGGAGGCAAGTGGCTTCTCCCGGGCCAGCGGTGCTTGCCGCGCGGCCCGGGATGGATTTGCTGGGGGGGGGAGGCAAGGGCTTCTCCCGGGCTGGCGGCGCTTGCCGCGCGGCCCAGAATGCATCTGCTGGGGGGGAGGCAAGGGCTTCTCCTGGGTGGCACAGCAAGCACCTGCCCAGGAGGATCTGCTGGGGGGGGAGGCAAGGGGCTTTTCCCAGGCTGCGCGGCAAGGGCCGCCGGCCCGGGAGGATCTGCTGGGGGGGAGGCAAGGGGCTTCTCCCAGGCCTCGCGGCAAGCGCCGCCGGCCCGGGAAGGATCTGAAGGGGGGGGAGGCAAGGGGCGCGCGGCCGGAACGGTCTACTGGGGAGGGCGGAAAGGGCCTTCTCCCCAGGCCAGCTGCGGGGCCCGGGAAGGGTGAGCGGGAGACGAGGCTTTCTTCCGGCTTCGTGCCAAAGCGCGGGCCGGGAAAGCGAGCTGGGGGGCGGGGCTTTGTCATGTGCCCGCCCCCCGGCGTCTTCTCTCCCGGAGCAGCGCTCCGGCGCGCCCCGGCCCCAATGGAGCCCTGGTGGTGTCTCTTCTAAGTATTGGCCCTGCTTAGCTTCTGAGATCTGACAAGATCTCATTGGCCCTTCTTCTGTCCACAGACAGACTGTATTAAGAGTGACAGAATTAGCTGAGACTTGTGAGCAGAATGTTGTGCTGATGGCAACAGCTTGCTATAACAAATGGTGGTGGAAAGTGTAATCAAGTCACAGCCAATGTATGGCAACCCCATAGAGTTTTCAAGGAGTTTTCAACCCTGATTAGTTTCATTATACAATGTAGGTACTTTGAAAGACTAACAGGCAAAGGCAGTACATTTTTTCTATTTTTGATGCAGCAGTGGAGTAGTTTTCACACATTGTTAGGCCAATATGAGGGAGGAGGACCAGAGTCTTGAAGTCAGTCCAGTTCTCAGCTCATGATGAGCCTTCCTGAGCCAAGATTTAACTCAGTCTAACTGGCCTCATAACCAACTGGAGCTTACCCAAGGCCAGTGGTCTACAATCCACAAATCAGGACCCCAGGGTGGTCATGGAGCACCATCTACTGGTTCATAAGCATCTGCAGAACCATCACATTTTTGGCATCTTCTGAGAAGGACTTGCTCAGTTGTAGAGAATGAGGGTGCCACACTTCCTAAACATATGGTGAGAAGAGCATCTGGACAGTGAGGTGAGGTCACTGAGCAGCAGAGCAGATTCTTCCCTGTCTCTGACTCTTGGCTTATAATTCACTATAGTGTACTTCGTAATGCTCACCTTCTGCTTCCTCTCCCCTGGCTATTTTAGTCTGCTGCACAAGATTCTGGCTTTGACACAAGTGAAGTCATAACTCTAGCACTCAGTTACTGTGATATCACAGAACTTCCTCTCACACAGGCTCCTGTCACTTTCCTACAGCTTAGTGACTGCCGCTCTGCTACCTGGAGTTGAAGGTGGACTGTTGGGCTGAAGTTCACTCGACTAACAGCGAAAATTTCTCAATTTCTGGCTCCCACACCTACATCAGTTCAAAAGATGCCAGGGATCAGGGTAAAGAAATAATAGAGCCAAAGTAGATGAAATCCTGGAAGCCCATGACTGAAGTAAAACAGCAGCCAAGAGGGCTCTGATTTGGACTGAGGCAATAGCATGTGAACAGAGAGCTTTTGCCAAGGATTTCAGATAAGGAAATAAAGAGAAGGAATGGAGCCCCAAATGATCATCTGTGCCATTTTCTTGATAAAACCCAGTTGTCTATTAAGGAAACAAGGAGTCATTTAATAGAAAAAGAGGTGCAGGAGCTCATTAGCATAAGTCATTAGCATACCTTATTTGCATATGCTAAACCACCTGACATCACTGGACGTATGTCGGAAGGAAGGAAGGAAGGAAGGAAGGAAGGAAGGAAGGAAGGAAGGAAGGAAGGAAGAAAGAAAGAAAGAAAGAAAGAAAGAAAGAAAGAAAGAAAGAAAGAAAGAAAGAAAGAAAGAAATGGCAGAGAGGGGACAGTTTCTAATTGAAGCCTCAGAAATACCACTATTCTGGGAGTATAGCTTCAGTGGTGGCTGAAGCCTTCAGAAGGTGGTTGGAGGAACAAGGACCCTTCCAGGGGATGGGGTCATTTTGCTGCAGCCATGACACAAGCAGGCATTCCCCCGTGGGGGGGGGCACCAATTCCCAGAGCTGAGCTCCCCTGAGCTCCTGCTCGAAATTACTCCTGAAGGAAAGTAGAATTCCTTGCATATTTCAACTGACAGGTCAAGTACTAACTTCAAGAAGCATTCTGCGGACAAGAAATAGGAACACAGTTTAAATCCCTGTCTCCCACAATCCTAACTGGAATCAGGAGATCCACGGCTACTAATCAGCAGTACAAAAAACACAATAGAATCCAGTCATAGGTCTTCCAGTGTGTAGTTTGGCCCTTTGAAAAACAACAACTGTGGTTTGAATTGCTCCTGTTCTTCCAATAATGAAAAAGTCAGGAGAGGGTCACCTTTGTCCACAAAAAGGCCAGGGTGGTGATTATGGGATCTACATAGAGAAAAGGCACATACATTAGAAGCTTTAATAAAGAGGCAAATTAGGTGACTGGATCCAACCCTATGTCTGAGGCAGCAAAAAAAGAAAGGCTACTATACAGTAGCCTTGCATCAGAATTGTGGCTATAGAGGGTGTAATCTAGTACAGGCGCTCTGAAGTTTGCTCTGCACCATCTACAGAAAGAGGTTTCACAGAGCTTAAAATAATAAAGAAATACTTGAGGTCTACTATGTCTCATAAAAGTTTATCAAATCAGGCTACACTCTCTGTAGAAAGTGGCATTTGCAGGACACTGAACTTTATGGTTGTAATATATGGCTTTGTTTTTAGGAAGTCCAAACAGACACAAAGTGTGCAGTTCCGGGGAGAAAAATGTGTGCTTTCCAAACAGCATCTGTGCAGTATAAAAATTCAAGTCATGCAAACATTGTCTGGGCTCCACATGCTTAAGGTACTATTTCTTTCTTCTCTTTATGGTGGAGTTTAGAATATGTGGTTGAAGATTACAATTTCTTAAAAAGCTGGCTCCTGATTGTTCCAGCAGATTGTATAAGAAGAAGGCTGTGAGCAAAGGCCAGCAATATTGCAAATGTGTACCTGCTTTTTCTCTTTTGTCCACAGGTGTTTTTATATATAATGTTCTGTTGTGTACTAGTCACGTAATGGCAACCGCCATGCAGTCAGAGCACATGGCCCGATTCTACCTGAGCTTCAGCCAGGTAGAACAATAGACAGTCGGATCCAAAACGACCACCAATAGCCAGCCTAGGTCTCCCACGGGAGACCTATGAACTACAACTTAAGACTTAAGGCCCTATCAGGACTATGTGCATATGCTAAGCCCCTATCAGGTATTTTGGGTGCGGCCAGAGGTATATAAGGAGGGCCCTGGAGCCCTGGCAGCATGCTTGATCTGACCATCTCCTGAACATGCTGATTCACTTAATAAAGTCTTTGCTATGATCATCCTACAACTTGCCTCCTGACTCCAGTACTTTCCACTGGCGACAAGGATGGGATCCCAATGAGTGACTCAGCAGCTGCGCCGAGCAGTGGAGCCCAGAGCCCCGAGCCGCCGGCTCAGCAAGCCCCAGAGGACATCGCTCACAACCTCGCTCCTGCCTCGGCAAACATGGCTGCTGCAGCGGGAAACATCCCTCCATTTGACACCTCCAAGCCCGAGCACTGGGACGCATGGGTCAGGCAGCTCAAGTTCCTCCTGACCATGCACGGAGTCACCGAGGCCACCCTGAAGAGGGCCTGGCTAATGGGCCACTGCGGCATTGAGACGATGCACATCGCGCAGAATATCATAGCACCCCAAGACCTGCTGGACGTCTCCTACGACGACCTCAAGAAGCTGCTCGGGAACTACTTAGCGCCGAAACCATCCATGTTGGCGTTCCGGGTCCAGTTCCTCAAATGGAAGCAGCAACAGGGGAGAATGCCACCATGTTCCTGGCTGACCTCCGCCGCCTGGCAGTCGGGTGTGAGTTTAAGAATGTGGAGGACAACCTGCTAGGCAGCTTCGTGGCGGGGGTAAGAGAAGCCAAGCTCCGCCGCCGGCTTATCACCACCCCCGAGCCAACCCTCGAGAAGGTGCTGCAGGCTGCCGTCGCATTCGAGATGACCTACAAGGACAAGCAGGCATCCAAGGTCCACCGCATCACCTCCTCCGGGTCCGAGACAGATGAGGACGAAGACATCCACCAGCTACGCCGGTGCATGGAAGGGTGAGTCTTGAGGCCGTGCCCGGCACACTGTGGCCACCGCTGCCTCTGCTTCTTCTAACCCCAGCAGGCCGCCCCCGACGTGCGCTAGCTGCGGGGACCCCCACGAGAGACGCTCCTGCTGTTTCCAAGATGACATTTGCAGAACGTGCGGGAAAACGGGGCACATCGCTAGGGCCTGCCGCTCCTGGAACGCGCGACAGTCCTCCGTGGCCTCCACCACCCACTATGAGGCAGTTGACAGCACCTCTTCGGCCACCCAGGTACTCCAACTGCAAGAGCCCCTCCCCGCAGCAATCCAGGTTGACCTGCAAATCGGGGGGCACCCCCTGCTCCATGGAGGTTGACTCCGGGTCTGCCTACTCCGTAGTCTCAGCGGCCACTTTTAAAAAACTGTTTCCGCAGTGGAGCCCCTGGCTGCGCCGGCTGACTGCCCTCATGCTCCGGGACTTTCAGAAAAACCCGGTCACCATCAAGGGGCTGGCGCAGGTCCAGGTGCAATACCAGGGCATATGCAAATCCCTCGACCTACTAGTGGTGGAGCAGGACCTCAACAGTCTTCTGGGGCGCACTTGGTTCAAGCCCCTGGGGGTGGGCATGACGGGGGTTCACAAAGTAGAGTTAGCAGATTATGACTCAGCCTACGCGGAATTTCTGGCCGTTTTTGACAGCACCCTCGGTTCCTACTGGGGTCCTCCAGTCTCCCTGGACCTGGATCCGGCCCGGTGGCTGGCTTTAGGAAGGTGGAGGCGGAACTAGACAAACTCGTGGCTCAAGGCATGCTGAAGCCAGTTCCCCATGCAAAATGGGAAACCCCTATAGTGACCCCGTTGAAGTCTAATGGGGAGGTCCGCATCTGCGCGGACTACAAATGTACTCTGAATCGGGCATTACAGGACCACTCGTACCCAGTACCAGTGATCAGCCATGTGCTAGTGTCCCTAGCGGGAGCCAAGATCTTTGGGAAGCTGGACTTGGCACAAGCCTATCAACAGCTCCCAGTAGATGAGGCAACCGCGGAAGCTCAAACCATAGCGACACACAAGGGCGCTTTCAAAGTGAAAAGGCTCCAGTTCGGGGTCAGCGTTGCCCCTGGTCTGTTTCAGCAACTAATGGACTCTGTGTTAAAATGCATTTCAGGGGTGAAGCCGTTTTTTGACGACATCCTCATTGCGGCTCCGGACATCGCCACCTTCAAGACACGCTTACAAGCCGTTCTACAGCGTTTCCAAGACGCCGGTCTCAAGGTGCGCAAGGACAAGTGCACCTTGGGAGTACCTTCAGTAACATTCCTGGGGTTCCACATGGACGCACAGGGCATCCACCCCACCAAGGAGAAAGTGAAAGCCATCACGGAGGCGCCGGCCCCAAAAACAAAAGCGGAGCTCCAGGCATTCTTGGGCCTCCTCAATTTCTACCATGCGTTCTTGCCGCACAAGGTGGCGGTCACTGAGCCCCTCCATAGGTTACTGGACACAGGGGCGAAATGGGCTTGGGGGCCGCGGCACGACAGGGCTTTTGCAGCAGTTAAGGACTTGTTGGCATCAAACGCGGTCTTGACACACTTCGACGAGTCCTTGCCGGTGGTCTTTGTGTGTGACACATCTCCATATGGGGTGGGGGCTGTCCTGGGCCATCATCTGCCGAATGGTAGGGAGGTGCCCATGGCCTACTACTCCCGGACACTGTCAAAGGCGGAGCAGAATTACGCCCAAATAGACAAGGAGGCTCTGGCAATCGTGGCAGGGGTAAAAAAATTCCATGGCTACCTCTATGGCTGGGCGTTTATGGTCGCCATGGACCATAAGCCGCTTCTTGGGCTGCTCGCCCCACACCACCAGACGCCCCAGATGCTGTCCCCCTGGGTCCTGCGGTGGTCTATTTTTCTTGCAGGTTACCAATACGACCTCATTCACTGCCCCGGGAAAGCCATGGGCCACGCCGACGCCCTCAGCCGCTTGCCCCTCCTGGACTGCGACCCCGACCCGGCACCTGCGTTCTACGTGGCCCTCCTCGAAGATCTTCCGGATCGCCCGGTACAGGTACCCGACGTGGCCCACCACACGGCGCGGGACTGCGTACTCTCCCGGGTTTCCAACTGGGTGGGGAGGGGGTGGCCCGACCATCCGGGCCAGGAGTTCGCTGCTTTCAGAGCTCGGAAACATGAACTCTCCACCCACAAGGGGTGTTTGCTCTGGGGGTCGTGGGTAGTCATCCCCGAGCCGCTCCGCCCGAGGGTACTAGAAGCCCTCCACAAGGCACACCCCGGAATCGTCCAGATGAAAGCCCTGGCCCACAGCTACGTGTGGTGGCCAGGCATGGACAAGGAGATTGAGGATCGGGTACACAAATGCAGCAAATGCCAAGAGTCGTGGCCCGATCCTCCCCATGCCCCCATCCGGCCCTGGGGGTCAACTGACAAACCATGGTCGCAGCTCCATCTCGATTTCGCTGGGCCGGTCCAGGGGCAGTTGTTCTTTATTGTAGTGGATAGCTACAGTAAGTGGCTGAAGGTAGTCCCGGTGCGGTCTACCTTGACCGAGGCGGCCACCAGAGCCCTGTGGTGCATCTTCACCACCCACGGAGTGCCAGACTCGCTTGTGATGGACAATGGAACGGCCTTCACATCAGGAGAGTTCCAGCGCTTCACAGACCTGTTCGGCATCTGGCACATCCACTCGGCACCGTTCCACCCCACAACCAACGGACAGGCAGAACAGATGGTTTGCACAACCAAAGATGCCATCAAAAGGATGGACACATTGGGAGCTGCAGCTAATCAAATTCCTTTTCAGCCAGCACAACACCCCACACATGGGAATGGGTCGCCGCCCAGCGGAGTTGTTGATGGGCCGGCAACTCGGCACCATACTGGATCGTCTCCACCCCGACTGCACCATCGACGCTGACACAAGGACGGAGCTTCGGCTAGCCGCCCGAGGTTTTGCGCCCGAGGACCCCATCTATGCCTGGAACTATGCCCAGGGCGGATCCCGGCATGGATCATCCAAGCAACTGGCCCACTCTCATACGAGGTTGGGACGGAAGGAAGAGCAACCTGGCGGCACCACATCGATCAGCTTCGGCAGCACACTCCTGACCACATACCAAGTGTTCCTGAGTCAGCACCTCCCACGGAGCCATCACTAACCCAGCTACAGGACCCTGATCCGGAGGACAAAACCTCAGAATCCCTACCGGAGGAGCAGCCCGTGGATGGAGCGCCGGCCGAGCCACGGCCCAGCGCTCCCGAAAGCAACCAAGAGGGCACCCCAATCCCAGGGCCTGCCGAGGCTTCGCGACCCGCGACGCCCTGGTGCTCGGGTTGTGAACGTCGCCAGCCAGAGTACCTTCAGGACTATGTCTGCCGAGTGGGACCGAACTATGGGGGGAGGGGTGTCAATCAATCTATTTATTACGGTCCTAGACCAGCAAGTGGCACAATAAAAACAAGTAAGTAACAGATAAAAGAGCAATTAAAATTATAAAGCATAATAGCATCTAAGATTATAAAAAGGATTCTAAAAATTTAAAATGTCGGAGGTTATGGGGGGAGGGGTGTTGTGTACTAGTCACGTAATGGCAACCGCCATGCAGTCAGAGCACATGGCCCGATTCTACCTGAGCTTCAGCCAGGTAGAACAGTAGACAGTCGGATCCAAAACGACCACCAATAGCCAGCCTACGTCTTCCGCGGGAGACCTATGAACTACAATTTAAGACTTAAGGCCCTATCAGGACTATGCGCATATGCTAAGCCCCTATCAGGTATTTTGGGTGCGGCCAGAGGTGTGGCTCCAGCCAGCATATAATGAGGGCCCTGGAGCCCTGGCAGCATGCTTGATCTGACCATCTCCTGAACATGCTGATTCACTTAATAAAGTCTTTGCTATGATCATCCTACAACTTAACTCCCGACTCCAGTACTTTCCATGTTCCAAATAGAGATGGGCACAAACTGGAAAAATGTGGTTCATGTCGGTTCATGGATCATAGCCAAACCACAAAATGAACCACAAACCAAACCGGGAGGTTCATTCATGAAACAAACTGGTTTGTGGTTCATGATCCTACAAACCCCATTGAAAGAGACTGCCGTTTCTTTAAACGGGGTTTGCAGAAAGCCCCAAAAAACAGCTGAGCAGTGGAGAGCCGCCTGCTTCTCGCCATTCAGCTGTTTCGGGCTATCCTGTTCAGTCTCTTTAGTTTAAAGGGAGTACACAAGGAAGCCTGAAAAACAGCTGAGCACCAGGGAGCACCCGCTCCCTCCCACTCAGCTGTTTTGGGCTGTCTTGTGTAGTCCCTTTAAACTCCCTGTTGCTCAGTTGTCTTTCAGGTTTTCTTTTTTTCCATTTCAAAGATATTTTATTGAAAAAGTCATAATACAATCACCTAGGTTGTAACTAAGTATCAAAAATCTTTAAGGCAAAGAATCTATAGCCACTGTAGAATATAAAAGTCAGAAGGTATTGCCTGTTAACATGAAGTTTTCTGGCAAGCCATTTTGGCAGGAGCAAGATACAATAAAACAAACGAACAAACAAACAAACAAAATTTTTCAGGCTTTCTTGTTCACTTCTTTTAAACTTTAAAGGGACTGTACAAGACAGCCCCAAACAGCTGAGTGGCAGAGAGCACTGAGCTGTTTCTGTTCCATCTACAAACTGCCAGGAACCACCACAAACTGCTTTAAAAGTTCATGGAAGCTCATGACAGTAGATCTGTCATGAACTTTGATTCCCAAACCAAGAACAGGGCAAAATTCATGTTGAATTTTGCTTTATGATTCAGTTCATGCCCATCCCTAGTTCCAAATCAAATTCCGTTGGAGTTCATGATACCACTTGTGTAAATACAAGACTCTTCTGCATTAATGCTGTCACATTCCCAGTTCTTTTGTAATTTTATTTTTCAATTTGTAATTTTTTGTAATTTTTATTTTTCAAACACATATAAAACATACAAACACACAAACATAAAAGAATTGGAGGGTAATATATCAGATAATATCTCTAAAATATTTCCTTATATCATCTAGCTATTAGTTTCTATACAGATGTTGACCTAAGAAAAGGTTAGCCAAGTAGTCTACAAAATGTTAACAATAGTTAAGCGACTCAAAATGTAGTCAGAGAGTATATAGTTCAGTTCATGTAATCTTCTAGCCATGTATAAAATCTGGACCATGTATTATAAAATTTCTCTTCCTGTAATCCTTTCAAAAACAAGGTCAATTTATCCATTTCTGCAGTTTCCAGTATTTTACTTATGATTTCTTCTTTAGAAGGTATTTCATCTTTTTGCCAATATTTTGCATACAATATGCTCACAACTGTTAATACATATATAATCAAATAAAAATCTTCTTTCTTACACTTTTCTGGTCTTACATTCAATACGAATAGCTCTGAAGTAAAAGGTATGGTATCTTTCAGCATTTTTCATGAATCCAGGCCCAATTGATAACAGTTGACTAGTCCTTGTTCACTTGTTGATTCATTTGCATTTTCATGGATAGTTTTCTTCCAGCACAGGGACTGTTTGGGGAGGGTGGAGGTGAATGGAGGGGAATAGCTTGCCATCAGGTGTACTCTGCCATGTTTGACAGATAGCTTTTGATTTCAAAATATGGTTCTCTTAATGGCTTAGGCAATATCAGTAGTTGAAAACAGATTGACAAAAATACTTGCACATTTAAGAAGTTTTGCAGCAGTTAGGGTGCACTTCCACATCAAGCTCAGCTGCTCTGAACCCCTCCTGTTTACCTACTTAGGCCCAATCTGCATTTGCTATGTAAAGCTGTTCTGTGCTGCTGTGGTGCTGGCTTCCCATTTGGCTCAGTATAAAGCTCTCCTCTGTCTGCATCAGGACGCAAGTTGTTTAGGGAGAATGTGAGAGAGGGGGTGGGCATGCTTCCAACACCCTCGCACACACTATGATCACAGAAAAATGTTCCCTGGCTGCTTTTAAACGCAGACTGGATTTTCAGCTAACTTGTTTCCTTTGTGACAATTTGTGTACCTCCTTAGAAAAGATGGGGGGAGGAATTCGGCTCCAGTTGTCTGCTTTTTGCTCAGAGAGGTTCGAGGGTGGGGAGGAGCAATTGTAGCACCTTAAAACCAAATCCAGATAAGGCAATGAGACACCATAGTGACCTTGGAGTCACCAGTAAATGGCAGTAAAATGATGCAGACAGCCAATGCTGAGATTAAACAATAGGAGAGTGGATGCGGCATGAAATGCAGACAGAAATTTGTGAGATGATGTGAGATTGTTAGCACAATGGTGGGAAATACCAATGCACATTGGACCTTATTTATCACCAGTCCTGGGAGAGCCTGTCTGCTAGTCTCGGTCTTAGCTTTGTAGCAGACAATGTCTTCCCTACAAGGACCCAAACATATATCCTTTTTTACCCTTGGAGATACAGGAAAAGTGGAAGTGAAGGCTTAATGAGTGGAGATAATCCTTGCCTATAAAGGCACAGTGAAGAAGAAGTGAGGGAAGGGAATACTGACAGGGTGAGTCAAACAAGCCTTGTGGAATATCGATCAGAACAGCAACAGAAGTGTTTGTATTGGTCAATGACAGGGCTATTTTTGGGCAGGAATGCACAGGAACGGAGTTTTGGCTGGCATCTGAGTTGGCCGCGCCTACAGCCTCCCCCCCCCCCCGGGTTCCCAAAGTGCCTTGCAAGCCATGGGGCACCTGGGGAAGCCAAGCCAATCCAGGGAGGGAAGGCAGTTTAAACTGCCTCCCCTCCTCGGGTTCCCCATGCACCCCACAAGCTGCGGGGCAACTGGGGAAGCTGATCCTGGGAGGGAGCTGCACTGTCAGGGGTGTGGTCTACCATACTAATGAGTTCCTGCTGGGCTTTTTCTACAAAAAAAGCCCTGGTCGACTAATATATAGATGCCTAGGCTGAGTGAATGGGTGTAGGCAAGTCTAGACTAACTGGGTCCTTATTACTACATTTACTTCCTGCACAAGGAGGTGTTTTCTGTTTGGACAGGAGGCCTTCCTCTGCTGCAAGGATGCTCAGGTGAGGATAGGGTTGCCAGTTCCAGGAGGGATATTCCTGGAAATCTGAAGGTAGAGCCTGGGGAGAGAGGAGCTTGGGGAGGGAACTCAGCAGAGATTTTATGCCATAAAGTCCACCCTTTTCTCCAGGGGAACTTTTTTCTGGAGATCAGTCAAAATTCTTGGAGAATTCCAGGCTAGTACTGCCAGGTCCTCCTGTCATTGCTGGCTCTTCTCACCACCAGTCAGCTGGGTAATGTCAGGGAAAAAATTGTGCCAGTGCCATTGCATCACTTCCAGTATGACCCAGAAGTGATGTCACTGGGTACTGTATATGAGCCATCCCCTTACCAAGCCTGTGAGTGTATTTGCTGTAGCATTTGACATTATTCAAAAATGCCTCCTGCCTCCTACAATTCTCATTCACAGGGAAGGTGTACACAGAGCTGCATTTACTCTGATTGGCTCTCTTACCCCAGTCAGGGTCCCCATATTAGTCTTTAGGGTTTTTTAAGAGAGCTGAGATACAACAAATTTGGTTGCTTTTGGTGTAAAACTTTTTCAGCTGTGGGTGTTATATATGCACTGCATCTCTCCTTAATGTACCAACTAGAATAAAATGCCAGTGAATGCTGTATTAGTGTAGCTCCTGTAGATAACTATTCTGGCACAGGGTTTCTTTTATATTCCTCTAAACTTACTAGTAAACCTTCTTTTTTGCCATCAAGTCTCAGCTGACTTACAGCCATTTTGTAGGGTTTTCAAGGCAGAAGACATTCAGAGATGGTTTGCTAATGCCTGCCTCTGAGTAGTGACTCTGGTATTTCTTGGTGGTCTCCCATCCAAATATTGATCAAGGCAGACCCTGCTTAGCTTCTGTGATCAGATGAGATCAAGCTAGCCTGGGCAATCAAGCTCCCAACAGTAAACCCTTTAGGGCGGAGCTATTTAAAAATACTGTTATTTCAAAACAACCAGCATTCGCTATTTTTTTCCTTGCTGGATTGTAGAGAACCCTTGTGCATTCTGTTTAAGATGTTGTTGTTTTTAACTTCTGACACAGGTTAGACTCAGGTTCTACTAAATGGAAGACTCATCACAGACTCATTCCAGTTTATATACAGGACTCTTTGCAAATGACCTTCCCAATACTCACAACCTGTCTAATGAAACTGAGTGCCAAAGAAAAGTGTAAAAGCCCTTAAATGCCACATCTAGACAGTGGGAGTTCCTAGAATTTTTTAGAATGCTTATTTACCTGATCATTAGTGCATTCCTATTCAGAGTTATTCCTGTATAAGTCCACTGAAGTTAATGGGCTTCAGACTGGAGTAACTGCATTGAATTGCACTACATGTCATTTAGCTGATGTAAGTTATCCAGGAAGGTTGTCAAAGGAATACATACAATCCATGAAAATGTCCAAAGCAGATGAGAACAATCTCTTTCCTATTATTCCAGTCCC
Source organism: Lepidodactylus listeri (assembly GCA_029233225.1). Classification (NCBI taxonomy): domain Eukaryota; kingdom Metazoa; phylum Chordata; class Lepidosauria; order Squamata; family Gekkonidae; genus Lepidodactylus; species Lepidodactylus listeri. The sequence continues at coordinate 44,596,185 of JARCFY010000006.1, read as the reverse complement.
TAAAGCAATTCTACTGCCTTGCCCAATCTATTGTGAGGTAACACACCCCATGCCGCTGGATTAGATTCTAGGTAATTTGCTCTTACGTTTCATTGGTTCAGTAATATGAGTTCCATGCACTTATTGTTGATATGTATTTTGTATGGAGGGAAAACAGATCCATCCAGAAAGCATGGCTTAGAGAATGTCATTTAGCCTACGATCTATCCCAAACCTAGAACTGAAAATAAATAGTTTCACTGATTTTCTGTGCCTTTATGACATAATCTACCAGGATTTAACACTGTAAAGGAGCTTGTCTGGTGTTGGTATTTTCATGTCAAAGTAAGATGAGAATGTAAAGCAAATCTCACACCCGGTTTATATGATGCAACTAACACATCCCAAACACATATCTCTACTTGTGAATATCTCCTTGTCCATACCCAACCAGTTTCCAGGTCTCCTTCAACAAGTTCCTTTGTCCTGTATAACTGACCATAGCATGCTGCCAGGCCACAAGACACATGCACAGGTGGCTTAAAAACAATGCTAATAAACATGTTAGAATGTTTTAATGATTTCAGATCAGTATATTCCTTGCTGAATAAAGGGATCCAATAAAGGGAGCATTTGCTTTGCATCTCCTTGCAGCCATCCAGCTGGAATGTAACTTGAATATAAATGGTTCGACGTACAACTAATTGGCTCTGGAAAGTTCCTGTGAAAATGCAATGTTTTCAATTGATGCAGGATTTGAGACTCAGAAGATTCTTTTCTCAGATTGATTCTTCCACACATAAATGCCCAGATAGAGACAAGAAAACCAGTGCTTCATTGTAATATTGCTAACCTAGTCACCTGATTTTCAGCCATCCTGAAAACCACCCTGTTCTTCCTGTTGTGCTTTTCATAGCTCCAAAGTTCAATGAAAAGGTGTAATTTTTAAAAAATGCACTGGTCATTTTTTAAGCTTTTTGTGATCCCTTTCTACACAGATTTTTGTGGTAAGTAGAGACACATACACATTTTTTAAACCTCTTATTTTTTTCTACATATTTGGGAACAACATTTTTGTCCTGCTTATTTTCTTTGGCAATTTCCCCATATTCATTTGTTTGTTTTGCGGCTTTCACTGCCATCTGTACATAACTACCATAAAAACAGGTATCAGTTTTAAGGACAGAGATTCTATTGAATTTTGTGAATGTGGCTAGGGAAAAGAATGACAGAAATTATACTACTAGGGTGGAGAAATCATAAAAGAAACCTGAAATTTCAAACTGTCACATAGCCCCCCTAGTGCTAAGAAATTTTTGCAACTCTGTCATGACTTGCCTTTTGTCGGAGATTCTAGAATGCCCATTCAGTCCAAGCAGGTTGCTGACCAAGGTTGTTGGACTTCACTCAAGTCTTGCTGTAGCTTTTGGTGTTCCTTCAGATACCACATCTACCCCTCATTTATTGTGGCTCCCTTCCTCCCCTGCTCCAAGCTGCCTCTTCCTTCCTCTCCCTTCTCACACTGCATCTTATTTTATTTTATTTTATTTATTTGGACTTTTAGGCCGCCCTTCCCTGGGAGCAGGGCTCAGGGCAGCTTCCAGGAGAATGAAGCAATAACTAATCAGGGTTAAGTTAAAACTAATAATAAAATACAGCACAGAATCAATAAATAAAACAGACTGCTCCACGGTTGCGAGGAATTTCAACACAAAACTGCAATTTCCCATACCTCCGGGGAGGGCAGGTGAGGGGGAGCGGGAGACCTGAGAGTACCACACTACTTGCTGTGCTGTCACTGTCCTCAGCCAAATGCCTGGCAGAACATCTCGGCCTTACAAACCCTGCAGAAAGATAATACATCCCACATGGTATGGATGTTTTCCAGGAGAGAGTTCCACCAGAAGGGGGGCTAGGGCCAAAAAATCTTGGTGTATCTCTTCACAGTCTTGGACCCCTTTCTCTTCATATCAATTGCAACTCCAGAACATATATCAAAGCATGCCCCCATGAGTTCCTTTTAAATTCACTGGAGTTGAAGGAGGTGAACAAAGTAGATCTCAACATTTTGTGCTGGTTATGGCACATCATTTAGTAAAAGTGATGTGTGGGAATAATCGTGGCTTGATTCATGAAATATCAGTATTTTGAAACCTTCCCTGTTTTACAATCCTATTATCCTGGCATGTAGAGAATATATGGAGATTTTTCATAGGAATGTATACCATGGTCCATAGGTAGATACTGTCAAACCCTTCTGTCATTAACTTCTTCACACAGATCTATAACCTTTAGTACGCTGATGACACCTAGTTGTATCTGTTGCTGGGCGGCCAGTCCGGAACCACCCTGGATGACCTGGAGCAGGCGCTTCAGGACGTGGCGGGCTGGCTCAGGCTGAGCCGACTGAAATTGAATCCAACAAAGACGGAGGTCCTGTGCCTGAGTCGGAGTGGACCGGGGGCAGGGATCCTGCTACCGGCCTTCGGGGAGCACCATTGGTGCCAGCGCCGGGGGTCCGGAGTCTGGGAGTGCTCCTGGATGCCTCCTTAACTATGGAGGCCCAGGTAGCAGCCACTGCCAAGGCAGCCTTTTATCACCTCCGGCTGATTAGGCAGTTGGCCCCCTTCCTTGAACGCGAAGACCTAGCCACAGTGATCCATGCTATGGTCACCTCTCGACTTGATCACTGTAACGCTCTCTACATGGGGCTGCCCTTGTCTCAGATCCGGAAGCTGCAGCTGGTGCAGAATGCTGCGGCCAGGCTGCTGATGGGCCTCTCGGTGAGGGACCATGTCCGGCCTGTGCTGAGGGCGCTGCACTGGCTGTCTATAGTGTACCGGATCCGGTTCAAAGTGCTGGTTTTAACCTTTAAAGCCCTATATGGTCAGGAGCCTGCCTACCTAAGGGACTGCCTTTCCCTGTATACACCCCAGAGAGCACTGCGGTCAGGCACTCAACATCGCCTGACCCTTCCAGGCCTGAGGGAGGCCAGGTTGGCAACCACCAGGAATAGGGCCTTTTCGATGGTGGCTCCCCACTGGTGGAATGAGCTCCCGGAGAATATCAGGGCCTGCAAAGCAGAGCTCTTCCGCCAGGCTTTTGGGGCGGCCACCGGAGGGAATAGCCCTTAGCAGGTGGCTTGGTGAGTCACCCCTAGAACATCTTTGGTGGAAGCCTCCTGGCCGGAAATAAGTAGGTTGCTGATTTTGGTGTTGGTTTGTATTTGCTGCCATCTGTTTGATTTTACTGTTAAGTGTATGTATTTTAATGTGATTTTATATGTGCGCATTTTAACCCTGTATGTTGATCTTATGTTGTTAGCCGCCTAGAGCTGGTTCCCTGGCTAGGCGGGATATAAATTGAAATAAATAAATAAATAAATAAATAAATAAAACATGGGAAATCTTAGTTGCAAGAGGTACCAATGGTACTATAGTGGAGATTCTTCATAAGGACATAAGAGAAGGCAATGTTGGATCAGGCCAGTGGCCCATCCAGTTCAATACTCTGTCACACAGTGGCCAAAAACACCAGGTGCCATCAGGAGGTCCACCAGTGGGGCCAGGACACTACAAGCCCTCCCACTGTTGCCCCCCCCCCCCAAGCACCAAGAATACAGTACATCACTTGCCCCAGACCAAGAGTTCCTATCTATACTTTGTGGCTAATAGTCACTGATGGACCTCTGCTCCATATGTTTATCTAATTCCCTCTTGAAGCCATCCATGCTTGTAGCTGCCACCTCCTCCTGCGGCAGTGAATTCCATGTGTTAATCACTCTTTGGGTGAAGAAGTATCTTTTATCTGTTCTAACCCAACTGCTCAGCAATTTCATGGAGTGGCCACGAGTTCTTGTATTGTGAGAAAGGGAGAAAAGTACTTCTTTCTCTACCTGCTCTTTCCCATGCATAATCTTATAAACCTCGATCATGTCACCCCTCAGCCGTCATTTCTCCAAGCTAAAGAGCCCCATGCACTTCAACCTTTCTTCATAGGGAAAGTGTTCCAACCCTTTTATCATTCTAGTTGCCCTTTTTTGCACCTTTCACAAAGCTATGATAACTTTTTTGACGTGTGGCGACCAGAACTGTACACAGTACTCCAAATGAGGTAGCACCATCGATTTATACAGGGGCATTATGATACTGGCTGATTTGTTTTCAATTTTCTTCCTAATACCCCCAGCATAGTGTTGGCCTTTTTCATTGCAGTCACACACAATCTCAATGTTTTAATTGAGTTATCTACTATGACTCCAAGATCTCTCTCTTGGTCAGTCTCTGCCAGTTCAGACCCCATCAACATGTATTTATAGTTAGGATTTTTGGCTCCACTGTGCATCACTTTACATTTGGCCACACTGAACCCCATTTGCCATGTTGATGCTCACTCGCCCATCCTCGACAGATCCTTTTGGAGTGCCTCACAATCCTCCCTGGTTCTCACCACCCTGAACAACTTTGTGTCATCTGCAAATGTAGCCACTTCACTGCTTACTCCCAACTCCAAGTCATTAATAAACAAGTTAAAAAGCATTGGACCGAGTACTGATCCTGCAGTACCCCACTGCTTACCACCCTCCACTGAGAAAATTGCCCATTTATACTCACTCTCTGTTTCCTTTTAATTAGCCAGTTTTTGATCCACAAAAGGACTTGTCCTTTTATCTCACGACTATTGAGCTTACTTAGGAGCCTTTGATGAGGAACTTTATCAAAAGATTCTGGAAGTCAGGGTAAACAACATCGATTGGGTCCCCCTTGTTCACATGTTTGTTTACTCCCTCAAAGAACACTAACAGGTTAGTGAGACAAAATCTTCCCTTACAGAACCCATGCTGAGTCTTCCTCAATAGATTTTGTTCATCCATGTGCCAACTAATTTTTTCCTTAATAACAGTTTCCACCAACTTACCCGGTATCAACGTCAGACTGACTGGCCTGTAATTTCCCAGATCTCCTCTGGAACCCTTTTTAAGGATGGAAGTGACATTCGCTACCTTCCAGTCCTCAGGAATGGAGGCAGATTTTAATGAAAGATTACATATTTTTGTCAGGAGATCCACAAGTTCACATTTGAGTTCTTTCAGAACTCTCAGATGCATGGCATCCAGGCCCAGTGATTTATTTGTTTTTAAGTTGTCTATCAGTCGTGGGACCTCCTCTCTCATCACCTCAATTCATGTGAGGCAGCCAAGTTATATCACACATTCTATTCCATGAATGAAGCCACTATCCTGAAATTATTTTCAGTCCCCTCCCTAGTGGGGCCAATAAACACTCAACACATATTTTCCAGCTATTTTTCTTATCAACTTTGTTGGAAGAAATAAAGGAAGGGAACAACTGAAACCTGAAATTATAAGTAAAATTAAAGAATTTGTTACTCTCAGACACTGTCACTTATATTTGAACATTTCAATTTTTAATAAATGTGTCTCACAACATTATGCTTTGTGATCCCAACTTCATTTAATTTGCATTGACAGCTTGAACCAAAGTGTTCATATGTAATACTCTGTCAGCCAAGAAAGTTAAATAAACCAGTTAGGCTAGCTACAAATCAGACATCTTTTCCAAGCAAGTATCGTAATACTGAATGCACAAATACTGACTAGCAAAGGACACAGACAGAAATACTGAATTACAAATTAAGAAATACCTCATGGTGAGTCAAAGATTCAAAGGAGGATTGATTTGCAAATGCTGAATTCAAAGGTCACAAATTAATGAGTTATTTGCATTTGCAAATGTACACATTTAAGAAGTTTGTCCAATTCAATCTTTGCTTTGAATGGCTGATCATAGTAGAATATTATAAAATTATTTGATAATTTCTTTTATCATTCCAAATTCATAAGAAAAAACCCATTGGTTATTGGAAATGGATTCATTAGAATTACAATTTGAAGGACATTCTCATCATCTAGCTAATTTCTAAATGGTATTCCTGCTGTGATGTGTGTGAGAGGAATTAAATGGTAATTATACTAAAATTGTCAAGCAAGGCCCTATTATATTTCTAACCAGGGATACATCCTTTTCTCTGGTGCTTAAAAGAGATGTGGCCATTTTTTATAATCCTTATTGTTCCTTATTTAATGCATCTTTCCCCTAGCTCGTGGAAGTTGCTCGTCAATTCCTTACAAAAGGAAATAGGATTTTAACAGTTCTTTTTTCTATCTCCCAACTGCACAGTAAAAGCACATCAATTTTCATTTCTTCATAGGGGTTGTGTGTTTTTGTGTATGTGTATGCACCTGGCATTTGCTGGATTTGCTCGCCAGCTTCCCATTGTCCCTGTAAATGTAGCTGATGGTAATTTTGATGTATTCTATAAGCAAAACACTTTATTAATCTTGCTATAGAATAAGGTGTATGCTTTTGTTAATAAAAAAAATGATCAAAGCCATATATTTCTGTTAACTAGACATTTCCACTAAAGGTAAGTCATCATCTGCTCCCAGGAGAATTTCTGAACATAATTTAGAAAGGAAAATTTGAAATGTGCTTTCTATTTGAACTAGAATAAGGATGCATCCAGTGTAAACACAATAGGAATTTTCTCTTGTGTTTTCTTAGATTTTCAGGATGGGCTTTGTCGAGTGATATGCGGCGCTCTCTGCATGATGTTATAATTGAAACACTGTTGTATGTTACAAGATTCAGTTTTTGATCTCCTCTTCATAATAGTCTCTCTTTAATCTTTTTTCTCTCTCTGTTGCCTCATTTTGCTTTCTCGGTGTATTACGCATGCTGAATACCATTATTGCTTTTGGTTATTAACTAGGGATGGATTTGGAAAAAGTAATTTTGTGCTGCTTGATGTAGCAGAATAAGCTGTCAAACATCATACCAGGTGACAGTGTGATGTCCTTCTATGGAGCTGGAGCACAGTGTGTGTTATAGCTGGAAGGTTATAGGTAATCTGAGAGGATTACCAACGGCAGCTTTATTAAATATCTGTGGAAGGTCTACAGTGGCTGTGACCAGATAATATGAGCTTCCTGTATGAAACAGGAAATTATTAATAAACTGGATTGACTGTTCGGAATGCCCTTGCAAAAGTTTATCTAATTTTATTTTCTAGGGAGATGAATGTCAAGTATTAGATTTATTATTACTTAAGGTGTAGGCCTTTTATGCTGTGAAGTGATTACCTTTTAATTTGTTATATTTCCCTAGATGTTTGATGATATTAACATTGTTTAAACCAGAATGTTTCCATTCTCATTTTCAAGTAAGTAAATTTTGACAGTTCAGAATACACCAATTTATGTTTTCTTTTTGAAAGAGTCTAATAAAAGGTAGGCCAGTGAAGGATAAAACCTGCAGCCTTAGAACAACTCATTCTGTCTTGTATTAGGTGTGTCTTTGTACCCACACATATGGAGACACCTGTGCTTTGCCCACAGCTCTTATAAAAAGAAAATCAATTAAAATCAATTAAAATAAAAATGTATGATATAAACTATCTTCACTTTTTCTTCAGCTAATTTTTCTTTATGTGGAGGTGGCAAGATTATTTGTATTAAAATTCTGGAACAGTTCACATGGAACTGTAAATGAGTTGAAAAGTACGAAGAAATCATACAGTCAGTTCGGGAACACCTTTATCTCTTCAAATAGATTAAAAATGTAGCACCTCAGGTTTAGCACTGTGAAGTTTGACAAGCATTGAAACAAAAAAGGAAGTGTAAATTTTACTAATCAAAACATCTGTACTATGCAGCCATTTACATTTTCCTATCAAGACATGAGAGAAATGTTAATTTTAGACGACTTTTTATGACCTATAATTACTGTCATTAAGAAAGCTCTGGAGACTAACAGGGAGCTTTGACTGAAATACAGTTTGACATGTTCTATAATTAATGCTGAATTAACATGCTATAGTATGTGCTTCAGAAGAGAAAGGTTTTTTACCTCCCCCTTCAAATAGAAAGTCAAAGAAATGGTTTTCTGGTAAAGGCTGCTAGCACAGCTTGACTGTATTATGTCACTGTTACTTACCTAAAGCCCATTTTTCAAGAGTTTATCACTCAGTTATAAAAATCTACATTGCATGCACACACTGAGTATACAAGGCCTTTAACCTGTGGCTTCCACAATTCCCACCCTGCCAAACTTAATAAAGTACGGACTTAGTGTTGTTTAGGTTGAAGCATGTGAATAGAATAGGGATCTTTGCAGGATTGGTTTGCTCTCAAAAACTTATTTAAATTAAAAATATAACTGTGTTCCTAAACAAATATACAGTTTCTTAGTGCTTGAAATAATTCAGCTATATTTGAAATTACAAGAAAGAGAATTGCTGGTTTACTTCTTTCTATATGGGCAATGCTGTATGCATTTACAATATATAGGAGCAATTATAGAAAATTGACTATGCAAAATGTTTCATATGGTTCCAAATAGCTGCAATGATCACCTTTTAAAAAGGTATGATAATTAGTATAGATGTGTATATAGGTAGAAATAATAATCCATGGTGCTAGATAAGCATTGATATCTTGGTTTAAGAGTGTTTCTCAGTACAGTGATAAATTTCTTAATGGATATGACCAACATAACTTAATATATGATCATCCTTTGGTAGCACTTCAGAAAACTGTGGAGGGAACTGGCCATAGCAAATCAAGTATAAAAGCTCTGGCAGAGTAATTGTTTACCAATGAACAAAATGATTTAGGTTTACTGCTTTGGGATTATTTTGAAACTTTAGTAACATTATGGATTTTGAACTGAATGTGTTTATGGAGAAGTGGTCATGTGGGCCATAAGCAATTTTGGTCATGCGGAACAGGATTTGGAGTGCTTTAGTGAAACACTCAGAAGAACACATTAAAAAGGAACAGCATGTGGTACAGTCCTCAATGATAGCAATGTATACAATTATATGAAGCTGCCCCAACCTGCTTCCAACAACAACAACAACAACAATGCTTTATTGGCATTACTTGCTTCCACTGCTGAGCAGCAACAAAGAAGAGGAGAAGGTAATATTAGAGGGTATTCTTGGATAGCAGTAGAAGAAAGAAGCAGGCCATGCTGAGCAGTGGTTTCCAAAGCCAGCCTAAGTGAAATACTACCACATGGGTATGTCACAGCAGCATTTGTGCCTCACAGTCCAATCTGGACTTGCTCCTCAATTACTTTCCAACTCATAGGGTTGCTAGCCTCCAATCGGGGTCTAAAGATCGCCCATAGTTACAATTGATTGCCAGAATACAGAGCTCAGTTGCCCTGGAGAAAATGGCTGCTTTGGAGCATGGATTTATATGGAATTATACCCCACTTAGGTCTATCCCCTGCAGAAAATGGCTGGTTTGGAAGGTGGACTTTAGGATATTATAACTGGCTGATTTTCCTTCCCCCAAATTTTGCCCTTCGCAGGCTGTAGCCCCAAATCTCCAGGAATTTCCCAACTCAGACTTGGCAACCCTAGTCTATAGCTCCTTGCTGATCTACCCATACTCAAAAATTTGGTTTCACTTGTGAGCCAGAAGAAAAATTATTAGGAATCATAACTGAATGGAACTTTTTATTAAATTATTTTAAAATTATTAACAATTTTTGGGGAGGCCGAATGCTCCTTTGCGTCTACTCTGCAAGTGATAGAAGCTTAATTGCCTGTGAAATGAGGATATTTTACAGGAGAGATCCCTTGGGTGAGGGGTAAAAGCCCTAGAAGTTTGTCCTACTTGGATGGAGAAGAGAAATTTCCAGGTAAGGGAAAGTTCCAGGTTAAAAAATGGTTTCCTCTTGAAATTCATGGAAAAGAACACTAAATCCAATAAACTTTAGTAATTTTAGTAACTAGAGTAATGAAGAGGTAAAAAACACCATGCCCATCCCTTGTAAGTATCATTTCCTCCCTCCTCAGCCACCATTTTCTGGTGGCAAGTGGTTCATGCTTTTCTCTTCTCCTTCTCTGGCACAGGTGGTTAAACGCAGGGGTCCTTTGGGGCCGGAGCGAGGCAGAGCTCAGGAGGGGCAGTAGGGCAGCCACGGGCCAAATCAGATTCTCTGATCTGATTCGGCCCGCCGCCAAATTGCCTCCAAAATTTGGTGGCAACTTTAAAAGCGGCTGTAGGGGAGGGGGTTTGAGGCAGAGGCTCCAAACTTGCAGAGTAGCTTCTGGGACCTCTCCCCCAAATGCCCACCAAGTTTCAAGAAGATTGGACCAGGGGGTCCAATTCTACACGCCTCCAAACAGGTTGCCCCCATTCCCTCCATTGTTCTCTATGGTGGGGAAAAAGTAACATTTTTTCCCACCATAGAGAACAATGGAGGGGATGGGGCAACCTGTTTGGGGGCCCATAGAATTGGATCCCGTGGTCCAATCTTCTTGATACTTGATGGGTATTTCAAGGAGAGGCCCCAGCAGCTATCCTGCAAGTTTGGAGCCTCTCCCTCAAACCTCCTTTCCTCCAGCCCCTCATATACCCTATGAGTTTTTGCCATTGACTTCAATGGCCCATAGGGTATAATGGGGCTGAAACTGACATTCCCTTTCTGACACACTTCCAGTGATGTCAGGGGACGTGGCATATGCTAATGAGTTATGCTAATGAGCTCCTGCACCTCTTTTTCTATGAAAGGACCCCTGGTTAAACGGTAAAGTAGCACATACTGTATTGTTGCACAAGTATCCCTAGCATCCTTCTGGACCCTACCCCAAAGGGATTTTCTGCTGTGAAACAGACTATCTATACATGAATCCCACCTGAACACCTAACTTTAAAACTCCTATTACAGAGAAATACTTGCTGTAATTCCAGTGAATTTTTGGGCTCTTTCTGAACTATTATTTTATTTTTATTATGGATGAATAACCAAAGCTAAATGTACAGTGTCCATGATAGAAAATATATTTTTTCAGAATATTCCTGCATTCCATTCTTAACACAGCTTAACATCTTAACTTTTTTTTTACCTCAGCTGCAGATGTTTTCATTGACTTCTCCATAGAGATATCCAGTTATTTTCTACTCAGGATTCTCATTTCTATAGAACTCAACAATGTAAATGATTAGTTCAAACTAATCCTTCCAGTATGTATTGCCTGGAATTTGTCCAAAAAAGATTTTATTTGCCAACCTGCTGTCCAGTTGTCTTATTTTCTTTGGTTTCTCCAATCTTCCTTGCAATGTTTTCTAATCTTGGCTCCTATAAATAATGTGGTGCCATTTGCCACCACACTGTTCACGTTTCTTCAAGATCATTAATAAATATATTAAATAATGCATGTGGTAGTGTGGCTCTTTGGGGCACCCCACTATTAACCTCCTTCCATGTTGAAAATTGACCATTTATTACTAATCTTTGCTACCTCTACGATTTCTTTGCTACAATTTCTAATCCTTGACAAAACTTCACCTCTCACCCTAGGACTACTTAGTTTTCTTAATAGCCTCTTGTGAAGGATTTTATCAAAGGGTTTCTGAAAGTCCACATAAATTATATCCACCAGCTCTTCTTTCATTTATTTTCTTCATTCTTCTGAAGAATACTAATAAGTTGTATAGACCTATTTTTGTTACAGACCTGACACTATTTTGTTCTTATTATACCATGTTCATTTCCAGAGTTCTTAGAATCCTATCATTAATTTTATTTTTCAAATAATTTCACATTTCTAGGCAGTCTTAGTAGTGTGCAGTTTCCAAAATTACCTCAGAGCTTCCTCTAAAGTCAAACCTTCTAGTCTACTGTTCTACTTAATTTCCATAAAAGGTTGCTAGAAATTTGGTTGGTTGGTTGGTTTATAAGTGATACAGTGTAAGGTTTGAGATAGTGCATTAGAGACACCACGAAAAACTATGGTTTACTTAAAATGTAAGCCTTAAATTGTGGTTTGTGCAACACTTTCATTTGCAGTGCCACTGAAATAGATGCCTTTCTAAGCCCATTGAAGTCAATAGGTTTAGAAGGGTGTAAATCTCTTTAGGATTCCACTGTTAGTTGGTGAGTCTACTAATTGTGATTTGAGCCCAATATGCCCTGGAGGACACCTGCCCCAAACTAGTCTCTGTGGCCACAAGGGGCTGTGTTATTCCACAAACTGTGATTAGTATGTGCGCAAGGAGCCACAGATAGTACAAACTAATTAGCTACTAACTGTAGTTTGAAATCATAATTTGAATCCAACCAGCAAACTTTGGTTTGTTGGACCATCTACATTCAGATATAGCAACTAGCCAAGTTTATAAATCACAATTTGTAATAATGTCAGAAGGCAACTACATGCAATAAAATTAAATAGATAATGTCTTTGGCTGTAACCTTACACATAGCCTGTTAAATTCACTTTGAGGCCCATTGGATTTAAGAACCTAATTTATGTGACGTTTGCAGCCTATGATTCTATGTTAAAGATACATATATGCATATGAATCCATGCTGAAAGTGGGACTTTCATGCAAACATGCATAAGATTAGGTTGCTGGATTATATATAATGGAATAATGTTTTTTTTTAATGAGACCCCATTGTATTTTAGATTCATTTTGATTTCATCTGTCACCAGTTGTTAGGTAAAATTTTAGGTGATTTTAAAATGTGTATGAAGTGGAGGAGAGAAAATGGCCAGTTTGCTTTTCATGGTTAAGATAGTCACAGTAGCTTTTATTGCTAGATAAATGAAGCAAGGTAAGGAGGGCATTGCTGGGTAGAAAAGATTGCAAGGCATCCACTTCTCAGAAGTAAATGGTCTTTAAAATATTTGACAGCCACCTTTATTCTGGAAAATCACTGTAGTTTTCCCCTGATTACCCTTAGAATTTTCTCTCATTTTCAACCTCTAGCTGCTGTTTGCTCAGCCAGATCTGCCTCTAAGCCACCTTCAGTGTACCCCATGTCTAAATGTCTTTAGTAATCATTCTCAGAGAAGAGTTGTGTGTGGGAGACCAGTCCTCTCAAAAGAACAACACATAATATTCATCAGTCTCTGCATGAAATTGAAATTTTCAAAACTCTGGCCAAACCTGATTTTGCAAACAACTCTCCCCCCAATCCCAAACAGGACATACAGAAAGAAGAAAGGCTACCTGAGGTGCCTGGCTCCATAAGGTTATTCTGTCCCTTTTCTTTTAAAAATGTTTTTTTCCCCCAGATATCTTCACAAAAGAGCTATGTTTTATGAATTGGTTGCTTGGTTGAGAAAGGTAGAAATGAAAGCAAACAGCTACAGGCTTGGGAAGGTCCTGGTCAAGCCAGTTTAAAATCCACGTTTTTACCATTTCATGTTATTTCACAGGGTCTTCTTCCATACATAACTGGTATTGTGTCACTAATCACAGATGAACAAAGATATGTCTAGCCATATAAGTAGCAGAAACATGGATATCACAATGCTCAGATAATGAATTTGAGCTCTGTTTCAAGGAAAAGTTTTCATTTCCATATTTTGGAAACTCTCCAAGGTTGGAAGGAGAACTACTAAAGCCATATGTGTACTGAAAACAAGCCAACTGTAATTTATATCAACTAGAAATAAGAAATTGTATCTCCCCTCCCCAGTTTTGCTACTATAATGTGAGGTGTGGCATCTTGGAGCTCTATAAATTGTTATATTCTTAAAATGAAAGAATGGGAAACTATGTAATTTCCTTTCTTATTATCCATGTCTTATTCTTATTATTTTACTATACACATCTTTTTCTTGATCCTGGGTATAACTGAGAGGATGGCAAATGTGCATAATATTATGACATCATAGCCCACTGTGTGTAATATTATGACATCATAGCCACATGTGGACAAAGGCCCCAACTGCTGAGTAGTAAGAGTAATTGCTTTTCTTAGCCAGCATCAGGATGACAAATGTGGGCAGTCCACAGCACCTCCCTCTTCTACCGGAGGCAAGAGATGGGTATTTCATCTGACTAGCCATTAAAAGGAACTCAAAATGCTCTCTGTTTTGTATTGAGACCAAATTGTTGAATTGGTCATATGTGTTGGCAGAGTGTAGATATGCAGTAAAGTGGAGCACAAGCTGTTTAAAGAATAAAGTTGGTGTATTAAGAAGAAAACAAACTTTGTAAGGAAGAGGAGAGAGAAAGGAAAGTCTAACTGTCTAACTAGCTAGGAGGAGGCCAGTAACAAAGAGATCTCAGCAGGAGTGGGAAAAACCCCAATTGAGCCAATCAGGAGACAGGAAGGAGACTATTTGAAAATAGTAGTAGGAAGTCCCTTATCTCACTATGCTAACTAGTTTTCCCTTCTGCTGCCCCCTGCAGGATGTTCCTGTCATTTTCTTTATGCATGATAGACCTTGCATAGTCCAACAATATGAGGTGTTTGATTCAACATAAAATGGCCATTGCAAAAAAGTATGTTCAGATGGTGTGGATTGTTTGGAGTATCCCCAAGTTCAGTGTGGTTTGTGCAGAACTTTATTGTAGACTTAGCCCATGGTGTGTAAGTATTATTCTTATCTACTGTTCTATAATTCTATGACAACCACTGAAGACAACTAAAATACAATTTTAGAAGTGCAAGTTTGTGTTCCTAGAGGTGGGAATCAAATGGAAAATAGTGTTTCAAAAAACAAGGTCAAGAAATGTTCTAAAATATTTGTATTAATATTTCAGTGGGGTTACTTTTGTAAATCAGGTGTTTGTAATATCTTAAAAAAACCTTTCCTTTCAGTGATTTCATATGCAATCTGTTCTGCTTATACATAGTCACAACTCTGCTAACCACATACGTTAAATAAGAGACATATTATTTTCCTTTCATAAATGCCTTGACCAGATTTTAGAAGTTCTGTGAAAGGCTTATAAAGCTATGAAACTGCTTTATATCCAGCTGTTCTACTGGTCCATCTAGATCAGCATTTCAGAGGAAACCTGTAGCTTCATCACCAGTTTATCAGACTGAAAGTTCTTTGGATATGTTCTTCTTTGCTTGCTCAGTAGGAATGGTAATGGAAGTCATTCTTAAAGAAAGTCTCAGCCATACCCATAGGAAATATCAGAAAGAGTTAGGCTAGCCTTCTTTCAAATATGGATATTTCCAGGTAATGTTGTGAGACTGCTTCTTGGCCCCTAGGCTACTGGCTATGGGATCTTACAAGGTTCCATCATCTCTGTTATGCTTTTTAACATCTATATAAAACTGCTGGAAGAGATCATCTAGAGATTCAAGTTGTCACCAGAATGTGTATGACACTTAACATTCTCTTTCCTTTCCATCCAGATCAGAGAGAGTTAGATCTCGAACCCTTTAAATGGAAGTGGTGGACATTACTTGCTTGCGGCACCCACTTGCAAAAGTCATTTAAAGGGAATGTTCCTTTTGCTTTTGCAAGATCTTCCCCCCCCCTCCATTCTGCTGGCCTCAGGAAACCACCCCCAGCAGAAAAGAGGGAGAGAAGACCCCCTACTGCATCATGAACCTCACAAAATGAACCAGTTCCTTAAATGGAGAAGTTCGTGAAGGTTTGTGTGCCCCATGGACCATGAAATGGGATGAACCTCCATTTTTCTGGTTCATGCCTATCCCTAGTCATAACATACACAAGTGGTGGGAGTGCAGGATTTTGATTTTTATAAATGTTGCCAGTTTTTTTATGTTAATAAGTTCTAAGTGCAGCATAAGAGGCAGAAATCCAACCTGTGAAGTTCTCCCTGTTAGAAAGATGTAAGGATGGAGAAAGCATTCTACCTGTGATAGAGCTGTTCAAACCACAGAATCAAAATGATAGCACCCTGAGCTACTGTTCTTCAGCCTTTGCATACTTTATAATGGCAAAGATCCTATGTGGCCACTGCTCAGAGAGTATGTGGTCCTAATCACTTATTTTCCCTTTTTCATTAAATACTTTTTAAATACAGTGTGCATCATGTAATGCCTATTTTTTATCTATTAGAAAGAATGGGTGAGGATGATGCCAAAGCATTCTGAGACTGATTACTAAAGGTGTGTGATGCTGTCAGAACTACTGTTGCCATGATATGCCTTTTGAAAGCTTTCCCATTTTGTAAGTATCATTGTAGTATTTCTACTCCTGGGCTGAAATGCATGCAGGCAGAAACAGGAGGACAGGAATAATGTGCTTTTAAAAGATTTTCCCCCTTATAAGAAATTGGAGTAGATCTCCTGGCAAAGCAATTCAAGAAATGGTCCATGTAGTGTGTCGCTTCTGTATTTGATAGCAAGCAAGTAGCAGCCCATTGAGGCTGAACACTGTGTGATTATGACTTTTATTTAAATAGATAAAATGGTATATTTTTATTCTTAAATATTTTATGATTCATGGCATTTATATTTTAGAATCCTATTTCTGTGTCTTGTGTAATATTAGATTTTCAACAGCTTTTATTTGTTTTAAGATGGGAGCAAATTACACCTTTAAACCCCAGTAGTGAGTCTAGAAAATTAAGGAGGAGGGAAGGTGTGCAATGTATGCCTGAAATGGCTTTGCTTGTTTCATAGGATGTGAAGCCTTTGCTGAGTGTTCAAGGACTGAGAAGTGTTACATGGCTGGAAAGAACTAAAAGAGCAACTCTTATTTCAGTACATGCAGTATAGGTCTAGTCCAGGAAGAACAATCAGTGTCCTCAATTTTTTATTTAATGTGAGAATTTGACATTTAAAAAGTTACACTGAGGGATAGGTTTGAATAAGTAACGGTGATCACTAAATTAATTCCAGAGTATTTATTTATTTACTTCCCTTATATCCTACTGGGAACCAAAGTGGCTTACATTGTTCTCCTCCACATGCAGCTGCTAGTGTGACCTTGAGTCAGTTACAAGTTCTTTCAGAGCTGTTTTCTCATGAGCAGTTCTCAAAAGCGCTCTCTCAGCCCCACCTACCTCATAGGCAAATACTCCCTCTAAGCTGTGGTATCTTGTGAGCAAAAATTCTACTTTGTGAGCTGCTGGCATTAAAGTTGTGAGCAAGTGATTCAGCTACTGCATAAATTAGTTTGCTCTGGAACCGTTCCTCCTGAGCTAAAACAAAGATGTGTGAGCCGGAGGCTAAAAAATGGTGAGCTAGCTCACACTAACTTAGCTTAGAGTGAACACTGCTCATAGGGTGTCTGTTGTGGAGAGGGGAAGGGAAATGAGATTGTAGGCTGCCCTGAGACTCCTTTGGGTAGTGAAGGATGGGGTATAAATCCAATCTTCTCCTCCTCCTCCTCCCCCCTTCTTCTTCCTCCTCTCTTCCATTTTATCCTTACAAAAAACTGGCCTGAGGTCACCCAACAAGCTTCCATGACAGAGTGGAGTGGGGATTCAAATCTGGATCTCCCACATCCTCTTCCAGCACTCTAACTGTCCATACTAGCCGTAAGCCAAGGCTACCTAACAGGGATTATTAGTTTGGCAGGCAATCTGATACCATCATTATCCTGTTTTACTTACAAATCGTGTACAGTTGCATTTTTATGCAACATTTTATTGTACTGTTGATCCAGGATATCCAAAATATTTATATTACTCCAATTTTATCCGATTTCCCAGATAAAACCAATCAATTTTATATTTCTCTCCTCCTTGGAGATAGCTGTAAGGAAATGACCCTTAAAGTAGCCAGATCGTGTGCTCAGGCATGTCTAATTAGACAGAAGTGTATGACTCAGTCTTAATATTTTAACCCAGTATTGTATTTTATGTTTAGTGTATTAGTGCATTCAGTTTATTTAAGGTATGGAACCAATGTAAATGTTTGCTGATGACTTTGATTTGAATTCTGATCTCAGAGCTTAATAAACTTGACTTGACTTGACATTTTTAAACAAGTTGGGGGATGAATAGTAACTGACCAAAGTTTTAAACCACAATACAAAAATAAATAAACAAAATTTTTCTGAAATATTTCCTGTTTATGTATGCTTGTTGCAATGCTCCTCCCAACTCCCAGAAAGTTCCTCCCCCATCCGACAATCAGACCTGGCAATTCTAGTCAGAGGCAGTCAGAGGCTACTTTTTGAATGTCAGAACACCTTCATGTTCTTCCAGTTTTCCATGCCTGCCCAAAAAGAGCCTTCACCATTCTAAGTAGGCAGAGCTGGGGTACTATCTACTTGTTAAGCATAATGAGTTTTGCATAGTGGAGCAAACAACAAAAACCCAGTTCCATTTGGCTGAAGGCCTCTTTATTAACAATAGCTGTAGGGCAGGTAACTTGGCTATGGAATAAAGAATAACAATATATTTCTAGAGCTCCCTAGCCTGGTTCTGCAGATGCTTAGTAAACAAAGAGATCTGAACTGAGCAGGGGTCATTTCGTAGAAAAAGAGGTGCAGGAGCTCATTAGCATAACTCATTTGCATAACTCATTTGCATATGCCACACCCCCTAACATACCGGAAGTGTTTCAGAAGGCAACACCCACCCCTCAGGCTCCACTCCACAGGTGAGTGAAACTGAACTGCTCTTCCTCCATTCCCTTCCCCATCCAATACTTTGTGCAATAAAAAGAAGCGTAAAGAACACGCCCTCATTCTCTTCCTGCTCCCTTGAAACCACCAGGTTTCAAGTAGACTTGAGATACCCAGGACATGTGCACCACCCATCCCTTCCCCTCCCCACAACAAGACACCCTGTGAGGTAGGTGGGGCTGAGAGAGGTCTTTTGAGAACTGCTCATGAGAGAACAGCTCTGAGAGAACTTGTGACTGGCCCAAGGTCACACCAGCAGCTGCACGTGGAGGAGTGGGGAATCAAACCAGTTTCTCCCAGATTAGAGTCCAACTCCTGACCACTACACCAGACTGATGGGGTGGAAGCTGCTGAAGGGTTGGTGAAATTTCTCCACTACTTATGTGCCATGTGCCCAGATAAAAAATGGTATACTTAGAAAATTTATATGCCACCTTGAGCAAGTCTCTGGAAAAGCAGCACACAGTCATAAAAGGAACAATGATAAAATTATCAATATTAAAACAAAACATTAAAAACAATAAAGACCCTAGCAGGGCTTTCCCTGGGGTGCTGTGCCTCTGCACTGCTCGGGGAAGCTGAGGAGGGGGCGGGGCTTGGTCATGTGCCCACCCCTTGGGCTCCTCACTCCCGGAGCTGCGCTCCTGTGCGCTCCCGCTCCAATGGACCCCTGGAACTGAGTATGCCTGAATGATGTTAGTGATGATGTAAAGTAAGGCGGAGCAAAGAAAGTATATAAGCAAGCTCCCTGCTGTAACAAACTGAACACCCATGCTGAATTCTAGCTATGAGGTGCTCCTTATTCGAATAAAATACTTTTGTTACCCTTTACTGCCTGGATAATCATTTTCACTGTGTGGCTTATTGGCTAGCCACACAAGTCAAAGAATCTCAGCACCCTTTGGGTGTTGCTAACGAGTTCATCATAAGTTTTTGTACTTGGTGCAGCAGGTGCTGTCAGAGAACAAACAATAGCAAAAGGTTTTGCTCCATAGTCAGAAAAATCACACACTTTTGTTCTGCTCCTTTGATCTTATTAGCCTGTAGGTAGTATTTCTGCCCAATGGTCCCAAGAGGCGGGTTGACCTACATCAAATTCTTCTATATGGCCCAGTGCAGCCATTTTTGTGGCAAGACAGCATTAATGTAAAAGACAAGGAACAAGCTAGCCTTATCTCAGCTCATTTCCACAGCTTCCTGGGTGTTTAAATAGCAGGGAGATCCTTGTAGCCATATTTTGTGTAGTGGAGCAAATTACACATCCTTGTAGCCATATTTTGTGTAGTGGAGCAAACAACAAACACCCAGTTCTGTTTGGCTGAAGGCCTCTTTATTAACAGTAACTGTAGGGCAGGTAACTTGGCTATTCAAATAAGAGCTAACAATACTTAACTTAAGCTGTTTCTAGAGCTCTAGGCCAAGGTTGTTCTGCAGATTCTTAGTAGGCCCTGCACTGCTGCAGGATGCTAGCAGGGAAACTGGGAAGAGAAGCACTGAGTTCCTCCTCCTCTCCTGCTTGCTCTGAGGCCTAATGGGATAACCTCTTAAAGAGGCAGTACACAACAATGGCTGTAATGACACTGGCAGCTTGGCGCAATATGTGCCATTTCTAATTGAAACCGGGTGAAAGTATTGTGGGGCATATTAGCCACACCCTGCTGCAGGCTACCTATGGAGACATCCCGTGGTAAAGCATCCACATTATTGTAGCACATCAGCCACGGAGCTTTTGAAAAAAGTGCATCTCCGGTGGCAAAATGGATCTGCAGGTTCAGACATCCAGATCCATTCTGTGTGCACTCCCTCATGTTCACACATTGGGCCCTGTGCAATGAATGCATGCGGAAACACAAACACCACTTCAGAGGTGGTGACTTTTTAACCCGGCTCCAAGTTGTCCTCCGACGCGGTGAGTATGCATGGGAAATGCCTGACAGATGTGGCTGTGTAAACAGGCCTATTTAATCCATTTGTGAAATGTGCCTATATCGAGCCAAACTGCCAGTCTGAACACAACCAATGTGTAGCTTGGTTTTTAAATTTCCATCCTTGAATGACTTAGCAAGGACTAGTATCAGTGACCTCAGTTGCTTCATTTACACAATTCCAGAGCAAGTGTTTTTAAGACGAAATGCACAAATATCCTTATATGCTCTTCCACTGCTAAGCAAACAGTTATTGCCCTGATATTTTCAAATGTATATCTGCTGGATGTTTTAAGTGAAGTATTCATAGATCTGTGTTGAAAGACTGTGTGGTTTAAAACTTGATGCTACAGTTGTATTAAAAAGTAATGCTTTATTTTCCTCTCCCTGTGTTGATGCATGTCTATAACTCTTCAGTTTTGTTTTATAACCATAGCATGACTTTGCTGTGGAACTTTTTTAGTCAAGAAGGTGAGTCTGGTGCTGCATTATGGATGTAGAGAAAAGTGACTTAGAAATTGTGCTTTTCACAGTGAGCTTGCTGGGACGCCTAGGTTTTATTAAAGCCATGCAGGCAACTTATGACTTGGTTTCCATCCCTGTTCCCCACAGCAATGTAGCAAAGAAAAAATATTGTTGGTTGCAGAGAAATAGTTATTATGTTTACAGAGGCAACGCAATGCCTTCTCAGGTGCTCCGCTTTCACTCATTTGTCCAAAATGACTTAGTTCAGATTAGCAGAATCAGAGAAAAGAGAGCAACACTCTCAGAAAATCTTACATTAATTGCACAATCACCTCTTGCTTCTTTTTTCAGTTTCTGTTTGTACATCCAATGTTTAAATTTTTCTACGTACAAGTGTTTAGTCAAACGTGTGTGTGTGCGTGTGAAGGGCTGTCAAGTTGCAGCTGACTTAATGGCAGCCCCAGCAATGGGCTTTCAAGGCAAGTGAGAAGCAGAGGTTGTTTGCCATTGCCTTACTCTGCAGCCTTTCTTGGGGGTCTCCCATCCAAGTACTGACCAGGGTTGACCCTGCTTAGCTTCAGAGATCTGATGAGATCAGGTTGTACCTTGCAGTTTTCCCTCCCAAAATGTGTATAATACATAATGAATATGATCATAAAAACAGACGATTAAGACCAAAGAGAATTAAGGAGCCACATGGGATCCAAATCCTAGGAGGAAGAATCAAAATCTCTATTAATCACAACAGAGAATAAATTTTGGTAGTTGAGGTAGAGTCGTAGAAGTTCAAGGGCAGCAGCAAAAGCAAAGATTTCAGAAGGTGATTTCATGTATTTTATCTATTTATTTATTTCTTCAAATTTGTACCCAGCCCTCCTTGCCTAGGCAGGCTCAGGGTGGCTTACTCAATAAAACACAATAACATTCAAATGTCATAAAACTTCTAAAACAATTCAATAAAACCATATTATAACAATGTAAAGTGCTATCAATAGTGTCTTGCTATCATATAGATGGTGATGTACATTGTATAGATTGTCTGAATATTCAGCTCATTGATCTTCTCGTTTCTGAACGGCAGGCACACTAATAGACCATTGTATTACATTTCTTGTTCATGCAAGAGGCTCCTGGCAGTACTGGGCATGAGCAATGAATCATAGCAAGTAGAAAAAGTGCTATTGATGTCATAGAGGTTGATGATTGCTATCTGTCCTTATTATATAATTTCATTTTCGTCTGGCAACATTCAATACCCTCCAAAATGAGTTGGCTACCTGATGTGTCACTCAAGCTGTGCCTATCCACTGGCTGTGTTGCCTGAGTCTCGCCACCAATATTCTAAACAGTTTGCTGTTCCACTCCCCCCAATAGCCAGTCAGAACACAGAGGTTATTTGCATATGCGGCCTGATTGGCTTTTGCCTCTAACATTCTAATCAGTTTGCTGTTGCTGTTGGGTCATTGAATGTGGTCCTGAGATAAAATACATCTTCCAGTCTTTGCTTAAACGGTCACTGGAGTTGCTAAAATACATATCTCAATCTTCCCTTAAACCATCACTGGAGTTGCCAGCCTTCCTGTGGGGCCTGTAGATCTCCCAGAAATCACCGTGTTCCGCAGCCACAGTACACGCCTGCTGAGGTCCCTCTGCACCCCACACCCTGCCCTCCCCAGGCTCTGCTCCTCAAATCTACAAGTCTGGCCCTCCCCTTAGTGTTGCCAGCCTCCCGGCAGCACCTGGAGATCTCCAAGATCAGTTCTCCTGGAGAGAATGGCAGCTTTGGGCAATGGTCTCGATGGAATTATGCCCTGCTGAGGTCCCTCCACACCCCACACCCTGCCCTACCCAGGTTCTGCCCCTCAAATCTATAGGTCTGGCCCTCCTCTTAGTATTGCCAGCCCCAGGCAGCTCCTGGAGATCTCCAAGATCAGTTCTCTTGGAGAGAATGGCTGCTTTGGGCAATGGACTCTATGACATTATATCCTGCTGAGGTCCATCCGCACCCCTGCCCTTCCCAGGCTCTACCCCTCAAATATACAAGTCTGGCCCTCCCCTTAGTATTTCCAGCCTCCAGGCAGCTCCTGGAAATCTCCAAGATCAGTTCTCCTGGAGAGAATGACTGCTTTGGGCAATGGACTCTATGGAATTATACCCTGCTGAGGTCCCTTCACACCCCTTTCCTCCCCAGGCTCTACCCCTCAAATCTACAGGTATTTCCCAACCCAGAGTTGGCAACCCTGTAACTGGCTATGGAACTGCTTTCCAGACCCTTGGAACCCAGAAGACATGACATAGGAGGACGTGGTTTTCTGCCTTAGCTGCCACTGCATAACCTCAAATCAACATATGTCAGGGGTGGAGGGAACCATACCTGTTACCATGAGGCTGTCCTCCCATACTACCCACTTGGGGCAGCAAATTGACTTGAGACAGCCCTGCCTTATAACTAACCAGAAGGAAATAAACACGGCTTGCCTCCCTCTATTTTCCATTTCCCTCTGCCCCCCCCCCCCCCCAGCCACAGCAGGGACACTCACCTGGAGCTTCCTTCTAGAGCCCGTTGTATTTCTTCCCACAATGGGCCTTACTCTTAGTTAACTATAATAACCAGGTTTTCATATTAGGACATGATGGGATCCAGCACATATGCTAATATTCCAGTTAACTTTCAGATTTGTTTTTGAATTTTTATAGGTATGGCTACAAGAAACCCTGGTGATGTTCTGGCAACCTGTTGAATGGAAAGCTGGTCAGGCACTTGACACATATTCAGGTGGGTGGCACTGTTGGTTTGAAGCAACTGAACAAAATTTGAGTCCAGTGGCACCTTTAAGACCAACAAAGTTTTATTCTGGGTATAAGCTTTTGTGTGCTTATACCCAGAATAAAACTTTATTGGTCTTAAAGGTGCCACTGGACTCAAAACTTTGTTCTGTTGACTTGACAGTTGTTCCTAAGTCCACTTTCACTGAAGACCAGGTATGATGAGAGTCTTTGGGTAATGAAACTGCAGGGATAATTATATTTCTTGTTCTCAAACCCTGCTGAAACAGTGGAATCCCTGAACATCATATGTCTGAATCCTTAAATGAGGACACGGTGAGGGACATCAAACTGAAGCTTAGTTTGGATAAAATGCCAGAGGCATAGACAATTTTAGAAGGGGATTACACAGATTTGTGGAGGCTAGGTTGATCAGTGGCTACTAGCCATGGTGACTAAAGGGAACCTCCATGCTCAAATGCAGTTAACGTCTATAGACCAGTGCCAGGAGGCAACATCAGGTGAAGGCCTCGATGCCCTGTTGCTGGATTCCCTGAAAAACTGAGTGGCTATTGTCTGAGACAAGATGCTGGGCTAGAGGACCACTGGTCAGCATGGCTCTTCTCATGTTCTTATGTCCTTACATTTTGATCTTGGTGATCTTGTTGAGCTAAATGTGGGTGGACAGCCTTCTTCCAGCTGGGATTATGCAAGTTCAGGGCATAGAGTGCTCTTTGATCTAGCATTACTACATGATATTTAGATGCCAGTTTTGGCGAGGAGTGATTTTGATTTATACCCCGCCCTGAGCCTGCCTTGGTAGGGAGGGCGGGGTATAAATAGAATAAAATAAATAAATAAATACATCTGTACTTGATGTACCAGCTGCACTTTTTCTTGGCCATGATTTGGAAACATCTAGGTTAATATAATGTGGTCTACATGGGGCTGCTATAGAAGATTGCTATAAAACCACCACTAGTTTATACCGCAATAACTAAGACTGATCCAAGGTATCATCTTATGCTCATCCTTAAAACACTGTATTCCGTTTACTGAGCATAATTTCCCTTTAAAATTGTTCTTTGTCATATTACATATCATAACAACCATACTGAGAAATTAAATAAATTTTATGTTAGACATAAGATGCACTTCTACTATCCCTTGTGATAGAAACTAAAAATAAAAGAATAAGCAGGGCTCTTTTTGTAGAAAAAGCCCAGCAGGCACTCATTAGCATAACAGGCCACACACAAAAGCAGAAACTCATTAGCATATTAGGCCACACCCCTGACAGTGCAGCTCATTAGCCTATTAGGCCACAGACAGACAGAGACACACACAGAGAGGGACAGAGGGAGAGAGAGACACACTCAGAGAACATAAGAATGGGATGTACTAAAAGAAAGGACAGGATTGCCCACTGGAAACAATGGGAGAGACTTGAAGGCCCATTGGAAATAATGGGAGCCAGGAATGCCAATTGACTTGCATGGGCCCCATTGGAATACATTACAGTACAAGTAGAGTCATAAAGAGAATGCGGAATGGATTTTCCATTAGGGTCTCTGGGCCCAAATAGACTACTCTCAGATTGGAATGACAGGCCCCAGCTTGGAATGACAGCCCTTTGGAGTAACAGAAGTGTTCTGGAACTGGAATGAGAGGCCCCAGAGTGGATTTACAGCCCCAGTTGGTAGCAGAAGCATTCTGGTACTGGAATGACAGGCCCCAGAGTGGAATGACAGCCCCTGGGGGTAGCAGGAGTATTCTGGAACAGGAATGACAGGTCCCAGAGTGGAATGACAGCCCCCGGGGGTAGCAGGAGTATTCTGGAACAGGAATGACAGGCCCCAGAGTGGAATGATAGACACTGGAGGTAGTAGGAGTGTTCACGGAATGGAATGACAGGCCCTACAATGGAATGGCAGCCCCAGGGGGTAGTAGGAGTGTTCTGGGACTGGAATGAGAGACCATAATGTGGAGTGACAGTTCTTGGGGGTAGCAGCAGTGTTCTGGGACTGGAATGACAGGCCCCAGAGTGGAATGACATTGTGGTCTCTCATTCCAGGCCCAGAACACTCTTACTACCCCCTGGGGCTGTCATTCCAATCTGGGGCCTGTCATTCTAGTCCCAGAAGACTCCTGCTACCCCAGGGGCTGTCATTCCACTTTGGGGCCTGTCAGTCCAGTCCAAGACCACTCCTGCTATATTCAGAGGCTGTCATTCCAGTCTGGGACTTGTTGTTCCAGTTCCAGAACTCTCCTGCTACTTCCAGGGGCTGTCATTCCACTCTGGGGCCTGTCATTCCATTCCCAGAATACTTCTGGTTCTTCCAGGCACCATCATTCCACTCTGTGGACTCTCATTCTAGTCACAGAACACTCCTGCTACCCCTTGGCCCTGTCATTCCAGTTCCAGAACACTTCTGTTACTCCTAGGGGCTGTCATTCCAAGCAACTCTACTTGTACTGTAATGTAATTCAATGGAGCCCATGCAAGTCAATTGGCATTCCTGGCTCCCATTGTTTCCAATGGGCAATCCTGTTTTTCCTTTTAGTACATCCCCCCCCCCCCCCCCGAGCGAGTGGGTGGATGATTCAGGAAGAGGTCACTGGGGGCTGACAGGACCCCTCACTTGTGTGGCCCCAGGACAGCCCTAGCCCTGCAATTGTCCCATGACCTTGCCCAGGGCCACCAGGCACTCCCTTCCTGGGTATGTGTGTCTCTGTGTTGTGGGAGTAAGAATGTGGGGGAGAAGAGAAGTCATATATTGGGGCAGCGGGGGGGGGGGAGATTCATCTCAGGCTTTAAAAATGCTTGACCATGGAGCAGCAAGAAGCAACTCGGCCCTGCGCACAGGACAGACACCCCTACCACCACCAGGAAGACAAGAAAGTCTCCTTCCCGCCCCCGGCAAAATCCCAACCTGCAGCCATCAGTCTGCCTAAGAGCCAAAAAGCGGCCAAGCAGAGAACCCCAACAGCGGTGGCAAGGCTGGGCTCAGCACCTGCCCCAGAGGGATCCCTGTGCAGAAAGGGGCCCCGTGGGTGGGCAGGCAGGAAAGGGTGAGGGCAGCTCACCCAAGAAGTTGGAGTGGCTCAAGGCGGCAGTGGTGGTGGCGGCACTTCCACTTGCCTCACCAGCAAACCCATCTCTGCAGCCTCGTACAGAGAGGACCCACACAGACTGACCGCACCGCCGAGCATGGCTGCAGGCAAAACACTGACCAGACTCTGGGCACCAGTGCCTACCTGGTGGCCCCTGCAACCTGCCAGCCTGGTCAACCAACCTCCCATCCACCCTCCGCAGGCTGGCCAGGAGGAGAGGAGAGGATGGAGCTGCCGCTCCACATGGCGAGGAGGCGCATGCTTCAGAAGGTGGGTGGGGAAGTGGCTGCAGTGCCTGGGCCCCTCTTGAGTCTTGGCCCACCAAGAACCACCCCCCTTTCAGAGCTGAGTGCAGGCAGCCACTGGCCCGTTGCTGCCATGCTGCTCCAGGGTCTCCTCCACTCATGGAAAGAGAGTGGTGGGGATGCGACCGGGAGGCTTCGGTGGCTACATGTCTGTGTTTCTGCGAGGGAGGAGGGAGGGAAAGCAAGCAGTTCTGTGCCCAAGGCTGCCTTCTCACCTCCAGGGAAGGGTGGGTGGGGGCACGCAGGTGAGGCGAGGCTGGCCCAGAGGATCCCCTTTTCTCAGCTAACTTGGCTTGGTGCAGCTTTAAGTTAACAAACCAACCTTTCCTAGCAGGGGTCGGGGCTCAGGTTCCAACTTCCTTCTCTGTTCCACGTGTCCTCTGGGGAGCAGGCAGCACAGCAGGCGACTGAGATGGTGCATGGGTGACATACTCAGCGGCTTCAGTTTCACTTTTACCCAGTGCAGCCGCTTTTGGTGAGGCAAGGGAGGGGCGAGGTGAGGGAGAGGTGGGGTGGGCTAGGAAGCCAGGCAGAATGCAGTTCTGGTGTGTTCTGGCCGAAAAATAGCCCAGTGAATAAGGGACACAATCCAGCAAGTATATCTCTGATGCAACCTCAGGTGGAATGAATGGGAGCTTTATCACATCTATGCTCCAGCATAATTCTTATTCATTTGGATGGGAAAGCTGCTTATGGCTGTGCACTCAACTCACCCATCACCACTGTGTGAGGACTGTGTTCCAAAGTCTGATTCATCAGCAAATGAACTTCCTCATAAGAAGTTTTCTCAGAATGCTAACTATTCTGTGCCTTACATCATTCTCTAAAATGATCAATCTGAGCCATTAAAAGTTTTTTTAAGTGTCACTTCACTAAGTAATGAATTACTAATTCCACAATTACTTTTACATGGCACTGGTGATACATTGCATGTGATTTAAAGTAAGTAATCACTAGAGTCAAAAATTTCATTATTAAATTATGTAATTCTTTACAAGTCATATTTTATACTTCAATAATTTTTATGAGTGCCCCATAATAAAGTAATTCTACAAATGGTTGTACATTTATCATTTGAAAAAGGATACTAACTTTCTCCCTGTTTTCTGAGATTTCAAAAACTTTTCTAAAGATAATACAAAAGTGATTGAGGGTACTTTGAACTTAGATGCCCAAAGTTGTATATGTAGTGGTTTCCTAATTTTATCAGTTACTACTAAAATCAAGAACTTTAAGCCGCTCTCTAGTTCTGAAATTTTTTTTTTAAGTACAGTTATTTTATATAGTGATTTTACTCTTGACTGATAGATGTTCAGATCCTCTGGGTTACAATGTTCACAGTATTTTTGTAAGGTTTAATGGAATAAAAATTGTAGAAGAGGAAATGCTGTTGAAATCATTGATGTTACAAAAGAAAAGAAAGGAACTGAGAGAAATGCTACAGCAACCAGTCCCAAGTGAGGCAGTTTAGACAAAACAATTGTTTTCACCTCCCACTTATTTATTAATATTAAAATTCACTTTTTGAGGTTGTAAAGTGCCCCCCCCCCCCCATCTCAGTGATTTCAGAGGGAGGCTGTGAAAATGCTTAAAATGGACTTCCCATTTGCCAACAATGAACTTGCCAATTACAGGTCACCATTTTTTCTCTAGACTTGTTTTTAAGGCAGGAGGAGTTTCAGAGGTGGTTTGCCATTGTCTCCCTCTGCATCATGACCCCGGAATTCCTTGGAAGTTGCCCTTCCAAATACTAGCCAAGGCCAACTCAGCTTAGCTTCTACGATCTAACAGGATCAGGATAGCCTGCCGTCAGGTTGATTTGGTTTTATGATGCTGCCATGTACACATTGATATTTGACTTCTTGATTATGTCTGAAGTGAAACAGAGTGAAAGTAGTAACTTCTGCCCTCATTCTGGCATCTTGTTTAAAATTACAAGGGGAAATGGTGCCCTGCTGTGAAAAAGGCAAATTTCATGCTGGCCATAATTAGAAATAGAGAATAAAATTGCCACTATCATACTTGCTGTCTTTATACAAATCTATGGTGAGATCACTCTTGGAATATGATCTACAGCTCTGATCACTGCACTTGAAAAAGGATCTTGTAGAGCTTGAAAAGATGCAGAAAAGAGCAATCAAAATAATCAGGAGGCTAGAGCAACTGCCCTATGAGGATTGGTTAAAACACGTAAGGCTGTTTAGCTTAGAATAAAGGTGAGTAAGGGAAGACATTATAGCAGTTTATAAAATTATGCATGGTATGGAGAGAGTGGACAGGAAGAAGCTTTTCTCCTGCTCCCATAATACTAGAATCCAGGGTCATCCACTGAAGCTGAAGGGTGGGAGTTTCAGGACAGATGAAAGGAAGTAATTCTTCACACAGGGCATTGTTAAATTGTGGGACTCCCTGACAGAGGCTGTGGTGATGGCCACCAACTTGGAAGGTTTTAAAAGGGGAGTGGACAAATTCATGGAGGACAGGGCTCTCAATGGCTACTAGTCATGATGGCTATCTACTCTCTCCAGTACCACAGGTAGTAAACCTCTTTAAATCAGTTGATAGGGACCATGGGCGGGAGGCTGCTGTCACAGTCATGCTGCCTGTGGGCTTCCTAGAGTCAGCCAGCTGGCCATTGGGATGGTACTCTTGATGGGCCTTTGGTTTCATCCAGCGTGGCTCTTCTTACAATCCTAAAACTTGCAGCTCCACAAAAGCCCCCAGTTCTCTTGAACTTTTAACTCATCCCTTATTTAAGGTTAGACCTACATGACAATCCAAAGCCCACTGAGTGGTTTTGCCTGGGGTTTCTCTATTAGCATACTTCCTCACTCTTGTCATCAGAGCAGGCTGTCCAGTGTGGTATTTCTTTGTTGCAACTTGGGTTAATATGCTGCATGAGTGCTACATAAATGATTAATATTAAAGAGAACAATACTTCTCCTCGCCAAGTACTACAGATGCAATTTTTAAAAGTTCCTGGGTTAAAATTTTGATAAGTCACTAATTGAGTTTTGTCATGTTCCTTATATAAAGCCAGTATTCTCCACATTCTTTTTTAGGGGGTGGAGAAGGGCAACAACTTTTGAGATAAATACTTCAAGCGTTTAAGGTAGCACCTCAGAAATTACTCGGCTCATACTGGTAACATTTTTCAGATTTAGCAATCACTATATTTGTGTCAACATCGGTGTGGCATATTTTATCTCCTTTTGTCAGAACATCAGGTAATCATAACTTGTCAGATGCTAAGCCTTCTTTTTTAATTTCACATAATTATGAAAGCAACTAGAAATAAATTGTGTCTGGTTTAATAATACATGGTAATGTTTTAAAGATACTTCAGAAAAAGTAAATTGCTTCTGCAGCATTAGTGTAATCTATTATATAACATTAATATGCATAACAGATGGCTCTCAGAAGAGTAAAGAGGGTATTATTTTGATTTGATTTTAATTAGATATATATTGTCTCTTCCATTATATATTACCCACACTAATACTGTAAGAGGCTTTTATGCATAATATTAGAAGATTTATTGCACTCCAAACTTTTAGATGTCACAGTGTCATCCTAGTATTTTGAACAATGTTGGAAAGAAATTACATTAGTTTTACAGGGATTTATTTTGTCTATTTTTAACATTTTTTTTTAAAAATAGTTCATATTCAGAGAAGCTTTAATTTCAAGAACCTGCTGTCGTTCGGGAGGGAAAAGTTTATACTTTTTTTTATTCTACAGATAGTTTAGTAAAATTATTTTCATTTTTTTGTCACTCAGTAGAACCAGATTGTTTCAGAAGCCTTACTATAGCAGTATCAGTGGTGATGGTCAAGGGTATTCCACTTATACCCAAAAAACTTAGTGGAACGATTTTGGACCAAATATATACTAGATTTAGGAATATTTAAGAGGGCCTTGGTAAGATTTCTATTCAGATTACATTCCAGAGGCTGAATCTGCCAAACATAGTGTAATCCTAAACATGGTAGTCATGGAAGTGAATGGGTTTAGAGGGGTATGATTGATAGACTTTGTGTGATTTGTGTTTGTGTGATTGATAGACTTGCCATATTCCCACTTATGGTGAGAAATGTCTCTCCCTCTGCCTCAGTGCTGCTGTCTGCTGCCACTCAGCTGAGCTGTGGGTGGAAACTGACTTGGTGAAATTGGGGGCATAGCATACTCTCAGCATGATGATGTCACTTTTGGGGTGTACCAGAAGTGATGTCATTGTACTGGGGACAACAATCACCTCCTTTTTCTGTAAGTTCCCACTTCTCCCATCTCATGCAAATTGGTGATAGAGCTAGATCCATCCCTTTGTTATAAATCTGCTCCTGTAGAAGCTAGGGATGGGCATGAACCAGCTGACAAACTAAAGTTTATCACTAATTTTTGATGGTTTGTGCTTTGCAAAGCAATGTTTGCAAACTGAAGAATTTCCACAAATTTTGATGCAATTAATGGCAATTCATGAAGAGCAGAAAGCAGGGGTTTATCCCTGCTTTCTGCTCTTCATGAAAAACAGCTGACTGGTGGGGTGCTCCTGTTGCTCAGCTGTTTGGTTTAAATGGCTCAGAGCCATTTAAACTACTGCTTTCTGCTCCTCTAAAAAAGCTATGGGGAGCAGAAAGTTTGGAACCCCTACTTTCTGCTCTCCATGAAAAGCCACAGGGAGCAGAAAGCAGGGGTTTAAATTTTAAATGGCTCATGAACTGGTTCAGTTTGCAAACTGGCATATTAAGTTGCAGTTCAGTTTGTGGTTTTGCCATGAACCATGAACTGAACTGAACTGCAAAACTGTGATTCATGCCCATTCCTAGTAAAAGCTTTAGAACATAGCCTTCCCTTTTCATGGGAAACTAAGAGCAGGTTGTGGTCTGTGTGTTATTAGTTCCAGTAAAATCTAACTAAGGTTTGGGGAAACATGAAGAAACTCTGTTAACTCCTCTCAAAAAGCAAATTAACACTTTCTAGCTACTCTCTCTGAACTGAAATATTCTAAAATGAAATTGTTTCTCCAGTCTAAATTTCATACACTGTTACAAATGAGTATGCTTAAAACTTAACCACCAAAATCATTACTTCCCCTTTCAGGGAAATGAATATTGTTCTTGTTACTTATGGTCTCCTTTTTAGTTCTCATGAATGGACAAGGTTATTCCATCATTTACCAAAACAGAAGAGCGGTGTGTACTTTCACACTATGCTTGAAGAAGGTGGGAGTATACTTCTAAACATTAGTGTAATTTACCTCACCAGTGGTTAGCCTACCGAGAACTTACCAAGTACTTTTAGGCTACTTCCCAAATAATTCTCTGGCCGCTCATTTATTTGATGTGATGGGTGTGTGTAGTGGGAGTTGCTTCTCAAATTTCCAGAAATAAATGCTATTTCAAATAACATTTTGGCTTTTATGAAGTCTTGTACATTCTCACAAAATAAGGCCCAGCACTGTTGCTACCATGGAAGCTTTCTCCTGTCACACACTGCTTTAGGATCACTCTGTCAGAGCTGTAATTACTGTTTGCCACTACTGCCTAAAGTTGTTCATTATCTGGATTAAAATGTTACTGATATTATTGTCATTGTATGCATTTGATCATTTCTTTTTTTGACAATATTTTATTGGAAAATAGGCTTAAAAGAGATGACATAAAATCCCATTTGGATCCTGCTTTGCTTTAAGAGCTCAGTGGTATCACTACTGAAGTTCATAATTTAGCCTCCCATCAGTCCTGTAAGGTAGCCTGTTTGTTCAGCAATTTTAAAAATGTGTATGCCATTTTTCTGTCAGTAGCAAAAGAGGTACATGAAACAACCAAGACAACAGTACAGTATGGTATAGCAGCTAGTGTCAGCCAAGAATCTACGACGCCTGGATTCAAATCTCCATTCTGCCATGAAGCATACTAGATGAAAATTGGACAAGATGGACTTCCGGCAAGACTTGCGATCATGGCGGACGTGCTCCTCCGCATCTGCGGGGAGCGCGATCCATACCCAGCGGGAAGAAGGGGCTCCGGACTGGTGCCGAGCCCCCAGAGACCCCAGTGAGGGGGCTCTGCCTGGGGTGGCCCGAAGGGGATCTCTCCCTCCGGTGGCGACCAAGGGATCGAGGTCCCTTTTCATCACCCCCATAGGTTCCCCCGTCCGTGGGAGCCGTATGGCTAGAAGCGCAAATCCGTGAAGCAGCAGAGAGTGTGAAGCTTTGAAGCTTGAACTCATAGTTACGCATGGAGAAAACGTGAGTCTGAAGTAAAAACAAACAGAATACAGCGGGAAAGGTGGGTGGAGTGAAACCCCCCCCCTCGAGATCGGCGTACTTACGAGACTCTTTACATGGCGTTACTGCATGAAAAAAAAAGTACGTTCGGCTTGCTAGATGGCAGCATCGCGCTTTAGAGGATATGAACTTTAAAAAGTTATAAGCGCAGTCATAGAATTTGCTTCTTTCGTCCATCTTATCTAACTATCAACAAAAAGCGCAGTCTCAACAATGGCGGGGAAACCGAAACCTTCCCCCAAACTAGGAAGTACAGCTCCGAGCTCAAAGGTTGATATCACAGAGATGAGCACTGTGTTCTCCTCATTATTGCGACCTCTAGTGGACCAAATGACAGCTCTCAACGTCAAGATGGATAAAATGCAGCTGGAACTGAAGG
Organism: Lepidodactylus listeri; assembly: GCA_029233225.1. NCBI lineage: Eukaryota > Metazoa > Chordata > Lepidosauria > Squamata > Gekkonidae > Lepidodactylus > Lepidodactylus listeri. The sequence continues at coordinate 44,562,564 of JARCFY010000006.1, read as the reverse complement.
AGTCGAATAAAACCACAGAGAAGCTGCAGCGAGAACTTCTGGAAGTTAAGACTTCAGTAAAAAATCATGATTCAAGGCTACAAAAAGCAGAGAAAGAAAAGGCCTTCCACTCTGATCAGCTCTTGAAACTACAGATGGAAAGATCGAATTTTTTCCTAAGACTTCAGAATGTGCCAGAGGATAAAGGAGAAGACCTTAAAAATCTGCTAAGTGAAGCGCTTGAACCAGTAACAGGCTTAAAAGCAGCGGAAATAAAAAGCGACATGGATATGGTTTACAGAACCTATCCAGATTATACCAAAAAGAATAGCCTGCCTGGTGAGATTCTGATAAGGTTCTCCAAAAAGTCAACAAGGGATGTGGTGCTTAGGACCACAAATAAAGCGGTTCTGAAGATCAAAGGAAAAGAAGTTAAAGTGATGAAAGACATTCCATTCAAAATAAGGAAAAGAAGGAAAGCCTATGGAAAACTGACATCTTGGCTACAGTCTGAATCTATTATCTACAGATGGAACGTTCTGGAAGGACTGAGCTTCAGCATTAAAGATAAAAAATATAAGATTGATTCTGTTCAACAGGCAAAAAGTTTTTTGGAAAAAAGCAAAGAAAAGAAAAAAGAGAGAGACTCAGATGGTTCGCTGGCATCGCAAGAAAGTATGTATGGATTTGATAGCTCAAAGAGTGAAGAAGAGATTTCTGACTCGGAAAAAGGAGCAGCAGCTCCAAAGGTACAAGAAGAGACTGTTAAGACAAGAAGAGGACGAAAGAAGAAATAAGGGCTGAATTGTTTTTATTGAAAATTGCACTTATATATTTTATATAATTTGTATAATTAAGCATTCCTCCAAAAGAACATGTCTGTCAAATAGCTTTTTTATTTTTCTTATATCATCAGTAACAATGTTAATTGAAAATCAACCAAGGTTTAAAATGCTTCATATGTGTTTGTGGTAAGGTAATATTAAGCAAATGCTAAAGCACACTCTGTATAAGGTAAATGTAGCTTAGAAAGTAGCGATGTAGATGTAGTAATAAAAAAATCAATAAAAATTTTAAAAAAAAGAAAAGAAAAGAAAATTGGACAAGACAATCTTCTCTATGTCACAGGAGTGTTGTGAAGATAAAATGAATAAGGGAGAACCATATAGACTACCCTGAGTTCCTTGGGGAAAGGGTGAGATAAGAATGTACTGGATAGATCTAGTTAGGATGACAGTGCTTTGCACAAGGCTATCCAGCAATGGGGCAGGGGGTACACTCCGCCCCAGGCATAGTTTGAAGAAGGCTGCATCTAGCTGAGCATCTTTCCTTTTTAAAATGCAGTTCTGGCTATAGCCACTAGGGGCTTAGGGTAGTCTGAACATAGCTAGGATCAGCTACACTTCTCTTTCTCCAAGACTGAAGAAAACTTGCTTAACAACAACCAATTGCCAGCTTGCAAGTCATTTTCACCAATAATCCAGTCTTTCTCCCTTCCTTTCCTTGTACTCAGCTCAGCCAGATCTTGCAAAGCAGTAGTTAGGGTGTTGCCGCAAGATGAAACAACCTTTCCCTCTATTAATTTATTTCCCTCTTTTCCACATGTTTCTCATTCATTTCTGTCTCCCTTCACCTAATTTTTCTGTGTGTCCCCCCCACCTTTATTTTTACTTCTTGGTCTCAAGACCTTCTCATATGGGGTTATCAGATGTCTTCTTTTTAGAGGACATGTCCTCTTTTTTTGGAGCCCATCTTCTTTTGGGCTTTTTAAAAAAACCAAAAAAACCCTGATGAAAATGTCCTCTTTTTAGGTTGAAAGGCTGAGCCTGTTTTGCCCTCTAGTCCCTCAGTGACTACTACTTAAATTGTAGGGAATTTAAAATGAGATTTGTCATAATGGTCTGCTATTTGAAATAATCCCCTTTTTTGCTTTTCAAAATATGATAAGCATTGCACTTGTTCTTCTGGGCTTCCAACCCCCACCCCGCCTGCTTGGACTGTGATTCTGTGCTTGATATTAACTGGCATTGCCACAATGGCACTGGGTTTGCTGGGCACTGTACATTGCACTGGTTCTACTGGACTTCCAACCACCTTCCCCTGCTTGGACTGTGATTCTGTGCTTGACATCAACTGATGTTACTACAATGGAACTGGGTTCTGATGGGCACTCTGTGATTGCACTAATACTGCTGGGCACTCTGTACATTGCCCTGGTTCTGCTGGGCTTGCAAAACTGCCCCCCCCCTTCAGTTTCTACTGCAAACATTCTTTAGTTTGAATTTAGTCCTTTGGAAACAATGGACAATGGGGGCACCTACTTTGGGTGGTAGTGAAGCTTGTGATCACTATTTTGTGATACTTTGGCTGGTGTTAGTAAAAATTAATGTAAAGGCAGACTCCTAGCTCTCAAAAATGACTTATAGAACTTTGGGACAGTCAGCTCTTGGGCTTTAAAATGGAGAACAGAAGCCCTCTCATGTGCCTTCTCAGATCAAGAGTGGTATGATGGGATTTTTTTTGCCATAAAGTCACAGCTGAGAGTTTTCAAGGCAAGAGATGTTTTGAGGTGGTTTGCCATTGCCTGCCTCCACATTGGCCTTGCTCAGCTTCTGAGATCTGACAAGATCAGGCTATCCTGAGGATATCCAATTCAGAGCTAGGCTGAGAGTAATGTGACTGGCCCAAGGTCACCCAGCAAGTTTCCATGGCATGAGTTTGGGGGGGGGGGGGTCAAACCTGGATTTCCAAGGTTCTAGTCCAACACTTTAACCACTACACCATGCTGGCTCTCGTGAGGGAATAGTATGTTGGATTTTTTTTTTTACTGGCATGATTATATATACAAAGTTAAATAAAATATTTTTTTTCACTGCCACATCACTATTTCTTTTCTGGCCATTAAAATAAAGTTCGGGTCCAGTGGCACCTTTAAGACCAAACTTTGTTTTGCTTCAGACCAATGTGTCTACCCACCTGAATATATTTTCTGGCCATTGTTATTATTTGTTTTATTTCATGATTATTCCTAAAAATAATTTTATCATATAGAGGAGGGGCCCTGACCTGGATAGCCCCAGCCAGGGCTATTTTTGGGCAGGAACGCACAGGAATGGAGTTCCAGCTGGCTTCTGAGTTGGCCACACCCACAGCCTCCCTCCCTCGGGTTCCCCAGGTGCCTCACAGCTGCTGGGCACCTGGGGAAGCTGATCCCGAAACTGCCTGCCTTCCCTCGGGTTCCCCATGCGCCCTGCAAGCCGCAGGGCACCTGGGGAAGCCAATCCTGGGAGGGAGCTGTACTGTCAGGGGTGTGGCCTAAAATGCTAATACATTTCTGTTGTTGGGTGTGGCCTATTATGCTAATGACTTCCTGCTGGGCTTTTTCTACAAAAAAAGCCGTGGCCCCAGCCTAGTGTGATCTCGTCATATCTCAGAAGCTAAGCAGGGCTGATACAAAAGCAGACAGTGACAAACTACCTCCCAGTGTCTATTGCCCTAAAAACCTTATGGCACGGGTGTCAAACCTATGGCCTGCAGGCCAGAACCAGCCTGCCCAGGCCTTTAATCCAGCCTGGGAGTGGGGCTCTTTTCTCCCCCTCCTCCCCTGCTCATCCTCACTGTTCTGATCTTGATCTGCCTTGGAGCAGAGGGCAGGGCTGCCTCTGAGAGCAGAAAGCACAGGGAGGGGCTGCCTCTGTGAGTAGGAAGCTGAGGGCAGGGTTGCCTCTGAGCAGAAAGCACAAGGCAGGGCTGCCTCTGAGAGTAGGAAGCTGAGGGCGGGGCTGCTGAACTTCCCAGCCACCTCTCCTGGCCTCTGTAGTCCTCCTCACAGGTAGGAACTGTGGGGGGGTTCCTTCTGCTGTAATCCTTCTGCTTCTTTTTTATTTTAAAACTTGCTTTGCAAAATCCCACTATTTCCCCACCTTTCCAATTTAGACAAGCATGTTTTAGGGCTAGGATTGCCAGGCCAGGTGGGGCCTGGGGATCTCCCGCTTTTACAACTCATCTCCAGATGACAGAGATCAGCTCGCCTGGAGAAAATGGCAGCTTTGAAGGGTAGACTCTCTGGCATTGTACCCTGCTGAGACCTTGCCCCTCCCCAAACCCCGCCCTCTCCTGGATCCACCCCCAAAGTCTCCAGGTATTTTCCTACCCAGCCCTGGCAACCCTATTTAGGGCATGAGGGGTGGGTGGGACCAGACAGGGTTAAAATACAGAGTTCTGCAAACTCAAGGGACTCCAGTTTTACAGAGAAATATTAGTTTTAAACACACACTCCTTCCTAATGGGGGGCTCCAATGGAATAGCTGCTATAATATCTCTAATTGTGTTTTTCTGTGTCCTTCATAAAGTTTATATCTCTGCTACCTGGCATTACCTTTTATGACACACATGGTCCGGTCTAACAAAGTCCAATGAATGTCAAATCCGGCCCTCATAACAAATGAATTCAACACCCCTGCCCTACGGGGTCAACATAAGTCAGCTGTGACTTGATAGCAAAAAAAAAAAAAATAGGGGGGATGTTGAAAAACTTATCCACAAATAGGCTAGGTATGTCACTGCTAGCCAGCAAATTCTGTAGCTAAGCTGGAATCTGAACTCAGGTCTTCCCAATCAAAGCTAAACATTCCATTTCAGTTATTAATTTATAAGAACATAAGACCATAGGAGAAGCCAATGTTGGATCAGGCCAATGGCCCATCCAGTCCAACACTCTGTATCACACACTGGCCAAAACCCAATTGCCATCAGGAGGTCCACCGGTGGATGTTTATGATAACTTGTTATTGGGGTAAACAGCCTGGTAAAGAATAATACATTTTACCACATGTTTCTTAATATGAATTAGTGTATCATCTTCTTTCTGTAATATCATTAAACATGTTCTAGCCTTTAAAAAGAGAAACTTTCACATTTATAATGAAGTTACAGTAATTTTAATCACTGAAATCAGTGAATCTCTGGCTAACTTCAATCACCAGCTCCTGTACTGTTTTGTGGTCAATGTAAGTATAAGCATAAAACCAACTGTTATTTTTGCAGGGTTGAGAAGGACAAAATCTGTGATGATGAGAAGTGCTGCAGGCTCCTGGACCTTAAGAAGAGACTGACACCTTCTGCCAGCCAGCTGATTACTGAAACACTCCAGTCTTTGTTTCCTGAAACTTGTGTAGCCTCCTTGAAGAAGCCTAGATAGTGGAGATAAGAAGGAAAGCCATCTTTAGGAATGTTTGACACTTCGTACACAAATGAGCTGTTGGATAGTTCATCTTACAAACAAGTGTCTAAGTTTCCAGAGGAAGTACCCAGTTGCCCTAGAAGCTGTCTGAAGATTGTGCACATGCTCCACTTATTCAGGCTGTAATCCTAAGAACATTTCCCTAGAAGTAAGACCCATTGAATAAAATGGCACTTACTTGCTTAGGATTTGTCCCCTTACTTTACGAGGAAAGATAGCAACTTTTGGTCAATGGTGCTGTATTCCTCTACTACCATTCCCCTAGTTGGGGGTTTCAACTATAATACTGAACCATGAGCACAAAACTGACCTTCAGATATAGTAATTCAACCGTGTATTAGCAGGAGACAAAGAATACAACATTAAAAAAGAAAAGTTGTAATCAATCCATTTTTATAAAATAAACCTGATTTCAATTAAAACAACCTCTGGAGGTAGACTAATGTATATTATAATAAACGGGTAAATGTAAGGCGTGGGAAAAGTTCAGACATTCCTTCTAGCATATTGAATCAATTAATAGCATGTACAAGGAAACCCTGATTATTTGAAAGAGTGGAGAAAAATGACTTGATTCTTTACAAGTAGTACAGACTATTATTAGTATTCCAGATAGACTGTGTTCTAGGGAGTCCATCATAAGCTTTGATCTGTCTGCATCCACAGCTGGAAACTTTGCGCCCGGCTCTGGAAGCAGCACGAAGTGACAACAGTCGCCTCAATCAGAAAAGTGAGTTAGTGCTTGCAAATGTTAATCAGTGGATCAAAGAACAAAAGTGAGTGAGATTGGGGTCTCTCCCCCTCTCTCATTTCCTTTGGCCCCCAAACAATTAAAGCATTCATAAGAACACTCTTCTCAGCTTACTTCTATACGTCTGTATCTTTTATCTAAAGCTTTGCATGGGTTCTTTATTTAAGCTCTTGCTTTTTTTCCTTTAATACTGAGACTTGCCATATGATGTAATTAACACATGCAGTCAAAGCCAAAAATATTTACAGCAATGGCAAATCATAATGTTAGTGACAGTGCTCAGATAATGTAACATCAGGGTCGATTGTGGATAATGACATCTTAAGGAAATGAGGCCTTCTCAGAAATATAATATGGCATTTGGTTAATTCAAAGTATTATTCTACTCCCTATAGAAGATATTGTGGTTCACTGCATATAAAAATGACTTCCATAGCCAGGAAAACAGAACTCTACACCTTTGCCACAAGCAAAATAATTACACAAAATATATTTCCACGTGCTCCAAGATTAGTGTCTGGCATTTTTTGGTATCTCCAGCATTTGAGCAGGCAGCCTTGCAAGGTTAGCTTCAGGTCTCTAGGCCAGATAATTCCTCTTCCACCTTCCCCCTAAATATGCTGCCACATGAAGCACACACCTGTGCACACACACTTCTGGAGGAGGGAATGCAGTGAGAATTGTCTATGGCCAGTCAAGCCCTGGCAAAGCTAAAGTGGGGAGGGACTGTGACTCACTGCCAGGGACGTAGACTTTCCATTCTCCTGGGGGGCAGGGGCTCTCGTGAGTGCAAAGCATGCGTGCTGCCGCCGGGACAATGTCCTCACCACCACCTCTCCCCCCGCCACCTCTCCCCCTGCTTGGCTTCCACGCACCCCTCAGAGGGAAGGAGTGGGTGCGAGGGAGCCAGGTGGGGGGCTCTTGCGACAGCAGCGGCTGGGGAGGCTTGCAGCAGGCAGGGAGGTGTGGCAGCGGTGTCCCCTGCCACTGTGCTGCCACCACTGGGACGATGTCCCCACCGCCACCACCGCCTCCCCCCCACCTGGCTCCCATGCACCCCTCAGAGGGAGGGAGTGGGTGTGGGGGAGCCAGGCGGGGGTGCTCTTGGGGTGGCAGCGGCCAGGGAGGCTTGCAGCAGGTGGGGAGGCATGGTGGCAATGTCCACCTGCCGCCACCAGAGCCGCCGCCATGCTGCTGCCACCGGGATGATGTCCCCGCTGTGGCCAGAGCTGCTGCCACACTGCCAGAGCCGCCGCGCCACCACTCTCCGGGAGGGAGGGAGGGAGGAGTTGGTGGGGAGAGCGGCTCTGGCGGCAGCGTGGTGGCAGGCACTCCATTTTGCCGGGGGGCCTCAGTCTCCCCTGGAAAATTTCAGGGGTGGCTCAAGCCTTCGAGTTTATGCCTATGCTCACTACTAAAACAGTGGCTTTGCATGCAAAAGGTCCCTGATTCAGTCTCTGGAATCCAAACACTGAGAATATTAGTATCCTTTGTCTATTTCTGTTCAAAACAGAATCATATTGTATCTGTAGTCATAACAGTATTGTGTGGTTAGTGTTTACAGTGTTAGAGGTCTTGGATACCTTGTTTCAAACCTGATACGGAGCTTGCTGGGTGATGTTGGGCAAGTTAATAGAATGGATCCAGCCATTTTTTTCCCGCAGACTTGCCCAGTTCTCCTTCTGTCCCACATGACTTTTTTCCATGCAGGTCCATGCAGGTCCGATGGTGCATCTCTTTGTTGTTCAGATTGGACCCCTTATTCATTTTCCATCAGCTCTAAAACTGGTGAGATCCAACCCCTTGTCTCTGAGCCTATTTTTTGAATCGGGGCAGCAGCACTTTAGACTGCTATTGCCTTTTTTCACGTAGGTCGTATAGCCAGGTAGGATCCACCAACCCCTTACTCTGTCACCTACCTCTACTTCAATTTATGCTGCCACCACTCAGAACATTTTTGTAAAATATACCTCTGAGTATGCAGTACCTGCATTACATAAGCTTATTCAGAAGTCTTACCTTAGGGACAAATTGCTGATTGCATAAATCTCCATTTAAGTTTAATAGGCATGGAAAGTTAAAAAGATACTCTAAATCAATTCCTTTTAAAATGAACAATTTGTTTCGAGGGGGGAAACAAACTATTCAAACCTTTATTACTATTAAAAATGTTTTAGCAACAGGAGCAACTGGATTGATTCAGATGCTAACGTACACGTTTCTTCATGCATATTTCTCAGCTATTTTGATTAACTGTATCATTGTTTCTCAGTACTCTAACATATTCTCAAATATTACTGTTCATGTTCTTTAATACCCAACCTTTCTCTAATTTGTCATGGTTGTGAGGTCAAAGAGGAGATCCTATGTGTATGTTTATGTGCGGGGTGTGTGTGTGTTACGCCCAGTGTTTTAGTTGGTTTTTTAAAATGTTTTTGTATGAATTTTAGCTCTGGTTTTAATTGTTTTAAAGGTGTTTTTGTTGGTTTTAATGGTTTTTAAGATGTGATTTTATTTTGTATGCTTTAATTTGTTAGCTGCCTTTGTGGCCCTTGTTAGTGAAAAAAGGCAGGATGTAAATCTGTAAAATAAAATTAAAAAATAAGTTATCCACGTGGAGATGATTCCATTCTTGCTGGATTTCCCTGAAAACTCCCATTTCCATTTTGTTTTTAAAAAGTAGAGATTCATTGACAAAATATAAATATTTTTAAGAACACTATCTTACTCTACAACTGGACTTCTGGTTGAGTCAAATGGGACTATTTTAACTTGCATCACAACTTTTCCAAATGTAATGTTGAATCATTGTTCATGCTAAACAAACTTCTGGGTGACCGCAGTGTTTTGGCAGACTTCTACTTCTCCCTTGCAATGTTGCCAAATCCATTCTGTTTTCCAGCTTTTACTGAGGCATAAAAGATAATCTGATGATAACTCTCACCAGTGCATAGAGGTACTATACTAACATAAATATTTTCTGCCAATCTTAGGCTGTGCTTTGCCAGTGCATGGGATAGGAGTAATCCTATCCCACCCTGGGATACAAGTCAGAAAGAGGTCTGCAGTTACTCATTTAATAAAGCAATTCAATAGATGCATAGTTACCATAGCAATAGTTATCTTCACCATACCCATGAAGATAGAAGGCATAATCTATCTAAAAATAATACTCACCTGGTTTATCTGTTCTCTGTATTACAGAAACTAAAGGATTTACATTTCAGTATTGTTCTCATAGGCTACTATGATATAAAGGGCACTATAAGTCTTATTTGTATATTTTTAAAGTTATTTTTTGACCTCTATCCAGAAAGAAGTTCCAGGGGCAGCTTGCAACAAAATCAGAAACAAAGAAAGACTAAAACTAAACGAAAAAATTAGTACTTGAAATAGCTAACCAATAACAAACCCACCCAATCAACACTACTAATGAACCAAGTTAGCAGCAATAGACATTAATCAAAACCAGCCCAAGAGTAAAATAATAAGCTAACAGCATAAAAGTAATAAAATCAGAGTGCAATCAAGATAATCAGAGGAGCAGGCCAGATGGGGCTATCAACAGGCTTGTAGAAAACTGTCCCTTTAATAGAGGCTTAATGTGTGGAAACGGGCAGCTGAAACATTCATGGGATAGAAGTAAATAATATCACCGGTTAAAGAAGACTTTTTTGAATGGGTAGGGCATTTTTTCTTCAGGTAGTTGGCAAACCTAAGGTCAGACAAAATTAACATGATGTCTGTTATGTGCTATACCACCAACGTTAAGAGACCCAAGTCCACCAGACCCCTCTGCACATGAAACTGCACCACACCAGCGGTAGTGTATTTACAGTTTATTTTACAGTGCAATTATTAATCAAAGAGACAAAGTGCTTCACCAGGACACCATACAACAAGAAGAGAAAAATACTTCTGTACCTCAATTACATTTATACAAACAATAACCAATCAGGTTAGTGCTGAGTCATGTAGATAACATCCATCACTGTCATACTGAGAACAAGTCTTTACTAGTTCTACTCAGCTCTGTCCCAGTCACATGACTCCTGCTGGCTGTCAACTAAATCCTGCAGATCTGCCAGCTCAGTGCATGAAGACTAAGAGTCTCAAATACCAACAAAAATTACATCAAATAATAGATAACTAATAAAATAGAAGATATAATCTTAAGATACCTCACCTTAAGATGCAACCAGATCTTAACTAGCAAGCAGGACAATATGGTAGAAAGCATTATTTAAAGTACCCTGACCCCAACTAAGCTATTTACAGCCAGGATTGCCACCGGGCCTGAAGAAAAACAACCTTTCCTCTTTAGTAGAGGGTAAACATGTGTAAATGGGCAGCTGAAGCATTTCATGGTATGGATGTAAATAACATCATTAGTATATAATATCCCACTCAGCTACAAATAAGAGGACAGGACACCCCCCCCCCCCAGCAGTTGGGATCCTATTTAGGACTTAAACACCAGCCATTTGAATTGTGCCCAGAAATGGCAGCACATCACGGGTCACTTCTTTCATAGTGCGAAGGACACCTGTCTGCTGCAGGAGATGCAGACACTGATAGGTGTGCTGGTACACTGCCTGATAGGTGACGTGATCACCCTCTGGCACTCCACCTGTGCCATGCTCAACCGCTTGGTGGAGCCGGAGAGAGCCCTGTGTGCCCTGATCTCTGAGATTGGGGTCATTCAGGAAAAGAGCCAGCTCACCCATAAGAAGTGGCTGACCATCTCTCAGACTGTAGAAGTTCTTTGGCCCTTTACGAGCTACACAGAGATGCTGTTGTCTGACATGGCAAGTCTGGCTCTGGTCATTCCCATGATCCATACGGCTCATGAGGACTTGGCCTCCTTTCTGGTGCCAGCTGCAGGATGTGCAGACATGGTTCCAGTAGTGTGTGTGCTGATGAAAGGCTGATGAAAAGGCTGATGAAAAGGTTGCATAATGGACTCGAGGACCACCTTCAGCCTCTCACACAGCAGAAGGTCTACATGTTTGTGACCATGTGTTACCTGCACATCAAGGGCAAGATCGCTGAGTGGGCTGATGAGCTCATTTGCTGGAGAGACGAGCTCTCCTGGTGAGTTGAGCACATGCAGGCCAAGAGGAACATGTTGGTGTGAGCTGAGGAAGAGGGAGGTGAAAGCAGCTCTACTGCTGTTCTTCCCCCACTAGGCAGCATGGTGACCTGTAAGACTGCAGTTATCAGGCAGCTCCTCAGCTCCTCTGGGAACAGCAGACACAAGAGACAGGACACAGTGGCTGCAATGGTGAGGGAGTACCTTGTGGAGCCCTATGAGTTTCAGACCATCATTCCACTGAGCTACTGGGCCATGAAGAAGGTGGTCTGGCTGACCCTTTCTGGCTGGACCTCTCTGCCGTGGCTCAAAGGCTCCTCTCATGCCCTCTGACAAGCATACAGAGTGAGCGGGTTTTTTCCCCATGCGAGCAACATTGTCTGCTCGCATCGCTCATGCCTGCTTCCCTGGACAGTTGAGCAGTTGGTCTTCCGGAAGATCAACTTGCCACTGTTCAATTATCTGGTCCTGGACTTTGAGGGTGACTGAGGTGAGCACATAGTTGTGCCTGCATCCTTGCTCAATCTGTGCTGAGAAATTGGGGTGAAAGGCTCTTCCCAAAATTAAAATGAGACTAGAAAGAAGTAGCAGGGCCATTAACCAGTTGGATTGGCACAAACATGTCCCACCAGTCTCCCCACTACCATTTTGAATCCACCTGCACCAAAATACCTCTACAGAACCCTGGTAGCAGTGCAGCACACGGCGATGTTGAAGGTGGTGCACCACCAGCCAGCACAAACCAAAATTGCATGCTGAAATTAGAACAGCAGCACAAAAACTGTTCTTCATCTTGAGGGAGAAAGGGTAGAGCGGCACAGTGTGATCTGTGTGCCAAACAGAAACCAGCAGAACCCACAGGAGCACACTAATGAAGCTAATTTAAACATTCTTTGAAGGAGTGGCAGGTGGGAAAGGGAGAGCCTGTGATGATGGGCTGCTGCAGCACCTAGCCTAAGGCTCCTCTCCACTGAGGCAGTGATAGTTGGTGTGCACTGCTGCTGGGAGAGGAGGACCAACTTCTTCCCTCTCACTTTCTGAGGCCTTCCCTGGGGAAATGGTATATAAAGCTTCTCTGAGCTTGCCCTTGGCTTTGGAACAAAAAAACCCCAAACATTTCTGGGCTTCTGTGCATTGGGCTGGCTTTGGTTCAGGTGGGCTTGCAAAAGTGCCTGCCCACTCTGCACCTCTGAGTGTTCTGCAGGGCTTCTATGGCCTTTGCTTCTGCCAAAAATTTTTAAAAGCCCTGCTGGGATTCTCTGGTGTGACACTAGTTAGTTCTGTTGGGTTTGTACTGCTACCACATTGGCACTGGATTTTGCTGCTGGGCACTAGTATGTTGCACTGATTCTATTGTCCTTGCAGGAACACCCCCCCCCCCTTTGTACTTCAAAGATGTGCCAATGTGTCCCACCAGTGCCAATGTGGCAGCAGTACAGACCCAACAGAACTAACTAGTGTCACACCACAGAATCCCAGCAGGGCTTTTAAATTTTTTTGGCAGAAGCAAAGGGGGATTTTCAAATTTGACCTTAGTTTTGTTGTGTTTTTGGCACTGCCACATTGGCACTGGGTTGTGCTGCTATTGCACTGGTTCTGCTGTCCTTGCAACCCCCTCCCCCTTGCTTGGACTGTGAATCTGTGCTTGACATCAGTCCTAGTGAGCTGGCATTTGCCACAATGGCACTGGGTTCTGCTGCTGGCCACTAGTACATTGCACTGGTTCTGTTGTCCTTGTAGAAATCCCCCCTCAGTATTTCTTAGATTTGACCTTAGTCCTGCACTGTTGCAGTGGCACTGATTCTGTTGGGCACATTGCACTAATCCTGCTGCTCACCTTGCAAAAATGCCCCTCCTCACTTTCTAATGCAGAGATTCTCTGGGACATGCTACTTGGCTTCTATTGCCTTGTCATTTACCCCCCACTGGAAACAATGGAGGACGGAGACACTTTCCTTGGGTGCCCATAAAATCTGACCCCCTGGTCCAATCTTTTTGAAACTTGGGGGTTATTTTGAGGAGAAGTTCTAGCAGCTATGTTGCAAATTTAGTGCCTCTACCTCAAACCTCCTCCCTCTAGGCCACTGAATCGACCCTGGGAGATTTGCCATTGACATTTATGGTTCCATAGGGTATAATCACGAATATTTCCTGAATCCGAATACCATACTGATATTGGTATTCAGGAATATTCAGGAACCCTGACTATATTAGGATCCAATATACCCAAATCAGGAAAAAAAAACCTGATTGCTTCTTGCACACCCCTAGTCAGGAACAAGTAACACCTGCAGACAACAAATTTACCCTTGTAATCAGTTTTCATTCTATTTCTCCTTATTGCCTGGATTGACACCACAGAAACTCCCTCAGTTCCCCTTAAGAGAACACAGTGGGTTGTATTTTGTGATTCCATTCTGCTAATGGAGGCCATTTTCTGATATTGACTATTCTTGGTTGGAACAAAACTGAAGATCCTCCCCCCTCTATAACAATGAAATGTTACTGTGATGTAACAATTGATATCTGCCTTTGCATAAATTGTTTCTGAATGGCATAAAAGAATCAAAAGAATCAGGAGTGCCAACAGTGAATCTGGGTGAAATGAAAAGCTCAGAGCAGTACACAAAAAAGGGCATGTTGATACATCTCATTGCATTATCTTGCACAGAGTTCAAACAACAACAGAATCTTTTGGTCTGGTAAACTATTCATATTTACACTTCCATCTGCCTAGAACTTTTATTTTCATAAGTCCATTGACTACCCCATCAGTGACCATGAAGGCAGAGCATGTAAAAAAGCATTTTCAATGGCTGCTCCACACTTGTGGAACTCATTTTTCATAGGTGTTTTCCAAAGTCCAAAACAAAGAGCTGTAAAACTTGGAGTGGCATTTAATGGCCAAGATTAAGTAGATATGGTACAACTTTAACTTAATTTAAGTTATTGTGTGTGTGAGAGAGAGTGAATGAGAGCAAGCGAGAGAGCACTGTTGTTACTCATCACTGGACCTTTGGACTAGAGGAGATGGAAATTGAATATATTTAGTACCTGCTCAAAATTCCTCCATCAACATGATTTGTAAAGCAAGTCAGTTAAGGGTAAAGGTGACCCTTTGGTCTTACGCCTCAGGGGTATATGCAATTCTTCTTTTATTTAGTTGAAGACCAATTTAAGATATGTTTTAGTGTGGGATTTCTTTTTTTCTTTGGTCCATACAATTCAGCTCTCTACTAAGACATTCACTCACAATACATTTATTACCTATAGAATTTATCTTAATTTCATTTTTCACTTTCTCAGATTTAATTCTTATTAACCTTTAAACGTTAGTTTTGGTCTCTATTATAGCTTGAAGTGAAAACATTGCAGTTATCTAGAGACCTGAATATATATTTGATCATTTCATCATTTTAGATTAAGCATCACAGGCCTTAATTAATAATGTGGGTGCCATTCAGAAAGTTTAAATCAGGTCTTAAATTATCTGATCTTGTGATTGGGTGTTTTAAGATGGAAGTCAAAGGATTCTAGATGTTATATGCTTTCTTATCAGAGATATGAAGCAATTGTAGTAAAATCAACAATTACACTGCAGAAAAGAAAATGACTACCAATTTGTCAGCAGTTGCATGAAGATGTTCCACAGTAGTTAATGCCGAAGAATTATCATCCTTTTATGTAGACAGAAATTGATTTTGTGATTCAGGCTATTAGCAAGCCGATAAAGATTCATCCTTGCATATTCAAGGAGATGCCTCTTTTGTCATTATAGCAATGTCAGTGTTCAATTTAGCAGGAGAGGCCATTCAGGAGGGGTTATGTTTTATTCCCCACTACCACCATGTTTCATGAAGGTATGCTCCTCTTTCTTTATATAAAAAAAGCACGAGTAAAGAGAGATGCATAGTAACTGCTTATCTGCATTTACAAATTTTTGGAATTATTTCTAGCAGTGCAATCCTATCTTCAAGTTATGAATACTAGGTGGAAATAGGATAATTCCCAAACTCTGCTATACTGACAGAACACAAAATTATGCCAGCATTGTGGATTAATGCCAGCATAGCCTTACCACTGTGTCAGTTTGTTAGCATTACTGCTATGACGATGGGACACCACTGGTTAGGTTGCCAAGCCAATCCTGGCAACTGGTGGGAGGGCTCGGAGCACAGCTTGAAGTGTGCGTGTGTGACATCACTTCGGCATACACTGGCAAGCTCTGTTTTAACATAGAGTTTCTGGTGATTTCTAGAGCTATCCTTTGTCACTTCTGTCATGTACCCGGAAGTGACATAGCAATGCCAGATGTTTTAGGGGCAACAGAGCTTGCCAGTGGGCAGGCCGATAGTTACAGTGGGGCACTTTGGGGCCCTGCCCCTTAATTTTTTTAAAAAACCCTGCCTCACAAATAGCCATGCCAGAAATCTTATTTTTGCATGTTTCCCAAAGGCTTATGGGAATGCTTGTGAAAGACTCACCATGACCTCAGTGGTATACAGCAGGACTAGGCTAGAAGAAAGGGGGACTGTTGGAGATCTATTGAAGGTACCACTCTTGAGTGCCCTTCTAAGCTTTCTTGCCCTGTGGAAGGGAACTTAAAAGGCATTTAAATGCCTTCTGAAGGCAATTAAATGTTCTCTGAGCTGTTTTTTCCTACAAATTGATGCACTTGCTACCCTGTCCCTTGAAAAAAAAAGCTAGAAACAGGCTTGGAGCCTCCCCCTTTAAAGACAGGCATTCAGAGTAATTAAATTTACTGTAAGTAACTTCCCCCTTAAAAATTTAAATGCCGCCCAAACAACAACAAAAACAACCCTGGCTACTGGCCTGTGAGTGGGAGGCCTCCTGCTATAGCAGCAGACCTGGCAAACCTACCCATTAAATACTGTGTTCAAGATGCACTGCAGTGAACAGCTCTACTTTATTATGTGATTCCAGAACAAAACTGAAACACCAGGGCAACAGCCCTGTTTAAATAGCATGCAAAAACCACACCCAAACACACCCAACTCCCAACGATAGGCTATTTACATAACATTAGTTTCTCATTGGTCACTTCAAGAATCCTGGTGGGTTATTGTTCTGGAGCTTCAAGCTCAGCCTGTCTTTGGTAGACAGTCCTGGAATGTTCCAGCCCTAATACATGACACCACCAATGGTGAGAGAAGCATACATGGGTAGAATTGAGGATAGGATGGGGAAGAATAGAGCTTGGATGGAATGCAAAGGTTACTTGTACAAACAAAAGAGTGTTTCATTGGGACTCAAAGGGAAGCCCAGCTGCCCCTTCCTGCTCCTCTGTCCATCTCACCCATAGGGATGAGAAATCCGACATGGATACTCTTAAATCAGTGTTCCATCTGTATGGAGGATGTCCCAGTTGGGGAAAAGTTTGACTTATTCTATCAGCAATATTCTGAGGCTGAGAATTCTGAGAGGCTTCTGCATCCTCACCAAGTCTCGTTCTTTCTTTCATTGTGCTGCAGGGTGGGAGCGTGAATATGAGGAACTAGCATGAAATTCCAAGAGCACAGCAACCAAGCAAAATTACCACCACTCTCATTCTTCCCTCACAGTGGGATGGCACCTTTTTCAGATGAGTTGGGATGGTGACTTGGATTTAAGCTGGGGCCAACCAGTTGATTATTGCTGACTTGGGGTGGATGTTATTTTGGGAAAGCTGAGCTCACCTTCAGTTACTCCTAAACTCCTTTAAATATCCTGTTGCATTGGCAGTGAGCAGGTAGCTAAAAGAATGGATTTCCCACCCATGTTGATGCAGATATGGTCACCTAGAGTGACTGTATCTTATTAATGGCCTTAATTCTCTGAAAACAAAAGTGTGTACCAATCATTTAGTCCAGTGTTAATAATTAATTTTCTATTATATTTGATGTCCATATTGGCTGCATAAACTAGCTCATGATTCTAATCTTTTTAAAAGCATGGCATTACTTATTTAAGAAAACTGCCCATTATAAATGGGTAAAAGCTTGTCCCTCAGCATATATATTTCTGATACTAACAGGCTGTAGATGCTACAGTTAGTAACGGACAAAGTCCCCTCAGTTGGGCTTGATTTACACAACCTTTTCTATGTGACCACTAAAAATAAACTCATTGTTTATTTGTGTGTGCAACAAAACTCATGAAAAGCCACTGGAGAGACACTCTTCCATGATTCCACAGACAGTGCAAAGTTCACCTCCCCATTCCATTCCATTCCAACACCACCCCTTTCCCTTTCCCTGAACACACTTGGCACCATAGCAGCAGAGTGAGTGGAAGAAGTCTCTGGGGAATGTATTTCAGGGCAGGAGTGTCAAAATGAATGGCTGGGAAAGATTGGAAAAGCCCTGTTCTTATATTAGTAGAGTAATAATAGATAACATTTATTTCAATGATTTCCTTCATATGGTTAGAGAGTCCAAGCAAGGCAAAGGGAGGAGCAAGAATCAGGAGAGATAAGGAGATGTGAACAGACTGATTCTGATATTCATAGTCAAGCAGATCCAGCAACAGAAAAGAGGTTTTGTTTGTTGGCTTGTTTTCTTTCTACTGTGTTTCCATCAGTCAGGGAAGTCTGCTGTCTGTTTTCCTTGGCTCACGGGTGCCAGCCACTCTCTGTTTACTTGTACTGCTGTCTGTTTTCCTTGGGTACCACATGTGGGTCTGATATTTTGCAGGGAAGATCCATTGAATGAAGAGTACAGTTCCTGGAAACATCGTGCCAATTTACTGAAAATGAGTGATAGCTGAAAATATGTTTCCTATTGGATTCGACAGAAACAAAAACAGATGTAGTCATGAAAACAATTGTATTCATTTAATTAGTATACTTTAATCCCACTTTTCCTCCAGGAAGCTCAGGGAGGCATATATTATTATCCCCTCTTCCATTTTAGCCTCACCACAATCCTGTGAGATAAATGAAGCAGAGAAACAGTGGCCATGGTCACACGGCACCTTAATCCTGGATAAAGTCCCACTGGACTTTAATCTGGGATTTTTAAATTCGGGTTGGGATGAGCAAACATCCCAACCTCGCCGGCGGCAGCTGGGGGAGGCAAGGCGAGGGCCACCCACATGCTCGCACAAGGCTCCCCTTGCCTTTGCCCTGCCCCCAGAAGTGCCAGAAAGGAGAGACAGAACAGTGAGTTGGGGATGGAAGGAAGTGAGGGGGGGAAGGTGGAGGTGGAACTGGCTGGCTGGCTTGCCCCGTGCTCCACTCTGGGTCCCAAGCCCCATCGACTGCCGCCTGATGAAAAATCATGGAGAAGGGGAGAATCATGCTGGGTGTGTGTGTGCCAGGTGGGGCTCGGGGCCTGGAGCAGAGCATGGGGTGGTTTTTTTCCTTTCTTGCACTTGGGCGCTTGAGTGCCCAAGCGCCCAAGTGCAAGAAAGGAAAAAAAAACCCAGGAGGGACGATTGGACAGCCCTCTCTTGCAATCATTGTGAGAGAGGGCTGTCCAGAGTGGCTCAATCGTGGGTTCCTCGCATGATCTCCCGGAAAATACTTGATTTTCCAGGATCAGAACGTGCGAGAAACCCGCGATTGAGCCCACTTCGGTGAAGGAGTAGCCGCGGCCAATATGAATGGTCCCTTTAAATGCGGGAAGGAAACAGCAGTTTCTTCTGCTTTAAAGGGCCGTGAGGCCACGGCCAGTGACTAGCCCAGGATCATCAAACAAACCTACATGGCAGGATGGGGGTTTGAACTTGGATCTATGCAGTTCCCATTCCAGCACTCTGACCAGTATGCAACACTGTTAATGGAAATAATGATAACTAAAAAAATTTAAAAGAATGAAGCCATTGAAAGAAAAACAAAAATTAAAAATGTACATCATGACTGCATTCAAGCTCCTTGAGTCCATTCTGTCCTTGGATAGGTGACCATCCCATCAAGTGGGGGATGTTGACTATGGCTTTGAAGGCATCCCAAGATGTTGCCTGATATATCAGAATTCCAGGGATTCTGGAACACAAACCCATGTCTTGCCTCCAGGATCTGAGAAAACATAACCCGTGGTACATGGGTACTTGCTCCCATCCCGTTAGAGCACCTTTCATGCTGTACAAATAAATAGCTCAAAGTCCATTCACATGTGTAAAGGGTTTGCATTTAGAAACATTCTGACTTCTGGTCAGTTTATACAGGCAAATCATGGTGAAAGGCATAGGGACAGCATGACTGTTGGCAATCTTAATATAAAGGATGAGATGTACTAAGAGAAGGCCTGACCTTCCCCCCTTTTTGTTCATTACTAACAAACTGGCAATATTTGCTGGATATATTCTAATAAGTATGAATAAAACCTTTCTAAATCCTTCCTTCTTAGTTTTGCATGCTGTTCTTTGCTAGCATTGTGTGAAGTCAAAATAAATTTATTTCAAATTGTTTATGCTCTCTTTTTATCAATAGATATGTACAACAGAAGAAATGCTCAGTGCTTCAGACCTTATCTGACATGTATGGATATTTCATTCATTTCATTACTCCATCAATATCTGAAAGCAGCAAAGAAGGAAGTGGTGACAAAACATATCATATGTGCATCAATAATTATTTGTGTTGCTAACAATGCATGACACAATCATTCCATTCAAATCAATAGAAAATTGTCCACTGTCATCATTGGAAGAAATGACTATGTCATTTAAAGGTGGAAAATGGATAAGTATGGTGGAAGAAATAACAGAGACTATATGAAACCAAGATAGTTGAGAAGGGAGCACTGTTCCTTTGAAATAAAATGTTGGGGAAAACATGTTATCACTGAGCTGCAAGTATTTGTCCATAGGACACACAATGAATTTGTACCATGAGAGTATTTAGACCTTGTGTTAAATAGAACTGAGAAGGGGTAACCCACAAGGACTTGCAGGGGGCATCTTATTTTACCCTCCTCTTTCCTTCCCTGAAAGTCCTTATAGCCTATTTTCCTGCTTCCTTCTCTCTTTCCCAGGCAACAGCCAACCTACATTTATCTGCCCCTCAGTCTTCAGATTCTGCCTAGGAAAACTATGACTCAGGTGTACAGTGCCAGATGCTGGGCCAGGCCCACATGCATGGCAGGGAACCCCCAAAGACTTGTGGGGGGGGGAGCACACTGGTTTTCCCTATATCCCCCCCCCACATTATTTCTCCTTTCCCTCCTCCTGGAAACCCCCATATCATCACCCCATTCTCTGCCTCATTCTCTCCTTAGCCATTCACCAACCTATCTTTTATCTGTGTCTTATCTTCAGCTATATTTATATTATATTATGTTTACTTAATTTATATCCTGCCTTTCTCCAGAGTGGGGACCAAATCAGCTTATGTCATTCGCGTCTCCTCCTTTTTATCCTCACAACAACCCTGTGAGGTAGATTAGGCTGAAAGTATGTGACCAGCCCCAAATCAGCTAGTGAGTTTCTACAAGAAGATGGGGATTCAGACCTGGGTCTCCTGGATCCTACTTTGAAGGTCTCACTACATTTGCTTTAACTACATTTGCTTTAACAGAGTGGCTACTGTTGAACAACAGTAAGCAGCCAGGCCTAGGTGAGTCACACAGTGGCTATTGCCAAGCCTGCCTCTGATGAGTCCTCTCTCAAAGGCCAATCCCACCCCACCCCCTGGAAAAAGGCTATGCTCCTTCCTGCTGCATTTACTGAGAGAAACCAAGTTATAATAACTGTGGTTGCCTAGAAACTGCCACCGAGGGTTTCAATTTCTTAAAGCTACAGGCACTCTTTTTATCGTTTTGGGTTTTTTAACCCCCCCCCCCCCTGAATTTTCTACAAACCTGAGATGTTTTTCAGGTTTGTAGAAAGATCTGTGTTGTCTGTTCACAGCTCCAGTAACAAGATCCAAGTATCGTCAAATGTGGCCAACTTTGCCAGTGCAGTGTAGTGGTTAAGACCTGTGGACTCTAATCTGGAAAACTGGGTTTGACTCCTTGTTTCTCTGCATGAAACCTGCTGGGTAACCTTAGACCAGTCACAGTTCTCTCAGAACACTCTCAGCCCCACCTGCTTCACAAGGTGCCTGTTGGGGGGAGAAGAAGTGAAGGTGATTGTAAGCCACTTTGAGACTCCTTAGGGTAGAGAAAATTGGAGTATAAAAACCAAGTCTTCATCTCCTTCTATTAGAATATACAAGGAACTTGCAAGAGGGGCCATCCCAGCACCCTCCCACCTTTGATTTCTCCCCTCACTTCTCTTTTTGTCTCTTTTTCTCCCCCCTCTAAATTTCTCTCCCTCATGTATACTATCACTCCTTCTCTCTTTCTGCCTCCCACTCCACCATCTTTCTTTCTATCTCTGCCCCTCACCTTAGCACTGTCTCCTTCTGCCCCATCTCTCTTTCCCTTTCTTTCTGTCCCACCATCACTGTTTTTCAGCCTCCTCACCCCATCACTCTTTCCTTCTCTCCTTCTGCCTCTGTACCCTCTTTCTGCCTCCCCAACCACATCACTCTCCCTTTCTGCATTAGCAGTGATGGCTTGCTTGGCCACTTAGCTTCTTCAATGCCACGGTGGTGCCTTGCCTCCCCCCGGCAGCTTTGAAGCCTTGGAGGCTCTGCCAGCTGCTCCCCTGGCCTGTTTGGTGGCTTGCCTGTCCACCCCCACCAACATCAGTGCTGCCAGGCATGCCATGGTTCCCAAACCCCCCCCCCCCCAGTGCTGACACTGCCAGAACACTTTGCCAACAGGTCCTGCAGCAGCTTCTTCCCCTTCTATTGCCACTACTGTCTCCAGGACCACTGTGGCTTCCAGTCACTACCCCACACCACTGACAACATTGATAGATCCAGCCCACTACTGTTTTCCCTCCATTGCTGTAGCTGTCATCAGGTCCACTGCAGCTCCTGGCCACTCTCTCCCCACCATTCCCACCAGTGGGCTGACACCAAGAAGAGGAGGAGGAGGTGGTATATGTGTTGTCTGTACATGCATAGACAATATTTTAGTTTGGGGGGATTTAACCCCCCCCCATGTATTTTTTTACAGTTTTCAGATTTCTCTATAAACCAAGGTGGCCCCACAAATTTGGAGAAAAATCTCCTTTCTATCAGTATGGGCCCAATCCATGGATTTAGATGTCCACAGATTGGGCCACGCTTGAAAAATAGATATCTAGGTGATATTGGGACCATCAAGTTGCTTAGATAGGAAGCTGGATTAGGTGATCCCTAGACCGATCCATAGGAAATCTATTTGTTGTTTATATAAAATGATGTAGAGAACATGAATCTGGGAATCATTATAAGTTGTTCCAACAGTTTTTATTGTTGTTGTTGTTTTAAACTTGCTGCATTTTTAAGTGTCTTGCACACATTCTGGATATTGATAATATGATTCTCTAGACAACCATTACAGGATTTTATTTTGTTTAGATACTTACATCAGTCATACCCTACCTTTCACCCAAAGCAGCTTACATTCTCTTCTCTTCCTTTTTATCCTCACAACAATCTTGTGTGGTAAGTTAGGTTGAGAATATGGCCTTATGTCACCCAGCAAGTTTCTATGATGAAGTGGAGATTTGAACCTGGGTCTCTTAGAGGCTCTGACACTCTAACCAATATGCCATACCATCACTCTGACATGTCTGTATTTTAAGGTAAAATCCTCTGAAATCCTGCTTTATGGCAAATATTTAACATCCAGAATCCCAAGGCATAAACAGTATAAATCAGGAGGTCATAGAAAGAACTGGAACCCACTAAAAAGTGGTTGGTAGGCGTTTGATGGACATTTGAGTATTTCTTCCTGTTATCTTTCTTCCCTAATTTCTTTCTTGAAGGAAACATTATTCCTTGCCAGTATCTACAGGAAGGATTTCATTCCCACTAAAGGCAAAACTTCTTTGAATGGTAGGAGGATGGTACTGTACCTGAAAGTTTACTGTGTGGATCAGAGGCACATGAATTTGACTCACCATTTCCTTGAATTTTCAAAATGTGTTTGAAATTTCACATAAACTGGTCTGCTATATCATATATTTCTATGTCAAGTATGCAGGGGTACTTGATTTTCATGACAGCCAAAATTAGCAATGGGACTTTAATGGGAAAAATGTACATGTGTACTTAGCTTGTACTGAAATCATTGAGATCCCCAAAATTCTGAAATCTTGCTGCATTGTATTCATTATAACTGTAAATGCAGTAGTGACTGATGGAGAACACCCACAGGTGCCTTACACTAAGTTAGACCACTGGACTATCAAGGTCAGTATTGTCTTCCCTGACGGGCGGTGGCCTTCTGTGGTCTCAGGAACAGGTCTGTCGCATCACCTACCATCTGATCCTTTTCAACTGGAGAAGAGATGGAATGATCTTGGAACTTTCTACATGCAAAGCTTATGCTGTTTCACTACACCCCGTCCCTGAAATATATCAGAATATCTTGAAGACCACGGAAAAAAGGTGATTTTTGACAGATTTTTCAAACATGATTCTTCATTCCTTCACTATAATACTAAACACAATGACTTTGAATAAAATAGGGCTGAGCTGAAATTTCAGGGGCAAACGTTTTTGATGGCGCTCTCTTAACTTTATAGTTTTCAGTCAGTGTTGTGTCCCCTTTGCTAGCTGCTTTGATGCCATTTTGTTTAAGAGCATTCTTTGTTGCTGGCTGTGTGATCCAACCATTCGGAAATCACACAGCCAGTATGATAACATCTTGGCATCATCCAACCATATGTGGTTAGATGATAAGACCATTAACTAAAACAAAGTAAGAGCAAAGCTTCCTTCCCTCACCATGAATGTAAGAACATGTTTGCACCATTTTACAGGGTCTCCAAATTATTGCCAAACCAGCCCACTTCCCAAAATTACTGCTTGTGTTTTGAAGAAAGAATTCCCTTCCCCACAAAATGCAGTCCTCTCCCCTTCTTAGTTCAACTAAAAGTGTTTTAATGCCAACCCATCATTACATTCACATGTAATGTAGAAATACAGCCAGTGGTGGATCATTTGCTCTTTACAGCTTTCATGAATGCAACAGCGATTTACAAAGATTGGACTGTAACCATCAACATATGATTCCTCCAGAAAAAACTAAAAGAAGCAACACGGAGAGTGTCACTGAATCTATTTTCTGTACTACGTTTTTAAACTTATCCCAAGAATGGGATTTGTTGCTGGTTTTCTTTCTAGCAATCTTTCCATTATGACCAGGAACATTTCATTTTTATGAGTATTTTGTGGCCCTTATCAATATGCTTATGGACAACATCCTCAGGAATACTGACAGATCTAGTCAGTATGATGATGTTTGCTTACAAAAAGCCACATTGATATTTCCTTAACTGTGTCTTGTCCTTATCAAATTACAGTGTTATGAAATGATGCACGCTATCTATATTCACGGAGAAAATGTAAAGGGAAACACTCATGTTGTAACTTAGAGTATGTGGAAAGAAGCTCAATACAAGAATATTCCTTGACAAAAACAGTGAAATGCAAAATCTGAAGGGATACTTGTAACCTGACAAAGCTAGAATTTTCTGGCTTATAAAATAGGCAGTAAGAGCATTTGTTTCCTATTATATGTAACTTAGGCTGCGATCACACACACTAAATAATTCACTTTCAATCCACTTTCAGTGCACTTTTCAACTGGATTTTACTGTGATAACTGGCAGAATTCAATTCAAACATGCATTGAAAGTGGATTGAAAGTGGATTATTTAGTGTGTGTGATCGCAGCCATAGTATTCTTTTGAGTTCCACTGCTTTTTTTCTTCTTCTTTTCATTTAGCCTGGTCCAAAGTATCTCTCTTTGATTATGTTCAGCAAAAAGACAGCTCAGGTAAAACCACCACAGCCCTCTATGCAACAACAATATTTGGTTATATAGCACTTCAGAGTGTTCCAAGCAGTCCACATACATTATTTTCTCAGTTATGTATACATCAGACCTGCAAGGTAGGCTGGTATTATCCCTGTACTTCTGGGAGAGGAGAGTGGAATTTGAAAGAGTGATGGCAAATATGAAACTATTTAGCAAGTGTCAAATTATATATATATATTAAGGCCTGGTGGAAGAGCTCCATCTTGCAGGCCCTGTGGAACTGTAAAAGCCATGGTCACTATAAAGTACTCAGTCCAGAGACGTATTTAAATGAAATCAGCTCATGGTTTATTAGGAGGTTCTGGAAAACATGTCTGAGCTGGGCTCGAGGTCTACTTATATGCGCATCTAAACCGCGCCCCCGGCCTCACCCACACACTCTAATAGGATTACAATCATTGATCCCTATTTGCATCCCAGATCATTGATCCCTATATGCATCCTGGCTGACCAATAGGTCTAAATCACAATCCGGCCAGTCTATTGTGTTCTGGAGCGAAGCTCTGTCTGCGCCCAGCCATGTGCTTGCCCCGGACCACATGGTCAGACCACATGGCAGTCGCCATTAAAACACAACACCTCTCCCCCCATAGTGCGGACCCGCCTAACACACAAAGTCTTTGAGGTAGGTTGGTCTTTGCCGTTCCCTGGTCGAACGGCATATGCTGTGTCTCAGTGGGTAGTTCAGGAGTCGCCATGATGGTTCCGGGGATGGACCTGGTTTGCCCATGGAGGCTGGTGTAGGAGATGGGGCGGTGTAAGTGTCGGCTGTTGGGTGAAGCTGGCAAAACTCTGTTACCGGTGTTTCACCCATGTCCTTGTCTGTAGGCTCGGGAGTGGGGGTCTTGTCCTCATTCTCCACTGGTCTGTCCATTGCAGGGGTCAGGAGCTGGTGGCACAGTTGGTCCACATGGCGTTTCCAAAGTTGGCCTTCTTCCCCAGTGACCTTGTAGGATAGAGGCCCCATTACCTGCACTAGTTGGCCTGACAGCCAGGCCAGACCCTTGGCATAGTTCTTAATGTAGACTGGGTCCTCTGGAAAAAACCCTTGGGGAGCCTTCTGCTGTTCTGGACCTGTGCTATGTTATGGAGCGTGGTCAGGATGCAGGCAGTCCAGTCTGGCTGTGAGCCACTGACCCATGAGCAGTTCTGCTGGACTGTGCCCAGTTGTGGTGTGGGGTGTTGTTCGTTGGCCAAACAGGAATGCAGCCAGCCTGTAGTTCCACTCGCCCTTGTCCATGTGTCACAGGGCTTCCTTGGT
Organism: Lepidodactylus listeri; assembly: GCA_029233225.1. Classification (NCBI taxonomy): domain Eukaryota; kingdom Metazoa; phylum Chordata; class Lepidosauria; order Squamata; family Gekkonidae; genus Lepidodactylus; species Lepidodactylus listeri. The sequence continues at coordinate 44,536,377 of JARCFY010000006.1, read as the reverse complement.
CATGCTCATCATGCACTCGGCCTGACCATTGGTGGCTGGATGGAATGGGGCAGAGCGGATGTGCCGGATGCCATAGTAGTCCACGAACACCTGAAACTCCCCTGATGTGAAGGCTGAGCTATTGTCGGTCATGAGGGTGTCGGGGATGCCATGTGTGCTGAAAATGTGCCACATGGCCCGGATGGCTGTCTGCGAGGAAGCGGCGGATACCGGTGCCACCTCCTGTCATTTGGTGTAGTTATCTACCAGTATAAAAAAGAGTTGGCTCTGGAACAGCCCCGCAAAATCTAGGTGGCTCGTGGGCCAACTCCCAAGGGCGCACTGGTGCTTGTGGCGGATCGGGCCACAATTCCTGGCATTTGCAGCACTTTTGGACAAGTTCCTCTACCTCTTGATCTAGTCCTGGCCACCACACATAGGTCTGGGCCAGGGCCTTCATCTGGATGATGCCTGGATGTGTGTCATGGAGTGCAGTCAGCACCCATTTGCACAACGTTCCAGGGATTACCACCCACACTTCCCATAGCACACACCCCATGTGTGCTGACAGTTCATTGCACCGGGCTGTGAAAGCTGCAAATTCTGGCCCAGGCGCGCTGGGCTACCCCCTTTCCACCCAGTCCAAAACACAGGAAAGTTTGCAATCCCGGGTGGTCAGCTGGGAGACCTCAGTTACCTGAACCAGCTGGTCCGGCAGGTCTTCCAGCAGAGCAATTTGGTGCGCTGGGGCAGGATTGAGGTTGCAGGATGGGAGTGGCAGGTGGCTGAGGGTGTCCGCATGTCCCATGGTCTTTCCTGGGAGGTGGACCAGCTCGTACTGGTACCCGGCCAGAAAGATGGACCAGTGCAGCACCCTGGGCAAGAGCATCAGGGGGGTTTGACGGTCCAGAGCCAGGAGCTCCAGGAGTGGCTTGTGGTCCATCACCACCATGAAGGGTTGGCCATACAGTAATTATGGAATTTTTTAAATACCTACTACGATTGCCAGGGCTTCCTTGTCTACTTGCGCGTAGTTGCGCTCAGCTGCCGATAAGGTGCAGGAATAATAGGCGACGGGCACCTCTCTGCCATCCATCAGGCGGTGTCCCAGGATGGCCCCCACACCATAGGGTGAAGCATTGCAGGTGAGGATTACTGGGAGGGATTCATCAAAGTGGGCCAGGCCAGCGTTGGAAGTCAGCAGCCCCTTGATGGCCCGGAATGCTGCTGTGTGGCGAGGACCCCAGGACCAATGGGCATTTTTGTCTAGGAGCTGATGGAGGGGCTCTGCCACCACTGCCTTGTGGGGAAGGAAGGCATGGTAAAAGTTTCAGAGTCCTAAAAATGCCTGTAGCTCTGATTTGGAAGTTGGTGTGGGGGCCTCCATGATGGCACAAATCTTGTCGGTGGTCAGGTGTATGCCCTGAAATATCCCGGGGGCAACGCTGACCCCAAACTGGAGGTGCTGGACCTTGAATGCTCCTCAGTGCATGATGATGGTCTGGGCCTCTGCTGTGGCCTCGTCCATCAGAAGCTGCTGGTAGGCCTGCACCAGATCCAGCTTTCCAAATATCCTTGTTTCTTCCAGGGAAGCGAGGACTTGGCTCACCACCGGCACTGGATACGCATGGTCCTGGAGTGCCCAGTTGAGGGTGCATTTGTAATCTGCACAAATGTGTATGTCCCCGTTTGGCTTCATGGGGGTGACTATAGAAGTCTCCCATTTGCCATGCGGGACGGGCTCCAGGACCCCTTGCTCAACTAGCCGGTCAAGCTCTTTGTCTATTTTGGGCCAGACCACCAGGGGAGGTTGCCTGGCCAGCATCTGTATTGGCTGAATGGCTGGGGCCAGTTCCAGCATTACTGGTGGGCCCGTGCAAGCCAACTGGAAAATCATCACAGACTGACTGACAGTCTGCGCTGCAGAGTCGGTTTACACCTGTTACTCCCAGTCCTAGGGGCCCAAACCACAATGGCCCTAGCTGGCTAGGCAGCTTTCCTTCGACCACTAAGAGCTCCAATTGTCTGCAAAAGTCCTTGAATTGGACTCTGAAACTTCCCCACCCCTTGATCACTACCGGGTTCTTCTGAAAGTCCTGGAGCTTGAGTCCCAGTGGCTTTCGCAGTGCCCCCCCCCCCCCGGGCAGAGTCTCTTAAGGGTATCCACAGAAATAATGGAGTACGTGGACCCCATGTCCAATTCCATATGGACCCCTCTATGACCACAGGAATGAAGATTTTGTTGGGGGTGTCTTGGGGCAAGTTTAGTACCTGAGTTGACGATGTGGAGTGCAGATCAGCTGACTCGAGGTGCACTGCTTGGGAGCATCGGGAGGCAAACCCAGATGATGTGGCGCATCTTGCCACAGGTACGGCATGCTGCATCACGAAAGCAGCGGGTCCGGTGATCGTGGGGATTGTCGCAGCTGGCACACATTGTTCTTGGGGATGCAGAGGTCTTCGAGGTGACCTGCAGTGAGGCAGCAGCAGGTTTCAGTTGTCCCCTCCGGTCGGGCCTTCAGAGTTGCAGGACATCCTCCTCCTCATCAGACATTGTGGTGGGGCTGTGGGTAGTCACCAGGCAGTGCGTGGTGGACCAATGGCAGTCCTGTTGTGCCTTTTTGAATGCGGCTGTGGTTTTGCATGCCATGTCCAGCTGCAGTTCGTCAGCCACCACGAGCTTCTGTCAAAGCTTCAGCTAGTGGACCCCCCCAGACAAACTGGGTTAAAAGCGTGTCCTCAACCGAGGGGAATTCGCACCTGATGGCTAGCCGCTGGAGGTCTGCCATGTAGTCAGCAGCTGACTCACCAGTCTTCTGTGTGTGGAAGCAGAAGTCCATCCGCAGCATCATCTTAGATGGTTTTCGTGTGACGTAGGTGGTCAGCGCCGTGATGAGTTCCTTGTAGCTGGTGTTGTCCAGCATCCTGGGAGCGATTAAGCTCTGGACCAGGCGGACCATGGAGACGCCGCAAAAGCTGATCAGCCAAGCATTCTTCTTCTTGGCGTTGTCTGTCTCCTGGACTAGGAAAAAGTACTTCAGGGTTTGCACCCAAGCTTCCCAAAGCTCAGGGCGAGTGGGGTCGAATGTGGAGAGCTGTCCCGGAGTGGCTGCCATCTTCTCAGGAGTGGTGAGTGATGTCCTCTGGGGCGGTCGGTGGTGTGGGAAGGCACTGGAGCCTAGTGGTGCCGGTTGCCATCAGATCAGATCTCGATGCTTCCCTGGAGTCAGTACTGGTGTTGCTCAGCGGGACCCATCCTCATCGCCAGTATAAAGTACTCAGTCCAGAGACGCATTCAAATGAAATCAGCTCATGGTTTATTAGGAGGTTCTAGAACACATGTCTGAGCTGGGCTTGGAGGTCTGCTTATATGCGCATCTAAACCACACCCCCGGCCTCGCCCACACACTCTGATAGGATTACAATTAAGTCTCCCCAGATCATTGGTCCCTATTTGCATCCTGGCTGACCGATAGGTCTAAATCACAATCCGGCCAGTCTATTATGTTCTGGAGTGAAGCTCTGTCTGCGCCCGGCCATGTGCTTGCCCCGGACCGCATGGCCGGACTGCATGGTGGTTGCCATTAGAACACAACAGTCACCTTGTGAGTCCATGGCTGTGATGGGGCCTGGAGCCCATCACTCATTAGCCTTTACACTATGCAGTATGAGTCACTCCTGGATCCTCTCTTAAGCCACATGTTTGATATGAGAAGCCATGAAGGGGATTGAACCTGTGTTCAACTGTTTAGGTATGTTTACTGTGGCTGTTTTTATTTTGCCTAGTTTTAATGGTGTGTATGCATACGCTTTTTTGGCACAGATGTTAGTGTTGCTTTTTTTGTGATGTTGCTTTTTACATGTTTTTTATATGCCACGAGTAGTTCAACAGGCTAGGATTATAATTATAAGAAGTAAACCATCCTAAATGAACATACAGATGAATGAGGCAAGAAAGTGTTTCTTCCTCACCTGAGCACTAATGGCAGAAGGAGTGATTTGAGTTCCAAAGCATAATGAACACTGAGGCTGCAAAATAAACAGGAAGTACCTGAAGTGAAATGCCTAAGATCCAACTGCATTTTTATTTGCCCTGTTGATACTTTTGTAGACTGAAGAAAAATACACTGTGACTGAATCACTGAGGGAACTGATAATGGGAAACAGACCCTTTCACCCTTAGGTCACTGGTTCAATTAAGTTTCAGGTTGCCGATGACTTGAAATCTCCTACAGCTGATGGCTGTTTGATAGTCTTTTGTGAGCTAAGCCCTGAGTACTCAAGACAGGTTTCTAGTGCCCAAGCACCTGAGGAGCACTTACAGTAATAAAGCCAATGCACTAGACATTATGCAGATTGGAGCCTTTTAGCCAAGGCCCTTTTGTTCTCCAGAAGGAGCCTGAGAAACCTGGGGAAGATCTTTCCATTATGCCACTGCACAGAAAGAAGGATACAGAGCTATTGTGTTAAATGTCAGTGCTTGCAATACTGAAAGAACCAACATACCTGTTGTCTTTACCCCACTGCAGCTCCCCTCCTGCAGCCAAATAAAACATATAGGGATGCTACTGAATTTTGCAGCCCCACCTCTTGATGCAAAAATTCTCCATTTAGTTTTTACTTTTCCATTTTGTGACTCATACAATTGTGCCATTCTCTGTTTCCTCATGTTTCCTCATGCTTATTTTTTTGGGTTAAATTACACAGTGTATTTGTATCTCTCTGTACCTGAATAAGTGTGCTTGCATATGAAAGCTTATACCTTGAATACAACTTTGTCGGTCTTAAAGGTGTCACTGGACTCAACTTTGTTCTATAGTACATTTATGTTTGATAAAAATGGAATTTGTGCTTGATGCAAGTGGAATCCATGACATAAATGGAATAAAATGCTGTAAAAAATTAATCAGGAATGCTAAGCATGAAAATACTTGAAACATAAAGGCTCACAATGACAACATACTTTTTTTTGCTTCTGTGCAGAAGGATATATTTCTTCACCTCTGAACTATGTACTTGTCAAATCACCTTTTTCTAAAATGATCACCTGCGCTCTTTTTTAAAGAGGGTGCCACATTGTCCTTCCATTTTTACCATAATCAGTTTAAAGGCTTTCATTGTACCTGATAGTCTCCAGAAATAGTTCAGATTTAACATTTTTTTTTAAAAAATCCTGCAGTTCATACCTTCTGAAAATGTTGGGGTGATCCATTACCATATTGTGCAAGCATCAAGGAAGGACTATATAAGATGCTGGGAATTCTATGAATGAAGTTCAAAGTGAGTATTTTTTTCTTTAAAAATCAAGCATTGAGTCCCAGATTCTGATCAGCACCATGTTGTGAGGGGAAAAGGAAGCTTTAGGCTTCCTAAGCCATTTCTCCAGTATGAACTGGCCCCTTGAAGCTACTACTGCATTCACCATGGCATGGAGCAAACACACAAGTCTTGAATGAGGACCTGTGTATTTTCTCCAGATGGCGAATAACAGCTCCACAGATCTGTTTCAGACTGGAAAATTATGTTGTGGGGAGGCTTAAACTTCACTTATCCCCTAATGCCAGGGTCCCAATCACAACTGGCCCCATATGCCTTTTCATATGCACTCCAACCTGCTGGGAGCTCCAATCATGAAAGTCCTCCTAGCATCGCATAGGGGCTGTATGCCTCCTCCCCCTTACTGGTTCACATACATCCATGGTTACTGCTCATTATTTGTATAGAATGCTTCTTCTTCCTAATATACCATGGAGTTCTATCTAAGTCATTGTCCTGGATTTCAATTTTTGTATGACATGTTATGTATTTTCTTCCTGGTTATTGTTGACCTCCTTGTTACTGTGGGTTGTTTCAGCAATACCTGCCAGGGAATTCTGCATTCTGCACAACAATGATAATTACCACAATGCGGTAATTGGTCTGAAATAATGGGTTTCCAACAGAGGAGACCATTCTTCTGAAGCAACTGGTTGACCAAGCAAAAGTTGCACAGATTTGTTTCTCTACTTATCTATTCTGCTAGATCTCAGCTACCTGAAGAAGTATTGTTTGTTACTTCTAGCTTCTGGAGAGCAATTGTCTATGTCCTTACCACAAGGAGATGTGACTGCTATTATACTATCAGAACTATTTGGGCATCTGGGTAGGAAGAGGCATGGTAATGCTCCTTCGTGGCCAGAGGACCAATGTTCCATGTAGTTTGATTAAAACAAACAAGTGGTGATCCACAGAGAAAATGTTTGTTGAAAATCACCTTTTTGCTGAATTGTGTTGGCAAGCTCCCTTTTAAAATCACATATCTGCCTTTAAGCTAGAACCTGTAAACAGAACTCAATCCTTTTATGGCTATCAGCAATGACAGTATTACTATTTGCAGTGCTGAGCTGCTGCATGACATTGCTTCTGCTGATGCAAAGAGAAAGCCGAGGAAGTTGCTGGCAACAGAGGTTAGATACAAAATTAAAACATGATTTTAGTTTGGTGGTATTGATTTAATGCAATCAAGATAAATGCAATATGAAACCTTGTTAAAATTCTGTGCCTTGAATAAATGAATAATTTAATACAGCAGCAGTTCTGGTAATTTTGACAGGGTAGTTACAGTCCCCATATGTTCTTGAGATCTCCTGAATATTTTAAATAAACATTTAATTACCACTTGGTGAGTCTGAGATTTGTTATTAGAAGACATGACAAAAGTAGAGATAAATCACCCCAACACTGAAGCTGTTGACAGTGGAATCACTTGCGGAGGCCACTATTCCTTTTAAAACCAGGGCTTTCAGACATTAGGTAGACAGTTAGTTTTCTGGACGGATGCCCCTTGGATAAGTTAGAAGGGGAAAAAAGAAGCCAATTTTAAATTGTCAGGCTCGAGGGTGGACATTTCCAGAGGTATTCTGAATAGACCAGGAAGAGAGCAGAAGATCCAGTGCTCATGAGAAATGCAGGACACACCATTCTACAATATTTATAGTTGGGCAGGATTTCTGAGTTCAGGCAGGATTGGGCAGGATTTCTGAGTTCATTTGGATTGCCAAATGCAAATTGTTCAATTAGTGCTTTTCTTCTTCTTTTTGCTTCAATTAAAGGTAAAGGTAAAGGTTTCCCTTGCTAGAAAGCCAGTCAAATCTGACTCTAAGGTTGCAGTGCTCATCTCTGTTTCCAAGCCGAAGAGCCAGCACTGTCCGAAGACATCTCCATGGTCATGTGGCTGCTAGGTTGGCAGGAGCTGGAACCAAAGACGGGAGTTCACTCCATCACATTGCGCTCAGGTCTCGAACTGCCTAACTACCAACCTTCTGGTGTGCAGTTCTGTGTCTTAACCACTGAGGCTCCTTTGCTTCCATTACTTATGTTAAAAATATATGCAAGGATGGACCTGGTCCAACTGGTGCATTTCATACTTGGGTGTTATATCTAATTTTTTTTTTAAGTTCATGTCACATAAGGGAGCCCTGAGAAAACCCACACCACTAAGTGTCCCATATTTAACAAGGGTTTGTATTCCAAGGGAATTGCATAAGAGTAAAATTCCTGGTATTGTTGCAGGGGAGCAGTTTGCCTTAGCCCAACAGGATTCAAAGGAGAAATGAAGCCTCACTGAGTAATTAAAATGGATTGGTATCCAATGATGAGGCATATTTGCTTTTGATATATTTGGCTGCACCTCCTCCGAGCAGACTTTTGCTGCTGGCTGCTGCATACCCACCTTCCCTTCAGTTATCATAGAATTAGCTGGTCACCACTGGGAGCCAAACTGGAATTTTTGGGGTTCCCTCTAATTGGCTATGGGGGGTGCCCTTTTTAGGCCTGCTTTGTGTTGCCAGGGTGAAGGTCAGTTAAATAGGCCTGATCATGCACTGTGTAGACTATAACTAGTTTGGGAAGGTTTGGGTGGGCTGATCACAATAGGCAGGGAGGATTGGCAAGCACCTGGAGACATCCAAGTGGTGGAGGGCATGTCTGGAACAGTGCATCACTAGCTGGGCAGCTGGGAAGGAGTGGCCATTGGTGCTTAGCAACATCTTTCTGACTCTGGTATTGGCTGTGTGATGTATCAGATGAGTATAATTGTCTTTCAAGACTCCTATCTAAATATTGACTAGGGTTGCCAAGTCTGTATTATTCACATGCGGGGGAGAGTCCTGCGTCCGCTGGGAAAGCGCGCGCGCCCGGTGACGTCACCAGAAGTGACGTCACCACGTTGGGGGCATTGCCAGGGCGACGCTCTGGCAATTGCCCCAAAACTCTAAGGTATCATAGAGTTTTGGGGTGATTGCCAGAGTGTCGCCCTGGCAACGCCCCAACCATGATGACGTCACTTCCAGGTGACATCATTACGTTGGAGAAGTCATCCTGGCTGGACAACTTCAGGGGTGGGGTTCCCCCTGCCAGCTGAATGCTGGCCGGCGGATCGGGAACCCCTGTAGTGGGGGATCCCCCACCCCCCGGGCTGACTTGGCAGCCCTAATATTGACTGAGGCTGTTCTCCACACATACAGAATTGGTGTTTCATTTACCTACTGATAATAGGGAATTTCTCAGGCCAAACCCCAATTTCCCAGCCTCTGGAAGTGAGGAGTGAGAGAAAAAGTGGCCTCTGCATAGTAACACACTGTGGTTTTTACCACAGAAAGTAGTGGAGGCAGCCTAGAGCATTACCCAGAAGTAACATCAAATCCTCATAGGGTTGCCAGGTCCCTCAAAGACACCTGTGGGGGGGATGGGGGGGATGTTCTGGGAGCCAGAAACATCTGTGTGCGACGTGTCCCTGTGACCCGGAAGTGACATAGGCATGTCAGTGATGTTGGGGCACATGTGATGCTTTGGTTTTGGGGCAAAACTCTATGGTAAAATCAGCCTCGAACCATGGAGTTTTGCCCCAAAATCAGAGTGTCACCCTTCCATGCCACTGACAGGCCTACGTCACTTCTGGGTGATGCGGGCACTTCTGGCAATATTGCTATGGGAGGAAGTTTCCTCCCACCAGCCAGCTTGCCAGCAGCAGGCAAGACACCACAAAAGCAGGGGACCCCCCTCACCCCCAACTGGGGAATGGAAACTCTAAATTCTCACCAAACACCCCCCCCCCCAAATTTCCCAGCATGTGGAGAGGCAGTGTTGGGAACCCTAATGCAGAATAAGGAGGTAGAATCAGGGGTCATTTTGAGCAGGAACGCGCAGGAACACCGTTCCGTGAGTAACAAGCCCAGGAGCAGGCACATATGGTGATGCACTGTGGACAAAAGCAAAAGCATACTAACTTGATCTGTATTTTCATGCTTGTTGTAGGGTAGCTTCCCTGCAAGAAAAAGAAAACCTAAAGTGTCTTTAGTCAGAGTGTAAAGCTGGCTCACCAGCTCTGAGTTGGGAAATACCTGGAGATTTTTGGGGTGGAGCCTGAGCGGTGGGTGTTGCCTTCTGACACACTTTGTTGTGTCAGGGGTGTGTGGCATATGCAAATAAATTATGCTAATAAGTTGTGCTAATGAGCTCCTGCACCTCTTTTTCTACAAAATGACCCATGAAACATGAGGCAGAAGAATAATCTGTGCTTCCTGAAACTACAGTCCAAAAGTAGCATTTTTGAATGCTGTCCTATGTCAAAAATTCCCTGCAAGTAAAAAAAGAAACCTATGCCATTGTGTGTGTCTGTGTGTTTTAGTGTTGCCGGTCTCCCTGTTACATTTGTTTCCCACTCCCTAATCTGATTAGCTAGGTTTACCAACCTCCAGAAGGGCTCTGGAGTTCTCCAGACTGGCAAAGAATGGTAATACTGGAGGGAATCACATCCGATCTGAATTCCTTTCCTCCTCAGACTCCACCCTGCCCAGGCACTGTCCCCCAAACCTCCAAGAATGTCTCCAGCTGCAGCTGGTGTCTCTAGTGCCACAATCAATTTTACTAGCTCAGCTCTTGGTAATCTCATTTAGCTGCATGTGTAGTTTAGACTAGTGAGGACATATATAAAGGTCTTTTTTTGGTGTGGTATTGTGGTTAGGGTGTGCCTTACAAGTATATTGCCAGTAGTTTATCAGATTTACTACTTGCCATAAATAATTTTATATTCATATGTGTAGAGCTATAAATAGGGAGAGTGCCTACTGTCCAGGTGTAGACACTGCTTACCTAAACTTTTTTCTTCTTTCGTTTATTAGCTTCTATTATCAAAAGTCTTAAGCTCAGCCAAAGTAAGTCAAGTATCAAACATGGGTATACAGTATTAGCCTCAGGATATGAAATTTACAATCAAAATTTACAATCAAAATTTACAATTAAAATAATCAAATCTAAAAGACCTAAAATGTTTAAACAAGTTAAAACAGAAGTTAAACTGATAAAAACTATAATTCATTTAAATAGATCATATTATCTGAGTATTACAAATTCTGTTATAATCGAGTCAAGCCAGATTTTTGTTGCTTTACAGATAAAACTATCATTTAAAATTTTGTAACAAAATAAGTAGTTTCAGGATTAGTATCTGTCAACAAGTATTTGCTCTGGCATATTAAGGATCAACAGCTGGTTCCACCATTTCCCAATCACACTGCTGTTATGAGAATGAGTGCTTCAGGGTCAATGTGGGGCTTACTCCCTAAGAAAACATTCTTATGATAGCCCTGATAATTGCTTAAGATGCTTTTAATTAGGGAAAGGGGTTTTGCCAAAGGCTTCATTCAAAAGTTGGTTCTGAGGAGAGATCTGAAAAGAGTGACAGAGATAGCATCATGGATGTGTTCTGGAAGGTAGTAAAAGAGGAAGGGTGGGGTCTATTCAGCCAGTGGGAGTCCTCTGGACTTCTGAGGGTGATAGAGCTGGAGAAGTAAGGGTCCTGGGCGAAAGTGAAATAAGTAAAGAAGTAATACATTTGTCCAGTTGAGATAGGACTGATGCTACTGCAGTATTGTGAAGCAAAGCCTCATGACCATTTGAATTATTCATATGAGGCATGCAGAGAAGAAATCCCATGTGAAAGGAGAGACTACTTACATATAAAGGAGCACTGGGTGTATTTTCTGATAAACCATTAAACTGCTGTACCTCTATATCCAAATTTGGTATTATAGTCTGTGATGATGTAAATTGTGCAGTTATGCTGCTTACATTTGGAGGCATCCAACCATGCATGCCATGAGTATGTACTACCCACGATGCTTCCAATCTACACAGTTGTCTTTTTGTCTGAGTTGGGTACCACACAGATATTTTCCAGTTTCAGTATGTACAAATGCAAACCCTCAAGTAACACAGTTTCATCTAGTGTGCATTGAAGCTGGAAAACACACATGGTGCCTTATTTAGACAAAATGATGACCGTAGCACATACTCCCAGTATGCTTGGTTGGATACCTCCATGCATAACATTTGAACAGGATTAATATTTGCAGCTGGAATGGCTAGAAACATTATTTTTAAGAAAGAAAGCTGATAGTTTAATTTTACAATATGCTGCAAGAGCTGATGAGTGTGTGTGTGTGTATGTGTAAAATAGCAGTTGTGTATGTGTGGATGGGTGAATTCAGATCCAGGTCAGAAAGCCAAATGGAGAGATTGGTTAAAGTCCTGCTCCCTGTTTCATTGTTCTGGAGCTGCTATTTGCCCCTCTGGGGAAAACATACAAATTGTCTGTGTATTTGCCCTAGTAGCAGCTTGGGATGTTTTAGAAGAAGGAGGAGGAGGAGACTGGATTTATACCCCGCCCTTCACTCAGAGTCTCAGAGCAGCTTACAAACTCCTTTCCCTCCCCCTCCCCACAACAGACACCCTGTGAGGTAGATGGAGCTGAGAGAACTCTTTCAAAAACTGCTCTTTCAGAAACAGCTCTGACAGAACTACGGCTTACCCAAGGTCATCCAGCAGTTGCAAGTGAAGGAGCGGGAAATCAAACCCAGTTCTCCCAGAATAGAGTCTGCACACTTAACCAGTACACCAAACTGGTGCTCGTTTGTGTGGGGAATGTGCCACAATCCTTGTCCAAATCGCCCCTTTGCCTCCATAGTATTTACTAATACAAAATATGCTGGAAGTCTTCTCATAGATATTCTAAATAAGGTTCCCAACCATAGTTGGCGGGTTACCACAGAGTAGAGGAAATTTCCAAGAACAAAAGAAAAGCCATGTTGGGATCTGGCCAGTGGCCCATCCAGTCCAACACTCTGTGTCACACAATGACCAAAATCCAGGTGCCATCAGGAGGTCCACCAGCAGGGCCAGAACCAGAAGCTCTCCCACTGTGCCCCCCAAGCATCAAGAATACAGAGCATCACTGCCTCAGACATAGTGTTCCATCTAGACCTAGGCTAATAGCTACTGATGGACCTCTGCTCCATATGTTTATCCAATCCCCTAGAGCATCATCATATGGAGGCCATTTCTCCTTACTCCTCAGTTTCTCAGAGGTGGGACATTGGGGCTGGGGGTTGGTAATTCCCTGCTACAGGTGGGTAAATGGGACACACTTTCAATGTATCATCTAGCTAGATTCTTGATGCTAAGTACTAGATTCTGAGTTGAATTCCATGCTCTGTACCACACAAATCCTTTCTTCTTTTCCCATGCTTGCAACATCCTTAATAAAGAGGAAAAAGCAAAATGAATTGGAAGAAAGATAGGCAATCTCTATGGGAAAGAAAAGAAATTCCTTAAGAAGTGAAACAATTTAAACACTGAGCATCTCCGTTGCATATTAATCCATGCCCACTGCTTTTGATGGAAAATCCAGCCTTTTCTTTGACTGAGTGCCCACACACCTTATGATTTGATCTTTGGTGATAAAATGTATTTGTTTTTGTCATTTCCTGTTCATTTTGTAAGCTCCTTCTGCAACTGCAATAGCCCAAATCAGCTAAGCAGCAACAAAGTAATTATGTTGGTTATGGTCTCTAGTTAATGATGTTGTTTAGATGCAGGTCTGCATCTTTATAGGCTTTCTAATTAGTTGTGTAATTACTGTTTAATTGCTTTCATGTGCTTGGGTTAGGGACCTGTTATTAAGAGAATCTGACTGTTTTGGAAAAAGTATGGGCCTGGTAGTAGGAAACAACTCCACGTACATTGAAACCCACTTACAGTGAACTCAGATATAGTGAAAAATCAATTACTCTTCATTTCTCTTCAACAGGAGTGACATTTATTCAATTTATATGAGGGGAGTAAAGACACAGGACTCTGTTCTTCCACTGGAAGACAAGCAGGGCTCCCACTGACAGAACCCTTGTTTTATATATAGGTTTTGTGATCTATACATTACGTGATGTGGCTCAGCAAATTTTCACATGCAGTATTTTTTTAGGTTCTCCTAAAAAGAGATCTTGCTGTCCCTTCTTTACAGACACCATAAAACTATCATATAACTTTTAAACCCACATTAGCTGTTAAAGATGAGACACGGCTAAAGAAGAAACACTGTTGACCATCCTATGCTAGGCCACTTGACTTCCTTGACTTTTGATCTCTACAAAACTCTGTGGAAGCTCTAGATCTACCATTTCGTGTCTGAACATTCTGTGTGACTATGTAAAATGCTGGTGGTTGCCCAGTACCATCCAGAATAATGATGTTAAATGGTATAACACCATGTTTTGATCAACATCTAATTATGTTACCATGTTTATATAAATGAATACGTGTTACAACAGTGCTATGATTTTACATGCATATATTTATTCATATACCATTTCCTACTACTGTGCTTAATCATTTTATTTATAGTGTGTTCTCATCCCCGCCCCTGCCCCCATCTGCCCCCATCAATCAGTGCTTGAGAGGTTACATAAAAAGAATACAATCAAAATACTTTTTTCAGAAGCTCTTTCTGTATAGACACAGCAATGTGTTATCTCAGTTTCTGAGTCATGCTCCTTCATTCTGAGCTTTGCCTTTGATTGGGTTATCAATCTTTATTCACTGCTAGAGGCAGTGGTCCCAGAAAAGGTGGATTAAGCATAACACCTGGCCAAATAAAACTGCCTAGGAGAGATTTTTTTTTTTAAAAAAATAACATTATTTTAAAAGAAATACATCCACGCTTGTGGGGAAATGTGGGGACTTGACAACACCTTCACTAGAACATCCTTTTCCTTCCCCAAAACACAAGAACATTGAACATAATATTCCTCCACACCTTTGGTGCATGCTTTTGACTACTATGTAATCTCACCAAATTTGGAATCTATTATGGGGAGTCATCAGTACTCTCGATTATCAATATAGAAGCTAAGATACGTTTGCCACAGATAAATTTCCACTTTGAAGCTTTATTTGGCTTGAAATTACTGCTCAGTCTCTTGCAGAACAATTATGATCGCAATGCAGTTGTTCTCTCAACTGCATGTTGTCGTAAATCTCCAGCTACCTGAGCTAAACAAATACAGCTGAGAGCTGTTAGATGTGTTTTCCCAGAGCTTTTCAAACATCAAAGAGGAAAACATCTGTATATTGAATCAAACTTCAGAGTTTTTTTATTTTACTTGAGAAATAAAAAATGCATGAAGTTCCCTCCAGAGATTTCCCACTTTAGGAGTGTGCTCAAATTTCACATCCATTTAAAGCACTTAACCCTCTGAGAGAACCACATCCCACAATATGCTCATACACTGCCTGCACCAAGAATTATGTTAAATCAAGGCACGTACCATCTTTCCCCTCATTTCTTTGTCCTGTCAACAGAATTTAGAAACTCCAGGCTCTGATCAGCTGTCACTTTCCTCAGAATGCTACCACTTGTCACATCATTTCTTTGAAATGTGCAAACATTTTAGTGTAGTTTCCCTTATAGTTTTGGGCTGCAACCCTGAAAGAGCTTAATGTGCTCTGAGACAGATCCAGTGATTTCAGTGAGACTTATCTAGAATAAGGTATTTCCAGTTCTTTAAAATGCAAAGTACACGGACTCTAATCTCACATGAAGATGCACCATTTGACACTAGGAAGTCCTCTCTCTAAATCCTAAATGGGTGGCAACAGTCTGTGATTACCAAATTTTAAGAGTTATAATCAGAAATAATCTATACTCCAACAGCATGAAACTGGGTGGAACGGGGATTTAAAAGAAGTTCTCAGCAAAGGATGCATGATCATGCCCCTTTGCTTCTTTTTAATTTCATATGTTGTTATTGCGAGCCTTTTTTATTTAGCCCATTTCAATTGTTGGGAATGGGATTCCTGAATCAATTGTTTTATGCCCTTTTGGTATCGTTTTTATATCATTCACATGTAACTGATAGAATATTAGCTGTCAGTCTGAGTAGTAATAATTCTATCAAATTCCATTACTACGGTTTGGGGGAGGCGGGGACTACTAACCTCCGCTCCCACAAAGTGGCCCCCGAGCGAAAACAATTGCCCACCCCTGCCCTAACCTAAAGAACTGAACATTGCTGAGCCCTGGAAAAAATTAGGATGCTATAGTTTCAGAATTATATATTTGTGTGTAAAGTTGTCTGTTTCTTTGGTTTAGGATTTTTTGCATGCCCAGAGAAAGATATCTGTATCCCATAGACCCTATGGTTAGTGTAACTGACATGCTTGGGAATTTCACATTCATGTACAAAATGTTTTCAGCATTGAGCCACAACCCAAGGTAAAATAGGTGCTTGGTAGAATCATCCTTAGGAGACATTATGTTCACCTTAAAGCCTATCTAAGATATTGTGGGTTTTTATTGTTTGCTGCTTTGAAACAATTTTTAGCTGAGAGATCATTAAGGTTACTTGCCATGCTGTTTTAGAAGACACAGATGGACATGAAACATAAGAAGTGCAAGACACATTGTTCTCTGAGAGTTGCTGAGTGTAGGATGAACTTCTGAAAGTGTGTCTGTCTGGAGGTCATCTGTCTGCTCTTGGGAAAAGGCATAAGTACATACAATTTGCCATGCTGGGTCAAAGCAATGGTCCATATCACTCAGCATTCCGTCTACTGTCAGTAGCCAACCAGATGCCTTTGGGAAGTTCACAAGCAGGGTAAGAGGGCAAAACTCACCCCTTGTTAATCCTCAGCATCTGGTACAGAGGCATGTATTACAGTCCCTAGATTACATTTCCATGGATCTTAAGTCACAGATGGGTCGTCTAATGTGGGACCTAGCCTTGAGGAAAGTCTCACAGTGTAGATAAATGTCTTCTCGCTACATGCAACAAGAAGCTTGGATATTTAGCTTCAGCCATGAGACATTTTAATACAACATTTATTTCTTTATTACAAATATTTGTATGCCACCTCTTTGTGTGCTGGAGGTAGTTCATAACAATATATATTCAGTTATAAACCAACTTGTATTTAAATAAACAACAATAAAAATATCTAGAACAAAAGAGGATCCATGTTCAAGAGGTCTTTTTAAGACACCATCCTAAACAGAAAGTTCAGAGAGTTTGAAAGTCATACAGTGGATTTTGTTCAATGGGGCTTACTCCCTGGTATGTGGTCATACCTTTTTTCAAATGTGGCATTCACAGCATTAACAGCTGTGCATACATTTGACCTGGCCCCTTTTGCCAAATGAAGCTTGGGCCAGCATTGTCAGGATTGGAAATATTCCAGTCAAGGGGAAGGGGTGGCAGAGTATCTATTTAGAGAAGCTGTGCCCCTCCCAAGAAGTCATTTTCTATGTTCTGCTGACCCACTCACCCTCCTATGGGATGTTGTAGGATTAGGTTGTTAATTTTAAATGGTTATCCCAGAGATGGCTGGTGGGGAAGACCTTTTTTTTTGCCAGCTTTGTGATGCCACTAAAAAAAATAACTTAGGCCTGATCTTTGATTGGTTAGGCCATAACTAGTTGGCAGGGATGGAGTGGGTTGTTCATGACCGGTAGGGATGGTCAGCAGGCATCCTGAGACATCAGGAGTGATGGAGGGCATGCCCTGAACAGGGCATCATTGACCTTGCAGCAATGTAGGGCTTGCAAAGGAGTGGCCCTTGGTGCTGAGCAACATCTTTCCAAACCTGGTAGGGGCCTAGCAGCACACCAGGGGTGGAGAAAGAGGACTCGGCTCCTCTCAGCACATTATGTGCAGGTGACAATAAACAAAGCCGGCAGAAGCCATTGCTAAGTCTGGAACCAGGGCGGATCTGCCAATGAAGGCAGCCATGGTTAGACTGCTACCTCAGCCCACCCTTAAAATATGTTAGGATATATTTATGAATTATGTATAGGTCCAACTAGTTCATTTAAATGAACTAGTTGAACCCATAGTATTGTCTCGTATCTGTTTTGGGCAGTGCCTGGGTGACACATTTTTAACAATCAATAGTTGGCCTAAATTAGAGCATACATATACTATATTGTGTCGCTCAGATTAGCTAGTAAAATTAGACTTTTGGATTTATTTCATTATGAATTAAAACAATTGTGGAAAGGGGGTGGTTCATAATTATTATAATTAATATGAAAATGGAATACATTCCCCATCTAAATAGCCAGTTTTTACCAGTATCGGTTTCATTTTTACGAGCAGGGTTACCATGTGCCTACTGGATGTGGAAGATCTGCCTTCCCTTGGTGGGCTTTGCCTGCCAACACTCCAGCAGCCGGCCAGAGGAAGACTTTTTTTTTTAAATGGCAATGGCATGATGTCATTTCCAGGAAAACCTGGAAGAGATCACACCTTTGCTGATGGCCATCTCCCATTCCCACCCACCATGGACTCCTGCTCCAGCTTTATTTACAAAACAGACATTTTCCTAATAAGGACATAGAAAGAACACTGTGTTCCTTAGGGCAAAGAGGAAGACAGAGGAAGACAAGCTGCAGCCATCAGGATTACAAACATTTATGAGGCATTCCAGTCCTGAAGGATATGGGTGGGACTGTGCCTTCCCTGCATTCCCTTGATTTCCTGCTGCGCTCCAAAGTTTATCCCCTGTCTAAGTAATCTCATTTTGCTGCCTACTGTTGCCTTACATTCCTTATGCCCCTGAATGTGCTTGCTTTCTCAGTCTGGCTCTTCCTTGTGCTACTGTTTGCCAAGCTAAGGGGCTCCAGTGCTGTCTGCATTAGCTGTTTTGAATCTTTGCTATTAATTCTCCCATGGGTTTTTAAGTTAAACAGAGCTGCCTTCCATTGCTTCCAAAAAAGAAGCCTTTTATTTTACCTGTTTGAAATTTGTCAGTGTGCTGTTCAGGAGATTACTTCACTCTCTCTGAGTTTTTGGCTAGTTTGGATGGAAAACCATGAAAGAACACACCTGAGAAAAAAGGTGTGTGTGTGTCTTCCATTGAAACCAGTGGGAAATAATAACAAAATACAACTATGAAAACAAACCAATAGAAATATAATGAAACAAAACTACACAAAACAACCCAATAACCAAACCATCTCTTTTGGAATTAATAACAAAAATGAAAGAAACAAAATAGACTATCACGCACAAGTCCAATAAAAATCTGACAAATCTAATAACGCTTGAATCATACCCTCTGCCCCCAAAAAACATATTTATATTTTAGATTTCATAGGATAAAACATATTTTGATTTTGGGTTCCGTTTTCAACAAGACTCATACTGTATAATTCTGTTTAAGATTACACTGTTAGTTTGAGCAACAGACCTTCAGTCTTAAGCATTTGTCTCCTTCCAACTCTTTCACTGGTTTGTTGTCCTGCAGCTTGGCTTCTTCCAGTCTTGCGAATGGCTGGAGTACACTCAGTTTTAAAAAAAGCATAGTGGGTCATTTGCAGATCAAAATCAGCAGGCAAGGCTCAAGAAATATTTCTCTGGGCCTGTAACACTACCTTATCCTCTTACCCACTAACATTTGAATCTCATACATACAACCATATGAGTCATAAAAGAACAAAAACAGTTTATTTCTGAAATGACATAAATAGCTCATGTTCATACTAATGGTGTTGCAGTCCAGGCTGCTCCACCCATGTTTCTGAACCATGCCAGAGCATGCTCATTTCCCTGCCCTAGCTTGGACCCCCATCAGCAGTTGTGGGAGAGGTGAAAGTTCTAATCTCCACTGTATCTATCTATTGGTAGCTTTTTAAGGCAAACATGTATTGAGAATATCATCTTTGCATTGTTATGTGCAGCTGCCTCCTCAAAAGACCTATGAAGTACATCCCTAGAATTTCCTCTACAATGAGATATATGGAAGTAGTTCATATTAAGGTTATTGCAAGCCACATCAAACATAGGATACTGAAGGCTGTGCATTTTTAAATGTATTTCTGAACTCCAGCACCCTGCTTTCCTTTAAAATATGTGTGTATGTGTGACCTTTCCATGGTTACTGCTCATGTGTGTTTTAAGGAAGACACACTGAAAAGTTGTGGACTTTGCAACTGATATGGCACATTGTATTTAATACTCAAGTATTGTACCAGATAAAAATATCTTATATGATAATTTGACAGTATAGTATTATTGTTTTCTGCTCTATGAAACATTGTATTTTCTATACTGCTAAATTATTTTCAAACAATTTTATTGACATTGGCTATTTTATGGGTATTTCTATGTGCAAACAGTACTTGTGCTCCACAATGAACAACAGTTGTCCTTAATATGGGTTTGTTTTGGGCCAATTTGCACTGCAAATAAGGGGGAATGGTGTTGACAGAGCATTTACACAAGTCCAGCAGGCTTGTGTTTTCATTCCACCCTTTCTCAGAAGAGTTTGACAGTGGACATGCCCCCTTTTGCTTCCATATTAGGCTGAAAGAGAAGGTGATTGACTCAGTCACCTAATGAGCTTCATGGGTGAGTGGGGATTTGAACCTGGGTTGCCTGAATATTAGGCCCTCATTAGACTTTACATCTGGCATGAGTTGGGTCAGGATTCCCCCAATCTATCTCTGATGTTTGCACAGCTAACTTTTGACATCAGGTAACCAATGTTCCAAAGCACACCAGGGCCCAGTTCAGCCTGGGACTATGGCATGGGGGAGAGGAAGCACCTTTAGCCTTTCTCTCCACTTTTTTCTTGACCAGAAACAGCTTGGGCAGGGTTATGCCATGGTGCGGGGAGGAAGCCTCTCCTCCCTCTTGTGCTGCACTGCAGTCTGGTGCAATTAATTTTGCTGTAAGGTCACAGCTGACATATAGCAACTCTGTGGGGTTTTCAAGGCAAGAGATGCTCAGAGGTGGTTTGCCATTGCCTGCCTCTGTGTTGCAACCATCCAAATACTAACCAGGGACAACTCTTCTTACCTTCTGCGATCTGTTGAGATCAGGCTAGCCTGAGCTATCCAGGTCAGGGTGCAGATAGGAACTTTGATTCCCTAACATCATTTTTGGCATTGTTCCCCCAACTCATGCCAGATGTAATGTTTTAGTTTGGACCTTAGTCCAATATTCTTATCACCACACTGTACTCATTGGTGTAGTCAGATGTGCAGTTTGATCTGGTGCCACTGCCGTTCCCTTCCAGATTTAAAATGCACTATCAGATAGCAATGTCTGTCTCTCATTCCCCAGTCACCTGCATCCCGTTCCCCCTCCCTTTACTACATGATTGACACCTGTGAAAGTCCAATGCTGAGCTGGTTTCCCACATCACTAACTAGTTTTTTTTTTAAAAAAAATTAATGGTGGCCAGGAAAACAAAAGAGACTGGTCAGACCTGCCTGACAGCTTGAGTTCACAACAGAGGGATCAGGCTACAGATCTACTGACAAAAGCCAAGGCAAAAGTACTGAAATACCAGTGGAACGGTCAACTACATGTTACTTGATCACACTGGTTTTACGTTGATCCTTTCCGCATTTGCCTTCCACTCCGGATTTTCTCAGGGTTCTCAATTAGGGGCCCATTCTACATTTAGCATTTGCTCTGCTGTTTTACCAAACCCAAGTTGGAACAGAAATTCCCCTCTACATTGCATGCCACTTTCACTTTCTTTGATTGTTGGATTTTATGGTAGCCTCCACACTGCATGCCGGTTTCACTTCCTTTAATCTCTCGGTTTTATAGTACTGTCTGCATAGATTTATGGCTGTTTTATGGCCATTCAGGGGTGATTCTGCAGTCAGTAAGGCGTTGGCCCGGGGTATCTGAATGTGGTTTTGAGCCACATCTTTTTCTGTTCCAGTGTGGGTTTGGTAAAACAATGGGGCAAATGCTAGATGCAGAATGGGCCATTAGTTTATACTTTGTGGTTGTGGGGAAAATGGGAAAACCAGTGTAAGCAACTGAACAAATGTAATGTATAGTTGACTCCTGAATCAGGTCTCTTTAATACTTCAGCTTCCATCTGAAAGCTGGCTTAATTTCATCCAGTCAAAACCCCATCTTTTTATACACTGGATTTCCCTTCTTTGAGTCTCTTTATTTTCATATCAGACTGTTTTTCATATCAGACTTTTCTGCTGTGTGATTGTTTGTACACATCAGTTATTTTACATACTATATTTTAAAAGAGACCAATGTTCTCCATTGGAAACAATTATCTAAAGGAAGATGTCTCTCTGTTTTAAGGGTAAGTTACTCACATGCTGATGAACAAATCATTCCTAGTCACATAAATTTAAATAATTTGGGGCACACCCCATTAGTTGACTCAAGAATCAGACCACTGGAGCGAACTAACGCTAGAGCACGCTTCACACATTATGCCAACATAACCTCACATGTTCAACTATCAAAGTGTGATTCATGGTTTCAGCTTATTATGCACTTCAGTGAATAAAAATGGTCAGTGTGCACAATTCCAGATGCGGAAGAGTATCATCTCACTTACGTTTTATTAAATGACTTCAAAACAACATTCTGCCCCATCTGATTCATTCTGTTCCATTTCACTAGTTGTTAAACTATAAACAAAACAATGGATTCTTAGGAAATGACATTTTGGTTCCTGCAAGCCAAAAACCAAATCTTTCCAATGACAAGAACAGAAAACTGTGAGGTCAGCAAGAGTCAAGTAAATTACACCAACACCACAGAGAATGGTAATTGTTCTGCAGATCATTAAGCTATGCCAGAACTTCCAGCTTTTGGCATTCCTGGAGAAGCACCACTTCCTCTAAAATAACGCAAGTTTTGAGATACCTTGAAGATTAACAAAGTTATTGTGACATAAGCTTTCATGAGCCAGAGCCCATTTCTTCAGACTGATGAAGCAATTCAGTGGGCAGAAGTGTGTGTGCGTGTGAAG
Organism: Lepidodactylus listeri; assembly: GCA_029233225.1. NCBI lineage: Eukaryota > Metazoa > Chordata > Lepidosauria > Squamata > Gekkonidae > Lepidodactylus > Lepidodactylus listeri. The sequence goes on along the minus strand of JARCFY010000006.1, from coordinate 44,514,285 downwards.
GGTGGGTAGAGTAGGGGGAGTTATTACAAAGTGAGACCAGAGACCTTTCAGGACTAACAAGATCCTCTACAAAAAAAAAAAAAAAGCATTGCAAAGGCTTGAGAGAAAGAAGGCACTATCGTTATAGAATTAGAGCCAAGTTCCCAGAGGAACCAGGTTGTTGAGTTCTTCCCTACATCTTCCCCCCTCCCCAGCACACAGAAAACAAGCCTGTCAAGAAGAAGGATTCTAGTGTCTGACATGCTGTGGGGGGCTTGTTTTGCTTTTGTTTTGTTCAGGGAAAGGGGTTTTTGTTGTTGTCTTTCTCTTGCTCTCTGGAAATATTCAAATATGATCTGCCATCTGAAGTGGTATGGTCCAACGAGAGGAGAATGGTTTCAAAATGGAATGAAGGTAGGTTTTACAATTGCATTATATACAAAGCTAGGAGCAGCAGAGGCTCATGAGGCAATTCTCTGACTGTTGCTGCTGAACAGCTATTAAAAAGAATGGGGACCCAATTTTCTGACTGAAACCTGTTATGAAACACTGGCAAGATACAGAAGGGCTTCTACCGAAGCACTAGGCAGACAATGGCGGATAACCAAGATTAGTGGCCAGGAGCATTCAGTTTATCATGGTCTGTGGCTGCACGAGGCACTGCTAACCACTCAGCAGCATCATGCCCTTGCATGGTGAGGCAGCAGACCCTATGTCTCTTTTGCCACCTCAAGGGAACCTCCAACAAAAAGAGCTCTGGCATTGCACAGAGATAGTCACTATTGTACTTGTGGTGAACTGTGTCATTCATGAGCCACTGTTGCTCAGAAAACATCAAAAGCATAGTGCTTTGTGTTAAAATGCCCAAGCTGAGCACTGCTGATAACAAGAGGTTAATCCAGTGGTTGAGGATTTTCTTAATCAAAGGGGAATGTTCCATAGGAATGCCATATGTATCCGGAAATATATGAGAATGTTCAGATACTGTAGCAAACAATCCTCCTTTTTGGGTAGGTAGCCCTGTTGGTCTGAAGCAGTAGAACAAAGTTTGAGTCCAGTGGCAACTTTAAGACCAACCAAGTTTTATTCAAGGTGTGAGATATCATGTGCATTTCATACATATAGGTAGAGGGTGAACAGCAAATTAGCATACAGCATAATGAAGATGTTTTAACAGATGTAAGAACTAAACAGGAATAAAAAGCTAAGTTTGTATGGTCACCATTTGTTTGGATTCAGTTCTGGGGGCGACACACAGAGAGGGAAATAAATATGTCAGAATTGGAGACTGATGTGTAATTGTATCCTTCTTACTTGTGGGATGCTAAAAGTAATTACCTGAGACCCAGCTGTTATGCTCCATCTGCCTCCTCTCAAGCATCCCTCCCCCCCAAATCGAATCCATACAAATGATGACCATATAAATTTAGCTTGTTATTACTGTTTGGTTCTCAACTTCTCACATCTCTTAAAATATCTTCATTATGTTGCATGCTAATTTGCTATTCACCCTCTACCTATATGTATGGGCCGATAACTTCCATTTCAATTGGTCTGAGGAAGTGTGCATGCACACGAAAGATCACACCTTGAACAAAACTCTTATAGATGCCATTGGACTCAAACTTTGTTCTAACCCTTTTTTTTCTTAGAGATCACTTGTCACTAGGAATGCTATGATTTATTTTCTGTATTTTTAATAATGTATTTGTTAGATGAACCCTGAGGCTCCATTTCAGGAGGCACGAAGGAAATGCCTTATTTGCTCTTTATTCACTCACTTACTGGGCTGGCAATCATCTTGGCATGGTGACAGAGGAGACATGTCCATCCACTTTACCATGTGCACTGAGCAGAAAATGTGAGGTCTTGATTTGGGAATTATGCCAATGCATAGAGGTCCCATGGGACCCATATTTTCCTTCATCAGCACGAAGCCCCCAGCGAGGGGGCGGGGAGAAACAAAACACTCAGCCAACTCCTCAACCAAACTCAAGTATTTTTAGCTGCCACCAAAACAAAAACAAAAAAGCTAAGGAGCACTTCCAGTGGGAGGGCATTCCAGCGATAAGGGCAACAGAAGAGAACATACTGTCTTGTGTCAACTTCCTTAACTGTGCTTGAAGGACAGATACCCAGAAGTACCTAGGATGACTCCTTCAATGACTAGATAGTCAAGAGGTAATCCTTTGAGAGCTCTGGACTCCTGACAGTAGAGGGCTTTATTGATCACATTTATTAGGCACAGAATCAAACTAGTAACTAATGCAGATCTTTTAAAATTGGGGTGATATGATAATGATAACTAACCCCAGTCTATAAACAACAGCTGTGTTCTCCAAACCAATTGAAGCTGCTACACTGTTTTCTATTCCACACAAATCCTTTTTATCCATCTAATCTGGAGGTGATTACTGTGGCAAAAACTAAGTTGCTTTTCACACTGCAGCAGAACAGAACCCTCCCCCGCATCTTTAGATTCCTTCTTTTTTTTCTGAACCATGAACTGTTATGAACTAGCAAAAATTCCCCTTGGCTTCTGGGCAGCCCAATGAAAGGTGAATATTTGGGCTGAGTGTTTGTGAATAAGGACTTCCCTTTTCTCAAAAAATCCCCTCTCAAGAATATAAGAAAAGTGATCAGGAGATATCTTTGAATCTTTCTTTTTCCTTCAGCAGGGGTATGGATTCCTGTAGATTCCCAAAATAAACCCCTTTTTTTTGCTTCCTGATGTGTATGTGGTCAAGACAGCCAAATTCTTTGCAGGATTTGAAATCTGAGAAATTTCACTTCATTCTTATTTGGTAGCATTCTATGATGTACATTAGAGCACATCAGTCATGGTTTTTCTAGAAGTACAAAACAGTGTGGCCAAACACTGTCATGAAAGCAAGGTCTGCTTTATGACATACACACATTAGAAGGCATGGTCAAAGGTGTATGTATAACAACCTCAGAGTCATAGCTGGATACTGAAGTTTACACCAAATGCAAATCCTATTTTACACTGTCTGCCCTCCCTTTAAGTAAAACCTAGGGGGTGAAGAAGCACAGCTGCTGCCCCAAGGTGTAAATTTAAAATGTCCCATGACAGTCTAATGAATTTGTGTGTCACAACCAGCAGTGTTTTTGCAATGTGTTTGTGCATACATCGTCAGCATGGGATGTTGGTCCATAAATATTTCCAAACATCACATCAGCTCATTAGGCACAGACCAAGACTCTGTGAAGTTTTCCCTGGGCTTTTTGCTAACCTTTCCTATATTTTCAATAGTAGCAGAAATGAAGAAAATGGCTTACAGATTTAGCCATGTACAGCGTTTGAAAGTAACAACTGAAAAATGATGTTCATAATCTGAATTGCAATGAAACCAATTATCTGTGCTGTGGTGTTTCGCTTGGGAATACTCCTAAAGGTTTAGTATTTCTTAAAAGAAATTAAAAACAGCTGTAACAATACTATAAAACAAAAATAGCAGCTGCAAAAGAGATTAACATTCCTAAATTTCATTTGAACTTGATATGCTGTTTTTCCACAGGCAACCTATACACACACACACACCATCTAATTTTTTAAAAATATTCTTTATGAAACTATATATTTTTTTTAAAAATACCTCCTACTGAAGACATTTTTGATATTACTAGTTTTTAATAATACACAAGAATTTTGCCGCCCTTCTCCCTTCCCTTCCTCATCTTGGGTTCCAATTTCTCTACTGGTTATTATCAAGGATAAACTATGAATGTTGAACATAAAAGAATTGTTTGAATAAAACTTATTAAGAATTAAAGAACTGCATAATAAACAATTTATAGCAGTTCCTGGACCTCTGTTACATACAGCTGTCGAATGGTTTTCAAACCGATCCCTATTCACTGCACGCCTCTCTTAAAATTTTATATAGCGCCTGTTTTCCAATTAGGCAGGCAGTCATAGATGAAGCCTTCCCTAATCTTTTTCATACTCATAATAAAATGGAATGTAATTTATAAAACAGAACTGGAGGTGGTGACAGTATAAAATCCTTTGTTTTGCTAGGTTGGTCAAAACATATGGCAGAAACTTTTCTGCCAGATGGCAGACTCCTAATCGATTTTGCCTGTTGAGCGCTGCATGTTAATTTTCTGCAAAGCGTTTCATCCTAATCAGTTTCTGACTAACATAACAGGCATGATACTGACAAATTCCAGCACTTTTAAATCTAGTTGATTTCAGTGTTATGAGTTAATCTGAAAAGTACTTAGCTTTAGAAGAATTGTGCTCAGAGAGTTCATATTCATACTGTATGATTTGTATCAAAATTTCATTTAAAAAACCCACTATTCGTAGTATGTGTTAATATAGTCTCCCTTTCGGCTTACAATGAACCACTCTTTAGTACTGCATCCTAATTCCAGTGCATAGCCAGAACATGTTTTGCTGTGATGACAAATATGTTTCCAAAATTTAATCTTATTAATTTTCTGTACTTTGGCCATTTCCCGTCTATCATGTGCAATAATATTTACATTTCCTATGAACAAGTTACAAGAATCTTTCATGACAAGGCAGAGCCACCAAATATATGCAGCAGCCAGTTTACACTTCCAGTCTCAGTATATTTTCACCTGAAGAGCTAGACATCAGGTTGGTTGTGCACATTCCTCAGGCATAACGACACTTCTGCTGATGTAAGATGTTCCATGCAAGAATGTAGGACATCAGTGAAGGAATGTGTGGGTCAAACCCATTCTGCAGGACCAAACCCACCATGGCTGCCTCTCTGTTACTCCAGTCTAATCCCACTGATTTCAAAGGCTAAGACTGAAATAGCTTTACAGAGGATTGCAACATGAATGCCTTCATAATAATCTTGAAACATCTTTTATTGTTGAGACAGATACTTCAGATTAAACATGCACTCAAAATAACATCCTTATTTACTTATTTTCATATATCATGTTTAACATTCGGCAATGCCAGTAAGAAAAATATCCAGAATGAAACTACAAATAGTTATATAGCCTTCAGTGCAATAAAATGGGAGGAAGGAAATCCATTGCTGTTTTTCTACCTTAATAAAGGAGGTTTATGATAAATATTGCAAAATCTAACTAGGGTTCTGTGCAATACGCTCGTGAACCTTCAACCTTCTGTGTTCAAAACAATGTCATATTTTATCCAAACACTACATGCTCAGTAAATGTTGCACAAAGGACGGTTTTCTGACTTCTCTTAGTAGGTAATTTTTATTTTGATCACATGCAGTTCTTTCACTGCCCAGTAAATAATGAATTATGAATTTTTGATGTGGCTCAACACAAATGCTCCCGCTAAGCTGTGGAGTCTTGTGAGCAAAAATTCTACTTTGTGAGCTACTGGCATTAAAGTTGTGAGCGAGCGATTTGGCTAATGCATAGATTAGTTTGCTCTGAAGCCATCCTTCGTGAGCTAAGACAAAAATGATTCTTATTTTAAAAAATGGGGGGGGGGGAACCAACGGTCCATGAACCTGGAATATTTTGTACTTTATAGATACTGTTTCTTTATTAACCAGATTATTCAAGGTATAGATTGAGATTCTGAACTAACAGAAGGTAGATACATTGCAGAAATCAAATCAAAGTAACTGGCCTCCAGAGAAATGCACAATCCTTTTGGAAATTTCCGCTTTTAAAGTTAGCTGTTCGTAACAAATCCACAGCTTGTTACATACGAAATACATAGATACTTAACTGTGTTCTTTTGAAATAATAAAAAGCCAGACACAACAGTTATATATCAATCCATATTAAAGTACATTTTTTTTGTAATATACTGACCATGAAGAAATTCATTAGGCTCAAAAAAAACCAAAACTCACCAACCTTTGGGAGTATTCTGAAAGTAAAATGGGTCTTCTACATCAACTCTGGATATTTTGTTGCTGTTGTTTTTATTTTTTGAGATAAATTAGTATGTATCTCCAACCCCAGTCCTGATATAATACAGAAAAGGAAAGTGACAGCATTACCTGATGGCTGATGTATGTGGCAGTGTATTTTATGCATCACGAAGAAGGATCAAGAATGTCTCTGGAGCCCAAGTGTCATGGACTGTGACTTCATACTTCCCTCCTCCCCATGCATTTAACCAGGCAGTAGCACACCTCAAGGCTTGGCGTACTTCTGAACCCATCAAAATCAATTCAACTTTTCTCTTCAACATCTATTAGAATAAAAGTATAAATTAGTTAGTGCTTGAGGACAGCTGTTTTTCAACTACTCGGAGTTAGACCAGCTTTCAATTTATCGTACCTTTCATCAGCTCTCATGCTACTTTCCCCTTTCCTGGCATAAATCATACTAACCTCACATTGGTTAATACTGAAGAAGCTTAGTATATATATATGCATAGTATCATTCATGGTCATTTACACATTATTCAGAGGCCAACCCAAATTTGCTATCCAATCTTCCCAAGTCTCATCTCCAAGCCTCAACCTATTCTTCTGTCTCCCTCCTGGCCTTGGGACTCTCCTGCAAAAGAGCTGGAACCCACTTTTGGGTTCTGATCCAAAGTTTCGGATCCACTATCAGGGATTTCAGCAGACCTATTGCCCCATCCATGCCTCTGTTCTTTCTCTAATTGGCTCAACCTGTCTGAACATTCAAAAGGCAATAAAAATGCTTATTCTTCATAAAGCTGTTTTGGGGGTGAAGGCTGGTACTGCCCCCTTCTTTTTCCATTTGCCTCTGGAGAATGACAGCTCTGGGAGGAGCAGGTTTGTCTCAGAGGCTCCCAGTTACACGGAAGAATTCAAAGCCAACTTACTTATCATTCAGTTCTACCAACAGAATACATGCTATCTTCTGGCACCATGTATGTGGTCAGTTCTGCTAGAAGAATAGAAGAAGTTTGCTTCAGGGTTTAATTTTACCTTGAGTTAACATATGTCAGATTCCCAAATCTTTTACAGATATCAGCACCAAGCTCTGCAACCTATGAACTGAACTAGAGGTAAAGAGAGGCCTATTTGTATAAACCTGAGTCTACCCCAATGACATATAAACCAGGGTGGTACACTTGCAGCAGTTTGATTTATTTTTAGAGCATGAAGAAGATAGTGGCATTCAACCGTGTCCCAGCGGAATATCATTTATGTCTCCACAATCTGTCAGTCATTGGCACTTTTGTCTTCAGCCCAAACATGACACCAGAAGTGAAAATAATACTTCAGGAGAGGTGATGGGAAGGTAAGCATCGGAGGTCCAGTGTGAGGTCATGGTCAGCATGTTGAACTAGGATCTGGGAGACCCAGGCTGCGGTCACACACACTAAATAATCCACTTTCAATGCACTTTCAATGCACTTTGAAACTGGATTTTTACTGTGTGAACTGGCAAATCCAGTTTGAAAGTGCACTGAAAGTGGATTGAAAGTGGATTATTTAGTGTGTGTGACCACAGCCCTAGGTTCAAATCCCCACTTAGTCTTGAAGCACTCTGGGTCACCTTTGGCCAGTCACACAACTTGCACTCTAATCTTCAATGTAAGGCTACTGTGAGGATAGAATTGGGATGGAAGAACTGTGTACACTGCCTTGAGCTCTTTGCAGAACGGGCAGGATACAAAATGTACTAGTTAGATAGAAGTGCAGGATAGTTCAGCATACCCCATCTGTTCTAAAAGTTACCCTCTTCTCCCTGATTTACTGGTCATGCCAGATTGCTACCATCCCATCTGGTTTGGCCCTAAATTTCATGCTTTACAAGGTACCTTTTCTCTGCCTCTGTAAGTTGATTGGAATGGACTCAGCCCCCGGGGTATATACAGAATATTTTTTTCTCCATGTGGGATATTCCCAGCTAGCCCCTGTCTATCTAGAATTAGGAGCTATGCCTTCCCATTAGTGTGCAAGCTCTATTTTCATAGTCTGAGTACTCCAGAAGCCTGCATTCACAGCTTCATGATCAGTAAAACAATCCTGAATATCTACAGTGGATGGGTAAGCATTCCTTTCTAAAAAAATTAACCACTCAGTCTTCAGCTAGATACACTTACATCATTTTATTAGTATTACATCCTATTTTTAATGTGGGAAATTTCTCATATAACCTGAGTAATCTCACTCTCTGGCATGGCCGAGAATGTGCTATCTGGTGTGTACGAGATCTTATTAAAGAGATGTCAGCTTTAGTTTGAAACATAAACATATTTTTACTTATACATTAGAACTTATAGTGATCAATGGCAGTATATGTAGTACATTATAATTTGTTTTTGATCAGCAGAAAGCAATTATTCATAAAACTCAAAACAGAAAGCAAAGCTGTGTGAAAAAGGAAAAGAATTATGGCTTTCTTACAGGGAAAGTAATTTTAATATAGACGAGATTGGCCCAAGTCCTGCAGTTTAGATTGATAGATTATCTTGCAGAACTATCATTTCAATAATCTCAGTGACAGTATAGAAGTGGATACTTGGTACAATATTATAAATTAAACTTACTACAAATGTCATTTCCAAGAATATGGGAAAGTATCCCACATTTGTGTTTGCTGAAGTTAAGATATGAAAAAAAAAATTAAGATTCCTTGACAGAGGGGATGGAAGTAATCGCCTCTGTGACATGGCTATGTCACTAATTATCTAATTCCTCCCCTTTTTCATTACTTTTTCATTAGTGAACAAGAATTACCCTAGACTATATTCTATTGGGAAGGGGTGCACTTGTATGAAGAAATGCATGTATTGTACAAAGTTGCATCTGAAATCTCACAGAGTGTGAATGGCAGAAAATAATTCATTTGAATATAGTCTTCTCTAATTGGTGCATTCCTGTAAAATCATTATTCTGTATTAGAAATTAGCTGGCATTTAATCTATGTTTCACTGGGAGCAGCTAATTATTTGCAGACCGTTACTGAAACTCGAAGGGATATAGAGGGAGGGAACTAATACAAACTAAATTAGCTATCTTTACACCCTCTAAACACAACACCTTATATCACAAGGTAGCTTTCTGACTTGGAAAGTTTCAGTGAACTGGAAACCCTGGGTGGAGGAATAGTGCCAGACTTTGCCCTGAATGTGACAACACCCCTGCCTTTTGCTCCCTGTCAAAAGGGGTGGGGAGCAGAAAGCAGGAGTCATGAACCCATACGAACCAATTTCATTTGTGAACCAACCTCCTGGTACATATAGGTTTGTGATTTGGTTTGTGCTTCAACTATGAACCATGAACTGAACTGCAAAAATGCAGTTTGTGCCCATACATATAGAAAATAGTTTAAGTCAAAATTAAGTGATATTGGTACAATGCAGTGGTGTACACTGAGAAAAAAAATTATAAATGTTTTGGATCTGGGCTTTGAGGAGGGGAGAAATTTGTATTGTGATTGCTTAATTTTGCATAGGGCATTACTGCTTCATTAGAAATCCATGTGATGTTTTCGGGTTCTAGATTTTGGGGACTATTTTCAAAGGACAGCCAGTTCCAAGGGTATTGAGCAGCTGTCATTAAAGATAACAGAACCAAAATCACACAGTCCTTCCTCTCCTATCATGACTGTCCAAATTTCAAGCACTTGCAACAAATGGGCTCTGTTTTACTGGTCCCCAAAGTAGGTGGGTTTCCATGCATGTGCACTGCAGACACCATTATTTTCAACGAATATCCAGTTCCAGGATCTGGAGCAGCAGTCATTATACATAAGGGGGAGGGGGGAATTGATCAGAAGACAATACTACCTCTCCTCTCCCCTGAATATCAAACCCAAACAAATGGGCTCTGTTTTACTGGACCCCAAAGGGGGCAAATTTCTGCACATGCAGTCTTCTCTATAGATTGCTATGGAAGTGCTCTGTACTCCCCCTTTGCAAGTATCCAATTGGAAGGAAGGATGTTGTTGCTTGGGAAACCAGTGGAATCAAAGAACAACACGAGCACATGTTGCATTCCCTCTCTATAGCTTGCCTGCAAAGATGATTGTCTGGGAGTACAAGACTGTGCTCCTCCCTTGCCGGTAACTGATTTGTAGGAAAGATGCTTGCCAATGTCTAGGAAAAAAACTGGAATAAAAGAACAATATGACAAGAGCATGCACGTGCTGCTGCTGGCTTAGGAGGTACCCAGACTTGAAAACAACATGGACTGGGGGGGAGTAGTTTCATTTCACTAAGAAAACTGGATTTCCAACACCATTTTAGAAAACGACGATAATAACCCAAAACAGCAATTTTTTATGTGTATTTTTGGCTTGGAAATTCCATTTTGCATACGCCTGGTATAAGGTTATATTTTAATAAACCATGTCAAGAACAGCCAATTAAAATTTCCAAAAATGGGTCCTATAGAGCTGTTAGAGCTTTTAGTGATTGAGGAAATCCAAGTCTCTGTTTAAGCCAGGATGACATATATTCAAGTTGTTAAGTTCTCATTTAGCACTGTCATTATATTTATTTCTTTTGAAGTGTTTTATGGAACAGTGACTTTCAGGTCTGAAAGGGAGGTTAAAATGTTTCCCAGTAGTTTCTGAATGTTATGATTTTTTTTTTAATGTCAAGTTTGCATTTACTGATTCTCTTATGCAGAGACTGACATGTTTGTCCAATGTAGACCGTAGAAGGTTATTATCAGCACAAGATGGCACCTCCTAAATTGGTTGACATGCAGGTTAATGAGTTGTTGATGGTATAGCCATTATTATTAGAACCTGTAAGGTTATTGCCTTAAGATATTTGGGGGGAAAGCCGGCATCTAGGTCTGTTTAGTTCCTGGGTTTGTGTCTCAGTTGCGTTATCCATGGTTGTTAGTGAGAAACTGTTTTAAGTTGGAGAACTGACTGTAAGTAAGGAAAGGCCTGTGAGGGGCCCATAGAGATAATGAACCTGAGGTTCAGGACACCATTTTTTCTTCCACAGGACACCATGCAAGAGTCTCTGGCATATATGTTCCTTTTTTCAGATGACGTCATTCAAAAGCTCCGGTATACTGAGATTAGCTGATCTTACTGATCAAGAATAATGATGGGGAAGAACTTTGGAAATCAGGGAGAAATTCAGAAATAATCCTCCCATCTGGAAATCACTACCCACTATGAGCTGAGCCTAACTCAGAATGAATTTCCCCTCAGCTCATAATCCTCAGTACTGGACTCTGTCATTCTTTCCTCCTCCATATTCCCACAGTTTCACAACTTTTTGAATTGTAAAGATTTAAGAGGAAGGAAAACAGAAGCTGATAGTTCTAAGCTCAGCCTGCATTCCTGAAGTTGGTCCTGAAGTGGAAAAGGTGGACTATAAATAATGTAAATGAATAGATAAAGATGAGAATTCTGGCAAATGTAGCTTATTGACAAAAAAGGATATAGACTACTGTGATGAACTGACCTCCAAAACCAGGATGCTTACTGCATCAAAAGCAGTGTACTGGTATACCAGGGGTTGATGCATCACTGTAAGTCACAGTTTGGTTGACAGGCTGCTGCCTGCATGCACCCCCCTTCTTTCTGATAGGATAGCACCAGCTGAGGAGAGTTTTCAAAAGTCTTGTCAAAGGGAATCAGTCATAGTTTGGACTTTGGCTTGGCTGTAGCCAGCAGTCTGTTTGTCAGTCTGAGGGAAACAGACAACTTCACTTGGGAAGTGAAGGGACACAACTCCTTGCCCCATCACATTTGAGGAAAAGTTCAGAAATCAGAACTTAGTCTAAGTGTCTGCCCTAGCTGAATTCCACTTATTCACAGTCTCCAGAACTGGTGTTTAGGTTTGATAGAAGAGTCTGGACAGTAGGTTGAAGCTGCCAATCTTTGCAGTGTATCAGGCGAGCCATTGTTTTAGCCAGGCCAAACAGGCTAAACTAGATAGAGAGACAAGCCATGCCTCCCACATCCCATGAGCAGGATTAAAGCAACATTTTAAAAATTGATTATAACATATAATAAATATAATGGGTGAGGAGCAAAACAATGTGAAAATGCACACGCATAGAACATTTTCAATCAAATTTCAAAAAATTTAAAACATTCAAAATATTTTGAGATTTAATATCCCTGCTTGCAATTTGAAAACGAACTGCAGCACAAAGGGGTGATCAAGCATCTCTACTTAATATGAACATAAAAACATTAAAATATTACATAAACTATCAAAGAACCCTCAAACATTATATCATCATTTTTTCATGCATGTATTCAATACTATTCAAAAATTGGATCCAAATAATGTTTCCTAGTTGTCTTTTGCATCTAAATTTTGAATTACGTTGTATTCATTTGGAAATGAATGGAGGATTAATGCTACTTATGCTCTTTGAGAAGAGAACATCTAAGAAACGAAAAGATTATTATCAGGAAGAAGAGCTCATCATCTTCTTGTGAGGATAATCTTAAAAACCAAATAAGCTTCTAAAGATAAACTTGATCCTTTTCACCAGAAGAAAGCTTAAAAAGGGAGATTCTCCTTAAAACATGGCTCCTGGGTGTCTTTTTTTTAAGGTTAAACTTTGCAAGAATTCATCAGTAGGGAGACTTTAATAAAATGCATTTTCATAAAACTAAACCAAACCACAGAAATTATTAATTAAAATCCTTTATTTAGACTACATTTTAGCATAATTAAGTAATATTAAATGTAGAATTAAATAATCACTGACAGCAATAGTGAAATACTGCCTTTTCCCATGAATTCTACTGAATGAATGATATTTCAAGACACACATTTCAAGAACTATATCATAGTTTTGCTCTTATACACCTAGGAATCTGCCTTCGTATGCAAAACATTCAAAGCAGAAGCATTCTGGAAGAAGAACACTAGTTGATTCAATCACAAGTTAACAAGACCAATATGAAACTCCTACTATAATATTTTATTTGGGAAGGCTTTTAGATATTAATTTTAAGGTTCACATTGTACTAATTGGTAATGATTTTCCTGGACAAAGGGCAAATGACTTTTTCATGAACTGCTTAATTTTGATTACATGAATCATCACTGGGGAAAAAACGTTCAGTCAAGAGAAAAGAGGTTCCAGATGAAGGTAATAAAGGTGTCTGTATATCAAACAGTTCATTTAGTGGCAGTAGATTATTATGATTAAAATATACAAGGGAAAATAAATCTAAATAAATACTGAGAAATGGGTAGAGTTGGAAATAAAGTGAGCAGCATGTGCCATAGGAGATTTTTTTTTTTAATAGAGAGAACGTTCTATGTATACAGGGGAGGCCAGAAACCAGATTCCTTTTCCTCTATTTTATTCAGTGTGGCTTACTCCCAGGAAATTGTTCTTACAAATAAAAGTTTTAATAACTTAGCAACCCTATGAGAACCTGTGGGGACATCTTCAACTCTATTCAGATCAAGAGACTTTGACATCTTTGTTTCAGTACCCATAACAGCCAATCCTCTTCATTCCCTATCATGTCACTCTGACTCACTTTCTCTGCATCTGATAAGACTGTTTCTAAGTCAAGAACAGTTTCAGAGGGTAGCTATGTTGGTCTGCAGTAGAACAGATTTGACTTCACTAGCACCTTAGACACCAACAATAATTTCAGGATAGAAGCATCCTAGAGTCAAAGCTCCTTTCATCAGTCTGTTCTGAGTAAAAATAATAATAAACCACCTGTTTACTATAAAAATTATGATTTCTGTTGTCAATTTTTATTTCCCCCCTGTTTTTCAGACAGCAAAAATTAGGTCACATAGGATGTCATAGTTTGCATCTGTCTCAGATATTAGGTATGTTTGCACTTTGTTTAAACATCTTATATGCCAAACAGTACAATTTGATATGCTAACAGTTAGGAATGTTGTGTTTTATGTTCTTAAAAGTATAAAGTGATGTTAAGCAAAAATTATTTTTAAAATTAAATGTTAAAAGTGAGATAAAATAACTTTAAGTAAAATAATTAAGGATCTCAGAGTTGTAAAACAATTTTAGCTGTAACATAATTTGATAAGAAAATATGACAGCCAGTGGTTAGACTGGTACAGTGGTTACGGTGTAAGACTGGAATCTGGGAGAACCAGGTTCAGAACTCCACTCTGCCATGGAATTGTCCTGGGTTACCTTGGCCCAGTCCCACACTCTCAGCCTAACCTAACTCATGGGGTTGTTGTAAGGATACAATGGAGAAGAGGAAAATGATGTAAGACACTTTGAGTTCCCTTTGGGTGAAGAAAGGGGTATAAATGAAGTAAATAATTATCAATATATCTAATTCTCAACATGGCCTCATCTGCAGATACTTAAATTTCAGGATCAGTAGCAGGTAGAAATAAAGGATCTTTTCCTGCAAATTTGGCTTGTCAGAGTTTGTGAGTAAACCAGGGCTGGCCACAGTCGGTATGGCCGTGGTCACACTGCCCTTTAAATCCAGGAGCCCTCCCGGATTTAAAGGGGCCGCGGTTTTTAATTTCGGGTTGGGATGTTTACACATCCCAACCCCGGCGGTGACAGCAGCGGCGGCGGTGGAGGCGGTGGTGGGCAGTGTTGGAGGAGGAGGAGGAGGCGGCGGGCTGTGGCAGATGAGGCTGTTGTGGTGACAGAGGATGAGGAGGTGGCGGAAGAGGTGTGTGGCGGAAGAGGCGTGCGGCAGAGGGCAGTGGAGGAGGACGAGGCTGGTGGCGGTGGCCGGGGGAGATACTCTTCCCTGACCCCCACCAGCCACCTGGTAAGTTTTGGGGGGGTTCCCCCTTTTGCACTTGGGTGCTTGAGTGCCCGAGTGCCCAAGAGCAAAAGGGGGGGTAAATGGAGGAACAGTCTGGACAGACCTCTCTCGCAATGATAGGCTCAATTGTGGGTTCCTTGCACAACCACCAGGAAAATAGTTGATTTTCCTGAGGTCAGAAAACGTGGGAGGAACCCGCAATTGAGCCCACTTCGGTGCGGGACTAGCCGCAGCCGGTGTGATTGGTACCTTTAAATGTGGGAGAAAACAGCACTTCCTCCCGCATTAAAGGGCCGTGTGGCTGTGGCCTTGGTCAGTGGGAGGCCACCAAGGGAGACTGGGGTTACAATGAAGAGAAAGGCAATAACAAACCAGCTGTGCTCATTTCTTGCCTGGAATGTCCCATTGACAGGGTCACCCCATGGGTCAGTTGCAACTTGATGGCATTTTCTTCTACCACTGTGTCTCTCTGAAGCACCTTTTCCATGTACAATATTTTGGAGACCAAGTTATTTACCTCTCCCCATTAGCGCTAAGCAGAGGGGAGTGTTTAAAGGACACCCAGAGCACAGCAAAGTCCCAGTCTTACTGTAAGACAAGTCTCACAGTCAGTAGCACAAAAAGCAATCTGGAATATGCTTAGAATGCTAGTCTGCATCATGTGAGCACATGCTGAATGACTATGTTATGAAGACAGCTAAAAAGAGATGCCAGTAACCAGGGGTCATTTTGTAGAAAAAGAGGTGCAGGAGCTCATTAACATAACTCATTAGCATAACTTATTTGCACATGCTAAACAACCTGACATCACCGGAATTATGTCAGAAGGAAAGAAGGAAGGAAGGAAGGAAGGAAGGAAGGAAGGAAGGAAGGAAGGAAGGAAGGGCGAGAGAGAGAGAGAGAGAGAGAGAAAGAAAGAAAGAAAGAAAGAAAAAGACAGAAAGAAAGAAAGAAAGAAAGAAAGAAAGAAAGAAAGAAAGAAAGAAAGAAAGAAAGAAAGAAAGAAAGAAAGAAAGAGATGGCAGAGAGGGGACAGCTACTAATCCAAGCCTCAGAAATACCACTATTCTGGGAGGATAGCTTCAGTGGTGGCTGAAGCCTTCAGAAGGCTGGTCGGAGGAACAAGGACCTTTCCAGGGGATGGGGTCATTTTGCTGCAGTCATGACACAAGCAGGCATTCCCCCACCGGGGGGGGGGGCTGGCACCAGCTCCCGGAGCTGCGGTCCCCTGATCTCCTGCTCGAAATGACCCCTACCAGTAACTCATGCTCTTGCATTTGGGTACACTGAGCAACATTAATATTCAAATAATATCATGGTCCTTTTGATATAATTTCCTTGTCTGGAAGCAGCAGCCCACGGCATTCTCTGAAAGTGGTTCTGTGGACATTGGTCATTTAAAACTTAATTCTAAGTGGAGGTACGGTAACTCACAAAACAGAAAGCAAAAAAGATTTCTTGGTTACTATTCCAAAGTGATTGTTAGCTGAGGGGGTAAAAAGTAAATATATAGATTAAAACCAAGAGAACATTTACAACTTCTTTTGTTCCACTGTTTTATTCTTTCTCTCACTTTTATTTTAAAGTCTTACGCTTAACCTGTTCAGTACTAACCTTTTTATCCTGATTTTTTTTAAAAAAAGGTTTGAAACTACCCCTTCTTTTTTTAAAAAGGGTTTTCCCCATTCATTATTTAGAAATGAGAAATAGTATTTTTGCCAGGATTATCAATTGCCAGATTATCAATCTGGAACATCCACCAAAATTGGTGTCTGGTTTGCTGGAATATGAGTTGACTGAAGCCATCATTCTTTATAGAACACTAGAGGCTAAAGTAAGGTTGCCAGGTCTGGGTTGGAAAATATCTGGAGACTTTGGGGGTGAATCCAGGAGAGGGTGGAGTTTGGGGAGGGGAGGGGCCTCAGAATGATACAGTGCCATAGAGTTCACCCTTCAAAGCAGTCATTTTCTCCAGGGGAGCTGATCTCTGTCACCTGGAGATCAGTTGTAAAAGCAGGAGATCTCCAGGCCCCACCTGGAGGCTGGAAACCCAAGGCTACAGCTCCTCTCCACTGCCTTAATCAAGACTCAAAAATATGAATACAGAAGCTGTACCCAAGAACCTGATAATGCTTTGGCGCCCAAAATAATGCATATAGTCCAGCAATCTGTGCACATAAATGGGCATTGGACAGACTCAGCTAAATGCACAAAGCTAAATGGAACCTACATAGTAAAGGCACTATACCTCTATGTACCAATGTGTTATCTTCATTCTCTGCTTAGGCACTCTCCAGATGCAGCTAGCTTGCCACTGCTGAAGAGAATTTTGGGTAAAATGAACTATTGTTGTATAATACTGGCTCTGTTGCTTTAATTTGCTTCTGTGTTCACATCTGCTATAAGATGCAGGTGTACATTTGTAGTTGCCTTATGGTACTAATTAGCAGTCTGGATGAACATGCTGCTTATCCACATTTTATCACTGTTGTACTCATTTCCAAAAATACAGGCTAGAGTCGATGATTCCCTTTCTCTATACCAGTGGTATTCAACCTTTCCAGACCTGGGACCCCTCAGCCACAAGCATATGATTGTGTTGTCTAGGGTTGCCAGCTCTGAGTTGGGAAATACCTGGAGATTTGGGGAGTGCAGCTTGGTGAGGGTGGGGTTTGAATAGGGGAGATACCCCAGTGGGCTACAATGCCACGGAGTCTATCCTCTAAAGCTGCCATTTTCTCCAGGGGAGCTGATCTCTGTCATCTGGAGAACAACTGTAAAAGAAGGAGATCTCCAGGCCTCACCTGGAGGGTGGTAACCAATGCTCCCTCTAAGCTGTGGAGTCTCATGAGCAAAAATTCTACTTTGTGAGCTACTGACATTGAAGTTGTGAGTGGGCGATTTGGCTGCTGCATGAATTAGTTTGCTCTGCAGCCATCCCTCCTGAGCTAAGACAGAAATGTGTGAGCTGGAGGCTAAAAAACTGTGAGCTAACTCACACTAACTCAGCTTAGAGGGAACACTGGTGGCAATCCAAGTGGAGTCATTAAATGGAAAGCAGTCTTTTGGTCCAAATCTATGGGTCTTTGTGCTTGTGAAAACAGATATATTTTTGCTAGTTTGCATGGGATCCCTTTATTTGCACAATGGATTTTTAGATTGCTTCTGAGCTTTTCAGGTCTTGGCAATCCAAGTAATATTACATTCTTAATTTATTTTATTTTTATACTGTACTTCCTTCAAAGTGCTCTGGTACACAGAGGCCGAGGACAGACTGAGAATCTATCCCGGAACAGCCACGGGGCCAAAAGCCCTGTGGGAAAAGTAGCCCGGGGCACCCCATTCACACTGGCTGCGCGGGGAGGAGGTGCACGGCTGCTGGAGATATGGCTATGCACAGCCGAGAGGCGGCTATGCACAGCGGTGGCAGCTGGAACAGCCCGTCCATACTTTTGGCGCTGCGTGCTCTGCGCCTTTAGTGCATCCACACCTGCAGGAAGCGCCGGGGATGCACACTGAGACGCCTGGAGACCAGTTCCCATGGGGTCTCCACCTGAAGCGCAAGGACAGCGCTTCAGGCACAAGTGAGTGCAGGCGGGCGGCGGAGGACAGCTGCGGCTGTCTGGATGGCCTCTCTGCCTCTGCTTCTAAAGTGGAGGCATAGCAGGCCACCTCACCAGTCTGTCCTCAGCCAGAGAGAAAAGGACAAACCTTGTGAGCTTCAAAGAGTCTCCTGATTCTCAGCCTAACATTCTAACCATTATACATGCTAGTTCTCACTATACTAGAACGTCTGGACATTGAATTCTTCTAAAACTCATGAGTGCAGGTGAGCGTGGAAGATGACACTGAGTTATTTCTGCATTTTCTATTTATAGTAAAAACAACTTGAATCTGATTAATCTCTCTTGGAAGTAGATTTTATTTATTGGATAGCAGAATGGTACTAATCTCAGATAAAAAGGAGACACTTAAAATTTTCAGTTAAAATATGTGCCTTTCCCTTTCTTAACAACGCAGAGATGATGCAGTCATGGATTCACACTGTATCTTACACCTAGTATGTCATATTCTTAAGCATTTCCAAGTTACACAGAAATTAGTAAGAAATAAGGGTACTTGGTGCTGGGCAAGTGCAGCTTAATACAGTATTGCCGATAATCTGGAAGTAAAATGAATGTGAATTTCAACCACTATACAGAGACTTGTCAGATGCTGTCATATAGGAAGGTCATAGTCACCACTTTTCATTCTTCCAATTTCCCAAAAGGCTTGTCATGGGAGTCATACTTCACTTGTGCCCATTCACAAATGAAGTGACTCATGCTCTTGCAGATATATTCATCCCCTGCTTGGTGATAAAGAAACCAAAGAGATTTCTATGCCCCTGCCCTCCCCTGTTTATCAGGTCACAGGTTCATGCAAGCCATTTGAACAGATGGAAAGTAGAAAATGTTAGCACTAGGTGGAGTATTGTAGAAGTCATTGCCCCTATAATCTGATTTTGCAGCAATGAATTGAATTTGTCACATAAGGGAAAGACTCCCTCAACCA
Source organism: Lepidodactylus listeri (assembly GCA_029233225.1). Taxonomy (NCBI): domain Eukaryota; kingdom Metazoa; phylum Chordata; class Lepidosauria; order Squamata; family Gekkonidae; genus Lepidodactylus; species Lepidodactylus listeri. Next base: position 44,495,109 of record JARCFY010000006.1, on the reverse strand, counting down.
AATCAGAAGTATTCAGGCAATAGAACAATTTACATTTACATAATCTTCCATCCAAATTTCCCTGCTTCCTTTAATCATCCATCAATTCACCCCACAGGGAAGATCATGGGCCAGTTCAGCCTTGCTGCCTGCTCTAAGCTTACACCGAAATTTAGTCTTCTGTTTCTGTCCTCTGCAGGGTATAAAGATTACTCTAGCCAAATTATTTATTTATTTTATTTATTTATTTGTTCAATTTATACCCCGCCTAGCCAGCGGACCGGCTCTAGGCGGCTAACAGAAATCCAAATACCATAAAGGTTTACAATAAAAATCGATTAAAAACATTACAATAAATTACAATAAAATTTCCAAGATGGCGACTTCAGAGTTATCTGATAAGCGGAGGCAGCAGGGGTATCTTCCCCAGGGCCAGGGCGATGTTAATAGCCAGGGGTACCCTCCCCAGGACCAGGGCGATGTTAATAACCAGTTCTCTACCCGATGGCAGCTCCTATTTAAAAGCCTGGCGGAAGAGCTCCGTCTTACAGGCCCTGCGGAATTGCAATAAATCCCGCAGGGCCCTGATGTCATCCGGGAGCTCGTTCCACCAGTAAGGAGCCGCCACCGAGAAAGCCCTGGCCCTGTTACAGGTCAGACGGGCTTCTTTTGGACCAGGGCAAGTTAGGCGATTCTGAGTGCCTGACCTCAGTAACCTCTGGGGCTGATATGGGGAAAGGCGGTCCCTCAAGTAGGCAGGCCCCTGACCATAAAGAGCTTTAAAGGTTAGCACCAGCACCTTGAACCTGATCCGGTATGCTATAGGTAGCCAGTGCAGCATCCGCAGCACAGGCTGGACACGGTCCCTCAAAGAGAGACCTTTCAACAGCCTGGCCGCAGCATTCTGCACCAGCTGCAGCCTCCGGATCTGGGACAAATTATGAAGGTGCCACAGAAATATTTCATTTGTGCTATAATACTGAAAGGGAAGAAGGGGTATGTGCCATTCTGTAGTAGTAGTAGTAGTAGTAGTAGTAGTAGTAGTAACAACAACAACAACAACAACAACAACAGAATAATGAAGGGAGCAAGGATGAAGCCATGCCCAGAAAGGCAGCAGCAACCTCAGAGTCTGGCAGGCTCAGGCAACAGGCTGCATCTGGGAACAGGCCAGAGGAGGATGCCCACAGCAGGGGAGCCTCCAGGGGCCTGTGCAGGTAAAAGGTGCAGCCTTTTGAAACCTTCAGGGGAGGGCGCAGCCAGGGAGGCCATAGGCTCAGACTCCACTCACTGGGAGTCCAAGGACAGCTCACCACCAGGAACGCCTGAGCTAGCCCAAGGAAGGCTGAGGGGGAAGGGCCAGATCAGTCCTAAGAAGCTGTGGGAAAGGCACTGGCAGGAGATAGAGAGAGAGATCAATGTAAAGTCCATCCCCCCAACCTTATTCTGAGGATCTTCCCCTATAAGAAGGGGAAACACTGGAGGATGCTACAGCCCTAGATCCCATCCCAGCTCAGATGGAGCCTGACAGGCTAATAACAGGAGTCAGGCACATTCAGTTAGCAAAACCATAAAGAATCCAGTTAAATTGCCATCTCCCCTTCCAGTAAATCATAATTCTAATTGCAGTGCAGATCTAATTTCCCTTTTAAAGTCTATCAGAGATTTTCACCATTGTAATTTGACCTTACTAAGATCACTGAACACTTTTAGTGTGAGAGGAATCCATTATCACAGTTGATCCCTTAGTGGATACTATTAAACTTCCTGATAAATTCTAATTCAGAAATTTCATGAGGAATCTGCCTTTTAAATTCTTTTACTGAATTGTCATGAAATTCATCTCAGAGACAAAACATCCCGGGAGGCTGTATATTGCCATTTTTTTCATGTGCAATTTGTCATCTGTTGTTCTTCTGTGTAGAGACTGTCCTGGTTGTCCTATGTAGACAGCAGAAGGGCATTGTTAGCATATGATGCTATATACTGTATATGTTTACGAGTGTGTAATGCCTATGCCCTGACCTGGATAGCCCAGGCTAGCCCAATCTTGTCAGATTTTGGAAGCTAAGCTGGGTCAGCCCTGGCTAGTATTTGGATGGGAGACCTCCAAGGCCATGACGCAGAGGCAGGCAACTGCAAACAACCTCTGAATGTCTCTTGACTTGAAAACTCTACAGGGTCACCATAAGTTAGTTGTGACTTGATGGCATTTTCCACCACCACCATATAATGACAATACTCTTGGTCTTGCAATAATACTCTCTGAGTAGATGTGGAAATGCAGTTGACAGGAGTGGAATAATAAATTCATGGATTGAAATCTGACATCCAAAATAGGAGGGGGATAGAAATATCATAAATGGTAACTCTTTTGTTTCATTTCATTGTCTTTTGACCCAGCAGTTTACAATTAGTCATTGTCTGTATGTGCTCATATGTCGAGTGCCCACTTTATGCATTTGCTGAAGAGGATTCTAGTCCATGCATGTTTATGACCCAATAAATCTGTTGCTCTTTAAGGTGCTCCAAGACTCTTTTGTTTGCTATACAAGATTAACATGTAACAATAATATTGGACTCAGGTTTTTTCCCCATATTATTTTCAGATCTAATCTTGGACCCAACATTTTTATCTAGTAACTTATTCATAGGAGAAGTTAGCAAAAAAAATAAGAGATTCCACATACTTGTTACAAGGAGGTTAGTTTTTGCTAAGTGTTGGAAAACTAAAGAAGCCCCTAAGATAAAGGAATGATTTGGGATTTAGCTATAATAGCTAATTTATATTGTACATTCCAGTCAAGGAAAAAATTGTAATGGTGAAATGATCATTTAATGAGGAATGGAGGTGGTATGTAGACTGCTGGAACGCTAAATATGTTAATACTAGGAGTAAGGCCCTTTGTGGGAAGAAATACAACGGGCTCTAGAAGGAAGTTCCAGGTAAGTGTCCTAGCTGAAACCACATGATCAGCGCCAACGTGCCCTCTCTATAGAGCAGTCGTTTTGTTTTAACTAGACTTAGTAATGGCAAGTAAAAGTAGTCCTTCCAGAGTGCCAATCTAGTGAGGCATCCACCCAGCCCACCAATTGCATTGTGGAGAAATAGGAGCATTTTTTGACTGAGGCAACCTCAAGTCACATTGCAGCCAGTTTGCTGGGACTGGTGGGAGGACCATGCAGTCTCTCTTTGCAGAGAAGTATTCTTCTGCGAAGCAATGGAGGGGTAGCAATATTTTCCTAGCTGCCAGGGTGAGGCACAACCTTCAAGGCTGTCTTGCGGAGTAGAAAGGTATCACAAAAACAACAAAAATGGGGCATAGAAGGCGTGGCCATCCTGGCATTATAGCTAAGCTGCCTGTTTTGGGTTGGGGTTGCCTAGGAGTCAGAGCCCTCTGGCAAAGGGGAATCCGGTTATGCAAGTGAAGGGCTAGGGAGAGTAAAATGCAAAACTAAAGTCTTGGGCAGCATACAGAAGAAAAAACAGTGGTGTCCTTTTAAATTGTAGCTTGACTTTGTCTCTGAGAAGTTTGATGAATGGGAAGCCATAACCTTAAAGGTCCTCAATAACATAGGGGAGAGCAGATTTTTGGATGAGATGGGCATCTGATGTGACTGGACAGGAATCCCCTGCCCTGGGCCTCCACATAGAAACCCAATGTAGTCCCATGCACTTGGGCCCTTTTCCTTCGGCGCCTTGGCTCCATGGGGGAAGCTGAAAGAGATGGTTCTTTTTCCTGTTTCAGACCTCCACAGTACTGCTGGATATGCAGAGGCACCTCAGTTGTCTTTTTCCTCCCCCCCCCCCCCAACTGTTTTCCCCTGGTTTAAAAATAGAATGATTAAAACAATCTGTCCAGGTAACACCTTTCCCTGAATGAATGGACATGAACAAATGTCAGACACACGCAGAGTTCTTGTCAGCCTCAGAGATTAGAAAAGGACAAACGGGGGCCTATAAAACTCATGGGGGGGGGGGGGAATTCCATCCTCCCTATTGCTGAGCCTTGGAGACTGGAGCCTGCAGCATCTGGGAGCCAGTCCAAGCCCAGGGGGGCTCCCAGTGCCTGCTGCTGCTGAGCCTGGAGCAGCTCCCAGAGACTGCAGCAGCAGGGCACTGAATGGCTCTTGGTGTCTGCCGCCACTACAGGTCCTGAAGCAGCTCCTAAATGCCCTGCTGTGGCTCCTGGGCTCCACCACACAGGTAAGAAGGAAAGAGTGTTCTCTGCGCTTGCACAGAGAACACTACTTTACTTTGGGGGGAATTTAACCCCCCCGTGTATTTTTTTAAGCATTTCAGATTTTTCTGCATACCTGGGGAGTCCCCCAAGTGTGCCGAAAGATCTGTTTAGCCTCCATGCGGCTTTGATCCATGGATTTAGATATTTGTAGATCTAGTACATAGTTCCTTTGGGAAGTAATTCATTCCCATTGCTGACTGTAGCCAGGGCTGGCCCGTTATTGTTAAATTTTAGACCATTGCCTAGGGCAACGGCTCAACTAGGAACCATTCTGGCTGCCCATTCTCCGGCGCCCACCCCCGTCCCATCTCACCCCACATGGGGGGGGGGCAGAATGTGTCCTCGCCTAGTGAGCAGAAAAACCTTGGGCCGTCACTGACTGTAGCCTGGAACATCAGAATGCCTTGGAGGAAGGACTCTCACAGTGGCTGAAGCAGCTTCCCATTGTCAGTGGCCCATTGCAGAAGTATGTGATGTGTGTTTTGAAAATGCCATTTGTTCGAGTTCTGTTGTTGGTGCTTGAGGTGCGGTGTTAGAGTATGACTTTGCTGCTTTTGGTGTTTGTTTTTTTTAAAGGTTAGTGTATGCTTTAATGAAGGTTAATGTATGCTTCAATAGTGTTTCACAATACATTACACTACTAACTCAGAACAATGCTGGACTGGTTGTTGTTTGGGCAACTCACCAAGCAATCCTGATCTCTCCCCCCCAAAAAAACATGTGAACTATAGTACTTACACAGGTAGTACCAACCAATAAAAGGTAGTGCCTACCAACAACAGTGAAAGACTCAAACTGTAGAACTTCTGATTGGTAAACTAAACCTGCAAAAATGTCCAGCTCACAAATTTGAAAACTTCAAACAGAAGAAACAAACTGTACAGCAGCAAGAGAACCACAGCACAGCCAAACATTGGACAGCCTTTTCCTTTAATGATCAACTCATTTGACCTAAAGTCTCAAGTTAGACCACACTATATATATATAATTTATTGTTATTATATGTATACATTTCAATATATTTTAAATTCTACTTTATTTCTACATTTAGAATTAACTCTTTTAAATAAATAAATAAATTTCTTAACTCCATCATAAAAAAATTATCTTTTCCTTCCACATTATCACCACAGAGAAGAATTTTGCCCTGATTAAAGTAAACCTCAGTTCCTCATCCTTCAAAAAGGATGGTAAAATCATAGTTCTGTCAACAGACACTACATTCCTCAGGAGTGGATCTAACCATTTCATTCTATAAAGGTCATACCATGGGCAATACAAAATCATATGATCCAATGTTTCATGATCTCCCCATCCACATCTGCAACATCTGTCCTGGAATGTGATCTTCATATAGTGGCTCCTCAGAATTGCTGATGGGAGTGTATTCATCCTGGTTAGGAAAAACGGTTTGACTACAGGTAGGAATTGTTAGAAATTTCAGATAGGTTGGCAGGGCAGATGGAGGTCAGAGACCAACTGATAATAATGAACAAACTCTGCATACTCTAGAGGATGAGCTTATTCTATCTAACTCTACTATTCTCTTTTCCAGAAGAGAGACTGCTGCAACTTTGCCCAACTCCTGATGGACAGACAACTGTATTCAAGATAGTGCTTGAACAAACTCATAATGGCCTGAAGGAGGCGTCAAACTGTGAAGAGGATTAGGGGTTCCATTCTTCCCCATCCTGACTCTGAGAAGGAAGGAAGTTGGCAAAATGGCCTCTGCTCATTTCATTCACTCTCAAAGTACAGGGTTGAGAAGTTGAAGACTGGCAAGTTCACTTTTAGGAAGGCCAGCTGCTCAGCCCTCCAGGACAGCAGACCTGAATGGTGCAAGCTGACAATGTCATCCATCTCAGGGGGAAACTCACTCTGCATGCTAGTGGGAGGGCAGGAGGTCACTAAGCCACCAGAGATCATTTGGGCCCCACATTCTCTTTGCCAGCCGTGTACCTCAGTGGATCATTCTCCAGTGGCTTGTAGGAGTCTACAGGGTGATCCCTGTCATCTCCTCTATCCAATACTGCCTTGTGTACCTCATTTTCCTACTGCTGCCAACCACATCTCTGATGGCCGTATACCAAAAAGCCTGCACAGAAGTGGTAATGTGGGCATAATAGGCAGCAGAAAGGCCAAGCTGGGAAGGGTTCTGTAACCCTCGGTATCAAGGAAGCCACCTCTGGAACACTCTGTGCACTAGCTGTTCCTGGGTCAGCAGTAGAGTCCATGTTTCTCTGGAGTTCATGAACCAAAGGAATGACCAGGGTTGGTATCACAACAAAATGCCCCTGTGAAGTCCTTAAAGGGCTTAAGGATGGGCACCATTTAGGTGCGAGTCAGCCATTGATGTTTATTCAGCATTCTCCCCCCCTGGCCAGAGTTTTCCCCAGGCCATCTTTTGCAGGGCACTCTTCTGCTGCACCAGGCACTCAAGCATGGCATAGGAGGAGTTCCAGCAGGTGTTAACATCAGTGATCAGAGTGCTGTGCTATGTCAACCAGAGCCTGCTACACCTCCATTTAGAAGGCTGCCCTTCATATTGCATGAGAAGATGCCAGCATTCATAGGTGTCAGCATCTCAGCTGGGATTCTCTGCAGGATGGCATGCAGTAAATGGCATGCAGTAAATACATTTGCTATCCAGACCCTTCACCACTGCCCTAATGTTTGTGCCTCAGTTACTCTGGCAACACTAAAGAGGGATGGCACCATGGTCCTGCTCATCATCATGTAAGTAGGGATCATGTACCTGGACATTACATGGTCGAACAGCCTGCGGAACGCAAGGACCTCAGCTACAGAATATAGCCTGCTATCTAGGGTGATCAGCTCTCTAATTGGTTGAGTGACCTTCTTTGCTGCTCGCTTCTCTCCTCCCCCCGCTCAGGCATACTAGTACCAGCACCAAGCTTCTCCATCAGAGAAACCTGGCATCCCTTTACTCAAGACTTAGCAGGAAGAGAGCCAGAGGGTATCCCAGAAAGACTCCCCTCTTTGCTGGATGAGGGCTGTATGCCAGTCACTCTCCTAGCACCTCTCTCCCCTGAAGATGAACCACATGTTGAGAAGATCGAGGTTTCTCCCAGGACTGATCCTCGCCCTGTGGAGCTGGCACTTGGCAAAATGTGGAATCTCCACCCTCTGGAAATAACTGCAGACAACAAAGTGTGTTGCACACCCAGACTGTTCTGGGTGATTCCTCCTCAGAAAGGCTCTTTCAGGGATCCATGAGCTGGCAGAACCCATCATGGTTCTGGTGAATGTGTGGTTCTGCAGCCATGGTCCTGGGAGGCCCATCACTGTCTCCCTACACCCTCCAGTAAAGGAGCCCTTCAGTGGCTCTCAGTGGTGGGGGCTGGGATATTTCCTGTGACCCACCCTGTGAGCCACTACAGTTCTAAGGGCAGAGCTTGCTAGAAAAGTGGTGACACTGTAAATTAATAAATATGTACTGATGTTATTAGACTTTATGAAAATTATTGGTTAGGGAAGAATTCTGTTAAAGCAATAAACAGTGCAGCTGTATGTGAGGCACTTTGTCAGAGCCTCCTAATTCTTTCTCCAATCTCTCACCTTTACCCCCTCTCTCCTTTCCTCCCTCTCACTGTCACACACAGAGTTGCCAGCTACTTTCTCCAGGTGGAAAGTTGCCTCTCAGCCTCAGTTCTGGGGATTTGAGTACCTGGGCATGAAAGAAATTCAAATTTATTGAGATGTCCCAGGAGAAATATTTTCATAGTACTTTTGCAGCTGTCATCTAGTCACAATAGCCTTCTCTGAGGCCTCCAAGGAAAAAAATATTCAGAATCTGAGGGTATTTTTTTCACTTCCATATGAAAGTGCATCTGCATTGCCTTTTATTTTCCTGAAAGAATGGCCCCTAATTCTGCAGCATGAAAAGGAACTTTGAAATCATGTTTACTTAAAGCACAAATATTAGACTTCTATGTAGAAATGATGGATTACATAGTTATACCTGGTTAAAAAAAATGCTTCATCTCTCTGATTATGGGGGGGTGGGGAATCACACACACACACACACACACACACACACACACACACACGCCAAAAATTAGCATAATTCATTTGCAGTTTTGCATACTGTCTTTTGGCAATTTTTTTTTTATGATAAATGCTTGGTAATATCTAGGTCACTTTCAAATTAGCAAATCTTAAGAGAAATGAATTTAATTAGTACTGCTAACAATTAGTGAACTATATAATGATGAATACAGGAGACACTGTTCATGAGAAGCTGAGAGCATTTCTCAACAAATGACATACAAAGCGGGTCTCCAGGGAATATACATTTTAAAGGAGGCTTTGCCAAGCAGAAAAGAATTTGCCTAGGCTGACATTGTACTTTGGTTGATGTTTACCTTCACAATAAATTATGGTTGATGTTACATGATGCACATTGGCTTCTCTCTCAACCCAAGTATTCATGGAACAACAAAACAAGTTTTCCCATACAGGGAGATTATGTCACTTGTAAATGGGGAAACTCTACAACTTCGCCACACTTTTTCTCCTTTCCTTTCTACTCCCTTGGCAGGCAGTAATACTTAGCCGGAAGATAGGGTAAAGCAACCTGTAGCTAGTTTCTGTATACTGGAGTTCTGTCTATTCCTTGAGCAAGTTGAAGCGTAGGCAACATAGTACTTGAATTTCAAAGTTTTGTTGATGTTTGAAGTATGTTATGAAACTGATTTTTTGCCAGTAAAAAATTTAAAAAACAAAACAAAAAACCCACAGTACTTGAAGGGCAGTCAGCGTGGTTTTTCTGTTAGAATTCTGTAGCTTAGCAATGTTTGGTTTAAACTCGAGAGATCTGCAGCCAGCTTGGGATTTCTATCATTCTAAATAATGTGCTACCACATACAAGCTTTAATATTGCTTTGTTTCACCTGACTCTGGGACAGTTATTAATTAACAAGTGGAGGACCTGCAAAGACTTCTGGGGGACCTCATCTCCTCCTCCTCCACTGTTTCCTCTTTCTCTTCCCTGAAAGCCCCTACAGCCTCTCCTTTTTCCTATTTCCTTCTTTCCTCCCCCCCCCCCCCTTTATCTGCTTCCTGGCAATTGGAAAATTTTGACTAAGTTGCACAGTGCTGGCTGCTGGGTTTGGACCCATTTCCACTGTGGGGTATTCGTAAGGACTTCAGAGCACATCTCAATTCCCCCTGTATCTCCCTCTCCATGCTGTTTCCTCTTTACTTCCTCTGAGCAGTCCCTTATTCTCTCCCCTTTAAGCAAAGAACCCTGCTGGATCAGACCAGTGGTCCATTTACCAGCATCCTGTCTCATATAGTGGCCAACCAGTTTCTCTGGAGGGCCAACAATAGGACATAGAGTTGGAGGCCTTCCCCTGATGTTGCCTCCTGTGTCTGGGATTTGGAGGTTGAGTGCCTCAGAAGAGGAAGAAGATAAAGAGGAGGAGGAGGAGGAGGAGGAGGAAGAAGAAGAAGAATTGTTTTTATAGCCCGCTTTTCATTACCCGAAGGAGTCTTGGAGCGACTTACAATTGCCTTCCCTTCCTCTCCCCACAACAGACATCCTGTGAGGTAGGTGGGGCTGAGAAAGTTCTGAGAGAACTGTGACTGACTCAAGGTCACCCAGCTGGCTTCATGTGGAGGAGTGAGGAATAAAACCCAGTTTTCCAGATTAAAATCCACCACTCTAAACCACTATACCAAGCTGTGGAGATTCACCTCAGTAGCCATTGATAAACCTATCCTCCATGAATCTATTTAATCCAGCAGTGTAGCTAGAGATTGTTTTTTGGGGGGGCCTTGGGGGGCGTGATGGCTAATTAAAGTTAATTAGTAGAGATCCATAGAAGCTCCTCCCCTAGGCTGTGAGGCCTATCTGGCCTGCTGTCTGGCAGTGGTACAAGCAAGCAAGTTAGCCTCAATTCCCCCAACACATTGCCCCTACATCCAGAGTCTGGCTCACATTTCCTCTTCCTCCTCTTCAACCTTCCTCTGCCCGGTTTCTCTGGCTCAGAGGGGAGGATCAGGCTGCCTCCCATCTCCCCACAGTGTTCCCTCCTCCTGGCCCCATGGCTGCTTGCTTCCCAGCCCAGGGAGCCATGGCTTCTGCCCCCAACCCAAGCAGGAACCTTTCACTTTAACATAGGTTGTCATGGCAGCCCGGTGCTATCCCCCAACTGCCCCGTGGAAGGCAGCCTCCTCAAACTGCCTCCCCCACCTCTAAATGTTCACTGACATACCCTTCGGGGTGCCTGTGCAAAGACTCTCCATTCCTGGCCTGTCTTAGCCAAGCCACCTGTTCAACTCACTACCCAGGATGCGTGATGCTCATCCCTTCCGCAGTGTGAGGATCATCCCAAGCCGGACCTGTACAATGTTTTCTAGGGTTGCTGCTGCTGGCTGGGTGTGTTCAACTGGCACCCCCACCTTGAGGAGGGTTTGGCCAGGGTGGAGCAGGCAGCAAGGAAGGCAGCAGTGGTGGTGACCTCCCGTGTCAGCTTGAAGGGAGAGGGCCTTGAATAAATGCTAGGGGTCTGGGCCCCATGGGCCCCATGTTAGCTATGGGCCTGATCTAATCCCCCTTTAAAGGTATTTACTCTTATGGCCATCACTGCATCCTCTGGCAGTGAATTCCACATTTTAATCACTCTCTCTGGGAAGAAGTATTTCTTTTTGTCCATCCTGAATCTACTGCCCATCAGTTTCATTGGATGCCCTCAAGTATTAGTATTTGGGGGAGAGAGAGAAAAAATTCTCTTTGCCAACTCACTCCACCACATACATAATTTTATAAACCTCTAACATGTTTCCCCTTAAATGTCTCTTTTCCAAACTGAAAAGTCCCAGACTCCTTAGCCTTTCCCCATATGGAAGGTTCTCCAACCCCCTAATGATCTTGGCTGCCCTCTTCTGTACTTTTTACAGTTCTGTGATGTCCTTTTTGAGATATGGTAACTAGAACTGTCCACAGGATTCCAGATGAGACTACACCTTCAATCTATACAGGGACATTATAATATCAGCTGTTTACGTTCAGTTCCTTTCCTGATAATCCGTTAACATGGAGTTTGACTTTTTCACTGCTGGGGCACACTGGACTGACACTTTCATTGAGCTATAGTGGATACACTATAACCCCAAGATATTTTCCCCTTTCAGTATCAGCAAGTTCAGACCCCATTAGCCTATATTTGAAGGTGGGATTTTTTTGTTCCACTGTGCATCACCTTACACTTACCAACACTGAACTTAATTTGTCACATTGTCACCCACTCACATAATTTGTGGAGATCTTCTTGGAGCTCATCACAGACAGCCTTGGTTTTTACCATCCCGAATAATTTTGTGTCATCTGCAAACTTGCCCACTACACTACTCACCCCTGGTTCCAGTTCATTTATGAATAAATTAAATAGTACTGGTCCTAATACCAATCCTTGGGGGGATGCCACTCCATACTTCCCTCCATTGTGAGAACTGTCCATTGATTTCTACTCTTTGTGTCCTGACATTTTTAAAAAAATAATCCATAATGGAACCCATCCTCTTATCTCATGACAGCTAAGTTTACTCAGCAGTCTTTGGTGAGGTACCTTGTCTTGCCTTTGAAAGTCTTAGTATAGAATGTCTACTGGGTCACCACTGTCTACACCCCTGTTCACTTTCTCAAAGAACTCCAAAAGGTTGGTGAGGCAGGACTTCCCTTTGCAGAAGCCATGCTGGTTTTCCCTCAGCAGGCTTTGTTCTTCTATGTGCCTAATAATTCTATCTCTTTTCTGCTCATTTGCTTGGGACAGACATTACAGTTTCTGCTCATTTGCCTGGGACAGACATTAGGCTGACTGCACATAATTTCCTAGTTATCCTTTGGACCTCTTTTTAAAATTGGTGTAAAATTTGCTACTCTCCAGTCAGCAGCTGAATTTAGTGAAAGATTACATATACAGATTAGTAGATCAGCTATCTCACATTTAAGCTCCCTAAGAACTCTTGGGTATATGCCATCAGAACCTGGAGACTTATCAATTTTTAATTTCCCAATAGGTCTAGAACTTCATCTCTTACCACCTCAATTTGACTCAGTTCTTTAGACTCCCTCCCTGAAAATAGGGGCTGTGGCACTGGTACAACATGTTCCACATTATCCACAATGAACACAAAAGCAAAAAGATTCATTGAGCTTCTCTGCCGTCTCCTCATCTTCCTTCAGCAATCCCTTTATTCATTTGTTATCCAACAGCCCCAGTGCTTCTCTGGATAGTTTCTTGCTCTGGATATATTTAAATAAATGTTTATTGTTTGTCTTGATGCTTTTAGCAACTTGCTCCTCAAAATCTCTATTTGCATGTCTAATTATTGGCTTACATTTCTTTTGCCAGAGTCTACAGTCCCTTCTGTTCAATTCATTGGGGCAGACATTCCACTTTTTAAAAGAAGCCTCTTTCCTTTTTATAGCTTCCTTGACTTGAATTGTTAATCATGCAGCCATTGTTTTAGACTTGGCAGTGCCTTTCCTAACCTGTGGAATGTATTCTATCTGGGCTTCAATTAGTGTCATTTTAAATAACTTCCAAGCATCTTCTGGAGATCTGACTGCTATGTGTTTCATTTTCAGCTTCCTTTGAACTATTCTCATTTTTGTAAAGTTCCCTCTTTTGAAATCAAATATTACATTCCTGAACTTTATGGGTAACTTTCCATTGACATCACTGCTGAACTTAATAGCACTGTGGTCACTATTCCCAAATGGTGCAACAACTTCTACATCTCTCACTTGGTCTTGAGACCTGCTTAGAACCAAGTCCAAGATCTCTACCCCTCTGGTTGGCTCTGAGACCAACTGTTCCAGTGCATAGTCACTTATGATGCCTAGGAAATTCATTTCTACAGTATGTATGGAGCATATGCATGACGAACAGGCTAGGTTATACCTCTATCTAAGAGCAACCAATGAGAGCTGATAGAATGTTGAAAGAGGGAAACTTGGGAAAGTGCAGTTGAAAACAGGAGTTTGTAGAGAAGGAGTTGACAACTTAAGAACTGAGAGGGAAAAAAGAATTTCTGACAGAACAGCTGCTTGGAGCAAGCTGAAAATAGTCAAATTATAACCAAAAGATCTCAGTTGCAGGAACAGGACATCAGTCCAAAAGTTCAGTGGAAGTGAAACATTATTTTAACTTATACTTTCCTTTCCTTGGTGTTTTGTTCATATTATAAATAAAAGTTGTCTTGTTTTGATTAACTCTGTGGGCTGCATGTCTAAAAGAAAGAACCAAATACAAACCATTTAACGTCCCCCCCCCCCCAATAATAGGATATGAATAAACTGTGACAACAAGTGATTGGAACAGTGTTTGAGCCCCAACCCCAATAGCTCTGTATGAGTGAGGACTTATTGTTAAAGAGGGCTGGGCTACTCCATCATGATGTCTCTGGAAGTGATAAAGAATGGACCTGAGGTGTGAAATGGTCATGGCTCTCTATATATTTTAAAAGAGACAAGAAGGATAGCTTGAGACATCCTGACCTACTGATAAACCTGAACCTGAGAGAGAGGTTTAAGAGCACTCTGTGTAAGTAGAAAGGGGAATCACAACATGTTTACCCAGTCAGTGTGAGAGCAGTTCATGTCTCTGAGTCCCAGTATAATAACATTATCTTCTGTAGTCATCTCACACTTATCCATATGCAGCTGCTGGTGTAACCTTGGGCAGGGCCAGCCCCAGGGTTTTTTGCACATTAGGCGAGGTTACCTTGTGGCGCCCTCCCAGGTGAGGTTGCCTTGTAGCACCCCCACACACACTGCAGAGCTGCCCTCTCCACTGCAGACACCCACTGCAAGGGACACTCCCCCAGCCCCAGCTCCCACCCACCTGCCCGGGCTCACGAGCTCTCCAGCCCTGCTGGCCGCCACCTGCACTGGCTGGCCGCAGTGCCTACAAGTCTATCTGCATTGGCCCAAGGCTAAGTTTGGTTCTTAGCCTGAATAGAAAACTGCATTCAGACATAATGGTAAATCATGGTTTGCATAAAGCATACTATCTCCTGGTTTGAGTCTCTTTCAGTCTCTCCACTGCCCCGTTTGCAAGCTGTACCCCCTAAGCAGCTGCCTAGTTGGCCTAGTGATAGAGCCCGCCCTGGCCTTGGGTCAGTTACAAGTTCTTTCAGAGCTGTTCTCTCAAGAGCAGTTCTCGAAAGAGCTCTCTGCCCCACCTACCTCACAGGGTGTCTGTTGGGGGAGGGGAAGGGAAGAAGATTGTAAGCCACTCTGAGACTCCTTTGGGTACTGAAGGGTGGGGTATAAATCCAATCTCTTCTCTTCTTCTTCTCCCACCAAAGCATCCCTCCCTGTTCTCTCTATACAGCTTATAAACAGGAATGACTGTATCCCATACAGTTTCCCCATTCCACCATGTTTTTGAGATATCTAGTATATACAGGGTCACTGAGAACGATGCCCTCTAGTGCCCCTATCTTGGCTCAGAGTCTTCTAACACTGGCATTTGCCATCTACAATGTGTTTTCCTCTGCAGCAACCCTCACTTCCTTCAGCCCCTTAGTCACCACACATGGCTCCCATTTACCATCCTACCCTCACTTCCCTGTTCTATTGTCCTCCTATCAGTATAACCCTGTTTTTACAATCATCCCCTTGGACTGACTTTTCCCAAACCAGAGGCTCTCCAGCTCCTGTTGGCTTTCCCCCTGGGATTAGTTTAAAAACTGGTATGCCAGCAGCCTGGTTCCCTTTCGGTTCAAGTGAAGCCCATCTCTTTTGTACAGGTTCAGCTTGTCCCAGAAAGTTCTTCAGGGCCTAACAAATCTGAACCCTTCCTCCTGGAACCACTTTCTCATCTATTGAGAACCGAGACCCCTGATCTGTGCCTGTCTAGCTGGCCCTGTGCACGGAAGTAGCAGGAATTCTGAGAATACTACCTGTGATGTATTGGTCTTTAACTTTCTGCCGAGTAATTTTTTCCTCCAAAAACACACAACTGCATTTCTCAGTGTCATTGATGCCAACATGCACGATGATTGCTAAGTCCTCCCCAGCACTAGCTACTAATATCTATATAGCATGTTTTGCCCACAACCTTTGCGCCAGGCAGGCAAGTCACCATGCAGTAAAAACACCTGCTTTCTATATTCCTAATGCTCAAATCACCTACTACCAAGAGACCACATCCCCCCAACCCCAGAGGGGTATCCTTGGTTCAAGAGGATATTGCTCTGTTGTCCAAGAAAGGAATCCCTTCAAAGGGGTCACGTCCCTTCTTCTCAGACTGACACCCTCTGAATTTGAAACTCTCACTCTCCACAACAGCAGAAGAACTGTCAGCACAGGGATGGGACTGTTCTGGTAAGGGAATGAACCTGCTCCCTAAGAGCCAAGAGCTCCATGCAGTGAGAACACACCCATGATTTCCACCCAGTGGGTAGATAATCATACGTGTGGAGCTCTCTAAAAAACCTCTGGGGAGCCCCCACTCCCCTGCTGGCTTTCTACCTTCATAACTGGTTAGTCATTTTTTCTGTAGCAGGAAGGATATAGTGGCACACCACCCTCCTTGCTGATGTGGAGCTTGTATGGCCTTCTCCAGAAACTCAGAGTAGAGGGCTTCTCTCCTTTCCCCCCTCAATCTCCCACACTGAACTCCCAAGCTCTACTCCCGTTTGAGCAAGCCCCAGGAACAAGTCCCATAGGGTCTTTTACAGGGTCTTTTACAGACTCAGCCTGCTAATTTCTCCCTTTCCCTGCCTCCGCCTGTCTTTGTTGCCCATGCCGTAACCAATCTACCTTTTATCTGCCCTCATCTTCAGCTATATTTATTATTTATTTATGTCACTAATTTCCTCCCTTTCTTCACAATAGGGTCCCAAAGCTTACATAATTCTCCCCAATTTTATCTTCACAGCCACCATGTGAGATAGATTAGTCTGAGTGTGTGACAAGCAACTGGTCCTGAGTCTGTCATGGAAGCCTTATGGTAGCAAGTCACCCGGTGGTTGCTGCCAGGCCTGGTTTTGATGATTCCTCCCTCAAAGGTCAAAATAGCCCCAGAAAGGGCTTTGGCTTTCCCCTGCCTTTTATTGATGAAGTAAAGGCTTGAATGCTGGCAATATTTTAATGGATGCCTAGTAACAGCCAGAGGGCATTATTTTCTTATAACTACAGATGCTTAATACATCCCAGTGCTTTTTTTCTTCTTTTTTAGAGATTTTGGATTTTTCTGCAAACTTGGGTTTTTTATCAGCTTTGTAGAAAGATCTATCTGGTCTGTTCATGCTCCCAGGCTTTGAATTTAAGCATCCACAGATGAGGCCATGTTAATAATTATATACGTATCCCTTTCCCCCTAATAATGAAGCTCTGTTGGCACACAATGTCTTTGTCATGATGACTGAATGTGTGGCTAATATGTCTCAGAGAATATTAATTGTTAGGAGATTATTCCTTGATCTTCCTTATTACTGAAGGTTCAGTAAAATGAAGATAGATAATTTGTGTGCATTGCTGTAGCCACTTTACTTCATTTTTTATTTAAATATTTTTATTCTAACTTCCCAATACAGACAGAAGGCAGTTTGAAAACCAATACATGGGGAGGCATAACAACATTAAGACATTACAATATTAAAACAAAATTAAGACATTACAGTATGAAACTTCAATAACAATTCAAACAAATAATGATATACATTCCTAATATAATAGGGTCATTGTTCAACCCAAAGAGGTAGCAGATATTCCCACTGAAAAAGTTATCATGGGGGTCTTTCATCCAGGTCTCATTTTGTAGCAGGAGCTTCTCTGCATATCAGGCCACACATCCCTGATGTAGCCAGTCCTCCAAGAGCTTACAGTAGCCCCTGTAAGAAGAGCTCTGTAAGCTCTTGGAGGATTGGTTGCATTAGGGGTGTGTGGCCTAATATGCAAAGGAGCTCCTGCTACAAAATGAGCCCTGCATATTACCTTAAAAATCAACTTGCACCACCCAATGTAAATGTATTTTTTCTCATGTTCACACAACTTTATAAACAACCCAGCACTTTCTCATACCTTCCCAGCTCCCCCCCCCCCCCAATTCCTAATAAAACTGGTTTCTTCCACACTTTTTTTGGGGGGGGGAAGTGAAATATATTCACAATAAAGCCTCTGCTCTAAACTAAGTTTCTTGCATAGGTGACTTCTGGCAAACTTACCATCCAGCCAAATCCCGCCCAGAAAGAGCAGGCTGGTGTGGGTGGTTTGTTTTTTGTTTTGTTTTTTAAATTGCATCTTAATGGCAAAACATTTCTGTGATCAAAGGTACCTGTGTTGGGGCAGACCCCCCCCCCCCCCCATCTGTTCTCCTCTCTCTGCCTCTGTCTCCAGCCTGAGCTGAGATTCTGTCCGCCTCTTCAATACGGACTGAAGGTGCCTGTTTTTGGGCAGCTTCCTCTGCTCTCTCTCTCTCTCTCTCAGTGTGGTCTGGTCTCCTCTCTCTGCCTCTCTCTCCAGCCTGAGCCAGGATCATGTCCCTTCCTCAACACGAAAGCCAATAAAGGTGCAAATAAATTATCTTTTATGCTTCAGCTAGTGTGCTTTACACAAGAGTAAATGGGGCTATTTTCATATAAAGAAGGCAAAGTGAACCAGGCTGCTCAAATGCCCCAGTGCTTCAACACATGTGCAAAAAAAGCATCCCCCCCCCCCCAAACCACAACAGATGGAACTCCTGAGGGAAAGTCTGAATGGATTGCATTGATGGCACAGGCATTAGAAGCAGCACAAGGTGTGTGAAAATGCAAAAGGCAGCTGGAGTCTGAAAGAAACCCTGGATTGGCTGAGGTAGAATTACAGGCCACAGGCCACCAGTAAACTTCATGGCAGTAGAGATTTGAACCTGAGCTACTCAGAGTTTGACAGTACCTGTGCTGTCAGTATAAAGTGGAATCCCAATCACTAAACCCAGCAGGAAATTCTGAGAAAGAGAAACCTGGAAGCATCTATAAAATATATATTGATCTACATCAGTATCTAGCCACTGTCCTTGTGCATTATTATGAATTAATGATTTAACTGTAATCTAACCTGGCATACCAAATTTTGTGACATCCAAATTACTGGCACTAGATCTTTCAGACATGTTTGCCAAGTCAAAGGAAACATGGCAGTGCAATTTACAGTTACACCATGAGTCCTCCAGGGAGGAAGTACTTGATAACAATCATCTTCTATTTTTCCTTGTTTCAGTGGAGTGACTGAATTCCAGAAGATTTGAGCGTGTTTGATCATTTTGGTTCAGCCTTTATTCTGCTGCTTTCAGAGAGACTGAGACCCACTTGTAGGAAATCATTAAGACTCAGGCTATTCCTGCAGCTCTGGTTGCTGTCCAATTCAATGGGACAAGCTATCTCAATTTTTCTGGACTCCATTCGTTAGCACTCTTTGGTATCTAACTCATGCATATATTTTAAATGCTGGGTCCAAATCTGCACACACATTATGAAGGTATAATGATTCCATTTTTATACTAATAAAGCAAAAGTCTCTTGATGTGGTAAACATGCAGCATTAAAGTTTTAGAAATGTATCTGAGAGCTTTAACCTTCTGTGCTCAAGGTTTATTATTATGAGACACAATTTCTATGTATTCCCTATAAAATTGGGCTGTCATTTTGCTCTTCATTATTTCTAACTGTCTAAGGAAGTCCAGTCACATAACAAGAATGTAAATCTTGGGGAAAGAATGAAGTGGTGGTAATTAATGAGCTAAAACTCTGCTCTTAGACAGGGGGTGGGGAGCCAGTTGATAATAAGGAATAGCAATTGCTTGCTGGTGTTTGCTTGAAAAGCTGTATTTTAAACATGCTCCATCTCTGTGAGAATTTGATGCTTATTGTAGTCTTACAGTTTGTTTACACTGAGTAGAAACAGGGATGGGTCAGCATTCAAGGTAGCCAACATATAGACCAGGTGAAAGGCCACTCAGTCTATGCTGAATGTAGAAATCAACAGGAGAGTAACACATAGAGGGTGGGGCAAAAGGAAGAACTTCTGTAATGAGTATGCAGAAACCATTGGCAGCACTATATTTAAAAAAAATTGAATGAATGTTTCTGAGAAAACAATAAAGCTCAGTTTATGGAGTCAACACACAGATTTTAATGTCAGTACAATCTTTCTGTTTATGCACGGTTTGGAAAAGGAATCAAAAGAAGCAATAGCGAAGTATGATTTAAGATAACTTTCCTGTATTTTGCCAAATGTTAAGTATTCAAGCTTGTAGAAAAGTTATTATTTCATTTTTTTTTTTAAAAAAACTTTAAAATTATGTATTCCCATGTGTGGTGTTCAAAGAGTATCTTGTGTATTTTGTTACAATTGTGGCAATGTCTGATCAGAATAGAGGTGTAAGAGTATTTTAAAAACAGGATTTCAGAATGTATGCAGTTGGGAAAAAATACTACAATAACATCACAGGCAAAATGCAGGGTTTTTGTTGTATGGAATTACTATCTTCCTTTGTCTAAAGGAATGATAGGCACAATCCTTGATAGTGACTGATCATGAAAAGAAACCCCAGGAGCATAGGCGCACTATAAAAAGATCTAGAAGGAAGTCATTATGCTGTTGAGGGAATAAGAAATTTAAGTCAGAGAGTTGTGAAATGTTCTCATTATAGGTCATCTCAGTAATTATCTGACATCTACAGATGGAGTCACTTCTTAATCAAAAGAATGAATCATTACTGATATTGAATCAGTCCAAGATGTTTGAAATAATGAGTCCAGTAACTCAAGTATAAATTTAGAGATAATTCCAGCAACTTCTCTGCTAAAGTTTCAGACTAATAATGAAATATCTTATTACATTTTGGGATAATGATAAGAAAATGGCCATGCAAGTGTGAACTAAATTGCCCCGGCATAATCTGCATGTTAAGACCTAGATTAAAACAAGGTCACAAAATGTTTACTGTATCATTGACAGTAGCTTAATTGCTATCTACTGTAACACAGGGTTGCTTTCTTTGGATTGTGATAAAAGTACCCAGCAATGTCATTATAGTTAAGCATTGAGAAGCATTTACTTTTTAAAAGCCCCAAACCTTAAATTCATTCATTTCTAAATTGTTTGCATATATTACTCTGGTTAAGTCTATATTACAATAATTCAGATCAGCATTAATTATAAATGTATTATTCATTTATTTATTTGATTTATACCCCACCCTCTCTGCTGAAGCAGGCTCAGAGCAGCTATTATATTATATTATATAGTATGACAGAATGTATGTATACATATAGAGAACTCTTCACACAAAGCTTCTATTTGTATTATCTTTTACAATAACACCTGTAGCAACACATGTACAGTATTCATACAGTTACTACAGGCGTTACTGTAAAAGTTTTGCTTGGCATAATGAATGTCTGAAGTTACCTTATATTGAATCAGGCTATCAATAGTGGCTTTCCAAGGTATCAAGAGGAAATCTTTCCAGTCTCAAGACCCTTTGATTGGAGATGCCAGGGATTCAGCTTGGGATCTTTTGCATGCAAAGCATATGCACGATCACTGAACTATGGCTTGGCCTATTCTATTCTTTGTGATCATCTAGCTTAAACAGAATAGGTAATAATTTATCCCAGTTGGTGTTCACCTATATGGTGTTGTCAAGGATTCAGTGACCATGAAGCTGGAGACAGCCCCTTGCTTTCAAAGTGGGTCCATCAAGTCATGGTTGTGGCCGATGATGAAAAGGCCCTTGTTCCACTCAACTCATCACTGGTTTGTGAATGATCAGATCAGATCCTTCCATTCATGATACTGGTCTGTGTTTTTCAAGCTCCATTTCAAATTAAATCCTTCCTTTTTCAGAGAAACACAGGACAGAGAATGTAACTACACAGATATTTGCACTGTAGTAATCTTCAATAAATGTAGTCCAGAGACAAAGTATCATACATAAACAAGGGACGTAGTTGCACCTTCTACATATCTGATTTTTTTTCCAGCTGGGTTAGTATTTATGCTGAGTTATTACACACTGCTTTGAGGATTTCAATATGCCATTCTCAATATAAAATTAATTGGACCTCCAAAACCATATGGTGACTTGGATAAATTTAGCTGTAAGTTTAAAAACAGCACTTTCCACACATATACTTTTTCTCTCCCGTCTGCATGCTTTCAATATAATGTAGTGTTCAAAGGAGCTATCTCAACTGTATAATTTATCTAGCTGTAATTTATAAACTATCTATTGGAGTGAAAAGTAGGGTAGCAATCAGGCCTTGCTTTTCCAGTGTGGGCTGTGAGGGCCTGTGAGACCAGACTTTGGAGCATTGCTTACTAGAATGCTGTGGATTGCTCCTCTTTTTTGCAATAATGAGGGGCTGTCAACATCAGATAAGATTAAGAAACTCTTGGCAGGAATGGATTTAGGAGTTTTGCATTGGTGGTAGCCAAATTTTTGCTCATGTAATTAAATTCAAAGGATCTCAAACTGGCAGTTTGAGGTGGTAACTGGTTAGTAATTTAAATTATTTTTTGATGTATCTAGTTGATATTGCTCAAGGCCTGTAGGCTAAATGAGCAGTATCATTAAAGTAAGCTTTGCAAGGCCTTTGACTGGCCTCAGTTAAAGGAGAATGGGACAGGAGGGGAGTTACTGCATCCTTGGTCGTCTCTATCCTCTATCTTCTCTAACTAAGAAAGCTAAGCTTCCTGCCTTCCACACTGGCTAGCCTCTGGGACTTTTATGTGAGGCCACAGAGTGCACCCTGGCCCAGTCAGAGATTCATGTCAGTCTACCTGTGGGAAAAGCTGTTCCTTGCAAGAGGTGTAAGTAGGGAAGATTTGCTCCCCTTGCCTGCCCCCTGTCTCTTTTGGCTATGAACCGATGTTTCTGCACGTCAAGCAGGTGCATTGGCTGTGGCCTTTTAAGAATTCACAATCTGGCTGATGGTTTTTTGTGACCCCACACACTAGTCTGCCCAGCTCTTCCCCAGTTCCCACTGGTTGGCAAAAGCCAGGAGCCCTGTCAGGCTGCTGTGGGGAACCAGAAGCTTTACTGGGATGTGGTACATCCCTTCCTCCTGTTTAAGGATGGCCAATAAGTACAGAGGTGGTTGGTCTGCCCCCAGACATGGGCAGCTCACTAACTGCAAAACCCAAGAGCTATCTGACCATTCCTTTGCCAGATTAAAGATTGACTGATATTTGCTTATTTGTTTGGAGATGGCCCCTGTTATGAAATACTCCTCAGAACTTGGAAGAGCAACATTCAAGTCCAGGAGCAATTTAAAGTTCAACATATCCTGGCCCCACTGGTGGACCTCCTGATGGTACCTGGTATTTTGGCCACTGTGTGACAGAGTGTTGGACTGGATGGGCCATGGGCCTGATCCAACATTGGCTTCTCTTATGTTCTTAACAAGATTTCAGGGTATAAGCTTTCAAGAGTCAATATTCCCTTCATCAGATATAAGTAGGAATGGAGATCCCTGAACCCTGATATCCCAGTCAGAAAGTGAGAGAGATGCTGGAGCTGGGATACAAAGGCAGGGGTCATTTGCGGCCAGAGCTAGGCCAGGAGTGGGCACTAGGGCAGCCACAGGCCGAATCAGATTCTCTGATCTGATTTGGCCCGCTGCCAAATTGCCACCAAAATTTGGTGGTGGCTTAAAAAGCAGCTGGAGGGGAGGGGGTTTGAGGGAGAGGCTCCAAACTTGCAGGGTAGTTGCCTAGGCCTCTCCCCAAAACACCCACCAAGTTTCAAGAAGATTGGACCAGGGAGTCCAATTATACGGGCCCCCAAACAGGTTGCCCCCATTCCCTCCATTGTTCTCTATGGTACGAAAAAAGTAACATTTTTTCCCACCATAGAGAACAATGGAGGGGATGGGGCAATCTGTTTGGGGGCCTGTAGAATTAGACCCTGTGGTCCAATCTTCTTGAAACTTGGTGGGTATTTCAGGGAGAGGCCCCAGCAGCTACCCTGCAAGTTTGGAGCCTCTCTCTCAAACCCCCTCTCCTCCAGCCCCACATATACTCTATGAGTTTTTGCCATTGACTTCAATGAACCATAGGGTATAATGGGGCTGAAACAGACATTCAGCCGGTGATGTCAGGGGGCGTGGCATATGCTAATGAGTTATGCTAATGAGCTCCTGCACCTCTTTTTCTACGAAATGTCCCCTGTGCAAAGGTATAATGCAAAATGTAATCATCTTAACTAAAATAGGAGAGAAATGCTTGGAGAAAGTGACCTCCTAGCTGAGCGGAAAGAACAGGCTAAGAAGAAGCAGATTCAAGTTTGAAAAAAGATGGGGAGTCAAGACTGCTGTAAAATGACTGAAGCAACCTGAAATACAAATCTCTGAATCTAATGTGGGATCACATCTCCAGCCGCCCTCCCCACCTGGAAATCAAACCTAGATGTTGAGGTACCAGGATAACTGTCAGAGGGGAAGCCTTCTTCATGCTCCCAGATGCTGGAAATAGTTATATTTGCCCCATTTGGGAATATTGTAAATGATCTGAATTCACAGTTAGTTCAGTTTATAATTAGTAAAAATACGGCTGCCTATTTCCCATGGATCCTTGTTAGTCATATGGTTATCAGAACACTGAGAGTTGACAAGTGAAAAATGACCAAACAAAATATAGCATAATAAAAGAGTTAAGGGTGCATCACTCTGAACAGGGGCCAGCATACCTTCAAGACCACCTCTCCCCATACGAGCCCCATAAGGCACTAAGGTCCACAAATCAACATCTTTTAGTAGCATCCAGCCCCAGACATCCGACTAGCCTCGACCAGGGCCAGGGCCTTCTCAGGGCCTTTTCAGCCTTGGCCCCTACCTAGTGGAATGAGCTCCCATTTGAGATCAGGGCCTTGCGGGATCTATTACAGGGCTTTTGGTCGAGGTGGCAAATGCCCCTCCCCTCTCCTGGCCAGTCCTCCATCAGTGGCCTGGATCCAGATAAGTATTGGGTACCCACCATTGTACTTTAATAAATCTGACTGACATCTGATCTAATCTGTTTACATGGTATTTTATGATTCTTCTGTTTTAAATTGTTATTTTAGAGTTGTTTAAAGACTGATGTAAACTGCCCTGAGCCTGCTCGCGGGGAGGGTGGTATATAAATCAATCAAATAATAATAATAATAAACATCAAAATGGCTGCTTTTCATAAGCAAGTCCTGCTGGCCACTACTGAACACAGTGATGCTTGGAGTCTTTTTGGACTAGGGGTCAAATAAAAAGAGATGGACATTTTCAAGTTAACTTTCCCAAGTTCAGAACCTTAATTTGTAAGTGCTGGGAGGATAAAAGGAGCTTGTACACCATATTCTCATTGCACTTGGAAGGGGGGAGACAAGTGCCCATTTGGGGGGGGAAGTATCATGTGTGCAAGCATGCCTGTATAGGTTTGGATAAGTGAAGCCATGCATGATAGAAGGATTCAAATGCCTCTCTTGCCCTGCACAGTCCTAATTTGAACTAAGGATACCCAGGAACAAAAAATAGCTTTAAAAGGTGCTAGATGGTCCATGACCTATGTCTTGTCTCATTTGACCATGAGAATTTCTGTCTAGAAGATTGCTCAACTAGAATGACAAATCTTATCCCCTTTCCTCCTAGAGTTGCCAGGGCCCTTTGAGACTCCAGTGGGGGGATGGGAGGGAATGCTTCAAAAGTTGGAAGGCACGTTGGGGGGGACACTCTGGTTTTGGGGCTAAACTCTATGGTAAAATCACCCTCAAGCCTAGTTTGTCCCCCTACATCACCAAGGTGCCGACATAACTTATGGGTGACGTGGGCATGTTACTCCACATTGCTGTTGACGAGAGGATTTCCTCCCACCGGCCAGCTGGCTGCTGGTGGGAAGCAGCCTGCAAAACCATGGGATCCTTCACCCCCAACTGGGATTGACAGCCCTACTTCCTGCAATCCTAAATCAGGGCTTTTCTGCAGGCTTGACTTACACCTGATTTTCATGGCAGTCAATCCATAATTATTGGAATCAATCTGGGCACAGTTCTTCTGCACCTCTGCCCTCCTTCTGCATTTTCACAGTTGTGGAGTCAGTTTATTTTCTTCACATGTTTACAATAATGAAGATTTTCAAGGGAGGATATTATTACCATTGGTGTCACAGCAAACTCACTCTTTTTTTAAAAAAAGCACTAAAATATTGATACATCACTAGAGTGTTGTCACAATAGGCTTATCAGTTTCTCTGAATTCTCAGCTTTCTTTTTTTAAAGTAAGTTTCTAGCCCCTTCCCTCATGAAAGTATAAGGAAATAGGCATATCTCTGTGAGGGACAGGACTAGACACTTTTTAAAAAGAAAATAAAAGCTGAGAATTCAGAAAAGCTGCTAAGCCTCTTGTTAACAATGCTCTAGAAATATATCGATATTTTCGTGCTGTTTTTTGAAAAAATGAAACCACTCACCTTCCGTGGGCTGGAGATGGGTGGGAGTGGGCAGGACAAACTGACAGAAATGTTACATATGAGGAAAAACTGACTCAAAATTGGCTTCCAGGAAAAGATCGATGTAAAAGTGGTGTGAAAAGAACTGGGGGGGGGGGGGGGGAGCAGAAGTGAAAACTAAAGGCAATAAAATGTATGCAGAATTATGGGATAAACTGAAGTAGTAAGGGCCCAGAACTGCCAAATCCCCTGAAAACCCTATGAGGAAAATCCCCCAATTAATTCCATAGAGCAGTACTTTCTCCCAACAACATAGAAGTGCCAAAGTTTCTGGAGTTGCCAGTAAACATATGAGAAGCACATCCCATTGGCAACTGGGAGGGAACTAGCTTCTCGAAGAGCCACTCAGGAAAGAATCCAGATGGGTTGTCATTACCACTGGGGGATTATCCCCAACAACTAAAAATGGTTTACAGAGGAGAAAGCTTATTGTTGCACTCCTCCTTCAGGCATCAGGGATACAGTGGTGAATTATTTAAGAAACACTGTAAAATGTAGTAGTGTGTTATATTAGTGCAGTCATTAAAAAATAAGGAAGCTTTCAGCTAATTCATAATAATACACAAACTACTCTCTTCTTTGGGGCTGTTAAAGTTTGCATACGCACAGCTAATATTTCAGCAATAGTACTGAGAATTTCATATGTAAGATGTTATTCACAGTATGTTTCCTCTTACTTTGCATAGCATTATTCTTTGTAAAAATAATGTTCTGGCCTCAGGAGAAATATTGCAATTGAATGCAAAGCAATATATTTTTGGTATGAGGCCATAGTACTAGGATTTAATTATTTATTTTTTTAAAGAAACCCTCTGCCATCAAGACAACAGAGATACAATAACAATGGTGCGGAGAATACAGTTTTAGTTTATCATTTATGAATAAAATGTATTAAATAATTTTTAAATGTCGCCGTTGTCCCTTTCTGACCATCACAGTTACCCACAGATGTTACAAAGTGCTTCCTAATGTGACATTACATAGTTTGAAATTGCAGACATCTATTTTAAGTAATTGCTGGGTTGAAACAAAATTATTGCTTTCAAGTGGATTAAAATGTTGCAGATTAGTACAAGTAAAAGGTTGAAGTACTTTATAATATATGTGCATTATTCCTTGGTAGTTTAGAATCTGTTGTGTGGGTACGTATGAAATGATTCACCCTATTTCAGTTTTCTCATATAGCATGAGGTATGATAATTAGCACTAATGATAATGTTAAATGCTGTAATAACTGTTAACACAAAGTATTCAACCCACAGACAGCTATACCAGTACCTTCCAAAAAGAACCATACATACCCTGTGGATATAATTATCATGTGAACAAACCAGTGAAGCTTCTTCTGAAAGTAATGGTTACATAGCCATTTTTTAAAGATATGTTTTCAAGCTAGACAGTTATTTTGCACTGATTTTATTTTTGAAAACTCATACTACTTGGAAAAAATCAGAATGGTCAGTTTATTTCGTATCACGTGACCTGTTGGAACTCCCTGCTGAACACCATCAGGGCCCTGCAGGATCTTATGCAATTCCACAGGGCCTGTAAGGCAAAGATGTTCCGCCAGGCTTTCGGTTGAGGACAGCGATGGTTTCCACCCTGGCTGGCACCCTCTCCTTGCTCTCAAGACTTGTTTTGTTCCTCCTCTTCTCCTGCAGTACGGAATAGGAAGTAACGTGTAGCTCACCATCTGGATTCCTTTAAATCTCTTGTACCAGTGTTGTCCATGTATTTTATTTTTATGTTTTTAAAAGGTTTTTATCTATTGTTGTACACAGGGGTCATTTCGTAGAAAAAGAGGTGCAGGAGCTCATTAGCATAACTCATTAACATAACTTAAGGGATAGCAGGGATTGGGCGATTCATAAATTTCATAAATAACTAAATAAATATGATGTCAATAAAATGATTAATGTCAGTGGTCTAATTGGGGACCTATCACTGAAAAATCCTGCTTCGTGTGCCAAGTAACTCACCCTCCATCAGTGAAGACACACACAGGCCATTCAAATGATGACCTTAAGTAACTCATTGTCCAGTTTATACAAAAGCACAAGTATCCAGAGTGGTCAAGTTTTGGAATATTTTGAAGTGCATCAAATGTCATAGCTTTAGGTTTGTCAATTCCAGGTTGTGAAATTCCTGGGGATCTTGAGGGGATAGAGCCTGGAGAGGGCAGGATTTGAGGAGAGGAGGGACCTCAGCTGAGTATAGTGCCATATAGTCCACCCTCCAAAGCAGCCATTTTATCCAGAGGAGTTTATCTCTATAGTCTGGAAATTAGTTGCAATTCCAGGAGATATCCAGGGTCCACCTGTAGGTTGGCAACCCTACACAGCTACCAAGAAGTTAAAACAAATGGGGTTTGTGCAGGAGACATTTTTGGTGGCTTGCACCTATTGTGTTCCATTCTATTAGGATGCTAAGTATGAGGATTAGTATCTGAGACAATGAACTAGCTCTGCTGTGAATTCTGTTAGCAGAATTCCCCCCCCCCCCCCGCCTGTACTCCTGGATATGTCTGCAGCTAAGGGCCAAACTACACAAGATGATTTTTTGAGATTTGGAGTTTCCCCAATCTGACTTTCAGGCCATCGGCCACACATCACACTTATAGGAACTAAATTGAATCATCTTCCACTTTGCTGACATTTTGTTTTCCTTAACATGGAGACCAAAAATTAATTCCAAAATGGATACATGTACAGTTTGTAGCAGCTTTTGGTTCCTTCTGGTGATTGGGGGGGGCGGGCTTTCACCCAAGCACAAAAGTAATTTTCTTTGCCTCAGAATTCTGTTTTGTGCAGTCCCGGCTGTCTAGCCTGGGATTGGGGGGCAAGGTGGACAAAATTTATTTCTGCCTTCCTCAGTGGTTAGATGCCAGACTAGGATATGGGATGCCCAGGTACCCACTCTGCCATGGAAGCTTCCTGGATGACCTTGGGCCAGTCACTCTCTCTCATCTAATGTATCTCACAGGGTTGTTGTGGGTATAAAATGGAGGAAAGGAGAATGACATAAGCTGCTTTGGGTTCCCATTGGGGTGAACAGTGGGTACAAATGGATTTTTCTCATCAGTGTTGGAGAGGGGAGGAAGAGAATTTGAAAATGGCAGGAAAGTTGCTTGCTGCTGCCACACCAGTGTACCAACTCCATACAGCCCTCAGGCTGACCTGGAGCCCTGGGAAATTTGTCCCCCTTCTGTTCCCAGCAGGTCTGTGTTCAGTGGTTCATTAATGTACACATCAGTGTACACATAAGTTTGGGCCCATTGATTGACTGTATGACTCAACAAAATGTGTGGCAACTGGCTAGGGATGAACAAGCACATGAGTCTTCAGTTCCTTTAGCATTCTTTTCTGTTTGGGAAGTCCATATTTAAGGAAAAACGGATCTAGGAACAAGTAAATAGAAGTGTGAATAATTAGAGTAACAGAATAAGAACAATAGCTGAATAAGGGGCAAATCATACATGTAATTGAAAAGGTGATAAAATAAACCTTGCTTTAACAAAATAAACCTTTTATATGAAAATCAAGCAACTTCTTCCCACACACCTCATAAAATCCGATATAAAAAGACATACAAAGGAAATTAGTGAAGCATATGAGAAACCAAAAGAACCAAAGTCTGCATATATGTACATTCCTTCTTCAGTGAGAATTAGACCCAAAACTAGATTCAGAATTCCTAAATTCCCAGTGTAAAGCCAGATCAGGGAGTATTGTAGAATGCTAGCTACTATTTCATACCATATATTGGAAAAAAAAAGTTTGAGTCCAGTGGCACCTTTAAGACTAACAAAGTTTTATTCATGGCATAAGCTTTCATGTGCAGACACACTTCCTCAGATACAGTGGAACAGAATCCCCTCAACCATTACTTATAGGGGGTGGGGTGGGTTGCTGTCAGGAAGGGCCATTTACAGTGAAGATGCATAAGTACTGGGACTGGATGTAAGAAAGATCTATGAATGGCAGTAAATCAGCATATAAATAACAAGAATTAACAAACAGATGTGGGAACGAGGTTTGAGACCAGTGGCACTTACAAGTCAAAGTTCAATTCTGGGTTCAATCGAGAACTGAGAGACTTTTTGTATGTGCACTCCATTAGATTCAATGAAACAGATTCCCTCAAATGTTACATATAGGTAGGTGGGGGTTAGTTGCCAGGTAGAGCTAATTAGAGTCAAGCTAACTAAGAAACTGAGCAATAAATACAGCTAAGACTGGAATAACGTATTAGGTAAGACATGTATTTATTTATTTATTTAGATTTATATCCCGCCTGACCAACACAAGCGGCTCTAGGCGGCTCACAACACTAAAATCAGTACATACAAATATAGTTAATACAATAAAATACAATGCAAGTGGCAGCAGTTATGTAAATAGCAACAAGCTGGTGTACAGATAATAAAGGAGTTAACAGATGTGGGAATTAAGTTCACTGAATGCTGATGTCCATCATTATACACAGTGGTATTTACTTCACAAGTATGACTGAACTTTCCTCAAGATAAGCACACATGACTTCAAATAAAGTCTGCAGAGACTGTCCATGCATCTTGAACCAAGAGGAAAGGCAGGATATACCGTATTTTTTGCTCCATAAGACTCACTTTTTCTCCCAAAAAAAGTGGGGGGAAAAGTGTGCGTCTTAAACTCCCCTCACCTTTCCCAAGCCACGGCACCGAGCAGAGCTAGGTGCATCTTATGGTCAGGTGCGTCTTATGGAGCGAAAAATACGGCAGTTTAAATAAATAAATAGTGAACAAGCACCAATACAGTAAATGTATAATGTACTTACATTTATTAAAAATTGAGTGCTCCTTGTGCTAATATATTCCAGCCTACATCAAATTCAGTTATTTCTTTCAATATTCCTATGATGTAAACATAATAGAGGGAACTGCTTGTTGTTGTTTTTAACTGGAATTGATTTGATGCCAGGAATATGAGCCAAGTTGATGTCACCAGTGACAGAAGCATAGTTTAAGTAGATAAGAATTCTAAAAAACAAAAGTTGGTTTCAACAGCTTATTTCACAATATTCCTTGAAGCTTGTTTATCAATAGTCAGCTCTATAACTAGGGGCAGGGGAGACATACGGGAGAATAACTTTGGTCACTGTTCAGCTACTGGCCAGTTGCTTAGAATAGAAATGATCTGTAATTCTGTAAATCTGTAAATCTGTAATCTTGGCACTCCGCCGGGACCTCCCTGCCACAGTTGATATAGTAGCAGAACTAGAGGCTCCAAACACGTCTTCTGGTCATGTTTTGGATCATTTCAGCCCACTCTGCCTGGAAGAGGCTGACAAGTTGCTCACTCTGGTCCGCCCAACCACCTGCCGACTCGATCCATGCCCATCATGGCTGGTTAAAGCAAGCCATGATGGAGTATGTGGGGCACTGAGGGAGATTGTCAACACATCCCTGGAAAAAGGGATGTTCCTGAGTGCCCTAAAGGAGGCTGTGGTACGCCCCCTCCTAAAAAAACCATCATTGGATCCGGCCGAATTGACCAACTATCGGCTGGTATCTAACTTACCCTATTTGGGTAAGCTGATCGAGAAAGCGGTTGCGGATCAGTTACAGAGCTATTTGGATGACACCTCTGTGTTGGATCCCTTCCAGTCCGGCTTTCGGCCAGGCCATGGGACGGAGACGGTGCTGGTCGCCCTCACGGATGATCTCCGAAGGCATCTGGATCGAGGCGGCACGGTGGTGCTGGTGTTGTTGGACCTGTCGGCGGCGTTCGACATGGTCGACCATCAGCTACTGACCCGCCGCCTCGCCGATACTGGGATCCAGGGGTCAGCCTTACAATGGCTTTCCTCGTTCTTCCAAGATTGGGGACAGAGGGTGGCAGTAGGGGAGCAGCTCTCCTGTAGACATCCACTAATCTGTGGGGCCCCGCAGGGGGCAGTGCTTTCCCCTATGCTGTTCAACATCTATATGCGCCCCCTCGCCCAGATAGCGCGGAGATATGGGCTCGGGTGTTATCAATATACAGATGATACCCAGCTCTATCTGTTGATGGGCGGCCAGTCGAACTCCAGCCCGGGTAATCTGGACCTGGCATTGCAAGCTGTGGCTGGTTGGCTCAGACAGAGTCGGCTGAAATTGAATCCGATGAAGACGGAGGTCCTGTGCCTAGGCCGGAGCGGTCTGGGGGTGGGGATCCCACTCCCGACCTTCGATGGGGTACCGCTGGTGCCAGCGTCGGAGGTTAGGAGTTTGGGAGTGCTACTGGACCCTTCATTAACAATGGAGGCCCAGGTGGCAGCCACTGCGAGGTCAGCTTTTTACCACCTACGGCTGATCAAGCAGTTGGTCCCTTTCCTTGAGCGTGACGATCTGGCCACAGTGATCCATGCTTTGGTCACCTCAAGATTGGACTACTGTAACGCCCTCTACATGGGGCTGCCCTTGTGCCAAATCCGGAAGCTGCAGCTGGTGCAGAATGCAGTGGCGCGGCTGGTGACAGGTCTCCCAGCCCGGGAGCATGTCCAGCCCACCCTAAAAGCACTGCACTGGCTGCCTATAGCATACCGAATAAGGTTCAAGGTGCTGGTACTCACCTATAAAGCCCTATATGGCCGAGGACCTACTTACTTGAAGGACCGCCTCTCACCATATATTCCCCAGAGAGCGCTTTGATCTGGATCCCAAAACCGCCTGACCGTCCCAGGGCCGAGGGAGGCCCGCTTGGCAGCTATAAGGGCCAGGGCATTTTCTGTGGCGGCCCCTTACTGGTGGAATGAGCTCCCGGATAACATCAAGGCCCTGCGGGATCTATTACAATTCCACAGGGCCTGTAAGACGGAGCTCTTCCGCCAGGCTTTCAAATAGGGGCCGTCCACAGCGGTTACATCTGGCCCTGGCCTGATCCCTGACTGCCAATGCCTGACCAGATATGGGGATATGCCTGATTGCTGGTTGATAATTGCACTGAAGAAATGCCATCTATATGAAATGTGATAGGATGTTTTAGAGTTGTTTAATTTTAACCAAATAATGTATTATGCCATAATGGCTGTTGTTAGCCGCCCTGAGCCCGCCGTATGGCGAGGAAGGCGGGATACAAATTTTAATAAATAAAAATAAAATAAATAATTGTTTGTGATGTGACCAGTGATACACAGGCCTCCAATCTATACATAGCCATTTGAACATACAGACCATCAAAAAAACCCAAAACAAAACAAAAAACCCACTAGACAGGAAAAATGTTTGGACATGATTAACTGGATCTGGGTTTGCACCAATGACTTGGAGGTGAAAAGCTCTGTATCCTATTACCAAGTTGTAAGCCATCCAGGTCCCTGGCTACTTGGGGTTTTATTCAATGACATTTTACATACCTTTTGTCCTTAATGTGGAAAAAAAACCCCATTGTGGCATTTCCTCTTAAATGATGTATATTAAAAATGGCCAGAGAGCTTTCTTAGTACTTCTATGTAACATTCTTGATTAAATATATCCCTATCATGAACAAAATAGCTTCATGTCCTGGCAGTGAGATACAATGCCAAAGACACAGAAACCACAACTGTATTCCATATTATCACAAGCAATGTTTTTGCAAGGCTCATGATTCTCCAAGCCTCTGGTATGCCTCCGCCTTCTGAATGTATGGAAGAAAATTAAAATAGGCACACTTCTGACTTCGGATCAGGTTTATACTCTTATTCACTAATTGTACACACAGTAGATTTTAGTGGAAGCAAATCTCATTAAATGTTTACTCTTAATGGTGTCCAAGTTTCCTGCTTCCTTAAAAGACACCATCCACTTCCCTTGCTGCTCTTCATGCCTTTAAAACCTTTCCAGAAGACTCAAGAAGTCTTCTACTATCTGTCTTTCAAATACTCTCCACCCCTTCCATTCAGCCTTTGATTTAACCCTTTAATTCTCAGAGCACCCCAACTTTACTGAAGTCTAATTACCATGCAACATATTCAGCTTTCCTATTACTTTCCTCTCCCCCTTTTTTTCTACCCTTTTTGTATCCTCCTATGTTTTTACAGTTGGAGGACTGACCTTCCTGTCTTTCAAAGACCCCTCCTCTTTGCTTATATTACAATGTGTGATGTACAATGCTGGTGCCATACAGTAAATATTAATAAGATCATACCCTGTGTGTTACTTCAAGCATTACAGTAATATAGGAAATGGGACATGTATATGAATCGCACATCCTTTCCCCCCTGTAATATCCAAAGGGAGAACTTGCATATCTTTCCTGAAGCAAGATACCCATAAACCCCAAATATGCACATCTCACCAAAGATCAGTAGACCTGAAAAAACAGTGCAGGGAGGTGCAGTGCCCCCTGGACTTATTCAGGGCCACTTTTGCAGCCAAAAAGGGGGGGGGAGGAAGTGGAGGGTAAGGATTTTCCTGTGGCCCTTTGGCAGGACGAGCAGCCAATCAGCTGTCTGGGCCTGTGTGAGGGGCAGCACTTTCACAAGGAGCAGAAGCCAGAGCCTCCCATGGGTCTGCCCATCTGCTGTTCAGGGAACAGTGTCTTGAAGCAGCTGCTGGATCTGTGCCCCAGCTGCACTGGTGATCCCACAATTGTACTCAATTGTGCTTGCTGCTTATTGGCTTTCTTTCACCTTATCTCTCTCTTTCGCTTCTGTCTAGCTCACGGCCTTGAGCTGAAATCCTCCTGCTACATGTTATATTATTCACAGGTGCAAATTACTCCTTTGCTGAATTTTATCCTTGGGAACATCCATCCCACAAAACCTAAAAGTGTCTATGCTTGAGAACCTAACTTACCGTGCTTTCCTTGGGAACAGTGGGCCAGTATATTTGGGCGCCAATAATTCTCCCAACTGATTGGTGGAAGGTGAGTGGGGGCTTATTTCATATCAAGTATAATTGTAGTAGTATTACTATGCCTGGGCATTACTAACAGAAGAAGTGTATTTGACCAACAAGATCTTTTCTGCAAATAAAGGACTTTCTGTTTAAGGAGACCTGTTGTGGACTACATCTATTGGCACAATCTCACAAAAGACTGGCACCATTGGATCCAAGCCATTCTGAAATAATGAAGAAAGCACTTTAATCGTGTTGTAGTTAAATGATGCTTCATTGATGGAATTTCTAACTGGTCATGCAGTTATAGGAATTTTGGAAATGCCTGGAAACTTTCTCAATAACCGCTCATAAAACATCAAGAACTACTAAGCACTTCATTAGAGTGAAGGATACATCTTTAATTCACCACATCCCAATGTCTCTCTTGATTATGAAGTTCTGGATCACCTGATCTTATTTCATTCATGGGCTATATGCAGCAGGAATCTTGCATTAGCCTTTTTTTTTTTAATCTGAATTTTGCATACAGGCAGTGGATTTGGGGGGGGGGGAGTGGCAAGCCTCTCTTCAATACCCTCTTGCCCATGCCCCTTCTCTTTTCTGCCCCCACCTCTGCACCACAACAGGTAATGCTGCTTTCCCCCTCACTTTCCAGGACATTTTTAAACACAACACAGCAAGCCATCCATGGCCAACTAGAGCCACCTGAACTTTCAGAAGATTTCTCTCACAAGAGTTTGGCATACTTGGCATTCTGTGTTATCTTTAGACCCATGGATAATGAATAGGAATGGAGTCTTATCTTCTCAGGGTAATGAGAGGCAGTTATAGATGAAGGGGCAGCAGGGGGAGGAGGTAACCTTAGGTGGTACCTCCTGCCAAGCAGGGCTGGTGCCAGGCTTTTTTGCGCCCTAGGCAAGGCTAACTACTTGCGCCCCCCCCCAACTAACCAATTTTCAAAAACAGATGAATTCTAGGGAAAATTAAAAGTACAAAACTTGACATTGCTAATTTTTTTTTAAATGTGAGAATAAGTAAAATGACAACCTTTGGTTTTCTTTCTCAAACAGATGCTTGGCCTCGAGGGTTCCTTTGGCCTCTAATTGCCCTTGTTTAGCTTGAGGGACAGGAGGACCGCTTGCCTCTCCCTCCCTGGCCACCAGTGTGTGAGTGAGTGCCAGAGCCTGCGGCTGGTTGGCAGCCAGGGTCCCAAGCCAAGTGGGCAGTGGGCTGCGGAGATGGATGGGAGGCGACAGGGGCAAGCTGCCTGGACAGAGCATGGTGAGGGCACAGTGGTGCATGAGGCCACCTGCCCTCCTGAGGATCCAGCTGCATCCTCTGAGAGCGTGGATCGGGCTTGCCACTGGCCACCATCCTCACTGAGCCCATCCTCGTCCTCCTTCATTTGTAAGGGGGGATCCATCCTCAGGGAAGCTTGGCTGCAGCGTCTCTCCAAAGGAGAATTGAAACTAGGTGCCACACTGGGGAGAGCTTGGCTGGCTGCTCCTCCTTTCCTGGGAAGGGAAGCGAGACACAGCAACAGCTGCTGCAGCACCTCGGTGCAACAGGGGCCAGCCTGGAGGTGGGGGAGCCTGACCGCCTGGGCACTGACACCAGCAGTGGCTGGGGGACTTAGAGGGGCACTGGTTGTCCATTCTTTACCCCTCTGAGGTCTCCACCTCTAGGCCATCACCTAACTTTTTCTAATTGGTAGCATTGGCCATGCTGCCAAGCCACCAGTGACATGACCATGCTTTTGATTACATCAAGATTCTTTTTATACAGTGTTTTACTCAGGCGTATGTTTAGTGGCATAGACTAGTAAAACACCATATAAAAGTTAATATAATTGCATGATCAT
This sequence comes from Lepidodactylus listeri, assembly GCA_029233225.1. Lineage (NCBI taxonomy): Eukaryota > Metazoa > Chordata > Lepidosauria > Squamata > Gekkonidae > Lepidodactylus > Lepidodactylus listeri. The sequence goes on along the minus strand of JARCFY010000006.1, from coordinate 44,458,684 downwards.
GATAGTGTGTAGTGTTCTACCCATGCACGGAAACTTGTGTATCCACAAGTAAAATACTTTGCAATAAGAATCTTGATGCAGTTGTGTGTAGAGTCAGTAAGATCGCTTTTGTGGTGGTGTTTTTTCAAATAAGAACATAATCAGTACTGTAGAGCAAAGTCATAAATGAGCAGAAAGAACTGAATTCTGCAGAAAACTGTAGGATCCAAGTTCATAATTAATTTTCAAAATTTTCTGACTTGATTAAAGTGGAGGGAAAATCTGCTATGACGGACCCCTTCCTCTTTCCTCCCTCAGAGCCAGTTTGGTGTAGTGGTTAAGTGCATGGACTCTAATCTGGGAGAACCGAGCTTGATTCCCCACTCCTCCACTTGCAGCTGCTGGATGACCTTGGGCAAGCCATAGGTCTGTCAGAGCTGTTCTTGAAAGAGCAGTTCTTGAAAGAGCTCTCTCAGCCCCACCTACCTCACAGGGTGTCTGTTGTGGGGAGGGGAAGGGAAAGGAGTTTGTAAGCTGTTCTGAGACTCCGAGTGAAGGGCGGGGAATAAATCCATTTTTCTGTTCCTCTCTGTGACTGAACCATCCCCATAATGTGTCTTCTTCTTTAGCTAAGAAGTCTGCCTGTCCCTCCCTTTGACAGTTCAACCCCCTAATTGTGCTCCCCCAATAGGTTGGAAGCTGGTTCCTCTATTCTTAATACATTTTCTGCAGCTTCCACCAAATTGTATGATGCTCTTATTTTGGAGATTTCCAGTGCCACCATAAGCAGTTATACCCTTTTAACCCCTTTGACTTCAATGGACTTAGAACGGTGTGACTCTGCTTAGGTTGGCATTGTTAATGGTGTTAGAATCTTCTTGAACAGGGACGTTGTACATTCTTCATTCTGGATATTCAGATGAGCAGAGAACAACCACAGTCCACTGTGAACCATCCTAGTGAACAATGTTGGCACAACAGAGAAGCTCAACATAGCACTGTGACTCTGCAAGGATATTACATTTTTAAGCATAATGTCTTTGGTTGAGGCAGGAGCTGCTGTTCCCAATAATCCTTACAGATTATCCCATATCATTTAAATTATAGGTGCCACAAGCACAGAGCATGACTGCATAAAATGAGCCGTGCTAGAGATGCCTGTAGGACAAGTTTAGTAAAATGTATCCAGATGGTTCAACCAAGAAGTTTGGGGGGGGGGGGGGGGGTCTTGCTGGATACATCCAAAAGGTAGTAGGAGACATGGAGTGCTAAGCACAGGCTAAATGGGAACCATCTGCGCTCGACCTTTCCCCTCATGTTCCATATTTTGTTCTGCATTATTCCATATTCTGAAGGTCACTTTGCCTCTTTTACAATCAAGGAATGGAGTGGTGGCTTGGACAAGAATCAGGCAGGAGACTCAAGATCTCTGGAAGTGTAATGGAATGGTAAGGCTTGGGAAAAAAATATGTGGTGCAAGCGAATCAATGCAAATGCAGCATGATGGAAACTTTGCTGAACAGTTACAGAAAACCAGAAGATGTTTGACTAGGAAATAATGAATGAGGTTCTATCTGAAATAGAGCTTTTTCAACTTTGGCCCTAAAATTTGTTAACCTTGCCCAAAAAATAAGGAATAATTTGGCTATGTTTACAAAACTAAGAAACAAGATTTTGTTCTTTCAGTTTTACTAGTCTTCAGTTTCTAGTTAATCCAGTCAGTATTAAGTTCCTAAATTATTGCCTTGTAGCTTTTTAATACCAAAGAATAAAAGTACATTAGAGACTTCTTAACATTCGCATACCAGACTCCTAAAGCATTTGTTCAAAAATGTCTAAAAAGCATTGAAATGATGAAAATGAATCCCATATGGTTTGCTTAAATATGAGAAAAGTAAGGGTTTTTTAAACTCAGAGAGAACATCTGTACTCGATAACAGTTTTTGTGTGTGATAACAGGCCGTTTTTCCAACATAATTTTAGCCACCATTATGATCTATATATGCTTTAGCTCAAGGACCAACTACCAAATTATCTTGTTAAAATTAGTCTAAAACTGATAGCTTTCTCTTTGTTCTTATGTTTATGTCTATTTTCCCGCAAAAATACTTGAAGATCAGTATGCATTAATAGCCAGAGGGCAGAAAGAGACTAGAGGAAATTAGCTGTCACCCAAAGCCAGTGGTTCTGTGTTCTTATAAACATAAAGGACTAAATTGTCATTTATGTTGACCATGCATACAGATTGTGTTATTCATATTAGAAATTAGAATGTGTACATCTATTTTGCAGCTCCTGATGGGGATGTTTGAATTAATATGCTTTAAAGAGAAAAAAAACACACAAAGTTTTATTTTTGTAGTAACTACAGTTTGGATACAGGACCAAATGTGTACTCAGGTTAATCAAATTTTGAGTTTATACACACATACACACACACAATCCTTTTAATAAAAATCTTCTGGCATATATTAGTTGAGGATTAATTAAACACTTTGTAAAAATTATATAAAGCAATTTTACAACCCAAATACATCTGAATCTATTCAAGCTTAAGTTGGGGATTTATCAACTATTTTGCCACTCTGCTGACATAAACCTGTTCACTGAAAACGAACAAGCCCATGCATAAATGGACTGCTTGACAAAGGTGGCTGGGTTTTGTTTTGTTTTTTTAGCTGTTCATTCTGCTGGATAGGTGTTTATCCACTTGCAACGGTGGGCTAGATTAAACATGCATGTTAATTACATGAAGCAGCATGAAGCACTGATGTACATGTGAGAATGAACATCAGACATCAAACCCCACAAATGGAACTTTTTAATCAGTTCACTCAAAATTATTTTTTGTGGGTCTGTGTGTACGTATGTATATGTGCTTGCATGCCTGGAAGTCATGGTGACTTCTGGCTATCCCTAGTGGACTCTGGACATTTTCAGAGGGGTGGCTTGATAGCCTGCCTCTGCATCCTGAGCCCTGGTACTTCTTGGAGGTCTCCCATCCAAGTACTTGCCAGGGTCAGCCCTGCTTAGCTTCTGAGATCTGATGAGACTGGGCTTGCCTAAACTATCCAGGTCAGGGCACTCAAATCGATTTTCAGTTGAGTCAATCTACATGTTCATCCCAGAGGGTAGGTGACATGGTATAACCTGATCTCATCAGATCTTGGAAGCTAAGCAGGGTCATTACTTGGATGGGAGACCACCAAGGAGGACTCTGTAAAGGAAGGCAATGCCAAACCAGCTGTGCTTCTCACTTGCCTTGAAAGCCCCTTGCTGGGTTGTGACCTGATGGCCCATTTGTATGTATTTACACATTCAACAGTCAGTAATTAAGAAAAGATTGGATTTATACCCCACCCTTCACTACTGGAAGGAGTCCCAGAGCAGTTTATAATTTCCTTTCCCTTCCCACAACAAACACCCTGTGTGGTAGATGGGGCTGAGAAAGATCTCTCAAGAATTGCCCTTGAGAGAACAGCTCTGAACTGACAGCTCTATGACTGACCCAAGGTCACATCAGCAACTGCATGTGGAGAAGTGGGGAATCAAACCCGGTTTTTCCAGATTAGAGTCCATGCTCTTAACCACTACGCCAAACTGGCTCTTAAGTGTCAGGTATTCCAGTAATGTCCATGCATGTTTTTTTTTAATGTGTATGTATGTATGAATCAAACATATTCCCCTACTGCAGCTAATGCCATGGTCTAAAATGCATCTGTCACATAGGTGAAAAGTAGAAAGAATGATTCTCAAATGTTTATGTCCTATCTTTCCCCTCCATCAGCCATTCCCCTACCAAACTGGGTATGTTTTTGACTGACTCGCTGAAGGCTTTACTATGGGAAATCAGGAACATATTAGCAATGTTGCAAAAGGTAAATAGCAGAAGTTCAGAATATGAACTCCTACAGTTCCATAAGCCTCACCTCATTGCTAGTTAGGCCCAGACCCTTCAGATTCAACTAGATAGTCACCCTGGCCAGTTCCACATCCACAAACAAATGCACTTTGAGAATGGGGATGGAATCAGCAGCTAGGAAGTGCTATCAATAGACAGATTCTGTCCTTAACTGTAAAGGACTCTTTTGAACATGCACAGACGAATAATTTCCTACTAGAGAGCATAGCATTGAGTTCTTCCTATTCAGTTAATAAAATATGACACAAAGGAACATTAATGCAGTTTTCAGAGGACACATGCTTACTGCAAAGAAATTATGTTACATAAGAAACAAGCTTCACATGTTCAGTGATCTATGAACCTCCGCTCCTAAGAATTCCTAATGCATTTGTTCTACCTTGGAAATAATTCAGAATTGAAAGTCATGCCTTAATCCACTCATATTCAAGAGCCAATGTGTTACAGCAGAGAACTGAATCTAGGAGACCTGGATTCAAATCTCCATTTGCCTATGAAATTCACTAGATGACCTTGGATCAGTCACTCTTTCTCAATCAAATCCATTTCGGAGAGTAAGTGTGAGGATAAAATGAGGAAGGAAGAGCAATGTAGGCCAGTATGCCTTCGTGCCCTTGGAAGAAGGACAAGATAAAAATGTGCTAAATAAATATTGTCAAGACATTATTGTAAGTACTTGGAAACATTCTTGAGAGTCAGTTTGGTGTAGTGGTTAAGTGCACGGACTCTAATCTGGGAGAACCAGGTTTGATTCCCCACTCCTCCACTTGTACCTGCTGGATGACCTTGGGCAAGTCATAGCTCTGTACCAGCTGTTCTCTCAAGGACAGTTGTCTATGAGCTCTCTCAGCCCCACCTACCTCACAGGGTGTCTGTTGTGGGGAGGGGAAGGCAAAGGAGTTTGTAAACCACTCTGAGACTACAAGTGAAGGGCGGGGTATAAATCCAATCTCTTCTTCTTCTCAAGTCCCCCATCCAAAAAAAAATACTGTCAAGGGAAGGTTGCAGAGAAAGACTATAGATTGAAGCCAACTGATTGATGGGAGGGTATATTCAAGAAGTGCCATTTGGAGTCAGGATACAGGAGTCAGTGAATCCTAACTTCAACTGGCCTTTCTTGCCCACCTTCTGACCTGGATATAAGGGCTAACAGATCTTCATTCTTGTTTGCATCTGGTGAAGAGAGCTTTGAATAATCAAAGCTGGAAATTTTTGTTGGTCTCTAAGGTGCCACTGGACTCAAATTTTGTTCTGCTACTGCAGACTAATATGGTTATTCAGCTGAAACTAGGTTAAATCATTGCCAACTTTTGCATTGAAAAAATGGGAACAGACAATTCCAATAACAAAGTGAGCACATAATAATAAAAAAATATAAACACAGAACACATGAAGCTGCTATATAGTGAATCGGACCATTGGTATATCAAGTACAATTGTGTAATCCACTGGCAGCGACTGTCCATGGTTTCTGGTAGAGGTCTTTCATGTCACCCGTTATGTGAGCTAGATCAGCCAGGGATTGAACCTGGGACCTTTTGGTTGAGTGAGCAGAATCTCTATTAAGCTCTGGTCACTCCTTTCCCCTCTGAAAGTATTTTCATATGAAAACAAATATGAAATGAAGAATTTTGCATATTGTTTTTTTTTTAATTATCTGCCAGGAAGGCCCAGATACAAATGTTTGACATTTTCTACTTATTATTTTTACATTATATAGATGTTACAATGGATAAAATCTTTGTCCATAATGTTGCAATGCTGTTGAATAAGCACAACTGTAAATGTCCTCTGGCTTTTACTGATACTGTCACTTTGTTTTGTGCAGTTCCCTCCCTTCCCTTCCTCTGATGTATTCTCTGCCCAGCAGCTGATTACTTTGCTGGTAGTTGGTCCTTTAGAAATAGCTTGTCCAAATTATGATCCAGTTTTCTTCTCACTGTCTCAAGGAGTTCTTTTTTACCTTTAGGCATTCATGTATGTACTCACTGATCAAACATTCTTTCCATAACACATAAAGCCAGAGTGTTCTCTCTGTGAAAGACACTTAATGCTGATCTGTTGTCATTTTTAAAGGCATTTAATAGTTGTATTTAAATCTTGGTGAAGCCAGGTTTTTATAGTTACACAGCAATTTACCTCAAGTTTGCCAGGTCTCAGGAAAGATATTGCCATTCCATACATCCAGCCACAAAGTTTGATTGTACCCTGCCTTGAGGTTTTGCCAGTCACTGTTGAAACTGGAGGTTTGCATCTCTAACTACTATTTTTAAGGGAGGAAAATGAGTTCAAGGACATTACTGAGATCCTTTGAAACATTCAGCATATTTCTTTTGGATTCTGCCCCCCCCCCCCTTCTACAAATTACACAGTGTAAATGAGCAGTAATGTATCTGTGTAACATTGATAGTTAATAGTCCCCGACAATTTGTGATTCCTTAGGCAAAGATTGCCTCTTCCTACACAAGCCTCTTTTAGCTGCTAAAGTCCCAAAGGGATTTAATCAATGTCCATCATCTTTACAAGTGGTACTTGAAGCAGCTGTTGACTTTTTACTCAGTAGCATGGAGGTCACCAGATACCCTAAGGAACAGGCCACCTGACATCTGTATTTTGTTGAGGCAGAACTTGACTCGTTGACAGTCTTAATGCCAATTGGGTTCATTGTTTTTGAATTCACAGAACCATATGATGCATTTTTGCTGGAATGAAAGATCATAAATTAATTTATAGTCTTGCAATAGACTATAACTGTTCTTTTTTCAAGTCAAAGGGTGAACAAAATCCACAAGCATGCGCTTCTTAGAAGATGGGCAGGATAAAAATGTACTAAATAAACTGAACCACTGAAAAATCTGACTCTGTTTCTTATGGCAACTAGAGTACAAGGGGCAGGAGAAGCCCCACATAAGGGTGAATCTCTCATCCCTCCTACTTTGACCCCCAAGTCTCCATTTTGGTTTTGGTTTTCCCCTGGGCAAATCAAACATGTGATTGTTTATGTTTGTGCTATTTCTATTTCCACAAAACTTTTTTTCTCCATACTATGTACAGCTTTTCTGACATTATTTCCACATCAGTAAGTCTGTACCACTTACACTGTAGGTAAAGTCATCGTATAAATTGCATACAAAACTGTCATATAACATAAATACACAATACAACTGAAACAACAAAAACAAAAGTGAAATAATTAAATCAGAATCAAATACAAAAATATGAAAAGAAATAAAACACAAAATGTTCACCCGTCCCTACACCCAGATATGGATTTAAAGGCAAAATCTGCAGGAAGGAGTAGATAAGCTATTTTAAACATTTGCATTATTTTTAGATTATGGGTTGGTTCCTATGGATATATTTGCCAGTAAAAGAATGACCTTCCCAAGGTGACTTGCGTTCAGCATCCTCACCAAAGAAAGAAGAGCAAAAGTACCACTAACAAGCAGAATGGATTCACAGGATCTAACCCTTGGACCAGATTTATAGTTCTGGGGAAATATTTTTCTGCCTGACCCCACATTTTTTATTTGGGGAAAAGGCTTTCTTTATATCTCATATGTTCAAGAGGCTAACAAGAGGAACTCTCAGCAAGTCTACTGGGAATCCTACTAAGACCTATTCAATAGGACTTATTCCTAGTATTCCTATGGTTGCACTGCAAGTTGACTGGGACACATTGCATGGTCTTTTCTGTAGTGGCTCCCACCTTATACAAAAAGTGTACTGTAGAAATTTGTTCAAATCTGATTTTGCTGATTTTCCATAGATGCTATAAACATTTCCCTGTTCAAACATGGAATTTTGTTTTAAAAAGATTTAACAATTGATCACTTATCAAAGACAAGACATGCATTTACCAAGAATAAATGTTTAAAATCTGTTCTCCAATTAGTACTTACAGGGGTCTGTTGGAGCAGGAGTGCACAGGAGCGCAGCTCTGGGAGTGAGGAGCCCAGGGGGTGGCAACATGACCAAGCCCCGCCCCCTCCTCAGCTTCCCCGAGCAGTGCAGAGGCGCAGCACCCCGGGGAAAGCCCTGCTAGGGTCTTTATAGTTTTTAATGTTTTGTTTTAATATTGATAATTTTATTATTGTTCCTTTCATGACTGTGTGCTGCTTTTCCAGAGACTTGCTCAAGGTGGCATATAAATTTTCTAAGTATACCATTTTTTATCTGGGCACATGGCACATAAGTACTGGAGAAATTTCACCAACCCTTCAGCAGCTTCCACCCCATCAGTTTGGTGTAGTGGTCAGGAGTTGGACTCTAATCTTGGAGAACCGGGTTGGATTCCCCACTCCTCACATGCAGCTGCTGGTGTGACCTTGGGCCAGTCACAAGTTCTCTCAGAGCTGTTCTCTCATGAGCAGTTCTCAAAAGACCTCTCTCAGCCCCACCTACCTCACAGGGTGTCTTGTTGTGGGGAGGGGAAGGGGAAGGGATGTGTGGTGCACATGTCCTGGGTATCTCAAGTCTACTTGAAACCTGGTGGTTTCAAGGGAGCAGGAAGAGAATGAGGGTGTGTTCTTTACACTTATTCTTATTGCACAAAGTATTGGATGGGGAAGGGAACGAGGAAGAGCAGGTCAGTTTCACTCACCTGTGGAGTGGAGCCTGAGGGGTGGGTGTTGCCTTCTGACACACTTTCAGTATGTTAGGGGGTGTGGCATATACAAATGAGTTATGCTAATGAGCTCCTGCACCTCTTTTTCTAAGAAATGACCCCTGAGTACTTACATATTTCTTTTTATAGTAAGTTATTTAGTATTTTTTTAATATTGTTGTTTTTATTGTTCTAAGCTGTTTGCATTTTCTAAAAATGAGTATGCCTAATTTGTTTTGTTCCCTGGCCTAGAAAAGGACAGTGCATTCCCAGAGCTGGGCCATTCATTGGATTAATGGGACATTTATTTCTGCCTGTAGGTGTGCACATTGTTCCCACTGCTCTCATCATCCTTTATATCATAGTCAACTCATTTGCTATCCTTTGATGCTGCTCAGAGCACCAAGAGTCATAACTGTCTAGAAATGGGTCCTGAAATAGTGTAATGGAGGACCAGTTCAAACATTATGGCTGCTCTATGTATGCCTCTTGAAAAACGAATGTATGACAATGACCCACTGTGGTTATAACATTTAAAAGTCAATCAGTACAAAGATTTTCTCAACTGTGTGCAGGGTCTCTGCATTCCAATACAATGCCCCTACCCCGCTCCAAATCCTTGTAGACTCTCCATGTTGTGAGTGGCTTTCAAATACTACAATATCCATATGGAGATACTGCCACAAAGAAGTGTTTCCAGTGGTTTCTATGTGATGGCCATAACATTTTAATTGGCCACCCCAGTAAGGTTGTCATCTGATCATGTACTAGGTTACTTCAAAGTAAGTCTTACTGAGTTCAGCTAGACTAGTTGTCTGTCCAGGTTGGGAAACTCCTGAAGATTTTTGGGGTGGAGCCTGGAAAGGTGGGGTTGGGAGGGATTTCAGCAGGGTTTAACATGATAGAGTCAACCATCCAAAGCAGCCATTGGCTCCAGGCAATCTGGTCTCTGTAGCTGGAGATCAGTTGTAATTCCAGGAACTCTCCAAGCTCCACCTGGAGGTTGACAGCCCTTCCTCCAAAACTTGACTCTAAATCACTGAGCAAGGGGATCTTTCAGTTCCAATTTGATTTAGGCATACAATTTTCCTGCATCACTATCCTAGATGAGACAGTGATTTTTTTGTAGTCCTTCTCATGCAGAGATAGTAATCATGTGTTAAATCAAAGATTGGCAGTAGGCAACCTTCTTGGCCTGAGTGCCAAAACAATGCAGCATCTACCTATGAAGATATTATTGTGCCAGCAAGAAAATAAAGTGGAGTAGGGTAGGACAGACATGGGTTGTACTTGGCCAGAGACATTGCATATGTTGGATATAGTTTGTTTTTTGGCAGGGGAGTAAGGGACTAAAACAAGGCAGCTTTAGAAACTTCAGTATGAAACACCATCGGTTTTGCTTTTAATGCAGTCACTTAAGAATGTGATTGTGATTGATGCAAATAATACCTGCCTAATACCTGGTACTAAATGATGCTTTGTGAACAGGATTCGGGGTGGGGGCAAGAGCACTAATGGGAGAGGTTACATTTAAACATTCAGTCTCAGAAATATTACATTCCAGATTCTGTCCAAAGCAATGGTCTTCCTACAGACAGGGGCCCCTCCTCAGAATCCTTCCAGCCTGCCCCTACCACCTCCCAGCTTTGATTTCAGTCTCTCCCAACAGCTCCACCCTTCTTCAGGGGTGAAGCAAGGAACTTCCATGCCAAGCAAAACAGTCTGAAGTGTTACCATATGTGCCAGGGTTGCTGAGACATGTTCTAGATCATTTACTCCTTATAAAACCATTTAATTATTAGCCAAAATTAATTCTCCTAGTTTACATGTCATATATTTTAAAATCCTAAATGTAAGTATAGAGCTGCCAACCTCCAGGTGGGGCCTGGATATCTGCCAGAATTGCAACTGATCTCCAGATTACACAGATCAGTTCAGCTGGAGAAAATGGCTGCTTTGAAGGCCAAACTGCACTACAAGCTGTATTATATCTCACTTAGTTTCCTCCCCTCCCCCAAAACCTGCCTTTTCCAGGCTCCACCCCCCAAATCTATGGGAATTTCCCAACCCAGAGTTGGCAACCCTATGTAAGTGTCTAGTAATCTGATCATGTACTAGGTTACTTCAAAGTAAGTCTTACTGAGTTCAGCCAGACTAGTTCCCTCCCAAGTAAACATGAAGAAGATTGCAGATGGAGTAAAGAACCCTTGCTAAATACCAGGTAGCTTTTGTGTATATAAATGATAGATTCTTCACAACTACTGGGACATTTATTTATCTTTTTGCTGCCAAGTCACAGCTGACTTATGGCAACCCTATAGTGTAGGGTTTTCAATGCAAGAGATGTTCAGAGGTGGTTTGCCATTGCCTCCACATCATGACCCCAGTATTCCTTGGAGGTGTCCCATCCAAATACTAGCCAGGACTGACCCTGCTTAGCCTCTGAAATATGATGAGTAGGGATGGGCATGAATTGGAAAAATGCAGTTCAGTTTGTGGTTTGTGACATGCTCCATTTGTAAACCATAGACCAACGTGAATTTTAGCCGCCTTACAAACTGGTTCAGTTTGTGAGGTCTGTGGCCTGGTAGAAATGGTCCCTGTGTGTGCTGGTGACACAAAACTTGCAGGAGATCTGTCTGACTTTCCTCTACCTGCCTTCCAAGTGTGGTGAGGATTGTATTTATGGGGTCTGAGTTACGCCCTCCCAAAAAAAGGCGCCCCCAGGAAACTGCTTTCTGGGAAAATGACTTGTCATTTCCCCAGAAAGCACTTTCCTGAGGGCATATTCTTTGAGGGACTATAACTCGGACCCCATAAACCCAATCCACACTAAACCTGGTGGACAGGTAGAGGAGAGTCAGATAGAGATCCCCTGTGAGTTTGGTGTCTCTAGCTTGCACAGGATCTGTTCTATGCACTCTTGAACCTGCACCTGTCAAAATGACTGCCCGTCAGTTGTCATTTTGACAGGTGTGGGTTCAGAAGTGTATAGAATGGATCCTGTGCAAACCAGAGACAACAAACTTGGAGAGCATGTAGAGGAGCATTCTGGGGAGGTGTGCTGTGAGTTTGGTGTCTCTAGCTTGCACAGGATCTATTTTATACATTCCTGAAGCTCCTCTACCTGCACCTGTCAAGACAATCGAGGTTCAGAAGTGTATAGAATGGATCCTGTGCAAGCTACAAAGATCAGTCACAGGGGACTTCCCACAGATGCTCCTCTACATGCCCTCCAAGTTGTTGCTTTGAAGTTTTGTAAACATTTTGACTGAGTGGAGACAGTCTGCCTGGGAATGTATCTACTTCCAAACCAGCACAAACCTCCACGAATAAAGTTTGTGGAATGTTTGTGTTGGGTACCCTGCCACAAATGTGACTTCACGAACCACAAACAGGGGAAATATCGTGATGAATTTTGTTTCATGGTTTGGTTTGTGCCCATCCCCACTGATGAGATCATGCTAGCCTGGGCTATCCAATTCAGGGTGGGAGATTATTTACTTTACATAAACTTCAGTGGTCATGTCTCAAAAAATGATTCCCTCCCTCCCAAAGCAGGTAAAATAGCATTAACTGACAGTATCAAGATGATCCAGGGCAGGCGCTTTACATTTTGTTTGATATCACTGATAATTAAACAGGGAAGTGCTTTACTTTTAAACGATTGCTGCCTCCTAGGCCAAGCAGCATTCTGTCCTATTATTCCATCCCAGACATCGAATAGTTTATTATGGCGACACATCAGATCACACAGCACATGATATATTCCATGCTATATGCTCCCTTTAGCTTTTGCAGAAGTATCCTTTGCAATTTATAACAGGAAATCCAATTCTATAAAAATCTAATTATTTCATATGTTGGACTCAGCATGACTTTCCCCCGCTTATTTGGCTGGGTGATGAGTATATGTTCTCCGGAGAATTATATTTTTAACACAGCTAGCATTTCTGCAACAGCGAAGGTGGGGGGAGGCACTTGGCATACATTTTTTCCCATCTCTTTGCAGTAATTATAGCTAATGAAAGGGGGCTTTTTATAAACTTGTGTGGTCTTCTGGAAAATAAAAATATATGGGTAAAAAAAATATACAAGGGTCTCTCTTATTCCAAAAATGAAAAATCTCTATTTTGGTTGGTTAAAAATTATCTGTCCCCCCCCCACCCCGCCCCAGGGGTAACAAGAAAATTCAGTCCAAAACCATGTTAATAATTATGGCATTACCCAGGAAAGTAACCTGCTTTATTTCAGCATTAAAATTCATCTTCTGCTGCTTTGTTCTGTAATAACTAGGTCATCAGTTTAGGTGCTGCTGTTTAAAATGCATTTAGCATCCATATGTATTCCCTCACCTAGAGGCTTGATATTTTTAATGAGATTATATCAAGGAATGTGAAGACTGGAGAGTGGTAACATCATTTCAGTATATAATTCCCAGAACTCTGATCCATTTCAGGGAGGCAATTAAGACTGCTGACTACAATAAATGATACTAAGAGATTACAGAGCTTTTTTCCGCATGAATGCATAGTTTAAAAAATAATTTTAGTTTATTTAACATAAAAACACCTCCAGAGGGGGAACTAATATTGTGTCCCCCCATCTCTCTCTCTCTCTCTCTCTCTCTCTCTCTCTCTCATTTTATTAGAATACACAAAACCAGTTTTTCTTCCTCTATATATCTTTTTTCCGGTCTGTGATGCTGTGATTCTGAAAAATATTTCCCTAAAATACAACATTTCAATTGTACTTGGTTTGATACTAATTTTGGAATAATGATTACCTGCAAAGGCAATGGGAATTAAAACATATAGGCTGTGTTTTTTTTAATTGCTAGCTTTTTAGTGAGCTTACAGAGAGCACTATGTTCTTTTGCAGAATTCATTTTCAAGGGGAATTACATACACAAACATAACTATGACAGATTCTGCCCCTTGGATCAGCTGAACAAAGATATGCAAGATTTCAAAGTTACCCATCAAGTTACATAACATATGATACATTCTATGATTTATACAATACATTTTATGCCATATGCAGTCTTTTACTATAGCTATGCTTTTTTTGTTTTTTTAAAAACACCAGGGAATTTCACAACTTCACAGAAAGCCAGTTCTGTCTTGATGAAGAATCCTGTGTAACACCCAAACTAGCATATTTCCACCCCAACATACATGGGCTGAAAGAAAAGATATCACCTTGTCTATTTTGTATTTCTTGTCTTGGTTTTTTCCCTTCTTCCCCTGACAGACAAATAACTCTGAGTAGCATTTTCATCACATAAGCTGCAGGTAGGTTAACCCTTTCCTCATTATTGCTGCAGCTCCCAAACACGACGTTCCAATTGTTGCAAAACAAATGTACCAACCCCAAGTTTGTTGTCTTGAAGAGTTAATTCTGGCAGAGAGGGTGACCTTTTCCCCTACATACTCTGTCATTTTTTTTTATCAGGCCTCTCCAAAGGGACTCATCATATGCAGGGCTCTATGAAGAGAAAAAGAAGAGCATTGTCCTTATCACCTCCTTCCAGAAAGTGGCAGCGTAATAGGACTTTGTAAGGCGAAATGAAGCCCAGTCTGATGGCTGCTGATTAAAAATTGACTCTGCCACATCAAAGAAGAGTTGAAGGTGAAAATGATGATCACTTCCCTCTCCCAGGGACCCTGCACCATTTCTTTTATTCAACCTTGAAAGGTTCTTTCTGAATAAGATAATATCCCTCGAGTCCATTCTGGCTAAGGCAGCATGGAAAAATGTAGATCAGTATGCCTATTCTTTATGGGGGGAGGGTGGAACAGGGTTTTGTTAATGACATAGCACTTTAAAGTGATGGCCTGTATGGGGTAAATGCTGAGATATTAATTATAAAATGCCTCTTAGACTGCAGATCCAAAATTAATTGCCACGATGCATCCATTAAAAGAACCAAAATCTCTAAATTACCTTATTCTTTCTCTACTTGAAATACACTTACAAGCTGCTTTCTATATTTTTTGTATGTGTGTGTATGAATATATCAGTATTGGCACCAAAGTTTTAAAGATAATAAAGGCACATGATAGTCCTGAAGCCTGAGTGTCTAACGTTGAAAGTTAATGTATACACAGAGGAAAAAATATGAAATACATGTTTAGTGTGCAGCATAGAGCAACACATATCACATGCTTAAGCAACTGTGAGATAATATAGTAACCTCTACGGCTTCAAATGTGTCTGGCAGACACAGAGGAAGAAATCCTGGCTGGCTGGAAACACAAATTTCTACTTGCAGTTCATGGGCGCAATCCACTAGGCAATGATGCTCCTTCTTTTGTTTCAGTGGAGCATGAGCAGAATTCCATGGAATTCCTTTTGGAATGACAAGCAGTGCTCCATGGATTGTGCTACTTAAGGGCAGTTTCAGAACTGTTTATTCATATTTCCGGGGGGGGGGGGGGCATTTTTTTGAAATAATGCTTGGATCCATTTTTTCGAATGCTTGGATCCAGTGCAAAGAGCAAACAAGCACATGAAAATGACTGCCTTTTCTTTTCAACGCTGGACCCTCAACTCACCCCCCCCCCCCGAAGTACCTTGGCATTAATGAGAATGAGAGAATTCTTGATTATGCAAAGCACTGGGCACATGGCTTTGGATTGCTCCAGTCTGCAGAACTGCAGGAGCAGAAGAAGGCTGTGCACATGCTACAGTACCCACTAGTATTGAGAGCACAGTCTTGTATACAACATGCCACATGGAGATGGGTCTAGGGTAAGGCATGCAGATATGCTCGTATGGTACAACGCTGTTCAATGAGGCCTGCTGCTCCCTGTGCTCCTAGCCTTTCTGCACCCAATACGTCATATCTTTGTGCAGAAACCCGTTCCCATATAGTGTTTTTTTTTAAGTCATGGGTAATGAAATACTATGCCAGACCTACAGCTGGTGAAAATCATAGTAGTCCCACTTATTATAGGGATGTACATCATTGTAATTTGTAGACAACTTGCTGTAAATGCATAAATTAAGGTTACATGTTGGAAGACTGTACTTTAGAATCTCCATAGCAGCAGATTAATTTTACCACTCATATAAAAGGTCATTTTAACTATCTGCATGGTCTAACAGTTTTCAGGTGTGTTTAATTGTATATATCATCATACTCCTACTTTGATTTTTTTTTAAAAAAAAAAATTAAAACAAGAGTTTTTGTGATGTCTAGTCTACATTTGGATGATGTACATACAACTAAAGATTGCACAGTTTAGATCTGACATGTAAAAATGCTACAAAAACATGCATTTTTCTCCCCATCTGATGAGCAGTAAAATTACCCTGTTGAGTTGGGAGCAGTTAGGGAAAAAATGAGTGAAACAAGCACTTGTGTCAGGACAATGGAAATAGCATGGGATGACTTCAAAGCAGCGAGAAATACAATAGCATCCTTTCTCCATCACAGTTTTCTTCATCATACACAGCCTGGCAGTGAGAAAGTCAGATAAGGATGTTCTTGTGTATGATTATACATTAAAATGCAGCCCCCTATCCTTAAAATGTAGCCCTCTATCCAATGGTACATTATAACCTGATATCTATGCTTTTTCTTCCCCATAGGTTTTATTAGATATGATTGCATCAAACTTTGGGCAATATGCTGAAAAAAAAGATGTAATGTTTAAGATCTTGTTTATTTCAAATTCCTGTACAGAAGTAATAAATTTTTTTTGCTCCCAGTGTCTTAATAAACTTTACCATAATGAATACAAGATCCTAATATGAAAATATCTTCCTCCAGCTAATTTAATAAACACTTTAAAATGTTCATATGGCCCCCAATCACCTACGGCTACATTATTAGCATGGTACTTGGGGACTTGGCTTTCCACAGCTCTGCTAAAATGACAGAACACCACAATTCAGGAAAGTGCTATCTTTAATAAGAAGGCCACAAAAGTAATTGTAAATTGTTTTACTAGTAAAAGCTAATGACTTCTCTTACTCCGGTTCTCTGTAATATATTGGTGCTAGAAATAGCTGGTTGAATTCTGTGATATACACATGACTCTCTAACTCCCTCACACACTGGAAGGAAGACAGAAGACTAGTAAAGTAGATTAAACTAGGGTTTATTAGATAATAGCTGAACTGCGCTACTTATTAAATTTGCCCTGACTTCAGCAGTGGGTTTCCAAAAGGGACTGCCAAAGTATAGACAATTCTATCCTAGTAGGCTTACCATTTGCCCACCTGTAGCAGGTAAACCTCCACACTTGAAAAACTGAGGAGCCTGAGAAAAAAAAGGCCAGAAAATGGTCTCCGTAGTGATTTTCTAGGAATTTCCTGATTAGGGGAAATTCCAAGGCATCATCTGGAATTAATGTCACAGCCTTTCTAAATTTCAAGCTCTGCAGGCATAGCCCTTAAACTCTCCTGGCTTTTGCCATGGCAGGGCAGGCAAACTGACACCCTGTGTCAAATCTGGCCTCGCAAATAGACTCATGCCTTGCTTTTTCCTGCCTACCTGCTAACCTGTAAGGAGAAATGCTTATCATCAACTCTATACACTAGGGGTGTACAAGTTTTTTTTACCAGTATTTTTCAGTTTAGGTCTATTGGACCCAAAAAAAATCGGGATTTCCAAAAAATCTCGGATCCCAATACAAGTATTGTATTTAAATCTGTTTTTCCCCCAGAAATTCCCATTTTTTCAGGTCCAATAGACCCATGAAGAAAAAAAAAAGGGGGGGGGAGTAGCAGTCAAGCAGCAAAAAACAGCTGACAGGCATGGCACACTGGAACATAAGAGAAGCCAATGTTGGATCAGGCCAGTGGCCCATCCAGTCCAATAGTCTGTCATACAGTGGCCAAAAATACCAGGTACCATCAGGAGGTTCACCAGTGGGGCCAGGACACTAGAAGCCCTACCACTGTTGCCCCCCCCCCCCCCCCCGCACCAAGAATACAGAGCATCACTTGCCCCAGACTGAGAGTTCCTACCTATACCTTGTGGCTAATAGCTATACCTTGTGGACCTCTGCTCTAGATGTTTATTCAGTTCCCTCTTGAAGCCTTTTACAACCTGGCCCTACTATGGGAACCCACCAACCTAAATCACTCTGCACCAACTGGGAGGGGGTACCATCTGGGATGCTGACCAGATATAGTTATGAAGCTGTGCCATCTTGTTATTGGTTTACTGTGTACTGTATGTTTTATGTTTTTATGCTTTTAACTGGAACAAATCTGTTGGAAGCTGCCCTGAGCCTGCTGTTGGTGGGGGAGGGCGGGGTATAAATCTCATAAATAAATAAATCTCATAAATAAATAAATAAATAAGCCGTCCATGCTTGTAGCTGCCACCACCTCTTGTGGCAGTGAATTCCATGCTCCGACATCAGCTGTTTTTCAGGTTTTCTACTGCATTTCCTTTGAACAGGGGCCATTTAAAGGGACTGAAGAAGACAGCCCGACAAACAGCTTACCCTCAGGGAGCAGTCTCTCTTGGGCTCAGCTGATATTAGGGCTGGCTTCTTGTGCAGCCTCATTTAAACAAAGCTGCACAAGAAGCCAGCCCAAAGCTGAATCAGCATGGAGCACTCTGCTTCCTGCCAGCCCAGCTGATCCTAAGGTTGGCTTCTACAGACCCTTCAAATGTGCTCCTACCTCTCAGCAGTTTTTTGGATCTACCCCAAAGATATCCAAGATTTGTTTCAGGATTTTTGAGGTTTTTTCCCAAAACAACCCAGATGTCTTTGGGATGCCAAAATATACCCCCCAAATACTGATAAGGTATTTTTAGGATATATTTTCAGCTCTGGTAGATCCAAACGCACACCCCTACTATCCATCTATCACAGTCAGCAAAAACGTTCAACTGATCATCCTCAGTACTGATGGAGCTCCCTCCCCATCCCTCTGGGTCCAGTAAGCGATGACTGGCTCCTTCAGGGTAATCAACAATGTACCTTAAACTACAAACACATTGCCCTTACTAGTCCTGGGGCCCCTCATGTAGTCCTGGTTAAGATGTGACACTCCTACTTGTTATTTAAATGCCTCACCCTGCAAGAACAATGAAAAGCAGGCAAAGGAAGGTTCTTCACCCAGCCACTTTGACAAGGAACCCCCACCCCCCAAAAAAAACCCTTGCTTGGTCCTGTAATGAACAGTTAATCTCACATTGCTCAATAAAAGTGTAGGTAGCTTCCCATGCAAAAGCTTGTAACTGAGAGCTGGGTTAGTTTGAAATTGTCTCCCTCTGCTACGCCTCTGATTGGCTAGACTACATGAGGGGCCCCAGTTCCCCAATAACAAAATTTGGGGGGTGGTGGCATTTTGAGCTACCATGGGAAAGGGGAGTATAGAAAATTGTGTTCCATGGGCAGCATTCCATGTGCCTGAAGAAATGTTAATTGAGATCCAACCCAGTATAATAACAGTGTGGTCTGTGCTCAAACAACTAATTGCATAGACTGAGGTGCCAGTCCAGAGACAAGAAAAGTCCATTTGCTTCATGTTCATTGTCCATTTCCTGGCCATTTGCATCTTTGCAAGTGGAGGGACTGGCCATTTCCTGGCCATCTGCATCTTTTCAAGTGGAGAGGAAAGCAAGTTAGCAGTTCTCTTTTCTGACAACCTGCAGTGGTGGTACAGAGAACAAAGCACTTCAATCTGGGGTCTTCTGAGTTAATGGTTTTAGCCCCCCTGGTTCTTTACAGTTTATTTCCATATTTGTATGATGGGGTTTTTGTAGATGTAGACTTTCTTTTTTTAAAACATGGACCCAGCCATTGATGAAATTGGAAGATTAAAAAGAAAACTACCATGCCTACTGAATGCCAAGGTTTTCCACTAAATTCAAGTTGATTGTAAATGCTTGCACTGATGGCTCTTATCTAGTTCAGAGCCTGATTGGTGTCATTTTAGGTTCCCATGCAATATGTTGAATCAACAAACATTTGCAAGTTGGGGGGCATAGTCTTTAAGTTGCCTCCAAAGTTCCAGCAATCCACCAAATATGTGTACCCAATATCTTACAAACATTTACATTTGTAAATAGATGGAGGCTCCAAAGTGAGCACTTACTGCCAACCATTTACTGCAATAATTTTCCCGTCCTATATATATATATATATATATATATATATATATATATATATATATATATATATATATAAAAGCCCTAGCATATTTCCAGCTCACCCATTGGCTGTGCTGTAAACTTCATCAGCCACTGGCCTGTCAACTGCCACTCAAGAGTAATCGAGTGCCATTGGCTGTGTGCTGGGTCTGATCCTCTCCCCCTCCCGCTGCCAGCTTGGCCACACTTCCCTGTCAGAATAAACTGCCAAAACAGCTGTCTGTCCTGATAATGATGCTTCTTCTGCTTGGCTCCTCCACCGCTGGCTGGCTACTGAGGTGAGCCACTAGCCCTCAAACCATCCTCTTCTCCTCCTGCTGCGGGGCTCACTTTCCCCTCAGCAGCTGTTGCTAGGCAACCAGGCTTGTTTCTCTCAGTAAAAAGGCAGGGGCAGGAGACCCTTTTCAGGCCTACTTTGTCCTTTGTGGGAAACTCATTGGGCCAGTCTTGACTAGGGTTGCCAGCTCCAGGTTAGGAAATTCCTGGAGATTTTGTGGTGGAATCCACAGAAGCCAGAGTTTGGGGAGGGTACAGGCCTCGGCTGAACAGTATGCCATACAATCAACCCCCAAAGCAGTTATTTTATCCAGGGGGAGAGAGATCTGTTGTCTGGAGTTCAGTTGTGATACCAGGCAATCTTCTCCACCTGGAGGTTGGCTATCCAAGGCCTGGCAGCCCCCCTGGGTGACTTGATGCCACCTGACTGGCATGACTTAATTAGGCATGGCTGCTTGCTCCTGTTCACCACCAGCAGCTCCCCTAAGACAGCCAGTGTGGCGTAGTGCTTCAGAGCAGGGTCTGCCAGACCCAGGTTCTTGCTGTGGAAGCTGAGTGAGTGATTTCAGACCAGTCACAGACTTTTAGCCTAACCTACCTGACATGGTTGTTGTGCAGACTGAAAGGGGGAGAGGAGAATGATGTAAACTGCTTTGGTCCCCACTGTGGAGAAAGACTGTACTTTTCCTAGGTAGAGGTTGCAGGGAGGGAGGAGAAGATGGAAAGCTGAAGTCAGAGGGGTAGATCATAGTATGTTGCTAGTTCGCTGGGAAGGTGATAGGGTTGCCAACTCCAGCTTGGGAAATTCCTGGAGATTGAGGGGTGGAGCCTGGAGAGGATGAAGTTGGAGGAGGAGTGGGACCTCAGAAGTACAATGCCATAGACTCCACCCACTAAACAAGCCATTTCCTCATAGGGAACCATTGTTGCCAATCTCCATGTAAAGGCTGGAGATCACTTAGAATTACAACTGTTCTCCAGATGATAGAGATCAGCTCCCTTGGAGAAAATGATGGAGTTTGTGTCAGTATACCCTGCTGAGGTGCCCCCCCCCCCATGCTAGCCAGTGTGATGTAGCAATTAGCACTTCAGAGCAGGGTCTGCCAGTTGCAGGTTCTTCCTGTGGAAGCTGATTGGGTAATTTCAGACCACTCACAGACTTTCAGCCTAACCTACCTCACATGGTTGTTGTGCTGACTGAAAGGGGGAGAGGAGAATGATGTGAGCTGCTTTGGCCCAATTGTGGAAAAAACCTGCACTTTTACTAGATAGAGGCTGCAGGGAGGGGGGAGGAGATGGAAACCTGAAGTCAGAGGGGCAGATAATGGTATGTTGATGGTTGGCTGGGAAGGAGACAGGGTTGCCACCTCCACATTGGGAAATCCTTGGAGATTTGAGGGTGGAGCCTGGAGAGGGTGGGGTTTGAGGAGGGGTGGGACCTCAGACAGGTACAATGTCATAGACTCCACCCTCCAAAACCAGCCATTTCCTCCTGGGGAACCATTGTTGCCAATCTCCAGGTGAGAGCTGGAGATCACTCAAAATTAAAACAGTTACTTAGATGGCAGAGATCAGTTCCCTTGGAGAAAATGGTGGACTCTATGTCATTATACCCTGCTGAGGTCACCACAGCAAATTGACACTGAGTGCCCACGGCTGGAGCACTCACCCAGAGTCTCTTTCTAGAGCCTGTTGTATTTATTTCCACAATGGGCCTTATTCTTAGTCCTATATAATTGTTCATAATATTTTAATTTTTTAGAATTGCCCTTACAAACCTCATGCTTTTGGAATTCTGTTTAAACTCAGTCTCAGTATTATTTATTATGAACAACGGGGTGGAGGAGTGGATGTAGAGGAAATCTGGCACCATTCCAGGGGATATTGTTCTTTAAGAAGGGAAATAAGGAAAATCAAGTCACGAAATGCATTCTATGTTTGTATTTTGGCCTGAAAACATTCTGAAAATGAACTTTGCACTTCCCAAACTACATGAGCAAAGCCAGCTTACTGTGTTAATTGCACAATATCTTTTTTCAGTAAATGAAATACAGGGTAATGTAACTATTTCAAAATCTATATAAATACTTTCCCGATAGCTGTTGTTTTCTGCATACATCCAAATCCCATTCTTCTTTATACAATTTTTTTTACTGTCATGGAGTTTCACCCTTACATAACCAATTTGTCAGGAAGGACCCCATACCAAGCTGACACATTCAGAAATCTGTGTCTAAACTTGTCTGCATTGTGCTTTGCAGCTTGGCTCCACTGTTCATCTCAGGCAACTTGTTCAGCAGGGAACAGTGTGAATGCATTTAATTACAATTTGACATGTGTATTTGTGAGAAACAAAAGGCTGTGAACTGAGGGTGATGATTAGCTGTACTGCCAGATAATTGCTGAAACTACCACTTATATTACGCAGTATTATCTCTTTTGAACAAAGTGATTATTGGTCCTTTTGTCTAGCGATTATATAATGTAAGTATAATCTTGCTGGTTTAAATGTTAGAGTTTATGTTTAATGTTCTTGTTTTTGCAATAAAGAGCACAACTTCAAGGGTTTTTTCCTTTAAAAGATTGTTCTAGAAATAGATATGAGATATGATTTCTAAGTCATATCTGGAATTAGAACTTGGCTTTGAGGCAGCTGAATGCCTTTAATTCATGGTGATTCTTACATTTTAACATCATATCACATCTAAGGGTCCTGCCTGTAAGCAACTTGAGGTCACTTTATCACTTGGCTGCTCTAGTAAGAGTGAGCTGCCTTTAAGGAAGTGAAGCAGTGTCAATGTTAATTTTCAAACAGGGAAGAGATTCCCACTTCCAACTATCACTGTGTTTTCATCTGCAAATGTTTGTGTAAGCTCTGTATGGAGACTTTGACATTAAAAGGTAAATACTTTGCTGGCCAAGTTGTGTCATTCCAGGTCAAAGATCTCAATGCTAGGAATGGGGAAGGGATGCCAGAATAACTGTGCATCCTAAATGGGATTGAAAGAAAATATACTCTGAAATATGTAATATAGAGATTGATTTCTGTGAGTGTGCCAAGTTCTAACAACATTTTGACCGATTTCCCACAAGGCGCTGCTCCGGTGTCGTTCTTCCGGTTTCCCTGATTGCCTGCTTCAATTTCACACTATTTGCCATGGGGCGCATTTTGACCTGCGGCTTCGCACGATTTCCCCCGCGGCTTCAGTGATCCTGTTTATTGAGAATCACTGAAGCTGCGGAGGAAATCGGAGGAAATCCGGGGGAGCCGCTGGTCAAAATGCGCCCTGCAGCAAATAGTGGGAAATTCAAGCAGGCAATCGGGGCAGAGGGAAGAACAATGCCAGGGCAGCACCTTGTGGGAAATCGGTCTCATAGTATGTTTCCTGTCTATCACATATTTGTTCCACTTCTCCTTGAAAGTGCTCAGGGTGGTGTTCTTGGGTCTCCTCTCCTCTTTCTTATTCTCATAATAACCTGTGAGAGACTGAAAGAGTAACTGGCCCAAGGTCATCCAGTGACTCCACATCTTCAAAGCTGCCTCTTTACTTACTCCACCAAAAATATCCCTCACAGCAATATTTATAGTAGGCTAACAAGTTAATAGAAGGAATGAGATACAGTTTGGTAACTTTCACAAGGAGGCAAGGACAGCATGATTCCCATAGAGGTCTGCCATAAAGGTCCTTCTCATTTAATGTGACAATAACATTTTAGAACTTTCTCCAGCTCAACTCCACTCATTATAAAGGACTGAACAATGTACTAGCAAATGGTACTAAATACTTAGGAAGGTACTTAATTTAATTTATTATGTGAAAAGAAGATTTGACATCAAGATTTGGAAATCATGTATGAATGTAAAAGAATATATGTATGTAGATCCAGTTTGGTGTAGTGGTTAAGTGTGCGGACTCCAATCTGGGAGAACCGGGTTTGATTCCCCACTCCTCCGCTTGCACCTGCTGGATGACCTTGGGCAAGCCATAGTTCTGTTAGAGTTGTTCTCTCAAGGACAGTTGTCTCAGAGCTCTCTCAGCCCCACCTACCTCACAGGGAAAGGAGTTCGTAAGCCGCTCTGAGACTCTAAGTGAGTGAAGGGCGGGATATAAATCCAATCTCTTCTCTTCTTCTTCTAGATTTGGAAAGAGCTCAGGGAATTGTGGATTATATCCCAGGAACCACTAATACTTTTCATAAATACTTATGAAAATGTACATTTGCATGGAGCTACATGAGATCTTGTTATTTGTTATGTGCAACAAAAGCTGTTATGTCTACGGTAGTAGCATCCTATCTATCTAACTCCCACCCACCCTACAAGGAGCTCCAAGGGTGGCATACATGGCCTCCCTCTTTTGTCCTCCCAACAACCCTGTAAGGTAAGTTAGGCTGAGAATGTGTAACCAGCCTAAGGCCAGCCAACAAGCTTCTTCCTAAGTGTGTGGAAAGGAGAGAAGGAAGCAGGTCCAGTGGCAGTGGCCACTGCCTCTAGGTCTGGAATGCTGGCAGCTGTCACCATGCCACTGGGCCTAGCCCAGCCCAATAGCAGCAGCTACTGTGCAACTGGGCTCAGCCCAGCACTAGCAGTAGCCAACATGAGCCTTGCCTGGCACTGGCAGTTACCACACAACTGGGACCAGTACAACACAAGATGCCACAATATCACTGGGCCTGGGTCACTATGCAACTCACCCAGACCTTTCCCAGGAAGAGGTGGCCAGGGCTGGGGAAGAAGGAAAAGCGGAAGGGGGGGGGAGAGAAAAATGAGATCCTCTCTAAGTCCTTTCAGGTTCCCCACATGTTATGAATAATTCTGTGTATCACAAACCTTACTGCAATTCTGCTGACAGATGAGGGGGAGAACTGTTATCTGTTTCTGCTCACTGCAGCTCCCCCCATCTACATGGCATTTTTTTGCCTCTGAGAGTCCCCCTCCCCCAGTAATACTTTTTTGGGAGACAAAAAGGGGATGTTAGGGAAGGCAGGGAAAGATCTAATTTTATCAATGGAATGTCATAAAGCCACACTATCTTTTTTTTAATTTGTAGGAAACCTGGACAAAATACTCATCTTGCTTTGTAAATTATTTTATTAATTTAGGTGGACACCGTCTCAAAGATAATGATATTAATGTGTAAAGGCCAGCACTATGTGTTACAAATTAGTGTTTTCCAGTGCCTACTGTGTCAGATTTATATTATATTGATTGGGCTTGAATGCTGAATCATTGATGAAGTCATTGAGTGGCCAAATATTTGTGGGTAAATGCTGATTTGTAGTATTAAATGGTCAGCAGGAGAATTCTAAGCAGAGTTCCATTACTCTTAACAGTGCAATCCTGAGGGCCGTCAAGATGGAGGCTGCCAGGCACAGGCACAAAAGCAGCACCACTGGTACGTTCCCTAAACAGAACCTTCACTACTCAAGGATGGAGCAAATGCCCCTGCAGTGGGACTTCATGAGCCATGACTGCACATGCAACCCCAGGAATTAGGGTTGCCAAGTCCAGGTTGGAAAATACCTGGGGACTTTGGGGGTGGAGCCAGGAGAAGGTGGGGTTTGGGGAGGGGAGGGGCCTCAGCATGGTACAATGCCAAAGAGTCCACCCTTCAAAGCAGCCATTTTCTCCAGGGGAGCTGATCTCGTTCAGCTGGAGACCAGTTGTAAAAGCGGGAGATCGCCAGACCCCACCTGGAGGCTGGCAACCCTACCAGGAATTGTGTCCAGCTGGTCCACCTCCTGCCTGTGCTGCATGTTTAAGTGGTACAGCAATGCCAAAGGAGGTCCTTTGCCAGGTGCTACTGTATCAGTTCCCTACAGAACCCCAACAACATGTACCTGAAGTGGTTCTGCCTGTAGAGAACTGCCATCCAAGCCTTCTGAGAGGAGCTCAGCACTTCAGCAACAGGTGCCCACTCCCAGGGCCATCCCCATCATGCAACAGGTACTGCTGTCCTTCTGCTTCCTTACTACAAGCTCATTCCAGGCACTCATGGTCAAGGTACTTGCGGGGTCTGAGTCCTCCACAACTTCCTGGGGAGCATGCTGCTGCATCTGAAGGAGCATGTGTGCTTGCCTATGGAAGCATATGCACTCCTCCTCTTCAGAAGCAGCATTTCAGAGAGATCATAAGGTAGGCAAGAAAGTCCCTCCCATCAGCAGAAATTACCACTGGATTCAACCATGTTATCATTCAGTAGCACATCCCACAACAGCATTTTAAAAATGTCAGGTATTCCAGTCCTGGAATTCCAGTGTCATATATAGATCCTGTCTGCATAGCACCAGGATTTCCATTTCTTGGTTATGTAGTTTGGCTGAATATTAGAGAATGGCTTTTAAATATACAGATGCCATCCAGCACAGTAAATGTTTTACCCATATTAGCTGCTTACAAATCCAAAGCGCAAAAAAAAAAGTTTGCTATTTTTAGAAGATTTGTGTGATCATAACAATGCTAAAAGAAGACTGCTTTAATTTGATTCCTTTACTACTCCAGTAACATGGGGGGAGGGTCTCCAAAAACTTTAAATTAGCCTTCATTAAAACAGCCAGTGTATATACTGCTTCCTGTGACAGTTTTGCACAAGAGCACCATGATTGTTAAAACATCATTTAAATATCTACCTGCCTTTTGACATTTTTACTCTTAACCATGGCACTAAAAGCATCAAATGAAAAATAATTCTTCATTTGCAGTTATTAGAAATGGTTATAATAATAAAAATGTCATTTTAAGATAATTCTTCATTTGACCTTTTCTTTTTCCCCTTAAAAATTCAGTCTGAAGATTTTATGTTAATGGCAATTTAAGACACTTACTTAAAGTTCCAAATCAATAACTTAGATCCAAAGGCTACCTGGATGTCTCTGTATAGGCAGTGGGGCTTCTGTTAAATCTGAGCCTATGATCACACATAGACTTTGTTAAATAAAAGAGAATCTTATTGGACCTTGGGTGTATTTTCCCCTGGACCAGAGAAATGCACACATAGGGACCGAAAAAAATTATTTGTGTATTTCTCCCCCCCCCCCCCTCAGTTCAAACTGGATGGACACCAGGGAACCTTAGGAAACTCATCATGTACTTTTCTCATGCTCAGTGAACTTTGGGGCTGCAGAAGTGTGCACCCATTTGACTTAAAACAATTACCTGATTGATGTCTGTGGTAGGCAAACACCAAAGTTCTTTACCAAAGCCCTGGGTATACTTCTAGAGCAATTACTAAATCATGGGATTATGCCCATTGACACTGAAATATGATGTGAATCCCCACCAGCCATATTAGAAGCCCAAATATATTGGATTTCTATCTGATACACAGCTTGATGGAAGGGGTGACCCACATTAAATTGCAAAATATAATTTAACAAGATTTCTCCATCAGAGAGTGGCCTGGAAGATTAAAATGTTCCCTCACTGGTTTTTGACTGTTGTTTCTTTTAAAGTCGGATTTATGTCCATTCATTCTTTTGTGTAGTCCCATTTCTACAATGTAGAGACTAGGGATGTGCATTTGGCTATATCTGAGCCAAAAAAACCCTAGAACATACCTTATTGGTATTTTTTTGGTATTTTCTCAGCTGAATACAGATCAAAGTTTATTTTTGGCTGTTGTGTATTACTATCGCAGTCGCCAGGTGCTCAGGTAATGCCGACTGCCACGTGGTCATTCGCACTAGGCCTGAATCTACCTGAGCTTCGGCCAGATAGAACAGTAGCTGGCCGGATCCTAAACAGCCACCAATCATGTACCTGGGTTTCCCTTGGGGACCTATGCAATGTAACCATGATCTTAAGGTCCTATCAGGACATCTGGGCGAGGTCGGAGGTGTGCCTCCGGCCAGGATAAAAGAGGGCTCTGAGCCCAGGGTTTATCTTGTTCCGTCTGACCCGCAACTACCATGCTGATTTCACGGTTACCGGCCTCTCAACTCCAGTACTTTTTATTGGCTATCCAATATAGCTGTTCCCAGATAGCTGCAGTTAAAGGGCATTTAAGGGGCATTTAAAGGGCTCTGAGAAGCTTGGAGAAGGCATTTAAAGGGACTGCAAGCCTTTTAAATGCCTCCGGAGTTTGCTAGCAGCTTTCCCTTCCATTGGAAACAATGGAGAATGGGGCACCTTTTTGGGGGAGCGTAGAATTGGACCCTATGGTCCAATCATTTTAAAACTTGGTGGTTCTTTTGAGGAGATGCTCCATCAGCTATGCTGCAAATTTGCTACCTTCAGTTTGGTGTAGTGGTTAGGATCACAGACTCTAATCTGGGAGAATCGAGTTTGATTTCCCACTCCTCCACATGTAGCTGCTGGTGTGATCTTGGGTCAGTCATAAACTCTTTCAGAGCTGTTCTCTAAAGGGCAGTTCTCAAGAGAGATCTCTCATCCACACTTACCCTACAGAGGGTGTCTGTTGTGGGGAGGGAAAGGGAAGGGAAGGGAAAGGGATTGCAAGCCTATTTCTTGGCAAGATTTGTTCTCACTATATTTTTGATCAGGGATATTTTTTTGTGGGTTGGGATGATCACCTATCCCTCCCCGAACCACTTGTATCATGCAATGAGGCTTCAGGCACCATCCAGATAGCGACTGTTAGCCGTGAATGCTCAGTGGAGCTTCCATGGACAGCCGTAGTTTGGCACTGATTATCCAATGAAGAGGGGGTCACAGTAAAGATGTCTCACTTGCAAGTGTTCCCTCCTGCCAGTCTGCTCCAGAAGAGCCAGTGCTGGGGGAGGTGGGCTCTGGGCTCAGCAAGGCATGTCTACTGCAGCCCAAACAAGATGAAGAAGGAACACATGCAGTGGCAGGGAGCAAGGGAAGAGAACTCAGATGAAAGCACCTGCCCGCCTTCAGAATGCTCCTCGGAGGCATTGCAGTCCCCTCCCACTTTGTTCTGAGCCCACTGACAATCACTTTGGGTCTCCCAATGACCTGCCTTCCCCCATGATAACCCGGGGAGAGGGGGACAAGTGACGGTTCCCTCTCAGCCTTTGGGGAGGGAGGAAGTCAGCTTTGGAGATGAGAGAGGAAAGAGTCGACTTCTCTGCCCCCTTCCCAGCACCACATGAAGAGATGGGGAGGAAAGCCAGATTTGTTTTGGTGAAAATGCTCAGGATTGGGGGGGGGGGGCATGCAGTGGATACTAGAGCAGGGTGGATCAGACCTGGCAGAGAAGGAAGCTGGTTGGCAAGAAAAGCCTTGCTGGAAATCAAGAAACCCAGAGACTGATGGGGGGTGGGCAGGAGAGAGGAGAGGAAGAAGTCTATGTGCACTTGAACGTTCATGCAATGGACGTATAGTGCAGGATTGCTCATGCACACAATGGTGGAAGCTGCAGGGGGGGGGACACATTGTGAAAAGGCTGTTCAGACAACCTAATCACGATCATTGCAAGAGACGGCTATCCAATTGGTGAAATCACGGATTCAAAACGCAAATATCGGGAAAGTACTTGATTTTCCAGGTGTAGGAAAACTCACTAGGGAACAGGAGGATTGCGTGAGTGAGCCTACTTCAGTGTGGGTGGTGGATGCGGCCATCTGATCAACAATTTTAAATGCAAGAGGGAACAGTGGTGAAATCTGATCAAAATGACCATGTGACCATGGCCTAAGACACTCTGAGATTCCTTTAGGTAGTGAAGGGCAGGGTATAAATTCAGTCTCTTCCACCTCAAAACACAGGTCCCCCAGCCCTCTGGATACTCCCAGATTGGTTCTCCATTATACTCTATAGGGACCATTGACTATAATGGTTTCCATAGGGTATAATGGAGCCGGGGGGCGATCAGGATTTTGGAAAAATCCTAAATCCTAATACCATACTGGTTTTGGGATTCAGGACTATTGGGAAGTACCGATATTTTTGGGGTCCAATGCACCAGAACTCAAAAAATCCTGATTTTTTGCATACTCCTAATAGAGAGCGCAGGTGCATTGCTGACACTTGATAGCATATATAAAGTTGGACTGTAGGACTAAATATTTCTTACTTTCTATTTAGTTCTATTTCTGTAGGACTAAGTTTTCAAAAAGAACATCTTCGTATAACTCACTTAATTCCAATACTTTCAAATAAACATACTAACAATAGTTATAATAAAACTAAAAGGGGGAAAGCCTTGATGTTGCTGAATAAAGCATTCAAATTAGAAAATCTAGGTCTTTCTCAATTAATGTCACTTTAACCATATTATGCTCCTTTGTCTGTTCCCTTCAGTCAATTTAACCGTATCATGTTAAAATACAATATGATTTATTTTATTTAAAAATGCCTGTATAATGAACCATTGCTGCTTTTTAATTAAAAATATGTCTAACCAGAACAAAATTATCAGATGCGTATGGTGATTAAAGAATTGTGTTACTATTATGATGCTAGTTCTCCAGGGTAGAAGCAAGTACACACATAAATTGCTTATATTGTCTCAAAAAATAACAGGAATGCAATATTCATGCGGTATCCATGTTAGCAGCCTTTGGCTTACTAAGAGTCAGCATGCTGTGGTGGTTAGAGTATACAGCTAGGATCTGAGATACCCAGGTTCAAATACTCAGCCATGGAAGCTAGATGACTTTGGGCCAGTCAGCCTAATCCTCCCTACTCGGTTGTTTGGAGAATATAAAAGAGGAGAGGAGAACAATATGCAGAGAGCTGCTTTGGGTCCTGATTGAAGAGAAAAGAGGTGTGTAAGTAAATAAATACATAAACTGGCCTGAAGAAGAAAAATGTCCCGTTTCTTTAATAGATGCTTAATGTGCATAAATGGGTAGCTGAAACATTTTATGGAATGGAAGCAAATAACATCACCTGGTAAATAACATCCAATTTTACCTCTATTAAAGAGATGGGTGCGACTTGATGGCACTTTCCACCACCACCAAAGAGACAGAACATTTTTCCCCTCCTGGCTGTTTGACAATTCTGTGCTGTCTTCAATGTTTCTAACATCCCCTAAATTTATTACATCTTCAAAATATAAAATAAAAAAATAGAGAAAATGAACAAGAGTCATCACAAAATCTTAACTGCAGTGTTAAAATAACATACCGTATTTTTTGGACCATAAGACGCACTTTTTCTCCCCAAAAAAGTGGGGAGAAAAGTGCATGCGCCTTATGGTCCGAATACTGCTGGGCCGCCATTGCCGCTCGCGCGAGGCCGCCCCTGCAGCTCACGGCTCGCGCGAGGCCGCCGTTGATGCCCGCGGCTCGCGCGAGGCCGCCGTTGATGCCCGCAGCTCGCGCGAGGCCGCCGCTGCCAGCTCGCGCAAGGCCGCCGCCGCTCCCCGCGGCTCGCGCGAGGCCGCTGCTGGGCCGCCAGTGCCACCGCCGCTGCTCGCGGCTTGCGCGAGGCCGCGGCTGGGCTGCCGCTGCCGGCTGAGGCCTCCTGACCAGCGCGGAGGGTGTGATCCTCCCCCCGCGTCTTATGGTCAGGTGCGTGTAATAGAGCGAAAAATACGGTAGATCATACATCAGGCCATAATATTTAATAAAATAACATAGATCATACATCAGGTGATAATATTTAATTAACACACTTCTCACTGTATATTATCTTCAGGTTTAATACATAAATAGAGCTAACAGTCAGCAAGTGTGTAACTCCACTATTTCTAATTATCCTGAACCTTCAGAAGTAGATTTTTGAGAAACCAAAAGTTGCAGCTGGAAAGGGGAGGTGAGCAAGTCTTGTATCTTCCAGTCCTGGTAGCTTTTGGGCACAGAGCATGAGGAGGGAAGAGCATTGTCCATGCTGTGCCATTATTTTGGGGTAATCAGCAAGAAATTACATAACAGCCCCTGCTCTAGGAATTCCCCCAATCTCTATGGGAAAAAAACATAGATATTTGGGGAAATTCCTATCCTGTTCTAGACACTGTGCCATCACTTCTTGAAGTGAGAGCATAGCATCATTGGTGTCATTTCCTCCCATTTCTATAATCTTTTGCTCAACTGGTTAAACATGGGTAACTGGGCTGGGGTGGGAGTTTTCATGCCAAGGATGGGCAAATGGTAAGCCTACCTATGTTTATTGGATCTAAGGCACAATGTTAGAGATGTTATTTTTCAAAGACACATTCAACGTGCAGTTGAGCCAAACTTACATACAAAGTTTGTCACTGAGGTTCATTTTGATCATTGTTTCTCTTTTCTATTACTTGCTTCGCTTTTCATCAGTATGACATAATATTTCAAAGTCAACACTAAGTATTCAAAATTACTTAATAACCTGGTAATATTGTGGGTTCACTGAATTTTAGTCAGTAAATTTCTAATCTGAAGATACTTACAAAGGGAACCAACTGACTATCCTGGGGACAGAACCAGAAGATTATTGTGATGGTGAAGAGGCATTAGTGAATTGTTCACAGGCTGTCATGCTTTTATTGAACTCACAAATACATGCAGGGTATGGCCTGGTGAGGATCTCAACCCAGGCCTGTAGCCAGAAGTTTTTTGCTAAAGGGGCAATTTTATTTTTTATTGTTAAAAGGGCAGTTTAGCATGGTGGAAAGCAGCCCATTATGTTTCTGTATGCAACTGCCATGCTTATACTTCTAAGTCAAATGGTATATCACACAAAAATGTTTCAGGTTTATTACAAAGCTATTTACATGCAGAACATACTAAGCACTCTAACAAGTAACAGACAACACACATTTTCAAACTGTTCAGCTCTGAAATTTAACATGGTAAAAGGGGTACTATGCAGGCTAACTTGGGTTAGACAACATAAAAGAGCTTTCATACTGCATCAAGAGATACTGGGACAGAAAAACTGATAATGGCTGTTCTTCCAGTCAGCAAGTGTGGACCTAAGAGACCCAGGTTCAAGTCCCTACTGGCATTCTCAGCCTCATCTACTTCACAGGATAGTTGTTGTAACCTAGCACTACAGTGTAGGATTCATTCACCTATTAAAATCAATAGGAAGGTGGTACGCTTAACTCTACAGCTGGGTCAGTCCCACTGAGGCTGTAATCTAAGAGCTCTTTCCTGGGAGTAAGCCCCATTGAATAAAATGGGTCTTACTTCCAAGTAGATTGTTTTCATTAGTGAAAACTCTGTTAAAGAGACAGGACATTATTATTTTCTGGCCAGCTACCAACCTCAGATACAATCAAGGCAAACCAAAAGCACTCTAAGCTCCCATTGAGTACAGTGAGGAGTCACTCGCCTGTTAAAGTCAATAGGAAGGTAGTGTGCTTAACTTTGGGCTGGATCAATCTCACTGGGGCTGTAATCTAAGAGCTCATTCCTAGGAGTTGGCTCTATTGAATAAAATGGGACTAACTTCCAAGCAGACCTCTGAGTATGCATATTTAACAACACAGCCTCTATTTAGCTGCATTGTAGTGTGGCTGGCCAAGATTGTTCATCTTTATATCTCACAAGAAGGGTAACTCTTCTTTTTTAAAAGTTACAAGGCATTTAGGATATAAACTGAGAGAAAATGAGCTGAGATCAACCATCGGCACTGACAGTCAGGCTGCATTCCATAACCCTGCTAGACTGCGCACAGAATTCCTTCCCCAGGAACAGGAAGGTGGGTCACTCAGTGCTTGTTGGAATGGCCCATTTGAACTTCAGCCTGACATAATGTAGCCCTCACCAAGATGAGCTAGAAAATGGCAGGAGTTGCCAAAATGTATGGCTTATGGAAAAGCAAACATTTTGCCCCCCTACCTATCATGTCTTCCAAGAGGACAGGCAGAGATGCAGAGCCACAGTACCCTTCATCACCTGCTCCTCTGCAAAGCCATCTATCGCTGCTGCTCTCCCAGGCTACCTTCTACCTGGAGTAGAAAAGTCTCTTCACTTGAGCGGCATAGCGACCCAGCATGCCTTGGCTCTCCTTGCATGGTACACCCCACCCAGACAGCAGCCTTTGGTGGGAACCCCCAGTGCTGCTTTGATTACATCTGGTCTAGGTTCCTCCTGTTTCCTTTTTAATCCATCTCCTCAGTTTGCATCTCCAGCCCTTCCCTCTTTCTTCTCCTCCTCCCCCCACCATCCTTATTGTTGTAATCCACCCCAAGGCTTTGGAAAAGCTGCTGAAGGTGAACTGTGGATAGAAGCAAGGGGGAGGGTATTTCCAGGGGAGAGGGTCAACCCTGCTTCAGCTCCTTCCTCTCTCATATTGCTGAAGATAGGCCCGTCCCTGAAGAGCAAGAACAGCCAGAGGTGAGTGCTGGGCTGGGTTGGCTGCTACCACCTCTTCAGGAGTTGGGCACTGGGATTCGCTTGCACCTCTACACAGGCCACAGATCCTGACCAGCTTGCACCCCTTATTACCTGCAGATTGGCCCACCCTACCACCACTGTGTTCATTCATTCCCACCCACCCCCCATTACCAGGTTGATGTGGTGTAGTAAGTTGTTACCCTTCTCCTAGCTGTCTTCCTGTAGCAACTGCTGGAGGTGGGCAATATAGCTGGAAGCCTGGTACAGCGAGTGAACATTTCATGCTTGGGGAGCTTGGCAGCTGGCATGCAGCACCCAGGGCAGGCTGGTAATGAGGTGCAAAAACACCTTGAAAAGCACATGTGAGTGGCTGGCTCGTTTGCTCGCAGTGGTGTGTTCGCTGTGTTATTGTTGTGTTTGTGTTATTGAATATGCTGCATTAACAACTATGGTTTACCTATGAAAGGGCTGTGGTATCCTAATGCTCCAATTCTCACTGGCTGACTAATAAAGACTCCCATTGGTCCTGAAGCCAATCTAGGTACCCAATAGCTGAGCCCTGCTTGGGTCCAATAACATCGCTTGTATATAGTTACATTGTTGAAAGTTATTTGTTGGAACAGTATATATTAGAGTGCCGCTCTATTAGAGCTGTCTTAAAGCTGAACGATGTTATGAATAAAAGCCTCTTGCTGGATTCATCGCCTCCGCCTCAATACTTAATAGTTTTATGTTTGTGTCAGCCCTTCCCCCATGGCTATGAGCCTGTCTCAACCTCTCAGAGAAAACTACCTGGTAGAAAATAATACACATTTTAGATAAGAACCACTGTAAACATCATTGCCTGTCTGCATGAATATCCCTCAGAAGGCATGGGGTGTGACTTTTTGCTTGCTTCATAGTGCTTAGAGAGCAGAGCTAACCCCTTATAAAATCTTTAGAAGCCTTTTAGTTCATTGGAATTCCCTGATGGGAATAACTGAACTATGATTGCCAGGTCCCTTGAAGCTGCCAGCAGGAGATAGTGGGAGAATTAGCTTAGAATCATAGAGTGGAAGGAACCTCCTGGGTCATCTAGTCCAACCCTCTGCACAATGCAGGATAGTCACAAATACCCCCCACATCCCTAGTGACCCCTGGTTCATGCCCAGAAGATGACAAAAAACCTCCAAGATCCCTGGGCAAACTAGCCCGGAGAAAATTGCTTCCTGACCCCGAAGTTTCAACCAGCCATTTCCCTGGATGTGTAAGAAAAGGCCACAAGAACTAAGCACTGATGCAACCCTTCCTGCCCTCCCTCCCAAGATCTACCTAAATTCATAGAATCAGCATCACTGTCAGATGGACCTCTGTTTAAAAACCTCCAATGAAGGAGAGCCCACCACCTCCTGAGGAACCCTGTTCCACTGAGTAACAGCTGTAACTGTCAGGAAGTTCTTCCTAACGTTTAGCCGAAAACTCTTTGGATTTAATTTCAGCCGATTAGTTTTGTTCCAACCTTTTGGGGCAACTGAAAACAACTCTTCGCCATCCTCTATATGACAGCCCTTCAGGTACTTGAAGATGGTTATCATATCATCTCTCAGTTGTCTCCACGCCAAACATACCCAGCTCCTTCAACCTTCCCTCATAGGACTTGGTCTCCAGACCCCTCACCATCTTTGTTGCCCTCCTCTGAACATGTTCCAGCTTGTCTATATCCTTCTTAAATTGTGGCACCCAAAACTGAACACAATAGTCTAGGTGAGGTCTAACCAGAGCAGAGTAAATAATACTATCAGTTCATGTGATCTGGATGGTATACTTTTGTTGATACAGCCCAAAAGTGCATTTACCTTTTAATCTACCACATCACACTGCTGACTCATGTTCAGTGTATGGTCTACTAAGATCCCTAAATCCTTTTTGCACATACAGCTTCTACCATAGAGTTTACCCAAAAATCAGAGGTCGTCCCCCAATGTCCCCAAAATGCCTGAGTCACTTCCAGGACATGTAAGCACATCATGTTTATTTTTGGCATTCTTCCTTGAGTTTTTTTTGGGGGGAGGGGTAATTCCTCCCCACCAGCCAGCTGGCCAGTGGTGGAGAACAGTGCCCAAAACCAGGGGACCCCCCCTGGTTGGGGAGAGGGGGTCCTAGCATCCCTAGACTACACTAATGTGCCACACATGCC
Organism: Lepidodactylus listeri; assembly: GCA_029233225.1. NCBI lineage: Eukaryota > Metazoa > Chordata > Lepidosauria > Squamata > Gekkonidae > Lepidodactylus > Lepidodactylus listeri. Next base: position 44,422,410 of record JARCFY010000006.1, on the reverse strand, counting down.
TCAAAATATGGCCCCAGATATAGATGTTGTGCAGGGATCCCCAAATCTAAAGTAATAAATGAAATAAATAATAAATCAATAAATCAATATTTTTAATTTCAAAATTCATGTCACATTGCCTTCTCCCTTTCAGAAATCACAATTTTGCTCCCTGATTTTTTTCTCCATCCTAAGATTCTTTTCTTTTTGTATATTCTATCACACCCCAAACCAAATCATTCCAATCTAAACACCCCATAGGTTTGCTCAGTTTCTTCTCTAAGCCTGACACCCAAAAAGAATCTACAGCCACCATAGGTTAGGTATTCATAGTTGGGATTTGGTTTGGTCAGATAGTAGGACAGACATGTCTCCTGCTGACCTTCCCTGGATCCCCCATTTCTCATTGCTGCTTGACAGGACAGTGAGGTAAAGGGGAGGGATTCAGAATTGCACCAATGTCATAACATCACTTCCAGCATGAAACAGAACTGACATCATCACACCACAAATGTGATTTGAGCTGTATCAACAGAAGTATAGTGTCCAGATCACACGAAGTGATGGTATCGCTTTACTCTGCTCTGGTTAGACCTCACCTAGACTATTGTGTTCAGTTTTGGGTACCACAATTTAAGAAGGATATAGACAAACTAGAACATGTGCAGAGGAGGGCAATGAAGATGGAGACCAATGAGGAAAGGCTGAAGGAGCTGGGTATGTTTAGCATGGAGAGGAGACAACTGAGAGGTGATGTGATACCATCTTCAAGTACTTGAAGGGCTGTCATACAGTGTATGGTGCAGAGTTGTTTTCTGTTGGCTCAGAAGGTTAGACCAGAACCAATGGGCTGAAATTAAATCAAAAGAGTTTTCGGCTAAACATTAGGAAGAATTTCCTGACAGGTAGAGCAGTTCCTCAGTGGAACAGGCTTCCTCGGGAGGTGGTGGGCTCTCCTTTGGAGGTTTCCAAACAGAGACTAGATGGGCATCTGACAGCAATGCTGATTGAGTGAACTTAGGCAGGGAAATGTTAACCACCCAGGGAAATGTTAACCACCACTCTGGGGTCAGGAAACAATTATTCTCCAGGCCAGTTTGCCAGAGGATCCTGGAGTTTTGTTTTTTTTTGTCATCTTCTGGGCCTGGAACAGGGGTCACTGGGGGTGTGGGGCGGTACATGTGAATTTCCTGCATTGTGCAGGGGCTTGGACTGGATGACCTTGGAGGTCACCTCCAACTCTATGATTCCATGCTCAGTGTGATACTCTGGGAATCACCCCAAAACCATTGTTTAAATCAGTCTTCTACTAAGCACCAGTGCTTATCTGGCAATCCTGTCAGATAGATATGATTTTAAAAACATATTTAATAGGGTGCTTCAATCATTTGTGATGTTTTTAGCTTGGAGAAACTTGCTAGCCCTACTTTCTTGTAGTATTCATGGGCAGACAAATCCACTATTCTAATTGTTATCAATACCTTTTTGCTCTTCTAAAATATTTATTATTTTAAAATTATAAATGTTTATCTTTGATATCTATGAAGCTTTCTTGACTATCCCGGCATGGTGTCAGTTTAGAAAATAAATGAAATTAATACATTTGAATATTATTTTGGTTATGTTTATATGTTGGCTTTTAATATTATTTACATTGCCACGGATTGTTTTTGGTTCAAATTGTAGCCCATCCTGACTTTTCAGGAGCTGATATCAAATCTGCATCAATCAGCTTTTATTTGTGGGACTTTACTTGCCATAGGAATACAGATTTCATATTGTCTTCCATGTGTACAGCACTCTTGATAGGAATTGCAATGGTAAATTCTATAATTGAGAGTTTCAATTCATCAGGATTTCTTCTTTGTCTCAGTATATAACTGATCTATTCATATTTGTATAGTGGTGTTAATTAAGGCTTTGGCAAATTACAAAGGGCTTCTGTAGAATTATATTTTACCTCCACAAGAATACCAAAACAATTCAGCATGATTCATGTGCTAACAATGAGCACCAATGAAAGAAATAGTAATTGTGTCACTTATAAAGTGTTGCCAAACAATTAGCAAATAGCATTAATCAGAACTGGAACAAATGACACCATCTGAGCTACTCAATTAAAACAAAAGTCCTAGTTAATATACCTATTAATATTTAATTAAAGTAGTGGTTCAGAATTTCGTAAATTATTGCACAGAATAAAATTTATGTTGATGTACTGAATATGCTAACCTTTTAGGGCCACAAAGCAGGTTTATTCCCCACCCTCAAGAAATTACATGTCTTACAGCAATGAAAACGGAAGTCAGTCTCAGTCCAAGTTCCTAAGTAATACCATGAAATCAATTAATTTAAATCATACAAGTTATGGACTATTTCATACCTGTACAGGTATTGCATGATGATCACATAGCAAATGATGTCTCACAGATCTAATGCCACAGACTGAAAATTCATATAACAAGAATTGAAGAAATTGGGCAACACTTTAAATAAACAATTTTAACTGCTGAGTAATCAAGTATTTGTTTTCTTATTTGTTTGCTTCCTTTCTTTGTAGTCTACCTTTCTTACTAACACTGAGGGCAAATACAAAATTTTAAAACACTGCAATAAAAACAGTGGAAGACAGAACAACAAATACAGTAATAAGGCTGGGTTACAACAATATTTGTTTGTTTGTTTGTTTGTTTTGATTTTAATCCTGCCCCTCCCCCAGCAGTCAGGCCTCAGGGTGATTAACAACATAAATGCAAAATGTAAATAAAAATACATATATTCTATAAAACAATTTAATATACTGGCCCTCTGGCATGACAATCAGCAAAAGTGACAGTAGGCCAAGTAAGATTGCCTCAATGGAATACCTGGAGGAATAATTCTGTCTTAAAGGCCCCACAGAACCTAGACACACCTTACAGGGCATAAGCCTTTTCAGGCACAGCATTCCACCAGGTTGGCACCATGATCAAAAAAGCCCTTGTTATGGTTGTGATTAAATGAGCTACGCAAGGGCCAGGCACCACCAGAAATCTGTGTGAAGCAGGGTGTTGTAATGGGAGAGGTGGCCTTCAAGGTATGACCATCCCAGACCATTTAGGGCTTAAAGATTAAAACCAGCACCTTGCATTTGACCCAGAAACCATTTGGAAGCCACTGCAGCTGCTTCGAAATAGGCTGAATATGTGCAGACCATGATGTATTGGTCAATAGCCTGGCAGCTGCATTCTAAGTAACGCAAAGTTTCTGAAGCATCCTCAAGGACAGCCCTGCATAAAGCAAACTACAATAGTCCAATCTGGAGGTGAACGTCACATTAATTTGTCTCCAATAGCTACCCTTTGACTACATCCTTGAAGAAATGAGGCAAACCAAGGTGAGACACTGCCACATCCCCCAGTGAGGCTAGGCAGCTGACCAGAGTAGAATGATAAGCTGTGTCAAAAGCTGTTGATAGATCTGCTGAACTGCCCCTGGCAAGTTAAAGCCAGAGGTCATCCATGAGGGCTACAATGACTGTATCAGTCCAGAACCCAGGCCTGAAACTGGACTGAGTGCTGATGTCTTGTCTAGGAATACCTGGAGCCGTTCAGCAGCTGCTCTCTCAATTATCTTTCCAAGGAATATAAAATATTATAAAACAGTGCAAAACAAAGCATAAAACATGAATATATTCTAAAATAATCATACCATGTGTGTTATGTGCTGTCAAGTCACTTCCAACTTATAGTGACCCCTTTAATTAATGAACAGTACAAAAACTTAATTACAAGACTCAGAAAACAACATGCACATGTATGTCTGGGAGTGCGTTCAGATGGGCAGCTAATCCCGCCATTGGCCCGGCTATAATTTGATCTAGATCTTTTAAATCCAGCATTGCATGACCAGACAGCTCCTCCATGAATCGCTTTACTGCACGTGACTCCACGGTGGATTGTCTAGATGGCATCCCCCGTAAGGAGCCATGCAGTCGGCTTTTTTTAATCCTGTTTGTGCATGTGCATATGTGCTTATGTGCATATGTGCCTCACCATCTGCAGATGTCGCATGTTTAAGCGGTTATGTGCGCATCACTGAGAGTTTTTTAAAATGGTGGCCATTCGGGTTCGTCTGGAAACCATCTCTACGAGCTGATTGCACTGGTAGAATGACTTGATGGTGGAAAGTCTGGCATTGGCCCATCAGCCGGCTTTAGACCAAACTTTGAGCGCTATCTTTTAAGTATGGATCACCAACGGGGATCCATGGGCTATTAACGAAAGCGGCATGATTCCCAGATGTTGAGGTCTGGACATGCAGTTTAAATCCACCAAGCAAATCCAAAGAGCCGTCTGAATGCACCCTGGGTGAGCCTCAACCACATGAAATTTTTCAGGAACTATTGCAGAAAGGTCCCTTCTCAGCCTTTGGGAACCAGTGTCTCTTTGCACAGAAGCTTGGGCAGGCTGCAGCAGCTATATCAGTTCTGACGATTGTTATATCATGTTGATAGCCCTGCATACTCAGTCAGCCAGGAATTATTTGGTTTGAATTAGGAGCATTTCCAACATCTCTAAATGAGTGTTATTTGTGTACGGTCTTGATTAGTTCATTTCCAAGGTCACATCCCAATTAGAAAATGAGAGAAAAGAAAGGTAAGTTGTCTAGCTATACAAAAAGGTAAGTTGTGTAGCTATAAAAATTCATTATATTTATCTATTTATCTATTTTTATTATTTATTTATTTATTAGGCATTTTCCAGTTTAAAACTCTCTGGTCTCTGGAAACAGTCAAATAATACAGTAATATCCCCCTTCCCCCTATGCCCAGCTGAGCTATTGTGCAAAACATCTCTGCCATGATCTTGTTCTGCTGACAAGAGATGGGCTTTGTGTGTGGCTCAAAGTTACTTCATGCTAAAACTACAGTTTGCTCAGCTAAAGTCTGAAAGGGTAAGTGTTTATTTGAAATGTAAATGAAGACTTGCCACCCAGGAATGTGTGTTACATTTGACATTTGTCTCTAATCAGAAGTCCCTATGAATAATGTAGTTTGGTACCAATAGGCTCATTAAGCAAGCCTTCCCTTGTTACACTTCCTGATTATAATCTCTTCATTATGCTTTCCTTTTCTTGTTTCTTCTGGCCCTGCTAATCATTATCAATATGGCGAGGTCCTCAATACTAATGTGCATTCTACATTGCCTAGGTTTGGTGGTTTTTTAAGGGAATTAATAGTGCCAGTGCCCAGGTGATCTTTAAACATGAGACATCTCCATTGTTCCTGTATTTTTATTAGGAAGGAGTCTGTGTTTTACTGTTGGTACTGGGAGTTCACTGGGTTGGGTCAAAAGTAAAAATGAGTTTGATGGCTTCATCCCCGCTCTCATTTGTACACCTCACTAAAAATGGCTTCACAATTTCACATGATTGGCAGTTTATGCTTGAAAGGGGTGGCGGAATGAAATGGCAGCACCCGGGAAGGTCAAAACTGAGGTGTACAGAGAGAAGCTGAACAGGGAGAGAAGCACCCACAACGTCTTGCTGCACAACCAGTGTCAGGTCAAGCGCAGTTAGTCCTTGACTTTCATGAGCACTACGATAGCTCACTGTTCTAAAAGAAAGTATGGGAAGTGATTAAATGCTCTGCAAGCCTTATTTGGTCTTGATTAAATATAAATGGAAAGTTATCACTAATTTGAGGCTGCTTTGGGAGATGATTGCACATTATGCTGGTGAGGAAAACCATGTCCCCAAGGTAATGAGCACTAACCAGATTCATTTCACAAAATAACCTATCTCCTTTTCCTTGTCTTGTCATGATTCTTGAAGAATAAAATATAATGCTGATAACCTGTAGAAGAAGCTGCTGCCCCATTGCATTCCCTTTATGACAATGAACATTATTTGGGCTGATAACACAGGGACCATCTTCTAAGTCATGCAGCAGGTACACACACATCTAGGCATTCTTTCTGAAGCAGCCCCCAAAGATGATTCTTGCTAAACTGAATGGCTATCAGTAGGCATTACTTTTAAACTAAATGCTCTTGTTATGACAGGGCTGTACGAAATGTCACTGGTAAGGAAACAGTGCAAGACACATCAGGTAGCATGGACTAGGAAGATTAAATGGACAGCTTTAGTATTAGGTGCAGGGAGTATTTAGGTCCATGCTGTGTGAGATACTATTACTTTTAATTACCATTGTCAAACAGCATGCCAACTAAAGAAGGATAAACTAAACATGTCACCTACTATCTTAAATATAAGTTCTGCTCTACCATAGAATGGTATTAGGAGTGGTGTGTCTAACACAAATGGGCACAGCAGCTCTCCAGTGCTAATGCTATGCCTGGGTTGCCTAGGTTAAAACTTGGGGCAACTCCACAGGGTCAGACTTTGGGGCATCAAGGCCTCTTTGGATGTCAAGGTGAAAGAAATTAATTCCAAAATTGCAAGAAGAAGATCAATACTGTTTGCAAAAATATGTACAGTGTTATTAAAATGTTCTTTTCTTCCAAAAAATCAGCTGTGATAGATTCCATCTTCTGTTTTCTGATATGAAACTGTTCAGTTTTATCTGTGCTGCAGACCCTTATGCCGTGTTTGAACTATTAGTTCAAGTAAGTCAGCGACTGGAAAAAAAAAAAAGAATGTAAGATTTTAGTTCTCAGCTTATATGTCTGGGTACTGCTTTGTGCCAGTCCTAATTTTAAATAAGGCAAAAGAGCTCAGTTGGCTCTTTATGAACCATTTGTTAATTTGTATGGAGCAGCCAATCAGAACAGTGCTGGAGACAATATTGTACTCTGTCGTGGTCTCTCCTGCAGCCTTTTGCTGCTTGTTGGCTAATCTAACCTACAAGTGGATAAGGGGGATTTACTGGTTGTCTTTTGAGGAGCTGAGCAGAACTAGCTGCATGCTCCTTCAGACTGGCCAGGAAAAGGACCTTGGCCTTTGCTCCACTGTGTCCTGGGAAGTGAAGGTCTTCTATAATTAGGCCTGGCCTTTTGATTGGTTAGACTATAATTCGTTTGGGCAGGGATAATGAGAGGTGCTACAGCGTAGGTAAGGCTAACTGGCAAGTACCCTGAGATGTCTAAGATGGGAGTCGATTCCTAAGCAGTCCCATCATTGGCTCAAGCAGCCTGGTGGGCTGGGGAAGTGTTGGCCAGCAAGGCACTTTTAGTGCTCTTATGGATTTTTAAGATTCATAAGTTTTGAACTTGGGTCGCTAGTGTTGGAAGGGCCATGTGCATTCTCCATTATAGGGGAAAGCTCCAGCCCATGCCAGGAGGCTGGCACCCTAGATAGTTCACCTAAAGACAGAGACAAAGACTCCTTCTGCCATGAGGTTTCTTTCTGTCACACCATGCTGGTCAACCCCTGCCCCCTCCAACATACCTGAATGAATTATGCTAACATGGTTACCTAGCAACTGATGGTCGGGCCATCACCCAGTCGGCCAGAGCAATTAACTAACAATAGAAGTGGCCCAGATGAGTCATCGGACCTCGCCCAGGTGTAGAGTTCCTGTTTAGTTTCAGTTTTGCAATATTGTCCACTCCCCGGCCCTCCTCCTTTTGTTTACCTGTAACCTATGGTAGGGTCAGAAAGGGACGGACCTCCTAGTAGGTGTGTTAGTGGGATGTGGTCTGCGCAGCCCGCCCCAAGACCACCTAATAAAAGACCTTGCACAGAGGCAATCGGTCTCTTGAGCCATCGTCCCCTATCTGTTTTGCTACCCCTTATGTCCAGCTTGCTATACCACTACCCTTGCCTCCATCTTTAAATCTCTGTATCCTGGAACAGAGAGAACCACGTGGTCTCGCAGGTTCGAGCCTCATGTCCCATATTTTTCTATATTTTCCTTCCCATCCAATTCTTCCTTCGGTCGGACAACTCCTCTTCAGGAAGGTAACGTATTGTTTCCCCCTCATCGAAATCCTGCTCATGCAAACGTGCTACTTTCTGACTTTGTTTCTTAGGCCTGTGTGAGTGTGTGTGTGATTACGATTTCGTGTGCTTGAAATACATATTTTCAGTAAATCCCATTTAAACTGAACTACAGCTTCACTGCCTATTTACTGGGAACTCCCGGAAGGGGTGGGACCTTGGTATAGTTGGCAAGAACCCGTGTATTTCGCAAGTTGCTAAACGTAAATTAAAGCAATTCGGCTAACAGAAGGAATATCCGTGGTGGCTGAGCAACATCAACCATGGGTATTTTTAACATAGCTATATCAAATATAAATCTTTCATAGTGGTTAGAAACTAGGATTTTGTATTTATATTTGAGAAGCAGAACTATTAGTCCTTGAAAATCTTTGCAAAGATACTAATCAATTTTTACTCACTCATTTCAGCATTCACTCACTCATTTCAGCACTGTGTACTGGTTAATATAGCACAATAGTATCTAGTCAACTTAGACTTGCTGGTCCCCTGGTTGGAGCAGGGGTCCCCCGGTTTTCAGGTTTCTGACCTCTGCTGGCCAGCTGGCTGGCTGGGGAAACCCCACCCTCAAACAGCCATGTCCCCGTGTGACTTCCTCAGTGTGATGATGTCATCCAGAAGCGACGTCATGTAGGGGTGCTCTGGTTTGAGGGCAAAACTCTATGGTTTTAAGCTGGTTTTACCATTGAGTTTTGCTCTTAAATCAGAGTGTCCCCATGCAACATCCTTGGTGTAACGATGTCACTTCTGGGTGATGTCATCACATTGGGGATGTCCCAGAATGCCTCCAAATCCCCTCACCGGAGTGATGAAGGGACCTGGCTGTTAGCCGAATTGCTTTAATTTACGCTTAGCAATTGGCGAAATACCGGGTTCTTGCCAGCTATACCAAGGTCCCACCCCTTCTGGGAGTTTCCAGTAAATAGGCAGTGAGGCTGTAGTTCAGTTTGAAAGATATTTACTGAAAATATGTTTTCAAGCACACAAAAACGGAATCACACACACACACACACACACACAGAGGCCTAAGGAAATAAAGAAAGCACTGTCGCATTAGCAGGGTATTCGATGGGGGGTGATACTTTACCTGTCCTGAAAAGGAGTTGTCCGACCGAAGGAAGAATTGGATGGGGAGAGAAAAATAGAAAAAATGGGGCACGTGGCTCAAACCTGCGAGACCACGTGGTTCTCTCTGTTCCAGGATACAGAGATTTAAAGATGGAGGCAAGGGTAGTGGTATAGCAAGCTGGACATAAGGGGTAGCAAAGCAGATAGGGGACGATGGCTCAAGAGACCGATTGCCTCTGTGCAAGGTCTTTTATTAGGGGGTCTTTGGGGGCGGTCAGCACTAACCACATCCCCTTGACACACCTCTCAGGTAGTCCGTCCCCTTCAAACCCTATCATTGGTTAAGGTAAAAAGAGGAGTGGTGGCAGAGGGGTGGCCAATATTGCAAAATTATGACCTCAACAGGAACAGACACCTGGGCAAAGTCCGATGACTCACTGGGGCCACTTCATTGTCTCTTAATGGCCCTAGCAAGCTGGATGATGGCCCGACCATTAGTTGCCAGGTAACCATGTTAGCATAATCCGTCCAGGTATGTTGGAGGGGGCAGGGGTTGACCAGCGTAGTGTGACAGAAAGAAACCTCATGGCAGAAGGAGTCTTTGTCTCTGTCTTGGTGAACTATCGAGGGTGCCAGCCTCCTGGAGTGGACTGGAGCTTCTCCCAGCAATAGAGAATGCATGTAGCACTTCCAATACTAGCAACCCAAGTTCAAGCTTATGAATCTTAAAATCCATAAGAGCACTAGCAGTGCCTTGCTGGCCAACATGGCAACTCCAAGTAGACTTGTGTTTAAATTTCCATTCTTCAAGAAGTGCACTGGAGGACCTTGAGCAAGCTTCTCTCATCCTTACCTATCTCACAAGGGTTGTTGTGATAATAAAATGGAAGAACAGAGAAACATATACACTACCTTGAGTTCCTTGGTGAAAGGCAGGATAGACAGATAAACTAAAAGAACCCCCTTCTTAGTGTTCTTTTCATTAATAAAATATAATTCTATTTTTATATTGTGAGTCTTTTGATATGTTTGGTTTGTTCTCTATGTATGTGTACAGGATTCCACTCAGAAGCTCTGGGTATGTTTTCCCAGGCTTCCTTTAGCTGTCTTGTTTATTTATTTAACAGAATTTATAGCCTGTTTGGTGTAGTGGCTAAGTGCACAGACTCTAATCTGGGAGAACCGGATTTGATTCCCCACTCCTCCACTTCCAGCTGTTGGATGACCTTGGGCAAGCCATAGTTCTGTCAGAGCTGTGCTCTCAAGGACAGTTCTGGAAAGAGCTCTCTCAGCTCCACCTTCCTCACAGGGTGACTGTTGTGGAGAGGGGAAGGGAAAGGAGTTTGTAAATTGCTCTGATACTCTGAGTGAAGGGTGGGTATAAATCCAATCTCCTCCTCCTCTTCCTCCTCTTCTTCTTTCCTCAAAAGGGCCACAAAGGTGGCTAACAAATTAAAACATACATGATAAAATCACATCTTAAAAACCATAAAAAACCAAAAATATCATTAAAATAATTAAAGAGCCAGAGTTAGTTTTTAATAGCAGTTTTCCATGTAATAAGGGAGGGGTGAAAACTGGAATGCATGTTCATGCACATTTACTCATTGTGTGGTTAAATGTGATGTCTGGATGCAGTCTGAGTTTTAACCTAGGCATGGAATGTGTTATACTTATCTATCAAAGATTATTATTGCACATCAAGCTAAAATTATCCTTATTCCTTTTTCCAGAGACTAATATAGGCCACATAATGTACATGTTCCCTCATTCACAAGCTAATACATGAATCACGAAGGTCTTTAAAAAACTATCCTGTACAATGATTACATTGCATGGCATTGATCTTTGTTAGCTGCCTCAAGTATGGTAAGATAGGAATTTTTTTTTTTAAAAAAAATCATAAATAGGTATCACTAGATATTTACAGAGAGGGGAGATGTTGGGTTTTCTCACCATTTAGAACTGTAAATATTTCAGAGACTGCCAGAGAAATGCTTCTTCTTGCTCCAGCCTTCTCTTCTCATTCTTCACAGTACGTGAGAGTGGCTTTCTCATCAGCCTGATATTCCCCATTTCAGTTGTACTTCTACCTTGTGCAAATTGAACTCATGATTCTTTATGTTTTGCCATTTCTATTTTCTTGCACCGCAGTTTTCTCATAAAATCATATTTCATACAAAAAATGCAATAAAACAATGGGTTGGATCTATTCAGCTTCTCTGCTGGCGAAAAAAGGTGAAGAGGGTTCCCTCTGACGATCAAAAAACCTATGCTAGGATCATGGGACCTGCATAGCCAAAAGGCAGATGCAACAGTGGCTGGACTAAGGAATTTAAAATTAGGTGCTACTGAGTGGAAAAGCTGGCTGGCTCCAACCCAATGAATTTGCAGTGATTCTATAGTTTAGCAAAAAGCTAAAGCCACTGACAAAAAAATGCATGTGAAAAGAAATTAAATGAGCATTTGCTTGTGCCTTGTGTGCACGTGTGTGTGAGTATGGGGAAGGAGTATTACAACATTTACACTAATTGCTTTACCAATAACTTTATATGAGTGAACAATCATTCTGAGAATGGAGAGCATTCTAGATACTCATATGCATGCATAGACTGTTCAGTGATTCTTGGTACAATATTTATGTTGTCTCCTCAAGGGAAAAAAGGTTACTGAAATCCAGACATTTTGAGTTAGAGAAATGAAAAACAAGCTGGTGTTATGACAGTTTTGAAATGGGCCTAGTCTTGCCAGCCTGTTATGTGCTTTAAGGGACACCGGCTGATTTATGCAGTACTTGTCCCAAAACTGCTGTATTGTATTACTTCAATATTTAAAGCATTTAAAGAAGTTTTGATCTTACATCAATAGTCTTCCAAAAATATTAAAATGAAAGAGAATTCTTCTCAAAGAATCTATGCAAAACAAATCCTGCGCTCTCGGAAGGTTTTCAAGGTTTACTGAAAATGGCAAAATACAGTTCTAGCAAAAACTGTGGACGGTCATTGAAGCTGCTGCAAGTTCTGAGAGCTCCAAGAGGGAAAGGGAGCCATTTTGAAAGGTATGGTGGATTTCTTTGAGCTTTCAAGACAAAATAACTTCTGATACTAGATGATAGAAAAATTAGGCTTAATCAAATCTAACACTTATCACTTTTGCTTCTTTTTGTAAGATGAACCAGTCTTTATATTAACTGCCTGTAAAAGTAAACTCAAAGTGCTCTAGGACAGCAGGGCTATGAAAAGTCCATTTTTAACAATGCTAATTTGCACTTGTTTTGCAAACTTTGTTTCTCCCATTTTTATTATGGCTTCAATTTCAGTTGATGTATTACACATGAATGAAAATATTCTGCCTTAGAGGCAAGGCAATTGCATCTTTTTACATTGTACATTTCTAACTTCCCCATCCTAAATCATGGATGATGGCAAATATTAATTACATTTTAAAATAAACAATTAAAGGCATATTAAACAGGTAAAACAAAAGTATCATGGTGGTAGAAAGTGCCGTCAAGTCACAGCTGATTTATGGTGACCCCGGTGGGGTTTTCAAAGCAAGAGACATTCCAAGGTGGTTTGTCATTGCCTGCCTCTGTGTCACGACCCTGGTATTCCTTGGACTTTTCTCATGCCAATACTTGCCAGGGCCAACCCTACTTAGTTTCCAAGATCTGATGAGATCAGAATAGTCAGGACAATCATAGCACCATGTTTTTCTGTTTATCAGATATGGCTCTACAAACCCCATCACTTTTGAATTCTTCTGACTACAAGAAATGGCATAATATAAGGGAAAATATTAAAATAATCTTCAGCCATATGCCCCTAATGTCATTTTTCTTGCTTTTAATGCTAGTCACAACATGAAATTGCTATGAGAAAAATAATTTGAGTATCATATTCTCAAAATATGGCAGGAGCAGACAAGACCCATTTCCTCTCTTCCATCAGCAGATACAACTGTAGAGAAACTCTCTCCACCCAAGAATTCACTCCAGTATTTCGATTATCGTGACTGTTTGTCTGTGTACAAGAGCACAGCTGCAGAATGGTAGCTGGCAGAAAGGAGCCGGGTTGAGAAAGGAGCCATCTCGCTCCCAGCACTTCTGGTGCGCTTTGCACGCGCGCACAGCGGCGTCACCAGAAGGGACGTTGGCGCGTTGGGGGCATTGCCAGGGCGATGCTCTGGCAATCGCCCCAAAACTCTATGGATCCACACCTTAGTTACATCTAGACTGGACTATTGCAATGCATTCTACTTGGGGAAACCTTTGAAGAGTGTTTGGAAGCTGCAGCTAGTGCAGCATGCTGGAGCTAGACTGCTGGCTGGGGGCAGTTATCAGGAGCATTTGATCCTGATATTATAATTAAACTGCCAATCTACTCCCAGTTCAAGGTGTTGATTTTTGACTTTTAAAGTCCTACATGACTTGGGACGAGTGTTTCTGAAGGACCATCTTCTCCCATATGTTCTGCCTCGGAATTAAGATCACAAGGAGAGGCCTTCCTGACTTTCCTATCAATCAAAGAAGTCAGTTTGGTGTAGTGGTTGGAGTTAAGAGCACAGACTAATCTGGCAGAACTGGGTTTGATTCCCCACTCCTCCACATGCAGCTGCTGGTGTGACCTTGGATCAATCATAAGTTCTTTCAGAGCTGTTCCCTCAAGGGCAATTCTTGAGAGAGCTCTCTCAGCCCCACCTACCTCACAAAAGTGTCTGCTGTGGGGAGGGGAAGGGAAAGGGATTGTAAGGTGCTCTGAGACTTCTTCAAATATTTAAGGTTGGGGAATAAATCCAATTTCTTCTTCTTCTTCTTCTTCTAGTAAATGAGAGGGCCTTTTCAGTGGCAGCCTCATGATGAACAAGCATCCCAGATTTTGTGATTCATGTATTTTATTAATATTGTAAGCCATCTTGAGTTTCATAAGAAAGAAAGGCAGATAATAAAATTTTTATATAAATAAATAAATAAAATCTGGTTTGCTCTCAATTGATGGCACCCCGCCCCCCATGTCCCTCCCAGTCTCTCACCAGCTGCTAGTCATTGGCTGGCAACCCTTGCAGGAACTATAAACACTTTTCTAGGTTTCTTTACAGGTTGCAATAGCCTGCCCTCTATAAGTTAACACTCGGCTAAAACAATCTAGGCAAATACCAGTTCAGGAAAATAACTGAACCAAGTCCCAATCTAAAGGATATCTGTGCATGATAGAAGCATACTGTGTTCATTGTTCCTGAACAAAATTTTCACATTTATTGTATAGATGATGTCGTGGAAACTCATGTTGACCTCCTGTACGAACAAGTTCTTGCTGCTCCACCATCTCCTAAAAGTCATTGGGTTTCCTGGCGCCACAGTTCACGGTTCTTCCCTTCTTTTCTTTTAAATTTAACCTGGGAAACAATCTGAGAAATCTCTTTTCCTGTAAAAGTTACATCCCATGACATAGGATTCCTAGGGAGGCTAACGGTTGGCTCTTATGTTCACAGAGCACATGTAACTTCAGAACTTTACCATTTTAAGAATGTATGTGGTGGTTAACTGCAGTATCCAGATGAATCACTCACTCGTAATGTTTTCCTTTTCTTCATAGCACATGATATTAATTATCATTGCCTATGCCTCTCTTTACATATCATCACAAGACAATGTTAGAAGGAAAAGCAAAAGCTCAACTTCATGTTGTCTTGAGAGCTTATTTTCTGTCCTGAAGCATATAAAAACCTTTATGAGGAACACATAGGGATAACTGCTTTCTGGACTTGAAATGATATCAATAGAAAAAAGCACCTAAGTTAAAAGTGTAGAGTGTTTTTATGCTTGTATTTCATAGGAATAAGCAATGTTCCATTTTTTTAGAATTCTTTTTTTGTCGATAGCTTTCATTCTGCCCTATTTCTTATCATTTCTGTTGTAGTGTGTACATGTATTGTCTTTTATATAGTATTTATATATATAATGTAGTCATTTATATAAATAATATGTATAGTGTTGGTTTATTCTCACACAAATAATACTAAAAATAGATATTTACAGAAACAAATGGGTGCAAGAAAACAGAAAATGGCGCAAAAATAAAACGTCACAGATCTGATTTGCTAATTGTTTGATTCTAAGTAGATTTGTACACTCTTCTAAGCCCACTGACTTCAGTAAACTTAAAGGGTATAATTTGCTTAGGATTGCACTGTAAGGAATAAATGAAATTTAAATGGAGATCTTTAGACTGAATCAGCAGGGATGAGAAACTTAGAACTATCCCTAAAGCTGTGTGATAAATTAGTTCTGCAGGAGGTTCTGATGGGTCAAGTTCTTGCATAAACAATGTGGGGACCTACCCCTGCACCACTTGCACCTGCTGGATGACCTTGGGCAAGCCATAGCTCGGTACCAGCTGTTCTCTCAAGGACAGTCTGTCTCAGAGCTCTCTCAGCCCCACCTACCTCACAGGGTGTCTGTTGTGGGGAGGGGAAGGCAAAGGAGTTTGTAAGCCACTCTGAGACTACAAGTGAAGAGCGGGGTATAAATCCAATCTTTTTTTCTTCATCATCATCATTCTCCTCTCTTCCAGGTCACCCAGCAAGCTTCCATGAGAGCATGGAACTCACCAGAGTGGAGATAATTGCTGTTTTGTCCACTACAACCATTGATTGGGGGGGGGGGGTTTGTAGCTCAGCCACAGAGCATCTATTTTTAATGTAGAAAGTCCAAGGTTCTATCCCAGTAATGTTATTTGAAAGACCTCTGCATGGGACCTTGGAGAGCCACAGCCAGTCAGAGAACACAATAAAGAACCTTGATAGACTAATGTTATAATTCGATGTAGGGCAGCAGAATGTGTTCATGGGCTCAGCTTTCAATAACAAAAGATTAGGATTCCCACTGACTTCTGCCACTGAATATTCTTATACAGAAAAGAGGACAGAAAGTGGCTAAAGAACCACTTCCTATGAAGTTTCTTTCTGTCCCTAATTCTTCATGCCTTCATATTTTAAAAAATATATATATTGTTGATGAAACCCGCAAACAGAAATAAACAACAATGGTGGCAAGTCTACAGATAAACATCTAAGGAAGGTTTCCAGAAATATGTCCATGGCCAATTGTCATGATACATTCAAACGCTGATAAAGTTGTAAGGTCCTCAATCCACTGGATTACTGGAGGTGGGCTTTTGTCTCTCCAGTGTTGTATTTATCTCTCCAGTCTTTTAAGAACAATAAGGGTATGGAGGGTCCATTTTCATAGACCATCAGTTAATCTCCAGGACACAGGCAAATACATCATAAACTTCCACAAAGATCAATGAATATTCTAATAAAAAATGATATGAGTAATTACTTCCTCCTAAAAAGACCAAATATCTGGACAGACTGAACATATATGTTTAAGGGATGTGTCATGTGAACTACAGTGCCTGCTACAATTTACTTGTACTTTACTAAAAAAAAGGGGCTGTGGTGTCCAGTATCCTAAACATATTTTTTTTTGCTGGATAAGTCACAGCTTGAGACTAAGGCCACGGCCACATGGCCCTTTAAAGCGGGAGGAACTGCTGTTTCCTCACACATATAAAAGGACCGTCCACAGTGGCCAGGACAACTCTCGCGTCGCAGCGGGCTTAATTGCGGGTTCCTCCCACATTTTCCAACCCCGGGAAAATCAAATGTTTTCCCGGTGGTCACGCGAGGAACCCATGATTGAGCTGATCTGGACAGCCCTCTCTCGCAATTATTGCGAGAGAGGGCTGTCCAGATCATCCCGGAGGTTCACCCCCTTTTGCACTTGGGCACTCAAGTGCAAAAGGGGGGGAACTGACCAGGTGGCCGGCGGGGCTCGGGGAAGGGTGCCCCTGGCTGCCACTTCTGCCCGCCTCCTCCGCTTCCCTCCGCCACTGCCGCCGCCGCCTGCCTCGTCCTCTGCTACTTGCCTCCTCTACCACCGCCCACCTCCTCCTCTGCCACTTGCCTCCACCGCTCACCTCCGCCACTGCCACTCACCTCCTCCACTGCCACTCACCTCCTCCTCCACTTGCCTCCGCCCACCAGGGTTGGGATGTGTAATCATCCGGACTCGAAATAAAAAAACCTGGTCCCTTTAAATCCGGGAGCCCTCCCGGATTTAAAGGCTGGTGTGACCACAGCCTAATAGAAACAACAGCTGTAAAATTTAGGGCCATATTTCATTGCTTTGGCAAAATAGGGAGATTTAGCTCTTTCCTTCATTCATTTCTGAGACTTTGTATATCATATTTGTTAATTGACATCGAATACTCTCAAATAAATATTGTAGATTTCATTTTCAGCACTGATTCAATGAATCCAAGAATCCAGTCTTTTAAGAACAATGAGGGCATGGCGGGTCCATTTTCATAGACATTTCCAAGAATAGAGGAGATTCTGAAACACTTAATGCTGGAGGGTCAGCAGAGGTTGCAGTTGTAATTATTGCTATAGTCTTTCTGTCCCTAATTCCCCCTGCCTTCACATTCTGAACTGTCTACCCACTGCATACCTGCTTTATCTTTCATTTGGGTATCCCATTATAAAATTCTGGGAGCAAACTTGACTGGACAGGTAAGTCAAGTTGGTATGATTTCTCTAGATACCTTAGTTGAGCTTACTCCATGACTTGATTCATTTATAGGACATTCACAAGGAGGTGCTCTTTATTAGAATGGCTTAGATTTGGGCAATTGAAAAAAGAATGTTGGGGAGACACAATCACCATCTATATATCTAATAGCAAAGCCCCCCCCCCCCCGTGCGGATATCTAAATCCGAGCTAGGGGGCCCTTGGGGGGGGAGAGGTTTTCCTACACACAGGGGCACTCCCACCATGTGCAGAAAAATCCGAAAAGTTAAAAAAACCCTTCAGGGACCATAGAATCCCCCAAAATACCTTTTGAAATGGCCTCAGCTCCAGGCGTCAACTGTGAGGAGATTAGAATGTTCGGGGGAGGGAGGGAGGTTCCAACTATTTCTGTCAGTCAAAGGCAGGGATTTTACTGGCAGCAGTCTAGGGTTGCCAAGTATCCCCACCCCACCCCGGCCACCAGCAGCGGATCCAGAGCCAGGCTGGGAAACTACTGGAAATTTGGGGGTGGAAATGGGGAGGACAGGGACCTCAGTGGGGTACAATGCCATAAACTCCACCCTCCAAAGCATCCATTTTCTCCATAGAAAGTTATCTCTGTAGTAACTCAGTGTTACTGAGGAGGAGAAGGGAGGAAGCAAAGGTATGATGAATGGGATAACCATCCTGCAAGTTTCTTGTGGGTCTGAATCCTGACAACTGTCAAGTGTGGGGGGGCACTTGGGGGGTGGGGGTGGGTTTCTACACACAGGGGGCACTCCCCCCATGTGCAGAAAAATCCTAAATGTTTAAAAAACTTTTCGGGGGATCTTTAAATCCCCCCAAAAGTTAAAGCATTCTCCGCACGTGCGCAGAGAACGCTGTGGCCGCTGTAGGGGAGGGGGTGGGAAGCGGCATGACAAGGACTCGCCGCCGTTTGCGGGGGGGAGGGAGGGAAGAGCCTTGGCGGGCGGCAGGTCTCTATGCCTCCACCGCCGTTTTGAAAGCAGGGAGGGAGGGGGGGAAGCCTCAGTGGACAGCAGGTGTCCCTGCTGCCGCCGCCACCATTTTGAAGGCGGGGGGAAGCCTCAGCAGGCAGCGGTCTCCCTGCTGCCACTGCCTTACGGGGGGGAGCCCGCGGAGGAGGGGGAAGGAGGCGAGTGGCGGGCCCGGCGAGAGGCGCCGAGGCCCACCAGGAGTCTCAGGGGGAAGGGGGCAAGCAGCGGGCCCGGCGACAGGCACCAAGGCCTGCCGGGAGTCTCTGGGGGGAAAAGGGGGCGAGTGGTGGACCCAGCGAGAGCCGCCGAGGCCTGCCGGGAGTCTCTGGGGGGGAGGGGGCGTGCTCCTTCTCTCCCCCCCGAGGGAAACACGAGGGCAGCGGCGGGGGGGAGGAATGGTGAGGCCCATTCGGCTCTGCTCCGGAGGGACCTCGCCGGGGCAGGCTGCAGTGCAGGGGGGGAAGGGGGCAGAGGAAGGAGGAGCAGCTGTCAGCTTCTCCCCCCCTGCGAATATCGTGGGGGGCCCCCTTGTGATCATATAAATCTCAGCAGTTGTGTGTCTAGCCTTGATATGAAATTGCTAGTTTTCAGACAATATGCCTGTGCACCCAGCCTCATGCCCAGCAGCCCTAAGCCAAAGAGCAACCTCTGAGTTTCCCTTCTAGGGAGCATCATGCATGAATGAACCATCCTTACTATTCCCTCACAGTGGCAGTGGCAGCATCTTGAAGTAACTTATATTATTTATTTTATTGGATTTGTATCCCACCCTTCCCGCATACGGGGCTCATGGTTGGTTCCATCAAATATAATATACAATAATTAAAACGGTTAAAATACATCAGATAATATACAGTGTAATTTCTATTAGTTAATGCTTCATATACCATAAACTAGCGTTAACAACAACCATCCAAAGACCAGGGACACGGCTCAGTCCTGAATATCCTGAGCAAATAGGATTGTGGAAGAGGCACCTGTCCACTTCAAATTGACCAGTGGGTGTCAAACCAGAAACAAACCTCTGGAAGTCAGGAGAGGGTGTTTATTCTATTGCCTGCATCATATTATTGCCATTAAGACTGACTGTTCTGGCAGACCAGAATGATGGGATGGGCTTGTCCTGTGCTGTTTTTTTTTAATTATTATTATTACTTGCTAAATTGTCTATCTTATAGCATATTTCCTTCCTCTTCTTCCTACTCCATCTTCTCTCTGCATATTAAGATATTTAATTTTTTTTCAGGGCACTCACAATAATGATAGCAGAACTGTACTGTTATAATATACTACAGCAGTCAGAGATTTTCAAAGGACCTTGTATGGAATCTATAAGAAGTATAATCCTTATTATCTTTGCTAGGTTTTTTGGGGGGAGGTATGTTTCCATTCTAAAGAGAAGATACATGCTGCAAATTTGTTAGGCTTTCCCTAAATATCTGCCTACCCTGGGGTTTAGCTATTCACAGGCTCAAGTGTTTGTTCACTATGCAAAACATTTTGATGCATGTCAGTGAAATAGTACATATATGTAATGCTTCAAGAGAATGCTAGAATTAAATAGAACGGCTGCTAAAAAATGTAATGCAGAAGCATAAAATATGTATGAAATTATGTAAATACACTGGAAAAAGTCTTCCAGCTAAACTTGTCTACTCGCTTTCTGAAGGCATGCCAACCTCAAAATAAAAGCCACATTGAGTCGAATGTTTAGACATCTGGATACCTTTCCTTTAAGTTCCAGGAAAATATTCTGTATCTAGTTTGAACTGCAGCTACCTAAGTCGCTATTTCCACTACAGTCAAAATAGTTATTCTTTGCAATTTCCTGTTTGTCATATTATTTCTCTTCAGCCAGTTGATCAAAGAAACTCTTGATATTTTTGTAACTGTTTTTCCTGCCTAATTTTCTAGTTAGCGTTTTAACAGGCTCCGCATTGCCATGCATGTCTCTGTTCCCCCCTTTCCCTTTGACCTGCTCTCGCTTTCAGTCTTTAGGTTCTTGGACTTCATTCCACTGCCATTGCTATACAATTTATTGGATATGAATTGAACACTGCAAAAAAATATTAACAAAGTTCAGCAGTTCACCAAATTTAATGTTGAAAATTATTTCTCCAGTCATGTTCACGTCACAGGAAATTCCTTGAATACTGAATCTATCGCAGGCAATCTCAACCAGTAATAAAGTCAAAAAGTAGGCCTTACACCACTGTGTGACAATTGCATCTTACATGACTACTCCTGTGCCTATAAAAGCATTTATTTGGTTCAGTAGCATCAAACAAAATAGTGCTGGTTATCTCCCCCCCCCCCCCATCTCACTAACATTTCAGTCTGAGTTCAGACTTAGTTAACATTTATGTTATCATACATTCAAAAAATATACAAAGCACCTTAAAATTGCACCTGCATGTTCAAAGCATAATATACATCAGTGGGTACATGTCAAATGGCACCAGCATTCTGATTTATATTCCCACCTGTGTGTAATATTATGTACTGGTCAGTTTGAAGCTAAAATGCTTAACAAGTTCCTTAACAAGAACTTTAAGAAGAAAGGCACATATATTAAATATTAAATCTGATCCAAGATTTAAAAGATTGCAATCTGGTCCAGCTTCAGACAGGTACACTCTGTTCCAGCTATAGGCCATATGTGCAAGAAAGCAGGTTTCTGCACATGTAGCTGGATGGAGATTGTGAGAACAAACAGATGTTAATCCCACGATTTGATCCACCCTCCAAGACTACACAGAAAAGAAAAAGGTGGGTAGCCATGTTAGTCTGTCTGTAGCAGTAGAATAGAGTCCAGTAGCATCTTAAAGACTAACAAAATGTATTCTAGGGTATGAGCTTTCGTGAGTTCTGAAGATGTGAGCAGTGATTCACGAAAGCTCATACCCTACCACAAATTTTGTTAGTCTTTAAGGTGCTACTAGACTCTTTTCTACTGCTATAGAAAAGAAGCTGCCCTAAAGCAGATCCATTGTTCAAGAAAAAGAGGATAGATTTAAGTGCTACTCTTTCCTTGCCATTGCAGTTCATTTTACAAGAGCACATGTATACAATTCCCAGCTGCTGTAAATGCGCACTGTGGACCTGGGGGACTGAATGAATACCTCACTTTTAAGAGAACATATACCTTTACTTTTGGAACTAGGAGGTTCCTTCTTGGGCAAATCATATGAGGCCATTTCAGGAATGCTCCAAGAGTTCAAAAAAGGATTCATGAAATGTCCAGTGTGTGTAGATATGGTTCCCTAACTATTACTTATTGAAATAATCTGTATTTATTATATAAGCCTCTGGAAGAAGCATGGCTCATTTTATACATAGGAAAAGGAACACCAAAGCTCAAAGTACTCATTAAATTTCTGTCTCAGATGGTCAAAACCTGCTATAAAAAGAGTAACTTTTTTTGGATTACTGGTGGAAACACACGCTAAAATAAATTTAAGATGGAACAGTGATGCCATCAAAGTTCAAGGAAAGTGTTTGATAAAACAATTTCTGGAGTTTGTAATTGTCCCCTGCAATACAAAACTGCGTAATTTTTGGAATGAAATCTCCCTGCCTCTCGCTCTCCCTGGTACCTTTCAGAGGATCTACCATTTACTTAAAGAAGCTTTGCAATCTGCACAGCTTTTTGTGCCCTGTCCCTGTATTTCTCCAGTTGATCTAATTTTTGATTCTCTAGTAGCAATGTCAGGAATATAGAGGGCCAAATGAAACACAGCAATGGGAAATCTGTGAATGGCTTCCCTGCTATTTTTAAACCTTAAATTACAGCCATGCCAGGCCCCCGTTTGGACCTGTGCCACAGCATGGTGGGGAAAGGTGTTTCACTTTGTCTCCCTGCATTGGTTTTGCAGTCTGAATCACCTTCCTTGATCTGTTATTTGCCCTACAGGGGAAAACATACAGGTACAATATCCTATGCTCATAAGTTTTTCTCCAAGGGGCAAAGGTAGTTCAATTATGGCATGGCAGAAAGTTCCCTTCTCCTATACTGAGACTCAAATCCAAATCAGGACTTTGCAGCATTCCAGTCTAAACTTTAAAAGGTGTGAGGGCTCAGTCCATGGATCTCCCAATTCTGTACTTAATCAGGATGAGAGAGAGCGACTGGCCTAAGGCCATGGAGTGAGCATTATAGTTCAGTGTGGATTTGAATCCAGGACTGGTTCTACAGAGAAGTTCTTCTCCTTCCACAACTCTAGTCACACACTTTTTTAGTGTTTGTTGTCATACAGTGTTGTCCCCCCATTCCTGTTCAAATAGTGAGCATCCCATTCCCCCCCCCACTAAAAATGCCGCTTATTTTTTAAAACACCCAAAGAAGACTTTTTTAAATTATTGTGGTGGATCAGGGCAATATCATAATCCTACTACTACATTACAGTAATACAAATGACAAGTGTTAATCTTTTCTGTCTCGGTTATCATTTGAAACGTTCCTGACATGCTCTCACTTCTTCTCCCTAGGGGCAGGGGACCTATTAGCCTTTTCAATGTAGAGGACCACAATTGGACACCTAGTATCTTTCTGTAGATAGTATTACCAAAGGATTTAAGTATTACATTATTACAGAGCAGCACTATGTAAATGCACAGGGCTGTTTATTTTAAGAGTGTAGTATTATGTTATTCTTGAGCAGCCCTAAGCATGTGCCATTTTTTTACAATGTTGTGTGCACAATCATGTTCTGGGAATGGAACAACGGTCACTGGGGGTGTGGAGGGGGAGGTATATGTGAATTTCCTGCATTATGCAGGGGGTTGGAGGAGATGACCCTGGAGGCCCCTTCCAACTCTATGATCCTGTGTTTGTAGCACAACAACAGTTATGGAGAACGGGGAGGGAGAGCAATGTAATCTACATCTGGAGTTAAAGGTAAACCACAGCTAATAAAGGTAAAAAACAGCTTACCCTGTGCTGTGTGGAACAATAGCTCAAAAAAATGACCCCAATGGGACAAAAACCTTGGGCAGAATCAGCTCAGGCCTCTCAAGTCCAGCACTTACTTACTGACTCTTTCAGTCAATTTTAGTTGAGTGTTTTACACAAATTATTCCTATTCTACATTTGTGATTTTTAGCATTTAGCCCTTTCCCTACTGATTACGTCTCCTGATGTGTAAATTGCAACTGTTGCCTAATTAGTAATTAGATCATTTCAAACACAATATATGTTAAAATCCCAACCTTGCTATGGCGTGCTTCCTTAAACCCAGCACTTCCAAACTGTAGAATGAATCACTTGCCTTCCAGTAACATGCAGTTCTTATTTGCTAATTTGCAATAGCCCTGAACTGGATGGCCCAGGCTAGCCGAATGTCTTCAGATATTGGAAGCTAAGCAGGGTTAGCCATGCCTTGTACTTGGAGGACAGACCACCAAGGAAGTCTAGGGTTGCTACACAGATGCAGACAATGGCAAACTACATCTGTCGCTTGCCTTGAAAACCCTACAGGGTCACCATATGTTGGCTATGACTTGACGGCATTTTTCATGGCCAGAGTAAACATCAATAGATCATTACAAGTTGGCATTATAAATGTGTGTGTGTGCATACCATCATAATGAACAAATGATCAGCCAGAAAAAGTTCAGATTAGAAAAAAGTATTTTTATATGCTTGATGACTGGTTAAACATACCCCACTTTTGCCCCCAATGAGAACAAAGTGCCTTACAACATCATTCTTCCCTACTTCTGTTTTATCCTCACAACAACTCTGTGAAGTATGTAGACATGGAAGCCCTTATTCAAAATATCTAAAGAGTCTCAGAAATTGTGGGAAGGTAGTGAAGCTTGCAGAAGAAATTTAAGATTTAAAAAACAAGCTGATTACAAGTGCTTTTCTTTAAAACCAATAATTCCAATTCTTCCATGAATCCCTTCCCTGTCTTAGCTGACCTATTTGAATCACTGATTTAACAAGAGTGATCAGCCAAAAAGGTGCAGGTTAGGGTGAAAAAAAGCCTAAAGCCTGAACAATAGAATATTTTCATTTTTTCCCTGTCAAACTTCATTTATAAATTGAACAGAAGCATTAGCCACAGTTTCTGCCCTTACCATAAAAGGAAATCACAGTTTTAGCAGTTGTCTTAAAAGAAATCTAGTCAAGCCATCAAGGTTTGAGTCAAACCAGTGAACATACAACATTCTTTTAAAACATCTTATAGCAATCACATTCATGGCTGAGCACCTGTGCTACAGGACTGTGGTGCTGAGTACTGTAAAACTGGCCTCTAGAGTAGTTTATATACTCCTGTACTTTTAATTTTATGGTAATCTAGGTAGAAATTCCTTCCCTATATAAAAGCATTAGAGAGTCAGAATCATGTCACTCCACCTCATGCTAGGCATATTTTGAAATGATGTGGCAAATTTCAGGGAGGGAAGGATATTTCTGTTTCTTTGAAACACCAGCTTTGTAGGAAGGGAAATTTCACAGCACCACAAACAACCATGAACAGGACTGTAGTTGGAACATTAAATAGCTAGATTATATATATATATATAATGTTCTAGTCATCTTACAGAATTTATTTCCTTTATAAGTACCTGACAGCTGTACATCTGCTTTTTGCTTGGGATTCTCTGTTTCAAGTTTATATGAGGGCATCTGAACAATAATGGGCTGATCTTGCTAGAAATGGAGCCTGGATGGTTTTTGGTCTCATACAGCTTTATGATTCTTTTAGAGGGAGCGTTTGCGGAATGAAGCCAGAAAAAGGAAGGAAAAACAGACAAAGCTCAGCTTGGATCCTGATTCCTTATAAATTTGTCAGGTTACCTTAATACCAGGGACACTTCTTCCTGTCACAGCACAGAGTTTCTGCCTTGACAGAAGAAAGAACACTAAGCAAAGCTGAGGCAGTTGCTGGCCATGCTGATCTTTCACGCCCCACAGAGAAGAAACTGACTGGGAGCAGCTCACATTCAAACTGGCCCAAGGCTTGCTTTTGTCTTATCCTTCTGTAATGGATCTGGCAGCTTTGTTAAAATCAGTTTGTTGAATTTATCTCCTTTTTAATTTCCTGCTAGGCTTTGTGGCCTTGCTTTGATATCCAGGTCCAGCTCTAAGAGGTCTACTTGCAAGGAATTTCACCTGCTGTGGTTTTTCTGATTGGGAGTTAAACAGAATTTTCTCAGTCAGTCAGTCAATCAAAAACTTTATTGGCATAGATTGAAAAAGAAAACAACAAAAACACAGGAACCTCAAATTTTGAATATACAAAGACAGTCATCCTGCCAGAGCTTTCACCTTATATTTTTGAACCCTCATAGCAATAGAGAGAAACCTCGCCACTGCAAAGGTGATGTGAGGGTGGTGATCTGATAGAAGGAAGGATATGCACTGAATAAAGCTCTCTCTATCATTTTATCTGTTGGGGGAGATCATCTCTTAACTAGTGTCATGGGAACAGATCCAGAAATTAGTGGCATGTTGCTTGCAACTCAACTTGCCTGTTCACAATCCCTCACATTCCAGCACAGAGTTCATACAGCAGAATGTCTTTGGCCTTACTTGAATGTAACACTGCTGGAGCACATGATGCATAAAACTAGAATTGCCAACTCACTTG
The DNA here is from genome assembly GCA_029233225.1 of Lepidodactylus listeri. Lineage (NCBI taxonomy): Eukaryota > Metazoa > Chordata > Lepidosauria > Squamata > Gekkonidae > Lepidodactylus > Lepidodactylus listeri. Next base: position 44,396,251 of record JARCFY010000006.1, on the reverse strand, counting down.
GAGAAAAATATCCTGTCCCTTTAATAGAGGCTTAATGGGGTGTAATTTACCAGGTGATGTCATTTACCTCCATGCCATGAAAATCTTCAACAGCCCATTTCTATACTATATAACACTAAGCCTCTGTTAAAGGCCATTTTTCTCTAGTTCTGTTAGCTATAAGAAAGAGCTTTATAGAGAATCACATCATTGATCTATCAAGGTCAGTACTGTGTGCTCTGACTGGCAGTGGCTCTCCATGATTGCACGTCTTCTTCTTCTACTACTACTACTGCTGCTGCTGCTGCTACTACTACTACTACTGCTGCTACTACTACTACTACTACTAGGGTTGTTAGTGGTCCCATATCCAGGTTGGAAAAGTCCTGAAAATGTAGGGATGGAGCCTGGGGAGGATCATGAGCCTCATAAAAGATTTCCAGCCAGGATGGGTGTTGTGCTGGCATTGCACATGCATCTGCCAGATCATGAGAAACGAGAAACTGGGTATGTGCAAAATTGCACAGGTAGGTTCTTGTGTCCTGCCAACATCATGTTTAAATCAGGCTTGTGTCTTTAAAAGTTCCCCGACAGTCAGGAATGTAACAGCTGCAGCTTCTCCAGGCACAGAGGTTCAGCTAAGGGAAAACCTGCAGCTGTTACATATCTGCTGGTCCTAAAGCTTTTAAAGTCACCAGAGCCCTTACCAAAAGGAGGCAGCAACTTTTTCAGTAGCTGGTTATTGATTTTAGAGTATTTTCTTCAGTTAATTCTTTGGACCAATGTGTGTTACCTTTGTATTCTTTCTCCAAATCACATAAAGCAATTTACATATGATTATAATAGTAGGTAATCTCTAACAGGCTTGCACTAGGAGGACAAACAAAACATGTTTTAAACAGTCCCCTTGTTGAGACTAAATAAGGATGGGTGTTTTGAGTGCTCAGTATAATGCTTGAAAAAAATCAATGGACTCAACAGTCTCCACCAAAAAACAAAGAGGCACCCCCTTTCTTCAAACCATTCCTTCTGAAACAACAAAAGTTTACCTTTATGAAGAAGACAAGGGTTAATGACCAGGAAGAAGACATAAGTGAGACAGGATGCCAATACAAATCTTATTCTCCTGGTGATTATATTCAGTCAGGAATTATTGGCTTTAGAGTTGTACAGAGTTGTAAATATAATGATATATTAAATTACAAAAGAATGAAACAAATGTTAAGAATACAAAAAGAATTGTCATATTCATGTCCTTGATTCCTGCTTCCAGTGTCTTTTGTGCTGCAGTATAGAGAAAAAACAACCAAATGTGTTTTATTTCTTCTGAAAGTTCAAGTGGAAGTTTAGTTCTCTCAGATTTCTATCATATTTCTACCTTCTGGATGTTCTGTTGTCTGTGTACCTCTTTCTTGTTGGCTTTTTAAAAAATCCTATTAATTTCTTATTTTTTTAACTTGGTCTAGGATCTGAGCGGTCCAGATTTAAATCCCCACTCTGCCATGGAAGCTTGCCGGGAGATTTTAGGCATTCTCATCTCACAGGGTTGTTGTAAGGATAAAATGGAGGAGAGGAGAACAATGTAAGACGTTTAGGTCCTCACTGGGAAGAAAGGCAGGGTAGATATGAAGTAAATAAATAAATAAATAAATGATAGCGCACACACACACACACCCCGCTTTGTGTATTCTTGTAGGTGTTCAAACTAAGTGTTCCATTGTTGTGTAATGATATTGTTGTGAATAGTGGCTAAATGTTTAGGGTAATTACTCAAAATGGTTGGCTGAAGTTTTCTCAGTGGGCAGTAATTGTTCAGAAACAGCCCCCTGATGTATCTATTGGAGCTTGGAGGAGATGATCCCAGTTGAAGGAAGGAGGAGCAATTACTGTACTTTCTGGTCTTGCTGATCACTAAAAAAAACTTTAGTGCCTAAAAAAGGTTTGATTTGTTAAAAAAAAGATAACAGTGGCATGTAAACATTCATCCTGGGTGCTGAAGAGAGACTAAGTTTGCAATAAAATACAATATTTGGAAGAGAGGAAAGAAAGATCCTTTTAAAGCTTCACTTATTTCAAGATTAACATTCTGCCTTCTAATTTGTTATAAGGAGATAAATTAAAACAATACAGTACAATGCCTGTGTATTCACAGCTATGGGAGGAAGAATATATATAAATACTTCATATGAAGGAGCACATTTCAACTGATTAAAAATACTGACATCTGAAACCCAGCGCAAAAAAAAGATCCAAATCATAAAATGATAGTCCAAATTCAGATTTCAAAACAAGTACCATGTTTACTAGAAAGGAAGATGACCTTGCGTATAGGATGATCCACCCCTAAAAATGTTGTACACACACACACACAAATATTACTGGACATAACTAACTTGTATGTGAATGTAAGATGGCCCCCTCTTTTTTATTTGATTGTATACCCGGGGCGGGGGGTGGGGCAACAGTCTTGCATTTGAGTGAATACAGTACTCAGGGATAGATGAAGCAGGGCTACTTGAACATTGAAGGTCCCCCAAACAGCCAAATATTTATAGATCTATGCATCAATAACAAAAGACGAGAATATGGAGAATTTTTATGGAATATAATCACCAGGTGAAACCTGCATTGATTTCCCTTGTTTACATGACAAGCAAGCTCCTGATTATACCACCTCAATATAATTAGCCCTTTGAAAGGGGTGTTGAATGGTAGGTGGTGTGTTACAAAGTTCCCACAGCCATTCAAAATTAATCAGTATCACTGTTGATGAGTATGATTTCTAAGTCGTGTCAAGCTAGGTAATGCTTCTGGACAATGAAACCAACTGTTGGTCCTCCTAACTTAGTACCATCTACTGAGAATGACATCAGTTCTCCATGGTTACAGGAAATAGCCTTTCCCAACCCTACAGCCTGAGATAATTTGTTAATTGGAGATAATTCTACAAACACACATTCCACACATGCATTTCACTACTGACAAATTTGCATACAAGCAGCCCATAAGCTGGTTGTACTTGCAGTGATAAATGTTAGTCTCTCCTTGATCTTCTGTAGTGACTGTACTTTGTGAATACCTTAGCCTGAGCTGGCCACTGCTGTACTTTTCTTTCTTTCTGAAATTGTACTTTGGAAATAGAATGTATAACTTCACAAATCTCAAATGAATATTGATGATGAATTTATCTTCCAAATGAACACACTTCCCTGAACTTCCCACTAGCGAGTGAAAGGGAAACAAAATAATGCTATCAAAAAATCATCTTGAAAGATGTGACTGATTATAAACAGAAAGATGAATAATAACCTTTACAATAAAATCACTCCATTGGTATCAATATAAAAATGCAGACAGAGAGCAGATGTGATATATCCCCCTCTTTTCCCTAGTCCTCTCCTTTTCCTCTTTGATTTGGAACACATTTCATGTTCCCACAAGTTATCTAGTCCAAGTGGACTTCATTCTTTCTGTAAGAATATATTTCTCTTAACTTTGCCTTAACATTGTTTCTTGATTAAGCAAACCAGGAACAATGAGAAATGCACAATCAACATATGCACAGAGTTCAAACCTTACTAAGGGTGATCCCACAAGGGTCTTTTTCTAAAAGCATAATCTCTGGATTCCAAGAGAAATAATGTAATTCCAGAATTTAGTTGCTGTTACCATTTTAGAGAACAATTTTATTTACATAAATTATCATTGTTACTATTATTTAAGCATTACATGAAACATAATAATGTTGTCCCCTTGTCATCAAGTAGACTTTTGATCTTATGATACAGCAACTACAGTATCTGGGTCATTTGTTCATTGTTATACTGCATAATGCCACCAAGGTGATTTTAGCAGATGCATCACAAAAGCTACAGGTAATCAGGCTTAAAAGAGGGCGAGTTCTGGAAGTCAAACTAGATGCAAAGAGTGTGCTATGAAAAGCTCTAGTGCTTAGTTCTAAGATGCTAATATATTATATTGCCACATTAGCTTAGCATTTCTTAAATACCTAATCTTCTCTACAACACCACCAAAGGGGGGCAGGGTGCCACCTTAAAAATCTTGGCATCTTCGTTTTTCTGTAATGCTACCATGATGGCTTTTGAAACACCAGTGAGAAGAGGAAGCAGCAACAGCAGCAGAAGAAAATCAAGCAGAAGAATTTGCCAGCAAGAGGCTTTAACATCCGTTTCAAAAGTCATAGATTACAATTTAAAATGGAAGTCCCCGTTTGAACAAAGAAGGAAAGGTTATGAGAAAATAACAGTTGGAAATTACTGATGTAGAAAGCCACTTCTGATTGCATCTGTCCTGTAGCTCCCCCAAATGTACTGCCAGGAAACTGCTGCACACTCCTGAAAATAATAGCAAGGGGGATATTTGACTACAGACACATCCTCTCATTACCACTTTGAGAATGCAGCCTGGACACGGACCTCACACAGAATCTACGCATTTCTCTTTTTACCATTTTTTATGGACTGCTTGTCAGATGGGCCCCGTGTGCTCTGCTCAGATAATCTTGGAAACATATATGAGTTATACAAATTATCATTCTAGAAAAGGAAATAAAGTCAATTGACCACTGATGGTTCTTTCTCCCTATCCCAGTGCCTTGTATAAGCATCCAAGTGTAATGATTGTGAACTCAAAGAATTTCTGTTTCACTGCACTTTATCTTTGCAGGTAATGAAGTTAGTGGGTTCAAATTTAGTTCCTCTCTCTCTTTCTGTCTTTTCTGTGTTCTTTTTTTTATTCCACTTTCAGTCAGCAAAGCCCGCTTTGGAAAAAGAAAGAGGAGAGAGAGAAAACGGTGCTGTAATTGCTCAGGGTTCGTAGCTGTCAAGCCTCTATTTCCTCAATTGTTTACTCAGTGCTACATCAGGGAAGAAACTAAAAGAGCAGAAATATGAATGTAACAAAGCAAGGGCTGATGGAACACAAGCCCGGCAGTAGGCCCAGGGAAACGCTGGCATTGTCTGCTCCAAATCAGACTCATTTTGTATTGTTGCTAATGGCATGGATTCATGCTTTATCCCTAGGCATGCTGCAAAAGTTCACCCAAAGAATGCTGTTGGTGACAAAGTCTCTATCACTTAGCATTCATTTAACCTTCCCTGGAATATTTCTCAGAAATGGTTTTTCTCTCTAGATGCATTTTTTTCAGAATATGGGTGCTGAAGACACCCTGTACCCCCCTTTTTTCTTCTTCACAGATTATTTCTTCCTATTCTACTCTGTGTGTCACTATTGATTCCCAAACATATTTATCCCTATTTTGTTAATTGTAATTTAAAAATCACATTCAAAAGTGTATACATTTGGTCCTGTGGTAATTCCGAAGGTGAGAAGTTATTTCACCGGGTTGTCACTCCTTCCAGAAATCAAACCTTTGCTGTCATATATAAATAGATTGCTTGATATACATGCAATATCCTGTCGATGTCATGCACTCTTTTCTTTAATCTGACTGACACAGCACATAATAAAATGCTCACTTCAATATATGTCTGTTGCATTTCACCTAATTCTGGGCTCAGTTTAATATTAGTCATGAATATTTCCTACAACTGGATATGAATTTGAATATACAAAAGATGCATTTTATGGTCATGCTGCAAAACCCCTTTTTTACTAGCACTTTTCCATTTGTGATGAATTAAGTCATCTCAAGAAAATGCAAACTGGAAGCAGCAGGGATTGAAGCTGTTATCTCTATCCACAAGACAGGTACAGTTGTGGACTGGGACAGAAATGCATTTTCTTTGCATATAGCTTTCCACAAGTGTTTCAGCCATAAGAAGATTGGCTCTGTCCTTTTCAGAGGCTGTGGGGAGGGCATGGCAGACTGAGTTTCTTTGAATTTGTAACAAAAGCAATTGGCCAACAATTTTATTCTGGATTTTTAAAATGGATTGTTTCCCATGGAAGGTGTAACTCTTCAAGATGTTGCACTTAGCAACACAATTCATGGACAGCTAGAGCAAAGTTTACTTAGCTGTGAATTGACTTAAAATGCACTATCTGGCTGCTAGGTTTTATTATTATTTTTAGAACAAAAAGAAAACTAGGAATTAGTATAACAAAAGGATTGTAGGTGAACAATCTTTTGGATCTTTTGTTGCTCATTCTAAGAACGTTCTTAATTACACAGGTAACATATGTTCAGAGCATCTCCCTGCCTTTGTAGTTTGTTACAAATGAATACAATCTCTTTGAGGAATCTGTAACACAGCAGAGAGGGGGAAATATTTATTGCTTTCTATTTTATATTCAGAAGGTTGATTTCCAGAGCTGGGCATCTATCTGCAGGGAATAAACATGAGGGATGTCTACTCGAGAAGAGTGTTACGCAGACCAATATCCCCTTGAGTGCTCCACTTTATTTCAAATCACCTTGGCACTCTAAATTACTAGATAGTTTCCCAGGATAATTAAAAGGTTCATCTTAATAGTAATATAATCAATGCAGTCAAAATATTTAATATGTAACTATTTAATAGTGATATCATACTTAATGTAAGAAATTTCTGTTAGGAGAGCAAGGATAAATCCCAGGGGAAAAAATATTGAGTACTTGTAATTTGGCTTTGAGGGCTAACTTTCCATTTTTCCATGTTCTGGTCTCAATACACAATAATTTTCTGATGTACTTTATTTTTATTGTATGTACTTTAAAAAAAAACCTCTTGTATCTTTCTTGCATCATCCTTGATTCCTACACATTAATTTGTTCTTCCTCCTATTCCAATACTGGGGATTACTTCTAGCCTTTTCTAAAACAATTCTTTATACTGTTTGTTAGAGACACAATAGACTTTCAAAATTAGGGATGGGCATGAGACAGCTGACAAACTAAAGTTTATCTTGAATATTGGCTGGTTCATGGTTCATGACGTGATGTCCACATGATGAAGAACTGCCATGAACTTGCATGAATTTTGATGCAGTGCATGGTGGTGTGTAGCTTGTGAAGAGCAGAAAGTGGGGGGTTAAACCCCACTTTCTGTTCTTCATAAAAAGCAGCTGTCTGGTTTAAATGGCTTGGAGACATTTAAACCCCTAATTTCTGCTCCCTGCGGCTTTTAGTGTGGAACAGAAAGCAGGGGTTTAAACTTTAATAGGTCACATACCGATACAAACCAGTTTGGTATGCAAACCGACCTCTCAGTTTGTATCGGTTCATGGTTCAGCCATGAACCACTAACCAAACTGCAAAAGTGCAGTTCATGCCCATCTCTATTCAACATCCCTTCCTACTACTGTTTTCTGCCATAGTCCTCATCACTAAAATTCCCAATCAGTATGCTGTGGATATTCATATATACTTTTTTTGCACCTGAAAATATCCCTTCATCATAATTTCTTCTCTATTTTGCCATCAAATAGTATAGCCAAAGAAGCTTTAAATGAAAATTCTTCTGTGATACTCCAATGTCAATATGAAGTCTACATTAGAAGAAATATAGACATCTATGAATATTCACAAAAGATCTCTCTTCTCATAAACCTAAGTTTGGCTTTTGAACCCATGCAGGATTCTATCTATTGAATACATTTTGACTTCCCCTGCCTCCATAACACTCAGAACAATGTACATGGTTTTTCCTTCCCCCTTCTTATTCTCACTCCACTGTGAGGGAGGTTAGACTGAGAGTGTGACTGGCCAAAGGCCTCTCAGCAAGTTTCACAGTAAAGAAGGAATCTGAACCAGGATCTGTCAGAACATATTCTGACACTGGGATAATTATGCCACATTGTTTTTTTCAGTTCATGTTATTTTTTTTTAAAAAAAATAAATGTATCCCAGAAGAGGAGAAGTGGCATAGCAGAGGCAAAATCTACTCTCAGAGTAAGTTTACTCATTGGATGGTCTGACCATATCCTATGCATGACTTCACAATTGCTGTTGCAATAATCAGAATGCTTTGAAACCAATAACAGGGCTTCCTGGAGTAACAAAACTCTACAGAATGCCTTTAAGACAGTAGTTGACTCAGCTAGCTACCTGGTAGACTTGAGCCCAGGTTCCCACACTTCTATACTAACACTTTAACCATTATCCCAGATGTAGCTGGAGTTGATTTAGACTTTCTGTGGACGTTGGCTGGGAGTGAAGCTTGCAACTTCAGTATCCTCATATATGTTTCCTTTTACATAACATGAAAAGGGTTAAATTAACCATTTACCTGTACTGGGTCAAATGCCAAGCACAGGTGAATTGCCTAATGAAATATAATAAAGACACCTTTGACATAAGGGGAAAAATAAATCATTTGAAAACGGGACCCTAACTAAGTAATTAGTTGGCCTTGTTTGTTGGCCCTTTGCCATGGGCCTTTTGCAGCAAAGTAGGCTACTGGAACTGGAATCCTGCTTCCCCAGTATGGTGCAAAGCATCCACACAGCATGGTAGATGCATTTTTATTCAGCAAGGCAACCAACCTTGAGGAGATTAATTAACCAAACAAGCCAGCAAACTCCAAACAGAAATTACTTCCTAGTTAGACAAGGTTTTTATAATGGGGTCCCACATTGTTCATGCTGAATGATTCTGACAAGCTTGAGGAATTTTATGGGACTAATGACACTATTACCATTGTTTCCAAAGTCTTGCCTTACTTCTTGCTATTGTCTTACTGCCAAATGCTTTTCCCCCTGCTTAATTGTCTTGACAGATATATACGTTGGTGATAATTAAATAATTTACAGAGTCCTCTTGCCTACCAGAAATGCAGACAGAGAGTAAGGGAGGGCTTAGGGAAGCAGAACCCTGCCCTCCTCTGAATGAAGACCCATCACTTGTGGCAGAGTCCACTGAAAATCTGGATCAAGTGCAAAAATCAGGCAGTCCAAAAGAAATGGGGAAAAATCCCCTGAAAGTGAATTGGTGACAGTGCTTGTTAAAAACGAAGCTGGGTCAAGCAGGGTACAAGCACCGAACTATAATAAAGCAACTTGTTGGGCTTTTCCCCTAATAGCTGGGCACACTACCGGTAAGCCTATTGTTCTCCTAAGGCTGCTTGCAGTTACCATGAAGGCACTTCTGTGCTTTTACCAGAGCCTTCAGTTACTCTGACAGAGCTTGCAAACACAATGCTCATGACAATGTGGCCTGATTTAAAGCATATGTAGCAAGCTGAATGCTATTAATAATACTAATGGAGAGATTACATTTGGCTCCTGAGTCGGGTTCTCCCCCCCCCCCCCCCCCGGCACACTTTTGAAAATAAAAGCAGGTTTGTTTTAACACTCTGCTCTTTTTCAGGATTGTTGAAAGAAGCAATTGATTCCCCTCTGTGCTTTTTCAAAAAGCTTTAAAAAAGTTTCCTCACTTAATTAAAACACTACTATGTCCCTCCCCCTCCCGAAGTCAGCTTTTTACTGGTAACCCAACGGAAAAAAATTAATGGCTAGCTAAGTGAATAAACAAGATTCCAAACTTTCACATTTTTTTAAAGGTAATCCCATTTTGTTGCGCAATAAGGCTCTTGGGCGTTCCCAGGAGACAGGGGAGAATATCTGCTGGTGATTCCTCATTGACTAAATTAGAACACAGATGACCACATGAAAGTTTGCACTGGGGACAGTTAATGTGCAAATGTTTGGGTACAGCTGTGGACAGAAGGCACAACTCATTAAGGACTTCTGCATAAGCCCCATTGAGGTGAGGGAGAGTTGTACAATTTGCCAAAATTTCTCTTCAGAATTTGCTAGCAATGTCTTAATATGTTCAGTTATAGCACTTATGCCAACTCATCCTCCAAGGAGCTCCAAGCTGTTTACTTTGGGTTCCCAGGTGGTCTTCGCTCCAGGCAGCTTCCAGGGCCAGCCCTGCATAAGTTCAGCACTCAAGTGCCTAGAGGGCTTTCTCTGGGCCATTCTCTTCTGACTAGTTTCAAGTAGAAGGAAAAGGCTGTACTCTCACTGGGGACGCAACCAAGCAAAAGGTCCCACTGAAAGCCATGGAATAGTACAGAACTTTAACTAGGTTGTTCCCTGGGCAGACTAAGCAGGAGGTATCTTCAGTGTATGCCAACATAGATGGCATTTTTGCAATCCATTGCTCACAAAGGTATCACCCAGCTGAAGCTGATTTCTGTGCCACTTATTGGAATTACTGTGACGTAGAGATGACTATGCTCTTAACCTTTTCATCTGAAATCAGGGGGAATGAAAAGTGTTTGAACGTTGGCTGGATCATACCCAATACTATTTTTGTGTTAAATACAAAAGTTTTAACAGCAGCAACAACAGAAATAAATATCTTTGTGTTGGAGAAAATTTTTCATGTATTATCTTTATAATCTTTACAACAGCCAGTGTGTTATAAAGTTCAGCCAATGTGCTATCATTGTGTTACAGAAACTAACAGTGCAGTCCCAAGCAGTTTTACCCTTCTAAACCCATTAACTGGGCTTAGACTTACATTTACTAGAGTAACAGTGTTTAGGACAGCACTGTAAGAGATGGTAATTTACAAGCAGTGTTCCCTCTAAGATGAGTTAGTGAGCTACCTCACAGTTTTTTAGCCTCCAGCTCACACATTTTTGTTGTAGCTCAGGAAGGATGACTCCAGAGCAAACTAATTTATGCACTAGCCAAATCACTCGCTCACAACTTTAATGCCAGTAGCTCACAAAGTAGAATTTTTGCTCACAAGACTCTACAGCTTAGAGGGAGCATTGCTTACAAGTGACTTACTCAAGTGACTTTGGAAGAAATGCTAAGCAAGTCTACTCAGAAGCAAATACCCTCTTCTTTAATGAGGCTCACTTAATCCAAGAAAAGTGTTAAAATTACAGCCTTTACGGAGGACTTCCTAGTTTACAGGATATCTTCTTAATTAAAGGGCACACAGAAAGGGGGGAGGTGTCTAATCTGTCTTTATGCCAACAGAGTCCTTTTGTTCATTGTCCTGAATAGGACAATAGGACAAGGTATGCAGATTTGAAATCTAGCGCTAGATAATGCTCTGGGAATCCATTGTCCTCTTCTTTACATAATACAGACAAACATACTTGAAACAACTAATACCAGAATGCCTATATTGCTGCGATGCTTGTTTTAAAGCTTGTTGTAGCACAGTGGTCAGTTTTGTATACAAGAAAACACGTTGTTAATCATGATTTTCAAATGTTAAAAGTTGGAGCTATCCAAGGGCAGAGACAGGTAATCTGGCATGCAGAAAACAATTACAACAACAGCAGTGTCTACCCTTTGAAGATGCTGATGTTCTGGTCTGGTAAACAAAAGTGGAGAAAGATGAGGGTAGCAAGCTACCAGTGCCTAGGGGATCACCTCACTTCCCTGGACAGAAAACTGGCCTTATATGCCAAGAAAAAATGGCACTGTTTAGCATGTGTGCCACGGGTTACCTATCCCTGTTCTAGCTGGTGACATTTTACACACTGTGCACTCCATCTTGGGAAATGTACAGATCCTGAGAAGCTTACAACATCTTCCTCCATTTAGTCAGTAGCTCGCAGTCACTGTATTAAACTAATCTAATGGATTAGGTTTTTACTTAGGATGTGGCTTTGTGCTTTTCATTTTTTGAGGGCTTATTGTGCTTCATTTCTTTGAAAAGTTTGATGATTTGGGTTATACATAGGTATCTTTGTACCACTAGGGTTTCCATCCTGGAGAAAAGTGTGGTAATACATTTCTGGCATGCATAAATAAATAAATAAATAGTTAATGGTTTGGATGCAAAATCTTTTGTGCATACATCTCTAAATTTTTCTGGGTCGCCCCAACAACTTACAGCACAGCAGTTATTTAGGAGTAATTGGACATAGTGGGATTTAGCAAACATGCATTTGTACAGACACACCACTGCTCCAATCCAGTGAAGGGATGGAATGAGGCTTCTGCCTGCATATCCCTGGCTGGGCAAGATGTGGGGAAAAGGGTGCTGTGCATGTAATTCTTCAGACTGACCAAGCCTCCAAAGCTTAGTATGCATAGCCCTTAAAAATAAATCCTGTCAATCAGCTATTCCCAAAGGAAGAGGGGACTGGATTCAGGAACTCCCTCTTCCCTGTCATAGGCAGAATCAGCAAAATTTCAGCTTCTTTAAAAAAGACTATGTGGATATAGCCCTGGTCTTTTTGCACATGCCCTCTTGAGTTGGAGCCAACATCTGTATTTTTCAGTAAACTTTAGAATATTTTCGCCAAGATAGGGCGGGTGGGGGGGGGGGTATGAACTATATTGAGTGTTAAGATGAAGCGGCCAAGGCTATTTCTCTCTCCCCTCTGTTCTCTGTATTGTTCCTTTTTGCTGTTGTCCTCTTCGCTCCTGTTCTCTGCTGCAGAGTTTAAAATAGAAAATGTGTTCCCCCTTCAGAACTGAGCCCCACTGGCTTATGCATTATGCCATGCAACATACAACTGAACACAACTTATCACAGTGTGACAGCTAATATTTAAAAAAGAACACACACGTATTTTGAGGTTTGATAATGGCTATCAATCTCAGTAATGGGTATCCAATCCAAATTTCTGACAGATATCTAGTAGATGGAGCATCCACTAGGAGCGGCTAAAGCTGAAGAAAATGAATGAGGCAAGTATTTCAAATCTCTAATTAAAAATGAGACATAAACATTATCTACAGAAGGATTTTAAAAACTTGCTGCTTGTTTACATATTCAGGAATGTTCTGGAAGCCTAAAATAGCCTGGTTTTAATTGTATTGACACGTCTAGTTTTTCTCATTTAGAATATTAGTATTACTATTATTTTTATTAAAACGCTGGGTATTTACACAAATCCCTGTGCAATTCAATATCTTTGTTTCACAAAGGCTGCCAAGAAGAAATACAGTAGAACATGCAAATCTGTGGCTTTGATGCTTAGAAAAGGCATTTCTTTTAAGACAGTTAAGTTAGAGTGACCTCCAAAAGCCAAATTGCAGCACAAAGCACATTGGGTAATGCTATGTAAATTGCCATGTGTGCAATTGGGATGTTATTACAGCTAGACCAAAAGGTGCTAGTTAATGACCTCTGCATTTGATCTTGACTTTTCCTAGGGACTGATGATGTCCCTGGCTGAGACAATAGCTGCGCAGCGCTGATGAGGAAGAAGGGGGAAAACACCTGTCTTCAGCCACCCAGTGGACCAGATCTGGATGCTGCTAGCTGACATATTTAAACTCTGCTGCACAGAGAGCTTTTGCATCCATATAGTACTAATCAAAATATTTCACCTTTCCAATTTGGTATTTTAAAATGTGCTTTCAAACAGTATTCTTTGATGAGGATGTTACTTGCTCATTTGCACTAACATAACACTGTAACCCATCCTTGTTATTCACCCCACTGCCACCTTTTTGTAGCATCACCTATTTCCAAAATTTAGACCTTCAGAGTACGAAGTTTGTATATACATCCTTCAGTGTGTTTAAAAGGTTTTCTGGCACATCTTTCTGGAGAAAGACTTGGACTCTTAGTTGTCATTTATGAAACCATCCATGGTTGTGGTAAATTTCAAAATGGTAGGGGAAAATATATATCCCCCTCTTTGTAAATCGTTAAAGAATTATGAGCCAAGCCAAACCTCCCTGCTGACTTTCAGCTTGTCTTGTCATTTATTTAGTTATTTATTTACTTCATTTATTCCCCACCTTTCTTCCCAATGGAGAACCAAAGTGGCTTACATCATTGTCCTTTCCTCCATTTAATCTAGGGTTGTCAGGTCAAGCCTGGCCAAACCAGCCTGGAACCAGCAGGTGAGATGAAGGCAGGGACATTGTGAGGCACAGGTGTTGCAGGTTTGATGATGTCACTTCTGGGGAAAATCTGGAAGTGATGGCAGGTAGTTCTAGGAATTGCCAGTGAAACCATAGAGTTTCCAGTGATTCCTAGAGCTACTCATCATTCCTTCCTGGTTTTACCCAGAAGTGACATCATCACATGGTCTTACAGGCAACTTTGGAATTCTAACACAGGGGGTGGGCTCAATAGCAAAATGGCTGCTGCAGGAGATGGAGCCAAACACAAAATGTCAGGAAGTGAGGTTATGCATAACTCTCATAGTAACTTCAACATATAAGGCAGAAACTTTGTTTAACAGGATACCTTTTAATTGGCACAGCCAATCAGAATCAGTGCTGGGCACAAGCTCCACCTACCCCAGCCCACTTTCTATAATAAAACACTTGGTGGACACTAGAAAAATGTGGCAGGCTGTGTAGTGCTCACAGGGACCATGTTGGGCACCCCTGTCCTAGGCTAACACTCCAGTGTTACCCCACACTGGTCGTACAAACTTACAAATGTAAGTCTTGGCTGTTTTTAGTTTCATGTGGTAGGCTACTACACTGCAAGGGTGGGGGAAACAGAAACAAGTAGAAGAGGGCTCATCTTTAATTCCCAAGGTTCCTGTTTGCAGTTGAACCACCTGTACATACTTAAAGCTTCCATTGTTGAGAAGAACCCTGACAGTTTAATTTTTTTTATAGAAGATTGTTCTTTGTGAAGCCTATATACTCCAGCGTCATCAAATCCATTACTTTCTAAGGATGTATCAGCCTCAGAGCCTTTCTATGGCATTCCACCATTTCTGGGTGTATGTGTTAAATTTTCAGTATGTACAGAGTTGGAGCTAGCAGTTTTTTCACTCAGTCTCCCCTAAGTCCCTTCCTCAATCCAGCCTCCCACCACACATGCCTTTTGTCCATGTAGGTACAACACAGTTATCAGGTTGGAGTAGCAGGAGCAAAAAAGGAGGGATGACATTGGACTATGTCCTCAGTCTCCACCCCCTCCCCAAGTTCCTGTGCCCAGTGGAAAAGCTGACTGGATCCAACCCTTGGTTTGCAGTACATAAATGCAGAAAGCAGGAGCAATGGGGCAACAGGAGGACAAGAAAGATAAGAAAGGACAAAGAAACAATGTACTTATGAGTAAGATTAGATTAAGTTGCTGTTTCATGTGGGAAGCTGTCATACTTTCTCAAAAGCAGATTTACTAGCATGGAGAGAGTTCAGCTTGGAACTGCTTGCATATTCACAATTAAGTTTACTGAAGGGTAGGCACTCCAGGTTGCTGCTTAAAGCAACAAGCTATTGTGCTTCCTACAAAGTAAATGTAATTGCAGGTAAGCACTGTAGCTTGCCATCTCAAGTAGCAACCTTGAAGGTGACAATGTCCTTTGCTTTCTCTCCTGTAATACTAGAACTTGGGAACACCAAGTGATAGGTAATCGGTACAAGACAAACAAAAGGTAATACTTCTTTGTTCAAGAAGTAATTAAATTGTGGAATTCACTACAAGTGGAGGCTATGATGGTCAGAAGCACAGAGGTTAGACAGATCCATGGACAACGGGTCCATCAATTGCTACAAGCAATCGCTATTAAAGGGAACCTCCATATTCAGAGGTAGTAAACCTGCAAAATCCAGTGCTAGGAGGCAACATTATAGTAAGGCCACAGTCTAGTCTCAGACTGGATAGATCACTGGTCTGTTCCAGCAGAGGTCTTCTTATGTCCTTATTCACAATCATATTAAGGATTTATCTCACAATTTCCAATTTTTATTTATTTGTTTTAGAAAAAAAGTGAGGGTACAAAAAAGAAAAGGGGGGAAAGGCTTATACAACATAATTACACTTGTTGCAGACAATCATGTAGTACATAATGTATAGGACAGAGAATAATTTCCCTTTCATTCCCTTCATAATAATTTTTAAGGTATTATCTATAAAATACAACAGTTCTTATTCCTTTGGGGTACAATTGTATCCATCATTCAAGTTTTACATTTCAAGCTTCATAACATCTATTTTGACTACATTGGTTTCATCATTACTATATATTCAACATAACATATTTTCACCACTTCTACATATTCAATAGAACCTTTAATAGATAAGTAGTATATCACAGTGTAAAAGAAAGGCTATTATATATCTCATATAGAGGACCTATTTATATTTGGGATATTACATTTGGAACAGATTTTAATTCTACAATTTCCAATTTCAGGTGGTTTTGCACATGTTCCTTCCAGGAATGTGTGAAAAGTAGCCTCAACAATCCCAGGGAGGGAGCATGCATGCATTTACTTTCTCCATACTTGTGATGAGCTGACAAAATGAACAGGCAAAGGGCAGAGCCAGCACTCTCATGCCCACTCCTTCCTAAATGTGTTGATTTTAACAGGTGTAATACTATGTATAGAGGAGTTCTTTAACATGCCAAAACATATTTTTGCCGATATCAGTATGCTGTCTAGTTACTATTTATACAATGTGAATATAGTGGTGCCAATATATTAGGCTTTGGAGAGTATAGTAGGACATTATGCATGACTCAGCCCTGAAGAGTTTACAATATACATTTTGACAGTGGAGTAGAGCACAGAGAGGAAGGAAGGCAAGCAAGGATAATGATAAAACTGAGTTGGGAGCAGGGGGCTAGGTGAAGGCTGGACAGTAGAAGAAAAAGAAGAGGAGACTGGATTTATACCCGCCCTTCACTTGTAGTCTCAGAGTGGTTTACAAACTCCTTTCCCTCCACACAACAGACACCCTGGGAGGTAGTGGGGCTAAGAGAGCTCTGAGACAACTGTCCTTGAGAGAACAGCTGGTACAGAGCTATGGCTTGCCCAAGATCATCCATCAGGTGCAAGTGGAGGAGTAGGGAATCAAACCCGGTTCTCCCAGATTAGAGTCCATGCCCTTAACCACTACACCAAACTGGCTCTCAGTAAAGATGAGGAGGAGTGATTTGAAGGTCAAGCAACCATTCTATTGAGATGAATTGCCATCATCCGCTGAGCAGGTCTCTGGAGAAGGAAGGAAGGAAGGAAGGAAGGAAGGAAGGAAGGAAGGAAGGAAGGAAGGAAGGAAGGAAGGAAGGAAGGAAGGAAGGAAGGAAGAATTTTTTGTGTGTGTGTTAAAACACACACATAATGTCATCTTAATGGACTGTCCAGTCCTCACATTTTCTCATTTCTTTGGTCTTAATTTTCAGGTAGACTCAAAGCCAGGCTTCACAAATGTGGTTGACATGTGGCAAGAAGCACCCACAAATCTTTCCCCATGGGCTTCTTGCCTCTTGATGACAAAGGGAGTGACACCTCTCCTTGCCCATTGGTAGTGGGGCAGGGGTCTCTTCCAACTTCATGCCAAGAGACAGAATCCTCTGAGCATTCTGGGACACACCAAAAATTATGTGGGGCAGGTTAATTTTTTGTTAGGCTTTAATCTCTCCTACTGCTTCTAGGTCTCTCCAAAGTTTGAAGTGATGTGAAAAACAGACCCTCCTCCAAATCCTCTGGATGTACCAGAGCACTGGAAGGAGGGGCAGTATTTTTGCCAAGTACAAATAATGTAGTGTCTTGGCAAATAAAACAGAACAGATTTCTTTGGAAACAGTCTCTGCTACATAATTATGTTTACTACCTATAGTAAAGTGATGGTGAGCAATTTGGAAAATTGGCTACTATGTGTCCGATTATTTTTATTTGGGGTAATCTGTCATCTCAGCAGACACAGGCTGTCTGAGAGCTGTCTTCTTTTACTTCTCACAGACTTGATTCATGGGCAAATCCAGTTCTCTCTAACAGCAACAGCATAGTTTCCACAGCTGACAATGAATACAGGATCATGTTTATAGAAGTATTTGTCTTCTATTAGCATTTCAGCTGATTTTTTAAAAGGAATATATACTATAGTATCAAGAGATTCACTGAACTGTCCCACATTCAAGACCAACAAATAACAGTTAGTCTAAACCAGCTCCCGTCTTACCCTTTCACTGCAAACATACCACCCACTCTCCTCCCTATGCTCCAGCCACAACAGAGTCCAAACCATGTACGTACCATGTTGTGCAGTCATATCAGAGACAAGAGGATTGGGGGGTGGGGGTCTTTACTGGCAATGTAATATCTTTTTCAGTCTCTACATTGATATGTACATGTTATGCATGCAAGTGGGGATTTATTATATATCCCATTATTGGTTTGAACCAAGACAGAATGAATTAAAGAGTGAATAGGAAACATATATTTCTCTTGAGAATACACAGACTTGATCGTTCTGTTTCCACATACTGCAATAAAAGCTTCATAATGTAGTAGCAATAGCCTCTTTCAGTTCATCCTCTATGCTAAAAAATATAGTGCATACCTGTCATGACTAAGGCTTTAGTCCTAACGGTACAAGCAAGTAAGTCCCATTGACCTCCATGGGACTTACTTCTGAGTATATATGCTTAGGATTACAATGTAAATTCTCTATTCTTCCAGCACTTACACCAAACACACTTTAATTAGACACCTGCTTAAATTAGGTGCCTTATTTTTAGCCTTACCTGCCATTTTAAGCATCTTTAGATTAGCAAAAACTTGTGCACAGCTGAGAAGTCAGAGAAATCCTTCATATGCTTCAAAAGAAACTGCAACAAAGGAATTGCAATACAAAGTAAGTGAACGATTCTGCTTGTGTTTTTTTTCCCTCCTCCTCTTTCCATTGCAGTCATTTTATCAGGGACAAGGAATATTTTACAGTAGTGCACGCATGAAGGTTGTATGCATTCCCCAGCATTAAATTGTGGTAGAAAATGAAAAACCTAATAGCATTTTGATATATTCCAGTTAGGTTTTCCATTAGGAGAAAAAGGTGATATGTTCACACCATTTGTCAGGAAAAGAAGAAATGAAGAGAATGTTGACAATTTCATTACAGTCTGGTTATGGGGTGATCCGCACTTACCTATTACAAGATAAAAAAAGCCTATTCTGGATATTATTAGTTGAAAACATTACTGTTTATAGTTACTTTAAGTTGTGCTACAACTGTGGAGTTGATATAACAATATAGGGTACATATTTCAAAAGGGAGATTTCATGGATCTTATAGCCTTACTTAAAAAAAAAAATATTGGTTTGAATGCCATTGCATCCTGCCAAATACTACACTGCCAAACAGTTCCCCAATAAAGGCAGTCCAAAACCAAGGTGTCCCCAATAGTATCAAAAACTGCCTTGAAGAACACCATCATTTTCTTAATCTCAGTACTAGTAACTCAGGAAGTCTGTGCCCTCGCACAGAGTTAAATGCTTTAAAATGAATGGACTTCAACGGGACATAAGCTGCTCAACTGGGTGCAGGACTGCAAGTCTTTCCCTCAATTTTTCATTTTATTTTATTGACTACAGGAGTCCTGGCTTTTCTGTAGAGAATATTTCCCCAGAGAAAATAGTGGCTGGCCATTTCATATCAAAGTCAATGAACTAAAAGGGTACTTCCAGAGTTTAAAAGAGGACGAGGGGTTAAGTTGTAGCTTTTATCTGCTTATTTGCAGAGAGTCTCCTGAACTAGCAAGGTGAACTGCATGCAGAGTGGACCTCATCTATAGATGAGCATGTGGTAAAAATGCCTCCACTTGCAGGTTCTGAATATCTTGATGTGTAGCAATATGAGTACAGCCCACTGCTGTGCCCAAGGATCTGTGGATCAGGCCTGTACTATTCAACTTTAATTAAGTTTTGTTCTTATTTCCATAGTCTCATGTAATGAATATAAAATTACAACTTTAGAAGAATTGGGGGGGGAAGCTAAGCTCTGGTTTGATTAAAACTGTGCTCACTGGGATTTATAAAAGAGAGGATTACATTAGGGACTTCTTACTGTACAATAAATACTAAAGAACTGTCCTTGCCATGTGCAAAAAGAAAGAGGAAATGCAGCAACAGCCATCAAAGAAAAGATAATTTGTTTCAGATTGAATTTTTAATTAAAGACGAGGCCCAATTTAAAAAAAAAAACCATACTGAG
Source organism: Lepidodactylus listeri (assembly GCA_029233225.1). Lineage (NCBI taxonomy): Eukaryota > Metazoa > Chordata > Lepidosauria > Squamata > Gekkonidae > Lepidodactylus > Lepidodactylus listeri. Next base: position 44,376,477 of record JARCFY010000006.1, on the reverse strand, counting down.
TATGTAACAGAAAGTTACCTAATCTGGTAATCCCTGGTTATTGTTAATATAATGACTACTCAGCCCTTGAACTTTTATGAAACCTGTTTGTTCCATTTGGTGTCAGGGAGTCAAATGATTGAATACTGATTTTTATTTTATTTTTATCAAATGGAGGCATCTTTTCTTCTTTCACAATACCCAAGTTACAACCTGATGCCTGCTCTCCCCAATAGCACTTTATCAATTCAAACGTGCCTGGAGTTCTTCACAGGACACAGAGAAGTTTTAAAATTGGGGCCTAGAATTTTTTTTCTTACAAACATTTCTGGTATTTTTAACATTCAGCATGATTAAAAATTCTGGAGAACATGAAAGCATTTGTGCTGTTTTGTGTTATTGTGGACTCCTTTGTTTTGATTCAGACCAACACAGCTACCTGAGGGGGGGGGGGTGGCATTGGCTCAGATGGTGGTGGACGTGTAGTCACTGAGCTCCTCGCCCAACGACCCCAACTCAGCAAGTATCACTGTGGTACCTCACTGGCAAACTATCAAAAATATGGACAAACTTGACAGAACAAAAACGAAGCCTATAGTTGCACCTGGGTAGCTGGTACAAACCGTCTTGAAGACTGGAGACCCGACAAAAGATCTTTCGGCTGTGTCACTGTTGGCCAGCAAGGCACTTTTAGTGCTCTTATGGATTTTGATATTCATAAGCTTGAACTTGCGTTGCTAGTATTGGAAGGGCCATGTGCATTCTCCATTGTAGGGGAAAGCTCCAGTCCATGCCAGGAGGCTGGCACCCTAGAGAGTTCACCTAAAGAAGACTCCTTCTTCCATGAGGTTTCTTTCTGTCGTACCACGCTGGTCAACCCCTGCCCCCTCCAACGTACCTAAATGAATTATGCTAAAGTGGTTACCTAGCAACTGATGGTTGGGCCATCACCCAGTCGGCCAGAGCCATTAACTAACAATAGAAGTGGCCAGGTGAGTCATCGGACCTCGCCGAGGTGTATAGTTCCTGTTTAGTTTCAGTTTCTGCAATATTGTCCACTCCCCGGCCCTCCTCCTTTTGTCCACCTTTAACCTATGACAAGGTCAGACAGGGATGGACTGCCTAGTAGGTGTGTTAGTGGGATGTGGTTAGCACTGCCCACCCTCTAGACCACCTAATAAAAGACCTTGCACAGAGGCAATCAGTCGCTTGAGCCATCGTCCCCTATCTGCTTTACTACCCCTTATGTCCAGCTTGCTATACCAATACCCTTGCTTCCATCTTTAAATCTCTGGATTCGCGATCAGAGAGAACCACGTGGTCTTGCAGGTTCGAGCCACGTGTCCCATATTTTTCTATATTTTCCTTCCCCATCCAATTCTTCCATCGGTCGGACAACTCATCTCTAGGTAACGTATTGCTTCCCCACCAATGAATTCCTGCTCATGCAAACGTGCTACTTTCTGTCTTTGTTTCCTTAGGCCTGTGTGAATGTGTGTGTGATTACGTTTTTGGTGTGATTGAACAACATTGCCCAGTAAACTGCATTGAACTTGCTATTTGCCTCACGTGCCTCTTTCCTTGAGAACTCCTGGGAGGGGTGGGACCCTGGTATAGTTGGCAAGAACCCGTGTATTTCGCCAATTGCTAAGCGTAAATTAAAGCAATTTGGCTAACATCACAGCACAAAGGTAACGTGGCGTCCAGCAGGACTACTGAGATATCGCTGCAGGGCTTGCTAACCGTGGCCAACTTTCATAAACTTTAAAATCCCTTAAGAGGGATATTTTGGAGAATATTAGCAAGACTAAGCCTCTTGCAGACCAGCTTGAATCACTCCAGATGACCTTACAAGAGGTTGCTGGTACTGCAAAATCGGCCATGGAGACTGGTCTAGCTAATCAAGAAGGTCTGCGTAGCTTACAGTCTTATGAGAAATGGGCTACTGAAAAAATCTTACTTCTAGACAACAAAATTAGAGGCCGCAACTTGAAATTTTGTGGAATAGATGAAAAGGAGGAAGGGTCTTCTGAGCTGGCTATATTTATGGCTAACTGGCTATCTACTGTTTTGCAACTTGAGAATGGAGTCGCTTCCTATATCCTGAAAGCCTACACACTGGGTTCACCATTTGCATCTCGTATGAGGATTGCATGGGACATAATCATAGAGCTTGCTGACTCACACACTAAGCGCAAGATTTTGGATGTCTCCAGAGAGAAGGGAGATCTACAGTATAAGGACAAAACTATTCTAGTGTTCCCCGACTTATCAATGGAAACCCTACAGAATCGTAGACTCCTCAAATCCATTGCGATGCAGCTAGCAGAAGCTAACATCAAATATAAATGGCTGCCCACAAGGAAGATGCAAGTTCGTCACCAAAACAAAACTTGGACAGTGGAAGACCTGGAAGGGAGTTGCAATCTCTTTTTGCGATCTCTTCATCTTGAAGTGCCAATGGAATGTGGAAAAAAATCTTACAAATGAAAGCTGGAACCATCCTCACCCAATAAGAACAGCAAAATTACAGTTCAAAATGCACCCTAATTTTGGCAATTTGTTTTCGATATATCTTTTCACCATGCACTTGTACCATGGTAACCTACTGTGTTTGGGACTTTATATCCAATTTATATCCAATGAGTTTGAGCACTGGTTGCTATTGCAAGGTGTAACACATAGGATTAGCAATGTAGCTACTCCGCAGGAGAATGGTGTGGCAGAACGCCATGCAGGCTTATTGCAAAACATGCTGCATGTGATGTTAGAAGATGTAGAGCTCCCTATCTCTTACTGGGCAGAGGCCATATCCACTGCTTGCTATGTTTTGAACAGGATATGGACAAAAGCTACAGACGATGTACCCTATAGAGTGCTTTACAAAAGGAATCCCAGTCTAAGTTATCTCAGAATTTTGGTTCAAAGGTGTGGGTTAACATTCCCCTGAAACAACGGAGGAAAGGAGGAGACAGGTCCAAGAAACTTTTGTTTGTTGGATACCAGTTGGGCATGAAAGCCTATCGGTTTACAGATAAGCATGTAGCTATAAGTTTCAGTAGATCAGCCAGTTTTAACCAAGACAGTAATTGGCAGAAAATACAAGGGGCTGACATACCCTCTTCAGTAGTGTTACCACTAAATGAAACTCCTGTAACAGTTGCCAAACAGGAGGAGGAATCTTCCAGTAGCGAGCATAGTACCTCAAAGAGTGAACAAAGTGACAAGCAAATACCAAGGAAATCTGAGAGAATCACTGAGGGGGTGCCACCTGTTCATTATGGGTATGAGAACAAGACTGATGTTAATCATGTTTTTGTGAAAGTGCCTAATTGCTATAACCATGTGCTAAAGCTGGAAACAAAAGAGAAGGATTGTTGGCTAGAAGCCATGAGAGAGGAGTTAAAGTCTCTTGAGCAAAATGAGGTGTTTACCGTTACTGAATTACCTAATGAGAAACATGTTATCGGTTGCCGATGGTTATACGAGTTAAAAACGCTCCCTGATGGTAAAACACAGTACAAGGCTAGATTAGTGGCTAAGGGCTATTCTCAAATATGGGGAGAAGATTATGACCAAGTCTTTCCCCAGAGTGGAAACTGTGAGAACAGCACTGTGTAAAGCAGGAGTCTCACAAATCCAAGGCCATCACTTTGACTTCACCACGGCATATCTTCATGCTCCTATCACAGAGAAGCTGTACATCAGGGGTGGCCAACCTTGCTTAACGTAAGAGCCACATAGAATAAACGTAAGAGCCACATAGAGATGTCTGAGAGCCGCAAGACAGGAACAAATATCACACACACGTTTTTATTTTTAAAAATATGCAAATTTGCTTTTTATTAACGTTAAATGGGACTGCCAAAAATAAAAACAAACGAGGAAAACCGGTTATAAGAAAGAGAGAGAGAGAAACTAGGAAAGCAAATAGATGGGAGGGAGGAGGGAAGGAAGGAAGGAAGGGAGAAAGAGAGAAAAAGCATGCCTCCCCTTTGCTTCCCCAGCCGCCCTGCCAGGAGCCGCACAATATGTGTGAAAGAGCCGCATGTGGCTCCCGAGCCACAGGTTGGCCACCCCTGCTGTACATGGAACAAATTCCAGGTTTTCAGGACACAAACTCCAAACTAGTGTTAAAGTTAAATAAAGCACTTTATTGTCTGAGACAGAGTGCGAGAAACTGGAATCAATGCTTAGTGACAGCATTAAAAGATCTTGGGTTCAAGCAAGGAATCACAAATCCCTGCATATTTAGAGCAAACATAAAAGGGCAAGAATGTTATGTATTTGTTTTTGTTGACAATCTGTGTTTCATGTTCTATGATGATTCACAACTGCAATGGTTTATCAAATCAATGAAGGGACTGTTTAGGATAAAACATTTGGGCAAGATTTGTCATTACCTGGGAGTTGATATAACTCAAAACAAGGAGGGATTTTTTGAACTGTGCCAATACAGTAAATTCCAGCAGTTGTTAAACAACTATGGTATGACAGAAGCCCATGGTGTGGACACACCAATGACCATAAGTTACTCAAAAGAGCCAGATAACAGAGTGTTTACTCAAAAGTCAGGGTATCAAGCTTTAATAGGTTCACTTTTATATATATCCTTTTGGTCAAGACCAGATATATGTTTTACTATGTCAGAAGTGTGCCAATCCAATGGAAAAAGATTGGGTAGCTGCAAAACAAGTGCTGAAATATCTGAAAGTCACTGCTACACAGAAACTAGTGTTGGGAACTGGGAACAACACACAGCTACAAGTGTATAGTGATGCTAGCTGGGAGGATAGAGAAGATGGAAAGTCCACTTCAGGTCTTGCAATTTACTTACAAGAAATTTTGATTATGTGGAAATCAGTTAAACAACAACATGTATCCACCACCACATGCGAAGCCGAGTTTTCAGCTCTTAGTGACTGCATTTCACAGTTAGAGTGCGTGTATCAGTTAGCACAAGATCTTCGATTACACAGTACACTCCCAATACCTATGTATTGCGACAACAGCTGCACAACTACTAGCCAGTGAACAAACAGTAAGACTGAGAAGTAAACACATACTGATCAGATACCAAAATGTTAGGGAAGCAGTGAGCAGGAAATTAGTAGAAATACAGCACTGCAACTCTGAGGCAAACATCGCTGATTTGTTTACTAAATGTTTAAACGTTGAAAGTTTTGGAAAATTCAAAGCAATGTTGGGTCTCACTATTTAAGTGTCTAGGAGGAGTGTTAGTATTAGAGACACATAAATAGTGAGCACATGCTATGCTGTCAGATAGATCACAGCAAACAGCTTCACAGCAAGTCATGTGACTGGGCAATGAAGAACTGGCAGGAACAAGTCCAGACCTGCTCTGGAAGCCATGACTGCACAATAACTCAGCACCAACCTGATTGGTTAGTGAGACTGGCCATAATGTATATAACTAATGTATGATATGTATTCATCCCTTTTGTATGAGCGTCTGGCGAAGCACTCTGTCGGTGAGATTAACCAAATCACTTGTAAATAAATGTGCATACATTGTACATAGTGTCGTCTCATCTGTTGGAGTCTTCAACCTCTGCTGGTGCTGTTCAGCACAAAACCACATACACAGACATATCTTATCCAACCTAGTTAAGCAGTATAGAATTACTTACCTTGCAAAGTGGAAAGACCTTGAGGTCCTTGGCCTTGTACATTTCGTGAACAGTTATGGCATCATTCAACTGGAAGCTTTTTTCAAAAACACCCTAATCCATTTCTTAGGGAAACTTTCAAGGTATGGTACAAATATCACAAATTGCTGGCCCCTCCAAGATCTTTATTGACAAACTACACTGGACAATGATGGTTCCTACCTGCAAAAGATAAAACTTCATTTAACCTACGGAGGCATTTTAACTTGACAATGTTAATAGATGTCACATCACGCAACCTTTTAGTGGCCAAAATTACATTGGAATCTCAGCACAATGTTAGCCTGCGTTGGTTCAAATACTTTCAATTGCAAAGTTTGATTAATGTGCCAGAATTTCACGACACACGATTAATAATGAGAGTATGAGAAACTTTTGTATACTGAGTCTTTACCTGTTAGGGGTATGATATCCAAGATTTATAATTTGTTATTAGACTCAACATCTAAGAAGCCACTTCATTATCAGTTGGCATGGCAATCTGACATTGGTCAGACATTAGGCAACAAGCAATGGTTATCTATATGGAGCTCTTCAGTCTATCTTACCCCAGCTTTGAATATCCAACTTCAAACTTACAAACCTTATAATCATGGCATGGTTCAATGTGATAGATAAGACGATAAGATAAAATAAGATAAGATAAGAAGATAAGATAGATCATTGTTCCTGTGTAGATTTTTCCAATTCTTTACTGTTTCCATTGATTTAATGTTAAACATACTGTATTTTCTGGCGTATAAGACTACTTTTAACCCAGGAAAATCTTCTCAAAAGTCGGGGGTCGTCTTATAGGGCGGGTGATGAAACTTCCAAGCCGGACTGGAGAATCTGCGGTTACCCCATCCCTACCACATCCACAGCTCGGCCGACGGAGGGGAACGAGGGGGCAACCAAAGGGAAGGGCACTGTGCAGACCTCCAGCCAAAGGGTGCCTTCCGAAAGACGGCGCGCGGGGCTTAGTGAGGCAGGACTAGACAGGGCCCCCCCTGGGAAATGAAGCGGCTGCTACTCGTGCCGCTGGCAGCCGCGGGAAGAGAGGCCTCAGGCCACTTGCACTGCTGTGGGGAGGGAAACCTCGCATCGCTTGTGGTGGCCGCGGCGAGGTCTTGTGCTGCTCATGCCGTTGCCGGCCGCGGGGAAGGAAGCCTTGCGCCGCTTGTGGTGGTGAGGCCCTGCGCTGCTTCCGCTGGCTGCGGTGAGGCCCCACGGCCGGGGGTGGCCCAAGGCCTCCCTTACCAAGGCCAGTGGCGGCGCAAGCAGCAGCCATTTCATTTCTCAGGGGGGCTTGCACCGCTGCCGGCCGCGGGGAAGGAAGCCCCCACGCCGCTCACGGGGAGGCCCCGCACTGCTCGCCTTGGCTGCAGGGAGGAGGTGTACTGGCGCACAAACCCCTGCCACCCCCCGGGAATTTAAGAAGACGACGCCTCTGGTGTGAGCTAGCTTACAGTTTCTTAGCCTCCGGCGTCCACAGAGCCGCTTGAGAGAGACGGACTAACTGAAGGTCTGGTGCTGTATTTGGTGTGCATTGGAAGAGGGGTAGTCTTATACGGCGAGTATATCCCAAACTCTATATTTTGACTGGAAGAGTTGGGGGTCGTCTTATACACTCAGTCGTCTTATACGCCAGAAAATACGGTATGTATCTTTTTGATCTCTCACTCAATTTGATTAAATTCTAAGAGATTATATTCCTGACCCATGGGACTGTCCCAGGAATAATTACATGCAGATACAAAAAAGCACCCTTGTTTTTTAGATAATCAACATTTGTGTTTACATAGAGAGTCCTCCTTTCCTGGAATCTTCTAGTGGGGGAAGGATAGGGATAGGTTCATTTTAGATGGGAGTGCATGGGCAAGAGGAGCTAAATACTGACACTTCCCATACCTTACTCTAGTTTTGAAGTCATTTGTTATGACGGCTGGATCTGACATAAGTGAGACCTTGTTGGGCTGGGCCATGTGTGTCATAAAATGTAATGCCAGGTAGCGGAAATATAAACTTTATAAAGGACACAAACACAAAGATTATAAAGGACACAAACACAAAGATTAAAAACATGCTTAAAACATTAGCACTTGCAATATTTTGTTTATTTAACAATATCTGATAATTGACACCTCTTGCTCTGAATTATTGCATCAAAATGTCTGTGCTGTTGCATTCTTGAGTATGCTGTTCAGGTGTGCCTCTGTAAGCTGCAAACCTACTTTTGATTTTTTGACATTCACCACAGAAATCTCATGCTCAGAGTTCTGAGTCTAGGACCCAAGGGAAAACATGTCATGGCTAAGTGATTAAGAAAGTCTGGCAAAGCAAGCTATGATGCCACAGTAGCAGAACTGGAGATGGCTTCCACTGCGGGCCTGAAGGAAGCTCTCCAGGGGCCTGATCCAGCCCCCAGGGCGCATGTTTGACACCCCTGCCTTACTCAGTATGCTCTAGTGATGGAAGCATATGTTCCAAGCCAGACTGATGACAAAACTTAGGCACCCAGAGATGAAAAACACTGAAAGTAGAGGGTTAAGACATGGAAGGGGAGCAGGTTTTCAGTCTTCCCATTTATGCATTCTACTTTTTTCTTAAAAACAGACTCATCTCACACCTTGTTTTACCCATAAAAGTCAGACTCTTGTTCATGAGGATTGTCTGCTCCTGAACTAAAAGAACAAACAAACTTCTGTATTTACAAAATCACCTTTCTCTTCCTGCCTCCTATAGTATATTTTGGGGGGGGGGGGGCTTCGCCTCTGCCTTTATCCCTCCCTATCTTAGCCTTTACTTCTCTCTGGCAAAGTAGTGCCCATGAGCAGCATATAGTGGGGAGACAAAGTCTCTTCCTCTGTCTTCCCCCAAGTCTGCACAGAACTGCCTGCCTACCAGCAGGAATAAGCAAAGTGCCTGCACCTCTGCCTAGTAGGCACAGCCTCTGATAACAGAATAGTTCAAACAGTTACAGTATTTATATTAAAATGATGATGCTCCCCCCAAGCCACTGAAACAGAACAGTGATTGGGATAAGCATTAATTGTAATAATTCTGTTTGGCATAAACATTTGCTAATGTTTCTGTTGGAAAATATTCTTCTTAGGTAGATATTTACTGAGTAACTCATTATTTCTCCTTGCCTGGAGAGTCAAGAAAGTGAAAGCAAACAGCAAGGTATCTGAATGTTTCCGATTTTAATGAGTATCAGAAATTACTGCAGACTGTTAAATAATGTTAAATAATACTGTTAAATAATGAATGTGGTGTGGGCCAGGTTTTGATTCATTATTGTATGACTACAATAATAGTCATTGGAGGCCACAGAGCTGTGGCTGGTTTATTGTGGCAGAATTGGTTGAAACTTAATCCAACGAAGACAGAGGTCCTGTACCTGAGTCAAGGAGGGGTTGAGGCAGAGATTGGACTGTCTACCCTGGATGGTGCGCCACTTGTGCCAGCCCAGAAGGTGAGGAGTCTGGGGGTGATCCTGGATGCCTCACTTTCCATGAAGGCCCCGGTCATCGCAGTTGCCAGGTCTGCCAGACAAATCAGGAAACTGGCCCCCTACCTTTCCCCCTGGGACTTGGCTACAGTGACCTATGCAACTTCTCAGTGGTGGCTGGCTCCTCACTGGTGGAATGAACTCCCGGATGACATCAGGGCCCTGCGGGACCTTATGCAGTTCCGCAGGGCCTGCAAAGCAGAGCTCTTCTGCCAGGCTTTCAATTAGGAGCCGCCACTGGGGGGGGGGGGGAGGCCCTTGGTTAGCACCGAAACAATCTACATGCGCAAGTTCACTGGTCATGGGCCCGGAATTTGCTGTGCTCCATTGCAGAATCCTGTGAATTTTGTTTTTATATTTTAGCTATGATTTTTACTGATACATTTTATATGTATATTGACTAATGTTGTAAGCCGCCTAGCACTGGCTCACGCTGGCTAGGCGGGATATAAATCTCAATAAATAAATAAATAAATAAATAAAACTCACTTTACATGGGCTTGCCCTTGAGATGGATCCAGAAACTCCAGGTAGTGCAGAACGTGGCAGCGCGCCTGTTGACAGCATCGCCTGTGCAGGCGTGCATTCGGCCAGTACTGTGCTGCTTGCACTGGCTACCAACTGAGTACCTGATCTGCTTCAAGGTGTTGGTATTAGCCTTTAAAGCCTTATGCAGCCTGGTACCAACATATCTGAAAGACCCATATGTCCCTCTGCACTCTCTGGATCAATATCTACTGGCTATCCCTGGTCCAATGGACATCTGCCTAGCCTTGACCAGGGCCAGGGGTTTTTTTTGCCCTGGCCCCAGCCTGGTGGAATCAGCTCCCACTGGCTTTTATTGTTCCACAGGGCTTGCAAAATGGAGCTGCTTTGCCAGGCCTTCAGGTGAGGCAGTGGGTGTCCATCTTAGTTGGCCTCCCTGTTTTAGTTCCCAATCTAATGAAATGATCTGACTCCATCCATTTAGCCCTAACAGTCCTTTCTTTTATGTAATTTGCTACTACCTCTGAATTGTACTGTTTTAATGATTTTAATCTAATGTAATTTTATTGTAATGAGTCTTCGACTCTGTTTGTTGTGATCCACCCTGAGCCCACTTGGGGAAGGCGGAATAAAAATCCAATAAATAAATCTCTCTCCAATATATTTTGTTTGACTTTTGCCCACAATAAACTGATTGCAAAAAAGGGTTCCAAAGAGATGTTTATACTGTAGCCAGAAGTCCAATTGGTCAACTGGAGGTTACAATACAGGTAGAATGCATGTACAGGTAGAGATTACAGGTAGAATGCATATGAAGTGAAATCCCAATACACTCTGGGAACACTGTGGACTGAACTGAGTCTAGGACTTTAAAATTCTAAACTTAATTGATGTATGGAGTCATTTCAATAAAATATTACATGCACACAAATGCAGCCCACAATCAGAATTTGCTGAGTGGATTAATCTGAGCTACTTTTATGACACTGTTGCTAAATATCCACACAGGCATCTTTTTTTGCATCTTGATCTTATTTTGTTACTGATAACGGGCATTTTTAAAAAGCCAGAGATCAACTGTTCTATAATACAACAACTATGGGATGGATTTGTAGCATCCATCTAATAAACCTTGACATGTTAAATATAGGGTACTATACCAGAGCTCTGCATTATGAAAAGCTTCCATGTAGTTACTATGTCATAGATGGTGCCAGTTGGAGTAAGAAGCATGTGGCAAAACACAAGGGATTAATATAACAAGATAGCAGCTGAATGAACTTAATCAGACTAGATGGACAGATTTATAAACTTGAGTCTAGCTTTGTAAAAGCTTCAGTAAGAAATCAAATATCCCTTCCATCCCATATGGACCTCACACAACTTTTAAAGCAGAAATGACAACAGTGAATGTTCAAAACTGGTTGTTCTGTTACTTGGCTCTGTCTTCCTTTGAGTAAGTTACTAAAGTTATTTTAAAAGTGACCGTAAGAAAGGGAAAGCCTTTCTTAACTGGTTGTCCTTAACTGCTCTTAACTGGTTGTCCTTTTCTATATTGTATTTAAGATATGATGAGAAATGTTCTAGCATAGCTTTTTCCAGCACTACAATGATAATGACAGAAGTTCTAAGCCACTCTGTGGCTCCTCCCACATGGCCTGAATTACCTCCTGTTGACAAATACTGTGGGAAGGGCTGCTGCTTTACACATGACCAAATGAGGCATGAGGATCCAGGCAGAGTAGCCAGTAGTTTTATTAAGAAATTTAACAACAACTTTAGGTTAATAATAAGTACAGAAAATGAGCAAAGTAAAGGCAGGTAAATCAGTAAAGTAATAAATCCTAACATCTGGCTACACAGTCCTAACCTTGCTTAGGTACCTGTTCACAGTCTTAACTCACCCTCTCTTTGGATGAAGGAGCCCTCTGTCTGCAGCAGCTTCCACCAGTTCTACTCCCTGAGAAAGAACACACTTACCCTCTGGGTAAGGCCTTTTATCTTCTCCTCTCAGGCACCACCCCCTGTTCCCCAGCTGGTGTAGTTTTCCCTCCAGAATCTTCTGTTACCCAATCACAGGGTCCAGAGGGAACCTGGGAAATGTAGGCCCTGATGACCAATAAGGCTTCCCTAGAGGCACTAGGCCTCTTGTAGGCCACACCACTAGACCCATGGTCATGACACTTGCTGATATAAACAATGCTATAATGTATTACAGTTAGGGTTGCCAACTGGTGGGAGACAGTGGGGGGCAGGGATGTGTAGGTGATACCAACAATATGATATCACTTCTTGCACAAACCCAGAAGATGTCATCATGTCAGGGTTTAACCATAGAATCTTAGATGAATTCTCAAGTGTCACCCAGTATGCTAACCTCAATTCCAGATCATGCCAGACGTGACCTAATAGCTTTGGCCTGATGCTGATTATCCCTGATTTTCCCCAGAATTTGACCTTGCCACCCAGCTGAGTGGTGGTGGGAAGAGCTACCAGGGGCAGGAAGTCTCCTGCCAAAGTGGGAGACCTGGCTTACCTATTTGAAAATGATCAAAGTAGTAAGAGTAGGCCAAACGATGGGGAGAGGACCAACATCTTCTTTATGCAAATTAGCTGTGCTGTACAGCTCTGTGATGCTGTGCCCTGCTTTGAGTAAGGTGCCTACACTGTGCAAGGCCCTACATCTGTTTAAGTGGGTGCCCTGCACACATTTTTAAAAAGACATTAACTTCCAACATATGAGGCTACACTTTGGCAGTATTGATGTTATGAGTTGGGCCAGGGCCTTCTGAGCCAGGAAGCATCTAGCCTAAAATTATATATAATTTATTTTAAAACATCCTTAAAACCAAAAATGGCTGAAATGGAAACACTTAGAAAGATCACCCCCCCTTTTAGCTTGACAATGAATCATTTGACCTTAGCTTAAGGCCTATTATGTGCAGGTGTTTTGCCTCACTTTCACTGTGCATGTCCGTCAGGTTTTCTATTTAATTCTACATTGTTTTTTCTCCCTTCAATGCTCAGTTCGCTTTCCGTTTGCAGTTTCCCCAGGGTTTCTGAGAGTGCTTTTGTGCCGGGTGTTTTTTTTACCTTGCTTCACTTTCAAGCCAAAGGTAAGTCAAAATCATACAGATTCCCTCAAATTTCTCCCCACCCTGTCCCCATCTATTGCATACTTTCCCCATTCACATTTTATTTTTTTATATAAGTGGCATTAGGTATATGAGACCATTGCTAGTCTCACAGCACGGACTGTGCCTGCTGGGAGCCCTTCACACACAGTAAGCCCAGCTGGGCTGCCCTCTCCTGTTGCCTAGTTGAACCTGGATGGCTGGAGAAGAGAACACAGCAGCTGGCCTGCAGAATAAATGCACCGAAGGGAAAAAATGGTGCATACTGCACGCACAGAAACCGAAGTTGAGCTTAAAGGCTTGACTGCTGGGATTCTCCGTGTGGGTAATAAGCCTATGCTCAGATTCTGTGTCTGCTTAATAAATCTGGGAAATTTGTGTTTCAAAGCACTTCTCAGCTACAGACTTACCAGGTAACCTTGGGTGAACCATTATTCTGTCAGCTTCAGCCCCTCTCTCTTCAATATTGGGAAAACAATAATGGCCTACCTTTTGGGGTTGAATAAGGATTACAAAGATAATGTATGTGGAAAATTTTAACACTGGAAGTTTCTTATATAAATCTTTAATACAAACATGAACCACTATTTATTAACTATGTATGGCATTTAATACAGCCATCTCATATCAAAACAAACCAGTTCTTTCATTTGCCACCATAAAGCCTGACAGTATCCTGTAATAGGAAATGTCCTCAGTCTTTTTTTTTTTTTAAAAAAAAGCCCAACCGAATGACAGGGCCATCACATAAGGAGGATCTATCAAAGAAATTAGACATGACACAGTTAAAGTCACAGCTGCACATTGATATATACTGTCTCTGAGGATCATTATCTGTGTGACACGCCTGGGAGATGCATATGCGCCAATATCACTGTGCTCATGAGATGTAAATGAAGATGAAATCACCTGATCCACTCAACTGCAACACACTGTAGCAAGGTAGATTTCAGTTAATTTGAATGGAAACACTTGGTGGATCATTTGTCTTGTTGCAGACATTTTGTTTTTCCAACAACTCAAGTAGATGGTATAAAATTTGGAGAAACTCTTTTTGTATATACTGCTTTAAAAAAGTGTAGGTCTCAAGTGAAAAATTTCATAAGTGTTGCATAAACGGGAAAAAAAGCCTTCAGCAGTCATGAGTTCTATGTTGCATATTTGCAAAAGTTAAATAATTCACAATATTTAATTACTGTAATTAAAGTTCTCTGTGCATGCATGTGCACTGTTTTATAAGTAAACATTTCATTATGCAATTCCAGCTTCTCCTGCCTCTCCAAGTCCCTGTGATAGCCTGTTAAAGGAAAGACAGTTAAAAAGTTTTGCTTGAGGGATTTAACTCCCTGATCTCTCCTCCCATCTTTCTTCCTGAACTACTGGTGTACAGCAACCTAGTTTTAGAAGCACATTACTCAGACAACTCCTATCATCCTCATAAAGTATAATATTACATTTCAGAGTTTTTTCTCCCTTAGAATGTTATATTTCATTTCAGCCTTTTTTATCAACTCAAGAACTAGAAGCTGAATATATTATCCTAGTATTTATGTAATATCAGATGAACACAAGCCTCAGGGTGGGTTTATACACAATATTCCCCCCAAAAAACATATGGGCAACGTATTCTAGGGTTTCAGATAGATGCCTTGATATATGAAATCCCTTTAAGTACAGATGTTGGACATTGAACTTGAGACCTCATGCTAGGGTTGTCAGGCCCATCCTGGCAACTAGTGGGTAATGGGTGGGACTTACCAGAAGAAAGAGAAAGGCCTAGGTCACGTTGCTGGTGTTGCACAGGAAGTGACATCATCATACCAGCAACTTCTGGGAGATGCTTTGGCATTTGGGCAAAAACTCTATGGTAAAACCAGATTCTACCATAAAGTTTTTGCTGAAATATCAGTTTCACCATGAGGTCACTGGCATGATGACCACTTGATGTGTGATGCCAGCAAAGTGGCCTAGGCCTTTCTCTTTCTACTGGTAAGTCCCCCCACCAGCCAGCTGACTGAGGGCTGGGAGTCAGGGCCTGGCGATGGGGGATCCCTGTCCCCACCAGGGGGGTCTGGCAACCATATTTCATGCACATGAAGCATGTGCTCTACCGTTGAGATATGAGCTCTTCCCCATTAAAGTCAGAGCTGTATGCTACCCATTTCTTGCCATGCCTGTAAAGAGCAATACACAAGGGTTCTCCAAAGGAAAACAATGTTGGGGATTTGTGTAGCAATTATTCAGGAGGATGTGTATTATTTCTACTTCGGCTACATGTTCAATGTATTTACAATTCTGCTTAGTGAAGTTAGGCAAAGATATGGCACAGTTTTGTTTTGCTTCTAGAAAAAATAGGCATTTTCTCAGTGATACACAGAAATCTCTTCAGCACTTTTGAACCACCATACTCAGGTTATGCTCACAGGTGGGTAGGAAATTGTATATACCACAGTTCTTTGCTACACAAGCATACAGTGAGAATTTCTTCTGCCAGATGGCATCTGCTGTGTGTATGTGAGGTGAAATAAACACATGTTCATGTGTCTTATATGATTATTCACATAAAGGATCCACACAGTTCATTACAGCATGTAGGAAACAGTCCTTGGGTTCTTCCTAGTATGTCCATGTAAAGTATGGCAGAGACAATGATGCCAGCAGCAGGAAGATATTTTTGTTTCCGACCAGCTGAGTTCACCTGGGATGATAAAAGGAAAGAAGGCGTAGATTCAAAATTTCTTTAGAAAGCCCTCTATCACCTCCTTTGTAAGAATACAAAGAAAAAGAAAGGGTCATATAACTATTCTTGCTGATTAAGGAGAACAGACCACTATCTTATGCAGTGATAAAGCAGTGTGTGGTTATATCCTTGGAAATAACATAACAGTCTTTTGTACGCATGTGACAATTGTAAACAATTGTGGGCTAGATGACCAGCAATTTGATGCCGTATAATCTAGTTTCATATATTGTTCATATGTATATGGGAAAATGTACATTATATCCACACAGTGTATAGCACAAGAAAAATATCATGTTCCTGAGTATCTCTTCTAAAATGGCTGCTCCTAAGAATGGAATCTAGATTTCAAAATCTGTTTTTGACATATAGCTCAAGAGACACTTGTATTTGCATCATTAGATAAAGAGACCTGATGAACCAATATATCTTGCTCCCTAGACCTTCAGTTTTTAAAAAAAGTCCTTCTCCTAAACACCCTACAGTAACCTATCATGTAATCAGCAAGGGAATGTTCTAGTATTATGGGGGGAGGAATAGAAAACTAACCCTGACTGTGAGCTTAAATCAACGATATTCTGCAAACTGTGGTAAGCCTGTATCACATGACCCCTCAATGGGATTTTAATAATGTTATCATTCAATTCCTGTTTCAGGCGCTTTGCATTTTTACGTATGTTAAAGCATTCAGTAAGCGATTCAGCTTGCGTGGCTGACAGGAGAACTTCCCTCAGAGCACAGTCTTATAAGCAAACAAATCTTCACCATACTTGGAAATAGCTATTTCAGAATGAGGCTGAATGATACAGAATCAAGGGATTGGGGTGGCAGGGCACAGAGGTGGAATGATATGAATGAGGATGAATTTCACCTGAAAGCTAAGGAAGGGATGAGGGGGACACCTGGAACTAATTTCTCTTTGCTTCTTTCTTTATTGAAATTAGCTACAGAATTTTTCCTCCCTTTTCAGTCTCAGCAATCTGGATGTTTAAGATTCGAGGAATCTACTACATACGCTGACAAACCCAAGGAATCTACTATATCCACCATGCACACACATACACATGTATGATATTCAAAGTCTAAGATGAGATCAAGCACCCACATCTGCTACATAGTGGATAAGCAAGAGAGACAAGTCCATCCTAGTTTAAGACTAGTGATAATCAAATTTGCCCTGGCTGTCTGTGGGGCAAATCATTGCAATGTTTCTTTAAAGCGAGGCTAGTTGGGGGGGGGGGGGGAGTGGGAGAAGCATCTGCCTTCCATGGGGATAACATTAAGACAAACATTTTAAAAATGCAGACAGTACGCAACTGAAGAGGAGAAGCTTTTTATGAAAAGATGGTGCCATGAGAAATCAGAGGCAAAAATGCAGTTCCAACTGCTGGTGTTATAAAGCCAAGGGTGGGAGGGAGACTGTGTCACATGGTCTCTCTTCTGCCTGCATTGATGTGAAAGGAGGAAAATTCCATAATCAGATATGAAATTATTGCCTGGCTCCAAAAAGGACTCCCATTTATTTATTTATTTATTTCCCAAGCTGTTGCAACGTAACAGAATTTGGAGGTGCTATGAAATAGGGCTGCATAATGACATAATTTGATTTCAAATGGATTGTTTAGCAATGATACTGATTCTACCTGCCCTTTTTTGGTGTGTGTGGGGGGTAGAGCTTGGGTTTCTCTGCTGCTTTAC
Organism: Lepidodactylus listeri; assembly: GCA_029233225.1. Classification (NCBI taxonomy): domain Eukaryota; kingdom Metazoa; phylum Chordata; class Lepidosauria; order Squamata; family Gekkonidae; genus Lepidodactylus; species Lepidodactylus listeri. Next base: position 44,359,257 of record JARCFY010000006.1, on the reverse strand, counting down.
AGCTCAGGCATTTTTTTTTTTAAAAAAAAATCCCATGAAACGTGAACACTTTGAAGCATCAATCATCTGGAACCCTTAATGCGTTCTTCAACCTAACTGTCAGTGCTATAAAATGGTAACTGGCTGCAGTCTAGCTTTTCTGTGTGCGTGTTTACTCTTTACAAATATTGAAATTGTGCAGTATGAACTAAACAAATAACTTAAAAGATTCCTCAAGCCTGTGCATTTCTGAGACTCCCTGTGTTCTGTTCTCATGTGCTTCCTATATTCCAAATTTCCTTTTCAAGGGAACAAACAAGCGAACCATGTTTTCTCCAGCTGAAACTGTCATTAAGGCTTTGTAGTAATAAATTCAAGGCATCCCCATACTTTAATCAACATTCCTTTTTTGAAAAATCCTTTGGACAAAAAGAAAAGGCTTACAACCTCCCTCCCCCTGCCTTAAAACACCATTTCAAACATTCATGTGGCAGCCATTAAACGCAGTGCGCTAGCTGAATTACAGCATTTGGTGTTGCAAATGCAACCAAATCAAATTTTATGGTGACAATAGCTAACGTTTTATCTTTTGTAAAGCTGTTTTATAGGCAGACTTTCTCATGAAAAGTTGTGCTTCTGAACAGAGAAAGAGAATGGGGGGAGAGAGATGCAGATGGTTTCCATGCACAATTTAACATCAGTCCACTACACTCTACAAAATACGGTTTATGGATTTTATTTTGCAGGCAGATTTTCTTCTACCTTTTTCTTCATGAACTTTTTTTCCCCTTCAAAGGGAGGCAGGATACGGAAGCAAGCGAATGTGTTAAAGCAAAATCCTGCTCAACTTCATTTGCCAGTTGCAAATCAAAATGGTTTCCTTTATGGCCGTTTTGTGTCAGTTTTTTTTTAAAAGCCCTACACTGGAAAAATACGTCAGCTTTTATTTTGTATGTGTATTGAGAATCCCTCTCTCTTTTTGACCAATAATATAGAAAGTTCCTCTGGGAAGCTAATGTGTATGATTGCAGCTCAGCCTTGTTACAATCCAGGCCTTTTTATGCAGTCATGTTCTTGCTCATGAATTATGCATGACCGAGGATCTCATTACATTTCATTTTCTTTACAGCCGCTCTTCCCTTCTCTTCGACATGCTCAGATTCCCATCAGCCTGGCCCCCACTCCCCCTGAAGCCTGGCTCCATCTTGATGCCTTCATGGCATTTTCGACAAAATGGGCGTGTTTAACTTGTCACCTCAAGCCGGGTATAAATTATTCACCAGAGCTTTGCACAGATTTGTGAGATAACCAGCCTCCAGTCAAGGAAACTTCATAGGTTTGGATATGCCTGACAGGGACCACTGATGACTATTTCCTCTCGAGTAGCCCTCCCCCCCCCCCGGTATTTTCTTGGGTAATAAAATCCATTTTTACATTCAGATTTGTTGCATATTTATTCTCTGAAATTTAGGCATTCTTATAGTGCCAGATGTTTATACAACATTATAATGAAACAAAAGCTAATTGTTTTATTGACTAACAGGATGTCTAACAGTAGGGCTGCCAAGTCCAACTTGGGAAATATCTGGGGTCTTTGGGGGTGGAGCCAGGAGACTTTGGGGGTGGAGCCAGGAGAAAGGAAGTGACATCATTTTGTGATGTCACATCCTGTGATGTTGCTTCCACATGCTGACACATGAACTCATGAAGTTTCCTAATACTGAATCAGGCCATTGGTCCATCAAGGTCAGTATTGACTACTCAGACTGGTAGTGGCTCTCCAGGGTCTCAGGCTGAGATCTTTAATGTCACCTATTACCTGATCCTTTTTTAGCTGAAGAGGCTGATACCTCCTGCATGTCAAGCAGATGCTCTATCACTGAGCAACGGCCCTACTGAATCCTTCCTCATCTCGGCAGAATATGAAGCCCTAAGTGCTACACAAGTGCTAAATATGATTTTCATATCATAAGAACAGGAGAGAAGCCACAGTGGATCGGCCCATCCAGTACAGCCCATCCAGTACAACACTCTGTGTCACACAGTGGCCAAAAATACCAGGTGCCCTCAGGAGGTCCAGCAGCGGGGCCAGAACTCCAGAAGCCCTCCCACTGTTGCCCCCCAAGCACCAAGAATGCAGAGCCTCACTGCCCCAGACAAAGGGTTCCATTTAGACCTTGTGGCTAATAATAGCCACTGACAGACCTCTGCTGCATGGGGACAGAGAGAGAGAGACAGACAGACAGACAGACAGAAAAAAGAAAGAAAGGGGGAGGGGGAGAGAAGGGGAAAAAACTGGCAGAGGCACTTACTTCCATTTAGACCTTGTGGCTATAATAGCCACTGATAGACCTCTGCTGGATGGGGACAGAGAGAGAGAGAGACAGACAGACAGACAGAAAAAAGAAAGGGAGAGAGAATGAAAAGAGCTGGAAGAGAAACTCACCTTGCCAGCCACATGCAAAAGCAGCTCCTTCAGTCCCTCCTTAATCTCTGGGCGGGGCTCTCTTGCTGTGGAAGAAGCTCTCTTGCTGACTTCTTAAAGGGGAAATGTCTGGCGAGGCTTTTTACTGCAGGGCAGGCTCTCTGCAGACATTTCCCTTTTAAGGCAGCCATTTAGTCCCCCCGGTGGCCATCTTTGGAAAAGCGGGAGGTAAGCTCTAAAAATCGGTGTTTCCCCCGCCCAAGCGGGGGACTTGGCAGGCCTATCTAACAGTAACTGCCTAGGCCCTGTGGGTGACAAAAGCCACAAAACAGGCCCACTGACAGATGGATCTCTACTTGCTCAGGGGGCTCCCCAGGTCTGCAGAACACATGCTTTGTAAACTAACAAAAAGGCAAAAATGAAAAACAAAACAAAACTCACCCCTAAACAATTCCTCAGATGAGGGTTGAAAAGGCTCCAAAGAGAGTACCACTTACATCACAAAATGAGGCAGTTTCCTGAGAGTTTAGAGAATCCTGTAATGGTAAATTATGAAAGGGAAGAGAGATGTGCAGTTCTCTCAGACCCCGAGCTTTTGCTGTGTCTATTGAAAAGCAAATATGTCATTGGGCCTTCTCCAGTACTGTTCACTTTACATATGACCCTGAGGCCCATTGACTGAACATGAGGGAAACAATAGCAGGCATGAATGAACTAATCCCACTCCTCACCTCCATGCGTTTGCCACATTATCTGCATAGTGTGAAAATAGGGTTGCCAGCTCCGGATTGAGAAACACCTGGAGATTTTGGGGGTGGAGCCTGAGAAGGGCGGGGTTTGGAAAAGGGAGGAACCTCAGTAGGGCATAATGCCATAGACTCCACGTTCCAAAGTGGCCATTTTCTCCAAGTTAACTGATTTCTGTCACCTGGAGATCAGTTGTAATAGCTGGAGATCTCCAGCCACCACCCAGAAGTTGGCAACCCAATATGAAAAGCACAAAGGGAGTGTCCATGTGTTAGTGTTGCCAGCCCTGCAGCTTCTGGGAACTTGGGAGAGGGGGCACAGTATACAGAAGGTGAGTGTCTCATGCCACATCAAAAGTGTATCCAGAAGTGATATCAGTACTTCAGCAATGTTCTAAGAATTCCTACAGCATTGCAGATACAGCTGGAGTGACATTACCACATCAGTGGCATCATTCTCCTCCCTTGTTTTCTCCTGCCTCTCAATAGCTCAAGAGAGGGCAACTACAGTTGCCTGGGGTGGGAGGTTGTCCACCTCAGGCAGGCAAGTGGTAGCCCCACCACATATACACTGTCTCCCTGTGATTGAGGATGATGCTTTTGGAATGTTGCCTGTTCTGGGAAGGCAGCATATAAATAGATACTGCCTCCACACATAGGCGCCATGTTCATGAGCAGGTGATTACACTGGGGCAAGGCCAGAGTGCTCATACCTACTCTCCCTGTCTGCATATTCAGTCAACATGCAGAAGGTCATGTGCACAGGGTTTCTGCCAAATAAGATCAGTCAGACAACCAGAGATTGGCTTTTCCCATGGTATCATTTCCCTTTCCCTAAAGTTCACCTGGTGTCCACTTTACTGTCCTTTAGAAGCCAAGACCAAACTTTTTTAAAAGACGAAAGCTTTTAATTGAGAAGTTCCATATTTTAAAGCCATCTTCTCTAATCTGTTTTATGAATATTATTTCAGGCTGCTGAATGTTGTTCTGTGTTATTTTGATGCCCCTAGCTTGTTTTTATGGCTTGTTTCATTATGAATAATTCTTATGTGGTTGTTTTTTAATAATTTTCTTGCCTTGTTTTTCCTTTCTGAGTGGCCTCAAACAAGTCTCTGTTAAATACAATTCTTAAATAGTGAACAGTGTGTGGAACTGTCTTTTTAAGACCAAATCACCATTCTGGCTGAGAGATGGTGGCTCAGATCCTGCAACGTGCAAGTGGGAATATAAATGGACTTCGTGCACTTCCACGAGTGCATCACTATATGTTATAGTGCCCAGAAATCAGTCGCATAAGATCTTGCACAAGCAGAAACACAGGAGGGGGTACAATAAGTTTGATTTTGCACAAGCAGCTACCATCGATTTTTCTTGTGCTTGTGCAAGAGCTGTAGTGCAAACTAATATTTTGTATTGGATCTAGCCTCAAGTCTCCAGGTTATCCTCAGCTGTTCATAAGCTTTGTAAATAGCCAAAGGGAAAAATGCTGAGGAAATGGTGGCTGAGGCAGGAAAGTGTGAAGAAAACTCCTTTGAGAGAGCTCCATTGCCGATGTGCTTGTCTCTACATTAGCAGTGGCAACGAATGCAAAACAGAACCCTCACAGAGGATAGATCCAAGACTATTTGATCTGAATCAGGCTGATTCCGCACTAGTTGTTGCCCCGGCCTCACTCCCTGATAAAATCTGGGGTAGAGCAACAGTTCCCTACTTGTTGCTCCGGGTCTGCAGTTGGCCCGAATGTAATCCTCGGTTCCCCCAGATCTTCCGTTTCCAGGATTTTCAAGGGGGGGGGGGAGTTTTGCCACAGGAGTGAAGTCAGGGTATTCAAGAGGGGAACTCCGAAATCGGGATTTCTTGCTTCACCCCTTTAACGCCCCTCTGCTTTTTTCCCTCCCCTTTCCCGCCTATCCTCTCCCTTTCCTGCCCTGGTGTGAGCAGGGTTTTTTTTGTTCCCCCTTTGTTGCATTACAGCAACACAACACGACATTGATCCACCGATGACTGGCATTTAAATGTCTTTTTTTAAATGTACTTTTGTTGTTGATGTCTCCACATTTCCATGTTGCATTGTTTGCACAAAAGTCGTGCCTGAGTCATGCCACTATAAAAATATGTATTGATGGCTTTGAGGCACAGCACGAGCTGTTTTTTTTTTGTCTCCCCCCATGCATTACAACAACACCACACAACATTGATCCATCATTGTGTGGTTAACATTTTTTGTGGGGCCAATGTATTGCGGGTGGCGTGGTGGTGTGAACACAATTTTTTCAGGGGTTACATGTGTTGTGTTGCATGTTCCCCCTCCATTTCCCATTCCTTTCCCACCCTCCATTTCCCCTCCAACCCTGGCACAAGCTTTTTTTTCTTTTCACGGGCATTTCCAAATGGCGAAAGTAATAACATGATGCAGTAATGGCGGCATGGAGGTCCGCCTACATTAAACTCTGCCTACGTTAAAAAAGGGGGGGAAGGGGCAGGTGCATGATGTACTTTCCCAGGAATTATGAAAAACCTTGGCCAATCATGACTTTGCTGCGTCACGACCAATGCTCCCTCTAAGCTGTGGAGTCTTGCGAGCAAAAATTCTACTTTGTGAGCTACTGGCATTAAAGTTGTGAGCGAGCCATTTGGCTATTGCATAAATTCATTTGCTTTGGAGCAATCCTTCCTGAGCTAAGACAAAAATGTCTGAGCTGGAGGTTTAAGAACTGTGAGCTAGCACACACTAACTCAGCTTAGAGGAAACATTGGTCACGACATCATAACGAAACTCTGCCTACATTTTTTTTAAAAAGGGGGGAGATTGGCGGGGACTCAAGATTCGGGGATAGGCCAGATGCGGAAATGAAGAGCCGGCATCAACCCGGGTCAGATTCCTGTAATGCGGAAATGTGCACACTGATTCGGACCAATTAAATCCGGGAGGAAAGGGAAGCAAAGCACTTGTGCAAAATCGGCCTCAGACAGCTTTTTAAATCCAGTTTCACTCCTAGCTGACACATTCAAACTGTGTTTATGGAGATGAAGTGAGATTGCTACTCTTCCAATGCACACATGTTCATTTGAAACTCTGCCTGAGTAAGGGCAACTGTATATCTGTGGTTGGATTCAGTGATCACAACAGACCATGGTTTGCTTAAATCATGGTTTGTATATCAATTTCTGATCAGCCTGCTGGATTTAAGTTACAAATATGGTTTGTACATAGACCCTTGTTTGTTTACTTTCCTCTAGTGTTAACAGGAGAAACCCTGACCTGGATGGCCCAGGCTAGCCCAATCCCATCAGATCTCAGAAGTTAAGCAGGGTCAGCCTTGACTAGTATTTGGATGGGCAACTTCCAAGGAATACCAGAGTTGTGACGCAGAGGCAGGCAATGGAAAACCACATTTGAAATGTCTCTTGCCTCAAAAACAGGTCTAGCTCGCCACCTAGTGGTGCACAATGCTAAAAAGCTAGAACATCTCTCTGCCAGACAATCAGAATCTCCTGGCTATACTACACAACATGCCATACAGTAATTAATTAATTAATTAATTAATTAGCAGGGGAAAGTATACACTGCAGTCTCTAAGTCCCTCACGGACAGCACTGTTTAACATAAACAGGATTTTGACAGCCATGAACACATATGAACACGTTTGTTTGTTTATTTATTTATCAAATTTATACCCTGCCCTCCCCACCGAAGCAGGCTCAGGGAAACTTGCAAAGATTAAAACACGCAGATAACGGTTAAAACAAACATAAAACCTTCTAAAAAAAACAATCCAAATATCATATCATAAAGTGCTAGTACATATTAGGTCTGGCAATAATAATGATGTTGTATGGCGACAGTGGCAGCAAGTCAATGACCTATCCTATTGATCCGCTTCTTGTTCTGTTTCTTATGTGACTGGCACAGGCTGTTGTTGGTGACTCCAAAGGACGGGGCTTACAATTTGAAGCTGCCTTATACTGAATCAGACCATTAACACATCAAAATCATTATTGTCTACTCAGACTGGCAACAACTCTCCAGGGTCACAGACTGAGGACTGATCCTTTTAACCGGTGATGCAACATGGGACCTTCTGCATGCCAAGCAGATGCTCTACCACTGAGCCACAGCCATATTCCTGATTTGTGACTAGAATTTGAATTAAGACAGATTTTTCTCTCAATCTCCCTTGATTTTATTCCTCACTACAGCCCCCATTGCATATGCCTTTGTCCATGCACATCAGATGATCCCCAGCATAAACACACTGGTGGTCAAAAGGGACTCTTCCTTCCCTTTTTCACCAGTGGAAAAGCTGGTTGGATCCAACCCATTTTATTGTAATGGGCCAGTCCACAGGTGTGACATATTTTATTCTTTATAAATTGGTGACAGTGATCCACATGATGGTCACCTCGAGACTGGATTACTGTAACTCTCTCTACATGGGGCTGCCCTTGTCACAAATCCAGAAGCTGCAGCTGGTGCAAAATGCTGCGGCCAGGCTATTGATGGGGCTCCCTATTCTGGAGCACATCCAGCCTGTGCTAAAGACACTGCACTGGCTGCCCATAGCATACCGGTTCTGCTTCAAGGTGCTGTTTCTTACCTTTAAAGCCCCTTATGGCCAGCGACCTACATACCTGAGGGACTGCCTTTCCCCATATGTACCCCGTATGTATCAAGGACCCATAAACAGCTGGTCCTCCTGAGTATTAAAGAGGCCAGACTGGCAATGACTAGTGCCATGGCTTTTTCGGTGGTGGCTCCACTTTGGTGGAATGAGCTCCCAGAGGAGACCAGGGCCCTGCAGGACCTATTACAGTTCCACAGGGCCTGTAAAACTGAGCTGTTCCGCCAGGCCTTTGGAGCCGCCACCACTACCACTACCACCATGACTACCATTGATAGCAATGATAGCAGTTGACATCTTATGATGGAAGAGCCCTGATTCGCTGGACCCTTGATCACCGTCTGAGCCAATCCCCCCCCTTATGACATCTTAAGCACTTTTCTTAGGATATCTGAAGCCGAATGGAGTTATGACATCTAAAGCACCTTCCTATGTCATCTGAAGCCAAATGGAGCCTGCATTATGATTAGCACTGCAGCTGAATGGAACTGACGTTACAATGACTAGCACTTTATTATTTTACTTATGGTTTTAATATTGAATTTTAATATTGTATTTATATGGATTGTTGCTGTGTTATATGTGTTGTTGAATTTTATCAGCTGTAAACCGCCTTGAGCTGGCCTTGGCCAAGAGGGTGGAATCTCAAATTTAAGTAAGTAAGTAAATAAATAAATAAATAAATTCCCTCATGTGGCCTGGCAAATATCGCTAAAAGCCCAGTTGGAAATCAAAATGCAGCTGGGTGAGGAGGCTGTCTTGTACTTTCAGTGATGGCCCCAGGTTTTTCCACGCACTAGGTGAGGATACATTCTGGTGCCTCCCCCCCCCCCCCCGTGTGGGGTGGGATGGGATGGGGTGGGCACCAGAGCTGCAGTGGGCAGGCCGAGGGGCGAGCTGCAAATGAATATGGGGCAGGATCGCTCGAGGGGAGAGGAAGGGAGCCTGTGCCAGGCTGCAAAAGGAGCTCCAAAGAGACCGTGGGGGCAGCAGAGGGCGAGTGGCACTTTCCCATCATCCTGGGCTGTTCCCTGTGCCTGTCTCCCCCATCTTCTTTTCTCTCTGTCTGGGGGGCTGCAAAGAGGGGAGTCTCTTGCTGGGGTCGGAGCAAGAAGCCGGCAATGGAGGCTTCCTGTGCGGGGCAAAGAGGGGACGAGGCCAGCCAGAATGGTGTCTTCGAGCTGTTGCCCTAGGCGACGGACTAAAATTTAACAATAACGGGCCAGCCCTGTGTACTTTACTACCTAGGCCATACAAAGTAACGTTTATCACATAGTGCATTATAGAGGTTTGTGTGGATTTTGTGTGAGGAGTGAGTGTCCTCAGGACCCTTTAAGAGCTCCAGGTGGGCATATCTTTGCTATCACATGGAACTGGAGCCATCCTGAGCTTTTTCACTCATGTAAAGTAGGAGGATTCTATTCTACTCAGTTTCTATGAGTCCCTGCTCAAGCTGTAGCCTCCTGCATCTCATTCCACATTACTTCCAAGGCTTCCCAAACTCTCGGGAGAGGCTTTTCATATCATACAAGAAGTTGACCAGGAAAAGGGAGGGAAAGTGCCATTCTGTGAAATGAAATTTGCTTGCAGGTCCCTGGATCCCAGTTAATTATACAGGGAATCCATTGAGGATATAAATAACGCAATAATCCTAGGAAAGACTAATCCTAGGTTTTTATGATGCTCCTGAAATGATATGAAGTAATCCAAAATCTAAACAGAACAGAATTTGTTCAAGACCCATATAAAGAAAATTGAATTCAGCATGGCTCAAAACCACCACAAAGCTTTCCAAATATACCTCTCCTCTCTTCCCCATACTTGATTACATTTTCCACAACCAATCCATACAAACACTGTTCGAGTAGTTGGGCTATAATATCTGGATAGACAGGAGGTCAGGGGTGAAAACTACAAGGACTACAGGGACAGCACTGGTGCAATTACAATTCATATCTTATCTTGTATACAAATGTGTTCTTGCTTTCTTTATGTGTGGACTGGGAGTCTCTTTCTAATTTTGCTCACAGCGTTAATATCATTAGCAGCAGCTTGTTTGTGTACTGCAGATAAGTAATAATTTAAATCCTCTGTGTAGTTAAGAAACAATATTTACTTAATTACTCTTTTTCATAATGGTTTTCTTCTTCATTACTGTATGCAGAGGACAGGCAGCAGGCTTGAATACTGCTGAGCAGTTGTATTCATTTGCAGGGCATCATGTGGAAGCCCAAATCCGAAGGAGAATGGCTAGATAGATAGATAAATACAGGGCTTTTTTTGTAGAAAAAGCCCAGCGGGAATTCATTAGCATATTAGGCCACACCACTGACAGCGCAGGTCTCTCCCAGGATGGGCTTCCCTGGGTGCCCCATGGCTTGCAGGGTGCCTGGGGAACCTAAGGCGGGGGAGGCAGTTTAAACTGCCTACCCTCCCTGGATTGGATTGGCTTCCCCAGGTGCCATGCGGTTTGCGAGAAGCCTGGGGAACCCAAGGGAGGAGGAGGCAATTTAAACTGCCTTCTCTCCCTGGATCAGCTTGGCTTCCCCAGGCACCCCACAGCTTGCGAGGCACCTGGGGAACCCAAGGGGGGGGGGAGGCTGTAGGGGTGGACATCTCAGAAGCCAGCTGGAACGCTGTTCCTGTGTGTTCCTGCCCAAAAAATAGCCCTGGATAGATAGATAGATAGACAGACAGACAGACAGACAGATGCCATAGAATCAGAGTTGGAAGGGGCCATACAGACAGCTGGTGAGGGGGAGCTCACTACCTCCATAGGCAGCTGATTCCACTGTTGCACAACTTTTACTGTGAAAAAGTATTTCCTAATATCCTGCTGATACCTTCCTGCCCTTAATTGAAAGTTATTATTGCAAGTCCTATTCTCTGCTACCAACAAGAACAGCTCCCTGCCCTCCTCTAAGTGACAACCCTTCAAATATTTAAAGAAAGCAAACATGTCCCCCCACAACCACCTCTTCTCCAGACTAAACATTCCCAAGTCCCTCAGCCTTTCCTCATAGGGCTTGTTCTCCAGGCTCTTGATCATCCTTGTTGCTCTTCTCTGTACCCGCTCCACTCTGTCCACATCCTTTTTGAAGTGAGGCCTCCAGAACTGCACACAATACTCCAAGTGTGGCCTGATCATGCAGTGTACAGCAGGACTATCACATCTTGTGATTTGGATGTTATGCCTCTGTTGATGCACATTAGCCTCTTTTGTCACCACATCACACTGATTGCTCATATTTAACTTTCAGTCCACCCATACCCCAAGATCTTCCTCACACACATTGTTACTCAGAAGTGTATCCCCCATCCAGTATGTGTGTTCCTCATTTTTCTTACCCAGATGTAGAACTCGGCACTTATCCTTATTAAATTGCATCTTGCTCACATCTGCCCACTTTTTCAGTGTGTTCAGATCTTGTTGAATTCTATATCTTCTGGTGTGTCCACTGCTCCTCCCAATTTGGCAACATCTGCAACTTTAATGAGTGGCCCCTCCACATGTTTATCCAGATCATTTATAAAAACATTGAAGTGTGCCGAGCCCAGAACCAAGCCCTGTGGCACCCCACTGGACACATCCCTTCATTCAGATGAAACACCACTGACAACTACTCCTTGAGTGCAGTACTCTAGCCAGTTCCCTATCCACCTAACTATCCTAGAGTTCAGTCCATAGTCCTTTAGACTATCAGAACCCATCAGACCATCATAGGGAACGCTGTCAAAAGCTTTACTGAAATCCAGGTAAACAACATCAACAAAATTCCCTTGATCCAGTAAGCTCATCACTCGATCAAAGAATGAAATGAGGTTGATCTGGCAAGACCTGTTGGGAACAAATCTGTGCTGACTTCCTTGGATCACCAAGTTGTCCTTTAGATGCTTACAGATTGATCCCGTTAAAATCTTCCTGTGACGGAGGTCAAACTGACTGGCCTGTAGTTTCCTGGGTCATCCCCCCTCTTTTTTGAAAATTGGGATAACATCTGCCCTCCTCCAGTCATGTGGCATGTCTTCTGTCCTCCAAGAGATCTGGAAGATGAAGAGCAAAGGCTCTGCAAGCTCTCTAGAAAGTTCTTTGAGCACAGCAGGAGAAGAAGAGAATGGTTTGACGGCCGGTGGCTCATCTCAGTAGCCGAGGAGCCAAGCAGGAGAAGCATCTTTGTCAGGAGAGACAGTCGTTTTGGCAACTTATTCTGTCAGGCTGGCAGTGGGCAGGAGAGAGGAGCGGACCCAACAGCCAGTCAGTGGCGTGTTAATACTCTTGAGTGGTGGATGATGGGCCAATGGCTGATGGAGCGCACAGCACAGTCAATGGGAGAGCCGGAAAGGGCCAATACACTGGGCTTTTATATAGATATTGTTTGTTTGTTTATTTATCAAATTTATAGGCTGCTCTCCCTGCACTCAGGCTCAGAGCAGCTTACATGGCTTGGCTAGATATGCCAAGGTACATATAAACATTAAAATCAGTTAACACACAATTAAAACACAACAGACATAATAACAAATAAAGTGCTCAGTGATGTAACCATACCAGGTGGCATAATGTATATACCTGGCATTCTCCAGCTCTCTAGATGTCATGGCTTGTTCATAACCACGGCCAGTCACAGCCCACAGTATGGGTTATGGCTGTTTGTGGTGGTGGCAAGGGGGTGGTGGTGGCTCCTAGTTGTAAACCTGGTGGAAGAGCTCCATCTTACAGGCCCTGCAAAACTGCATAAGGTCCCACAGGGCCCTGATCTCCTCTGGGAGCTCGTTCCACCAGTAAGGAGCCACCACCAAAAAAGCCCTCACCCTGGTAGCAGCGAGCCTGGCTTCTCTGGGGCCTAGAATAATCAAACAATGTTGTACCCCAGACCATAGTGCTCTCTGGGTTATGTATAGGGAAAGGTAGTCCCTCAGGTATGTCAAACCTTGGCCATTTAGGGCTTTAAAGGCAAGCACCAGGACCTTGAAACAGATCCGGTATGCTATAGGATATATTGGATATATTGGATAAGAACATATATTGGATATATTGGATAAGAACATAAGAGAAGCCACCTTCCACTGTGAAAACTGCCCATTTATATTCACTCTCTGTTTCCTGTTTATTAAACAGTTTTTAATCCACAAGAGGACTTGTCCTCTTATCCTATGACTACTGACTTTACTTAGGAGCCTTTGATGAGGAACTTTATCAAAAGCTTTCTGGAAGTCTCAGTAAACGACATGTACTGTGTCACACTGGTCCACATGTTTGTTTATCCCCTCAAAGGACTCTAACAGGTTAGTGAGACAAGATCTTTCCTTACAGAATTTATGCTGATTCTTCCTCAGTAGTTTTTGTTTATCAATCTGCCTACTTATTCTATTTTAACAATGGATTCCACCAATTTACTGTGTATCAGTGTTAGACTGACCAGTTTATAATTTCATGGATCTCCTTTGGAACCTTTTTTTAAAGATGAGGGTTACATCAGGAATGGAGGCAGATTTTTATGATAGACTGCATATTTTTTTTCAGAACTTTTGGATGTATGCCATCTGGGCCTGGTGATTTATCAGTTGTTAATTTGTCCATCAGTCATAGGACCTCCTCTCTTGTCACCTCAATCCAACTCAGGTCTTTCAACATCCCTCCTGAAATCAGCAGTTCTGGAGTGGGCAAGAACCTCCAGTCTTCCACACACTGAAGACAGAGGTAAAAAATGCATTCAGTTTCTCTGCCATTTTTGTCATTCCGTTTTTGCATCCTTTGACATGATACTTTTTTTTGGCCTTAATTCTAATTTCTGTAATCCTAGTCCCATTGCATTATTGTACGCTATTTGATTGCATTGTTTTACACCATGTAATCTACTCTTAGCATCAATAGAAGGACAGGATATAAATAAAGTAAGTCAATAAATAAATATCTCTCCCCTCATTGCTTTTCACCTCTCCCACCCATAGGCGTTAACTATGGGGGGGGGGGCAGCCACCCCCAAAATTTCCCAGGGGGGACTGAGCCCCCCTGGCAAAACGGAGTGCCCGCTGCTGCTCCTCCCTGCTGCACGTCCCCAGGCCCTTCCTAGGCCTGCCTGCTGCCACCTCTCTCTCCCCTGCCTGGCCACTCCTGCCTCCTTCCCTCTCCCTCCCTCCCTCCATCCATCCGGGGGCTAGCTGGGCAAATGCCCAGTGTGGTGGCATCACCTGGAAGTGATGCTATCATTCTGGGCACGTTGCCGGGGCAACGTTCTAGCAATCGCCCTGAAACTCTATGGCACCATAGAGGCAGGAGTGGAGAGAAGGGAGGCAGGAGTGGCCAGGCAGGGTGGGGGTGGGGGGGGCAGCGACATGGTTCCAGCATGTGCATGCGCTTTGTGCACGCACACATAAGAGCCCCCCCCCCCGGATTTTAAAACTCTATGCCCCTGCTCCCACCACTTGGGAAACCAAAGTGAGACAGAAATTCCATAATAAATTGTTTCCATAATAAATTGTCATATTCTAAGATTTCCAGCTGCTCCAGGTCATATAAAATAATTTTGTTCAGATCCGGCACTCTTCAAACAATAATGGTCATTACCTGGGTCAAATCTTGATCAGTAAATCTCCCACTTCTTGAAGTGGTTTTAGATGTTTTAGATGTTTACATGAACCATGGCTCCTTTGGCCAAGCTATGTGAGCCGCTCTGAGCCTGCTTGCGGGGAGAGCGGCCTATAAATACAACAAACAAATAAATATATAATGTAAGATGCTTTGGGCCCCACTGTCAAGTAAGGTGGGATATAAGTGAAATAAATAAATAGTATATACAGCTGAAGATAGCAGGTAGGTAAAGGGTAGGTTGTTGAATGGCTGAGAAAAAGAAAATGAAGAAGGGAAAGGAGAAAGGATATGGGGGTTGCCAGGAAGAGGGAAAGAGGAATAGTATGGGGAGGGGGATACAAGGGGAAGTGATGAACCCTTGCCCTTCAAGGGTTCCCTACCATGCTAGTAGGCCCAGCCAAGTGGCCAGCACCACAAAACTGGGCCATGGTTTTCCTAGGTAGAACCTGCAGGGTGGGAAAGAGAGGGACAGCTCAGAGCCGTAGTCAGGATTTTTTACTCCAGGGGGCATTTAAATGAGTAAGGGGGCACCCCTTCACAAACCCCAGGCTGTGTCAGGAGCAATGAGATAGAGGTGCAAGGGGGCCGGCAGGCAGGGAAGGGTGATGGTTGGCAAGGCCATGGCGTGCACGAAAAATAAAATAAAATAAACTGGCTGTATGGGAAGTCGAGAGGCCTGGACGGTAAGTCGGGGAGGCAGCTCCGAGATGCCCCACTGTAGCTACAGGCCTGGGACAGCTTAAGACAGAGGGGCATATAAATTTAGGCTGACTGTTGGGTGGGGTTGCCAACTCCAGTTTAGGAAATTCCTAGAGATTTGGAGGGTGGAGCCTGTGGATGGTGGATTTGAGGAGAGGAGAGTCCTTAGAAGGATACATGCTATAGACTGAACCCTCCAAAGCTTCCATTTCCTGCAGGGGAACTAGGGTTGCCAATCTCCAGGTGGGGTCTGGAGATCACTCAGAATTACAACTGCTCCTGTGATGACAGAGATCAGTTCCCCCGGAGAAAATAGCTGCTTTGGACTCTATGGCATTATCCCCTGCTGAGGTCACTTCCCTCATCAAACCTCACCCTCCCAAGGCTCCAGTCCTCAAATCTCCAGAAACTTCCTAACTTGGAGTGAAGAAATCTACCCTAAATCTGCAGGAATCTCCCAATTTAGAGCTGGCAACCCTAAAGGGGAATTTACCTCTGAAACTGGGAGATTCACTGTGATTCCAGGAGATCTCCAAGCTTCCTGGAAGTTGGTAAACCTAGAAGGACAGAAGGAAGCAGGAAAAGGGGAGAGGTGGGGGGGGGCTCTCAGGTAAGGGAAAGAGAAAATAGTGGGGGAGGGGGAATTGAGCTGCCTCTTGCAAGTCCTTGTGGGTTCCCACTTGTGTGCTATAATTTATATATTGGTAATACAGTTTTGAAGAGTTGAAACACAGTTTTGAAGAGTTGTGCCATCAAGTTTAACTCAGTATCCAAAGATGCTTCTAGTCCTATTCTGCCTGTTCCTTTCTTTTTTAAAAAATGCAATTTCTTCTATATACTACAAACATTTTCTCTATCTTCAACATTTATTTTTTTTCCTACCTCACACATGGCAAAACTAAAATAAACATTCTGAGGTAGCACAGGGTACAGCTATTCTCTCTCTCTCTCTCTCTCTCTCTCTCTCTCTCTCTCTCTCTCTCTCTCTTATTGGGTACATTCACAGTTTTGCTTGCAGAAGATAAAAGCCATTTACATCTAAATTCCATAAATGTACCAAATTGTACAATGTTATATGGAGACAAAGTTATAAAATATGCTGTTAAAACAGTAAGATTAGATTGGGTTTGGTAAGAAAGTGTTACTTATATTTTAAACTGCCTGCCCATTTTGATTAAAAATCCATAAAAATGCCCCCCATGGCTTTAAAATTTACAGAAATTACAGTTCTATGCATGCAAATTGCCAGAAGCCTGCCACCATTTGCTGGACAACAGAGCCCCTGATTTTATTTATTTCTACATAAATTTTCTCCTCTCTTTGAAGCCATTGCTCCTGCTGGGCATTGCCATGCCCGGTGACAACTATTCTGCCTCAGTTGCTGGGTGGCAAAAGGCACCAGAAGTGACTGCCTGCTGTTTAAAGCAGCATCAGGCACAATGTTTCCAGTGTGTTCGCTTTCCTTCTTTGTCATAGCATGGCCACTCCTCATTGAGAGGAGTAACATTCCCCCCCTTTGTTTTCATAGTTCCTTTATCAATGTTCAACTAAAGTTGCTCCCTCATTGTCACAAAGATACTTGGTGGCTTCATAAAACTTTCTTTTTTCCTAAGAACCTGTTTTCTTTTCAGGTGTCTCTGCATGACCCTGAATGAGTGGCTGGATCGATTTGTCTTCCTATTTCTGGCTTTTCTCTCTTATAATGCCAGCACACATCCAGGCATCTTCCAAGAGCCTTTTTTCTTCGCCTGTTCGTTGCTGGATCATCATTTGCTGTCTGGTCCTCTGCATGTTTTAGCACTTTTTCCCTTGTAAAATCCATCCATTTTTCTTCTTGAAGCTTCTGAAGAGGGTTTTTTTCCCTTTACAGTCAAATTATTTTCAATCTGCAGCGCTTAAAAGTCTTGATTTTGCTTTATTGTAAGACTCCTCATTTCTAGTCTGTCATCCCCAAGCATTATTATTCTACATAGTTTTATAATGTATAAACATTAGTTTATATACATTTTACAACACTAGCACACTAGCATGTATCAAAAACATGTAGAACAATATTTGACTTTGTCCCTTCCAGTCCCTTCCATCTGCCAACTGATTTATTTGTCTTCAGCACTGCTAAGATTTGCTCTTAAGTTTCTACATCTGCTTCTGAAAATCTTCTGCAAGCTCTGATGATGTGGACTACTGGAACATCACCCTTCTCTTATCTAATTTCTTAGTCTCATCTCTCATCCCTTAGTTTTCATTACTAATTTAGATTGCTTCTACTAAAAATTACCTTTGTTTTTTTAAATTACTTGAAATTAAGAGCACCCTGGTTATAAATATTAGGGTCAAGAGAATTGGCTGTTAATTAAAGCTAGAACCTCCCTGTTTGCACATATCTGAAACTCTGTGGGCCATTTCACACAGCCAATATGTTCCATTTCAGGAACTCTTCAGTAACAGTTTCTGTCAGGCATTTCACACAGAACCGGATTAGTATCGGTTCAGTAACAGAACGTATTGGACATTTCAGACAGACGCGTTAGGGAAGCGTTCCTGAGCCAGTTTTACCTTGAAATCTCCTCCCAAGCGTTCTTCAATTCTTGTACCGGTTCTGAAGCGCTACAGAGGGTGCTGTGTGAAATGCCCCTGAAGCGCTTCCTTTGATAACGAGTGTTTTCCTGCCTCTTTTCACCCACACGGGCGATCTCCATGATTTTTTTTAAAGAGGCTGAGTCTTAAAACACTGTGTGTGTGTGTGTGTGTGTGTGTGTGTGTGTGTTTGTGTGTGTGTGTGAGAGAGAGATCCAGGCTGAGTCTTAAAATGTCGGGGGGGGGGGGTTGAGAGAGAGAGAGAGACATCAAGGTCGAGGCTGAGTCTTAAAACGCCGTGTGTGTGTGTGTGTGTGTGTGTGTGTGTGTATGTGTGTGTGTGCTGGGTGTGTGTGTGTGTGTGTGTGTGTGGGTGGGTGGGTGGGTGGGTGGGTGTGGTGAAAAGAGGCTTGAAAAGAAAGCGGCAGTCTGAAATGGCAAACCGCTTCAAAGATGGCTCCAGAATGGTAGGGGAAGGGCTGTCTGAAATGGCCGTCACTGTACCAGTTTATTCCAAGCCGGTTCAGTAACATTTTTAAAGGTGTAGTGTGAAATTCCCCTGTCCTACCTAGGGTTGCCAGCCAGTGGCTGGTGGCTGGTGAGTATTGGGGGGCAGGGACACAGAGAGTGCTGTCAGCATTATGGTGTTACATAACTTCCATGGAAAATCTGAAAGTGACATCATCCCTCTCTAAGAATCACTGGAAATGCAATGGCTTTACTACAAAGTTTTGAGTGATTCTTAGAGAGGCATTTATTTATTTATTTATACATGCATGCATGCATACATACATACATGCATACATACATACTTGTATCCCACCCTCCCCGCAAGCAGGCCCAGGGCAGTTTCCATCAATATTAGTACAATTTACAAACAATTAAAACCAATTTAAAACAACAAAATTAAAACAGTAAAAAGTCATAAAATACTGTGTAAGTGTGGGTTCCCAGGTACCTATTCGAATCTAGGGCACTGATAGGAGGCCAACCAAAAGGGGAGATGTCTGCTGCTTCAGCTAAAAGCCTGATGGAAGAGCTTCATCTTGCAGGTTCTGCAGAATTGTAATAAGTCCCAAAGGGCCCTGACCTCATATGGGAGCTCATTCCACCAGATAGGGGCCAGGACCGAAATGGCCCTGGCCCTAGTTGAGGCAAGTCAGATGTCCCTGGGGCCGGGGACTACCAAGGGGTGTTGATTTGTAGATCTCAGTGCTCTATGGCAGGGGTCCCCAACCTGTGATTCGTGGGCTACATGCGGCCACTAAGCTCTTTCTATGTGGTCCTCCAACCTACTTGATTTGCTGCTATCACCCTAAAAGCATTTTCCCTCACAACCACACTGTTCTTCCTGCCTCAGGAGTCAACATCTACTGCTGTTCTTCTTGTCCCTTTTTTGCAAAAAAAGAAGACACAATAGCAAGTGTTTCTTTTGGTCTCCATGGTTCCTTCTGTCAGCCCTCTTTCTTGGTCTTATTCTCCATACTAGCATTTGACAATTCTGGGTGTGTTGTCAGCCAGTAAAGCTCAGGTACCTGTACCATTCAGCTTCTTCACTCCCCGTCTCCATGCATTACCATGCGGAAGGCTATATATGCGTGTAAGGAAGATAAAGCAGCGGTGT
This sequence comes from Lepidodactylus listeri, assembly GCA_029233225.1. Lineage (NCBI taxonomy): Eukaryota > Metazoa > Chordata > Lepidosauria > Squamata > Gekkonidae > Lepidodactylus > Lepidodactylus listeri. The sequence continues at coordinate 44,339,993 of JARCFY010000006.1, read as the reverse complement.
GAATGGGTACAAGAAATGTCTGGCCTGCTTTTGCAAAAAAAAAAAAAGTGAGAAAAGGACAGTAAAAGGGTTGGTATTTTTGCAAAAAATAAATAAATAAAGGATACAAAGTATTTTGCATACTGAACATTTCCACCCATCAGGGCTGGAGGTTCCACCCATCAAGGCTCCTCCAAGTGACTTCCAAGGTTACTGGTGATGTTGCTGCTGCAGGCAAAAGCATCCTTTCTTCCTCAACAAGAGCTGGTTGCTCTGACTTCTTGCTTTCCTTGCTTCTGCCTCTTCTCCCCCATCCACTGTAGCTAGGAGTGCTCTTATGCATCTGTGATTGCAGAAACTGGTTGGTGTTCCCTTGGAATGAGAAGAAAGGCATACTTTCTTAGTAGGGAAGCTTATAGTGTTCCCGATTCCACATCTTTCTCCAGCCAAGTTCCCCTCTCCCCTAGCTGCCATTTTGCTTCTCCTGATTGTGGCTTGGCTGGCAGGCAAAGATGTGTATGTGCCCCCTGCATATAATTTGAATAATGAACATTTCTAGAGGTTCCACCCATCAGGGCTCCTCCAAGGTTGTTTCCAAGGTTACTGGTGAGGTTGCTGCTGCAGGCAAAAACATCATTTCTTCCTCAACAAGAGCTGGTTGTTCTGACTTTTTGCCTTCCTTGCTTCTGCGTTCCCCCCCCCCGATCCACTCCAGCTAGGAGTCTTCTCATGCATCCGTGACTGCAGGAGCCAGTGAGTGGCCCCTTGGGTTAGGAAAGAAGGCACACTCTCTTAGCAGGGGAGCTTATGGGATTCCTCTTCCCGCATCCTCCTCCAGCAAAGTTCCCTTCCCCCGGCTGCCACTTTGCTTCTCATGATTGAGGCTTGGCTGGCAGGCAGTATGTGCAGTGCTGTGCACTAGGTTTGATGAATGGAGATGCTGGACAATAGTGTGATCATCAGCTCATATTTTATTGGTACACAAAACAAGACAAAAATTACCAGCCAAAGGTCAACTATATACACCTTCCTGAGACACACCCACAGTCCAATTGGAGGGTTTGAATTTCCCGCCAGAGGTCTTATTGGCTGGCTGTGGGTAGCTCAGGATCCTTGGCCCCTATTGTTTTCTGGGGCCAAGCTCAGGCTTATAGGCACTGGCACCTGGTGGTGGTCAGCAGACATAACATGCACTCTGCATATAATTTGGAGCCAACTTAATGGCATATCCTCTGCTCCACGTGGGAGGCTGCCCTTTCATTCACTTTTTCTCTCTACTTGCCCTTTAAGGAGGGCCCAATTTTTTAACGTATTGGCATGTGTAGATTTAAGCCTTAAGGAAGTGTGTTTATTAAGAAATAAATCTCATAGTATTCAATGTACTTAGGACTGCAACCTCCCCGCCAATATTGATACAATATGTGAACTGGAGGCCCCTTGGCCATCTTTGGATTCAGTATTTGATAGCTTCAACCAGCTCCTCCGGGCTGATGTCAACAGGATTCTGATTGCTGTTAGGCCAGCCACCTGCCTCTTAGACCCGTGTCCTTCATGGCTGGTGAAAGCCAGTGGCGAGGGAATATGGGGCCCTTTTGTAGACATTATCAATCTCTTCCTAGATTTAGGGGTCTACCTGGAGAGATTAAAAGAGACTGTGGTAATACTGATCTTAAAGAAGCCACCCTTGGATCATATGGATCATTCTCAAATCTTTTGTTTCTGGGTCAGGTAATTGAAAGAGTGGTGGCAGAACATCTCCAGAATTTCTTGGGGGATACACTGATGCTGGACCCATTTCAGTCCAGCTTCTGCTCTGGCCACAAGTTGGTGCTGGTCGCCCTTACAGATGATCTTCACAGACAGCTGGAGTGGGGTAAGTGCTGCTGTTATTGTTAGACCTTACAGTGGCATTCAACACGGTCGATTATGACCTGTTACCCTACTACCTCACCAACATTTGTGGGGTAGTCATGAAGTGGCTTACCTAATTTCTCCATGGTCAGGGACAGAGGGTAACACTAGGAGAGAGGTGTCTACCAGATATCCTTTACTGTGTGGGGTCCCTCAAGGGGCAATCCTCTCTCCAATGTTGTTTATCCATCAACATCATCATCATCACAACCTTTATTGGCATAGCAATAACATCAAAGGAGAACTAACAGTGCAGTTTACCAGATAACAATGCAGTTTACCAGCCAAAATAAAAGTCATATAAATACAAATAACTATAATGTTGAATGACAATAATAGTAATAATAATAGTAATAATAATAAAAGCAAAAAAAAACCCACAGTAATTTCAAGTGTCACAAAGGTTAAAACCAAATATGGTGAGTAAGCTTAACAAACAGAGAAGGAAAGAGAAACATTATAAAACATGGTTAGACACTATATGGTCTCTCCCTTCCTCCCTCCCTCATTTCCTCCTTTTTCTCCCTTCTCCCCCTTTCTCTTTCTTTCTTTCTGTACATTTGGTAAGAGGTTGTGGTGTTAGGGGTCTGGAGGAAGGGGCCAATCAAATGTAAGCATAAGTGAGTAAACAATGGGCAGTATAAAAGGACAAGAAGGGGGGACCCACGATACTCGCGGGGGGGAGCTCCATGCAGACGAGGAAGCTGTCGCAGGTGAGCCTTCTCCCCTGCCCAGTTCTCCCCCCGCTTCCCGCCAGTGATCTAAATGAATATCCACCATGCTCAAAAACATTACTGACAGGTTATAATAAGCATTTGACTCAGTAAATTCTTGCAGCATTTCCTTTTAGAAGTGTCTGTAACAGTTTGTATTGGAGCTATTGTGCTTCACAATAGTACATTTAGGAGAAAAGAAAGCACTGAGACATTGTTATGCATCAACACAGAGTGGAGAGCAAGCATTTTCAGAATTTGGTACAAAGAAGCCCATGTTTGTAGACCTGAATGCCTTGTGTGTCCCCTGGAAAAGATATGGATCCATTCTTGCATAGGTCATGCATACATCTTTCATGTTTTGTAGGTAGGGAATCCATGCATTTGGAGGATCACAACCTAGGGTTGCCAGCCTCTAGGTGGGGCCAAGAGATCTCCCAGAAATACAACTGACCTCTAGGCTACAGGAATAAGGTTCCCCTGGAGAAAATAGCTGCGTTGGAAGGTGGACTCTACGGCATTATACTCCACTGAGGTCCCTCCCCACAATCCACCCCCAAATTTCCAGGAATTTCCCAACATAGAGTTACCCTATCACAATCCCATACCTTCTACACACATTCTTGTGCTCTTTTGAGGGATACTCCCATGAATTCAGGGTCAGCCATCCCACTTCATCTGCTTGCTGTCTCACCTTCTCTGGAGCATCAAGAGACAACTAAATGATTGTGCTAGGCGAGGCAGGAAAGGCGGCCGCGCTTGGCCAAAAGAGGGCCGGCCGGGGGGTGGAGCAGCTAGACCTCACCTCAGAAAGGGCCGGATGAGCCTGTCTCAGGGGCGGAAGGAGATGGGAGACTCGAGGAGGCCCGACGATGAGGGTGCCCGGCATTTCTCGCCTGACTGTTGTAGCCAAAGTTTTTACCTCAGCGTCGGTGAGGCCTGCCCGTTCGCCCTGGGCCTGACATGGGACTCGAAGCCATGAGTTAGGAGACTTGACCAGGGAGGGGGGGGGCTTGTGGTGCGGCCCCGAAGTCCCTCCGTGAAGTGTGTGTGTGCATTTATGCAGAGTGTCTTTTCCTCCCCCCCCCAGCCAGGAAGGTGCCAAACATGGGATGCCACCCTCCAGGCAGGACCTGGGGATTAAGGCTCCCTCTAAGCTGTGGAGTCAATTCCCCCCACTCCCACCCCCTGCTCCTGTGGCGAGGCCCGAGTGGCTCCTAGCCACCGGGCCGCCGCAGAGTTCCCAGAGCATTCCCTGTGCATGCACAGGGAATGCTCTTTAACTTCTGGGGGGATTTAAATATCCCCCAAAAGTTTTTTTTAAGTTTTCAGATTTTTCTGTACACATGGGGAGTCCCCCAAGTATGCAGAAAAACCTCCCTGCCCCCCAAGTGCCCCCCTGTGCGGATTTAGATATCTGCACGGAGGGGGCCACTTGGCTATTAGTATATAGATATGCTGTACAGAATCAGGTTATCTGCAGTGACACCTGCAGAGTCTTGCCTCAAGGGGAATACCCTTATATCTGCCTTTGACCAACTCCTAGGGAAATATATTGACTCTCACCAACATGAAAGCTCTGTGTTGAGAAGGGATTACTAAATTTGAAAAGTACTGTGCTATAAAATTTTGTAAATAGGAAAGGTCCAGGAAATGTGGGGAATAAGTTCCCTCTGCTCTGGCATATATTAGGTAATCAATATCCCAGATTCTCCTTCAGATTGTACAAAATATATATGCTTCACTAGGGTTGGCCAAGGAATTTAAATCAATGCCTAATGAATAGATTTTATCAAATGTTAATTGGGACCATTTAGAAACAAATGGGTCAGCAGGTAGGGAGGCGATAAGGTTATTTGGAGGGGGTCGAAAATAATGGTGTAGCCAGTATTTAATAGTAGCAATCCAAGCACTGGATTCTATGGTATGGAGACCTAACTCAACGCACAGGGTAAAATAACTAACAGGATTGGGAATACCAAGAATACAGTGCAAAAAGACTGTGTTAACGTGTTCAGTCTTTTTGTTAAAATCCTGAATCCACACTGGGATTTTGTACAGTAATTGAGAAATTACTGTAGCTCAAAAAATCCATAGGGTGGCTGAAACAAATTGATTACCTTTTTGAAGTGTTGTTGATCCTCTTTACTTACTAAGAAAATTAGGTGGAAGATGTCTCCTGAAAGTTAAGCAAGCAGTTGAAGAAGAAAAACAAGCACTGAATGACTACACCAAGAAAAGCAAAGAGAAGCTTCTAGCTGAAGTGTACAAGGCAGACTTATATAAAGTTACAGAAACCAAAGAAGATTACAAAAAGATTGAAATCAAAACTTACTTTGATAACTGAAAGTAAAAGCATCTGCATGGGCAATGTTTGAGAGACGTGGAGGATAAAGTTGAAAACAAAAAACACCTGGATGTCGCTCCAAAATGGACACTTGAAGAAATAAATGGAAGGACTCATTCTCACTACACAAGAGCAGGCTCTCGAAATGAATAGTATGAAAGCCAAGATTCAGAAGACGAGTGATAACAGCAAATTTTGACTTCTGAAGTACAGAAACACATAGAAATCCAGGTGTATTTACTTATTCAACATGCTTTTTGTACCACCCCTCCAAAACCTTTCTCAAAAGAATTAACAAAAACAATCAACATCAATTTAAAAATACAGTTAATTCAAACAGTTATAAAGGATTCAGAAAGTTCAGACTGCTTTGGCGGGGACGGCGGGGTATAAATTTGATAAATAAATAAATAAAATCCTTGACATTGAACAGCAGCCATAAACCATCAGAGTTGGATAGCATCATTAAAATACTACAGAGGGTAGAAAATATTTTTAGGTAACAACCGTAGTGAAAACCAGATTCCCCCCCCCCCCCTTTGTGCCTAAAAGCTAAAAACTAATGAAGTAGGTGCCAAACTTCATAAGGGGAGGCATTTCACAGCTGGTTTACCATCTTTGAGAAAGTCCCAGGCACAACATGAAAACCACTATTGAGAGGACACTCAATAGTGACCTGCCTCCGTGGTTACCACTCAATAGTAGGAGATGCATGTCACCTTCAGCCATTCTCCACATGCACTCTCATAGCCCAATTCCTATTGACATTCTGGGTATTACTGCTCTCCAGGCTGTTCCTGATGGTAAGCAGTGTCCTCCAAGCCCCTGCCTGAACATCTCCAGTCCTTGCTAATTAGCTTGTCACAATTCATTGCAAAACAGAGCTCTGAGCCTAAGGTAAAATGTGATTAAAGTCTATGAACCATCACTCACAGAAGTGTTTATGGAATCTAATGACACTTCCTGAAGTTTGTTACATACCTGCTGTTTGGTCATCCTTTATTCCCATCCCTTAAAAGAACCGATTATCCCATTTCCCATTGTGAAGCAGGGTTTCCCCCCCCCCCCCACAAATTCAGGTCACTTCCTGAAGACAGATGATCTCTCCCCCCCCCCCCCCCCCCATAAACCAGAGGCACAATCAATTTTGGTGTGATAGATTGTATTAGGTAAAATGCACTAATTGAATGTTCTGTGACATTAGAAAATTTGAGATATAATTGGGTCACTGAACTACAAGAAGCACAGTATAAGATGAAGAAAACATGTTGCAAAGCTTGCATAAGACAAATGAACATAAAACGAATCATTCTCTAAGGGTTTCTGTTAATTGAATACATTTAATATTTTCAGAGGCAGTTAAAGCTGACACCTGCTGTTTTATAGACTGACGTGTTCTGGAACTATCTAGCTCTTTCCAGTAAGCTGAAGAAGCAAAATATCTAATTAAAATGAAGCCAGAAAGGCATTTAGTCAAATTGGTTAAAGTGTTGTTTTTCACTTGTTAAAAAATGGCCATTTCTGTGAGCTTAAATAGTTTGTCAAAACTAACAAGTATGGGACAGAAATCCCAGGAATGTCTATTTTGTTTGAATGAATCAATGCAAAATTTTTCATTTGGAAAAATGAGAGATGTGTTTGAAATAGCTTGATCGGGGGGGGGGGGGGGGAGGAAACCTTGACGTTATAGTGTTATACTAAAATAATTATTGAGATGAGGCAAGCAGAAAATTCTGTTAAGTTCAAGAAGTAAATATTAGTTTCCAGAGTTTTGAAAATAGTCTTTTCACCTCTTCCATCATCTAGGAACTTAAAATTTAACACCCCACAGTAAAATTGTGCCATAGTCTCTATTATAATCCCCCCCATTACAGATATATAGGGGCTGTTCTTACTTGTCAATCATAAAGGAAATACACTGTACACATATTGAGAAATATTTCATGCATATGAACATCTGAATATATGGTCTATTGAGTCAGTTAGCTATGTACTGTCTACTCTGACTGGCAGTGGATTCCATAGCCCCAAGAAGAAAGAGTTCTTTCACAATGCTTGCTGTCTGAGACCCCTGAATCGGAGGTGCCATAGAGTAAATATGGGAGGACCATCTATCACTGAGCCATAACTCTGCTCCAGTTCTTCTTTCTTGTTATTGGTGATGGGTAATCATTCCTTTGGTCAAGTAATAATTTGGGTAAACTTTGAGCAACATTCTCAAAAATGTTCAGTTTTTAATTTGGATTTGAAGGATTTGAAGAAGGATTTGAGAATAAAGGACTCCAAGAATGAAAGGGAAGGACTAAAGAATGAAGCCATTCCCACTGCCCCCACTCCCATGTAGCATAAATAGAAGAGCCTTGGGGCAAATACCTGCAAAAGAGGTGCTTTGCTTGTATATGGTGGTTTCATGGCTTACCCATTTTGCTTGCCATGTCCTAATCCTGCTTGGGACAGGGGGAAACCAAGTGGTTTGGCTTTCTAGCCTTTTCCTCCAGCTTGTCCATTTTGCCAGCTGGCATCTACAACCATCCCAAAGCCAACTGTTTATTGAGTGTCTAAACTGGAACACAAATAATTTGCACATGTGCCTTCTTGTGCTGCTGCTTGGGAACTGTGGCTTCTGTGATGGGGAAGGTATTGTGTCACCCAGACAACAACACAATACTCTGTGTATCTTGCCACAGATTCTGAGTATGTGCCAAGTGCTAGCTAGTTATAGTGTGATGTGAATGTTATCAACCGAAATGGGGAAAAAGCACATACACTCAATCTAAATTGTAAACTAACAGTGGTTTATAGGTGATAAAACTGGGAAAGCAGGGAGCTTGGTTTTTGAGTGCATTATCTGCCTCACAGCATCCCTAAATAGTTCATACATTTTAAGGGTTGTATCCAGGGTCAAATTAGACATAGAAGAGAAGAATCCAGGAAAAGGTTAAGAGAATAACAGGAAGAGGAAGTGGAAACAAACCATGACTGACAGCTGAAGAGGAGGGAACACCACTGTATGGAATGTCTTAGTTCCTGACACACCAGAACTGGTTTTCTGAAAATCAACTGCCACACTAGGTGAAAAGTTAAAGGAATGTGGATCATAAAGAAACAAATGTTACTGAAAAGGCATCAAGAATCTCCACTGGAATACAACCAACCTTTGGACTGACTAAAATATGCAGACTTGGATCAACATGCACATAAAACTTCCCTTTCTGGCTGTCTGTACTTTTGCAAGCAAATGTTTTTATTGCTCAAGTGTACAATATAAATCAAGGTCTTATTTCACTACCGATCTTTTCCATAATATCCAAAGAACTACCATGGCTAGTTCTGCATCACAAATTGTGCAAGCAGCAACACAAAAGAAGTAGAACATGTGAGGTTTATTGCAAATAAGCTTAAGCATGCCTATCATTTGTGCTTGATTGTGTTTATATTTTTAAATGAAAGATGAATGAAGTTTATCATGATTTTCTGTAAAGCTGCTGGCACTTGCATGGGACATTTCACATGATGAGCTCAAGCTGCACAGTAAATTGTTTACGAATACTGTGGTTTCTATGTGGGTACATTAACCATGCAGAAACATGTCTGGCAGCATACAAAACCATACTGGCCTTCAATTAATCTTCTTTAAATGCTTGATAAATGAATAAAAGTTTTGATTTCCTGTACCCAAATATAAATAATAATAAATAAATAAAATCTGTTGACTCTGGGATTCTGTTAGAAAGCAACATATAGTTTGAATGAAAACCTAGGATGAAGATCCTGGCAATCTACATGCTAACTGTAGTTTGTGACAATTAACACCGAATGCCTAATTCTTTATTGCTATTGTGGATGAAATGGGTAAAGTTGTCCGAATGAAACCAGTGATGTATATTCAATAGCCAACAGATCTCATGGACTAGGCAATCCATAATTTCTTGACATTTTCAGTTTGGTTTGTTCATAAAATGTGCATGCTGGATGTTATCTGAGCTTATTATGAACATTGTACATATGTTGTCAGCAGGGGTCATTTCATAGAAAAAGAGGTTCAGGAGCTCATTAGCATAACTCATTAGCATAACTTATTTGAATATGCTACACCACCTGACATCACTGGAAGTATGTCAGAAGGCAAGAAGGGAGGGAGGAAGGGAAAGAAAGAGCTGGCAGAGAGGGGACAGCTACGAATCCAAGCCTCAGAAATACCACTATTCTGGGAGGATAGCTTCAGTGGTGGCTGAAGCCTTCAGAAGGCTGGTCAGAGGAACTAGGACCTTTCCAGGGGATGGGGTCATTTTGCTGCAGCCATGACACAAGCAGGCATTCCCCCGTGGGTGGGTGGGGGCTGGCACCAACTCCCGGAGCTGCGCTCCCCTGGGCTTCTGCTCGAAATGACCCCTGGTTGTCAGAAGGGCAAGCTTTAAATTCCTTTAAAAATGTATAACAAGAGAGGACTGATAAGTTGGGTTGGGGGAGGAGTTCTCTGACATCTTAAAAACTAACACATTTGTGGTTGTAGGGGTTCTAGAAGAAAGTTCACTTTTTCAGATACAATTTTGGCAAATCGCTGCAGGGGGTGGTGTAGAACAGTGGTAGAGTATATGCTTTGAATGCAGATGGTCCTCAAGATCAGGTGGTGGCATCTCCAGGGAAGTACATCATTGATAGTAGAGATCCAGAGATGTACACCTGAAACTGAGACCCTGAAATCCACTGCCAGCAAACTGAAAACAGAGTATGTGGGGCTTGCTGGAACTAAGGTTTGACTAGGCATAAGGCAGTTCCAGGTTACAATCCTTATGCGCACATGTAAATAAATCCCATGAAATTCAGTGGGACTTGCTTCTGAGGAAATATACCTATGCAGGGGTCCGTTGGGGCCGGAGCGAGGTTAACATTTTTTCCCACCATAGAGAACAATGGAGGGGATGAGACAACCTGTTTGGGGGCCCATAGAATTGGACCCCGTGGTCCAATCTTCTTAAAACTTGGTGGGTATTTCGAGGAGAGGCTCCAGCAGCTACCCTGCAAGTTTGGAGCCTCTCCCTCAAACCCCCTTTCCTCCAGCCCCTCATATACCCTATGAGTTTTTGCCATTGATTTCAATGGCCCATATGGTATAATGGGGCTGAAACTGACATTCCCTTTCTGACACAATTCTGGTGATGTAAGGGGGCGTGGCATATGCTAATGAGTTATGCTAATGAGGTATGCTAATGAGCTCCTGCACCTCTTTTTCTATGAAAGGACCCCTGTACCTATGATCAAGTTGAACATCATTAAAATTCTGGGTTTGGACATTTAAAAAATCTAAATCAGAAGCAATCAGATTACAGGTTTTTTTTTAAAGAACGACAGTATTCTTACTGGCCAGGCAACACAAAATCATAGGCAAAACGGTGGTGCTGTGTGCTTTCTCTCTCTTTCTCTTCCGCACTTTCACTCTCTTTTTCTTTGCTGCTGAGATGATACCAGGAGAGAAAGAGACGCTTACTTTAAAAGCTCAGAAAAGCTAGAGCGCCCCCCACACAACATGCCCCATGCAATGATGTCACCTCCAGGATGTTTTTGAACATCCAGTCACAATAAAGAATAAAAATTAGACTTTTAGGCCTCTCTTGTGTCCCCAGCAAATGCTGGTTCTGCCAGCCTTTCACAAGTGTAAGAACACAGACATAAGAAAACCCCTACTGGAACAGACCCATGGTCCGTCTAGTCTAGCATCTTCTTGCCCACAGTCTAGAAGCCAAAAACAGGCACAAAGTTCACTAAGCTGCCAACTACAGCTTGGAAAATGCATCGAGATTTGGAAAAAGTGCAGAGCTTATGGATAGGAGGGAGCTCACTGGGGATGTGGTGCCATAGAGCCTGCCCTCCAAAACTGCCATTTCCCCCAGGAGGACTGATCTCTGTATTCTGGAGATCAGTTGTAATTCTGGGAGAACTCCAAGCCATCACATTATTGTTTCCCCTTGTGGTCAGGGAGATAAATGTTCCATAGATACGTGTCAATATGAATGGGGCTCAGCTTCTAATCTGAGCCCGCATTCACACAAAATAACTTTCTGTCATCTCTTATAATTGATGCTAAATGAGCTGCAGATTTAAGTTTGTGTGGCTGAAAGAAACAACCCCATTCTGGAAAGCAATCCATAAATAGCTCTAAGGAATATTTGACAAAATGGCAAGGAACCTGCAGTGAAATGTGATCTTCTACTAGGCTGACGTTAATGTAACAGAACCCCTACAAGCTTAGATAGAAAACTGAGAATCCAGAGAAAGAGAGAAAAGAGGGAAATCTAACAAACATCCAGGTTAGGGAATTAGAAAACTGTAACAGACAAAATAATATCAAGCATTCAGTGTAACAATCAATACTAGAGCCCACAGAAATTCTCTCCAGCTACACAACTATATACTAATTACTCCCCTCAAGAGGCCAAATATAGTGAGAGCAAAAAGGCAAAGTTGGTTCTAGATACCTATCCATGCAGGTCCAACCTAAGGTCCAGTTCTCAAGACATTCAAGAGTCTGAGCAGCAGAAAATCTCAAATAAATCCAAACACAGAATCAAAGATAGGTCTTGTTAGCTCAGAACCATTCAGTATCCAATAGTAGGCATTTCAGTGGACGGAACACTGGTAATAAGATTAGGTGTGATCCTGCTCTTCTCCTGGGTTTCTTGTCTTTTGTTATGGAATTATCCAGAAATTATTTACTGGTTTGATGCAGAGGTAGACAGAAGAATTCCAACACCAAGAGGGAAGACAAGAACAATAATGGGCAACAAGATCCCATGGCAGTGAATTTCACAGATTAATTTCAGATTGCACAAAAAAATCTTTTCTTTTGTCTGTCTTGAATAAAAGTAAATTTTCTTTGGTGGGTAGGTGAGTGGTGAGAATATCTCACTCACTTGAAAATAGAGAAAGACAAGTTGTTCCTTCTGCTATGAATGTGTGTCTGGCAGGCTTTCAGCCCTCACTGTTGCTCATAAGAAAACTCCCCATTTCTTAGCTAACTTCTACTTGCAATTTGTTAACTTTTATTTCTGGACTATGTTTTTGAAGGTTGCCTACATGGGGAAAGAAAACTCCTTGCATTGAGAAGGAGTCAGGGTGAGAAGGACCTAGGGGTGTAAGAAAAACTAGAGCTATTCGTTACCACTAGAATCCACACCACAATAGTGAACCCTACAAAAACAACCTTCAGTAGTTATCCTGGCTCTGCACACTATAATGTTGTGGTAACTGTGAAAAATCTATATGTCCATCATAGTAGCAGCAGAGAGAAAGTACACACAGGCTACCAAATCCAGAGAATAGTAATGTACATCTAAGTCTAAAAAAAAGAAGCATCCCAAGTATCCCTTAATGTTCCAGATAAGCAGAATTTTGCACTTCCTCTTCATTTGAATGACATCATAACAATCTTTATGTCCCCTGTTCTCTAAATCAATCACATTTTAAAATGGGCTCTAAATTAATCACTTAAACCCATTAAATTTTCCAATGAGAAAAAGATCAGAAGGTTTCCTCTTCTTATATGTTAGTGTCATAAACCTTTTTCTGACCTTGTATGTGCAAGAGACAATCTTGGCTTGTGTTAAGAATTACTGTGCTAGACATGGCAATGGAATACATTTGGTCTTAAGTGCCAAGGATCAGTGACATTTATCTGAATGTATCTGCAAAACAAACAAACAAATATACAAAGTAGTGCCAACAGTTTAGATCATTTCCCACAAAGCTCTGTAAATTCCAGTGGGATAGCAATGTAAGCAAAGCCCTGTAGTAAACACTACTAGTAAGTATAAATGCACTAATAGACAGATTAGTTGGTGATTTATAGAGAAATACTAAACAGGTCTACTCAGAATCCTACTCAGATTTATTCAATCATAAATAAAGGATGTTGGTGCTGTTAGCCCAACTGTCTTATTTGTTATTAATATTGGGAACACATAAGCTTTAAATAACTGGCAATAGGCAAAAATGGGTTATCACCTTTGTATACAGAGGCTGTGCCTCTTCCAGACAGACCAAGTCAGTACTAAATGTAGTGTTTCTTTACTGAAAGAGTCTCAATCAAGCAAACAATACAGATTCACTCACACACTTATACAGATCCTAAGAAACACAGATTGAGCAAAGACATGTGCCTTAGCAGGAAATCGTTGGTATCTGCTGAGGGCAATAATTACCTGTCCAGAGAGCGGGTGTGGTCCTGCTGGAAAAATAAAGGAAGGCTGGGAGGGAGGGGCACTTATCCTGAACCAGTAGCAACACATGTTAGACTCTGGCTGCGCAACCAAGAGTTGTGAAGGTGAAGTAGGGTAGGAGGTGGTCGAAGCAAGAGAGAGAGAGAGAGAGCTGGTTGCTGGGAGCTCTCTTTTATCAGGGGTCGCTGAGAGGCTGGTATAGCAGGCTACTTCCTCTAGGAACACCCCTTGACTGATCCGCCTTCTAAGTCCTGTCCACTAGCAGAGAGTCCTAGAGGAGTGGTCAATATTAAATTTTACCTAGTTTTTTCAGAGATGCCTGACAGGAAGATGACTCAGTAGCCGAAGCTGCTTTTTTAGTGATGGTATTAGCCTGCTGGCCGGCCAAAACCCATTGTTAGCTGGTCAGGTCCATAGTCCATGTGGATTCAGGAGGAAGTCCTTTGTTTCACTGGGCAAGGAATGTTGGAGAAGGAGGAGGGGGAAGAATGTGTCCTTTGATTTGGAATAGAGTCTGTGCTTAATGGAGCTTGAGAAGCACATTTTTGAGTCAAATGTCTTTGTGTGAGTGTCTTTGTGTGAGTGTCTTTGTGTTAAGGGAAGGTCTAGAGACTGGCAACCTTGGGAACCATTGGTACACCGTTTCAGCATCTGTTGGAGCTGTCTGAAGCTGGCTTTTCTCCCTGGCTGCTTTGGCATTATCATCATCCCTTTTTACACTTAATAACACAGTCCATTATTATCACTTATGAATTTCCCATTCATAAGAGCGCATAAGCACATGTGAGCTAACAGTACATCAGTGATGCCATTATAGTGGCAGCATAGTTACACTATCCTAGAGCCAGCATGGTGCAGTGGCTAGAGTGTCAGAGGATGATCTGGGAAATCAAGGTTTGAATTCTCTGCTCTGCCATAGAAGCTTGCTGGATGAAGCTCTCTGGTTACTCTCTCTCTCAGTCTACCTTACCTTTTTTGAGGAAATGAAATGGAGGAAGGGGAAATGATGTTGAAATGGCTTTGGGTCCCATTGGGGAGAAAATCTGGGTATAAATATCAAAATAAACAATCCTATGTTCTCTCAGTAGAGAGAAAATATTTACAAAAATGACCCAAGGAGCTGAGAGCATAGCAATTGCAGAAAAGTCCACAGCAGCCCCCACCACACCTACCAATCAAAGCAGCATGCCAGCAATGCCCCCATGGCTGCCAAATATGGAAACTGCAACCCAGTGCAAACAGACGCCAGGAAAACCACCCACATGAAGAACATAACAATTGATTGAACAAAGCAGTGCTAAGGGAGGATAGTGGCATGACCAATATGAGCACTAAAATGGTCCCACTCCAAGAAAATGTGAAGATGTGGTTTCAGTTCCCCTGCTGCAACCATATTCCCTTTGCTAAACAATCCACACATGATTTATCTTACTGAGAAAATATAGATGCCACCTCTTCAGAGAGTTGTTTGAACAGCTCACAGAATTAAACAGTACAATGATACTGTTTTAAAACAACAAATGTAAGAATATTTATTGAACAGCATGGGAGGGAATGCAAAGTCAGTACCTGGTCTTATGAAATTTCAGAAGCTAAGCAGGGTCAGTACCTGGAAGGGACACCACCAAGGAAGACTTTACAGAGGAAGGCAATGGCCAACCACCTCTGCTTTTCACTTGCCTTGAAAACCCCTTGCTGGGGTTGCCATAAGTTGGCTGCAACTTGACAGCATTTTATACACACACACATTGAACAGCATCCTGAATAAGATGCTGAAAGCAAGTCAGATGAATTGGGTGGTCAGATTTCTTGTTCCAGAAAGTCTTCCATGCTTTTGAATATGGAGGCTCTGTTTAGCTGTCTTGAGTAATAAAAGAGGAGAATGTCCCACTGAATTGTTCCTTAGTCCTCATGAATATATAGTCTCTCTTCTAACTTTGTGCTATGCAAACACACATAATTTATATGAAGATAGCAAAGTAAAATACATCCTCTCCCATCTGCTATATAAATAGTATCCCAAACCAAGGAAAATGAGCTGGAGATAACCGCTTTATGACTTTCTCTCCACTCTGTGAAATGGCTCCCATGTCTTCCCACAAAAGAATCAGGACTTTGTGCATAACCACAAAATAATTGTCAATCTTTGCAATGATGGTCCTTGAGGGGAACCTTGGAGGAAACTTTACTGAACAAATACTCTGTGGTTCCAATGACTTATTACCTAAATATATCCCACACATAATTAACAATGTGATCTTTCAAATGTGCAGAAGTCCTCTTATTAAAACAAAACTCAAAATCTTACATGATTGTTTTGATTAACAATATCTGAACAAAAATATCTCCCAAGAAAGTAGATGAAGAATTTGTCAAACTACTGCCACTACAAATGTTTGCAGTATATAAAGAAGTGTTAAGGGATCTCATCTAACAGTGGATTGGTAGTTAGGGAAGCTATCTAGGGATGCCAGCCTCCAGATAGGGATCCCCTGGAATTACAGCTCATCTCTAGACTACAAAAATCTGTTCCCCTGGAGAAAATGGATGCATTAGAGGGTGAACTCTATGGGATAATATCCCACCATAGTCCCTGTCTTCCCCAATCTTCATTTCCAAATCTCCAGGAATTTCCCAACCTGGCTCTGTGAACCCCACCCCCACCCCCCACCAGTGGCCAGGGGGGACCTAGCAACTCCATGAAGAACTCCTGCATAAATTAGAGTTGCCAGCTCCAGAAATTTGGGGGCAGTGCCTGGGGAGGGCAAAGTTTAGGGACGGAAGGCCAGGGCTCAATTCCAGCAGGAACGCACAGGAACGCCATTCTGGATGGCGTCCCAGCTTGCCCCGCCCCCTCCTTGCCCAGCCTGAGCTGTTTACACTTAAAGGGAAAGTTCCTGCAGACAGCCGGCAGGAAAAAGCTCCACCTGGTGCTTTCCCTTTAAGAGCAAACAGCCAGCAAGAGAAAGCCCCGCCCAGAGATTAAGCACAGGGGCTAGGCTATCTGCATTTGGCTTGCCGATGTCACCTGGCTTTCCCTGCTCCAGTAAGTGCCTCCCCATCTCTTTTCCTTCTCTCTCTCTCCCCCCCACCTTTCTTTCTGTCTTTCTTTCTGTCTGTCTCTCTCTCTCTCTCTGTCCCCACCTTTCTTTCTTCCTTTCTCTTTCTCTCTCTCCCTCCCCCTTCCTTTCTCTCTCTCTCCTCCACCTACCTACCTTCCTTCCTCTATCTACCTTCTTTCCTCCTTCTTTCCTTTTCCTTCCTTCCTTCCTTCCTTTCTCTTTCTCTCTCCCCCCACCTACCTCTTCCTTCCTTCCTTCCTTCCTTCCTTCCTTCCTTCCTTCCTTCCTTTCGGTTCTTTCTGTTTTTATACAAAAAAATTATTGAAAAGGGGGGGATGTAAAAAAGCAGAGAGCCCAGGAAATGCTGGTTTTGACAATATCTTTAATTTTTGAGAATCTCTTTAGTTTTCTCATGGCATCTTCTGCTTAAGAAAAGTACGTTTGAAGCCTGAGTTCATTGTTGTGTCTTGTTGGGAATGGCTTGCAAATATATGTGTGTCTAAAGTCTGTATTAAAGTGGTTTGGTGCTTACTGCCATGTAAGAGAAAACATCTGAAAAAGTAGCTTCATTGTTGTGTGTGTTGGCAGAACACTTGACTGTTGCATGGGGCACTTTGGGGGACATCTGCAGAGAAACAGGGTTGTAACTAAAAATGAGCATGGTCAGCTGCACTTTGGAGATTGCCTGTTTTGTGAAATTTTAAAAAGTGGGCAGAGTTTCTGAAGAAGATGATTGTCCCTCTTCTTTTGCCACTGGACTGACATCTGCCTTTAATGGGCCAGCAAAATTGATGTTCTTAAACCACCTAATAAGAAAGATTTCCGCTTCTGAGGAGTTCCAACGATTGGTGATCTTGTGATGCTAGTGATACTTTTATGTGGTAAAGACCACCTGTTCACAGGATAATTTTACCTGTGGGACAGACTCTGCATGGTAACCACTCCACTGGTACATAATTGCTTGTAAAAACTATTATAGTGTAATAATTCAGGTGGGTAGCCGTGTTGGTCTGAAGCAGCAGAACAAAGTTGGAGTCCAAAGTTTCATCCAAAGTATAAGCTTTTGTGTGCAAGTACACGTCTTCTATCTGAAGAAGTGTGGGTGGCACCTGAAATCTTATATCTTGAATAAAATTTTGTACCTTGAATAAAGTAGTCCACAAACTACTCCCATCCAGTGCATCCACAAACCTAGAAGAAGAAGAGATTGGATATATACCCTGCCCTTCACTACCCAAGGGAGTCTTAGAGTGTCTTTCAAACTCCTTTCCCTTCCCCTCCCCACAACAGACACCCTGTGAGGTAGGTGGGGCTGAGAGTTCTGAGAGAACAGCTGGTACAGAGCTATGGCTTGCCCAAGGTCATCCAGCAGGTGCAAGGGGGGAGTGGGGAATCAAACCCGGTTCTCCCAGATTAGAGTCCACGCATTTAACCACTACACCAAACTGGCTCCTAGCGTTGTTCTGCCAGTGAACTAGGGTTGCCAACTCCAGGTTGAGGAAATCCCTGGAGATTTGGGAGTGGAGGGTGCGGTTTAGGGGAAGGAGGGACCTAAGCAAGGCATAATGCCATGGACTCTACTTTCCAAGCAGCCATTGACCTGATCTCTGTAGTTTGGAGCTCAGTTGTAATTCCAGGAGATCTCCAGACCCCCATCTGTAGGTTGGCAACCCTAAAAGTCATATTCAGCATACTAGTTCTGCAGGAAGGCAACCTGATTTCCATGGAAATCCTTAGGAATTGATTCCAATCCAGTGTGGGAATAATTGTTGGACATAAAATATTGGTTCAGGCAAGGTTTTGTATAGATGGGACAGAAAATAATGTTTTTATTGGTTTTGTCAAAACTGATTTAACAGCAAGGTAAACAGAATAAGAAGCAAAAGGTGGATGTGGCTGGATGACCACACTTCTGGGAACATTGGGTGTGGCCTAATATGCTAATGAGTTCCTGCTGGGCTTTTTCTACAAAAAGAGCCCTGGGGAAGGCCATTCATCAGGAATATGATGCCACAGAGTCCATCCTCTGAAGTTGCCATTTTCCCTAGGGACACTGATCTATGAAGTCTGGGGATCAGTTATAATTCTGGGGGAACTCCAGGTCCTATTTTATGCATAACAGATTATGGGGCTATTTTCTCATGCCTGGGTTTGTAACAAAAATAAAAAGCCTTGTCATAATCTGGTCTGATATTTCCCCTCCAGGAGAGATGAAAGTCACAAGGTATTGAAAAATAATCATAAGGTTATGAGAGAGGAGCATTTATGCAAATGAAACCCCAAAGGGGAACAAAGCCAGAGAGTATGGAGATTTGGAGCACAGCTGTGGGAAGATGGGAAAGAGTCAGCCATCCGCATTCCCCCTTTCTAAATTCTCAATTTGTGAAATGCTGTCTTTTTAAAGCTCCCTTACATGTACTTTGTAGTATGCACTCTTTCACTCATGTGCTTGGATTGTAGTTTTTTAGTCAATGGTGAACAGCACAATGTTCACTTTTCCCCAATGGAGGCCACAGTCCTTCAGCTAGCCTGATATTATGCTGTAAAGGTAAAAACCAGAACTTTGAATTGTCACTGGGATCAAATTTAGCTGGCAATATAGTACTTTTAAGCAAAGGGTTAAGCAAGACTATATTTGTCTGTCAGCATACTCAGAACCCAGAACATCACTTTGTGGGAATTTTGAGTCTGGATAAATTTAAATGGAGAATGCTGAAAAACCTTGTGCACCGACTTGAGAACTGCCTAGCTCTCAGTCTGAGCTGTGGCCCAGTGTCCTTTCTGTGGCAGAATGTGATTGGAAGCTCAAATGCCAGCAAGTTTGGTCCCCTTTATGTAAGACTGGAAATAAACAATCCTTCAAAGAACATTTGGAGAAAGATTAATAGCTGTAAATTTGTTTGGGAAGCAGCTGGTTGGGTCTTGTTTTTATTTATGTGGTAGGGAAAGATGAACAGCAATGTTATTATGTAATTACACATGCACAATTTTTTTTTTAAAAAAATGGAAGGCTCCATTCATGACAAAATGCATGACAGAAGGCCCCCTTTCAAAGTAAATGTGGAATGCTTAGGGTGGGTCTTGGCCTGCATCAAAAGCCCTATTGCGGAACTAACTGAAGCATCTGATGGGAACTCAGCTCACTGGAAAAAGAGGCAGGAATGTACTGCAGAAATTGTCCATGTTAAAAGAAAGTATTCCATTCTGAGGCTTGATCTCATTTTAAAATAAATGTGTAGATAACTCTTCTCCATCCTAACACTCCCATTTCCCAGATAGGTTTATCAGCTATTTCCAGCTTTATTAGTCAGTTCCTATGGCTATTTCTAGCTTCCCAGACCCTGAGAGAGGTGCAAGTAGAGAAGACTCTAAGGGGCTTTATGTTCTGAATTGAGGTAAAAGTAGTAATTCATTAAGTATTGATCAAAATAAATTTCAGTAAGTTCTACAACATTTAGCGAAGGATCACTGACAATCTGACACATAATTGCCTTGCATTTTGAATCTTAAATGGCAAAAATATACAAGAAAGGATGGTAAAAATATCATCTTTAAGCCACTGCTTAAAACACCCCCCATCACAGCCATTAAATTTTAAAACTTGACATTGTTCAATTGCTTTAATGCCTGAAATAGCAAGCAGTTACTGGTGTAATGATGTATTTGGTGAGTGTTTCTTACTTTTTGACATAAATTACTTTGTTTTATTTGATTTTTTAATGCATCTGGTAATAGGAGACGCATTATGCATGGTGAAAATGCCATTAAAGGGGGTGAGTTGAAAGTACCTGCACATGAATCTGAGAAGATGTGCTTAATGTAAAAGAGTTTAATCAGATTTTTATCAACACTCCTCATGTCATTAGTGGCAGGCAGAAAGTTAATGTGACCTCATTAAACTGTTACTCAGAGGAAGGAAATGACCACTGGATATCAACAGCTCCCCCCCCCCCCCCTTTTCTTGGACACTTTGGTATGAGGCATCAAGAAGATAGTTATTGTAAATTTCATGTCAGTTTTGCAGGCACTCTGGAAGTTATTTTTTTTTTAATGAGTGGGATTTTTTTGTTAATTGTTGTGTTTCTAATCCAAAATTTACACTATGTAAGGTCAAACAGTTTAGGCACATTATTAATGGAGATGAGCAGATTTCTGCTGTTCCATTCCTTTCTTGTTCCAGAATCTCTCTCTGGGCTGCATTCCAGTCTTCACTCCTCATTAATTCTGGCTTTAACAAAGAAAAACCCTAAAGTTAATTCCAGAATGGGATTCACAGTTTTCCAGTTTTCATTTCTTTCACTTGCAACCCCCCCCCCAATTTCTGAGTGCATTGATAAAACAGGGGGAGAAAGCAATCTTGATGTGATCATGTGCACCATGACTGCACTTAACAACAACATTTCCCTGCCCTCCTGTTAAAGTTGCCAGGCACTGGCACTGCCAGGCAACCAGCACTGCCTGGCAACCAGTGGGAGGGTTGTGTGCAGTATCTGGCAGTGCCTGGCAACTGAGAGGTGGGTTGTGGGGGGGGGGGGTCCATGGGGGGCACAGTGATGCATGCAGTGCTATGTCACTTCCATTAAAAAAAACAACAGATGTGATAAAGAATAGCAGTATGAACAGCCAGAAACTCTATGGAAAAACAATATGAGTATTTTGTCTGATTTTCCCTGAATCCTCATGCCACATTCCAGACTGTTCAGAAGGATTCCCCACCCCTCAGCAGGCACTTTGGGGTACAAAAGGCTATTGAAGGAAAGATCTAATTCCATTATGAACTCCTTTCATTCATTGGACTCTGGATTCAACCCAGTGTGTCTAATATTCCTTCCTGGAAACGATTCTTTGTGTTTATACCAGGCTGAACAATCTAGACACTGCTTAATGCCTATTAATTGCTGGACTCATATATTGTACCTTCATTTAAATACCTAAAGAGGTCTCTGACGCCTGATATGCACAGACCAAAACAGCTTATTAAGTCCCATTCTCAAACCATAAGACTGACGCCTGATATGCACAGACCAAAACAGCTTATTAAGTCCCATTCTCAAACCATGAGACTCCTAATTCAAATCTCAGCTCCCCCTACCCATATTATACAAAGATAGATGGCAACATACATGGTTTTCCCAATTCCCAACCATGTGAGGTAAGCTAAGAGAGGAAGGCTGACATAAGTTCACACCATGAGCTTCCTTTTGGTGGGTGGGGATTTGAACCAAAGCTTCTTGTCCAGTACTATTACTTAGTACTTTTGTGTTTGTTTGGTACAACAAATTGTGTGGAATAGAGACAAAACAGAATCTGTAACAGCCGGTAAAAATTAGATTGGCAAAACTATTGTCATTTGGCAAGTCTTGAGGCAAAGACAACAGCTGCAACAAAACCTTCCAAATGAAAACAGTTCTTCATGTATAACACAATTCTTTCCTAAGAAATTGTATGGAGGAAGTTGTAATGTTGCTTACTGCTGCTAAACATTTATCAATGACATCTTACTTGCCCGCATTATTTAGAGGATGAAAAACCACTGTCATGCAACAACTTTGAATATAATTTTAATATATCAGCATGTTTTACTGAAATGTGAGCCAGACCTATTTGGAAGACCAAAACAAACATGGAGTGCTTATTTCTGAGAAATACATATGTATGTGACAGATCTGTAGGTTATACATGGGCAAGGTCTACGAATAAGCTTTAGGATATGTGCCTTCTGTTATTATATGTAATACCTTGAACATGAGCTATTCATTTTCACATGGAAATCTATTTGTGTGAAATAAACTGCACACAGTCATCTCAGAAACAACCTACTTGGGGGCAGGAGGAGAAAGCAAGGATATATCTTGGTTATCTGCCCTCTCGATGTACTGTTCCACCTTCAAAACTACTTGAATCCAATGTGCATGGGCTCAGAATATGTGACCAGTTCCTCAGTTGTATCTGGCCATATGAGGAGTCCTAGGTATTGGTCACATTTAGGCCCAATTAAAATATTATGTCCATATGTGAACAGTCAGCTATGTTGAGTAGGTTGGCAGTCTCTGTCTCATTTTCACCCATGTTCCACAACATGCACAGGGAACTGACTGGGACCATATTGTCCAAGGACACAAATAAAATGCTATGTTTCAACTGTTTCATTGTGGTAATTTCTCTGGATTCCCCTCCCCCCATTAATGGCATGTAATCCAGACAAATGAATCTCAACTATCCATTCAAAATACTTTGTGAACACTCACCTTCAAAAATAAAACTTCGTGACCTTCACTGAAGATGTCCAGATTTTGAAAGGAAGAACTTTTCTGCACATCACTTTTAAAAAGTGAAGCTGCATGAAGGGGAAGAGATTCTCAGGCATGGTATAGATGTGGAGATATGGGGCTGAAGGATTCTGAAGTGGGGAGGAATAGGAATCTAGAGACATTGTCTTCCCCAGGGCCCCTAATTTCCTTCCAAGGGATTTGTTTTACTATGCAGAATAGCTTTCAAGAGAATTGGAATGAGGCTAATGTTGTGCCAATAATTTATAAAGGATGACTAGAAAGTCTTAGACCAGTATAGATTAGGAGGCCTCACTTTGATCCTGGGCAAAAGCATAGGCAACGATAAAATAAGGTGCAATCACTGAAGAATTAAAGGATAATTAATGCCAAGCATCAGTCCTTAATGGAAAATAGATCTTGTCAAACAAACCTGATATCATTTTTTGATGAGAATATGCTGCACTACTTCACCTTTACACTGAGAGATCTACATTCTCGCGTTGATTTATTTGACTAGAGAAACTGAGTAGGTGGAATAAATATTGCCCAAAGTGCTAAAGATGAGTTCAGCTGAAGAAATATATCTAGCTATATTTTTAGAGGCAAAGCCTTGAATAATACAGTTTTATTTACCACTTTTGGTTTAAACTGACGCACCACCAATGTGTAGCAACATAAAAGAGAAATCAGAACTATTAATTTGACACTGAAACTGGATTAATTTGTTATTAAAAGCATTCTACATGAAAAATAAACCCAAACTTCCTACCCTGCCAATTGTCAAAAGTTCCACAAGGATACACAGAGTTCAGTGTGAATATTGCCTTATTGTTCCACACTTCCCCCTCAAATTTGATGCAAGCATTCAAGCCCTCCTGCACACATGAGAGCTCCTGGGTGCACGTAGTTTTAACCTATAATAATCAGTAATTCCTGTGATACTGAGGAAAGTGTAAGCAGGTACAAGATTATTGTATTCGGCTACAGTACCTATTCTTTTCTGAGTTGACCCCTTTTGCCATTTAAGTAATGATCTCTGATGGTGATCTTCAGAATCATGAATTCCTCACTCATAGCATTTGGCAGGGATGCTCTACCACGCCTCTGTTCAGAGTGCAAATTGTGAACACCAACATGGATCTTCAAAAAAAGAAGTTCAATTTTTGTTAGAATGTTCAGAATTGGATGGCAAATGATTTGCTCATGTTCATTCTCACACTGTTTTCCCTATCCCTCATGTGTCATCTTTGTGTGAAAGAGAGAGAGAGAGAGAGGTTTGTATCCTGCTCTTTCTGTGTGTGTTCATGTAAGTGTGTTTGCTGGGTGATGCATGGCTTGTTTCCCTACAGTGGCTTTGCTCATTTTGTTTGGCTATTTCAATATTCAGGTCCAGATTTCAAATAATTTATACATGTATGTTCTTTCAATACTGTGCTATACTTGTCACCTTTCCATGAGTTAGATACAGAATAAAATGGCAATTTCCACCTATTTCACCTTCCCCCTGCAAATTAAGCAGTAGAAGAGTAGGATGTGGGTGGGGGGCAGCCGTGAGTGACAGCATGATGTCACTTCCAGAATCGATTTTCTTAAAAATCACCAAAAACTCTATGACTTTACCATAGTTTCCAGTAATTCCTAGAAAGGTGTGACATTGCTTCTGGGATTTCCCAAAAGTTATGTCAGGCTATCACAGATGGCAATTTAAAAAAATCTTCCTCCCACTGGCCTTTGAAGTGCTGGCAAGGCCTGCTGGGGAGAAGAGATCCTCCCCCAACAGGAACTTGGCAACTGTACTGCTGACCCCCACATGTCATTCATCAGGGTTCTCTATCTGCCTAGAAGCAGCATTTTGCAGTAGGCTGCTTTGAGAGCAAAGAAGGAGGACAGTTCTGCTCTGCTGATGGAAAATTTATTTTGGATCCAACCTATTGGCTGTTTGCTCTGTACACCTAAAACAACACCAAAGATGAACACAGTGTATAGAACTGGATGAAACAAGTACTAAGAAGTTTTGCAGTTTGGTGCTTCTTAGTACTTTTTTTATCCTTCTCTATGCACCTGGCAGGAAAAAAGAATTTAGAGAAGAGATACTTTCCTTTGTTCTATTGAACCTTCCAGAGTGAGGGATGACAGAGGTTGCATGGATTTTCTTTCTAGTCTAGTAAAACAGCCTTACCCACTTAACCTCTCTACCTAATTCTGAAAGCTGACCATGTTTATGTCCATTCGTTTTCTAGTAGGGGCCAAGGTGTTCTCAAATGCCACCTGGGACTGTACTTTGATCAGAAATGTACTGTACTCTGCTCAGCACACTCTAGCTTGATGAAAGCTATTGACTGTTGTAATGTAATCAGTTGCATAGGTGCAAGAGCAGCACTTCTGTTCTAACATAGCTAATTTTAACTAGTTACGAAATTCTTACCCTGCCACCTCGGAACTGTATGATTCAGTAAGGCTGCAATACACACACTAAATAATCCACTTTTAATCCACTTTCAATGCACTTTCCAACTGGATTTTACTGTGTGAAGCGTGTTAATGTGATTAATGCCACCAAAATACACAAAAGCAGCACATACTCTTAACACAGCTGGTTTTAAATGATCCATGGCCTGCTCATAATCACACCAGAGCACTCCAGGAAACAGTCAATGCAGCATCCATTCTGAATGGCATCACTGTGCAGATGCAAAACTACTCAAAATACTACTTATTTTGAACTACGTGCAAATCATTGAGGCAATCATGAGGTGAACACATGATGCTGCCTTATACTGAATCAGACCATTGGTCCATCAAGGTCAATATTGTCTATTCAGACAAATAGCAGCTCTCCAGCGTCTCAGGTAGAGGTCTTTCACATCACCTACTGCCTAGTCTTTTTAACTTGAGATGTTGGGGATTGAACCTGGGACCTTCTGCATGGCAAGCACATGCTTAACCACTGAGCCAGGGTCCCTCCCCATATTTGATGTGTTCAACACAACAGTAAACACACATTAGGAATAAGGTAATTTTTAAGAAACAAA
Source organism: Lepidodactylus listeri (assembly GCA_029233225.1). Lineage (NCBI taxonomy): Eukaryota > Metazoa > Chordata > Lepidosauria > Squamata > Gekkonidae > Lepidodactylus > Lepidodactylus listeri. The sequence goes on along the minus strand of JARCFY010000006.1, from coordinate 44,314,461 downwards.
AACTGTGATTTATAAACATGGTCATCTCTGGTAAATGATCCCCTATTAATGATAAAGGTATATGAGAAATTTCTTCTTCAAGAAGCTTTAAAGACTTAGGAGGCTTTCTCCTCATTTTCTTGGATGTGGCCACAATCTGCTGTTTGCTTTGAGGTCATATTCCCTTCCTCAGGGATGAACATAGGATAAAGCCTTTCTCTGTGTTGGCTTGGAAACATTCCTATCCAAGGTGAGCAAGTCCAGCACTATATGTATCCACTATCCTTCAGGGAGAATCTTGATTCCAGCAGCTACCTGCACTCTTGTCTGTGGGATCCATGCAATAGTTCCCCCACTGACTGAAATGATAAGATCCAACATGGGCAAAGCTGTCCCCATAAACAATACTGACTGAGGTAACTATGTGAGGAGAAAATCCTTAGTTATCCAAAGAGAAATACAGTTGTTTGTCTTTGTGGGAAGTCTTTGCTGCAACAATATTTGAGACTCACTTTTTGACTCCGAAAAGCCGCTGGTTAAAACTGCAGAGCTTTGCTGTTCAGCTCAGAGCCTAAAATCATCAACAACCCAACAGGCCTCTACCATTTAGATAGTTCGTATGTCTACCATCCAAGAGTCAATCTACAGGCTACCCCATGAGACCTCTAGTTTCTTACAATATCTATTATTGAAAAGGAAACACATAATACTACCAACTCAGCTCACATGAAGATAATCAGAAAGAAATGCAGACACTGACTCACTGGCCCGGCTCATCCCTGGATTATTCATACCTAGACTCTGCGCTAGAAACAATCCCTCAGCAGGAGCCTTCATGCTTACCCCCGGCTACATCATAGCTACTGTGCAAAGGAATTAAGCTAGACTCAAAACATACTGCTACAGCAAAACTATGCTCATTCCACTTTTTTTGGATACCCTGTAAACCTGAAAAATAAATAACAAATCTCTTCTCTTCAAACCCCGTCAGATAATTAGCTCTGAAAAGGGACGATTAATTGATTTCAAATGTTGTCACTCATCCATCCCACCCACCCCTTGCTAAACAAAAGAAATTGAGAAAACAGAGATGATAAATCAAAGTTAAATGGCAAAATCATTTCAAATGCCCGGTTAGTACAGTCTTGTACTTCCTAGTCAATGGTGCGGCATAAAAAATATTCCATATGAGGATCACAGAGAGTATGATAGAAAACAAAAGACAAGATCTATCGTACTATAAAACCTAAGGATGCAGTCTTGAACTTTACCCCACTAGATACTGTAAACATACAAGACTATGGCCCAGAGGAGTATCTAGACTGTGCTAATCCCATGTCTTGCATGTTCTATGGCCTCTGAGGTGGGGGGGGGGCAGTGGAGACCTCCACTTATTTCTGGAGTGGAACAGAACCTGTCAGACAGCAGGAATTCCTGGGGTGCTTTGAAAATACTTCTACCTCTGATTTGGGTCCAAATTCTAGTGGGAAATTCTAACTGATCCTTTATGGAATTCCTGAGCACTATAGTAATGATGACCGATGGCTTTTAAAAGGTTCTGAGCAGCTGCATGGAGCATAAGTATCAGTATCAGAAATAAGTACCAAAAGTAGCATAAGTATCAGAAACTATGTTCAGAAACAACACTGCAGGTGCTGGGGGAACAGCTATGGGGGACCACTGTTTGCAGATTGCCCAGAGGCTACAGTTGGAAGAGTAGTGCTCTCCTTTCGTTCATAGATCTCCTTTCGTTCATAGATTTCATATCCCTGAAAACTCATGCTCCAGTGTGGTATAGTCCGATCTTATGCACATTTCATCACAAGTCATTAGGACAAAGTAAGGCTTACTTCTAAGTAAACATGTATAAGATTGCACTATAAGTCTTGCAAGTGCTATGTGTCTCTTTAAGAATATCTCACTTCTAACAAGGTAGTATTGTATTTTTTAACTACCTGAAGTTGATTTTTTTCTTGGACTATTAACTTTTCTTTAAAGTATTTAGATCACAATTCCTGAAGACTTAGCTATATTTTGACAGGAGCTGACAAAGAGTGCCATGAAATTGTGACTCAATTGTCACCTTCAGCGTGTTCAAGCTGAAAAACTCTGGATGAGTGCTAGGTACTAATTAGAACTGTTATATTAGGAAAGCAAATACAATGGTGTCTAACATTAAACAAAGCAAGTTCTCATCACAAATGGTTTCTTTTGTGTTCAGGTTAGTCTATAAAACCATTTTGCATGCTAATGAAGCACAAACAATTATTGCCAAAGTAACTAGTTTCATGCAATTACAAAAATCACATAAAAAGCCCCATTGTTTGTTGTCTTATGATTTTTAATGCTAATTTTGCACTTGATAATTTGAGGATTTCATTTTGTGCTGCAGCATGCAATTAGGTTGTTATATCTGTGAAAGTGAAGGCTTTTAATGGAGGTGGGGGAGGGGAATTTGTGTGATGGCAGAAGAATTAATTCTTTGCATTGAAAAATAGTCAGAGATAACCGTCATCCTTCATGTAGGAGGGAGTGGATGGACTGGGAAGACAGAAGAGGGAGTAATGGCAAATTCTTATCTAGTAGAAAGGATTTTTTTACTTTAATAAAAAGAGTAATAGTTGACGTGAAGTGAAACAGGAAAAAACTCAGACAGTATATACAAAGTACCTTATGAAATATTAGGCAATACCAGTCAATTGGCATAATTAGTCATCATTCATATCACACTGCTTACACAGGCTAATTTAATTTCAGCTTTACAGTGTGAAGACATTATCAAGAGCAAGGATGAAGGGGGACTGATGGGCCACACAGAATTGGAGCTGGCACAGAAAATCACCCCATGCCAAGCCCCCATCTTTCACCTTTCCATACCTTATTCAGCTTACCAGTTGTCTGTCAAAAGCTGGATATTATGGGGAGCCAGGAACTTGACCCAAGGGCGACATTTTCAGTAACTCTGTTTTTTGCCATGTATAGTGATTCACCCAAAGCCAGTTGCTAAAGGCAGTTTTTCATGCTATGATATCAACTTTAGTACATTCTACCCATGCAGGAAAGAAGAAATTTTTGTGAAGATATTTATCACTTCCTTCAAATTCCCCTACCAAAACACACCTTTCCAGTGACAACTTTGGCATAGCTCTTAACACCCCTCCAGTATTGACTAACTGAATCTAGTACAACCGGAATTAAGTTGCATTATATGGGTCTCCCTCCCCTTAGTTGTCTCCCTTACACGATAGGTCCTCAGGGCAGAGAGAACTACCTGTACTCTGTGCATTGATGGCACTACATAAACAATAAGTAATAACAATGACTTCAGGGCTCTTTTTGTAGAAAAAGCCCAGCAGGAACTCATTAGCATATTAGGCCACACCCCTGACAGTGCAGTTCATTAACGTATTAGGCCACACCCAATGCTACCAGAAGAGTGGTCATCCAGCCACATCCACCTTTTGCTTCTTATTCTGTTTACCTTGTTGTCAAAACGGTTTTGACAAAACCAATAAAAACATTATTTTCTGTCCCATCTATACAAAACCTTGCATGAACCAATCAATATCTTATGTCCAACAATTATTCCCACATTGGATTGGAATCAATTCCTAAAGGTTAGGTTCCCATGGAAATCAGCTTGCCTTCCTGCAGAACTAGTACTCTGAATATGAATTTTTAGGGTTGCCAACCTACAGGTGGGGTCTGGAGATCTTCTGGAATTACAACTGAGCTCCAAACTACAGAGATCAGGTCAATGGCTGCTTTGGAAAGTGGAGACCATGGCATTATGCCTTGCTTAGGTCCCTCCTTCTCCCAACCCCCCCCCCCTCCTCAGGCTCTACTCCCAAATCTCCAGGGATTTCCTCAACCCGGAGTTGGCAACCCTAGTTCACTGGCAGAACTACCCTAGGAGTCAGTTTGGTGTAGTGGTTAAGTGCGCAGACTCTAATCTGGGAGAACCGGGTTTGATTCCCCACTCCCCCCCTTGCACCTGCTGGATGACCTTGGGCAAGCTATAGTTCTGGCACAGCTGTTCTTGAAAAAGGGCAGTTTCTGTCAGAGCTCTCAGCCCCACCTACCTCACAGGGTGTCTGTTATGGGGAGGGGAAGGGAAAGGAGTTTGTAAGCCGCTCTGAGACTACAAGTGAAGGGCGGGGTATAAATCCAGTCTCTCCACTGGTAGGGCATTTATTGCAGAAGGTCCCAGGTTCAATTCCTGGGGTTTCTGGTTATAAGAATTTGTTATGTAGTTCATGTGAAAGACCTCTACGGTTGCCAGTCTATGTAGACAAGACTGACTTTGATGGACTGAGGATCTGATTCAGTAGAAGGCAGTTCCGTGTTATGATTTGAGGAGCTGCGACTGACATTTTCTAGCAACCAATAAATGCAGCTGCAAGAAGGGGCATACTGAGGCCCCAATAGGATGTCCCTTCCTTGCTGAAAAATGTGCTGTGCCTCTTGTCCCCTTTTGCAGATGACAGTGGTTGAAAAGGCAGGGGTGGGGGGCTCGAAGCAGGTTAATCATTGATTTGCCTGAAGCCAAACCCCTGCTTCAAATAGTAGTTCCTGGCACAGTAGTTTGCGGAACAGCTGAGACTTGTTTAAATTAGAATCATAAAAGTTGGAAGGGAGGGACAACCAAGGTCATCTAGTCTAGTCCCCTGCACAATGCAGGAAATTCACAAATACTTCCCCCTCCTCACAAATACCTCCACCATGCATTTATGTTTGAAAATTGGTGGGCGCCAGGGGGGCGGGGGGCGGGGAGAGAAGGTAGCCTTGTCTAGTGTACAGAAAAAACTGGCACCGGCCCTGCCCACCTGCAGATCGGCAGCCTAACAATGGATGATGTTGTGTGGCTTCTCCCCAAGAATCCACTCGAGTGGGGAGGCCAGATGAGAGACACTCTAGCCTGGGCATCCCCTAGAGACCTTTAAAATTTAAGCGTTTCATAGACCAAACTTGCAGGTCATCCTGAGTCACAGCAAAGTCCACACTGAACAGCCCAGCGCTTTTTTAAAAAATCAGCACCCACAAAACCCACACCAAACAGCATGCAAACTTTTGAGTTTTGGAGATCCTGCAAGCGTGGCATTTGGCCCACGGCGCAAAATGCAGTAAGACAGGTCCTCACCCACCTTCAGAGGCCGCTGAGTGAGGAGCTCGGCCAAGGCCGTGTAGCCAGTTTGCTGCAGAGGCAGGACTGGAACCCCGGACGGTGCCGCTCAGCCGAACGAAACTGGCTCCAAATGTGCACCAGCAGCTGTCCAGAGTCAGCCTTCCCTCCTTCAGAGGCATGATCTGATGACAGGACCCAGTTTCAAGCTGCGCATGCACCCTGGCAGCTGGGCGGAGGAGACACGGCAGACATGTCCTTCCAGGAGCACGCTACAGAGGCCCGGCGGGCAGCTCCTGTCCCGGACAGCCTCACAGGGGCGCTGCCATGCAGTGCTGTGCCATGCCTCTCGCCTCTTCCACCTCTCTCTATCTCCCCCTGCGCCGGGCTCTTTTTCCCCCTGCTGGCTTCGATTGGGGCTCTCCGGCCGCGCAGTCCTGCTTGCTTGCTTGGTGGCACTTAGCTGTCTTGCACTCTGGTGTAAGGCTGGGCAGCATCCTTATGGACTTTTCTGATTTATAGGGGCAGCGTATGGGCTATGCTATCAGTTATGTGGGACATGAGAGTACCCTAGGTGACCAGTGGGAAGATGGGAATAGATGCCTACACTATAGGACCAGAGTACCATTTTCTGAGGTTGCCACCTCCAGGCAGGAGGTTGACACAGAGAACAAAGACACTCTCTCACACAAAGCTATGAGGTTACTGACTTACACCAGCAACTCCATACAGATATACACTCCTTGCACGTATGCCTGCTTGTGCCCCCTCCTACCAGCCTTCATCTCCATTTGCTACATCAAAGGACTTCACACCTGGGTGCGAACACACCGGGATGCTTCCTGAAGATCGGTTCCCATGGCCAGTGTTCCTGTGATCCAGAAGATCAGTGCCAGATCCCGCTGGCAGTGACATCCTGCCCTGGCCATCAGATAGATTTGTATATTGACCACTCCTTTAGCACCCCCTTAGTGGCTAGAGATAGCAAACAGACCTTCTATAGGTTTTTCTAGGGATGGCATCATATCGGGTCATCCTCCCAGGTACCACCTCCCAATAAAAGCTGCTCCCCAAGATCTCAGTTTCCACTCACTGACCAGCTGAGCATTGGTGGGCTAGGGCTGTGATCACCTGGAGGTCTCCCACCATGAGCAAGCAAATGGGAACCCTATGTACAAGTGAAAATAGGATTGGAAAGTCTACTTCTATTTGTCTTCAATTTGGGGGCAAGGATCCCCTGAGTGATGGGTCAATCCCTGAGAATTTAATCCTGGAGACAGAATTACAGCTGGAAAGATGTTTCCTATTGAAACCAGTGGAAAACACCTGTCAGATTAAGTTCTTAACACAACTAATGTCATTCTATAAGAACTCCAATTTATTATTTTTTAAATGATGGATTACATGATGTACTTCAAAATACATTTTTTAACATAGTCTTAGAGGGGAGCTCCACTGGACTCCATGGAAATCCTTTCACACATTTGCTGCTGTACTCATGCCCCTGATTTATAAAGCAGGACTACAGAGAGTATTATTGATCTTTTCTCTTTCAGGTAACCTGCCCCCCAAATGCTATTCTTACAGCATTGCATGTAAGAAGGCTAAGCATCACTGGAGGAAAAGAAAGAAGAATTCACTTGGCTTTTCTTGAAGACTGGATTAATCATTAGGCTAAGTATACTTACACAAAGCTAGTCCATCAGGGAGAAGGCTTCTAGCTTTGCTTTCTCTCTGATGTGTTTGCTTTGCCCATGCAGGGCTATTATTATTATCTTGATGTAGAGCTGCTTTAAAGCAACAAAACCCATCCATGCATATTTGAAGGGGTAAAGATCATACCACATGCCCTGCAGAATACTTGACTTTACTGCAAGATTAGGAGTTGGGCTACGAAGGCAGAGCATGCAGCTTCTCAGCAGGCTTGGATCTCAGCAACCTTCTGTTGAGAAATCAACTATGCCAATTCTTACATGGCTTTAGTATGGATTAAAGGACTAAACACTGCTGCCAATCATTGTGTGTTCTGAGATAACTCTTACAACAAACAAACAAAATTAACATTTGGATAGGCTGTGATTTATATATATATATATATGTATGTATGTGTATGTATACACACACACACACACACATATATGTATGTATAAAATGCAGCTTTAAAACAAACTAGCTGAGTCTAGCTTTCCCACCCTCACTTATATATTTTCCAATTCTCTCACCAGAATATAATTTAATTTTCTCTGATTTTTCCAGGTTATTGTCTTTTTTTCTGTTCATCATTGATTACTTTTCAAATATATACTAAAAAGAAAACTTTGAAAGACCTCACTTGTGTTTACCTGCTGCTATGTAGAGTTTTGGTGGTGGTGGGGGTTCTCTCTTAAAAATTACCAGTTGATATGTGAATAATTGATTCAGGGCTGTCACAGCATGGAGGTGACATTGTACCTTCTTATTTTGTTTCCCCCACCCCCGCTGTCTGCTTAACCTTTCCTTCTTTTTGTAGTCTTTGTTGACAAAAGGCCCTGTAGTTTTGGTTAGGAGTAGTTTCCAGTTGTAAGGTAACTAGGAAGGAAAGAGAGAGTGATCACTATAAGGAAAGCTTAAACCTTGAACACTGACAGTACAGATGGGCTATTGCTCAGTTTAAATACTGCAATAGTTTAGTCCTGAAAAATCCAAATATTATACTGCTATTCTTTCTGTATACCAAATATTATTAAACCATCTTGCTAATCTTTCTGTATAGACATTGTTTTAACTCTGTAGACAATTAATTAATGTGTTTATATGCAAACAAGTTTCAGGGGAAGGGAGAGAACTTCGTGCAATAGTTCAGTTTAGAAAATACTACCTCTGAATCTAATATCTAAAGGTGCATTTAATTTAAAATTGTAATTATAATTAGTCCAGTTTCTTGGAGAATAGAAGTGTTCATTATAACTTTTAGTATCTCTACTGATTTATGTGAGGCCTTTTTGTTTTCATGTACATATAACCAATTTCCTAGTAATATAAAATTTGAGCTACATGTTTTAGAGTTCCCTCATATTTTAGAGAAAATCTAGAAGCAAATTTAGACTACCTACAAACTAACTGTCTGTCTGTCTGTGTCTGTCTGTCTATCTGAGTCTCAAACAGGTAAAGCTAGAAAATATGGTTCAGATGGATTTGCGTTATAGTTCAATATGAGTTTGCCCTGATACAAAAACAATAAACAGTGACTTAATAAATTTAGTGGGACTGACTTTCTGATATGCTTAGAGTTATATTCCTAATTTACTTGGAATTCTTGCAAATTTATACTGAAAGTTACAATTATTATGTATGCTATGACTTGATAATTACAAATTACAAAAGTTCTCAGTTTTTCCCATTTCAATAATATTTAAGAGCACATGTTTTGAAAAATAAAGGAGAGGCAGCCTGTTTTACCTCTCCATGCACCTGATTTACATATCCTGCTTCAAGTACTGTGCACCATCAACAAGGTAGCTGTGACTGGCAGGCTAGGTTCCACCTTTCTCCAAGAGCAACCAGTGAGAGCTAATGGAATGCTGAAAAGGTGGACACTTGAAAAATAGCAGTTAAAAGAAAACAGGGGTTAGAAGCAAGGAAAGAAGAGAACGAGGGGTGTGCTTCGAACTAGGGTGTGCAATTTTTTTTCTCTATAATTTTCAGTTTTGGTCTATTGAACCCGGGAAAAAATGGGATTCCCAAAAAAGCCCGAATCCCAATACCAGTAAAGTATTTGGATCCGGGATTTTTCAGAACTCCTGATTTTTTTGGGGTCCAATAGATCCAAACTGAAAAATACAGCAGATCCTGTGGTGAGAGTTCTTAAACTGGACTGCCCAACAGAGCCTGCAAAGCAGCTGATCCTGCAGGGAGAACTCTCCCCACAGGTTCTTCTGGGGCTCTACTAGGCAGCCCAGTTTAAATTGGACTGCCCAAAGGAGCCCACAAAGCAGCTGATCCTGCAGGGAGAAGAGTCCCTGCTGAGCTGGCGGGGAGAGTGCCTCCCTCCCACTGTTTCAGGCAAAGAGGAAAAATCCATCTTCTTTTGTTAGAGCCTTAGTGCCCATCAAATTGGATAGAAAATACCACCGGGAGGGGGGGCGGGCTTGAATTTCTCATCTTTCTTGTCATAGCCCAAACATCTGCACTTGGATTTTGGTTCTTCCTCATCTGAACTGAACTTGTGATTCTTTATTTTTATACTGTGCATGCTTCCTTCAACCAAATTTGCCTTGAAAAATGTATTCATTTTCAATATTGTTTGTATAAATAAATCCATATTATACATTATACACAAACATGCATATAAACCCAATTGTTATGCTTAGGAGAAATTTCTTCAAAAATACCATGGTTTGTAAAATATAAAATGTTAGTAGAGATGAGCAAACAGCCCCAATTTTGTTACTTATTCAGTTTGCTGCTACTGTGGTAAATGGCTTTAGTTCTCCATTTTTTACCACTGGTTTAGTATTGTGTATGCACATTGCACAGTCTGTATATGCAAATACAGCATTTATGTACACTATATAATACACTATATAACATGTATAATATACGTATAAGATATACTGGAGATTTGTTCACACACAAATAACATTGAAAAATGTGTACACTACAGTAAAAAGTCAGTGCAAAGAAACAGAAACTGGCATAAAAACTAAAAAGGCACTAGTTCAGGAAAGTGAAATTCATTTTCAGGTTGACACGGCAAGTCTGAGAAATCTGAAATCACGCCTAGCAAAGAACAGCATACTCATCCCAAACCTTAATCCAGAGGAATGGAAAACATTAATGTACATATAAATCCCAGAAGTGGATTCTGTAGTGTTCCCTCATAGCTGTGAACAGCCATCTTTTGGAGCCTATATATGATTGGGCATATATCGAAAGTAGCCATTGGTCTGTTTTGTAGTTGCCTACCAAGTTTGTTTCCAGTGTCCGAAGCTTTCTCCTAATTTCTCCCTCCTGTACTCTTTTGCTAGATGCATTGTTTGATTTGTCACATGGGCAAGGTGCTGTTATAAAATCGACACAGAATGCATTGGCCAGGAGATGCTATAAAAATGGCTCATGTCTCCTTCCTCCTCCCCCACCCTTCTGCAGTGACTGAACATATCACTTTGTTCCATGTCCAAGCTTCACCAGCCTAGGGGGGCTGGGATCATAATTCTAAGTCCTTTACCAGCCTTCCAGCCAGGTTCTCTATACACCATATGTCTGGGATGACTTGCTCTCCTGTTTTATTTATGATGCAATCAGATGCTTCAAGAATGTGAGCAGTAACTTTTCCGTTGCATAAAATACGTTTTTTAGTCTTCCGTTATAAACATTTGATCTCCTGTGTGCATTTTCTCTTTCTTTTCTCCCCCCACCTAGCTACCAATACGAAATAAAACTGGATTGGCTCTTATTATTATGAAATGTGGACTGGTCAGTTCAGGCATGATTCAGCATGTTGAGCACATTTTAGTTCCACTGATTTCCATGTGAATGTAAAGCATGTACTGAACTGACCGCTTCCACTGAAATCATTGGAAGGAAAAAGTTTATCTTGGAATAATGCGTCTAAAGTATAATTATGGTCTTTTTCAACTTTTCATATTCTTAGCACTTGTTAACACCTAACTTCTCTCTACAACATTGATGACTAAAAGACTGCTTAAAAATATTTTAAGTTTCAGGACTCTAAGAAGGGCATAGAAGCGAAACAGGGATATCATGTGACTGAGCCACATATTGGATTAATATTTAACATGTTTACTGGTAGAATGAAAATGGTTGGTATTGATTTCTAGAGTATTTTGCTGATGATAATGCCAAACTACCTGTATGACTGCACATCCTTATGCCCATCTAACTACTTCAGATTCTTTAGCCACTCCATAGCCCTATCTTCAGGTGTATTAATATGCACACAGGTGAGGGAAGCATGAAGAATTGCTGTTTGCTTCTTACTACTTGTCTACTGTTTCCTTCCTTCCTTCCTTCCTTCCTTCCTTCCTTCCTTCCTCATGGGCATAGTCATCTCCCCCTTGTTCCATTCACCACAGCTGCTTTGTTTTACTCATCCAGGCAGTAGGGTTTCAGCTCCAAGCTGGGAAATTTCTGGAGATTTTGAAGTGGAGTCTGAGGAGGCAGGGTTTGGGGAGGGATGTCAGCTGGATATAATGCCATGGAGTTCACTCTCCAAAGCAGCCATTACTCCCGGGGGAGAAATCTCTGTTGTCTGGAAATCAGTTGTAATTCCAGGAGATCTTCAGGCAGCCACCTCTGATGCCTCACAAGGAATCTCAAGGCAGGCACCAAATGCCCATTGTAGTTGCTATGACCACCCTTAATGGTGCTCAAACTGTGGCAGTTTGTCTCTCCCCTGCCCCCATGTCTGCACATATTGCTAAGGGACTGTGGATTATACTACTGTGTACAGTACATATTATCAGTTTGCTGCACATATTACCCTGTTATTGTTTCATTATTTTCTACTAATGTAATACAGTTTTCTTCATTATATCCACACCTTGTATCATGCTTAATATATTATGCTTATTCAGATTTCAGTAATCCTTGTCCTAGTATATTACTCATTAGATGTCTCTTCATATTGATTGTATTGGCCTACACTGTGCTTTTTAGAGGTCTAATCCTTCATATTGACTCTTATTGGTTTATACTGTGTAATCCACTCAGTGAGAAAGATGCACTATAATAGAAAATAAATAAACCCCAAGATTAGGGGTTTCCCACAAAACTGATGCTTTTTTTGTTTGTTTGAATCAAAACTGGATTTTTCTGCAGTCCTAGTGGTTCTCCAGTACCCACATTGCTTCGTGATTGTCTCATTGATTTTGCTAACAGGAATGTCTGAACACCTGCCAGTGTTGGAAGCATTCACACGTGCATTTTCATACTGCATGGTGGAAATCCCCACAGACCTGCCATTGATGCATCTTGGTCCTCAGCCAATTGTTTAAATAAAGAGGAAATAAACTCTGTCATTTTTTTAAAAAAAATCCACTATTGATGTTAATCTATTTCATCAACATTATTTCATACGCACGTTTTTTTCCCACAGCTTTCTGGGAACTTTAACTGACCCCCATGTCATATAACTACCAGACCCCAACCATCCTTGATGTTGGGAGAGAATCAATTTCCCCAACTGTGAAAAAGCAAAAGTGGCTGCAAACCAGAAGGAAATAGAACTTGGTACTCTTTGCTCTGAAAGCACCTGAAAAGATTCCTCATTCCATCCATAGGAAAAATGGAGACTAGGATGGCTGAAGATACTTTGTTCAGAAGTCCATAAAGTCAGACCCCTTTGTACAATCCCCTTCAGCCTTGAGGGTTATTTAAGAGGAAAGGGTGCATTTGGTTCTCTCCAAATTTGGTCCATTTGTTCTGAAAACAGCTCCAGATCCTTAGAATGATCCTGCTTATGTGACCTTGGGTCAGTTATGAGTTCTTTCAGAGCTATTCTCTCAGGAGCAGTTCTTGAAAGAGCTCTCTTAGCCCCACCTACCTCACAGGGTGTCTGTTGTGGGGAGGGGAAGGGAAAGGAGATTGTAAGCTGCTCTGAGACTCTTTTGGGTAGTGAAGGGCAGAGTATAAATCCAATCTCCTCTTCCCCTTCTCCTCCTCCTCCTCCAATCCACCCTAATTTTTTGTGCCTTGGTTTGTTTGTTTGTTTGTTGGAAATGCCCAAATTCTGTGTTTATGGGGTTTTTTTAAAAAAAAAAATCTGTAAATACACAGAATGCCCTGAAATAGCATGTGGGGGTATATTTTCAGTTTAGAGATTTCTGTATGCATATCCCTGTTTGTACATCCACATCCATTGCACAAAGCTATTTGGCACACTGGTCAAGTCAGTGTTGTGAGGAAACTGAAGGATCGCTCACAGGTCACAGTGGTTGACTAAAACTGTATGCTCTCCCACCAAACTTGTACATTGTGAAGTTTGCAACATGTCTTATGTAGATAGGGTCCAGAATTTCAGAATTCAATTTTAGGAATGGTAGGAGCACAAAGATCTGTGAGAAGTTCAGCAGGGAAAGAAGTAACACTGGAGCTGTAACAGAACACCATCAGAACAATGATAGTATGTATGTAGTAGCATTTTTAATTTGACTGTAGTAACATTTTTAATTTGTAGTAGCATTTTTAATTTTAATGTAGTAGCATTTTTAATTTTAATGTAGTAGCATTTTTAATTTGACTGTAGTAATTTGACTGTGGTATTATTTCTATGCTCAGTAGGAACCAAGAACTTGTATTTAACTTGTGGTATTTATTTCTATGCTCAGTAGGAGCCAAGAACTTGTAGCAGGGCTGCTAACTCCAGGTTGGCAAATTCCTGGAGATTTGGGGGTAGAACCTGAGGTGAGCAGGTTTGGTGAAGAGGAGGGATGTTAGCAGGGTATAATTCCACAGACTGCACCCTCCAAAGGCATCCATTTTCTCCAGGAATATTGCCAGGCCCCATCTGGAAGTAGGCAATCCTTAGAGGTGCTCTTTAACAGCCACAGAAAACTAAGGACATGTGAGAAGATACAGGTCGGTTGACAATAAAACACCATAGGCAATGTCTACAAAAGTCAGTTCAATTCCATTCAACAGACAAGGAAAATGACTATTTTAAATCTAACAAAATTCAACCTACCATTATAAACTAGGGAGATAAATATGTCATTTTATAGCTCTAGAAACAATACAGGGGATGCAGATTGTCCCATGTTTCCTTATTCTGAATCCAAAAGCCTTTAAACGAAAACTTAACTGTAAGCTAGCTGACTTCATTTTGCTATAACAAATGAAACTCTCTCTCTCTCTTTTTGACCCTTTCTTCCCCGGACAATGACATCTTGCGTGAACTAAATACATCATCACAGAGGTTCATTCTCTAGTATTACACTAATATATCACTGGAATGACATCTGCTTCTGATGATGTATTACATTAATACATCATCAGAATGTGTGGGGCTCCTGTGGGGTATTAGAAACAGGAGCTAACAAAGGAATAACAGTCTTGGACTCCAGTTCGGTTTAATTACCAAATGAGGGCAGCTCTGCAGCAAGGTGATACGTAATGCAGAAGCGCTTACATCATCCAGAAGAGAAAAGAGCAATCTGCATGCTCATTACATTACCCATGCAACTTTGTACAGCATTTCCAGGGGCTGCAATTGCCTGCTCCTTTCAATGTTTCACAAACCATAACCACCCCAATATTTTACACTGTCCTATGAATAATTCAGGGACCTTCTATTTATTCTGTCCAGCTCACCTTCTCCATGATAGCTAAACAGCACATCAAATATGTAGCTATAAATGTGGGGCTTCTTTTATAGAGATATTCTTTCTTCGCTTGGAGATGGAAACCCTGCAAAACATTTGCATTTACTCTTAGCATAAAGAAGCAAAAAAAAAAAAAGGAAAAGGCAAGTGGTTCCTTCTCTTGCAATCAACTTCTGCAAGCACCTCTGTACATGCTATTTGTTTAAAGAATGCAGCTTTCAAGTAGAAAAATGCATGAGATTTCCTAGTTTGCACAAATTAGCTGGAGATTGTTTATTATATGGAAATTGTTCACTCTTTAGTACTTTGATTTAATTTATGAGCTGCACTTTGAAATGCTTATGATGAAAGGCTTTGCATATTATTTCACAATGTCCGTTTTCATAAAATAAACTCAAAGCTTTTGCTCCATGATCCACAGCCCCCTCCCATTCCCAACCACCCCCCTTTCTATTTTAATACACTGTGGAATTAGTTATCCAGAAACATTCTCCTGTACACTCTGAATAAAAAATTGTCACCAAAGGTCACATACTATTGAAAGTTCACCTTTTGGGGGTTGTGTTTCATTCCATGTTTATTTAATTATAAAAACCAGATAATGTAGCATATATTTAAAAACAGCAAAGGGGCTCTGTCCAAAACGACACTATTTAAGTTTCAGCCCATGGACATCTCACTGCTTTTAATACCAATCCTATAGTTATTCTGGAAGAGACTGTTTTGTTTAATAAGCATTTATCTATTGTTAATGTCTTTGGAGAATTCATCTTGGGGTTTATACTGAAGATAAATGCAGGCGTGTGAGGGTTTATGAAAAATGTCTCAGCAAGTGACAGGAAGGCTGATATGAGTTACCACAGTCCGCTTCACATGTGGGGCAATCCACTACTTGTCTTGCATTTATTATATTTTTGTGCTATGTATTTTCTCTTTTTTGCTCCCCAGACCCTTTGATATTAAATACTTTTAATACCAAACATTGACAGTAAATTTGAAAAGAGTGTGTGATGTGGAAAAAGAGACAAAAAGTCTTGATGTAAAATGTAGCTATGATGAAACAGAAAGGAAAGGCAAAGATGTTTTTGAAACCGTTTGTTCACGAGGGAAAGGAATATAAAAGGAATTAACTGAATATGCAGTGCTGTCGCCCAACGAAACAGACCATGTTAAGCACAGCAGTGAGGGGCGCATCATGTTTGGTAAACCATCCAATGCTATTTGATAAATGGAATTATCTCAGAAAGTCATCCTTTGTGGCTGGACTGGGGTTTTTCTTTAAGCTAAAAATTGTGCATTGTTCTGGCTACATCTAAACTTCTCTATGCAATCCTTGAATCTATGATGATAATAAATAATATACGGGTTTGGTGTGGTGAGCGCTTGTAGAAGAGTGGTAAATTAGCAATAAAACTCCACATGAACTATCAGCTGTGCTTGAAATATATATCTTTTCTAATTAATAGCAACTTCTCTCTCTCCCTCTCCCGCCTCTCCCTTTCGTATTCCTTTTTCTGACAGTATGAGCTGAAGAGAGATCTGATACAAATTGCACTGCTGGATACGCAGAATAACAGTAGTAACCAAAATTAAATTAGATTCCAAGTCTTGCAAATTAATGAGTAACCTTGGGATGTTTGACTACATCCTATACGTCAATAACACAAGAGAGTACAAACCACTGAGCTAGGTGGATTGAGCCCAGGCTGTGCAACAGAAAAAAAACAGGGGGATCTTTAATTGAACATTTGGATAGCAGGTTTTCACCATTAGTTTTATTTATTAAACTGATGTTCTTTAAAAAAATCTATGCTTCAAATAACTTTATTCTTAATGCTCTTTTTAAGTGGTCAGAGTTCGCCTGTAAAGAAGTTTCATGCAGTGCAATCCTTGGCATGTTTACTCAGAAGTAAATCCCACTGAGTTCAATGGGACTCTCTCAAGTAAAAATACATAGGATCACAGCCTTAATATAGAAATGTATATATTCTATAGAATGTGAGATTCTAATTTTAAAAGATATTGGCTACTGTGCAAAAAAACTGCACAACTGTTTCCATGCCTCCAGCTGGGTTTTTGAATTTTTGAGGGGAAAAAACACAGTATAGCAAGCAATTTGGGGAATAAGTTTGTGATACAGCATGGAGAGCAGCTGTTGTTTGAAGAAAAAAGTTAAAAAGTCCTGTTGAGTATACACACAAATCTTTGGAAGAATGTAAAGAGGACTCTATTGTAACCACAGCCTTCCAGAATTGGATTTTTAAATGGGCAGCATGAACTGAGAGCTCTCTATAATATTGTATAGATCTATGCCAAACTATTCATACTATACCATTTTACCAGTTCTGTGAACAAATGCTATGGTAGGGGTTTTGAGACACAACTTAGGGTTGCATCTAGAAGGTTATAACTTGACCCCAAAAGTCCCAATGTCATGAGAAAACTGGTGCTCAGGATGTAAAGTGCCCAGGCAATGTTTTCTTTACAATGTTGTGATAGCACTATGGGTTTAACACAAATGCAGCAATAATGACTGGTGTTCTGATTGTCTGATTGATTGATTGATTGATTGATTGATTGGCAACAATAATAGTTGAGAAGGGGGCTGAGACCAGAGGGATGGATATCATTTTGTCTTCAGGTAAAGTATTTTTGTCTCACAAGAATCAAGTCCCCAAATGTATTTGAGAATTCTATCAACTGGAGAAAAAAATTGGCATATAGTGTAAAGAAGAAAGTATATAATGAGTATATACTAAGACTGGGAGTGGAAAAGATGTATTTCCAAATCTATGGGCAATGAGTTTAGGAATATCAATTTGTGACAAGATAGGAGGTATCTATATTAAATATTTTCAATATCTTTTCACAAGACTTTGAAGAAAAACTGGTTTTTATACCCTGCTTTTCTCTGTCTTAAGGAGTATCCAATCAGCTTACAATCTCCATCCCTTCCTCTCCCCATACAGGCACTTTATGGGGTAGATGGGCTTGAAAGAGTTCTGAGAGAACTGTGACTCACCCAAGGTCACCCAGCAGGCTTCATGTGGAGGACTGAGGATGGGGAATCAGGCCTGGTTTTCTGGATTAGAATCTGCCTCTCTTAACCACTACACAATGCTGGTTCTCGCTCAAAAACATGAACACACTTCCTTTAGATCAGTAATGCTCACTCCATGCCTAGGGAGTCGCCTGTGGCTCTTCTGAGAACTGTTCCCCAATTTGGCACCTCCTTATGTTTCAGGGAAGTTGGCAAGGTTTTTGCCCAATGAGGGTTGTGCTTGATAGGAGTTTCCCACCTTGAAATAGCTATCTCCAGAAGGTAAGCTGTAAGCTTCCTGGAGGTTCAAGCTTCATGACAGGAATGGAAGTAAATGTGGCTCTTTTGGCTGATGGTAATTAAAAATGTGGTTCTTCACAAGCTACGGAGCGAGTACCATGGATTTAGAGCATCTTCCCATGTTTGCTGTGTGTGCTGGAATGCTTATAGAATTTTGGATCCCTGGTTTTATACATTTCAGGAGTCCTTATACATATTCTGACATACAGCATAGCTGAATGCTCATGTTCATTTTCCTCGACTGGGATATTGCATTACAGAAACGAAAGCCTTGTTTATTATAAACTTCTCATATTTATGGGATTGGGATGAAAACTGATGTATATTTCCAAATAACTGGGTTTCTCAGATGCAGTATCTCAACATTTAAGCCCACAACATATTGCCATCTGTTAACTTTATTACAGGAAATCTTTTCCTTGGCCTTTAAAGTAAAATCTTTTCCTTATCCTTTCCTTGGAAGTTTACTTGCTTCCTCTACAGATTTCCAAACAAGATGGGAAGCTCTTCAGACAAGTGGAGCAAACATTCAAGATGGCTAATATAAAATGGAGATTGGGAGTATGATGGAGCCCAGAGCTCCATACTTGCTACAGTCTTTAAGATAAGCCCCTCCCCCAAGACACAGAGCTTTGCACTTCCATGTCCCAGCTGAATGCCGCACTGAGCCTGTGTTGTGTAGTGGTTAAGATTGTTGGACTAGTATCTAGAAGAGCCATGTTCAAATCCTCACTCATGCCATGGAAGCTTGCTGTGTGATCTTGGGCCAGGCATACTCTCAGCCTCAACTACCTCACAGAGTTGTAGTGAGGATAAAATGGAGGAGAAGAGAATGATGGAAGCCATTTGGGGTTTCCATTAGGGAGAAAGGCAAGGTATAAATGAATTAAACAAATCCATGTGACAGGAACCCCCCATGGCTATGGGAAGCGCTGCTCCTCCCAACAAATCTGTTTCATATTTCTCTGGTTCCTTGTCCTGCTTGTGTGGTATTGGTCACCATGCACATCTGCCTGTTCTATATATCCATCTAGCATTTTCATTCCTCCCTTCCTCCACAAACTCAGAGCAGCAAATACAGGCTGCGGTCACACGGCCCTTTAATGTGGGAGGAAGGGCTGTTTCCTCCCACATTTAAAGGGACTGTCTACAACGGCCACGGCTAGTCCCGCGCTGAAGCAGGCTCAAATGCGGGTTCCTCCCGTATTTTCCGACCCCGGGAGAATCGACTGTTTTCCCAGGAGTCGCGCAAGGAACCCACATTTGAGCCATCTGGACAGCCCTCTCTCACAATCATTGTGAGAGCAGGGCTGTCCAGATGGTCCCGTCTGCCATTCCCCCCCTTTTACACTTGGGCACTTGGGTTCTTGGGCACTCAAGCGCCCAAGTGTAAAAGGGGAAAAAAAACCCCAAAACTTACCAGGCGGCCGGCGGGGCTTGGGGAAAGATTCCTCCCCTGGCCGCCACCACCAGCCACCTCCTCCTCTGCCACTGCTGCCCACCTCCTTTTCCACCACTGCCACCCACCTCCTCTTCCGCCACCACTGCCGCCCACTTCCTCTGATGCCACAGCCCACCGGCGTAAACTATGGGGGGGGGCTCGAGGGCTCAAGCTCCCCCCCGAAATTTCCCGGGGGGACTGAGCCCCCCCTGGGAAAACGTCACGCCTACCGCCGGCGCCTTGCCACCGCGCCTCCCAGGCCCTTCCGAGGCTCGCCAGCTGGTGTCTCTCCCCCCCCCACCAGCCTGGCCATTCCTCCCTCCTTATCTCTCCCTCTTCCTCTTTTAGGGGTGAGGGAGGGAGTGGCCAGGGCGGAGGGGGAGGGAAAGGCACCAGCAGCACTGGCTGGTGAGCCTTGGAAGGGCCGGGGAGGCGCGGTGGCTGGCGGTAGGTTTTCTGGGGGGGCGGAAACATCGCCCCAGCGCACGCGCGTGCTGAAGAGCCCCCGCCCCCCCGGACTTCAGAAAAGTCTACGCCCCTGCCATAGCCTCCGCTGAGAGCCTCCACCAGTGCCAGCCTCCTTCTCAGCTGCCACCCGCTGCCACCCGCCTCCTTCTCTGCCACTGCTCACCGCTGCCCACTGTGGCCACCACCGCCGGGGGTTGGGATGTATAAACATCCCAACCCAAACTTAAGAGAAGCGGCTCCTTTAAATCTGGGAGGAGTCCCGGATTTAAAGGGCAGTGTGACCACGGCCACAAGCTCAATCCATTTTCAGTGCACTTTGCAACTGGATTTTACTGTGTGAACTGACAAAACCCAATTGGAAAGTGGATTGAAAGTGGATTATTTTTTTAAATAATTGATCGACCTTTATTGAAATAACCACATACATACACTTTACAGCATAACAACACAAGATACATATATAAGCATAACTACCTTATCATTTATAGTACTATCATACTGATCATTATATAACATTATTAACACACACAGCTTATAAACATTGAGACCTTAAATAGGCACCATTTTTCAATAAGTTCACTCTGTATATCCATCCATTTTAAAAATGGGAACCATTTATCTAAGGGTTTAGAAAGCCCCAACTGCATTTTTTCCTGGTTTTGGTAGACCATAAACCTTTCTAATGTGAAGTACGACCAAATCTTTGTTTACAACAAGTCTATAGCTATAGGAGAGTGATTTTTCCACAGCTGTGCTATTACTCCTTTGGCTGCCGTAACTAACAGCAAAGTAAGGTCCTTGTTTGCATCTTGCAGGAGGTCCGAAGGCCACCAATTTAACAGAAAAACTTTGGGGTCCAAGGGCACCGAAAAACCCATCATCTCCTGGATATTTCTTTGAACTTGTTTCCAGAAATTAAAAATCACCAGGCATGACCACCAACAATGAAAAAATGTGCCCTTTTCCCCACAGCCCTTCCAACACTTAGGGGAATAATCAGGATTCATGTACATTAACCTAGCAGGCTTATAGTACCATCTCATCAGAACTTTATACTCTAGCATTTGAATAATATGAATATTAGACATCTGTCGAGTGTTATTCCATATTTGGCTCCAGTGAAGATCAGCTAACTTCTCATTTAGGTCTGTCTGCCATGCCTTTTGATAAGGCATAACTCGATCATCAAATCTGTCCAGTAAAGCATATATTTTAGATATTAGACCACGTTTAAGTGTCTTATTCTCTCTTAGCAGTTGCTCAAAGTCAGTCAAAAAGTTTGGCCTAACTTGCTGCTTTACAACATTATCACACAAATGGTTGATTTGAAAATATTCAAACCAATACAATTTGGTGTCAAACCTTCATTCTAGATCTGCCTTAGACATCCGGCTGCCTTTTTGATGAAAGATATCTATTAGTCTAGTTACCCCGACCGCCCTCCAATTCAAGAATGACAGAGGCTCATACGCCGGTCAAAACCACGTTTGGCCTGTAAAGTTACACAGTAGGGACTGGTTAGATGTAAGCTTGGTTTTATAAGCATACCAAATGCGAAGTGTAGTCTCCAAAAAAAGGATTTCTAAACTGTAATTGCACTTTTGCAAAGCTTGAGTGCCATAACACTTCCTGAATGTCTGGGAGTCAATACAGTAACTCTCCATCTGCATCCAAGCTGTACCATCTTTAAATTGATAGTGCCTAATTAAGTTAGTCAAGTTGGCTGCCACATAATATTTATATAGGTCAGGGACCGACAGCCACCCAGACCTAGCAGATCTCTTCATCGTGTATGAGTTAATTCGTGGCTTTTTAAAGTGCCAAATGAAAGCTTCAGCAGCTCTCTGCCATTTCCTAAAGACTAAGGCTGGGATAAAAATAGGAATGGCTCGAAATAAATACATAAACTTAGGTAGAATGAATGATTTAACGATCTGAATCTGCTCTAGCCCAGAAATTTTTTTAGCATCCCATTTATGTAGAGTATTTAAGGTAGTCTGGTATGTTAGATCGTAGTTCACTTTCAGCAAGTCTTCCAGTCTAGTTGGTACTGTAATTCCCAAATATTTCCAGCCAGAATTAGCCCACTGAAACGTATACATATCTCGAATTTTCTGAGCAGTATAAGCCGACAATACTATCGGATACACCTCTGATTTGCTAGAGCTGACTTTTAATCCCACTACCCCCTCAAAAGCAGACAAGGCCTCTCATATTAATGGAAGCGTACCCAGTGGGTCGGAAACATAGATCACCATATCATCAGCAAATTAAATACATGCTTAATACATATTCCTTTGAAAGTGGATTATTTAGTGTGTGTGACCACCATCACAGATTTCTTCTTTTCTGTTTTATCCTCCAAACAGCTCCATCAGATAGGTTAGGTTGAGAGAAAGTAACTGGCAGAAGTTATACTGCAAGTCAAGCCAGTTGGTAGGTTTAAACATAGATCGCCGCAGCCCTAGTGCAGCAACCTGACCACACAGCTCTCACTTGGCTATATTTAATTACCAATCAGAACTGAAATTAATTTGCATGCTTTCTGTTAAATTCTGATAGATACAATGACATGTTATCTATAAAGTGCCATAAAATACAAATACCGTGGTAATGGCAACTATCTTATTGTTATGGATCAGTGTATCTAGCTGAGGTGATGGGAAACAGCATTAAGGGGACTTGAGCTACAGAAGCATACATGGAGATCAAGGGTGTTGTGTTCCCCCCCTTAATTACCTTCTATTGCACTCCTTAACAATGGAGGCCCAGGTAGCAACCACTGCCAGGTTGTCCTTTTTCCATCTTTGGCTGATCGGGTTCCCTTCCTCATCTGCAATGGCCTGGCTACAGTGATCCATGCGATGGTCACCTTGAGATCAGACTACTGTAATGATCCCTACTTAGGTCTGCCCTTGTCGCAAATTCGAAAGCTGCAGCTAGTGCAGAATGCCCTGGCCAGGCTGTTGATGGGCCTCCCCAGATGGGAGCACATCCAGCCTGTGCTGAAGATACTGCACTAGATGCCAATCACATACCGAATTTGCTTCAAGGTGCTGGTACTTACCTTTAAAGCCCTATATGGTCAGGGTCTGACATACCCAAGGGACCACCTTTCTCCATTTATACCCTAGAGAGCACATCGATCGGGGTCGCAAAATCGACTAACCCTCTCGGGCCCCAAGGATGCCAGGCTCACTGCTACCAGGGCCAGGGCCTTCTCAGTGGTGGCTCCATACTGGTGGAATGAGCTCCTGGAAGAGATCAGGGCCCTGCAGGATCTTTTACAGTTCTGCAGGGCCTGTAAGACAAAGCTCTTCCACCAGGCTTTCAACTAAGGAGCCGCCGCCACCACCACTACCACCACTATCATCAGTAAACTCTACTACAGAGTTTGGCCCTAGTTCTGATATCTGGCCTGTGTCACCGCTGGTAATTGGAAGAATGGTAAGCAGAATGACTTTAGATGGTTGTTCGCACCCATTTTATGCTATCTTGAGTAATCATGGGAACATCACTAGCACCTTATGACAATTTTATGTATCATTGAATGGTTTTTAGATGATTTTATGTAGATTTTATTGTTATTTATGTATTAATCACTGTGAGCTGCTCTGAGCCTGCTTTGCGGGGAGGGTGGGATATATATCCAATAAACAAACAAACTACAGAGTGCAATACAAGCTATTTTTAACACTCTCCATGTAAAGGTACACATGGAATAGTGACCAGTGCGGGAGGACAATGATGACAGCTCAAATTTTGATTATTCCATACCTTGCACAGTTTACCAAAATTTATCAGTTTATGCAAAGGGACTCTTTCCTGGTGAAATATGGAAAGAGAATTTATAATGTGTCCCTCTCTTTGGAGAAGCATAATTAATTTTCTTTTTTTTAAAAAAGAAGTTATCTGAAAGCAAGGTGAAACTGGCATCTTGCTGAGACATTTGGAGACAACAGTAAATTATCAGGAGATATGGTTTGCACAGTTCCTTATGGATCAGAAATAGAGGGTCACTGTTAGAGACCAGTTGTCATCTGCATGAGATTTGTCCTGTGGATTTCCACAAGGTGCAGTTCTATTCCTTCACGGTATTCAATTGCTACGTCAAACCCTTAGAAGAAATCACATGTAGCTGTCTTGGAGCAGGCCCCCACCCCCACCAGCAAAGCCACCACCAGAACCCATGGGAATCCATGGTGCCAGTAACAAGGAAGCTCACCAGTGGCAACAAGAACTGCTACTACAGTAGCAGGTTAGTATGGGCCCTTTAAGGCTCCATCTCAGCCATACCCACCAGCTGCCAGGACAACAGCAGCAAGGAGGAAGAATGCATGGACAGCACTAATGCAGTATGGACCCTTTTAAGGCCCCATTTCAGTCTCTGCAAAAGCTGCTGGCAGTTTAGCCAGGGCAGGGGATGGGGGAAAGACACTGCAGGTGCAGCCTAAGATTACCCTTAGGTCTCATGAGACTGCTAGTGATCACAAGGCTTGAGGGGGACTGACTGAGCATGTGCAGCCCACTGCATTAGCTTCATAAGGGGCTTAGAAGCAGTCCAGTGAAGAGGTGGCTGGAGTCTCTCTTGAGGCTGTGCAAGAGAAATCCAGTGGAGAGGAGATGGAACCAAGTACTGACTCTAATCTGGAGAACCAGGTTTGATTCCCCTCTCCTTCACATGAAGCCTGCTGGGTAATGCTGGGCCAGTCACAGTTCTCTCAGAACTCTCTCAGCTCCACCTGTCTCACAAGGTGACTGTTGTGAGAAGAGGAAGGGAAGGTGATTGTAAGCCACTTTGAGGCTCCTTAAGGTAGAGAAAAGTGGGATATAAAAACCAACTGTACTTCTCTTCTTCAATACAATCAACAGGGTGGGACATGCAATAAACAATGCAATAGGATTAAGACTGTAGAAACGTAGAACTATCCAGAAATCTAAAAACAGAACTAAAGCAAAGCATAAGCAATAACACAACACATTAAATGATGGAAAAAATTCACAGTACAGTCCTACTTACAGCAAGCAATACACAGCAGTATACACTGTGTGGAGTCCACTATGCGGAACCCTTGCTGGCTCACTTAAGAGACTAGACATTATAGTAGATCCAGTATTATTACTTGAGAGGCATGTTAATGTAGCTGCTAAAATCTTTTCTTTTAAATGTTTTCTTTTATTTTCATTTATCCCCCAAAATGGCTTTCTACTTTGACTCAGCAGATCTGGCCATAATGATTTCAGGACTACACTATTATAATGAACTCTACATGGGTCTTTCCTTGAAATCAGCTTGGGTGTTTCAGTTGGTCAGAATTCTGTAGCTAGGTTACTGCTGGAAACTGGGCAGAGTATGCCTATGTTGCGTTGACTATCTGTTACAGTATTTAGTTCAAAGCAGGGCTTTTTTTCTGGGGGAATGCACCGGAAAGGAGTTTTGGAGCCTCTTTGACAAAATTCTTTTTAAAAATGCTTAAAAGTCATGAGTTTTCAGAATACAGATTGAAAATTTCATTTCCCTCTTGAGAGTTCCAGCATCTCTTTTAAAAAGGGGGGGGAGAAACCTGATTCAAAGTATTGGTTATCACCTACAAAGCCCCTTGTGGACTTGGACCCTCATAACTACAGGACCTGCTATACTCTTCCACAACAGCTGCACTCATCTGAGCAAAGCCTTCTGAAGCTGCCACCCTACAAATGGATAAGATCGACAGCAGCTCACAGATGTCCTTTCTCTGACTCCAGTACTGTGAAGTGGCCTGACTGAGGAGGCCACCACACTTCTGCCCCTGTTTATTGTATGTGTTACATTTCTCTTATGGCATTGTTTTCTGCTTTTGTAATTCCATTTTTGCACAGTTTATGACATAACATGTCTGATCCTTTCCCCCATTGTTTCTACTGTTTTTACTTTCTGTTATCCTGGTCCTATTGCATTGTTTGCTGGAATCCTGATGTTATTTGACTGCGTTGTCTTACACTGTGTAATCTGCCTTGACTCTCAGCAAGAAAGGCAAGATGGGTTAGTTTGGCTTTCTCAAAAGCTTTTAGAGGGAAAAAAAATCTGGCAACCATTTAACATAGGGCATTGCTCAAGCTTAGTCAGGAAGAGTCAGGAATAATAAAGCTCCATTGTTTCCAAGGCTAAGATTCAGACACTTTCTCCTGTACTCTGTCTAACCTGTTGGCTGGCTCTGGGACTGCAGCGTTCCCTGGAGACTTAAAAAATCAACCCATGGGTTGTTTTCTGCACCGTTCTGTCTGTTCTGACTTAGTTTAGGATATGAGGGGAAACCAAAGAAACACTTTAAATTCTTGTATGGCTTTCTTAGCTGTTTGAAATGGCCTCCTTCATCGAACATGCACATTTCAATACAGAAATCAAAACTCACGAAAATTCTGTTCAGCTCTAATAAATTTAAGATGCAAGCTGCAACACAGTGAAATAGACATGTATTCCAGTAACTCAAATCCCTGTCCAACATCATCTTTGTTTCTGAAGTCTGATTAGTTAACATATTCTATCACCTTGGGAAGAAAGCTGAGGTAAGCGGCTTAATTTATAGATGGATGGAGCAAACTTATTTAAAAATTCTCACTATGTTATCATGAATCATGTAGGCCTATTAAACTAATTGCTAAGTAAATTTAAGCGGTATTACAGTAGAATTCAGAGAATTTATCATCAATCTAAAGAGCTCTTTGGTGGTCTCATGCTGCCCCCCACAGATATGTCTCAGAACATTCATTATGCCATAATTACAAAGTCTCTTTGAAGAGGCTAAAAATCGCAAGACTCCTCTCATCAATTATTTTCACCTGTTAATTCATTTTGTGTGAGGTAATAACCTCCGCATAATAACAAATGTGCAAGTACTCCGATTTTGCAATTAAAAGCAGCAGGGCTCCTATTTTGATCATACAGACTGTGACATCCATCATAGAAAACAATTTGGGCCTAGCAGGATGACAGATGCCACACTGATGGCTCTACTAACTAACTGCCTGTCCTGGTAAAAAAAAATGGCCCAGCTTCAGCCGGCAGCTGCAAGCTATCTGATAGCTTCTGACCAGACAGCGGGGGAAAAGCCTGCAGTGAGTAAATTACTGAAAAGTAATTTTACTTCACAAAATGAGGATTTGGGAGCTATAGATGTATGCATTCCAGTGGCTGGTGTAATTTGGAAACAAATAGCCCTTTTCATTTGAAAATGACTAGAATCACTGTTAGCATTCAAAGAGTATTGCTTCTCTCTGCTTTGTGCATTTTTAAAAAAAAAACCTGGAACAAAGCAACAAGAGGAGGGGGAAAACAACCCTAAACCCTACAGTGAAATAGTCATTATTTCTTTCCTTTCACATCTTATTAGCTGCGGAAAGCATGGCGGTTATCTCTGCTTTCTTTGGCTAAATCTGCACAAGTGGGATTTCTTCCAACCTACAGACAGGTGCCTAAATAATAGAAGAGTGCTCATTTTAGCCTTTCACTTTGTATCAAGACTGAGCGAGTTCTGCCTTGGGAGTGATCCCACCAAGCTTTAGTGATATCTGTGCCCCCAACTTCATCTTCACAGAAAACACATGCACAAACTACAGCAGCTGGCAATTCATTAGATCTGGAACAGATTTTCCAATAATATAATCTGATTGTTAAGAGTTGGTCTTGGGAAAAAATGCTGTTGTTCTGAATGGGCACAGAGTACTACATACAGGAATCCAGATGTTTAAAAACAATTAAAACCATTTCTTTTGTACACTTAGAGCCCATGGCTGTTTTGCTTCATGCCCATTTAGACGCATGCACTTGCTTCTGAGATAATTGGGCTCTGAAGGTTGCAAACAGTGAAGGAGTACACAGGCCTTAGTATTCAAACATGCATCTCTTCTCTTTCCTCAGAGAACTTTTTTTTCAGCATTAAAAGCTTTACCATTAAAAATACTTAAATGATAGAAAATGCTGTAAACTAGAAGTATAGATAGAAACACCTTTCAAGTTACAGACTTTGATGCTTCTTTATTCAGTTACATACTTGCTTGTTTATATTTGTACAGATCCGCTGTGCTACACAATTACATGTGACTGTATATTCACATGCAAGCCACATACACACAAACAGTCAAAGCACTACATTTATAACCCGCATTGAAATATTTCATTAAAGTCTAGTCACTTTTAGTCTTGAAGCTCCCTTTGCATTTAATCCTCTTGATGTAAAACTGGGTAGCTAAGATAGTTAAACATGAGCCAGCCACTGGGTAAAATAACTATAAGATATGAACTACAGAGGAAAACAAAAGCTGGAAATTATAATGTGTCATAAAGATGTAGTTTTTGGATTTAATCACTGGAATCTCAGACCCGGCAACAACAACAACAAAAACAGATCAGTGGAGGGCGAGAGGTTAAGTGTAGTGCCGACTTTGCTTAGTTGCACCTTAAGACAGGGAGATAGCCCTGTTTATGTCATCTTCAGATTACAATGCTTATCACTATATACTTGCCTCCCACATTCTTAGCATACAAAAACTGCATTCTCTTTCTTGGAAACTAATAATAAAAAAGCTGCAGATTCACAGTACTGAAGTTGTAAACCCTGTCCAGAGGATGAATGGCCAGAAAGAGAGAGGCAGAAATGTAGATCTAGTAAAAATGCATCCCTGAAATACACCTGGATATCCCCCCTTCCACACACACACTTTTCTTCCTTTTTAATGTACTGAAATGTTCAGACCTTTCTTACATCTTTTCCAGGGATAAGGAAGAGTTCTTGCATTCATAGAGGTCCATTGTTTCCAAGCTCTCTCTCTCTCTCTCTCTCTCTCTCTCTGTGTCTCTGTGTGTGCCTACAAGTTAACATCTCTCATATCAGAAGCGAGCCCACATTAGCAACTGTGAAAGTCATTGCTGCCCAAGGCCATTTATGGGGTTAGGTGGTGATTAAAAACAAACAAAAGAGGAGAATGTAAATGAACAAATTAAAAGTATCCTTCTTGGATTCCCCTTTTTTCATACAACGCTGGTAGTCCTTGCTCTTTGCGCTCATGCTCCTACAGTAACTAATGTTTGGTGGCCGTCAACAAATTACAACTCATGACACTTTTGCTGCGGCGGTATTAAGTCCAAAGTCCTGCTGAGAAAATATATGTTTTTTATTACCAAATTGTTCTTGTTTACAATTCTAATATCCTCTTCATTATCTACTTTTCCAGACATTTTAGGCAGTTCTGAAGACCTGGGGCAGCACTAGTCCTGTCATAAAGAGAAATTAATGTTGTTAAAGATGGCCTGGCTGCCCTCTGGGACAGCTGAAGATGTGAAAAATATAAGGTTCTGTTTTAAAGATGAAAATGATTAAAGGCACAGGCACCTTGCTCTTAGTGGAGCCACTAAAACTTTTAATAAAATACTTCAGCACAGGAGGGGGAGGGAAAAAAAGCCGCTTTACTTGTTCCCACTGTAAGTCTGAAGGGGTAAAAAAGGCAACTTTGTTCTATAAGAAGAGGCTTGCTTTAAGGTCTAATAAGCGTAACAAGGACTTCATCATTATAAAGAACCCTATTCGTCTCAGCAACAGCTCACTTAATAAAGACTGGATGATAGAAAAACCACTGAAGCTGTCTCCAAATAGCCAGTAAGCTAATTAGGTGCATTGTAACAGGTAGCTTTTACACAAAAAAGGGGTGGGTGGGAGGGGGGCTTAAGCCAGCTTGCAGCAAATGCTAAAGAACATTGTAGCTGGTGCACAGTAGTTATTGAATCCTCTTCAAGACTGTTACTGCTGCCACAGGTTTATAAGCTTAGGCACCTCGAGCCCCTTAGAGAAGCTAAGAATAGGCTTTCATGGAAGGAAGAAAAACACAAGACAGAGACTGTGAACTTTAGGGGCCTGGACCAAAGGTACTGTTTGGGAGGGGGACGGCAGAGCTATTTGGAGGGAAATGGCAGCAAGCAGAAAAGAGAAGAGCCTAACCTTTGTCCGGGTATGGCGATGGAACAATGTAGATTGGCACTCACCTTCGTAATCTTGTCCTCCTCAGTCATTTTTACTGATCCACTGAAGGTTAGAGGATTTGCCCTGAAGGCAGAAAGTGTAAACCGCACACTCTGTGGGCTCCAATTATGGGAAATTCATTATCGACAGCAGGAGTATGAGAAGGCACCATTCAGTACTGAGGAGTAATATGGAAGAAGGGGGTGAGGGTGTCTATGCATTGACCTCATTTCTGATAGGGTATCTGATAAGGAAGTCAAGTAGGGAGACAGTAGTCCTTTTCAGGCGTTATGTATCTGGTGCTCTTGCTGGGAGAGCATGGTATGCACCAATTACCATTTTGTATGAAATGTGCAATACATGTATGCTCCATGTGAAGGTGTGTTTCTGCATTTACTGAAGCTCCAAAATACCATGTTGTCCTTTTGACACAAATAAGTGTACTCTGATATGTGTATAGCATGCTCTCCCAGTACATGAGATAGCAGTGTCAGAAACATGACACCTGAAAAGGGTTCTTTCCATCCCATTATGCAATAGAAGAAGAAATGTCAAAGATTTTCCAGATCTGGTCAGGTCCAAACTGTGACTGTCTCAGCTGCCTTCCCACTTTGCGTACATTATTTATTTATATTTATACATTTGACTTGTAGACTGCCCTTCCTTGTGCACAGGGTTCAGGGTGGTCAACAACAATCCCAACACATAGATTGACAATCATTGGTTTATCTGATCAAGATCAGGCTCCACCAAGATGTAGGACATTTAACTAAATTTTCAGCCTAAATCCCTTAAAACAAAGCAGAGTGCTATCAGAGGTAAAGGGAAGGAACTCTACCAGGCATTGGTGGTTGTGGCTCTGATGGTTGAGGCAGGCCTGACGTTGGAGGAGGTAGATGACTGGCTTGGAAGGTGGGACATGTGGCAGCTTGAGCAGCTCTTGGTGGTCAGTGGTCAGTGGCCTTTTCTAGTGGTCCCCTTGGTGATTCTGTCTGGTGTCTCAGACTCCTCCTGATTCCTCTCAGCTCCTCTGACAACCCCGGCAACTCTGACACTTTCAATTTTGTTCAGCGGTTTGACCTCTCCCTCTCGGCTTCTCCAATGACTGGTGGCCAGCAATTGGTGGTCCGGGCCCCCAGCAGCCCCTGTGGTGTCTCTGGCATACTTGGGCAACGAGCAGCCGGTGGTCCCTGGTTCTTCTCGGCCCTCTGGCAACCAGGTGGCTGCTGTGTACAGCAGGGTGCCTGTTTTGCGGGGCTCGCCACTTGGCAGCAACTGGTGTGAAGGCTATACTGCTTAGCATCTCTCAGCTGCCCCACCCATGGATTTACACGTGGCCAGAATGGGGAGCAGATTGAGAGGGAAGACCAGGCCTCTAGCTGCTCCTGTGGGGTGATTACTGCCCTGTTGCCCATGACTGATGCCCCATTACTAATGCCTTCGTGGATTTTGTTGGGACTCACTGCCAACACCCCTGGACGTCTTGCAGATCTGGGACTAGTTCTGTAAAAGCCTGTGGGTGTTGGGGGGGGGAGGTATTATCAGGGGGACTGCCGAGTTTCATTTAGTGGGTTACCACTGGAGTGGGCGGATGTGGAACCTCATCATGCAGATGGCCCTCTCCTGGCTTTGGTTGGAGCCTGGAATTAACATTGAAGTGAAGCTTCATGTTTGGCAGGACATCAGTAACTCTTATAGACTGGCCTGGACTCCCCCCCCCCTCCGAATTTACCATCTGTGCCGCTAGGGCAGCACCTGCTGTGTTAGAGATAGGAGCAAGTAGTGTACAGCAGTGTCGAGCAGATTAGGTTAGTATATAGGTTGGCATGGACTAGTTGGTTATATAGCTCGTTGGACTGTGTTTTCCCACCTTTTATTGTATTTATTTAGCTTAGAATAGCTTAATCTTGTTGGGGGAGGGAGTAGCAAGAAGGGAGGTCAGGGTGGGCAGGATATGTTATTGTACTGTATTTAGTGTTATTGACTTTGGAATTGGGAAACCTAGCCGACTGTATTGAGTGATTTAATTAATTCATTGTTGGGGAGAACTTGATCCCTTATGACACTCCAGTGGTATACTCCAGCTATAAGCCAACCGCATGGTTGGCCTGAGGCACTGCGTAAGCACTGCAAAGGCCACCTCTAATGGCAGAAATTGAATTAGGGATACCAGTGCTCCTGGGGAGGGGAGAGCACAGCGGTGGGACCAGGCAGGAAGCTAAGGGAAGGAGGTGGAGAAACAGAGAAGCTTGCCCCCCTTCTAGCCTGTGTCCCATCCTGAAAGTGGCAGACAGTGGGGCTGGAATTAAGGACCCTCCTCCAACATTGGTATTGTGTAATGCCAGGTCCATAAATAATAAGATCTCAACCCTCTGAGACTTCCTGCTAGAGCAGGGAGTGGACCTGGCATGCGTGACTGAGACTTGGGTGCGAGATGGGGAGATAGTAGCTCTCTCTCAGTTGGCTCCACCCAGATTCACAGTCCTTCACCAATTACAGACTGAGGGGAGTGGTGCTATTCATTTGGGAGGCTTACTCCTACAGGGTGCTCCTGTCATTGAAGCTTGCAGGCACTGAATGCTCTGGCCTAGTGTGGGAAGCTGGGGAGAGTTTGGCTATCTGGTTGGTGTACTGGCCACCTAATGCACCAGCCAACAGCCTGCCATCTCTGGTTGAGGCTGTGTCGGGCAGGGCATTGGAGTACCCTAGGCTAATAGTCTTGGGCGACTTCAGTGTCCATGCCAATGATGTGGCCTCTGCACTGGAAATGGACCAGGTGTCATCCATGGTGGCACTAGCACTCAACCAATATATAACAGCTCCCACCCATTGGGCTGGGCACATGCTCAACTTGATCTTCATGGCAGGAGTTACAGTGGACCACATCACTGCTTCGGCGGTGCCATGGTCGGGCCACTATGCTCTGAAGGCCCATATGAATATGTCACTCTGACCCGATTTGGGCGGTGAGCATATTTTGGCTTACCTGGGGAGTAAGATGGACCCTCAGCAGTTTCAGATGGCTCTGTGGAATCCCATACCCCCTGGCAGCTCATTAAATGAGCTTGTCAAGGACTGGCACACCCTGCTCTTGACAGCCATTGAAGAGATCGCACCCCGATGCCCTCTGCACCCTCATTCTAAGCAGGCTCCTTGGTTTACCGAAGGGCTGCAGCAGATGAAACAAGATCTCAGATTATTAGAGAGATGGTGGTGGTGCACCCGTGACAAAGCATCAAGAGCATCCTATAGGATGTTTATGAGATCCTATGAGATGGCAGTCAAAGCTGCGAAGAGACAATTCTTCACAGCCACCATTGTGTCTGCTAGATCACACCTGGCACAATTATTTAGAACCATTCAGTCATTGACAGAGCTGCCACAGGGCAGACCAAATGATAGGGAATTGGACATTGGCTGTGAGGCTTTTGCGAGTTATTTTGCAGAAAGTCCTGCTGCTCCACCGTGATCTCCTCACCACAGTTGAGACAGTGGGCGAACTCGAGGCTCCATGCTCGTCTTCTGGTTCTATACTGGATTATTTCAGTCCACTCAATCTTGAGGAAGTCGAAAGATTGCTCTCAACACTATGCCCAACCATGTGCAGCCTTGATCTGTGCCCTTCATGGCTCATAAAAGTTGGCCATGAGGGGTTGTGAGGTGCCCTCAGGGATATTATCAACAAGTCCTTCAATGAGGGGCTGTTCCTGGGCACCCAAGGGAGCTATGGTCTGCACTCTCCTCCAAAAAAACCCCTTTGGATCTGGCCAAATTGGCCAACTATCAGCCTGTTTCCAATTTGCCCTATTTGGGCAAAGTACTGTAGAGAGCAGTGGTGGTTCAGTTGCAGAGCTTTATGGATGACACTTCCATGTTGGACCCGTTCCAGTCTGGCTTCCAGCCAGGCCATGGGATGAAGACAGCACTGGTCACTCTCACGGATGACCTTCAAAGGTATCTGGATCGAGGTGGCATAGCTGTACTGGTGTTGTTGGACCTGTCAGCGGCATTTGACACGATCGACCACCAGTTACTAATCCACCACCTCACCATCACTGGAATCCAGGGGCTTGCCTTGCAATGGCTTGTCTCCTTTCTCCAGGGTTAGGGACAGAGGGTGGTGTTAGGGGAACAGATGTCCCAGAGGCACCCGTTGGTATGCAGGGTTCCTCAAGGGGCAGTGTTATCCCTGATGTTATTTAACATCTACATGTGCCCCTTCACCCAGATTGCCCAGAGGCACAGGCTTGGGTGTCACCAATATGCTAATGACACCCAGCTATATCTGTTGTTGGGCAGTCAGTCCGACTCCACCCCAGGTGACCTGGAGTGGGCGCTTCAGGACATGGCAGGCTTGCTTAGACTGAGCTGATTGAAATTGAATCCAATGAAGATGGAAGTCCTGTGCCTGAGTCAGATTCGGCCGGGGGTAGGGATCCCACTTCTGACCTTTGGTGGGGCACCATTGGTGCCAGCGCTGAGGGTTCAGAGTCTGGAAGTGCTCCTGCATGCCTCCTTAACAATGGAGGCCCAGGTATCAGCCACTGCCAAGGTGGCCTTTTATCATCTACGACTGATTCGGCAGTTGGTTCCCTTCCTCAAATGCAATGACCTGGCAACAATGATCCATGCTATAGTCACCTCGAGTTTAGACTACTGCAACACTCTCTACACGGGGCTGCCCTTGTCTCAGATCCGGAGGCTGCAGCTAGTGCAGAATGCTGCAGCCAGGCTGTTGATGGGTCTCCCTATACGGGACCACATCCAGCCTGTGTTAGCCGAATTGCTTTAATTTACATTTAGCAATTGGCAAAATACCGGGTTCTTGCCAACTATACCAAGGTCCCACCCCTTCCGGGAGTTCCCAGTAAATAGGCAGTGAGGCTGTAGTTCAGTTTAAATGGTATTTACTGAAAATATATATTTCACGCACACAAAAACGGAATCTCACACACACACACAGAGGCCTAAGGAAATAAAGACAGAAAATAGCACTGTCGCATTAGCAGGATTTCGATGAGGGGTGATACTTTACCTGTCCTGTCGAGGAGTTGTCCGCTCGAAGGAAGAATTGGATGGGAAGAGAAAAATAGAAAAATGGGGCACGTGGCTCGAACTGGCGAGACTGTGTGGTTTCTCTGGTCCGGAATCCAGAGGATGAAAGATGGAGGCAAGGGTATTGGTATAGGAAGCTGGGCATAAGGGGTAGCAAAGCAGATGGGGACAATGGCTCAAGAGACCGATTGCAGGCTGTGCAAGGTCTTTTATTAGGTGGTCTTTGGGGGTGGGCTGCGCAAACCACATTTCCTTGACACACCTCTCAGGTAGTCCGTCCCTTCAAACCCTATCATTGGTTAATGTAAAAAGAGGGGTGGTGGAAGAGGGGTGGCTCTCTCTGGCACAAAGGAAGTCAGGTTGGCCATCACTAGAGCCAGGGCCTTTTCAGTGGTGACTCCGCACTGGTGGAATGAGCTCCCGGAGGACATCAGGGCCCTGTGGGACCTTGTGCAGTTCTGCAGGGCCTGTAAAATGGAGCTCTTCTGCCAAGCCTTTGATTAGGAGCCACCACTGACGAACGCACCATAGGAACATCTTCTGGACTATGAGACTCTGCTGGATGCTGCCTTTACCATTGGATTCCATTCTGAATGTTGCCATCATCTACATTGTTTCATCTGTAATTTTACTCATTTTTAATACTGTATTTATTGTTTTTATTGCATCTTAATGTTGTAAGCTGCCTTGAGCCAGTTTGTCTGGCAAGGCAGAATATAAATGGAAATAATAAACAAATAAATAAATAAAGTTAAAAACAGTTAAAACTCTAAACAACACAAAACTATTTCAGATGATGCTTAAATAGGCAAATTCGTATCCTTAACCCATGGAGAAGAAAGAAAGAAAGGAGGGGGCTAGGCCTTTGCTGTCCTCAACCACAGGTCTGGTGGAACAACTCTGTCTTAAAGGCTCTGCAGTACTGCATTAGATCCCGCAGGGCACAGATGTCATTCAGCAGAGAGTTCCACCAGGTTGAGGTCCTCTGGTTGAGGACAGCTGGATATTTGGGGGGGGGAGGCACGGATCACCAGTAGGGGCTTTCGCCAGAGTGTAGTGCAGGGGGTATAACAGGAGAGGCAGTACCATAAATATATTGATCCCAGGCTGTTTAGGGCCTTGAAGATTAATACCAAAACCTTGAACCAGAACCGGTATTCAGCCTGGAGCAAGTGCAGCTGGTGAAGCACTGACTGAATGTGTGCTGTCTGTGGGGTTCTGGTAAGAACCTGCACCACTGCATTCTGGATCAATTGTAATTTCTGGGTCAGTCTCAATGGTAGCCCTGCACAATTATTTTATTTTTATTTTATTTATATACCTTCCTCTCCCCAATGGGGCTTAAGGCAGCTAACAACAATTTATAAATATGATTCTAATAAATACAATAAATATATATTTACAGATTAAATTTTTAAAACAGTAAACCAACAATAGTTTAAAAAAACTAATCAGACGGCATTATGTATCCTCCTTGGGGGAGGGGATGGGAGGTCAGGCTACATGGCAAACCATTGCTACATTACTAGTTACAGTAGTCTAGCCTGGAGGTGACCATTGCATGCA
This sequence comes from Lepidodactylus listeri, assembly GCA_029233225.1. Lineage (NCBI taxonomy): Eukaryota > Metazoa > Chordata > Lepidosauria > Squamata > Gekkonidae > Lepidodactylus > Lepidodactylus listeri. Next base: position 44,278,178 of record JARCFY010000006.1, on the reverse strand, counting down.
TTACTGTGGCTAGGTCAGGGTGAGACAGGAAGGGGGCCAGTTGCTTGACCTGGCATACCTGAAGAAATGCCAGTCTGGCAACATTTGTGATCTGGGCCTCCATCAATAAGAAGGCATCCAGAAGCATACCCAGGCTCCTGACAGTCAGCACCAGTGTTAGAAGAACACTGTTAAGAGCCAGTAGTTGGTACCCCACCCAGCCACAGACCCTCTGTTTTAGATGGATTCAGTCTCAGCCAGCTCTGTTTAAGTCGGCCCCCAGCCCTTCAGTCAGATTTGCTGGGGCAGTGTCCATCTGTCCATCAACAGATACAGCTGGGTGTCATCTGCATACTGATCACAACCCAGCCAGAAACTCCACACTAGCTTTGCAAGGACCGCATATAGATGTTGAACAACAAAGGAGGGGATTGCCCCCTGAGGGACCCCCCCACATCAGGGGGTATCGAGGTGACACCTTCTCTCCTAGTGCTACCCTCTGTCCCCAATCTTGGAAGAATGCGGTAAGCCACTTCAAGATCATCCCATGAACTCCTTCATTGGTGTAGTAGTATTATTGTATTGCATGTATTGTTGTTAACCAGTTCAATATAACCTCTCTTTTAAATAACCCTTTGGTTAATAGCCTTTGAGAATAAGATTCTGATATAGAGCTATCGGCAGGCAGTGGTAGTCTACCTATATGCTCTTGTACATGCTTAGTCATCTTGACACTTATTACTGTTATCCAGGGCTTTTTTTGTAGAAAAAGCCCAGGAGGAACTCATTAGCACAATAGACCACACCCAACAACAGAAATTCATTAGCATATTAGGCCACACCCCTGGCAGCACAGCTCCCTCCCAGGATCAGCTTCCCCAGGTGCCCCATGGCTTGTGGGGCGCCTGGGAAGCCCGAGGAAAGGAAGGTAGTTTCTGGATTGGCTTCCCAGGCGCCCTGTTTAAACTGCCTTCCATCCCTGGATTGGATTGGCTTCCCCAGGTGCCCCATGGCTTGTGAGGCGCTTGGGGAACCCGAGGCTGTAGGCATGGTGTGTGTTCCTGCCCAAAAATAGCCCTGCTGTTGGCACTGGCAAACTGATTGTGTTGCACACACCTAGTTCCTAATCCAGCAATGGGATTTAGTGAACACCAACTGCTATTCTCCATTAGCTATCCTGGCTGGTGTCAGGGAAGCCACCAACTACCTCAGCAAAGGATTTGCTGTACCTGATGATGACAGAATGAACAACAACTGCCACAGTAGAGGGAGAGCCCAGGCATAATCTGCCTGCAACCACCATTGTGTCAGCTGCTTGCAAATAGGAGGAAGTGTCATCCCTCAGATTTCTAAGTTGCACCGAAGCAACTTTGCTTTGTGTTAATCTTCCTTAAGCATATTACTGGAAAGGTGGGACATGAATCAAATAAATAAATAAGCACACTATACATACAACCCTGATTCCAACCAGCTTGTACTTGCATGTACTTGCATGTACAACACCTTCTTGCCCATATGGTTCCAGATTCAACAATGTAATGCACACATGGGACTTTTCATCCATATTTGCCTTCCCGGCAAATATATGGACCAGAGTTTTGTACATCTGAGTACAGAGTTGCCTTCTCTGGGCTAGGAAATTCATGGAGATTTGAGAACAAAGCCTGCAGGAGGAGATGGAGGCTCAGCAGGGATATTCTGTCATAAAGCCCACTCTCCAAAGTAGCCATGTTCTCCAGGGAAACTAATCTCTGTATCTGTAGATCAGGTGCAATTCTGGGACAACTCCAAGACCCACCTGGAGGTTGACAGTCCCATTTGAGCAAGAGATTGTCCACATTTTGGGTACCATTCTATTTATATCTGTCAACTCACTCCATCCCATACTTGCCTAAGGAACTCAGATTGGTCTCTTATTAACCTGATGGGCCAGTTTTGGTAGTTAAAGACATTTCAGTCCCCCTGATATACATGAAACTTAGAATCTTTCATTCCCACCATGAATCTGATGTCAGAATTCAACTGGGCAGGGCAAAGAATGATGAAATAAGCACAGTAAGCCTGGGCACTAATCAACCACTGAGTACCATAAAAAATATCCAAATGCACTGGTTGGGGGGGGGAGCTAAAGACATAGCTCCCCCTCCACCAGTGCATGTGAATATTTTTATGGTACTCAGTGGTTGATTAGTGCCCTGGCTTGTTATTACATTGCTTGTTTTGTTTTAATATTGACAAGTTATTATGTTTTATGATTTTTGTACCATTTTTACTTAAGCAGGACTTTAGAGAGGCGGACATAACTTTCCTAAATAAATAATTTTGTTTTGTTTTAAGCAGACCTTTCCCCTCCCCTCACACATCGCCACTTCAGGATCCTTGGAAACCATCCCTATTCAAGACTGATTTTAATCTCCTCAAAAAATGCTTTCTCTTATCTGACTAAAATTCAGCAGGGAAGCACCCTGGCATGGGGAGTACAGCTCATAAGACTTTCCTCCCAGCCAGAGCAAGAAAAAAAAGTTATAGGCAAAAAGGTATCTCTCATTAAAACCAATATAAATTAATAAAGAATAAAAGTGTCCAAACTGATACAATAACTGTACTTAAGAATATAAATATTAAAGAACAGCAGAAGCCAAATATAATGATTACAAGGGAAAGGAATCAGTTGTAGGTAACAGGCATGACAGACTCCATAACACAGGGAAAATCAATTAAGTAAATAAAGTTTCAAAAACTCTGCTGTCAGTTTAAACACTCAGCAAACAACATGTCTTGTTAGTTCATTGAATCATCACCTGGCCTTAGAAAACCACAAATTGGGATTTCTAAAACTCCAGCATGTCTCACTGAAAATATATCATTCAAGGATAAGAGGGCACCTTTTATTGTCTACTAACAGAGCCAATATTTCTAGAGTCAAAATACAAATAGACATTTTTACCAATAGTCCAAACACTGTCATCTGATTGATGCACTACTCCATTAGTATTTACAATATTCAGTTCTGAAATATTGAATTTTAAATGACTGAAGTGCTTTTATTCAGCTTTTAAAAGCATGTTTTCATTTGGACCATCAGATTCACCATTCAGTGGTTATCATTTTAAGCACACCACATAGACAAATATACACACAGAGCTCGTAATGACCAACTATATCATAAGAACATAAGAGAAGCCAATGTTGGATCAGGCCAGTGGCCCATCCAGTCCAACACTCTGTCACACAGTGGCCAAAAACACCAGGTGCCCTCAGGAGGTCCAGCAGCGGGGCCAGAAGCCCTCCCACTGTTGCCCCCCCCGTCAAGCACCAAGAATACAGAGCATATCATATTATAAAGTCCTGGGAATTATTAGCTATAAAATATAATAGTATATTACAACTTTTTTTCTGTTGTTATATTAAGCAACTGAGACATTTACCCAATTATCTTCTGGACTTTTCTGCTTTTGTTTCCTGCTGCAGCCCCACTGTGTGAAACTTCAGGAACAGTATAGGGGTAGAGTGGGGATCTGCAGTAGGAAGGAGGACTCAGGGGTATTTTTCAGACTCAGGGGTTTGGGACCCTTAAAAATTCAGTATTGCCTCGAAATCCCAATTTCCAATATTGGCATTGCATTGGAATTTGGGTAAAATTTGGGAGTCCCAATTTTTTTGGCTGCATTATACCCTATGGGGCCATTATAGTCAATGGCAAATCTCCTAGGGTATATTCAGTGGGCTGAGGAGAGGGTTTTGAGGTAGAGGCACTGAATTTATGGTATAGCTGCTGGAGCCTCTCCTCAAAGGAACCCCCAAGTTTCAACAAGATTGGACCAAGGGGTCCAATTTTATAGGCACCCAAAGAGAATCCATGCAGGGTTTGATTTTTTTTTTGGCAGAAACAAGGGCACTAGAAGCCCAGCAGAACACTCAAAAGTGCAGGGTGGGCAGGCACTTTTGCTAGCCCACCTGAACCAAGACCAGCCCAATGCACAGAAGCCCAGTAATGTTGAGCTGCCACTTGCCACAATGGTACTGGCACTGGGCTCTGCTGCTGGGCACCAGTACATTGCACTGCAATGGTTCTGCTGTACTGCAACCCCCCTCCCCCTTGCTTGGATTGTGATTCTGTGCTTGACATCAGTTCTCCTGATCTGGCATTTGCCACAACGCCACAGGTTGCTGCTGCTGGGCACTAGTAGGTTGGTGCTGGGTTCTGTTGCTGGGCAGACACTACTGCATTGGCTCTGCTGTCCCCTTGCTTGGAATCTGTGCTTGACATCAGTCCTGTTGGCTTGGCATTTGCCACAAGGGCACTAACTTCTGCTGCTGGGCTCTAGTAGGTTGGCAGTGGGTTCTGCTACTGGGCACCAGTACATTGCACTGGTTCTGCTATCCTTGCAGAAATGCCCCCCCCCCCTTACTTCAGAGATTCTCAGATCTGACCTTAGTCCTGTTAGGTTTTGGCACTGCCAGAGTGGCACTGGTTCTGCTGCAGGCCTTGCAAACATGCCCCCTCCCCACACCTCACTTTCTACTGCAGAGATTCTCTGGGGCATTCTGCTGGGCTTGTATTGTCTTGCTATTTTTCCTACCATTGGAAACAATGGAGGATGGGGGCACCCTCTTTGAGTGCTCATATAATTGGACCCTCTAGTCCAATCTTGTTGAAACTTGGGGGTTCTTTTGGGGAGAGGCTCCAGCAGCTACATTGCAAATTTAGTGCCTCTATCTCAAACCCCCTCCCCCCCAGCTCACTGAATATATCCTAGGAGATTTTCCATTGATTATACCCATAGGGCATAATGGAGCCGAAAAAAAATCAGGGTTCCTGAATTAATTCAGGATTCTCTTATCAGTAAGTTGAATCAGATCAGAGAATCTGATTCAGCTTAATAGATACCTGAATCATGACAAAAAGACATTATTCGGGTATTAATTCGACTTGGAAATGCCCAGTGCCCATTCCTACCAAATGCCCTCAGGTCTTTGAAACTGCAAGACAAGATGCATGCCATTGAAACCATTTTTTTCTCTTTCTGCCCATTATGTTTGGTCCTTTACATAACTGATAAACCGGTTCCCTGGCTAGGTGGGATATAAATTCAAACAAACAAACAAACAAACAAACAAACAAAGTAGATACCAGGTTGGAGGAAGGGTAGATAGAGAAGGAGCAGAATTGATATAAGGGAAAAGATACTGAGGAATACTGGAAGTATAATTGCTATTACCTTCAGAGGTAATTATTGTAGAGCGCCAACACCTACAGATGCAGACAGAAATTTTATTTGAGATTGGTTCATTTTCTTCATTAAAATTATTCAGTTAATTTAACTTCAATTCAATCTCTTCATTAAAATAATTTTCTTCATTAAAATTATTATTATCAATTAAGATATCTCTTAAGAATCATTGTAATTCTTGTGGTGTTTACATTGGTTTTACAGTCCCACCTATAAGTATAAATAATAGAGATTAAATTCTCATGGATTCCATTATCCACTCAAGAGGAACTCCCTACAGGCAGCAAGGAGAGAGTATCTGTGCACCATGAACATAGACTAAATGTTCTGGTTGGACAAGGGGGCTATGAGATACCTGTCTGTTGAGTCACTCTACTCCATCATGACTGCTGTCATATCACTCACCACTCTTAGGGAAATGGAAATTTAAAGACAGCAGGAAATTGAATTCATCAACAAACAACAAGAACTGGCCTAGACAGTTCAGGTCCTATTGTCAGAAGATGATTCCCCCCACACGCACACACTTAAAAAACAAGATTTTTTAAAAATTAGCCATATCTTTAGGGCTACATACAATAAATGAGCAATAGGAAAGGCTGAAGATATGTCTAACACTGTCAGCAGTCATATGAGCTTGAAGATGACCTAGTAGGTCCCATAAAGCTCTAGATCAGTCAGGTATGGGGACTTTTTTCAGCTCAGTTTGTTAAACTGAGGAATTGCAAACCCACAGCTACTTTGCATCCAGGCTCAGGAACTTCTTGAGATATTGGACATATTCAAGAATCCTTGCCAATCCCAAGAACATTTAAAGGATTTCAGGCAGCAGCTGCCAGTCAATGCAGACTGTACTGACATAGAGGGACCAATGGGTGAATTCAATAAAAGGCTGCTTTCTACATTTTACTATTCATCTCCTATGCTATACAACAGAGGTTATTTCAAATGTCATTGAGAGAAAAGTTTCCTATTTCATCCAATTATTGTTTTAAGAAAGCAAGATCTGAAGTCGAACCTCCTCTGCCACTTTTTGTATCTTGTTGGACTTTAATTGTACCAAAAAAGCCCACTGTAAAGGATCTTAAAGGGTCATCCAAACATTTAAAGTCTGGTTCCAGTGTATCTGAGGACTTAGGACTGATTCAAGATGAGAAGCAGCAGGAGGATTAGAAGTTTAAAGAGCAGATAAAAATAAGTTTGAAACAAGCTTACCTGATAGAAAGAGAAACAAGTTTGCCATGACCTTGCCACAGGGAAAAGAAGTGGTTTACCAAAGGTTTCTAGTAAAGCAAAGACAATGGACATTTTGAGACTGTGATCCATTTGCCACTTTAGCCTGCCACGGTTTCAAATGCACCAGCTGTCACTAATGTATTTAGAAAGGAGTGAGCTTTGATTTGTCTCTTAGAAGAGCCATCTGTCCTTAAAACAAATACTGGGCTGATTTAATATATTTTTATTTCTGCAAAATGGCATACTTAGCTTTATAGCAGCTCAACTGCATGGTTCCATGATGTATAACCACAATAAAAAGCAGGAAGTATCAATATTCTACATTGCAGCAATACCAGACCTTAAAGCAAATAGCCAAGGCAAAACAGAGAAAGAAGAAAATGTCTCATTTAGGCAGTTATGCTCTTGGCTGATGTTTCTATTGACTTGGATTAATCAGCTACAGTTGTTGCATAAAAGTGAAAATGGGAACTATCCTTCTCCCTAGACTCTCTCACTTCACTTGCGATAACCACAGTGAGCTTGCCACAGTAGTAACAGAAACACATACAGTTCAAGGGAGTCTTATATTCTTAGATAAGAGGATCCCATGAGCCCTGCTTTTCTTATTTCACATTCAGTGCATAAACTTTGGTTACATATCTTCACACATCATGGATTTGCAGTGTGAAAGTTGCCTGTGTTCTGAGTTATCCTCTGAAGTAGTAAGCTAAGATTTTCCGGAACAACATGCAATATATTCATTTGCTTAGAGCACAGCATTAAACTGCATACAAAATACTCTGAGAAGAGACCAGGTCTGCAGAAAAATCTGAAATTAAAAAAATGCATTGAGGGATTAAACCTTCCCCCCAGTAATAGAAGCAGTGCCTTTAACTTTAAAAACTAAGACCTTCATAGCTATTGCTAGGCCACCACACCAGTATTGCCAGCATTCAAGTCTTGGTTTCTGTTGTAAAAGTCAGTGGGAGGGGGCTGAGCCCTTTTTAGGGCTGTTTTGGCCTCTGAGAGAAGACTCTTCTGGGCCAGGTAAACCAGTAACCATTGGGCTACCTGACTTGCATGACTCCCAGGTCCAGCTGCTATTGTTCCTTATCAGCCACCACACTGAAGCCAGTTATGTATGGTTAGAATTTCATAGTAGGATCATGGAAACCCAGGCTCATATCTCTACTCTGCTATGGTGCTTTCTGGCTCACCTTGGGCCAGTCACACATTCTCAACTTAACCTACCTCTCAGGGTTGTTGTGAGGAGAAAATAGAGGAGCAACTACCAAAGGGAGGGATGGAGGGAGAACTGGATACAGGGGGCACATAAAGATAGGTTGGCTGGTGGGTGGGAACCATAGAATCATAGAGCTGGAAGGGACCTCCAGGGTCATCTAGTCCAACCCACTGCACAGTGCAGGAACTTCAAAAATACCCTCCATACCCCCAGTGACTGCTGTTCTATGCCCAGAAGATGACAAAAAACCTCCAGGATCTCCAGCCAAACTGATCTGGAGAAAATTTGCTTCCTGACCCCAAAGTGGTGATCAGGATTTCCCTGGGTTTGTAAGAAAGGGCCATGAGAACTAAGCACTGAGGTAACCCTTCCAGCCCTTCTTCTCATGATCTGCCAAAGTTCACAAAATCATCATTGCTGTCAGATGGCCATTTAGCCTCTGTTTGAAAATCTCCAGAGGAGGAGAGCCCACCAGCTCCTGAGGAAGCCTGTTTCACTGAGGAACCACTCTGTCCGGAAGTTCTTCCTAATGTTTAGCCGAAAATTTCAACCTATTGATTCTGGTTCAGCCTTCTGGGGCAACAGACAACAACTTCATACAAGAAGAGAAGGAAGCAGGAAAAGGGTCTTCTATAGGAATTTTCAGGAAAGGGAAAAAGGAAATAGTGAGGGATGCAAAATGAGATGCCCCCGACAAGTCCTTGTAGCCCCCCTGCTTGTACTTAGCATATTCTCAAAGCATTTCATTTTTAGTAGCCTTGAAAACAGACCTGTAAAGCAGGTAAATATTACCTGTGTGTTATAAATGGAATTTACAGTTAGGGAAAACAACATAGGCCTTTGCTCAGGATGCAGCAATGGAGGAAGTGCAGATGAGACAGCTAGTGGCTAGCCTGCTTCAAAAATCCCTGTGAAACGATATGACAGTTGGGAGTTTGTCCATAGCACTCAAAAAGCAAGTTATTTGCTGTAGACCAGCCTTTCCATTAACTACTGCCCTCTGTTCAATCTGTGGTAGATAGCCAGCAGAACCATCCAGACATTATAGTTTGTTGAACAGTTTATTAACCCTAGTTCAGCTGGTCACGTAAGTCTTCAAGGCCACTTGCTACAATAGTTTAAAGACACAGCCATGGCCTAAGCACTAGCTAAGCATGTGAATTCATAGCACTGCCTCCTTTCCCTAGTTTCAGCAGTTATATACAACCATGACAAATGGCAGTGTCTGGCAGTGCTCCTCTCACATGGTCCAGAGATAGTATCTGACGTTACTACAGAGAACTGTATAGAAGCCCCATATGCTGCAGCAACTCTGGTTCCCTAAAGGCAGTGTGAGAGAGGACCTTTAAGACTTTGCAGAGGATATGGAGGAAGCTGAATAGAAACTTCCCAGGTTGCATGAGTTATTACTGACTATAGAAAGACAGGTCTACAGATGTTGGTTCTATCACTGCTTTTAAAAACCATGATGGCACAGTTTTTTTATATTATCAGAAATAAAATGTTGGCTAAAAGCCTTCTAGACATTTTCTCTGCTGATCAGCATTACCAACTTGCCATATTTAATGGGAGATTATTGTTATAGTGATATAATTCATTGGGGAGCCACTATCCGTAATGCTGTATCCCTATGACATTTCCCAAGCCCTTTACTTCTTAAAAACCCATGCTTGCTCCCTGAGTAGAGGTGGCATGCACATCTTCATGCATGTTTGCATTGATTATATTAGTGCAGTGCACAGATCTCTTGTAAACTGTCTGTTCATACAGGGAATGAGGTGAATTAATACATTATTTAAAGGTACCTCATGACCCTTGGATCACGTCTTTCAGATCTAATGTAAAAAACACCAGATAATTTCTTTCCAGCTCCCTGCCTTCTGTCTGGTAACATTTTGCTTTTCTTTGGTCTGAGAACTAGTTTGAAAGCATAAGGAATGGAATTCAGTGGTAATTTATTGTAATTATATGTATAAATTCATAAACAGATGCATACACTGTAAGTTCTGGAAAGCTCGCAAGGACCGTGCATGTAAATGTCTAAGTGATGTGATTTCTGTGATTGTATGATGGTGATACTAAGTAAAACTTGATTTTTTTTAAAAAAGGCTGTTGCTTCAGAAAACCTTATTTTATTTTATTGTCTTCTTGCACTTTTGCACCATGCATTAAAGGGAGCTATACAGGTAGATTCCAGCTTTTTAATTCTTGCTGCTTTGTCCAGAAGTAGAAAAAAAGAATCCCCCACATACTTGGAATGAACACTGTGTTCTTTAAGTATCCTGTGTTTACATTTGACTCATGGGTCTGGGACTCAACAGAAGTTACAATCTCGCACACAGTAAGACTGCTTTCAAGAGAGAATAAGCAATTAAAAGTGACCATGATTGTAGGCATTGCCAGCGTCAGAATAAAACTTTCACTTCATAAAGTAAAAATTTTTAATGGACTATATTAACAGGTGAATTCAAGCAGATATTTTTGAGAGAACTAAATTAATCTCAGCCATGTTATAATAGAAGAATCTCCACCATGGATAAAATCAGCAAATATCATCTTATCCCATCTTTCAGAGAAGGCAGTGCAGTATACTGGTTAGAGTGCTGAACTAAGACCTGGGAAACCTACATCCAAATCCCCCTTTCTGCAATGAAGCTTGCAGGGGTCTTCAGCCACTCATAGGGCGTTTTCGCACTGGCTTTTTTCCCCGGGTGAGCACCGGAGTGAGCACCGGAGTTTCTGGTCAGTTTCACATCAGTTGCTCCGTGCTCACAAACTCCTCCGGAGTTTCACCGCACTGCTCAGGAGTATCCCTGGAGCAAGAAAATCCTGTTCCTGGCGGTGTTTCCTGTTTACTCCGTTGGAGAAACCTAGATGAGAACACACCCACTCGCCCGCCCTCCACCTGGCCTGCCCCGCGGTGGGCGTTTCTTTAATTATTTTTTTTTGAAACGAGCCCTCCTAACGTTATATCGAAATAAGGAGGCAGGGAGGCAAGATCGCACCACAGGGACTGCGTTGGCGAGGTGGATTTGCCATTTCTTGGGAGCAGGAGCCGGGCGCCATTGGCCCGAGAGCTCCATGTGCTTGCTCCCCGGTAACTGCTGCCCTTTGTTTGGGCTTCCCCGGCAACAGCCCGTGCAGAGCTGGTGGTGGGTGTTTTCCTCTAGCAATCCGTGGAGAAGCCGCGGCAAGCGGGCGGGCGGGCTGGGTAAACTTGCCTTCCTTTCCGCTCCCTGTGTGCAGTCCCACGATCCTGAAGCAACACTTCCCCCCCCCTTTTTTTTTTTAAAAAGGCCCTTATAACGTTATAACATCATAATGAAATTTTGATGCAGCAAGGGATCGGCACAATTGTTGTCTTTATATAATAAACACACGTTCACATCTACTATGGGGGGGGTTAATTTGCTGTTTATTGGCAGCCCCTGCAGAGCAGGCTGAGCGCGCTTCTTTGCAGAAAAGTCACAGAAATGGATTGAACTGTTTTCAAGGGGCTATAACTATTCCTGCGGAGCGGGGAGACTGCTCTGCGTGTCATGCTGCTCCTCCTCAGCTGCCGCCGCCACCACCACCACCATTTATGTAATTTTTTTTTCTTAACACGGGCCAGCTGACGCCATGTTGCCCATCCTCCATTTTGTTGCCTTGATCGGGTTAAGCACACGACATTTCAGTTCACATCCTCCTTGTAGCCCGCCAATCGTTTTGCATCAACCCAGAACGGCGGGAAAATTTGAATACTGAGGAGGGACTTGATGAATTCTGGGAAGAGGAAGGCGGGTGATGCACTGTCGTCATTCCACTATGACGTTATAACATTACCACGCATGCGTTTTTTTTAAAAAAAGGAAAAGCGGGGAACGAGGGAGGAGCTGGGGGGGAGGAAGGGGAGGGAAGGGGAGGGGAAATGCAAGGGGCGGGCACAGAGAGCATCGAAGCAACCCAAATGGGAACAGAAAACTTGGGGGGGGGGAGAGGAGCAGATTGCTATAGTGCAAAAATGGCAGGTTTGCTCAGGAGGAGTCGCAGAGGGGGAAATGAGGAGGAAGTGAGAGGCAACTGGCCAGTCTGAAAAGGCCCATACTCTCTTAATCTAGCCTGTGGGGTGTAAAGGAAAAGCAAATCTGTGGTCCAAGAGAAACATATTTGTCTTAGATCTAAGTTCAGCACTACACTATGAACCATTCACCCTGATTAACTCCCATTTACTTGGAAGTATGGATGGATTTATATGTTAACACAGCAGCATTGGTGCTGCTTCCCTATGATCTTATCTCATGTATGTCATATGATGATGTGTAGAAGAAGCAAACACATGGGGTATGGTTCTGCTCCTTTCCTTTACTCTGATACTTCAGGGATCTTGCCTGTCTTGGGTTACATGACCTCCTTCTGACCTTTGGTTGCCACTTATGGAACTTGAGGCTTATCTGCTGAAATTGAGCTTTCCATTTTGAGTTATCAAACTAGCTGCCCACTTCCACCATAAACTCAGAACCCTGATCATTTGGGGTCTGAATCCAGGTAGACTCTGACACTATTGGGGCTACAGAAAAGTACATGAAAACATGGCTACCTCAATGAACACATGAATCTGTTAAAAGCCTGTGTTTTAGCTTTCTGGCATGGATCAGATGGTGTTGTGATGGCCCTGGCCCTGTTGTACCAGTGCAAAATTGTGCACACAGAAAATTAGTAATAAAATGAGGGCTGAGTATCAAGGCCCATGGATTAAACATATCACATAGAATTTTAACAGACAATCACGTTTGCTTATTTACTGAATTTATAACTCATTAATTTAACTCAAACAAGTCTCCTAGGTGGTGAGAAACAGAATACACTAGCTCAGCGACTGCCGTGGTAGTAGTCCTTTGCAGGTAACTATAGGAACAGGTTACAATTGATTCCAATAGAAAAAAGTCATTCTGGAAATTAATGACTAGAATTCTGGTTGCAGTAAGCCATTGATGCAAAATGAGTAAATTCAGTGAAATGCTTTTTTTAAAAAAACCAAAAAAAATCCACCAATGCAACAGAATGCATTTTTTTGTTTAAAATGTGTCCCTTCCAGTTATTTAAATAATTGGCCAGTATATTGCATTTACATAAGAGATGTTGTAAGGACAATGTCCTGTTGCACTTGAATCTATTATTCAGTCTCATGGGTTTGGGACCTTAACAGTTGCTTTAGCAGGTAGGAAAACTATCTATACACTTAATAGATAGGGGATCTGAATCCTTCATGCTGAAAATAAAATTCTTCTGCGAGTCAACTTCTCTCCATTGACCAGAAAAAGTCACATTTCACAAAAGCTTAGAAGAAAATTTAAACCTTTTGTTATTATGGGAAACAATAAGCACTATTGAAGGGTCTGATTTATGGCCAATAAATGATCTAACATATTGCCTTGCAAGTAATGGATGATTACACTTCTTCAAAATCTAATAAAGCCTTCCCAAATTTAGCCGCTTTCTCAGGCTTAAAGAAGATGTTTTATTGGGGAAATAAGAAGAGGAAATGCTTTTAACTATATGCATAATTAACCTGTGGAACTCATAGTGTCAAGGTATGATTAAGACCAAGAGCTTAGCAGGTTTGCAGAACGGATAAGACATTTATATGGGAACCTCTGAAGTTACGTAAAGCAGGATTATACATATAAAAAAAACATTAACAGGGATAAAAAACGTAAGCCAAGAGCTAACTGACTGCACTGACTATGAAACACCTCCTGTATGTCATGTAAGCTCTGTCAACTTCAGAAATGCTTTATGGATTTCCTTAGGGGCACTTGATGATGACATTTCTTGAGGAAAATCTACTAGACTAATTTTAGGACCTTATTAGGTAGTAGTTTTGCTATCAAGGTTCATAGTTCCCAAGTTCTGCATATGAACCTTGGCAACTCATTTTCAATTCAGTTGCAAGCACTGTAACCCTGAGCTCTTTTACAACCTTGGATTATATATCTGAGCTGGAGGATCTCTTTCCCTTTGCCTCCCCGCTCTCTCTTCTTCCTCCTCCCAACCCCACTTACCTGGCAACTATTGATGCTGCTTTGGCAGGTAGCAGCAATGGCCAGCTGGCCAGCCATCCAGCCAATGAAGGGAAGAAGAAAGACACTCCTCTCCACACACTGCCTTGGTAGCCCCTAAGGAGAGTGTTCAGATCGACCTTGAGATATGTACAGTGTGATCCTATTTGGAGGTATTCTTATCTGAGCCCAAGTCAGGAGCCAGTAGAGTATAGGATCTTAGAAACCCAGGTTCAAATTGCCATAGAATCTTGCTGAGTGACACACTCTCAGCCTAACCCACCTCACAATGTTGCTGTAAGGATAAAACAGATAAGAGGAGAATGATGTTAGCTGCACTGGGTCCCCATTGGAGGGGAAAGGTGGGGTATAAATGAAATAAGCAAATATGTACATAAAGTCAACTGAATTAAACTGGAATAATGCTGTATTGGATTGCTTTAGTAGTTCCTCAGAGTATTTGACCACTGTAATTCAGTGGGGTTGCTTGGGGGGAGACTACAGGGAAGAAAAGTAGATAAGCTTTGATACTCCTGGTCTTTCCTGGACTTTCAAAACTTTGGAATAGGGTTTTGGGGGAAAGCAGGTATTTCTGGATTTTTAGCAACATAACTCAGTTTATTTTTTTTCCCTTTTAATGTTATGTTTGTGAGTCTTTTTGTTCTGGCTATTTGTTTAATGGTGTTCCCAATTTAGTTATTTCTTTCCTGCCATTTTGGCAGCATTTTTACACTATTTATATGTAACAAAACAAAAATAGCATGACAAGTTGCATATGCTGAGCAGGAAAAATTACTCATGAGAACATTGAAAATGTTGTGAATTTAAAGGCTCACAGGTTTGATTTGCTCAGAAGAGAAGCAGGAGAGAAGCAGGGATTTTTGTGTTCTGAAACAGTGGGACTATGAAACTTGATAGCATCCTGGGTTTACCGGAGCCCAAGTTTGATCTAAGCCCAGTTTCAATATTATGATTATTCACAAGTTAGCTTTCTCTTGCCTAACTAGATATAATCTTAGAGGAGCTTCCTTCCCTTTGTACAGTAGCATGTGCTCAAAATACATAACACTGTATTTGTAACAGTATCTTCTCCATCTGAAAGCCAAATTTGGCAGCTGGCTTTGTGGCGTGTGTTTCCAAACGTGCACTCAGCAGAGGTACTTTTGGGAGATAATGTGTTGTATAATCAGCCTGCCTCCTTAGATCACTACTACTCACTTTCAAAGGGTCCCCCCACACACACTTTCAATATTATTTTACTCATAATTTCTGGGTGTAACTCAGTGTTCCCTCTAAGCTGAGTTAGTGTGAGCTAGCTCACTGTTTTTTAGCCTCTGGCTCACACATTTTTGCCTTAACTCAGGAAGGATGGCTCCAGAGCAAACTAATTTATTAATAGCCAGATCGCTCACTCACAACTTTAATGCCAATAGCTCACAAAGTAGAATTTTTGCTCACAAGACTCCACAGCTTAGAGGGAGCGTTGTTTACTACCTATAAATGCACCCCACAAATGGTCCTGATCCAGAGCACCTCACATTGTAGTAGTAGGTTGCACACATGTTACACTGCTGTGAATGTAAGAACACAAAAAAGGGCCTAGCTGTATAATCAAAATCCATCTAGCTCACGCCATCCAGTTCAGCATTCTGTTTCTAGCAATGAGCAACCAGATTTCTTCTGGAAGTTCACATGCAGAGCATGAGGACAACAGCTTTCACAAGTGAATGTGGAGTAGGTTGCCAACTGGCCTGCAGAACAATGTCATGTGCTTTTAATAGAGGCTTCATGTGAGGAAAAGGGCAGTTGAAGTTTTTCATGGCATGGAGGTTAATAACATCACCTGGTATGTGCAGATTAATCTAATATTAAAGGTACAGCTAGAAGGAGCAGTTTAAAAGTAGGAAACCTGTACTGAAGATTAAAGTTCCATTCTATGAATTCAGACACACCAGTTTCACAGGAATCATGTGCTGTTGCTGTTGCTACATTCTAGGTGTCAGAATGAGTAATGGAGCTAGGGAATTCAGCAGAAAGGAAGGTGATGGTGGGGTAGAGTTTAGAAGTGCTGAAATATGCAGTGTCTGGTGTTCAAGAAGTTCCTACCTCATATAGAAAGCTAGTGTGTAGGGATGGGCAGGAACTGAATTACGAGCCTAGATTCATCATGAGCCAGGCCCAGTTCATGGTTCACGAGCCTCAGTTCATGCCCATCCCTATATGAACCTCCCAGGACTGTCAACGTGGTTTTAGAGGTTCATGGGATTAGTGGTTCATGGTGGGAAGTGGGGGGAGCAAGAGGGATCGCTGAAATGGCTTGCATCTATTTCAGCCTAACATGCAAGCCATTTCAGCAATCCTTCTTGTTCCGCTCCTGCTTCCAAGCATTCCCTTTAAATGGGTTTTGCAAGTGGGTGCCATGCAGGAGTGGAGGCCAAGTGTAGAATTCGCCATTTGGCCTCCACTCCCGCACAGTGCCTGTCTCAAAAGCCATTTAAAGGGAACGTTCTCTTTAAATGGCTTTTGGAAGACACCCCTCCCCCAGCTGGCCTCAGGGAGCTGCCAATAGCAGAAAGGAAGGAGGGAGGATCCATGAACCTCATTAATCCAAACCAGTTCGTGAACTTGGAGAGGTTCATCCCATTTTGTGGTTCATGGGACCTCACAAACTGGGACAAAACTTCATTTTCCTGGTTTGTATCGATCCCTACTAGTGTGATAGGGATGTGAGCCACTACCTTCTTTCTTTAGCTGAATGTTGGGGGGGGGGGTTGTTTGTCTCCTCTCTTCAGCCAACATGTAGTTAGGACACTAGCTTTCTGTGTAAGTACGATAGTTCCCCCCCAAAACTGCTTTGTTTCCCTCTAACTGGCTCTGTTTTCCTGAGCACCAAATAGTTACTTTGTTGACATAAACTTCATGGGAGACTTTATGGAAAAACTGGCAGAACTTTGGACTTCATCACAGCCCTGACAATGTCACTGGAAGCACAGCAGACTTTCTGGATTGAGAATTGGGTTCCAAAATATTATGCAGTTTTTCTTTTTGAAAATAGCTAAATTGCCTGATCCAAATTTTAAACTGAGCAAAGGGAAATTTGTCCATAGTTACTGGGATGCACTAAGGAGGCTTTTTGACACAGTTCTACTAGTGCTGTGAGGAATATTTTTTTTGGTCCAGGCAGACCATATTATAGAAGGTGGTCAACTAAGTGTCACCTCTAGCCACGTGTTATACTCCGTTGGTTTTCAAGTTCAAAATATATTGTCCTTTTCAAGGCACTGGGTGCAAGTGATCCTAAAAACAGTTTCCTGGGATATGTGGGGCAGCGTTACAATGGCTGGTATGATTTCTCCATGGTCAGGGACAGAGGGTGGAACTTGAGGAGAGGATGTCACCATGTTACCCTTTGGTATGTGGTATCCCTCAGGGGTCAGTCCTCTCATCTATGTTATTTAACATCTACATGCACCTCGTTGCCCAGAGAGCCTGAAGCTTTGGGCTGGGTTGTCATCAGTATTCTGATGACACCCAGCTGCATCTGATGATGGACAACCAGCCAGACGCCACCCCAGATGCTCTGGCCAGGAGTCTGGATGTCGTGGCTGCATGGTTAAAGCAGAATCAACTGAAATTGAATCCAACAAAGACAGACGTCCTGTACCTGGGTCACAGAACAATGGGGTTGATGATCCAGCTCCCAACTCTTGATGAAGCACCATTAATACCTGCACTTACAATAAAGAGTTTGAGTGTGACTTCTCAGTGGAGGCCCAAGTCATAGCAGTTTCCAGATCTGCATTTTTCCATCTGCGGCAGGTCAGGCAACTGGTTTCTGACCTCTGCCCCCACAATTTAGCTACAGTGATCCATGCAACGGTCACCTCTGGGCTGGATTACTGTAATTTGCTTTATGCAGAGCTACCCTTGAGACTGATCTGGAAACTGCAGCTAGTCCAGAACGCAGTGGTGTGTGTCCTCACAGGGACACTATCAAGAACACATATATACCCAGTGCTTCACTAGCTGCACTGGCTCCCAGTAGAATTCTGGATCAAATTCAAGGTTCTGGTTTTGATATTTAAAGCTCTGTGCAGACTGGGACAGGACCATCTCCCCCAATACATCCTCCAAAGGGCCTTGCACTCCTCCAAACAACAACTACTGGTGATCCCTGACCCAAAAGATGTACACGTAGCATCAACCAGAGCCAGAGCCTTTTCAGCTCTGGCGCCTGCCTGGTGGAATACTCTCCCTTTAATTTAATGCAGTTCCACAGGGCCTGCAAAATGGAGATGTTCCACCAGACCTATGTTTGAGGCGGCATTACAATGGGCTCCCCTGCTCTGCTTTAGCTGCTTTGCTTTAATCCCTCATAGCTCTTCCTCACCTACTCACTTACCTTGTCCTGTTCCATCTATGGCTACACATAACCGGAGTCTTTTCAACTCATTGAATGATGTAGTTGACACCACTTAATGCTTCATATATTAGTATTGTTAATAATTTATAGGTTTTAAGGACTGTGCTATTTATAACTTTTGTAAGTTTTAGGAATCCTGAGCCTGCTGTGCAGGGAGGGAGGGCTAGAAATAAAATAAATAAATAGACCTGAGCAAGATTCTGAGTAGCCTTACTTAGGATTGCTCTCTTTACGTTTTTATCCTAAATTGGGGAGAAGTTCCACAATTCCACGCATAGCTCTAAATATTTTAAATTCAGTGTTAGATGAAAACATGTCTCTTAACAAAACCCAGAGTCCCAAACTTGGTTGACTAATAAAAAGACTGCACACATCTCCTAGGCAACAGAGATCCCCAGCCACCATCATGTCCATTTTATTTTGATTCAGCTTCAATTGTTTGCCCTCACCATGATCCACAGACACTGAGCACTGTTTCTTTGAATGAACAAAGCGATTTTTGTGCTGCACTGAATGTTTCAGTTCCAGAAGGCTTGTAGCATGCCCAGTTATCTGATAGTTTTTTAAAATCTGTGACTAATGGGATTTTGTTCAGACTTGCATACAGGTGCTGTTATGAACATATGTAAACAAATATCAAGCCACAGTTTGGGTGGAGAGATGATCTGCAAACATTTTCATCTCCTCTTCTGTATAACATGGTTCTCTTTTTCAGAAGTTTTGTACCTCTTTGTGAGAGGATGTAAAACTGTTTGCAAGAAGGTGAGCATTAGAGGGAGAGAGAATGTCACTTGCATTTCCAGAGCAACCAAGTTGATGTTTCTTTACCCCTTTCCAATCACACATAGGTAGCTAGTAAGTGGAGAATGTGTATAAGGATACACATTCAAATATTCCCCATTTATTTGTGGACAATAGAACTTCTACTGTCTATGACTGAATGGGGTTCCATCATCTGCTGGACAAACCGAGAGAGCAGATCCTGCCTGAATTTTTGAAGTCATTTCCATTTGATAAGTCACTTAAAGAACTTTAAAAGCTGAAAAGTGACTCTAAGGCCCCGTCCACACTGTCACTTTTGTCGCTCATTTCTCCCTATTGCTTCAGGTTCCCCCACCCCCCATATGTTTTGTTCTCTCTAGTAGTCCCAGAGGGAGCAAAACACATGTGGAAAAGGGGGAGGAACCCAAAGCAATAGGGAGAAATGAGTGACAAAATTGACAGTGTGGACGGGGCCTTATGTATTAAATATATTTTTAATGGCTACAAGTGGATTTTGTTGAAAAACTTGTTATGAAGTGCTGGTGGGGCTATATATATATATATATGTATATATATGAAAGACTGGGATGGTAAAGGTTTCTTTGTGGATCCTTTCCCTTCTCCCTCAAGTGACAACATCAGAATCAAATCACATGAAAATGTGATGCAGCACTACAGTAAACAGCTAAAGTCTTTCTGAAAGGGACCCATTTTAGCACTTTATCTTGTAAGGTCCCATAGGCACAGAGAAGATGCTGTCACCCCAACTCAGATTTGATGCTCATCATGCCATTTCTTTATAGCCAGAAAGTTGACTAGGAATATTGGGCATCATCATGTATTGTTAGATCACTGGCCTGGATTGAAATATAGTTATTCCTTTAACATTCTTTTTGTTACATGGTTATTGCAAAGAAGGGGAGGTTGTTTCACTTTTAAGAGAACAGAACTGAGGTTGCCATTAAAACCCTGACTTCACATTTGCTAGCTTCTGTAAGTTTAATATCTTTCTTAATGTTACATTAGTAGAGTGCTTACTTTATTATCAGTGTATAAATTTATAATATACAATTGTTTTATATCTATTTGATATATGATGGTGAGACACATTACATTAAATATTCATGTGCTTTGAAATAATGTCTTGTAAAAATGAGAGGGAAGGTAGTACGGCACAAAATGGAGTCCAGTGCTCTATGTGAAAAGGATATCCAGCGCAATCATCTGTTTGACATGAAGTATTAGTGTATACCATGGATTAGCTGTTTAAATTCTCCTTCACTTTTCTACATCCCTTTCCTTCAAAGTCTCTCCCCACTCTATAATCTGCCTACTTTCCTCTCTCAGATGTCTGGTTTTTCTATATTTACTGTCATTCTACTTCCACTTCCTTCCTATAGCAGGCAGACTCTTCGGTCCTTTAGCTCAGAGTAATGTCCATCTAAAACATTCCATATTTCTCAGATTTTCAATACGTTGATGAACACTGTTCCTCCCAAGTGGTTAGCAGTTCCAGTGAATCTGAAATGAGTGACTAGGAGATTCTTGCAACGAGAGAGATATTAAGAAAAGACTAACACTTCTGAGATTTTTCTGTTTTAGAACCCAAATAATTGTTCCTTGTGAGTTGATCTGATTTTTTTGTACATTGAGACTTTCTGAGATGCTTCATCCGCACAAATCATCAGATGGAAGACAGGCACATGAAAGCAAGCACCATTTTTCCAGCAGTTCTGGATAGGGAGAGAGGGAGGAAGGATCAGTTCGAGCATCAGGGTGAGATACCTGTTTGTGAGAACAGCTGGTTAGCTCAGTTGGTTAGACTGTAATGCTAATCATGCAGAAGTTTCTGGTTTGATTCCTACATGAACCAAGAAAAGCGGGGGGGGGGGGGGACGACATGAGCCAGTTCCTTTTTGCAAAAAAAAGAGACTGAAGTCACTACTGAATGTACAGTTAGTACATTTGAGGTACAGTACTAAAGAAAGTTCAGAGAATTTATGCATACATGTGCTTTGTTTTAGAAACCAACTTGAATGCCAAAATCAGATCCAGTTAAGAAACATGACATTACCTCTGGCAAAATGTCCCCATATTTAACAATGAGAGAGGCACAGTTTGTTATACTGAGATTTTGTCAATAGGAAAGACCAATTAAAGACCTTCTTTTGCTAAAAGGAACTGGCTCATTGGGTTCTAAATGTTCATTCAATAGTGACTTCAGACTTTTTTTCCCCAAAAAAGAAACTGGTTTGTGCAGAGATTGAACCAGAGACCCCTGCATGATTAGTGCCACAGTCTAACCCACTGAGCTAACCAGCTGTTCGCAGCCCGATGCTTGAACATATCCCTCCCACCCTCTCCAGAATTACTGGCAAGTGGTGCTCACTTTCATGTGTCCAAGACTAATGGAAAACTTATTTTACTAGACTCATCCTGCTTGGGTAAAAAAATGTTAAATGGGTAAACGATAGTGGAGCTTGCACACCAATGAAGGGGTGAGAACCAGTAACCTTCAGCTAAGATGGCTACTCAAGAGTAAATGCATCTTGAAGAATCACCTATTTTAAAAAAAACATGCCCAGCATAAAACTGACCAATAAGGAGTGGGAGAATGATATGGGTGGAGGAGTGGTCTCGGAGGACTGAAAATGAGCAGAGGGGAAAAATCCAAGGGGATGTGTCTGCTTTTAAATTGCCTTCAGCTTGGAAGAAATACAAAAGGAAAAGCTGTGACAAAACCACTCTCAGAAACCTATGGCTAAGAGCAAACAGAAAGTTAACTGAGTGCTGGAGGGAGGAAAAACAATGCAGCATGGGGGGGAACCAATGGAGATGCATGGTGAAAGCAATGTAGAATGACAACGAAAACTTGACAGACATGCACGGTGAAAGTGAGGAAAAATATCAGTGCCTAATAGGCTTTTCTTTTAAGGTGGGGAGGCCAGTGCAATGTTGTTTATAGTGGTCCTGTGAGGTGAAATGGGAATGGAGCATTCAATGCAGTCATGTGAATTGGCCTACAGGAACACAGTGTGACTCAGATGATCAGCCAGTGCACAAAAGCATCATGTGACTATCAGGCCTTATTACTAATCAGGAGGATGGCTGCTTATTGATATAAAACTTTAAGAGAACACTTTAATGTCACAGAGAACTTCCAACCTTAGCTCTGGACATAAACCTTTAGTCACACAGAGGAGGTATGAATGTAATCTACAGAGTCCTTTTTTGTGGTCCTTTGCTAAATAGCAGCCTAAAAGGAAAGGGAGGCATCTATCCAGGGATATCCCCAGATAAGTTTCACAGATTTAATAGGCAAAAGAAAAGGAACATTTCAAACGCACAGTGGCTTTTCAAGGCTTTTTATCCCTTCAATATTCTGAGCTGACCTAGGTTTTTCCAATAGTCACCATGCATAAAGGCTGGAATATATCTAAACAATCTGGTTTTAGCTACATGTGGCTGGATGGTGGTAGTCATTGTTATTGTTCTTGTTATGCCACCAATGTGCATAGTGCTTTATAGAGTACAAGATAAGCCCATATCAAGAAGATTCTCTGCCATGTGTCTGCACTGAGATGTACCATTTCACTGCTGAAGTTACTGATGCAGTAAGTATTTGACAGGTAAATGTAAAGTATCATCTGTCATCAAAGAATAACACATGGGCTGCCAAATTCCATGCAAAGAAGCCAGTACTTGCTAGGAAGTTTGTGGTACAAGAATGTAACCCAGTGAATTATATATGTTGGTGGGTGCCAAGATCTACAGATGAACTTCCAAAGAAATCCGAATACAGGTGACAGCTGACCAATTGGAAGTGGTTTTCAACAGGTACTTGGCTTTCTGTGCTATTAATTTGCTACAGGTTCACTTTCAGTGTGACAAATCTAGCCTAGTTTTCCTGTCGCACTTGCTAAATCTAGGTCAGAAATAAAAGGTCTAAGTGACTCTGAAAGAAAAAAAAAGCAGCTGGTGATTTTTCAAGCAGTTAATCGAAATCCGGTTAATTGTCTCTATTGTGCTCTCAGGGAAGGAGCTGGGTAAAATGAGAAGCAAACTACTTAATAGTACCAGTGTGTATAAAGCCATTTCCTCAGCTGTTTGCCCTGACACAGGGTGGGGGTGGGGGGTGGGATTCTCTTGCTGTTTGGAAGGCTACACTGGTTTCAGCCATTAAATAATTCTCTGGATGGGGAGGGGAGTAGGGAACTGGATTCAGGCCACTGTTTAGACAATTGACTCTAATGGAGTTATTTTGCATTTTGCCTTTTTAACTGAATTCAGAACCTGGCTGAATAATTTTGTGCTATCTTCTTGCAATTTAAAGTGTGCCTAGTTAATCATCATGAGGAAGAACCTTCTTTTATACTCTGAAATTCTTTTTAGTAATATGACTGGGCAGGGGGGAGATATCCTAGCTCACTGTGTGCTGTATGAATTTGAAGCCTTTTATATTAAGACTTCAGTCTCTATGATCAGCAACTAGGATTGCCAACTCCAGGCTGGGAATTCCTAGAGATTTGGGGCAGAGCCTGGGGAGGGTACAGTCTGGGGAGGAGAGGAATCACAGTAGGGATGTGATGCCATACAGTCCATCCTCCAAAACTGCTATTTTGTGCAGAAGAACTGGTCTCTGTAGTCTGAAGGCCAGCTGTAATTCTGAGAGCACTCTCAGAACCCACCTGGAGGTTAGCAACCCAAGAATTGATGTAAAACAAATTAATCCAGGAGAGGATTCTCAAAGGCAAGCCTATACCTTTTTCTATTAGTTAAGTTTGCACCAAAGACATGTACAGTTTTGTTTGTGGTTCATAAAAAGTGGCATTTTTTCCTGCTATTGGGGTGTGGGGTGGGCCTACAAATAGGGGCAGAGCAGCCATGTTCACCTGCCAACCTAGAATCCCTTCTGAGTAAAAGCAATGCTTTATCTCCCCACTCTGAAACAGCTTCATGATTTTTATTTATTTATTATTCCACTTATATCCTGCCCTCCCCACAAACAAAATCCAATATGATTGGCTATGAAACAAAATCCAATATGATTGATTACAAGGAGCTTTCACAAAATCAGTTCAGAGTGCCAATAGCAGTAGCTTCTGCTCTCTTGTAACTGGTCTATTAAAGACACATTTTGGGGAACTTAGTGCTGCCTGTTCACTCAAGACCCCCTCCCCCCAATTTTCAAGCAAATTGGATCAAGAGGTCTGATTCTATGGGCCCGTGAACAAAGTGACTCAGCCATCCTATTTGTATCCATTGTTTCCTATTGGGGGGGGGGGATATGTCATGCTTTCTTCGGGTGCAAGTTCCATTCTTTCTCCAACAAAACACACAAGAGTATGCAACCACTGGCCAAAAACCTCCCAATGCAAAC
This sequence comes from Lepidodactylus listeri, assembly GCA_029233225.1. Lineage (NCBI taxonomy): Eukaryota > Metazoa > Chordata > Lepidosauria > Squamata > Gekkonidae > Lepidodactylus > Lepidodactylus listeri. Next base: position 44,253,898 of record JARCFY010000006.1, on the reverse strand, counting down.
AGAACCCACATCAGACAAGAGAATCTTAGCAGAACTACGGGCCATTGTGGCAAGCCCAAAATAACCAATGCCAAACCAGGGAATCCAAACCAATCGAAACAAATGAAGGCACACTGTTGCAAGACCAGCAGAACAAATTTCAAACCAGAGAACCAAGCCAAACCAGCCTGTCAAACTTGACATGAAGACACTAACTCAGACACTATAAAATTGAAGAAAAACTGTCAGGAGTCTTAAAACGCTGACCCTGAATATTTCTGAATATTTCTGGAATTTTCAAGACCAATTTACTGATATCCCAAAAAATCCTGAATATGATCTGGAAACCTGGATATATATATATTTATATATATAAAATACTGGTAAGGACAGGAAATATCCAAACACAGATACCTAGATGGAACCAAGTTGAAGAAAAATCTCAGGCTACAGAAAAAAATTATGGTTTAAGAGAAACTTTCTCCCTGGGACTGTACAGCCCTTTGTTCTATTACTGGATTTCCTGCAGATGACAGGTCACAGAAAATGGTTTTCTGTGTTCCTCTACAAAGTTTGGACCAAAAGAATTAGATAAGATTGGGCTATGCACTGACTTCAGCAGAAGAATTTCGCCTCAACCATCTTGTAGACTGGAGTGCCAGTTAGAAAATAAATTAAGTGCATGCCTATAGACAATTTGCCCTGGCCACCCAAATAAAGACATGAGACCATAGCATGGTTTTAACAAGTTTATTAAAATTAGCTGACCTACATAATCAATTATTAAATATGCCATGCTGCCTTTGTTTTAGCAAATCAATCCAGGGTCCAAACTTGGCCAGTGGCTTCCACTGGCCTAATATATCCTCACCTGCACATATTGTGCTGAGAGGTGCCAAGCCCTATCCCCCTCCCCTGATGCACCGTAAAGCCACTGCCAGGTTCAGAAAGATGTAGCTCAACACCAAAGGGCCTCCTTCTCAAGCCCCATCCCTCTGTAAAGCTAGTAATGATCTGTTCACACCCTCCATCTCATCTGATGGATCAGGATTCTCACTGCTCATCCCTACCTATTATCAGCAGTTTGCTCTACCCCTGCCACACATAGTTCTTTCAGAGCTGTTCTCTCAAGGACAGTTCTGGAAAGAGCTCTCTCAGCCCCACCTACCTCACAGGGTGTCTGTTGTGGGGAGGGAAGGGGAAAGGAGTTTGTAAGCTGCTCTGAGACTCCAAGTAAAGGTCAGGCTATAAATCCAATCTCTTCTTCTTCTTCTTCTTCTTCTTCTTCTTCTTCTTCTTATGGCCTAAACAGTCTATGATTAGGCCTAATTAATATACATTTATCCCTTCTCCCCAAACATTGTAAAGCAGGTGAAAAAAGGCTCTCTCCCACTGCCAACCCCAAATTCCTGTTTGGCTCCAAATGGTGACCAACTACTCCTGCAATATTCTAGGGAGGGTGGCCGCAGCAAGTGGCAAAAGCCTGCAAGGAAGGGGCAAGGCTTAGATATATAGCTCATTTATCACACCTTCCCATTGGAAGGCTACTGTTCAGCCAACCAATTAGCACCTTATACCATCTTATTTGAAGAGCGGCTGGAGCAAATTAATCCATGGCTTTAGTGCCATGAAAGCTTCTTCGGGGGACTAAATATGACCAGAGTTGATATACATCTGCAAGTTGTTTTATAGTATTCTGCTTTCACTAAGCCTGACCTCTCTCTGTGTACACAGTTGGGCATACAGAAGATCAGTGTAACTGGGGACTTGTCTGATTGAATAGGAAAGCAACCCAATTCATGTTGTTGCTGAAAGGTTGCAATTGCTCATTAGTTAGGAATTTCAAAGATGTCAGCGTCAATATCATATTGTGCTGTATTTAAACCTGGTTCAAATTGTGAGAGTCCTACAGAGTCAGTCACCAACAAGTATCCTTAAACACGAATACTTTATTGAGAAAGGTCTGCTATGGCCATCTACACTTCTTGTATTAGTAATGGCTGACACAACCCCAAGCAGGACAATTATACAGAATTCAAAAAGGGGTCTGGTAAGGAATTGCAACCAATCACCATATCAAAGAAAAGGCGCTTAAAATACTGGTTTATGGTTCCCAGGGAAAAAGCAGAAAGAATTAGAGTTAGACAGGAGAAAAGATACATGGGCAAGCACCAACAGTCTCCCAAGGTCAGAGCAGGTCGAAGAGTGATAAGCATGCCATGAGAAATATAACATAACATTCCACAGACCCGACGTCAAGGGTTCACTCATCCCACCTCCTGGGCAGGAGATGGCAGCGTTAGCTTACACAAATCCTTGCTCAGCTATAAAAATCATTGGTTGTTCACTTGTCTGATCTATCTCAAAATATTATGTTACATTAAACTAGCCTTGCACAACTTCCAGGAGGGTAAATAACCATGAGTTAATTACCTACAGACTACTATATTGTGATTTAAGTCTTATTGTTGTATACAACAAAAATTTCAGCTGTGATAAGTTCCATTAAGCTCCATTAAGGTTTATAATTTCCCTTCACCAGTTGCTTTTCCTATGACCTCATAACATCTGCTTCTTCAATTTATGAAAAACCATAAAGCATGCTAAATGATTAAGGCTAGCAATCACTCAACTTCTTGATCAGTCTTAATATGAGCATTGACCACAGTTAAAAGAAGAATGTGCAGGTACTTGCAACAGAGATCTTATCCCATCAGCCTCTGTACTTTTTCAGTCAAAAGGTTTGCTCTACTTTCAGTCTGTTCTTAAAGGGTTTAGCTCTAAAAAAAAAGTGGGGCAGCACTAGCAGCCATAAGAAGACTGAAGAGAAAGGTGGAACCTGAAAGTCATGCAAATTTAATGTAGCCCAATATGTTTTGATCCAGGATCATCTTCAAGGCTGTTAAAACAAACAATAGTAAACCATATTAGTAGAAACAACACCCCATGACAGCAATGTGAATCTTCGATAAAAAGTAACATGTCAGCATCACAATCCAGAAAAAGCTCAACAGTATTTCACATACTGTATTTCAATAAACTCAACAGTAATTTTTTTAGAAAAAGTATATTATTCTACAGGTTATGGTGGTGAAGCGTCTTCATCAATGGTAGATGGAGGCTGGAGGGCTCAGTTTCATCAGCAGAAGCTAGATTATGGCTTGTTCAAATGTGACAGGCAGCTTGCTGCCCCTTACTAGTGACTTTATCTAAGGTAGTTGGAGGCTAGAAGGCAGGGGTTGCGGTCACATGCCTGAGATAAAGCAGGCGGGGGGAGAGAGAGGCTATTTCTTCTGGAGGAAGTTGACCCGCAGTTGCACGATCATATGGATTTTTTTAGATGCAAGTACAGCCCACCACTGTATGATCAGATGTAACTACCGGTGAGTCGGGTTTTTTTAAAAACTATTTGTTCCTGATGTGCATCAATGATGTGCATCAACGAGGAATCAATGATTCGCACCTCTCCCTATGGAATGTGCGGGGTGTGCGCTCATGGGCATACTGCGACAAGGGAGAAACAATGATCAGACTATCCCAACGCCATGGAAGCATGCTGGCATGATCAGATGCAGGAGAATCCATCTGTGGCTCATAGCAACCCCTTTGCTACAGGACTTTTCCAGGTGTTTTTTTACTCTGTTTGTGCAGCGGAACAAAACAGGTTGCCGACGGCTGCAGGGCGCTTCCTAGATGGTGGCATCTGATCGTGCTCCTTTAATCCACCTGGCATTCACGCCTATGTCGGGGCAAATTGTGTGTGTGATCGCAACCTGAGTCTAAACTGGATCTAGGCATGATGGGAAAGTGCCTGCCATCCCACTGATATATCTATAGATTTTTATTCTATCCTTCCTGTAAGGAGCTCAGGGTCCTCTGCTTTTCCATTGTACCCTCTATAACTCAATAAAGTAGGTTAGGCTGAGAAGGGTGACTGGCTCAAGGTTGCCCTGTGAGATTCATGGCCCTTGGAATTTGAACTCAAGTCCCCCCAGTCCTCCAACCTAATCACTGCACTACAAGGTCTCTCTGTCTGTCTCTCCTCACCACCCTCTGGATTAGCACTAAAACACAATAATAAAGCCTTTATTTATTTTTGCATACAACAGACTATCCTGCATTTCAGATTTTATTGAATAAAAACAGAGTACATCTACAGTTTGGGGAAACAGTGGGGGAAGCCTTGGAAATGAAACAAAACTTGACTTCTTCCCTGAATTCTCCATTAAAAGTGTGTTGCTTAGCAATACATTCACTGAGCAAGTAACAAATGATGCTTATGTCATTCAGCTTAAATCCATTCAAAGTATATGAAAATCAATGCATGTGTTTTAGATATTTTTTGGCTCAGCCTCCTTCAAAATGGAATTGATATGCATTGTCCCAATTAGCAAGCTTGCCGTGGGACACCCTATAAAAATCTACATTATCTAGGAACTCGAATTTTTTAAAAAATGAAGCATGTAAATGTCTGTACACAGTGGGGGGGATTGTAAGAGTAGGATTTCAATAAACTCCTCATAGACCCCATTATTTTACATATGCCAAAGTACTCTCTTCTCCTGCTGTCAATCTGCTTGCTATATTTAACAATTAGTTTAATACACAGGCTCCTTGAGGACGAAAGGCAGAGGGGGCTGCCAATTTTCTGTATAGTTGGTAGATCATTCATAGCCTCAGGCTAATGAATGGTAGTTTATTTCTTTGACCTCTTCTTGAAATGCCCGTAACCGTGTTTGAAGTGAGGGTCTAGGGTTGCCATCCCCCATCCCCCCCATTTCACGTTTCTAATTAGGCCCCATGCATTTCTAATCAAAACGGGGAGAAATGTTCTGGTGGGAGGAGAATGGTCACACCACTTTTGACTGAAAAATGATCAAAAATACAGGGATAACAGTAAAAAAAATGATAACAATGAAACTAAAAACACACACACACCTGCTTTGAAAGAAAACCCAGCAGGCTACAAGTCCTGCTGGAAAAAAAATCCAGTTACCTCACTGAGAGAGCTAACTGGAGTGCACACAACAAGCTGAGTCCCGACACAACATGGGGGGGGGGGGATCAGGCTTCTAGAATACCACCAATATATTTAGAGGAGCCATTTTGTACAATGCTTGCTGGCACACTCTTATTTAACAAAAAAACAAAACAGTTCTTCTGGAATAACTTTAGCAAAATATGATCCATGTTCATGGCTCTCACATGGCAGAAATCACACATATGTCTGGAATGTACTAGTTTGCATCTAGCCACTATCAGATGCATATGCACAACTGTGGTCAATTGGAAGTAGAGCATTGGGCCTTAGATTTCAGAGTTCATAACTAAAACTGTATTTAAAGAAGTCGGCTAGAAATGAATACAAGGAAAATCATGTTAATATTGTCTTGGATTCTTAAATGCAGCTAACTCTACAGTAACATGGCAGCTACTTCTTCGGTGCTTCTTCCCCAGAATTCTAGGGACCGGGTGTTTTTTGTATAGGGAAAAGAGACACTTCCAAAATCTTTCTGAATTTTTCCTTGGATTTTATTTATTTATTTATTTATTTATTGCATTTATAGCCCACCCTCCCCCAAAGTAGGCTCAGGGCAGTTCACATTGCTTGGCCAGTATGCCAAGACTCATAAAAAAACATTTAAAAACATTTAAAACAATCAACAAATTACAGATAAAGTGCTCACAATAATTGTTAGGCAAGATGGTATGCCATATAATACAAGGCCCAAAGTACCCCACTCAACAGTCTCCAGTTCTTAGAGGTAGTATGGCTCAGTCTCAACTACAGCTGACCTATGCCACATATATTAACAGTGGCCATTGATGGTAGTGGTGGGTGGCTCCTAGTTGAAGGCCTGGTGGAAGAGCTCCATCTTGCAGGCCCTGTGGAACTGCATATGGCCCCACAGGGCCCTGATCTCCTCTGGGAGCTCATTCCACCAGTAAGGAGCCGCCACTGAGAAGGCCCTGGCCCTGGTAGCCACGAGCCTGGCATCCCTGGGGCTTGGGATAACTAAACAGAGTGCTCTCTGGGGTATATACGGGGAAAGGTGGTCCCTCAGGTATGTCGGACCCGGTCATACAGGGCTTTAAAAGTTAGTACCAGCACCTTGAAGCGAATCCAGTATGCTATTGGCAGCCAGTACAATGTCTGCAGCACCAGCCAGATGTGTTCCCATCTAGGGAGGCACATCAGTAGCCTAGCCATGGCATTCTGCACTAGCTGCAGCCTCCGGATTTGTGACACAGGCAGCCCCATGTAGAGAGCATTACAATAGTCTAGCCTTGAGGTGACCATCACGTGGATCACTGTAGCCAGGTTGTCGTGACCGAGGAAGGGAGCCAACTGCCGAACCAGCCGAAGGTGGTAAAAGGCCAACTTAGCAGTGGCTGCTACCTGGGCCTCCATTGCCAAGGAGGGATCCAGGAACACTCCCAAGCTCCTAACCACTGATGCAAGCACCAGTGGTACCCCATTGAAGGTCGGGAGTGGGAGCCCCAACCCCAAACCACGCTGACTCAGGCACAGGACCTCCATCTTCTCCAGATTTAGCTTCAGCCAATGCAGTCTTTGGAGTTTCAAATTGAATTTTGTCCCAAAATAAAACCAAGGAATTACTAAACTACTGTAAAAAAAAAAAAAAAGCAAACAGAGCATGATAAAATATATGATATAAATATTCTTTTGATGTAGTGTTTTGTAAGGGTATCTGCAATGGAGACTTGACACACCAAAAATATGGGTTGAACTATATTTTCTTAATGCCTGAGGCTGCAACATCAACAAAATATTGTCCTAATTTTCAGTGCAGGTTGATATCTAACAAGGGGTCTGCCAGCAGTTTGGGCAAACTCACCTTGATTCATAATTTGGCCAGCATTACCAGTTGCCTTATTTACATTAGCCTTTGCATAAAATAGTGCAAAGAGGTGTTAAGCCCCATCTTGGTCCCTCCACATGTCATTCAAGCATCTAAGAACTTGACTGGGATGTACATTCTGATGTTTTCAGTCAGAATGTATATTGGTATGTTTTCAGATATGTTTGGGTGTCTGGAGTGATATTCAGTTTTTCTTGAATACTGGTAATTGGATCGGGGGGCGGGGGGAGATGAGAAATATTTAGACCTTGCATTTTAAGGCTCTGAGGCTTGTTTTTCTTCAGTTTTACATGATTCCTGGGGAGAAGGAAAGAGGGGGGAGAAAGGGATTAGAGGGATTCCTAGAACTGCATCCTCAATTATGGCAATTCTTTCACAGCCCTTTGTGGTTCTCTGAGAATGGGCAAAGAGGCTAAAAAGCAGGCCTGTGCTTTTCTCTATTTCAGGCAAGTTACATTAGTGTGGGGGTCTGTGTCAGTGTCTTGCCAGGTCTGGCTTGGACTCTGTAATTTGATATTGGTTCTGTTGGGCTTGTGTCATGTTTGCCCTAGGTTCTTCTTGGCTTCTGTAGTTGGATATTGGTTCTGTTGAGCATGCAGGAGTGCCCCTTACTTTAGTTTGTTTGGCTTGGATTATCTAGTTTAACATTGGTTGTGTTGGACTTGACACATTTGCCTGTAGCTCTGCTGGGATTCTCTGCTTTGACCTTGGTTCTGTTAGGCTTGTTAATTCTATTTGCATTGGGAGGCTTTTGGACAGTGGTTGCTCTTGGATGTTTAACTATTGGCTTCTTTGCCCTGGTTTTCCCCTTAGGAACCACTGGAGACAAGGAGGATGTCTGAGACACCTTGTTCAGGGGCCCATAGAATTGGACCCCTTGATCCAATTTGCTTGAAACTTCAGGGGGGGTGAAGTATTAGTAGATGGGCAGAACTAGTATCCCTGTAATTTTAGTGACATTTTCTTGAAAAAAAATACCCATCCAGCCTCTTGGAAAGAGTCTCCCATGGGGAATAATGGGCCAAAGAAATTTTGGAGTTCTGAGGTGGTGAAATGCAAATTTGAATTCCAAAAACATACTGGGGACATGAATAACAAGGAACACCAGGATGAATATCCTTCCAAAAATTCAAATTCGAAAAATTCCATTTTTTTCAAGTGCATATCCCCAGCTCTCAACACCAAGTGTCCCCCTTCCACAGTGACCTGGTCCCTCTGGTCAGTGCTGAGCTGGCTTAAGAATGGCCCTTCAGGGTGCTCACCGCTTGCCCTATCTATACTGCAGCAAACCACACAATTCCTGCCATGTCTAGTTATGGCATAACTAAACTCAAGTTTTGTGGGAAACATGGGTTAAAAACACCTATAAGACCATGATGAATTATAATTATTAACCCACCTCTGTACAGTGCAGATCAGGCAGTCAAAGACCCTTTTTTTCCAGAATGATCCCCCACCCCTAAATTCCTATTTGGCCCCTAAAAGGTAATTAGTTAATCTTACATTATTCTAAAGTGATGGTGTGGATGGGCCAATTTACAGCAAAACTCTGCTGCAAGCCAGGCTTAAATAACTGCTCAACTTCCTCATCCATTGGCTGCACAGCATGAGGAATGAAGAGTCCATCCTTTGTCCAATAGGAGCCTCATGCTTCATTCAAAATAGCGGCTATTACAAAATCACATCCCAGTTTAATATAGTGTGAACCGCCCATATGTACTTTTACTCCAATGAGCAAAGACAGCACAAAAATGTAATATTGGTGTGGTTGTATCTGAACATGGGCCAATTTGAGAATTAATTTTAGAAATTCTCCTGGTTAAATTTAGAATTGAGGGAGGTTAGAACCCAGTGCAGAAAGAACTTCTGGAACACTAAAGAAACAGACTGATAGAAATTGACTCATTTTTAGCAATCACATCACTCTACTAACACATGCAGCTTTGTTAATTCAGATGTACCTGCAAAGAACTGATCGTATACTCTTTTAATTTGATTTTCCTATATTCTTGAGTGAAACTTTAGATAAGAAACAGATATGCAAACCTATTCAATTTTGCAAGTTATATGCTTGTTATTTATTGTGTTATAATTTACAAACAACAGTTTATTTTAATCCTTCTTAAATCACATTTTGAACTTTATCAGACTTCAAATGACGATGGGTTTTAATTTCAGCTCAAACCTATCAACCTAAATAAACATATATTGCCAGCTGTTTATGGGCTGTAGGAATTTTGCTATTTTCTCTGCTGTAGCTAAAGCCAAATCAATTCATTATATTGTGATATTGTGTTTTGTTCCCCTGTACTCTGGCTTGCTCACTGGCTTCCTTAACGTGAACTTTGTCTGTAGTTGCAAGATTTTCAAAGGGCAAACATTCACACAACCCAAACCACACTTGGAGAACCAATGGAGAAAAATCCATCCTGGTGCTAGCCCACCTGAATGCTTCAGTGATGCATGATACTCACTGTCTACCTGCAAAATTCAATATTGTGGAGCCTGTTATGGTTATTCTTGAAATGGATGAACCCTTTTATTCCTTTAAACCTAAAAGCTGTTGATATATATGTTTTTCCCCTGACTGACCAGAATGAACCTTCTTATTTTACTTCTGTCTCACTGTGACACACCACACTAAATCTGATGCTAGACCCAGCAACTACTTAAGGTTCTTATACAGCTGAAGTTCAGATCCCTGTTTTGATCTTATTTCATGTGTTTGAATTAAGCTTGTGATTTTGCATTTTTTCTGTTTCTTCATACTGATTTTTTTCTCATGTAGTGTGTGCACTTAACTGTGAATCAATAAATTAGTTTGTGTGTTTGTGTATATGGCATATTGTATCTGTAAACACTGCATAAACAAAGCAAACAGTGGAAAACTGAAACCATTGACAACAAAAATAGAGGTCTACGTGAAGAAATGAAATAGGGAATGCTTGTTCATCCTGTTTTGGAAGGAACAAAATGGCAAAAAACATATCCCATCACATGCAACTCCTACTGGGGCTCAGAGGGCATTCAGAGAAGTGTCTCGATAGCCTGCCTCTGACCACCTGGCCCTGGTATTCTCTGGAGGACTCCCATCCAGATACTTGCCATGATCATCTCTGCTTAGCTTCCGAGATCTGACAAGATCAGGCTTGTCTGGGCTATCCAGGTCAGGGCATAAAGACATACTTTCCCATCATTTCCCATCATGCTTACTTCCTTAACACTTGACAACTAGCAGGGGAATGTATGGACATATTTTATTGTAAAGCATTGTGTATTTGAGCCAGTTTGGTGTAGTGGTTAAGTGCATGGACTCTAATCTGGGAGAACTGGGTTTGATTCCCCACTCCTCCACTTGTGCCTGCTGGATGACCTTGGGCAAGCCATAGCTCTGGCACAGCTGTTCTTGAAAAAGAGCAGTTTCTGTCAGAGCTCTCTCAGCCCCACCTGCCTCACAGGGTGTCTGTTGTGGGGAGGGGAAGGGAAAGGAGTTTGTAAGCCGCTCTGAGACTCCCTTGGGTAGTGAAGGGTGGGGTATAAATCCAGTCGCCTCTTCTTCTTCTTATGAGGTGCAAAATGAGAAAGGTAAACATGAATGCCATGTGATTTAAATCCATGATGGTTCATTCATAGAGTTAATTAATCACTTGATGGTTCATTCATCAAGTGACAGTTGAAAGCAACATAAACCAGGCTGAAGAAAAAGTGGGCTGTCCAGAAGGAAGGTTTTGAATGTTCTGTGTTGCCAAGTGTGGTGCAGTGGTTAGAGTGTCCAAGTAGGATCTTGTAGATCTGTCATGGGAGCTCACTGAGTGACTTTAGGCCAGTCATTCTCTTGCAACCTAACCTGTCTCAGATGGTGGTGGGTTGTGAGGATAACATGGAGGAGGAGAGAACAATGTTGGAAACCACATTGGGTCCCTATTGGGGGATGGGAGTAGAGTATAAGTATCTACATAAATAGAACAATATATCATCAAGTAGTTGTCAAGTGTACCTCAATATACCTAAAAGTAATTCTCATGGATAGTGCCCACTGACAAATTGCTGTGAATATTGATTAGGGTCACAAGTATTATATTCAAGACAAAACTAAAAGCAATTTGGAAGTGCTCATGTATTTGTATAGGTAGTTCTCTTTATTTGTTTTTATTTAATTTCTTACCTCCCCATCACAAATCACTGCAGGACTAATAGGTATCAGCAGATAATATGTCCAACCAAATCAACAAACGAAACAGCCAATTAAAATATTAATAAAATAAAAGAGGGCATATTAACCTTATCCAGACCTCCATAGCCCTTTAATTAGTTTCACTTTTTCAGTTATAATCCATAGCTAGATAAAACAATTTATAAGCAATAAATCAAAAACATAAACTCTTCTCTCCTGCCTCCCATGACCCCACACACACACTAGTGTTCCACTTCACATGGACTTCTGGTGGTGTCTGGCCCTTGAGTAGCTTGTTTAACCTTGACCCGAATAAGGGCTTTTTTCAGTTGTGGCCCCCACCTGGGTGGAATGCTCTGTGTAAAGACACTCTTACCCTGTGGCTCTGCTTAGGTTCTGCAGGACATGTAAGACAGAGTTATTCTTCCAGACATTCCACTGAGGCAATCTGACTTGGCCTACTATTAGCTTCTCTGATTATCATGCCAGAATGCCAGTGTACTTAATTGTTTTACAGAATATTTGCTTTTTTATTTATGTTTTGTATTATGTTGTTAACTGCCCCAAGCCTTGATTGCTGGAGGAGTGGGATAAAAATTGAATGAAATAATAAATAAAATAATAATCTCATAAAAATCATTTATCCAAATATCAGTCAAACACATGTGTGATGGACTACATTTAAAAGACTGTTTTCCTAATGCTACTGGGGGGCAGCTCAATACCTGAAGGGTACTAAGAATTTGGTGGGGAAAATCTGCCTCAGAGTGGGGAGAGTAACCGGAGGTCCATCATAACATGATGGTAAAGCTTTGTCTTTGTTTAGCACTAACGATGAAGTAGTCACTCTGAGGCTGACCTCCTCATTATTATTTGAAAGCAAATAATCTATTTTTGACCAAACCTATGTCACTTTAACTCTGCCATTTAAAAAACCTGGATCCAAAATAAATTATCACCACCATTTTTTTACAGGTCATATAATTTGTATGTATCAATAACATGATGTACCATATAAAGAAGTATATCTATGTGGCATTATTAAATCCATACATTATAGATGTTATTCTTCTACTATGAGAATGCATTAATATAATGAAATCTCAAACAATAATCTAGGTTAATTTATACTAATTTGGATTATACTACTTCAAGACAAATTATATTATTGAATGACTTGCAGTGCTATCCTAAGCAAAGTTGCACTCTCCGAAGCCCATTGACTTCAATGGATTTAGAAGGGTATACTTAACTTGAGATTGCTTTGTTGTACAATTATTAGCATATTGACATCCATATTTTGCATAATCGGTAGCTCAGCAGTTCAAGACCTGAGTGGTGTGTGACGGAGTGAACTCCCATCTCTGGTCCCAGATCCTGCCAACCAAGCAGTTTGAAAGGAAGAAATTGCAAGTAGATAAATAGGTACTGCTGCAGTGGAAAGGTAACAGTGTTCCATGCACCTCGGCATCAAGTCATGCTGGCCACATGACCATGAAAAAGTCTTTGGACAGTGCTGGCTCTTCAACTTGGAAACGGAAATGAGCACCACCCCCTAGAGTCGGATTCAACTGGCTTTTGAGCAAGGGAAACCTTTACCTTTACTATTACTAGTATATATAGAGTGGGGTATAGTGATTAGAGCAGGGGTCCCCAAGCTTTTGGGGCCTATGACACTTTTGGAGTTCTGACACTGGATTTTGGATGCAACCACAAAAATGGCTGCCACAATAGATGGAGTCAACCACTAAATGTCACAGAGTGAGATTATGCATAACTCTTCGACATCTCAGGCAGAAACTCTGTTTAACTGGTTACCTGTTTTTCTTACATACACAGAGCTTACCTTCAGCACACAGTGAAGGTATTTTGCTGTGGTACAGCTGCTGCCCAAGCAATTGTAAAACAAAAATAAAAACCAACCCACAGCCAATCAGATCACAAATGGTGAATCATAAACCCTGTTGGGCAAAAGCTCCACCTGGCACCACCCACTTTCTAAAAAGTCTTGGTGGGCACCTGCAGGCAGCATGTTGGAAAACTTGGGGTTACAAGTGTCAGACTAGGAACTCAGGGAAGAAGGTTCAAATCCCCACTCTGCCATGGAAGCTTGCTGTGTTACATTCAGCCTTCTAACCTACTCACCCCACTCACCCAACTCTCAGCCTAACCTACCTCATAGGTTTGTTCTGAGGATAAAACATAGCAGATGAGAACAATGGAAGTGGCTGCACGTTCAACTAGTGCTGCACCAACTGCACTGGTTGCTGACCAAATACTGGATCCAGTTCAAGGTTAAGGTTTCAAACTTTAAAACCCTAGGTGACCTGGGAGCATCATACCTGCGAGACTGCCTCTCCCCCACATAAGCCCTGGAGAGATCTATGGTTTTCTGATCAACATCTCCTGGTGGTCCCTGACCCAAGAGGCAGCCGCTTATCCTTGACCAAGGCAAGGACTTTTCCGGTCCTTGCCCCAGCCTGGTGAAACATGCTCCCATTTGAAATCAGGGCCCTATGGGACCTAGCACATTTCCGCAGGGCTTGTAATATGGAGCTGTTCCACAGGCCTTTGGTTGAGGCAGCAGGCGTTCAATCCATTCTGGGGCCCCTGTCCTGTCCATGGTGCTGTTCAAGACCTTTTTCATTGCCCTGCTGTCCTGTACCTGGGCACTGGAAGTTCTTAGGGTAATTACTTTATAAGGCATGGGTTTTGGTTTTATCTGCTATTGCTATTTATTGTTTTACTGTTTTTATTATTTGTTGATTTTATGTTGTGAGCCACCCTGAGCCCATTTTGGGGGGCAGGGCGGGGTATAAATTTAATAAATAAATGAATGAATGAATAAAAAACTTTGGGTCTCCTTTGCACAGAAATGTAAGATACTAATGAAGTAAGTAAATAAGTAAATTTAGTTCCTTCTGACTGGGTTTGAAATAAAAATACATAGATTATTAGGTCATTTGGCTATTTTAGATGTAATAGTTTCTCCTGATATCTACCGATCAAACAAAGCATATGAACTTTAAAGGACATTAGGAAATGAACATTACAATAGTGGCTATTTGTAATTATAATAATAATAGCATTGTGAGTTCTTGTAAATATTATCTGTTATAAGGTGAACTGTTCACATGGTGCCTAAAGGTGAAGACACCAAATTTCAGATGCCAAAACTGAAACACCCCTTATCAATGGTCAATACTTGGTCCCATTCACATGGGCAGCTAATCCTGCCATTGGCCCAGCTCTAATTTGATCCCGAACTTTTTTTTATCCAGTGTTGCATGACCAGACAGCTTCCCTGTGAATTGCCTTACTACATGCAGACTCTGTGGTGGATTGTCTAGACCACATCCATCTGAAGGAGACGTGTGGTTAAGTTCTTCTTCTTCTTTTTTTTTTTTTTAAAAAAAATTTGTTTGTGCATGTGCATATGTGCCTCATGTCTACTTGTTTTTCTGCACATGCATGGACTTGAATGTTAAAAGCACTGCCACTTCCTCTAGGTACCATTTGAATTAATGAACTTAATACATTTCATGGGCCCTTCAGAAACATGAAACTGTCCAGAACGTTTGAGCGGAGCTCTGTGGCCGTTGCACGTTTACACGTTTATGTGCATACCACTAACAATTTTTTTAAATGATGGCCGTTCAGGATGGTCTGGAGTCAGACCATCCCCATGGGCTGATTGTGTGCTGAAATGACCAGATGGGGGAAAGTCTGCCATTGGTCCATTGGGACGCTTAAGACCAGACTTTCACCACTATCTTTTTAGTACGGCTCCCTGGTGGGGATCAACGGACTGATCACGGCAGCGGCACATTTCCCAGATGTCGCTGTCTGGATGTGCCCTTTAAATCTACCAGGCACTTGTGCCTGGGTCGGATCAAAAGAGCCATCTGATCGCGACCACTTGCCTCACTCCTGTTGGTGGTGGTATCCAGAGAATGCATTTTTAATGAATAGGTAATTTCATTTGAGCAAAGACAATCCTAGAAGATCTTTGAATGGGGAGGAAGGTTAGAACCATCAATTATATGAGATCTGCACCAAGCTTCTGGTCTTCCACCATTGCCAATATTTAGCCTAGGCATGGCCAGAGACATGAGCCTTTGATGAGTCTGAAGGGCAAAGCCAAAGAGGCCTTGGACCTTGGATCTTAGCCTGTGACTCATAGCTTGAGGCTTTCAGTGATTCAGCCCAGTGGATCCAAGACCAGCTTGAGTTGTTGCACATTTTTTGATATGCAAATCATTGTTTCTCTGTTTCTTTGTAAACTGCTTTGCATCTCAGTGCAGTATAGTACTTAATAGTGTTGGATTAGTATCTGGGAGACCCAGTTTCAAATCCCCACTTGCGCCATGGAAGCTTGCTGGGTGACCTTGGGCCAGTCACATACTCTCAGCCTAACCTACCTCAGAGGGTTGTTGTGAGGATAAAAGGGAGGAGAGGAGAATGATGGAAGCTGCTTTGGGTTTCCATTGTGGAGAAAAGTGGGGTATATATGATTGAAATAAATAAATAAAAATCCTCAGTAGGAAGAAAGGTAAAATATAAGCATCAAAATGAATAACTCCACAGAATTGCAGATTTCTAATCTAATATAGAATTGAGGGGCTCCATTGAGACAACACTTCTGGAAACAAAAAGCACCTGAAAGCATCTTTTTTTTTTACTGCAACTGACTATAAAAATTGTGCAGTACAAATGTGTACAAAGAAAATACAAATGGGAACCTATATTAATTTATTTTAAATATACATATATAGGATTATGAGTATGACATGTATAATCCCTAGTAATTTCTACAATTGAATAATAATGAAATCACAAGGTTTGAGATTTCTCAGGACAAGTTATGTGTTAGCACTCATTACATAACTAGAAGCAGCTACATAAATAAAGAAAAAGGAAAAGAAAAACACCTGAAAGATTACTATAATCTCTAAAAACAAAGCAAATTAGACACATAATTTGGACATAACTATCTAGCTTTGCTAGCAGCCAGATTTTTTTACACTGCTTTTTAATGCCTGAATTTACCATTTTTTTAAAAAAAACTTTCACAACTGCAGTTTAATTCTTGTTAGCAGGTTTCACTTTTCTGGGAGATCAGAGTGTAGATCCCACAGGTATAGATTCTCAAGAATTTCTGGAGGAGAACTATACTATGCACAGACACTTCCATTTATTACCCTTAGGCCAATTGAAAAATATAATGTTTTAATCAAGTTTTAAAAACCATTTGCAAAGGGCTGACCTTGAAAGAAAGTCCTGGAAATAATTTGCTATAGATACTTTTACAGAACTATCAAGCCTGATAGCATGTCTGAAACCAGATGTGTTGTGCAAACCTTTTGTATGGAAAACCACTAAAAAGAGAAAATGAATGATGGAGCTAGGTATTTTTTAAAAGGTGAAAATAATTCATCCCCAAAGAATCAGAATAACTTAGACAGAACACAGATGTAGATGCAGTAATAACATCTTTTGGATCTGCAGTATGAATTTTTACAGATGTTTTGGATAAGACATGGTCACTGTGAGTGGCTCTTGAAAAGTAAAAAGGGCAATGAACTTGAGTTCATTGTACAAAGTACAAAGGGCAAAGTACAAAGGGCAATGAACTCGAGTGTGTATTTATTTATTGGAAACTTTTATAATCCATCTTTCCACTTAGAAACCTTCAAGGTGGCTTATAATTTTTAATAAACTCACAAAAACTGATCAAGGAAATAAAACCCATAAACTAGGCAAACAATGCACAAAAAGAGTAACAAAAATTAAAACAGCAATAAAAGATTTAAAAATCAACCATCCACGAAAGGTATGAGAGAGTGGCTCAGTCTTTATCTGGCTCATAAAAGCCAACACTCATGGAGTTTTATGAATGTCTTTGAGAAAGACAGTCCATAAAAAATGTGGCACCAGAGGAAAAGTCCCATTCCCTGTAACTACCTGCCTAACTTCTGAAGGCAATAATACACAGAGCAGAACCTTGATCACAAATCTAGAAGGATGAAGTACTTTCTGAAACCTTTCCTGACAGATTGCTGTGGAACAATTAGGGAATGGTCTTTCCAGCCTCCAACCCTAATAGGCAATCCAGAAGAATACCATGGTTGATAATATGGAAAACCACAAATACCTACAAGGGCAAGGAAGACAAGTTTTGTATCAAATCTGGACTGGGGGCTGGATTAAAATGGGCATAGATAGCATCCACTGTCTGGAATTGAGCCATCGCAGCAGTTTCTTGCTCCAGACATTCACAGAATGTGGTTTTCAGTCTGCTTTGGATGCTTCGCCACTGTACCAAGAGATGAAACCATTGTCCACATCCCAGAAGGATTTCTTGAGGAGTGGACTCATGAATATTTCCATCAAAGCAGTCAGGCAGGACCCTGTCCTCTTCTAAAGAGGCTTTTTATCACCTCCTGGCCCCAAGCCGTCACTACTGCTGGATGGTATTAGACAAGAAGAAGTGTTGAGGAAACATGTGGTAGGTTACACCTCTCCTACCATTCTGTCCATATTCATAAGCAACAGATGAGACATGTTTAATTTTTGAAATAATTAGTAGTAGAAATTCAATTAGTTTATTATCTTGATTGCAATGCCCATTTTAATTGGAGTTGAGTACCCCATACAGCCATCTTATCCAGAATTACTCTCAGAATGCTGGGGGGGGGGGGGTTTGCAAGGTTTTAGGATTGTTTATAACTGTTATTTATGTGTTTTTTCTCTTTTGTCTAAGCTGCCCTGAGCTGGCTTTGGCTGGGAGGGCAGGGTATAAATCTGATAAATAAATAAATAAAATTAAAATGAGCAGTATTTCAAGTAGATTTCTGTTGGTCGCATTCAGTGTGGCAAATTCTATTTTGCTTCATGAGTTGAGCTAGCTGCTGTTCAGGAATCTAGTAGAAATGCAAAACAGAAATGTTATAATAAAAACAATATTTTTTCCAAGGATTTTTTTCAATTATTCTGGCAGAAAACTTGGAAATTTGGATGAGCACTGAAAAAAACCTCCGATGTAATATTTTATTTTATTTTATTTTATTTTATTAAGGAATAAAATGCTTTTGTTATGTAAAATAATCTGTAGATAATCTGAAGGTTCTTATGTAAATTGGTAATACCTGTGTACATTGTAGATACAGTATAGAAAAACATTTTCAAGATTATATTTGTTGTTCAAATGTGACTAATTATGTCAACAATTAATATGCTACAGTATTGCTACAGCATATGAAGATAATACACTACTGAAGAGTGTATTAAAGTTTTAAAGTTTATAAAATATCTTTCAATATCCACATATACTACTAGTCCAATTGTGATTGTATAAACCCATTTATAATAGTATCTCAAAATAATGGCATGAGATATATGCATTCAAGGTAACGAGTTTATTGATGGTTGATCTAAATCGATTAAACATCCCCAAATTAGACCAAGTTGTTGCCATCAAGCAGCCTACCATGGCTTCTGATGTTCTGGGCAAAGCCACCATGCCACCCAAATTTAGACTGTGTCATTGGATGATTTCATCCTCATCTCCATGTAAAACAGTGTCAAGAGGTATCAGGCCTCATATTCCTCCAATCATGTGGCGCAACTAGGAAGCCAGTTGATGCAGCTCAACCACCAGGGGCAGACTGGGAGGGGAAAATGGCCTTGGAGAAGGGGCCCACCCCAGCCCACCAGGCCTCTCCCCCCAAAAAAGGAGGGAGAAAAGTGAAGAGGCAGTCTGTCTTCCTAAGTCCCAGCCCCATCCTACCAAAGAGGGGAGGGAAGAATAGGCAGCTTGCCTATCCAATTGGCCATGTGCCACCACCTTTTCCTTGTACAGGGCTTCAGCAGGCCAGGCACTACCTCCTTGCTCCATGTGGGACTTGGGCTAGCTGAGTGCTGTGTCTCTCACCTCACTTAGGGCTTAGGTGAGCCAGGAGATTCCTCCTTTGCTCTGTGTTCCCTTGCTCTGTGCTGGCCAGGCATCTCACATGGGCTCAAGCAAGCTGGGTGCAGGTCTTTTACCACTAGGATGACCCAGCCCAAGTGAGGAGGGGAAGCCATTGGCCCACCAGGAGACATCCTGGTGTCCATAATGGTCAAGCTGCCCCATCAACCCTTCCCAGCCCACCCAGCCACTCAAGCCAATGACAGGTTAGCTTGGGAATAGCCCTCTAACCTTAGATGACTCAGGTGCTTGCCAATTTCACACTATTCCTGCCCTAACTATGGCCTAACCAGTCAAAAGACCAGGCCTAATTAAAGATCTCCCCTCGCCAGACATTTTGGAGCAGGCCAATAGGGGGCATCAAAATTCTTGCTTGTCCTCAAAAGGTAACCAGCTAATCCTACATTATCCATAAGGAAGGCCAGTGGGCAGCTTACAAGAAAAGCCTGCTGCAAAGAGCAAGGCAGAGCTCAACAGCTTAGCAGGCTTCTGACGACTGCTTTCTACAAGGCTGCAAATGGCTTATGGAGAGCCAGTAAGTGGTCTCATGCCTTATTTAAGATTGGGAGTGGCACAAAGCAGTACCCCAGCCCTGCAGTGAATCACTGGTGCTTCTCCCATATCTATTCACATATTAATATTTGCTGGTATTTTGACTGACTGCTTTAAGATGTACCTATAACTTTTATGTCTCCAGCAATAAAGTCACTAATTATGAAGACTGCTAATGGTTGCTGTGAACAGCTGAAATAAGTAGTAGTTAAGTGTTTGCTTAGGAAACTACTTTGCTAGCTATTTGACATCTTGACCTTAGAAAAGAGCTAAAGAATGTAGAGATGGGGGATAAAAACTATAAAGATGATTTCAGATGCTGAATGGCAATAGCAGGCATGATTGGATTAGGTGCAATATGTTGAGGGGAAGTAGGCGTGGAGATATCAGCATTGGTAATGAAACAGAAAACCTAGGTCTCAATTCCATCCAGGAGGATTCGGTCCATGAGGATGCAAAGAATAAATGGACATAAGTTTGACATTAAAAACCACAACATTCAGTTGCTGACCTAAGACTAGCAGTGCTCTTACAAAGGAATTTCAAAGGGAGATTAGAA
This sequence comes from Lepidodactylus listeri, assembly GCA_029233225.1. NCBI lineage: Eukaryota > Metazoa > Chordata > Lepidosauria > Squamata > Gekkonidae > Lepidodactylus > Lepidodactylus listeri. The sequence goes on along the minus strand of JARCFY010000006.1, from coordinate 44,233,781 downwards.
AGAGAGACTGCTGAATTGCAATTGACAATGAAGCTCAAGACAATGCATCCTCCTGGACTGAACTGAGAGCTAGCTTTCCTGTCTCATTGCCAATGTGTGCTATTATCATTTGGCATTTGAAATCACTCCACTGTCCAAGGTATAAGGACCAATCCAAGTGTTCTAATTCCTAATTAGAGTATTTTTGAAAGAAAATAAATCTAAATAGGAACAGAGAAATACAATCATTAAAAAAACCTTTTTCAGAATAAGAAAAAATGTTTCCTCAATGTACATTGTGCTTGTGGGAAGAATCCTCCCTCACTCCCTCCCAATAAAATGTTGTTGGTCTTAAAGGTAAGACTCCAATTTTGTTTTTTTCTCTCTCTCTCTTTCTTCCTTCCCCCAGAAGAGGAGGAGCAGCTCTGGAGAAGAAAGCAGAAGCTGTGTGTGTGAGATGGGGGGGGAGGGCAGGCAGGCAGGCAGACTTGTCTTTGTATCTCTCTTGCATGAAGCAGCCATGAGGCTCTCTCTATCTGTGTGTGTGTGTGAGAGAGAGAGAGTGCAAGGGGGGGAGGGAAGAGGCAGGAAGCAAAGAGCCACTGAGGGAGCTGGGAAAAAAGCAAGCTAGGGTGGGGCTACAGGAGCAGTCCTGGGAAAAGAATCAGGAGAAGAAAGTTGCTTGGGAGCTGGTTTTGAGCCCTGTGCAGGCTGGATGTGGCCCATGGGCCACACGTTTGACACCCCTGAGTTGCAATGTGCAGAAGTCCAGAAGAACCCAGTGTCATTGGCATTGCATGCCACACACACACACACACACAGCTTTAAAGTTTGGTAAACACTTTGTTTGAGCAGAGACAGCAGAAAAGCCAGGGACCAGGCAAGAGGCGGAAACAGCAGCAGCAGCAATGCAGAGCAGTTTCTAGCTGTGTTGGACAATGTGGTGCTGTTCTCAGCTGCACTAGGCAGCTCCGCTGCCAAGTTCAGAGGAGAGGCGAGAATGGACAGGGTTGCCAGGCCACTAAGGGGCAAGCCTGAATGGCCAGAGTGATGGGGCCTGGCCCAATGGGAACAAAGGGACAGGGATGGGATAAGACTAGGGTTGTCAGCTTTAAGTTGGGAAATACCTGGAGATTTTGGGAATGGAGCCTGAGAAGGTTTAGGGAGGGGAGGGACTTTGGGATACAAAGCCATCGTGTCCACCTTCTAAAGCAGCCATTTTCTCCAGATGAACTGATCCCTATTGCCTGGAGATCTGTTGTAATCCCAGGATATCTCCAGTTACCACATGGAGGTTGGCACACCTAGGTAAGACAAATGAATTGAGTGCTGAGGAGTGGGAGGTCTTGATAGGGAGCTTATTGGAGGAAGCCTACAACCCCTCAGGACCCCACCCTAATCTGCAGGTCATAGGGGGATACAGGGTTGGGCCACCCCCAGAAAGACCTTTATTAAGCAAGCTGATGGGAGGTCAGGAAAGAAGGATGAGACCTGTCCCACATTGTCTAGGGAGAGGTTGTTGACTGTAGTGAGGGGGCCCAGGGGTGCTGCCGATCCCTTTCCTCTCTGTATTCTGAGACCATTTCTGGGGCCTGGATTACCACAAGGAAATCCTGGAGGGTGTGGGGGGCCCATATCCCACCCCAGGTGAGGAAGACAGTTTAATATTGAGGTGGGGGTATAAACAGCAACATCCCTAGCCAACATTTTTAAAAGGAAAGAGTGTGTGGGGGGGTAAAGAGCAAAGTAGACTTGCTTCTCCTCTTGTAAGATTTGCCTGAAATTATACTTCTCCTGTTACTTTTTTAGGGTGGGCTAGGGGGCCTTGTATATTTGTGGTGGAATGAAACCCTTATACCTCCACATTGATGTGCTAGCAACTTTGGTGAATGAGAGAAAGAAAAACCCCTGGGCCAGCCCTACTGGTGGAACAGGACTTCCCTGGGGAGAATCCATACAGGCTGTATCTGTAATGCAAATTTTCACAGATTTATCCACAAAAGATGTTAGGTTAAGTAGTCTTTAATTCCTTAGATATTTTGTGAATCCCCTTTCAAACATCAGTGTTGCTACCTTCCAGTCCTCTGGAGAGCAACATTTCACATTTTAGTTCCTGAAAAACCCTTGGGGTATGCCATCTGGACCCAGTGACTGGTTAGTTTTTAATTTGTCCATTAGCCATAGAACTGCACGTCTCATCACTTCTTCTGATAGCCTCATAGAAAACAGCATCTCCAGCAAGGGTAACTGCTTCACATTTTGTGCAGTGAAAACCTCTTCAAAGAATTTGTTTCCTTTCCCTGTCATCTCCCTATCTTTCTTTAGCATTTTTTAAAACTTCTTTGTTGTCCAAGGACCCTACCTGGTTTCTAGCTGGTTTCCTGCTTCTGATGTTTTTAAAGAAATTCTAATTTTTTGTCTTAAAGGGTTTTTTTATGCTTTTCATATTTACTCTTCATATTCAGTTTTCACCTCCCTTATGATCAACTTATATTTGTTTTGCCAGAGCCTGTGCTTCTTTTTGGCTATATCATTTGGAGAAAATTTCTACTTTTTAATGGAAGCCACCTTGTCTTTTACAGCCATTCACACCTTTGTTCATGTTGGCATCCTCTTAGATTTAGTGGTAACTTTTCTAAACTGTGGTTTGCATTCGGTCTGAGATTCCATTACTGTTGACTTTTATAATTTCCAAGCATCCTGAAGAGATTTGACCTTCTTTCTCCTTTTCAGTTCTTTTAAGTAATCCTTTAATTTTTTTAGAAGTAATGTGGGACTCTCTTGCAATTTTCCATTCATATGAATACTGCATTTAATAGCTTTATGATAATTTTCAAATTTGGTACCACAACGTTTACATGTTATAAACCAGAGCCAAAGGACCATTCAGGACCAAGTCCAGTGTCACTTCCCTGGTAGCCTGCTTCAAGACCAGTTACACTAAAACATCATTATTTATAGAATGTAGGGATTTTGTTTGTTTCTTATGCTGCACAATGCAATCCTAAACAAAATTGCATGGTCTTAAAATGGTGTAATTCTTTTTAAGATTGCACTGAAATTTACCCAGTCAGTATGAAGTCAGTTGATGTCACCCATTATTATCCAGTTATCTTTTTTCCTCTCATTGCATTCCTTATTTTTTTCTCTGTAATCATCCTCAGAATTTTTACCAGGCATGCATTAATATATCCCTATTCCTACGATATTATTTGGAACTTCCATTTCCCTCCATAGTGAATTTGTGAGCAAGTTTGGCTGGCTGCATTTGGCTGGCTGCATCCCTTCCAGCTCCTGCTATCCCCATGAGAAATTAGAGCTTTGCTTACCGAAAACACAGCCTTGACTAGAATAAATATAAATGCCAGGTATGGGAAGAACTAGGACAAGGAAAGGTGCCAAAAACCCTCCTTACAGACTTCCTAAAAAGAGCAGTATTGATACTGAACTCTCAGATAACTCAGATTTGGAGGCTTCTCTGTTACAGAAAATGGTGACAGGAGGGTGTATCCCTGACCAAAGAGAACAGACTGTGATATTGCATGCCCTAACAGAGATAAGGAATGAAATTAAAACTGGTATGAAGCTACTGGGTGGGCAATTAAAGAAGGAATTTGGATTACTTAAACAGACATTGGAGCCAATAAATAAGAAATTAGACAAGCTTACCGCAGCTTTGAAAATGACAGAGAGAAAAGCTGAATCAGGGCAGCACTTGGTGAAAAAGAATGCAGAAGATGTCAAAGAACTTATGATTTTTGAAATATGGGCTAAGAATAAGATTATACTCCAGGAAACAAAACTGAGAGAAAAGAAAGCCAAAATACGTGGCGTATCAGTAAACTTGCTGCAGCTTTAAATAAATGGCTGACCCAAATCCTTCTTGCAGCAGGAGAAGCAGTGTCTCCCGAAGGGATCATCAGCTCTGCTTTTTGGCTAAACATCTCCAAAAACGCTCCAGATAATGCCTTACCAGACATTATTGTTGAGTTTAAACAACTACAGATGAAAAATAAACTTTTTGCAATTGCGAGAGACAAGCAAGGGCTGAGTTTGGAGGATACGATTGTATATCTGTTCCCTGACATTCTAGTGGAGGTAATAAATGCAAGAAGACATCTCAGGGAAACAGTGAAAATCCTCAGATTCTTTATAGATGGCAACCTTTGGGACATTTAATTGTTAATATGGAAAACAAAACATTTACAGCATTTAACGAGACTACGGGGAAAAGTTAATAGTAATCAAATTATGGAATGGAAGTGCCTGAAATGAGATAACATGTTTGGTAGCAGAGTGGTGGAAAGTAATTCATGAAGTAAGATAGAGTTAGTATGTTAGTATGTTAGAATACAGAGAAAGTTAGAGCCAATAGATAGGACAAGTGGAAAATAGGAATGGAATTGTCAAACCAACAGTATAGCAAGGAGGAGAAGGGTATCCCCCCCCCCAAGACCTTCGATCAGAGGGAGGAGGGTATCCTCCTTTGCAGCACCCAGTTTTCAGTGGCAACCCTGTTCAACTTTCTTTTTTAGTTTTGGAAGAAGACATATTATAAGTATAAAATAAGTGTGTATGGAGGGAGTCCAATTAAAGAAGAGAAGGGGTTTGAGATAAATGTAGGAAGAATTTGATAATTAGATCATGAACTAGAGGAAATTGTACGGGTCAAGCGGGTAAAGAAAGGAATATGATAACGAAGATGGAGATTATCTATATGCTTTTAATGTTTAATATGATTTCTTGTAAGAGTAGAACTTAAGGAAAATGAAGTGGTAAGCTTTGTATAAAATATCTGGATATATGTAAAAAATAAAATATTATTTTTTTAAAAAGTATATTTCTCTCCAATATTCTGCGTCATGTAGAGCTACGCCTATCCTCTCTTTCCTATATAGCATACACCCAGAGTTCTGACTGCACGACATTTACCCTTGCTTGTTTGAAACCTGCTCAGAATAGGTGATGTACTTTATCTTTATGCAAGTCACAGCTAAACCATACTGTAATGGAAAATTCCAGGTATTTAAATAATCCCATTTACATGTAATTATCATGGGCGGACAAAACTTTGGGCACTGCCTCCTTGTCTTGCTTGATTGTAGGCTGTATTTGACTGTTCTGGGCTACAAAATAAAAATTCCAGCACATCTCTTTTTTTCCCCACAAGCAGCTATCTACAGTAGTCTAGTCACTGGCTTCTCCCCAGTTTTCTTATTTGCCTTTGCAGCTACAGCAGGGTTTATAGGAACTGCCTGTGAAGTTGATAAGAAATCTGCTGATGAGCTACCTTTTTCCCTGAGTGCAATTTTCTTGTGAATGGCCGTTGATTGGGAGGCATTTCCTTTCCTTTATATTTTTGATACAAAGGTCTTCTGCAAGTATCTCCTTAGATCTATTTGCCAGGCACTATGTATTTAGTAAGAAGGTACATTTGCCTAATATGCACACTACTTTGATATGCAAATGACATTTTGTTGCCCTCTCCAGCAGCTTTTTCCTATATGAATGATTTATTCTTGCAGTAAGTTTGCTTTGGAAATAGGTAAAATACATGGGTCCAGTTCACATATTTGAGTATTTGTGCATAAGTTGTATTATTTGTTTCTCTCCTTTTTTTATGTGTGAATGTTTGGCCATAATTGGAATAATTTATCCATGTGCAGGCACATAATAGTAATGAAGACGATACTCCAGCCAACAATGCAGGCATCTATAAATCATAAGACCATTGAGCAGGAGTTTGTTATAATATCCACTGTTATAGCAATAGATTGGTATGAAACAGCACATTTAGCTGGAGTTATCAGAATGTCAGACTGTTAACATGTGCACAGAGTTGTAAGGAGTGCCATTAATTAAAAAGTTAAGACTCAATATGGTCTTTTTAGACTCTAGTTAGTTTAGTCAATTGCATACATATATATTCAATGTGCATAAAATGGGCCATTATCATTATTTATGAGTTGAAAAGTTTCTCATTTTCCAATGAGGGAATAGTATAATTCAGAAATCCCAGATCAACATACAGATTTGCTGATATTTGTGTATGGGAATTATTTTAAAAGCTAAAATAACTAAAATCATATAAAAGTTGAATCTGTATGAACCTTTCTCACAAATTTAGATTTGATTTTTGCACCATTACAGAATGAGTTACTTGTGTGTTCCTGATGCTGTCAGTAATGTATTAGGGACTGTGCTCTGTGCATTTTAAGTGATGATTCCGAACTAGGTTCCACAAACTGAGCTCTTTTTTCTTACAAGGGGAAACTAATTCTTTTCCACAGCCCTGTTCCTAAATTCAGAGCAGTAGGATAGTGACTTTGGTACCAAGGACCACAGAAATGGTAATTTTGTCAGAAAACCTAACTTCTATATGAAGGACTCGCGGGTCCTTGGTGCCTGGGATGCTGCTATAGTTGGAGGACATCCCAAAAAAGGGTCTTATAGAAAACCTTCAGAGAGACCTAACTGTTGCCACTGCTGTTACAAGTGTGGCAGAAGAGAAGGACAGAAAAAGGCAGGCAGGGAAGAATTCATATCCCACTTATGTTATGAGCTGAGCCAGAAATGAATACTTGGGACTAGAATGCTTGCCTTGGCTTGAAGGGCAGCATAAGAAGTCACATGAACTTTGTAAGCTAAGCCAAGTAGTTACAAACTTCAGTAGCAGGATTAGTTTTAAACTGGATGCTCTTCATCAGGACAAAATAAAAACACAGGGAAAGCTTTCATTTATCTTTATGGGCTTCTCATGTACACTTTTCTTCATTGCACTCAAAGACTGGTTAGAAGGTATTTCTTTGACTCGAATAGGGAAGACATAAAGGTGTATGGATGAAAGCTTCCCCCCAGATGTTACTTATTCAGAAGAACTGATAAATTAGTAAGATCATCACCAACTGAATCAACATCTGGCCATGTAGTGAAGAAATTTGAAGAGCACCATACTGCAGTTCCAGCCATTGGCGACTCAGTGCTTCTTGGACTGTACAGCTGTTAGAAGGCTTGCAATCAAGCCAAGACTGCATGGAGGCACCAGCAGTACGAATGAATACCTCCCTCTAGCCAGTGTACAATTGGCTATCGTGATTTGTGTGATTATGTGAGAGGCTAAAGCAATCACATAGGGGCCAAGAAACAGTTCTGTATATTGGACTTGGTATTCACCATTCCGCCACAATCACAATGTTGTTGATTCAGATTTCATTCTACCAGCTGGGATATAATTCAGCAGTATCCTTAGTACTCCATGGCTGCTTCCACACATTGATGAGTATTTTGCTGTTGGTGCACTAGAACCATAATTCACAATGGGATTTTCTTGCATGGGCAACTCATGTTGCAAATTATTCCTATAGCACAATGAATGAGCAATATTCTACAATGTGTATATGCAGCTTTTGAGATAATAACACAACAATAACTCCAGGACTGATATGACTATTAAAAAGTATAAGAAATTTGCTCACAAGTGAACATATTCATAATCAAAACATAAGGGATGTTTCTTATGTTCCTCATCATAGCAGGCTTATACATTGAGTGCAAATTGTGTGATATGCCATCCAAAGAAAGATCTGCTTCCTCTTTTATCCTCTATAGCTGAAGATTTCTGTTCTGAGAGTTCATCCTGTTTCTAAGGTGAAATGGTAGGTTCTGTACTCCAGTGGTATCTTGCAACTATGTGTCAAATACTTGTGTGAATCTGCTTTAATTGGTAATGCAAGAATCATCCCCCTAAGTCAGTTCATGCCCTCTCCTAGGCAAAGAAACTGGCTAGCTGTCACAGAGAAGTAATTTCATACCTAGTTGGGAATGCTGAATTAATAGGACCCCATAACCAGTAGGAAAGGGCTATGGCTTATGGGTCTGCAGCTATGTTATCCTCTTAATGTGCTATGCCTGAGTAGTGTATGAGAACTTATGATAAACTGCAAAACAGCCATGGCCTTTGAACTCCAAATGCAGGCTCTGTCTTTTATGGGTTGTGGGAAATCTTGGGATTTTGACTAAAATAACCACCGGGCGGGGGGAGGACCCTAACTATATCTCCTTCATTTACAGCTGAAATGCAAATCTGAGTTTTCACTACTGCATGTGTAAAAATAGCACACAGATATTCCTTTATGTTCAGGATGTAACATTCTTTTTTCATGCTATTTTAGAGACAAAAATAAAAAAGACAAACAGAAAGCAGATTTTTTTTTAAAAAATGGATTCTTGGAAAAATTAAAATACAGGGAATAACAATCTGTGTTTCTTTTCTAAAAGAAAGAGGAAGAGAGAATGCTGGCAGTTAAATAGAGCAGGAAAGAAAGGGGATGGGAGAAAGAGAAATGGGAGGTTAGGCTTTTGTGTTTTTTTTTTTTGAAGGAATCAAAATATTTGGTAATTAGTATGAAAAATATTTGGCTCCTGGCACTTTCTTTGTAATTTTTAATGTATGAAAATAGTTTTAGGAATAAAGTGCTACAGGCTTTTTGTTTGAATCGATATTATGTAGATTGCGCCAATACTGAATGTCCAGCAGCCATACAAAAAAATAATAATGACAAACATAGTCATCTTGGCATGATGCTGTATCCATAGCTCTCTTTTATAGCAAGTCCTCGCATGCAGACAGCCAAATACCACACACTGTTCTCATGACTGGCCTTAGAAAAATGCAAGAATTGGTTTACTATTTTCTGCTCTGCATTCTGTGTGTGTGTGTTTTATAAGCCAGCTCATTTCTTCAGTGCTGTGAAATACCTTAAAAGGTAACACAGCATTCTGACTCAGGCAATAATTTATTACACCAGTTAATCTTGTAAAATTGCCCTCTGGATGTAATAATTTGTTATTCTTTTATTAGGCCTTCTTCTGCATACCGTGTTTATCATAAAGATGTCACCATTGTGATGCCTGGCAACCAGTACAATTTTCTGGAGGTGTTTGCATACATTTTCCTGAGGGAGAGATCTGCTTCGTCCCTGCTTGGGAGAGCTGTCAGTGTATTCTGATGTATGAGGGATAAAAGGAGCCCCTGCTGCAGACTCCAATAAGCTGGAGTCACGGCCTGAAAGCAGTGACTTGGGCATCACTATCCTGAGTTAGAAAATGTGTCAATTATCAGATGGACTGCCTAAGGGGATCGCCTGGGTCTAGGTCATAAAACCATCAGGAAGGGTGGGGGAGAATTGATGAGGGAGTAAGTTGAATTAATTGATAACAAGCAGGATTCTGCGTGAAATATTCAGTATAACCAGCCAGTTAGACTTTTTCCCTCTCAGCGGCTTTATTTCAATATGTATTAAAAAAAAATAATCCTATGCAAAACAGCTTTCCTCCTTCTTATCACCACCACCCCCAGCTTGATTTCCCATGCCAACACACAAGCAGTTCTTTGACACTTTCTCTATTTCTTCAAAATTGGTTGTTGGGCTAGCTAAGGAAACAGTTCAAGTGAAAATGAAATCATGCTAATATTTTACAGCTATTTGCCTATTATTACAGCTCTTAAGATACTGTGCAACTGTTTGTGTGTGCAAATGCAGCGGGGACCACTTAAGTGTGTAGCCTCAGGCCTGATTCATGAAAGCTTTATTCGCATTTATGTAGGTTTCCGTGGAGTTTACTCAAAAAGCGGGGGGGGGGGGGAAGAGAAATACATATTTTCATTGTTAAGTGTGTTCCTAGGCTTTTTTTGTCAAGTCTATAAGGATTTAACTCTTAACCTAGCAGAAGTTTAAGGGCTTTCAAGACAACTTTATTTAGAACAATATAGCTCATAACAGTTATAATGCAAGTATTAGTCTTTAGAATAAAAATGAAAACTTTGAATGTGTTTTAGCCAAATTCTGACCTTAGGTGACAGACTAGAGATATAATAGGATGCAATAAAATGTACACATCATAAATATGAAAAGAATGTTGTTCAGCTATATGCATTCCCAAGCCTCCAACTTTGGAAGAACCTGTAGACCAGTTGTATTAGATTTTTAGGTGAACATTTTGTTTAATAAAACCAGGGGTCACTTTGAGCAAGAACATGCAGGAATGCCATTCTGGGAATAACAAGCCCAGGAGCAAGCACATATGGTGATGCACTGTGGAAAAAAGCAACAGCATACTAACTTGATCTGTATTTTCATGCTTGTTGTAGGGTAGCTTCCCTGCAAGAGCAAAGGAAACCTGAAGTGTCTTTAGTCAAAGTGTAAAGCTGGCTCACCGGCTCTGAATTGGGAAATAACCAGAGATTTTTGGGGTGGAGCGGTGGGTGTTGCCTTCTGACACACTTCTGGTGATGTTAGGGTGTGTGGCATATGCAAATAAGTTGTGCTAATGAGTTATGCTAATGAGCTCCTGCACCTCTTTTTCTACAAAATGACCCCTGAATAAAACTATTTATTTGTAAGCAGTAAGCAGAGTTCTATGGATTTCACAATTGGATTTAGGGTTGCCTGTAGTGGGAGACCTCCTGCCAATTGCTGTCATTGCCCACCAGTGTTCCAAGTGGCAGCAGGATGGGGAAAAACTCCAGTATCCTCTGTGCCAGAATGTCACTTCTGGGTACAATCCAGAGTGACAATGGGTAGCTCTAGGAATTGCTAGAAATGTTATGATTTCTGGTAATTCCTAAAACTCTCTATTTTCACACGCCCCCATAGCTCCTCCAGTCCTCCCACTGCCTGGCAACCCTAATTGAATCTGAGCACACAAAAGCTTTCTCACATCAAGTCAGAGAATTAGATCTTCAAGCTCAAACTTTTTTTACGTGACTAACTCTAGGGTCGCATGCAGAAAAGGGTCTTTTTCTAGAACTGCTACCTGAGATCCCTTAACTGGTGACACCAGGAATTGAACTCTGTACCATCTTTATGCAATACAGCTGTTCTACCACTGATCCTCAGCAGTTCAGAAACTGCTAGCACAGTCTTTTGATTTGGCTGTTGCCACAACATGAACACATCTCCAAGCAATGGGTGCTTGGAACATCTCAAGGACCATCTTGATACGATAGAACCTCTTTTCAGTAGCTTTTCCCTTCTATGAACACATCCATGACCTAGGGCTGCCAGCCCCCAAGTCCAGGTGGGGGTTCCCCTGCTTTTGGAGGCTCCAAACTGCCCCCAGCCAGCTGGCTGGTGACATAAGCCCGGACCCCAAGTGCCATCCCCAAGAGTGACCACCCACCCAGTCACCCCTCTCCCTCCGTTTCTGCCAAATCTAAAGGGCTTCAGCTGATTGGCAGGGACCACATGGCCCATTTATCAGCTGGAGAGCCCTTTAAATCTAGCAGGAAGGAGGGAGAGGGGTGATTGCAGGCCGCACACTTGGCTCACAAAAAGACCCTTTAAAGTGGGGGGTGGAGTGGGGGCCACAGTGTGCAGGGCAAATGGGTGGGTGAGAAAGTCATCCATGATGGAATAGAGCAGGCAAAGCAGGGGAGGCCAATATAGATGTATTGCTGCTGCCTTAACCATAGGCCTGGCAGAACATCTCCATACAGGGAGAGCGGGGTATAAATTGGAAACTAAATAAATAAATAAACAAGCCCTGCAGAACTACATTAAATTACACAGGACCCAGATCTCAGCTGAGAGAGTGTTCCACCAGGCTGCGCCAAAGCTGAGAAAGCTCTGGCTCTGGTTGAGGCCAGGCATACATCCTTTGCACTGGGGATGTTGTCAGTCATACCAAGAAAACTCTGCAAAAGCAGTCCCACTTCCTTTCTTCCCCTTCCTGCCATGTTTTGCTGCACTTGCCCATTCAGAGTGAGATTGTTGTGATGTATGTAGGGATGCCAGCCTCCAAGTGGGGCCTGGGAATCCCCTGGAATTACAGTTCATCTCTACACTACAGAGATCAATTTCCCTGGAAAAAAATGGATGCTTAGGTGAGTAGACTTATGACATTGTGCCTCACTGAGGTCCCTGTCCTCTCTAGTTTTCATCCCAAAATCTCCAGGAGTTTCCCAGGCTGGATCTGGTAACCCTACCCCACCCATCCCCTGCTGGTGGCCAGGGAGGACCTGACAATCTTAGCGTTTTTTTTAGAAATGCCCTTCACTCTAGAATTCACCCCAATAACTCAGTCATTAGGACTGTATGATTTGGAACTTGACTTCAAACTTCTAGCTGGTAGAAAGGAAAGGAGCCAAGGGATGAATAATCAGAGAGTTTTTGTGCTTACAGATGCAAATGGCTCTGGATTAAGTAGGAACAAAAGTCTACATCGTAATTTGTCCCTCTTGAGGAAAGAAGACTTGACTGACTTGAAGACTTATAAATTCTCAAGATACAAGAAAGAAGTTTGCAGATGACACAAAATTATTCAGGATGGTGAAAACCGAGGATGATTGTGAAGAGCTCCAAGAGGCTCTCTGCATATTGGGTGAGTGGTTGACAATGTGACAAATGAAGTTCAGTGTTGGTAAGTGCAAGGTGATGAACATTGGCACAAAAGTCCCAGCTGCAAGTATAGGCTAATGGGGTCTGAACTTGCTGAGATTGAGAGGGGAAAAGATCTTGGGGTCCTAGTGGATAGCTCAATAAAAGTGTCAACACAGTATGCTGCTGCAGTGAAAAAGGCAAACTCTATGTTAGGGATTATTAGGAAAGGAATTGAAAATAAAATAACTGATATTATAATGCCCACCCTAGCCACACCCCAGCCCACCCTAGCCATACACACACACAAATATGGGAGGGAGAAAAAGCTACATTATGCTGCATCATGAGCAACTTCTTTGGTGCCTCTTCTGCTGCAGCCACTTCCTTTTTCCAGCTCTGAGGAGGGGGGAGCCAGGCTGGGCCAGTCCTTCCCTGTGCTACACAAAACAGGGAGGCTGATGTGTCCTTCTCCTTGTGCCTCACAGGGATGCTAGGTGTGTCTTTCTATCCATTCTGTTGGGGGGGAGCAGGCTGGGACATATGTGTCTTCCCCTGTGCCTTGGAAGGGGAAACTGGCTTTATACCTTGTGCCACTGGGGGGAGGGGAAGGTAATCTAATCATGTCCTCCCTTATACTTCATGAGGGGGCATCACCAGATTGCAGTGGATCCCATGTGTGACAAGGGTCACTCTTTGCTTCTGTTGGCCTAGCAATGTCCCCACTAGGTTTTTTCCCTCTCTACTGAGGGGAGCAGTTCATATCCTGAGCAGAATATAACTGCTATAATCTTAAAATGGGCAATAGGCACTGGGCAGTACAAGACCCTGAGTGGCTCCAGACTGCTGCTGAGCAGGGCCTTCTGTGTTAATGAGTGGCTGCTCACATGCACAGTGCCCACCAGGGCTTTATCCAGTGGGCGTCATGGCCAATACACCCCTGGTGGCTGTGATTACTACCCAGGAAGAAATTGTATACCCCCTCCTTGAGTAAGTGAAAGGGACAGCATTGCTGAGCAGAGATTTGGGACAGCTGTGGTATTTTCCAACCTCCAGGAATCAGAGGGAATGGGACTTGCAATTCTGTTCCTTCACACAATTTTAACAGCATAACATTCACATTGTGAAGAACGACAACCTGATGCAAGATAACAACAGTGCTGTAGGGCCAAAAGTAGTCAAGCAAGAAAAGAATATATTTCAGCAATGTTTGGCAAACATTCTGCTCTTTTGTTCTGCAGATGTTTGCCTTTAAAGCTCTAGTGCAGCAGTTTGTAGTTGTATATCCTAGACTTAGGTTTACTTTTTCAGAGAGAACTAGGCCTCAGTCATCAATTACTGGAAAGTAAGTTGTTATAAGGTAGAAGTGTACTGGGTCACACATAATTCCGAAGAGCTGTTTCTGATACTTCTCCCAGGTTTTGATCTAAAGATGTTTAAAGTGGCATCATCCTATGTTCTTACCTGGCTGCTGGTGGGGGGCTCCAGCTGGAGTTCCTAGATCTGGTGCGTGCACTTTGTGCTCATGCCACAATGATGCCACCTGGAAGTGATGCCATCACACCAGGCGCATTGGGCAGGGGCACTTTAGTATTTGGCCAAAAATCCTATGGTCACCATAGAGATTTTAACCAAATGCTAGTGTCCTCCCCATGTGATGATGTTATCTCCAGGTGATGTCATCATACCGGGCACATCAGACATGACAGGGCTTTTTGGGGCGGGACTCCACTGCTAGCCAGCTGGCCAGTGGTGGATTGGGGCTCCTGAAAGCAAGGGAACCCCCACCCCCATTAGGGAGATGGCAACCGTATCTTCACTTTATGTATTTATTTCATATATCCCTTGCCTTTCTCCCCAAGAAAACTTACATAGTCCTCATCTCCTCCATTTTATCATCACAACAGCCTTGCACAGTGGGCTAGGCTGAGAGTAGTTGACTGGCCTAAGGTCACCCAGCAAGCTTCCACTGCCGAGTGGGGATACAGCACTCTAAGACCCTCTTCAAACTGCCTTTCTATTCTGTTTTAGTAACCGGTTGATAATGGTTTTTTTCTGTCATTTCAGAATTTATTTACCTGTTCATACAAACCCACTTGTGTCAGGTTTGCAAAGTGTGGTTGAGCTGCTTTTGAGGGAAACTGCTTCCCCACCCATTTTTAGCCCCTTCATTGTGCTTCTGAATTACTTTGGTGTGCTGTTTAAACTGTCCATAGCACTTCCTACAATGCCACTTTCCCCCTGGCCTTTTTTGCTGTGCAATCTTCCTCAGATTTTTAAAAAACCTTCTAAAGTGAGTGCTATAGTGCTGTAGTGGCACCAATGAGATGCATTGACTCCACTGAGCCAATGCATCTCAGTGGTGCCACTACAGCACTATAGCACTCACCTTAGAACATTTTTTTTAAAAGTCTGAGAAAGATCATGCAATGGAAAAGGGAAGGGAAAAAAGAGGCACTGTTTAAATGACCACATCACTTCAGAGATGGCTCATTAACAGAAGGAAATTCACTGTATAAAGCCCCTGTCCCTGTGTTACTTTACTCGAAATTGAGCCAACAACGAATAACATCCAGTTTAAAATGGTAATGTGAAAAGAGCCTAAGTATTTCTTTACCATAAACTTATATTCCTCAGAGTAGCAAATCTGTGTTGAGAATATTTTTGTGATCCTTACTTGATGACTTTATTTCCAAATGAAATATCATAACTTGAGTTTGTTGGTATTTTCTCCCTCTGTTCTGGCAAAGGAGAAGCATTTTTTTTCTCACAATCTACAATATTTTGAGAGATTTTATCCTCTTTCCTAGACAATGACAAAGTTCAGTTATAGGCAAAAATAATGAGAACAGATTTGTTTCCTTCAAATTACTGAAGATTTCAGTTCCAGATTCAGCTCTTTAGAGGCCAAAGGTCTGGAACTGTCCTCATGTTATCTAGGGATGTGATAAAGTTCCCTGTTTCATTTAGTTTTATGTCTGTGGTTTCCCTTCCCAAATTTTCATTGTTAGCTTTGTAGGTTCATTTGTATGTGTACGGGTTTACAAATTATATACACCCTTTATATGATATTTATATGTTATTTTATATACCCAGATCTATAACATCAAAAAATACATACATTTCATGGGAACATTCAGTATAAGGAAAATGGCACAAGATTAAAGAACTGAGGTATTTCTGTATGAGGGAAAATGAGGTATTTTCTGGTCAACACAGCAGGGATGAGAATTTCTTAATCATCCTTAATTTCATTTGAACTAGTTCACCTGTCTATACAATAGACGTAGAACACACAGAAGTCAGATCTTGAACCCACCTTCTTCACTGGCAGCATTCTGTCTGACTTCAGTGACCCTGGGAAAGTCTTTACATTGTCCACTATAGTAAGAAAGGACAGATGCTATGTCACTTTTAACAAAACATTCTTTGTAATTCCTTCAAAAAGGAAATAATAAACTGTTGCACTAGCTTTTATATATATATAAAAATGGCTAGTTCATATTTTAGTAAGTACAGGCAAGAAGCTACAGCTTGGTCAAAGAAATGTAGGACAGACTGTGTTTTCCTTACATCCACAAGAAACCATGCCATGTGGTGTGTTAATGCATAGTATTCCCAGTACAGCAGCTGGAAATGTCTTTGGTCCTTTTTCTTAAGGTGATATAAGGTTCGCCATATACCAATGTGATTTCAAGCAAGCTAGTGGCAACTAATACAACCTGTCCATATTTTGTTAGCTTGAAGAGTTTATTTGGTGTTGTTTTGTCTTAAAGAAAGGATTTCGTATGCATTGGCTAAGCCGCATTTGTAATGTAACTACCAGTAAACATGGATTTTTATTTCATAAAGAATTGCTGTTATTTTCTTTGAATTAAATTTACAGGAATTCTTTGAATTTTCTATCAGGGACTAAATTTATAATGGAAAATGATGTTTGATGGTATTTAAATGCAAAGTGTGTCACTTTATAAAGCATGGGGTTCTTTTAAGTTGTCCCCCCCCCCCCCCCCGCACATTACTTCTTGACTTGTGTCACAATTTGGAATTTTGCTCTCATGGGATAAATGCCAGATTACATGGTGTAGTATTTTTATCCTCTGTACTTTCACTGTAGAAGCATGCAACATCAAAGAAGAGGCAGATCACTCACATCAGCAGAAAATGGAATAGGACTATAATATGCTTGCTTTGATCTCTCCTTCTAATAATTATCTTGGCTACATGCATACATTGAAAGTAAGATTTGAATTAATAAGGCCAAGAGACCCTGGCAAATGTAAGAAGGATCTCTGAATACTAACATGGACTATCTTTAACAAGATAAACTGCAATTGAGCCCACAAAATTGTGGATTGTTCATTTAAAGGCATTAATCCCTCAGTGCTATTCTGCCATAAACTTTTTTGGTTCTGTGTTCAAGAGGTGAAATCTATGCATGTAAGATATGGTTGCTTCAAAGTCCACTAGTAACATAGTCATGATAGCTAAGTAGAGTCTCCAAGTACAGAGGCAGTATACCCTTCAATACCAGATGTCAGAGATTAATTATAGGAGAGGGCTTTTGCCTTCAGACACCTCTTGTGGCCTTCTTAAGGGTATTTGTTTGACCACTGCTAGAAACAGAACACTAGACTAGTCTATGAATAAGTATTTGCGGTGGGTTTTTCGGTAAAACAAATAAGACACAAAAACAATGTCATTACTTATATGTAAGGTTGTACTGATTTCCATTGATACCCACTAATGACTTGGAAAAGCCCTCCCTCCCAAAGGGGCAAGTGAGACCTATTGAACTGAATGGATTTACTTCCAATCAAGCATATCAACCTCTGCAGTGACCCAGCAGAACTTTTCTTACAAGTTCATGTATGTTCTTAAATGGGAGAGCTTTTGTTTATATATACATACACACACACACACACACACACACACACACACACACATATATATATAAAGTAGTAATCACTTTGTACTCTGTTCTATCATTCAAAACTATTTGAATATTACCTAAAGAAAGATATTGCTTTTGATATGGAAAGTAAATCAAACAATCCACATCTGTGTAAGATTTATATGCAAGGAAAGAACATATTGCATTCTAAGCAGATTCCCTCCCCCCCCCCTTTATTTACAGTGCTTATTGCTATATTGTGTTGTTCAAGCAATCAAATTTTTATTCCTTCTGTGAGTAGAAATGAAAATATAAACAAGGTGGATGTGTTTGAAAGAAGCCCATGATTAATATTAGCTGTAATGGAAAGTGTAGGGTGGTATATTGGTACCAGCATATGAACATTTATTATCGTTTCGTTTCATAACATATTGTCATCCATATGAGTCAGCTGCATCATGCTATTTGCTATAAATCTGAAAGAAAAAAAACTGTTGCGTGATAAGCTGGGGGTTGTTGGTTCTCGTGATAACACAGCTGAGAATACGGTATGTTAGAGAACTGAAATCCACCAGCCAGATTGACTTGGAAGACAGCATGAATTAAAGAAATGCCCTCTCTTAATACAATGAATGCAAGTCTCCAAAAATCATTTGAACAGGCCCTTCCTATCAAAACACTAGAGGCTGCTGTTTTTCTTAGTATCCCAGCCAAAGGTTAAGAAATGCTCTTTTAATACAAGGTTAACAGGGCATAAATGTAACAGACCAACACGCTGAATGAAAAGAGCTTTGAAGAAATGCTCTTCACACCAGCAAGAAGCACACCCTCTTTAATCTTCTGAACTTGCCATTCAGTGGACAGGGAGTTGTAAGAGAGAAAGGTTTGAATCAGAGAGAAGGCTAGCAACAGCTTTGTTAAGTACGCTGCACTTCTAATTGAGGGAAAAGGTAGAGCTAAACACTCCACACATTCCAGGGTTTCACCAGACAGAGGAGCAAAAGGGAGTATTTTTTTTCAGCAGGTGTACCTAGCAGCAGCAGAAAGAGCCTGACAAAGAACACATGTTGGAGTGGAAGTCTGATGTTTACAGAGACATTAAAAAAAATGTGCCTCTCCGATCCTAATTGGCCTTCTGCCCTAGGTCTCGTACACTCTCAGTAGCTGACAGCCTTGCCAACCCAAATTCAGGACTCTGGAGGGATTTCCCCCCTGACTAGCCAAGTTCCTTAAAGCCTTAAGAGCAAGAGAATAAGGTCATGGGAGTTAAAGTCAGTGGCTGGGAGACCTTCCCATATAAGCAAAGAACGATTCCCAGAGGTGGTTGCAAGTTCACTTTTTTCCTGTTAAACAACATCCAGCAGCAGCACACATGGATTTAAGTTCCCATCAAGTCATTCCTGCAGAGATGTTAGATTAGAGCAGGGGTGATTTAGGGAACAGTGTATCTGTGTCACTGTGTCAGGCTAGATGGTATACTTCCTCTGCAAGACTTTGGGAGCTAATTCAGGTTAGATGAACCTTTTAAACTCTGCCAAGTGGTGTTCGCATCTAGATATCTATGCAACCATAACAAATGACCACAGGGACATTAACAGGAAGTAATGGCTTGTATCCTTTCCACTGTGCTCAGCCATATTTGAAGCCTTCCTCCACCCAGAGAAGTGGGTTTTCCACTGATGAAAAGGGCTCCTTCCATTGGATGAAAGTTTCCTGGGTCAGAGGAAGGCTTCCGACTTGGACAAGAGCCAACTTAAGAATAATTTTGGCATGAACAAAATTTCTCCCTTTTCTTAGGCAAATTTTAGTTGCAGGAAATACATTTGACATTGGCTCGAGCTGTTCCATTAGTTTGTATGGGCAAAGGACAAGTTTCTTCTTTCATATATAAGAGCCACAGAAAAAAAGGTGCTATGATAACAAATATGTTCTATTTACAGGCTAAGCTTCTGTATTACAAAAGGTTACATATCTTTGCACACCACTGTCAAGTGTATATGTATTTTTCTTACAATTTCTAGAATATCTGAAATTTCCTCTTCTTGTTAGCCTTTTGGTGTCTATCTACACTTTTAGTTAATATTTTATCACATTCTTTTGACATAGTGATCCCACTTGTACTACAAAATTCTCTCTTTTTAAAGAAAAAATGGATTTTGCCCCCCTTTTTTCTTTGGAGCAATGCATTTTTTTTTAAAAAATCATATGTTTGTATAACTCAGATCATAGCAGTTTTAAATAAATTTTTAAGAAATACAGAGAAATAGCTGGTTCTGTAGGTGCATACTTATACCTAGGTAACAGACTGAATGTTTTCTTCCCATTGTTTATGAAAGGTGCAAAACTGTTAAGGAATAAATATCTCAGATGTACAGGTGACCAGTTTCATCTGCTAAGGTGTACTAGCTAGGAGCACTTTTTGCAATGAGAGTCTGGTGGCTGTGATGCCCAGATCAATTAACTCCTGTCTTTAAACAATGGCTAAAAAATTGGAGATTACAAAACTAACTTCTAGACAAGAAACAAATGCCTTGTTACTTTCTCATTCCATGTGGCACCACCCTAGTCAAATGGATTAGACAGAACTAAGTAACAGGAACAATTTTCATTAGCCCTCCCATTCTATTGGAGAATGCAGATCACAGATCACCAGCAGTCCCCCTCTTAATTCCAGTTTCTATATCTCTTCTATGTCCCCCAGCCCTCCCCTTAAATAACAAAACAGATAGGAAGTCTCTTTGGAATCTGCTATTCTCTCAAGTAATGTTTTATTCATTTGTTTTTAAAAACATTTCTGTCACCTTTCCACCCAGTGTAGGTCCCCCAGGTGGCAAACATCAAAACATGAAAACATTTTAATATTAAAACAGCATTTAAAATAAAGTATATATTTTAAAAATTCATAAAATAATGCAAGAACTCAGACACAAGTAACACCAAAACCAGGGAGGAGGGCTAATTCTATGTAGTTATTTATTTAAAAAAATTATTAGCTGCCTTTCTCCCTTGCAGAACTCAAGGCAGTTTACAATCTATCAATTACAAAAATACATTAAAAAAAACAATTTAAATGGAACAACAATCATAAAACATACACAAAAGGTCACAATGTAGATCTAAGACTCTGGTTAGGACTGCCAATATATAAAAACTAAATCAGTAAAATGTGGTCATTACAGTTATCGAGGGTATACAAACAGAACAAACAAGTCTTCACCCTCTGGCAGAAGACAATGATAGAGGCAGACAGAGGAATCTTCCTGAGGAAATTAATGGTGATATTCCCATTTTCTGTTATGTTTCAGCACAATAAAAATTACTTGTTGTGGTTTCAATGACCCAACCAATGGTGCAGGTCACAGCTCCTTAAAAGCAGGAGGGGTAGACCAGAGTGAAAAACTGCACCTGGAAGTCCTGCCCCTCATTCTGCTAGCCTGGTGCCTGATTTGCTGCCCAAGTCTGACTGTTGCAGCCCCTGGCAACCTCTGAAGAGCCAAAGGGAAACATAATCCCTTTTGCTCACTTCCTTGTGGCCACAAAAGCTGCCCCAGTTAAGGCTGGGGCTGTCATTTGTTGTGGATTCAACTCCTCCTTATTTATAATTTATGAATTGAACTCATGTAAAGGGAAAAGAACTGCACATCAACTTACATATAGCCATACAGGCTAAAGATCATGAGAACTGGCTATTCAGGGCTACAGATTTAATTTCAGAGAATTCATAACCTGGTGTCTATCAGATGCTCAGAGCAAGCTAGTGTATAAATCACTTCATCTGATGAGTTCATTTTAGAAGAAGAAGAAGAAAAGAAGAGATTGGATTTATACCCCGCCCTTCACTTGTAGTCTCAGAGCAGTTTACAAACTTCTTTCCCTTCCCCTCCCCACAACAGACACCCTGTGAGTTGGGTGGGGCTGAGAGAGCTCTTTCCCAAGCTGTCCTTGAGAGAACAGCTGGTACAGAGCTACAGCTTGCCCAAGGTCATCCAGCCAGGTGTAAGGGGAGGAGTGGGGAATCAAACACGGTTCTCCCAGATTAGAGTCTGCGCACTTTACCACTACACCGAACTGGCTCTCTACACCAAAATCTTGGCCAAATGGACCACTGGTCTGACCTTACACTGCACAAAGTTTGAGTCCAGGGGCACCTATAAGACAAACAAGGTTAAATTCTGGGTATAAGCTTTTGTGTGCATTAGGGATGTGCATTTGGATTTACCATAGCCAAAAATGTTCCTGAAAAAATACCTTATCAGTATTTTGGGGGTATATTTCAGCTTCCCAAATGTATCTGGGTTTTCTTTGGAAAACCAGGAAAAAATCCCAAGAAAATCCTGGATATATTTGGGAATTTTGGGTAGATCTGAAAGCAGCAGAAAGTCTGCTGTTTGCCGGGCAGGCTTATGCAGTCCCTTAAAGAGACTGCAGAAGTCAGGCCAAGGATCAGCCAGGGTGGCAGAGAACTAAGTGCCACCCACTGCCTTGGCTGTGGCTAGCTTCTGTTGCCACCCAGTTTGAACCAGGCTGCAAGAGAAGCCAGCCTAAGATCACCTGGGTCAGTGGGGAGCTCCTGCTGGTGCAGTTCTGCACTGTCTTCTCCTGCCACCCAGCTTAAACTGAGCAACAGGAGAGAGCAGCCCAGCCAGGACTGCTGTGCCTGCGAGGAGCCAATAGCTCCCTGCAGGCACAGCTCTGAGCTTTCTTTTCCTGTGGCCCAGTTTAAACCGGGCGGCAGGAGAAGGCAAGCCAGCCCCAGGATTGGGCTGGTATTTTTTTACCGGCATTTCTGAAAAATCCCAGATCCAAATACCACACTGGGATTTTTTTGACAATCCCGAAATCTTTACAGGTTCAATAGACGCAAACCAAAAAATACTGGCTAAAAAAAATGTACACCCCTAGTGTGCATACACACCAAAACCTATACCCAGAATTAAACTTTGTTGGTCTTAAAGGTGCCATGTTGTTCTCTTATTTAAGACCACCATGGCTACCTACACGAATCTATCTTAAATGGCACTGTTTATTTGAAAGAACAAGTATAAACTGTAACCAATGCTTCTCTTTAGGATCTTTTTTGTTGTAAGTATGCAATGCAATTTATGTATCAGGAATAATTGGAATCAACTGAAAAAAAGCACCTTGCACTAAAATAGGAAGAATAAAATTTGGGATGGCAACCAAATGTGGATTTTAGGAAAAGAAGTAAGGAAGGAATGAAGCAGGGCTCCTTAAACATTAAAGAACCACCGAACAACTGAAAATTGATGTGTTCATTCAAAACCTTTAGGCAGAAGAAGTAATTAGGGAAATTAGGAATCTGCTGAGATTGAAGGGATAATTTGCACTGATAAATATGTCCTTAGCCTTACCCATATGTTCATAGGAGCCATGGGCACTGATGTAGGAATTAAATAACCTGACCAGATCACACAGCTGGTAGTTATATATATTACCACCACAATACATTCTCTATTATACAGTTTTTCACAGCTGCCATAGCATACTGTGTCTAAACTGTTTGCTTGTTTAAAATATGTATATCTTATGCTTTCCAGAGCCTTGTCAGTGGCCATCATTCCATCTGGCTACAAAGTACAGAGTCTGGCTACACCACTGTATGGGCCAGTGCAGGGATACATTGCTGGCAAGTTCTGAACCACCCATACTTTCAGACATTTATTATTTTTTTGTCAGATTTACCAGATTTCTTGGTTAGCAGCAAAACAGACTCATAGGAAGCTACCATACTGATATTGTCTAAAGAGCCAAGTGGTTGTCACACACTGGAATCAAGAAAACCTACCACAAGGCCATTTTATAAATAATATTTAAAAATTAGGCCTATGGAGACAATTTAATGAATTTTAAGTGATAATTTGTGAAAAATGTGCCAAGCAGGAAGTGGTTCTTATTCCCCTCAGGAGCCTGCCATGCGACAGGGAGGGCGGGATATAAATCTCAAAAAATAAAATAAATAAATAAAATAAGAACCAAAATACAAGTAAGTTAAACACCCATACTTGCTTTCAGAATCTACTTAACAAAATAATGGTAAAACTAGGTATTATATCATATATAATACCATATATGATATTACATCATATCATGTCATATCTTGCATTCCCTCTGTCATTCATTTCTTCATATGTTTAGCACAGCATAACAGATTATTGCCCTGAATAATGCTTGCCAACAGAGTCATGATATCTTCTTGTTCCATTTTTGCTTTATTGCTTGAATTTGGCACAAGTAACATGATGAATTTGGCCTGTTCCTGTTAAAGTTAAATGCTACCTTTTTAATTTTTATTTCCGACTGAAGATATGTGACAAATGACACAGTAATTTCCCCATTTCATCGTGTTCATAAAACATTGATAATATGATTTTTACCTTCCCTTTCTTCTCAATTAAATGAAATGTGCAGATACAATTAATGTGCTCTTGCAATTTAGTTTTTCTTTAGAGGCTTCTCTTGTCTCTGATTAACAGCATTTCTTACCTATTCAGTGAACTAGGCCCCCCCCCACTCCTATTCAGAATGTTTCATTATGCCTGCCAGCTATAAATACAATTGTGAACCAATACCATTTTAATTGTTTCACTAATAACTTGTTTTAAATGATTCAACAGTCATCAGGAAAGATAAGTGCTCTTATACCCTGCAGGCTTGTAGGGACGATGGTATGAGGCAATGTAACAGAGTGCTGTATCAGAATAATGAAACCGTATGTGCAAGATAATGACAAAGCACTTACATTGCTGTAAAGATAAATGAAAACAGTAGATATTCTTTTTACTGTAATATAACATTCATTTCTATCTCCCATTTCAATCATTAGGCCTTCCACATTGATTATTGAGCAAACACACATATGCAACGTGTCCCATCATAATAACCAGATGGACCAATCTCTCCACAAGGATGGTGAATGATGCAGTTAATGAGCTTTACAAATGCTCTTGTTAATTAACGAAAATTGTTACTTTCCTATTTTGGGGGGATGCTTATAAATTAGACTTAATTACACGAGATAATTGCAACCGATGGCTCATGCACACCGTGCTCATGTTCTTTCAGGATTTTTTTTTCCAATGGCAAATCAACAATTGTAACCATTGCCTATTTATGAGGACAAATTTAATAAGCAAACAGCCCTTTTATGTTAATGGTTTACTGGCATCCATGGGTTTGGCAGGAGAAATGTGCTGGGGCAGGGTTTGCTAATGGCAGCACATAATCACATTAATTAAAATATAACTGCCATTTAAAGATTTGTAGTGTGGAATTAGAGCATGTTGGGAACTGAGAAAATCAAGCTAGAGTGCATATTAGCACCATTACTCTGTGCTCCCTGCACAGCAGTCAATAACCTCATGTGTCATAAATGTAATTTATGAGTACTGTTTTCTTTGAAATATATGTTTTTAGCCCTCTCATTAGAATGCAAAGTTTTGCAATGTCTGTTCAGAAGGTTCAAAATAAATTTACTAAAAGCTGAGATCCATGATCTGGTTTTAACAAATCCCCCAACAATGAATTTTATATTACTTGCATAATTTCTTACAGTCAAACCAAGTATCCCTTCTGCTTGAAGAGAGGCTCCATGCTTTATTGCTAATGGAAGTCACGATTTTGCTATAAATTCCACCTTTTAGTTACTTCTGTAATTCAGTATGGTTTTTATTGGGTTTCTTAATACATTCATGATTTAATGTGATAACTTGGATTCTGGAAATGTTGGTGAAATTTTTTATGGGATTGGAGTGGGTCACATGGCTAGTTACCATTACTGCCAATTAAGTATCCTACTATCCATTTCAAAATAGGAAGTCAGTTTATAAGAGCATTCATAACAAGTTAGCCTCATTAAATAGCTACCCATTTTTATCTTTCATTCTCTTCCAAGTTGTCTGAAGAAGGTATCTGAAGAAGTGTGCATGCACATGGAAGCTTATACCCAGGGCTTTTTTTTGTAGGAAAAGCCCAGCTGTGAGACTTCTGATAAGTTCCAATAAGCTAGGCCTTAGTGTGAAAACGAAGTCCTTTATTTTCTTAATGGTCTTTCAGGAACACTTTCTTTGTTAGTGATACCAGGTCAATGAGACTAGGAACTCTTATACAGTATTGAAAAGGCAATTGAATGACAGGCACCAATCGGTGTAAAACCCTGAAGCACGAAAAGCCCCAACCGTTGCATTCCCAGGGAAAAGGCGCGCAAGATAAATCACTACTCCCCCCCATGCCCCTTACTTGCATTCCCACGCATAGACACCTGGAAGAACCCAGTACAGAGACATCTCAAGGTTAACGGTACAGCAAAACAGATTAGCAAGGCTGGCAAGACAGGGAGGGAAGGAGGGGGCAGGGGTGAGCACACTGACGTGGATACCATCCTCCTGCCAGGAGGAACTCATGCAAAAGTGGGAAGAGCAAAATAAAATGACAGGGAACCTGACACCAGCAGGAACTCATTAGCATATTAGGCCACACCCAACAGCAGAAACATTAGCATATTAGGCCACATTCCTGACAGCGCAGCTTCCTCCCAGGATCGGCTTCCCCAGGTGCCCCACAGCTTGCGGGGCACATGGGGAACCTGAGGGAAGGAAGGCAGTTTCTGGATCACAAGGGAACCCGAGGAGGGGAGGCGGTTTTAACTGCCTTCCTTCCCTGGATTGGCTTGGCTTCCCCAGGCACCCTGCAGCTTGTGAGGCACCTGGGGAACCCGAGGGGGGAAGGCTGTAGGCGTGGCCAACTCAGAAGCCAGCCGGAACTCTGTTCCCGTGTGTTCCTGCCCAAAAATAGCCCTGCTTATACCCAGAATTAAATTTTGTTGGTCTTAAAGGTGACCCTGAACTCAAACTTTGTTGTGTTGCTTCAGACCAACATGGCTACCCACCTGAATCTCTCTTCCAAGGAGTTCTGTATGGCATTAATAGTTCACTCCTCCTCTACAGAGTAGTAGACAGAATGTTGAACTAGAACTGTGGTTACCAGGCTTAAGTCTTTTCTCAGCACAAAGCTCACTGAGTGACTTTGGGCCAGCCACCCTATCTCATCTCATCTAGATGATATGTATAATAAAAACAGATGAGAACCATGGATGAACTCTTGAAGAGAAGGTGGGATTTAAAAAAAAAAAAACAGACAGATTTTATTCTTATAATAATCTTGTGAGGTAGGTTAGGCACATGAACACATGAAGCTCCCTTATACTGAATTAGACCATCTGTTCATCAAGGTGGTATTGTCTACTCAGATTTGTGGTGGCTCTCCACGGTCTTAGGCAGAGGTCTTTCACATCACATACCACCCAATCCTTTTAGTTGGAGATACCAGGGACTGGATATGGGACCTTCTGCATGCCAAGCAAATGCTGTACCATTGATCCAGAGCTCCTCCCCCAATGAACTTCATGACAGAATGGGGATTAGAATCCATCATATTTTATTCTCTAACTACTACACTGCATTGGCTTTCAATAATATAACCTAACCTTAGAAGCTTCTTGAAAGTCAGTAATACCATTGGTTGGTTGACATAATTACTTTACCTTACATGAAAAAACAGTTGTGGTCCATTTTTAGTCCTGCATGTGTTTGCAATCACATGAGGCAATATTAATGTGTGCCAGGGTATATGTAGTTTTACATGGCAGCAATGTGCAGGCTTTGAATAGCCAAGCATTCAACACTGTACTTTCCATGTAGAGACTAAATCACCACACTCAGTGGGAAGGGGGAATTGGCAGAAATCTTCTTCCTCTGGTGCAAACAGAAACTTAATGTGAAAAAAGGATAATTAGAAATTAATTCTGTTTGTATATCATAAATTTTATCTACAGTTATTTCATATGCTGTGCAAAAACCAAAATGCTCAAATTTTCACAAAATAGGTCTAGACATGTTCCAAGTTCCCCTCCTAATCACAACTATATTCACAGCTCTCAATAAAGTGAGTTCCATCAACCCACTAGTAGAATCTTTAAAAAGTCAACACATGTAACCACTCTTCCTCTTCTCCATACCTTCTGGCTGCTGGACAGGTGAATTATACTTATATTTATCACATTGGGTAGTTCACTGCTATCCATCAATGGCCTGACCTTCTACTTGGTATGGTTTAACATACCCTTCATGAGACATGAAAGTCTTTCTCCTATATCCATTTTCTATATGTATATGAAAGAAACTAGGCATCTCTTGCACAGCTGGATCTTAAGGCTACACAAGGATAGAGGAAGTATGAATAGAGGATCTTAGAATGTCACTACTCTTCTCCAAGCACATTAGCAGAGTTCAAATCACACGCAGAATTTTAGCTCTGCAAGTATGCACTAACAAGCTAATTAGCCCAGAGAGATCTTGAAGTCTCTTCATTACAAAAAGAAAAAAAATATACAGTTCACAAGCATGGAGAGGAGTGTTAACACAGAAGCCATTGCAGGGTACAATGATTTGTAAATGACCTGCATCTATGAAAAGTATACTGAAAATATACTCCTAACTTTTGGTTCAAAATGTTAACTACATTTTAATGCAAAGGATTCTAGACTAATGGCAAAAGTACTCAACAGC
Organism: Lepidodactylus listeri; assembly: GCA_029233225.1. Classification (NCBI taxonomy): domain Eukaryota; kingdom Metazoa; phylum Chordata; class Lepidosauria; order Squamata; family Gekkonidae; genus Lepidodactylus; species Lepidodactylus listeri. The sequence goes on along the minus strand of JARCFY010000006.1, from coordinate 44,205,948 downwards.
GACAATCATTCAATTTATTAGGCTTCGCTTCTATTTTTTAATTGCATGAATATTCCCTAATCCTGATACTAAATTAAAAGGGTCACTGGTGCTTCCAGAGTTAATCTGTATATTTGCATGCGAACAAATATTTGTGGCTACTTTTTAACAGAAATATTAGTGCAGTCTGACACATTTACAGGTCTTGCAACCTACAGTCCATTCTGGTTTCCCAGCCTCTTCCCTCTCTCATCTCTGGTACAAGCTATAACAGTATAGTTGGAAAGGTCTTAAAGCCAAGACTGGCAGATAAAACCATAATATCTATGTTTACAAATGAAGAAAATGGAAGTGCTTGAGAGTGGCCAGTCATTTGATTAAAATCTTCTGGAAAGTAACTTCCTTGCAGGAATCTTTAAAAGCTGAAAGCAAAGATGTTCTGTAGAGACAGTAGGACTAGGGCAGTCAACAAATGTAAAATAAAAAGTTGATTAATTATCTGGAACTTAAATAACATCATTTAAATTGTCTATACAAGGGTCTTCCAAAGAATACAGAAAGAAGGATAAGTCGAGTGATATAACTGACTTAAAAAAACCAAACCCTTACCAACAAGAAGAAATGACCATCTTTAGTTGCAGAACCAAAATTCTGCCATGCAAGAGTGCAGACAATTCTAAAAAAATAGGCAGCTCCCCACTTCTCTTTTCGTCATAAATAGTTAAATAAAGGGATGAAGGGAAATAATAAAATATGTTGTGTGTCCTAAGTATTAGGGGTTGTAAGATTTCATCCTCAAAACACTTATAATCCACACCTGATAGACCATCTGATCCTGGCACTTTTCCTTGTTTGATCTTTTTTATACCTTCCAGTAATTCTCTAATTGTCCATTCATAATTTGTCTTTGTTCTTCTAAAATCTTAAGAAAATTATGTTTACTAAGATATTTCTCTGTTTTTACCAATGGGACATTGGTAGCGTCAGTTTGGCATAGTGGTTAGGAGCAGCAGATTCTAATCCTGGGTTTGATTCCCCACTTTTCCACATGTAACCAGCTGGGTGACACTTAGAGCTGTTGTCTCAAGAGCAGTTCTTTCAGAGCCCTCTCAGCTTCACTTATCTTGCAGGGTTGTGGGGAGAGGAATGGAAGGATATTGTAAGCTGTTCTGAGACTCCAAATGAAGTGCGGAGTATAAGTCCAACTCTCCTTCTTCTTCTATATAAAGTAGAATAATATTTATGAAAAGTATTTTGGAAAACCCCATTATATGTCAATACAGTTTCTCCTTGTAATTTTAAAATCATTTTCTTTTTTCTTTATTTTCTCAATTATTAGGGATATGCTGCTGGAGATTAACATTCTTTACACACATGAAGCTGCCCTATACTGTATCAGACCTTTGGCTGGCAGTGGCTTTCTTTTTCTTTTATTACACTTTATTAAATTTTTGGGGTATACAGAGGCAGGGAAAGAGAAGGAAACAAAAACAATAAGTCTTCTGCATTCAAATCTACTTCACTTTATGTTTCACATTACAAAAGAACAGACTGTGAAATTTTAAGAGCTCATACAGGCTTCTTCATATCATATCATCAAAAGATTTATTTATGTTTCTTTCTTATCCAGTCATAAAAAGGAGTCCATAGGAACTTTTGGTTTCAAGCTCTTTAATGGCGGGCGTCTCTCTCTGCAGCTGCGGGAGAGGCGACTCGCTCTCGGCAGGTTGAAGGGGTCCTGGACTGGTGCCGGACCCCCAGGGAACCTAGTAAAGGGTCCCTGCCTGGGGTGCTTGAAGGCAGCCTCTCCCTGCAGTGGCGATCGCGGTATTGAGGCTCCTTTTTACCCCTAGAGGTTCGCCTGCCGGAGGAGGCTTTCGGGCTGCTGAAAGCGCTACTGTGAAGCTGCAGAAAATGTACAGCTGAGATAAGTGGTGATTTACCAGCTATGCAATGACAGAATCATGAGTCTCCTGATCTTTTGATATGAAGCGTTAAAGGGTGGGCTAGGAGGATTGGATCCCCCCCACCCCCTCCCTTGTTACCTCAGAGACTTCTCACGGGCTTGTTGCTGTTCTGGAGGTGTTATAAATGAGTTGGAAAGCTGGATCGCAGACATCAGAGGGTGAGCTTGTGAAAGGCATCGATGTGATGAATCGAGACTATCTCCTTTGAGATCTCTTATCTGATTGTAAACAAACTACGGCCAGCCGCAGTAATGGTGGGGTGGGCATCTCCAAAGCCTGGAAGCTCGACTTTAAAAAGTGGATCTGAGATGAATAAAATATTGACGGTGGCATTGCAACCCCTAGTGGATCTACTGGCTTCAATCAACACTAAGCTGGAAATAATGCAGACAGAAATGAGAGAGTCAAATAAAAAGCAGGAAATGCTGCAGCGGGAACTCTTGGATGTCAAAACAATGGCTGAAAAAAACGACTCAAGACTGCAAAGAATTGAGAAAGAGAAGTCTTTTCAAAGTGACAACGTATTAAAGCTTCAAATGAATCGATCAAACTATTTCCTGAGATTTCAGAACATCCCTGAGTCAAAAGGTGAGAATCTGAAGAAAATATCAAGTGAGGCACTAGCACCTCTGACAGGATGGCAAGCAGCAGAAATTCAAAGCGATATGGATATGGCCTACAGGACATATCCAGAGTATGTTAAAAAGAAGAGACTGCCAGGTGAGATTGTGGTGAGATTCTCCAAAAGATCTACCAGATATCTGGTGTTAAAAACCACAAATGGAACAGTTCTGAAGATACAGGAAGAAGAAATAAGAGTTCTAAAAGACATTCCATTTGAAATAAGAAAGAAAAGGAAAGCGTATAGGAGTTTGGCTATATGGTTGCAGTCAGAAACTATTCCCTATAAATGGGGCATTCCAGAGGGAATCCTGTTCAGCTATAAAGATAAGAAATTCAAAATTGACTCCATTGAACAAGCAAGAACATTTTTGGAAAAGCACAAAAAGAAGAAAGCAGAGACTGAACCAGATGACTCACTGGCAGAGCAGGAGAGTATGTATGGATTTGAAAGCTCAGAGACTGAAGATGGAGAAGATTCGGATTCTAAGAAGGGGTCGGCCGCCCCTAAGAAGAAGAAAGATAAGAAGAAAGGAAGAGAATCAAAGGAGAAACAGTTTTCTTAATTTTTTTTTCTCGTTGTAATAACACATCAAGCCTTGTAACTTTAAAATTTAGTACAAATTGTTTATTCTGATGTATGTAGTCCAGGGATCCAACGTTTAATTTTTATTTGTAAATAGCAAGAATGAATTAGTAATGTATGCCAAGAAATAATTTAGCTTTTCAGTAACTAAAGACATTAGCATTATAAGCATTACAAACGCATTTTCTGTATACCTTAAGGTAGGTTAGTGTGTAGATTTTAGTGTAGGTGTAGGGATTAAAATGCAATAAAAATTTATTTAAAAAATAAAAATAAAAATAAAAAGGAGTCCATAGTCCACCAAAAGCTTCTTCCATGGCTGGCAGTGGCTTTCTAGAGTTTCAGGGAGAGCTTTTATCACATCACCTTTTACTTGGTCATTTTAACTAGAGATGTCAGAGATTGAACCTGGGGCCTTCTGCATGTGAAGTAGGTGATCTGCCCTTCTCTACTGCATAAGTTAGGACCACTTTTGTTCATTACCCAATTTGAAACTGAGCATGAGCCTGTAGCAAGGCCCAGAAATGCTGGCAGCCACCTGCACGGTCTGCATTAAAAAGTGCTTAAATATACAATTCAGCTATGAATATATATAGCTTGGTATCTTCTGTCTTCATTTCTAGGTACAGGGATGAATCAAAATCCAAACTGAATCCCTTCTGTTCTTCAATACCCTTATTGAACTAACCTGGGTTTTATTTTGGGCTACTGAGAACTCTGGCAACAATCCTACCATCTTCTGCCAGAGGAAAGGGAATTCCTACATGTCTTTAATATGGGAACATGTATGCACAAAGGAAAATTATTTTTGATTAGCAAACTGCCTTCTTTCTGGAAGGGTGGAAAGCCCAGGCTAGCCCAGTCTCATCAGATCTCTGAAGCTAAGCAAGGTCAGCCTTGGCTAGTATTTGGTAGGGAGACCTCCAGGGAAACAAAACATCTTTTCTATGTCGTATTTTAGGCATTCCTAATTTGGTGCACTATTTCACCTTGCGTGCCAAATTGGGCCTTCACACAGTAGAATCTAGAGTGTGGACCACCACAATCAATATTGGCTTCATCTCTACTTTCACTCTCCACCCAGCAATTTGATTTCCTTCTTACCTGCAGATCCTTTCATGCCCAAATGGTTCAGGTTAGTACTTGGAAAAATCAGGTCACTTAGCATTGACTTAGATTCACTGACAAACTCCAATGAATCATATATAGTCCAAAGGATTAATAGGAAAATATTAGATATTGATTCTCAGTTAATTATCGCTGGAGCAAAGGGCACATATTCACCCCGATTTCTGGGCCTCCCCCTTCCTCAAAACTGCATGGCTCAGTATTTCTCAAATTTAACAAACCCTTGCCAACGCTGAGCTTTTATGTTGGCCAGGTTCAAAATATTTCCTTTGTTCATGGTTTCTGGCAGGTACAATGGTATCCTTTATGAACAGAGATTGTGCAGGTGTGGCAAAGAACCCGATTCTATATGACATCTCTTATTAGATTGCCCATTGCTTACTCCCCACCAATGCTGCCTGATTAAACCACTTCTCCTAGCCCCCAATCTTGTGACAAATAGATGGATAGAACCTTTGCTAGCCGATAAATGCTAGTAGCAGAGTTTCTGGCCCTAGCAGCATAAGAGATAGAAACCAATAGTGATAAAAGAGCTAGGCCCCATCCACACGAGCAAGATAAGCTGGATGGGGAGTGACACAAATTTGTGCCGCCACAATTTGTGCCGCTTTTGCAGGATCACACAGGTCCATGGACCTGTGAGGGTGAACCGCCACTGTGTGATCACACACAGCCGCAGGCGAGCTGGGTTTTTTCCCCCGGCCGTTTTCAGTGCGCTTATCTGCTTCTACAAGGGATCGATGACTTGCCTCTCCACCCTCGGGGTCATCCGATGATGCGCATACCGGGATGGGAGGGGGGAAAAAACAAAAAGCCCGCTCCCCAATGCCACTTGTTTGTGCTGGTGTGATCACACCAGGAAAGGTCAGTTCTGGGCTGTTGCAAACCATTTGAGACTGCCTTTTCACTGGTAGCTAAATAAGCCGATTCTCCACCGGCTCAAAGTGGTTTGCGACACTTTGACACCGGCTGCAGGACGCTTCCCAGATGTGCTTGTGTGATCACGCCACTTTGAGCCGGCAGAGAATCGTCCTTCTTGTGTTGCAAATGGGTGTGTATGGTCACGCCCCTAGATAGGGAAAGATTACGTGCCTACTCTTTTTAGTTAAGTTTTGACTGTACTTATGTTTTTGTTAGGCTGCTTGTCAGGGCTTTTTTTTGTAGAAAAAGCCCAGCAGGAACTCATTGGCATAATAGGCCACACCCAACAGCAGAAACTAATTAGCATATTAGGCCACACCCCTGACAGCACAGCTCCCTCCCAGGATCAACTTCCCCAGGTGCCCCATGGCTTGCAGGGCATCTGGGGAACCCAAGGAGGGGAGGCAGTTTAAACTGCCTTCCCTCCCTGGATTGGCTTGGCTTCCCCAGGCACCCCTCAGCTTGCAGGGAACCTGGGGGGGGGGAGGCTGTAGGCATGGCCAACTCAGAAGCCAGCCAGAACTCTGTTCCTGTGCGTTCCTGCACAAAAATAGCCCTGCTGCTTGTATTAGAGAATTTCTGTAGACTGTTTTCTTCCTTTTTTAATTTGCCCCTCAAATCTCTCTCGGGTTATTGTGTCTTTCTTTGTTATGCCAATAAAGGTTGTGTGTGTGTATTTTTATTATTTTCTATTGGGGGATTTTGGGGGGCGGGTTGGAGTGGCTGTTTTTCAACAAAATGACACAAAAATTTGAGTGCCTGTTCTGTAAAGAACATCCAAGAGTCAAGCAAATTGGGCCAAGGGGAGGAATTCCAAGAACCCCTGAATTCCAAGAACTCCCTTCCCAAAGGAGGGAGGGAGACAGAGAACTGCAGTTCTCTGTGGCTTATCTCCAAAGGTAATTAGCGGGAAGTGCTCTGTGTGACTGCCTTCCAAAGATCTAACTGAAAAGGAGAAATATCATTGCTCAGGAAATAGGTAGAATCAAAGAAAAACATGAGCACATCCTGTAGCTAGCCAGCAGCACCTGAAGATGAAAAATGACATGTCTTGTTAAAGGAGGGGATTTTTGTTACCTAAGAAATTTCAGATATGTGTCACCATTCCATAAAATAATGGTAACCGCCCAAAGCTGTGATTTCTATGTTTATCTTCAGCTTGGGAATTTGGTTATGCACACCTCTACTGCTATATTTTCCAGGGAGTTCAGGCAAAGCTTTCTGTGTCTGCTAAATTCCTACATGTGGCTGCTGGTAAAATGAAGATATTAAATGGATAATGGAATGCTCTGTTCTATCAGGCTGAAATTCAGCAAAGGGTATCCCTTGGGTGAGGGAATAATGCCTAAACATTTCATCCCAGTTTAATAGAGAACAAAAAAAGGATGTTGCTAGAAACATATTTCCCACTGAAACCACTGCAAATGAATCATAAATATGTTTTTTAAAAAACATTATAGTAAAAAAAGAGAAAATGAATAAAATTATAAGGGAACACAATTAGCCAAAAATACATACAACTATTTAGTGCATATCCCTATCTATTACCATGGTCTTCTTTTCCCTTTCTAATAGTTTTTTATTCTTATCCAGAATCCATTATTTGCATCCACAGACTGACTTTATGCAGCAATTCACAGAACTGTAAGGAAATAGTTGGCTTTCTTTAAAATATCCAGAGTGTCCCTGACCCATAATGGTTTTTTACACAGTTTTCCTCAAGGAGTTCTTCTCCTATGCTTCCTTTTCTTGGCATTTTGCCCTGTGTACCATGGGACACACTGGAGAATTCCAATCAGAGTTAAATCCCTGGCATGGTGACTACAACATTTCAGATTAAAATGAAAGATGCTGTTAAGCTGTTTATTTCTCTACAAAGGGCTATAGTGAATAAACTGGCAATTCTCTTTTACAGACATAAATTGATATGGCTCACTGACAATGCTAGTTGAGATGTGAAATTTCTTTCTGAAAATCTCTTAATGGGCCCAGTCTGCTTGGGAGTTCTTCTAGACAAACGGATAGTCACTATTGCCAAGATCCCATTCATCTGGATTTCTGGTGGACTGTGGCCACTGACAACAGAAAACACAAAATGTTGAATGGCAGTAACTGAGAACAAATAATGTTGACTTTGTAAGCCATTAATGAATGTGGCTTAAAGTCCTTATCCTTCATTAGCAGTTTCTAAAAATACTAATTCAGTGAGCAAATAAATATGTTATGCTTGCTTTCAGCAAACATAAAAGCTATCAAGAGAATCTTTGCTTTCCATTCACTCATGCACCCCCCATTATCTCTGTTATTGCAAATGCCAATTATATAGAATTTCAGCTAAATACAGTTACATTTTTTCCATTTAACATTAATGAAAATATTTAAAAATACTCAGCAGAGTACATTTTCTATTATGTGTATCTAAACACTCTCTAAATAATTGCCTTTAATGTACCTGTTTTCTGTTCACATGAATGCTACATATATAGCCTTGTTGATGTACTATAGTTTGTTTCTGATTTTCTTTTAAATCTTTTTTCAGATTTTTCAGACACAGCATGAGGGACCACTGAAAAGACATGGTGTATTGAAATGAGATCAATAGCATTGCTAAATCCTAAGGCTATGTGTATTGCACGACTTTTTGCTAAATGTTTATTGGATGTAGAAGCAGCTTGATAGCCTCAGATAGCATTTGCATTCAAATCTAGTCCTGGGGAGTCATTTAAGCCCAGGCCATTCAATGTACATAAAGCAAGATTATACCATAGGAAGAAGAGTCACCATATCTGGCTTGTAGACTGCATTCAGTTTAGTGGGTTATAAATTGGGCAGGCCCACTTTACCAATTAAAAAATGTGTGCTGGAGATGTCATTACATGGCAGATATACTTTGGAAGAGTCTACATGCCAGTATTATTATTATAGACAATTTCTTTTATTTAAGACTTTGTTATGCCACCTTTCCACCCAATCAGTGTCCCCAAGGCAGCATGTGTAAGACAGTAGAACATTAAAATTATAAAATAATTCAATAAAAACACATGAAATGATGGGGTTAAATTGATTTTTAAATGTGTGGCATACTGCATGAACAGTTTAATCTGTAGCATGCTGAAAACAGGGATAATCTCAGGCCTGTAGCTACAATAGGGCATCTTGGAGCTAGGCCCCCCAACTTCCCATCTAGCCCAGCCCCCCTCCCCCCAGTGGCAGCATATGTGGGGAAGGAGTAGGCAATCCTTTATTTTGATTAGCCAGTGCCCCCTAAGACATTTAAATGCCCCCAAACTAAAAAAGATCCTGGCTACAGGCCTGGATAATCTAAAATAAAACAACTAATTAGAACCCTGTTTGCATGAAAATTAGACAAATACTGATCATTTGGACAGACACAGCAAGGTTCCAGTGGCAGGCTCTCTCCCTGATGTGTACAACTGCAGCTGAACATGAGTGTAAAGTGCTACCTGAGCACAATGGACATACACTCTGTTGGTCCGGGAGGGGGCCTTGCCTTTTGCAGGTAGGGCTGCCAAGTCCAACTTGGGAAATATCTGGGGACTTTGGGGGTGGAGCCAGGAGACTTTGGGGGTGGAGCCAGGAGAAAGGAAGTGACATCATTTTGTGATGTCACATCCTGTGATGTTGCTTCCACATGCTGACACATGAACTCATGAAGTTTCCTAATACTGAATCAGGCCATTGGTCCATCAAGGTCAGTATTGACTACTCAGACTGGTAGTGGCTCTCCAGGGTCTCAGGCTGAGATCTTTAATGTCACCTATTACCTGATCCTTTTTTAGCTGAAGAAGCTGATACCTCCTGCATGTCAAGCAGATGCTCTATCACTGAGCAACAGCCCTACTGAATCCTTCCTCATCTCGGCAGAATATGAAGCACTAAGTGCTACACAAGTGCTTAATATGATTTTCATATCATAAGAACAGGAGAGAAGCCACAGTGGATCGGCCCATCCAGTACAGCCCATCCAGTACAACACTCTGTGTCACAACAGTGGCCAAAAATACCAGGTGCCCTCAGGAGGTCCAGCAGCGGGGCCAGAACTCCAGAAGCCCTCCCACTGTTGCCCCCCAAGCACCAAGAATTCAGAGCCTCACTGCCCCAGACAAAGGATTCCATTTAGACCTTGTGGCTAATAATAGCCACTGATAGACCTCTGCTGGATGGGGACAGAGAGACAGACAGACAGACAGACAGACAGACAGACAGACAGACAGACAGACAGACGGAGAGAAAAAAGAAAGAACGAGGGAGAGAGAGAGAAGGAAAAGAGCTGGAAGAGAAACTTACCTTGCAAGCCACATGCAAAAGCAGCCCCTTCAGTCCCTCCTTAATCTCTGGGCGGACCTCTCTTGCTGTGGAAGGTCTCTTGCTGACTTCTTAAAGGGGAAATGTCTGGTGAGGCTTTTTACTGCAGGGCAGGCTCTCTGCAGACATTTCCCTTTTAAGGCAGGGCAGGGCAGACTCCGACTTCCTGCTGGCAGCCATTTTGTCCCCCGGGGGGCAATTTTGAAAAAGCGGGGGTAAGCAGTAAAAACCGGCGTTTCCCCCGCCCTACCGGGGGACTTGGCAGCCCTATTTGCAGGTATGCTGATCAGATGGACATATCCTACCTGCATGTAGTTTTACACGCACAGCACTTTATGCATTCACCTGCAAACAGACAGCAAGCAACTTACTCAAACACTTACTCAGTTTTTGAAGACTGCGTGGGTGTTACAAGACATAGGAGCAAGAATCGTATCTTGTGCTTATAGGGAGCAAACTATACATTATGATTTTACACAGATTGTATCTTAGTTCTCCAACCTGGCTTTCAGTCAGTCAAAACACCAGTTGAGGGATACATGTCATCTCTGTGTATAAAACTTTATGTGTTACATAGTGTATTGTGTGTGTGTTATCATTGGCAATACATGTATCTTTACATGGGCATTCTAGTGTTAGGGACATTTCTTTATGCTTGATATTGTGAATTTGCTAGTTCTTCCCCTCAATAAACTATCTTTGATTTCACACTGCTTGGATTTTTGTATTGCTTTCAATGTTTACAGAAGAACTCAGCATTTTCAGTGGAGAGCCAGTTTGGTGTAGTGGTTAAGTGCGTGGACTCTAATCTGGGAGAACCGGGTTTGATTCTCCACTCCTCCACTTGCACCTGGCTGGATGACCTTGGGCAAGCCATAGCTCTGTACCAGCTGTTCCCTCAAGGACAGCTTGGGAAAGAGTTCTCTCAGCCCCACCTACCTCACAGGGTGTCTGTTGTGGGGAGGGGAAGGGAAAGGAGTTTGTAAGCCGCTCTGAGACTCCAAGTGAGTGAAGGGCGGGGTATAAATCCAATCTCTTCTTCTTCTTCTTCTTCTTTTCTTCAGTGCAAGGGCAGTGGTTGAGCATGTGCTTGGCATTCAGAAGGTCCCAAGTCCAATACCCTCCAGGTAAAAGGATCAGGTAGTAGGGTGATATGGTGAGCTGCCACCAAGCAAAGTAGACAAGACTAACCGTTGATGGGCCAAGCATCTGATTCAGCAAAAGGCAGTTTCACAGGTTTAAGTATACTCAGAAGTAAATCTCACTTAGTTCAATGGGACTTACTCCCCATTAAGTGTGCTTGAACCTCCAGCCTAATTTATCAGATCACCTTTGCTGTTGTGTGTGTCGGAACTCAGCTGGGTATAGAATCCAACCTAAGCCTGTAGCTTCTTTAGTATCAGGCAGCAGAAAGAGAGTTTTTATCTTTATGCTCAGTCTATCCTAGTTTCAATTTGAGCCAAACTGAAAAGTAAAGCAACTTTACACTGAAGCATGTACACATGTCTCTCTAACCACATACAGTTATCTCTTCACTCACTATCATTTGAAACATCGTCCTGGCTTTTATTTATTTATATCCCACCTTTCTGTACAAAATAATACCCAAGGCAGCTAACAAATATGACACATACTATAATACAGAAATAAAAATAAGCTATTACTTAACATCACAGCACTAGCTTACAAGATCGTTTGTTGATTTTATAGTCAAATACCTAAGGGATGTTGTGTCTGGGAAAAGTACAAAAGCTCAGCCGAGATGGTAAGGCCTCCCTTGGCAAAAGCAGCACTTCCAGGTTGCAGCTCCCTCCTTTTAAAGGTGGTCATGTGGTGGGGTTGAACAGATGGAATAGCTCAGCCTTGATGTCAAGGGCCCCCCAGGTGGAAAAGCTCAGCTTAGATGGCAAGGTCCAGCAAACTGAGGTCTGTGGATAACTGAGGGAAGGGTAGGTGGGTGGGTACTGGAAAGTCCCTTTGCAAAACATTTATTATTCAGGCTGTGTCCCAGCACTTATTACTTTTGTGTGTGTTACAACAGAGAGTGCTAAGGCTGACGCAGCACTTAGAGAAGCTTCAACAATAAAACTCATAATTGCAATTCATTTATCAAAGTGCTTGCTGTTCCCACTTTAAGGCAAGTGAAATGGTAATAAATAATAAGTAAAGCAAGTTAATTGGTATTCAGAGTCTTCCATGAAATATACTTTTAAAAAAGGAAATAACAGGAGAGGCCTATTGAATCATACTTTTAATGGGAAGCAAAATACAGAATAACGGGCATTTTTAATTGCGTTAGTAACAGAACATGGATACTTCAAAGGGTTTTTTTTCCTTAGAGAAAAAAATGGAAGTACTGTTACCAGTGCTAGGATCTTCCTCCTCCTCCTCCTGTTAGAAGTTTGATTTAGATTCTCCATGTATTCATACAAGATGAGAAGTATCCTGACAGAAGGAAGTGGTGGACTGTCACAGCTTAGAGAAAAGATGGCATATATGGAATCACACTACAAGTTGCCTAATGTGGAATACGAGGTGAATGTGGATAGTCCTCAAATAAATATAGCAGAAATGCTGAGGGAAGTAAAAAACAACAACACTAAAACAAGTGGAGTTTTGCATTATCAGTATCACTTATCCTTGTTTTCAATTGTGCCTGCACTGCATAACATTGATCACCGCAATGGCTTCAGTTCCATGGAGGATTTTCATGACTAGAAGGGATTTCCATCTGCAGAATGTGACTTTCTCTCCCCCCACCACTGCACCCTGAAATTCCCTCCCCAGTCCTGCTCCTGGAGAACAGGGATTCCAAGTATTAACTGGGGGGGGGGGGAGTTAGAGGTCTGCCACAAGAGGGGGGGACTAGCAAAAATTGTTCACAGAAGCCTTCCATGGGGATCCACATTAATATGTATGTAACTTCAGCAGATTTGCTGCTCCATTCTCCATAAGATACAAAAAAGAAACCTTAAAGAATATACACAAGGTTGTTTTAAGGTTGTTGTTTGTATCTGTGTACTAATTGTTTCACTGGCAACCTTCTCTTTGTTTGCATGCTCTATGCTCCATACCAGAAGTTATTGGAAGTATAAGACTTTGCATAGGAAGAGAGAAGAAGGAAATAAGCACTAGGGCCTGAGAAAAGTTTTCCCATTTTCATGAGGAGATGCAGAATTATTCAGAATTGCTACAGCTTTTGTGTTTCAACATCCTGTTACTTTTAAACTCCTTTAAAACTCCCTCCTTACCCTAGTTTATTCCAGGGATAACATGTACTGGCAATATTGTTGAGTGAGAGTGTACCATCCACTTCTTATCTGCAGGGAAAATGTGGTAAAGATACATTTAAAAATGTAAAAAGCAGAGCATTGAAGAGATACATGAAGAAAATGTTAGCTCACATAACTCCACAGTTATAAGAATACATAGCCCGGAGTACCGAGGTACACAAATTGTTTAGCATGAAAAATATAAAAGGCTGCCAACACGCCACCATTCTTTGGCAACCTTCACTTGAACAAATGGATCTGAACAGGGAATATTCAGCCACATTGTCTATAGCTACAAAAAACTACTAGTTAGTTAACAGAACAGCTGCCAACTCACATGGGTTTTACACTCCTGAGAACCCACTCTAATAGTAGCATAGCTAAACAATATGCCCATAACATATGGCACATAAACTGACCTATTTTGCAAGGTTTTAAATTGCCTTTTAGAATAGGTTTGCCCCATTTTTCTTTGTTTTACAATTAATTGTTCATTTTTTAAAAAAAGATGAAGAGAGTTGAAATGACTACATTCTGGGATGTGGGCCAGAGCAGACTGGAAGGAGGAAGGGAACTGGGAGACAATGATGGGAAACAGCACAAATTGCTGCCACACATACACAGCACACACACAATCCATGGAACATGATATGGCCAAAAGAGGCCATTTAGAATAACACTGCTTGAGCCACAGGGGGAAAACACATAACATTTCACAATAAACATCCAATGCAAGCATTGTTGACAACTTTTGATACAAAATAAGGTTGTTGTTTTAAGCCCCCATGCTGCTTCGCTTGGCTTTGTTTATTTGTGCTTTGTTTTGGGTTTTTGACTTGTGAAACTGGAGGGGCTCTAAGCATAGGATACTTGGTCCAAAGGAAATGCCAAAAGCCATTGACTTCTGAATAATAAGATGGGGGCAGTAAAGAAATATTTTGGAATTTGAATGAGTGCTGATATGACTTGTAGGAACTATATCTTCCAGTAGTAGCCTATCTCAGTAGCATCCACCCCACTGTTAGGTTGAAATGGCTGCAAGCCATTTCACAAGTCAGTTTTGCTCCCCCCACTTCAAAGCGATCCTCCCTCGAAGCAATCCTCTCTTGAAGAGATCCCCCTCTCACTTTGAAGCAATCCCCTTTCTTGCTTCAAAGGTGATCCCCCTTTTGAAGCAATCCCCCCCAACAATCCCCCCTTTCTCCTGACCATAGCAAGCCATAGCTGGGGAAAAGGGGGATCTGAACTGGCTGCTTTGGGGCAATTTTGGCACAGTTTGCTTTGGGGTTTGGTTCTGGAGCTGAATTTTTAGGTTCATGCATATCCCTACTTCAGATAAGTATGGAATATTCTTTAGTCACCACACGGTGACTTCACAGTACCACCACCATCCCTGATACAAATGTATATACTATATTAGAAAAGTTACTGAGGTTGTACAGAGGCAAGGATCCTGAGAAATTCAGCCTGAACATGAGCAGCAATTGAGCTTCCTGTGATTTACACACATCAGATCACTTCTCTGTTTCATTAAATATACAGATCTGACACCATATCAAGTAGCTTTGTGCCTGCACAAGCGGGTAGATGAAGCTTGCAATTCCTTAGCTGGTATTATGTCCGGTGCTTGACTCTTTGTCTGCAGCCAGGGAACATGTCTGGGCATGTTTACTTGTAATGGGATGTGATAACAACAGAACTTCCTTCCCCAGAGAACAATGGACCTAGGGATCCTGCCGGTCCCCCTATCAGAGGCTGAGGATATTTGAATGGATCTATGACAGCCTCTGGCGGGAGACTAATCCCTGTTGGACCAATCCCCTTAAGGGGGGACATGGTCAAGGTTTGGTTTACCTGTAAATATAAGTGGCTTCCCCATCCCTTTGTCCCCATGCTCCATCTTGACCTGCAATAAACCACAATGCTGATTTCACCATTACCGGCCTCCCGACTCCAATACTTTTCAGCTGCTTACATTTTTAAAAAAACAAGGTGAAGAAGAATGCAGTAATGCAGTCAATCATGGCAGCTTTTGTCATGATGCATGCTGTTGCCTGGAAACTCCTATAAGGGAAGGTGGAAAACCTTCTACAGTCTTGATGAGGACTTGTGAGACTGTATATATGTTAGAATCATAGAATCACAGAGTTGGAAAAGGCCGTGCAGGCAATCTAGTCCAACCCCCTGCTCAATACTGGATCATCCTAGAGCATCCCTGACAAGGGTTTGTCTAGACCAGTGGTTCTCAACCTTGGGGTCGGGACCCCATTTGGGGTTGAACAACCATTTCACTGGGGTTGCCGGCTGGCATCTGAGCCCCTCCCCTTCCCACCCCTCTCTCACCAAAAGCCCTGCTCCGCTCACCCAGAAGTCCGAGCAGAGCACGCCGTAGCTTTCCTATAGAGTGTGTGTGTGTGGGGGGGGGGGGGGTTTCAGAGTCCTCTATCTAAAAGTTTTGCTCCTCTAGGTTGCACAACTTCTGCGTCTTCTGGTAAGGTTTTGTGTTGTAAATGTAGAAACCCTTGGGGAACAGGGTGAGATCCCTCCTCCGCTGGCCGCCCCCCCTCTTTTATTTTGAACACCAAAGTAGAAAGAAAGGTGGAGTGTGTGTGTGTATGGACAGAGAGAGAAAGAGAGAGGAGTAGAAAAAACTGTGGATTAAAAACAATATATATCTTTAATCAGGCTTCTTACTATTTTCAGTGCCCAAAAAGTTGAAGCAAAAATGTGGCTTCCATTTCCCCCTCCTGCTCCAACAGCAAAGTTTGATTCCAACCCAGCTCTCCTCTCCACTCCCCCACCCCCAGTCCTTTTTGAATTTCTCCAGCTTTTCCGTTCTTTGTTACTTCTTAACTTTTATTTTTAAAAAGAAAGAAATCAATTTTTTTTCTGTTTCTGACTGCTCATGCCAGAAAGAGATGTACTAAAAGGAAGGACAGGATTGCCCATTGGAAACAATGGGAAACACTTGAAGGGCCATTGGAAATAATGGGAGCCAGGAATGCCAATTGATTTGCATGGGCTCCACTGAAATACATTACAGTACAAATAGAGTTGCAAAGAAAATGTGGAATGGATTTTCCATTAGGGTCTCTGGGCCCATATAGACTACTCTGGGACTGGAATGACAGGCCCCAGCTTGGAATAATAGCCACAGGGGGTAGCAGAAGCCTTCTGGGACTGGAATGGCAGGCCTCAGAGTGGAATGACAGGGCCTGGGGATAGCAGGAGAGTTCTGGGACTGGAATGAGACAGCATGGAGTGGAATGACAGCCACTGGGGGTAGCAGGAGTATTCTGGGAATGGAATGACAGGCCCCAGAGTGGAATGACAGCCACTGGGGGTAGCAGGAGAGTTCTGTGACTAGAATGAGAGACCACGGAGTGGAATGATAGCCCCTGCTGGTAGCAGGAGTGTTCTGTGACTAGAATGAGAGACCACGAGAGTGGAATGACAGCCACTGGGGGTAGCAGGACTGTTCTGTGACTAGAACAAGAGACCACGAGAGTGGAAGGACAGCCCCTGGGGGCAGCAGGAGTATTCTGGGAATGGAATGACAGGCCCCAGAGTGGAATGACAGCCACGAGAGTGGAATGACAGCCACTGGGGGTAGCAGGAATGTTCTGTGACTAGAACAAGAGACCATGAGAGTGGAATGACAGCCACTGGGGGTAGCAGGAGAGCCCCGGAAAGGCGGCAAAAGCCGCCCCCCCACCCACCTACCTTCCTTTCCCTCCTCTCCCCTTTCTCTCTGTCTCTCTCTCTTCCCCCTTTCTCTCTTCCCCCTTTCTCTCTCTCTCTCTCCCCCCTACCTGCAACAGCCTCTCCCCCCCACCTATTTTCATTTTCTCATGGCATCTTCTGTTGAAGAGAAGTAAGTCTGAAGCCTGAGTGTTTGTTGTGTCTTGTTGGGAATAGCTTGCAAATATATGTGTGTCTAAGGTCTGTATTAAAGTTGTTTGGTGCTAACTGCCGTGCAAGAGAAAACATCTGAAAAAGTAGCTTCATTGTTGTGTGTGTTGGCAGAATTTTATGGTTGGGGGTCACCACAACATGAGGAACTGTATTAAAGGGTCGCGGCATTAGAAAGGTTGAGAACCACTGGTCTAGACGCTGCCTAGGGAGCTGACCACCTCCCTAGGCAGCTGATTCCACTGTTTGACAACTCTTACTGTAAAAAAGTTTTTCCTCATATCCAGCCGGTATCTTCCTGCCTTTTATTTAAACACATTATTATGAGTTCTATCTTCTGCTGCCAACAGAAACAGCTCCCTGCCCTCCTCTAAGTGACAGCCCTTCAAATACTTAAAGAGAGCAAACCTGTCTCCCTGACAACCTTCTCTTCTCAAGACTAAACATTCCCAAATCCCTCAGCCTTTCCTCATAGGGCTTGGTTTCCAGGTCCCTGATCGTTCTTGTTGCTCTCTTCTGCACCCATACCATTCACTCCACATCCTTTTTGAAGTGAGGCCTCCACAACTGCACCCAATACTCCAAGTGACTGACTAATGCAGTGTACAGTGGGACTATGACATCCTGCAATTTGAATGTTATACCTCTGTTGATGCACCCCAAAATTGCATTAGCCTTTTTTGTCACTATATCACACTGGCTGCTCATATTTAACTTATGGTGCACTCGTACCCCAGGATCTTGTTCACACACACTGCTACCCAGAAGTGTATTCCCCATCCAGTATGCATATTCCTCATTTTTGTTACCCAGATATAGAACTCGGCACTTATCCTTGTTAACTGCATCTTGTTCACATCCAAACACTTTTTCAGCAGGTTCCGATCTCATCGAATTCTATCTCTATCTTCTGGTGTGTTCACTGCTCCTCCCAATTTAGTGTCATCTTCAAATTTAATGAGTAGCCTTTCCACACCCTCATCCAGATCATAAAAATATTGAAAAGTACTGGGCCCAGAACTGAGCCCTGTTGTGCCCCACTGGACACCTCCTTCCATTCAAATAAAATGTCATTGACAACTACTCTCTTGAGTATGGTTCTCCAACCAGTTCCCTATCCACCCAACTATCCTAGAGTCCAGTCCACAACCCTCTAGTTTACCCATCGGAACATCATGAGGAACTATGTCAAATGCTTTACTGAAATCCAGGTAAACAACATCAACACCATTCCCTCGATCCAGTATGCTCACCACTTGATCAAAGAAGGAAATGAGGTTGGTCTGGCAGGACCGGTTGGGGACAAATCCATGCTGACTTCCCTGGATCACCAAGTTGTCCTTTAGATGGTTGCAAATTGATCCCTTTAAAATCTGCTCCAGAGTCTTCCCTGGGACAGAGGTCAGACTGACTGGCCTGTAGTTTCCTGGGTCATCCCTCTGCCTTTTATTTAATGAAAATTGGGATAACATCTGCCCTCCTCCAGTCTTGTGGAACGTCTCCCATCCCCCAAGACATCTGGACGATATTGGGCAAAGGCTCTGCAAGCTCTCTAGAAAGTTCTTTGAGCATTCTTGGGTGCATACCATCTGGCCCTGGGAATTTGTACTCATTCAGTGCAGCTAGGTGCTTCTTAACTACCTCTCTGTCCATGTCAACCAGCAGCCTGGACACTGTGTCTTGCCTACTACCATCTCTAGATGAGCCTGTTTTCTTCTTCAGGGAAAAAACTGAGGCAAAATAGGCATTATGCCTTTCTGCTTTGTCCCCTGTCAGAGTTTCTCCATTTTCACCCCAGTCAGCCAATTGCCTCTTTTATCTTACATTTGCTCATCACATATCTGAAGAAGATTTTCTGGTTGTAGCGAGTCTTCCTGGCTAGTGTTAGCTTACTGTGAGCTTTGGCCTCTCTGATGGCTGACCTACAGTGCCTAGCAACCTGCAGATACTCTTCTTTAAAGGTGTGTACTTGCCTCCATTTCTCAAGCATTTCCTTTTTCTCCCTTAGCACATCACAGAGTTTTCTGTTCATTCACATTGGCTTTTTGGATTCCCTACCATGTTTCCTTCTTGTTGGAATAGTGATGGCTTGAGCTCTGGTTTTAGGAGAAGCCACCCTTCATTTGCTCCTTTCCTTTCTAGCAGTCTTGCCCATGGAATGATTCTCATCATGCCTCCGAGTTTATTTAAGTTCCCTACGGAAATCTAAGATACACATGTGGCTACAAGCTTCCTTGGTCCCCTATAGCAAAAGGAATTCTAGCAGGACATGGTCACTTCCCTCTAAGGTCCCCTCCACCTTCACCCCATCTACCATATCTTGCTTGCCTGTTGGTCAATATTAAGTCAAGTATTAAGTCAAGCTACCCTCGTAGCTTCCTCCACCATTTGATGAAGGAAGTTTTTGGCTAGACAGGTCAGGAACATCCGTGACTGTGGATGCTTTGCAGAGTTTGTCTCCCAGCACACATCAGGGAAGTTGAAGTCACCCATAACTACCAGGTCATGTTGTTCGGATACCCTGTCAAGCTGTTCAAGGAGGGCAGCATCCACCTTCTCATCCTGGTCAAGAGGTCTGTAGCAGACTCCAGCCACAATACTGTTTGTCCCGCTCTTATCCTCACCCAAATACTTTCCACTTGGCTGTCACCCTCCTCCTCCAATATTTCCTAACAAACAAACCCTCTTATCACATACAGTGCCACCCTGCCTCCTCTTTGACTCTTTTGGTTTTTCTTGAACAACTCATATCCATCCACTACATTATAGTCATGGGAATCATCCCACCAAATCTCTGTAATGTCTACTAAATCATATCCCTCTGTCTGCATTAGAAGCTCAAGCTCTTCCTTCTTATTGCCCAAGCTGTGGGCATTGGTATATAGACACCTGAAGCCCCACACCTTTGTCTCCATTAGACCCGGCCCTCCCAGCTGGGCCTGTTTTTTTCCTCTCCTTAGTTTAAATCCCTGTGTTGGTTTTCTCCTTCTCTTGTGGTGTCAGTTTAAAGCCCTCTTGAGGAATCTCTCCAGGTTTCTGCCAAACACATTGTTCCCTGACCCTGACAGGTGAAGTCCATCATGTGCTAGTAGGTTGTCATCCAGAAAACCTAGCCCATGATCCCAGAATCCAAATAGCTCCTGCTGGCACCATCAACACAGCCAGTGGTTCACCTCCATTATTATCTGTTCTTGTTGTATTCTACTTCCTATGACAGGAAGGATTGAAGAGAACACCACCTGTGTCCCCATTACCTTCAGCTTCCTCCCAAGAGCTTCATAGTCAGCCTTAATGTTTTCAGTGGTGTTCATTACTGTGTCGTTGGTTCCCACATGGACCATCTCAAATGGGTAATGTTCTGTAGGTTTGATGAGTTTTGGGATCCTGTCTATAATATCTTTAATTTTCATCCCTGGCAAGCAACACACCTCTCAGGCCAGGGGGTCAGACCTGTAACATAGGAATGTAACACATTCCCAATCTGAATAGTTTGCTTACCTTTCCAATCTATGACAAACATTAGTCAAAGCAGGCTTAAAGCACACAGATGTAGGTCACTATGAAAGTGTTCTTGTTGGTTTCCGGGGGGTTTACATTAAAGACTAGAATGCTGGAAAGCTAAATGAGACATACATTGACTTTTTAGCACAGTCAAACATGTCCAAAGTGTTCAAACCCTGATGAAATTGTTTGTGAAATATTTTGCCATATTGTTACCCCATCAGCAGACATGGTTTTGAGACTTTTCAGATCTTATGGTACCTAATATGGTGGAAGAGACACCATGTTTTATATTTTCCCTAGGAAACTAACATCTTGCTGCAGGCAATCAAGATCCTAGTGCACAAGGGAATAGCCAGGTTTCCTTGGAACCTTGGGCACTCCCCTAACAAAGGTGCTATTCTTAGGCTTCCTGTGCACTCATGAAAAATTTGGCTTTGATTAACTGTCGAGGACTGCAGGGTTATAACTGTCCTCCCAAGATCATGGAGGCATACAATGCAGACTTCTATGGAAACCCAATCACAAGCAAAGCCAGGGTTATCACCCATCCCCTGGTCTTTGTTGATAGGCATTAACCAGGTTTCCACTCTGGAAATCCAGTCATCCCACCCAGATCCATCCCACCTGCCCCATTAGCTTTCCTAGTAACCATCCTCCTCTCCTTCCCCATTAACTCTTTGGAAAAATTCTAAATCTGCCAATAGGAGTCAGGATTCTGACTCTTCCCCAATGGGAACAAGAGTATCTCCAACCCCAGAGCACCCCAAATTCTTCCAGCCATAGTTAGAATTCTGAAAATCTGTTTCTTTTCACCCACACTGAATGCTGCTCACAGAGAAAAGCCTCAGTCTCATCCTCTGACCTACTTTGCCCCAATTTTTCTTTCTCTCTGCTGACTGCGGTACACTGATAACAAATACCATGGGTGTCTTCTGACTTTGGATGACCCCAAAGAAGGACACATCTAGCATACCTGGCATGGCTTCCACTAGGGATCCTCTGAGCTGCTTGTTGTTGCCTGTGCTCCAAATGCTCCTGTGGTTCTATAGGTCATCTAGTTATTTGTAGCTCAGGCCCTGACCTGGGTAGCCCAGGCAAGCCTGATCTTGTCAGATCTCAGAAGCTAAGCAGAGTCAGCCTTGGCTAGTATTTGGAAGGGCAACCTCCAAGGAATAGCATGATGCAGAGGCAGAAAATGGCAAAACCACCTCTGAAATGTCTCTTGCCTTAAAAACAAGTCTAGCTTACCACCTAGTGGTATATAATGCTAAAAGAGCTAGAACTTCTGGCTGCCAGACAATCTTAGGATCTCCTGGCTATTCTACACACAATACCATATGATTATTATCATTGTAGCTCAGAAATTCCCCAGATCTACTATTTTATACTGCTCTTACCATCAACCTGCATTTTTCAGCTTTTCCTTCTGTTGTTCTTTATGTTCATTAAAGATTAAAACTCAAGTACTGACTCCCTCATTGTCTGCTATTCCAAATCCCTACCCAAAGTATTGCCCAGGTTTGAACCTGTTCCAATACAGACCAAAGGTCCCTTGACTTGGGAGTCTGGAGGTGCATTTGTGAAAGACTATGTGTATCTGTAGCATTCCAAGTAACAATGCTGGTTGCAACTTTCAAACAGACCATGACACAAAACTGGCAGGTAACAGAGCATTTTTATACAAAGATGAATGATGGGTCAAATTAAACCATATGATATATAGGTCTGCATGACCTGGCTACCTATTGAATTCCAGATCCATTTCAAGGTGGTGGTGCTTACCTTTAAAGCCCTATATGGCCAGAGGCCTGCATATCTCCGAGACCGCCTCTCCCCACATGAGCCCTGTAGAACATTACGTTCTATGAACCAACACCTCCTGGTAGTCCGTGGCCCTAGGGATGTCCGACTTGTTTCAACTAGGGCCAGGGCTTTTTCAGCCCTGGCCTCTGCCTGGTGGAATAAGCTACCATATGAGATCAGGGCCTTGTGGGGCCTGCTACAGTTCCTCAGGGCCTGCAAGACAGGGTTCTTCTGCTAGGCCTTTAGCTGAGGCAGCAGGCATCCATCTGATCTGGCCTCCCCCTCCAGTGACTGCAGTTCCAAGAAGCTGGGAACCACAGGACTATCCATTGAGGCATGTTATTGTTATTGTTATTGAGGCATGTTATTGTTTTAGTCTATGGTGATTTTATTGATTTTAAATAGATTCTTATAATATGTCATTGTTTTATTATAAATCTAATTTAATTGCAGATCTTCTGTAAATTATGAATTGTTTTAATTGCAGATCTGCATTATTGTAGACATATATGTTGGTACCCACCCTGAGCCTACATTGTGGGAGGGCGGGATATAAGTCAAATAAAATAAATAAATAAATAAATAAATAATGATAGTAACTTTGCCAAAACGCCTTCAAAGTCTCATGCATTTTTTAAAAATACATGAGGTAAATTCAGGAGGTAAATAAAGGTTCTAGTTTTGAGGTAAATGCACTCCTACCAATTTGTTTGAATGAAAACCGAGAGGCCAGAAAAATAAGCCTCTCTCTCTTTGAGGGGAAGGCTCTGAGAAGAATACTGTACTGGGGTGCATCCATAGTGACATAAGTGGTTGGAATGTGTTTGTGGTGTATATGAGAAAGGTGAATGGTTTATATATGTCTGTATGAGAGAGGTTGTGTTCAAAGTTTTGCAGACAATACACATTCACAAATGCTGCATCACCTATTGGAACTGTTACTTTAAGACATATCCCCAGAGGCTCTCTAGAAAAGAGAGGCTCAAGTCTTAGCAGAATGCAGGGGAGAACCATGAATGTAGCCCTAAATTCCTTGGAGGAAAGGCAAGATAAAAAATGCAGGAGTTGGGATTACGGCTGCAATCCAAAGAACACTTTACTGGGAATAAGCCCCATTTTAAAAAGGGGATTTATTTCAGAGTAGACCTGCTTAAGATCATCTGTTTGACTAGCAATTGGAGCCTGCTTATCACCTGTTAGTTGGTTATCTGTTGTGTTCTAATAAATATAGTTGGTTTATTACTACCACTTCCAGTATTTCTTCCTGGCCCTTTAAACCCCCCCCCCCCAAAAAAAACCCTTCCATAAATATCTATATTATATTTCTGTTAATCAATGGTCATGTGGCCTGGAACTGATTGGCAGGGGATTCCCAGGCTCACATAATTTAGTACTGACTTACATTTTCTGCCCCTGGTACCACAGGGACTTTCAGTTCTATAATTCGATAACCTTGAGGGCCTGGCATAAAGAAGATTACAAGGCTTTCTAAACACAATGTGGTGCACCGACTGTACAGTAACACTTAGAAATAACTAATGACATTCCCAGTCAGACTTCATTATGTAATATGGCATACTAAGGCCCTGTGAGACACAGAAAAGCAGATATACTTCCATCTTTCCAAAGAACTGGCCTTATAAGGCTTATTTTGAGAAGCACATATTTTCATTTTTAAATGCAGCAATATTTTCTTCATGCAATAGCTGTTGTCTTTTATAAACCTCACCTTTTAATATTCATTTCACATTGTGTTGGTTTGTAGCTATGGTATTTACATTTTTATGGGTCTTTTGGCATTTCGGCCGATGGGCCTCTCTGATTACAGTTTTCACTCTTAAAACTCTTTATTTATATCTTCTCTGACTTCTAATGTCTTTCAGGCCTGACCTAAGTACATTTTACCACATGGACATGGAATTTCATTTACTCCTGAGAGTCCTGATGACTCATTAGCCAAGATGGATCCCTAACTCTCATTAATGTACTTCTTACTGTAATTTGCAGACGATTAGATAAGTGTCTTTCTCCCCTTTCTTCCAGAGCCCACGCAGTCCTGTGATGAGTCTGGAATGATTATAACAGTTGGATGTTTTAAATAATCCTTTCCTTTCACCCTGCTCATTTTTATGTTCATGTCTTCTCTGCCTTTTCTCAAAAAAATATAATGTGGTTACTTTTTAAGTGGGTAATCATTTCTCACCATGGTGCCTCTAGTTTATACAGAATGCTGTCTCTAATTCCTTTAATACTCTGAGACTCACAACCCATTTCAGGATTCACTAAACTTTCTGTGCAGGAGCCCACTTATAAGAGCAGCTCAGGAACAATGTATTTTCTGTTCAAGAAATCAAAATATGCATTCCACTCCACTGTCCCTGATTTTCGGAGCTGTTTCTGATTACCGATTGAAAATTCCCTCTGTTGTTCATTAAAGACTGAGATTCCTTTCAAATGCTTATTTACGGTGGCAGTCTTAAGGGATTGGCCATGCATTTAACTGCCTACAGCGCCACATTTCTTTCAACATCAGGGCCAGCCTCTCTCGATTAGGTGAGTTGCTGGCTGATCAGTTGGTAGTCCTGCCTTATGGCTCATTAGTTCCCAAATAATCATTAACATTAATGAGCTTTATAGGAATGCAACAAAAAAAAGGAGATGGAAGAACCATAACTTCTCAAAATACAGGGATTTATTTTCAGGATTTTGTTGCTGGCTCAGGATACTTTGCCTCTGCCAAGGTATGCATGCAAGTTGAGGAAACAGACAGTGAGCAGAGAATCTGTGCTGAAGTCAAGAATCTTCTTGTCCTTCAAACCCCAGAAAGCAACATTAGGAGCCTCCTGCTGTGACCCACAAACTGTTTAGTCAACCTTGGCCTGAAGAAATCCAGGGCTGTAAATCTATTGTGGAATACATATGATCTCAGTAGGCCACTCAAGATCACAGCAGGCCATTTTGATCTTATGTAGTGCTATGACTCATGAAAGTGTACTTCATCCTCCCTTCTCCCTTCATGCTCCCTTCTCTCTTCTCCTTACAACAACTCTGTGAGACAGATGAGGCTGCGAGAGAGCAACTGGCCCAAGGCCACTCATGATAGAGTGAGGTCTATATACAGAGGTATGAATATGGTGCCTACCCACTGGTAAAGCACCACTCAAGTGCTATACATTACATATGGTCCACTTCAGAAATAAGATCCAACCTGTTCATGGCGGCATTTCTGGGGGGTTCCATCTAGATATTTGTAGTTTGCTTTATTCTCTAATGGGAACCCAAAGCGGTTGGCAACATTGTTCTTCCCTATTCCATTATATCCTCACAACAACAACCCTATGAGGTTGTTGGAGTAAGTAATGTCTGGTGTCCAAAAGAAGAGAAGAACCTGCAGGGGGCAACAAACTCTAGTTGGATAGGAGTGTGATGCCAGTTCTTCTTAGTAAGTGTCTTTTCTTCTCTTTTCTGTCTTCAGGTTGCTACTTCAGGGAAATACCCTCCATCTTCTCAAAATCATCTAGAACTTTCTCTCAGCAAGGTAGCTAGGTCTCTGTCTCTGTCTTACATATATATATTCAAGTATGTTAGTTCCTGAATAAAGCTTTCTTTCACTCTTTAGTTGGTTCCAAGGTAAATATTGTGTAGCCACTCTGTCAACAGAGGTAGGTGGTACTGAGAGACAATGACTGGCTCATGGTTACCCAGCAAGCTTTCATGGTGGTGTGGGGATTCAAACCTGGGACTCCCAGATCCTAGTCCAATGCCCTAACTACCACTAGGGTTGCCAGTTCCTACCGTTCTGCTGGTGGGAGGATCTAGGTGTTCTTCTGGAAGCTTCTGTTACTTGAGCTTTACACATGGTGTGATAACGTCACCCGGAAGTGATGTCATCACACCACCAACACCCTAGTTTTGGGGTAAAACTCTATGGTTTAAGCCCAATTTTACAATAGAGTTTTGCCCAAAAACTAAAATGTCACCATGTGATGTCAGTGGCATGATAATGTCATTTCCGGGTGATGTCATCGTGTTGCATTTTGGGAGATTTGTGAGTGGGGGAAAAGTGGGGGAAATCCTGCCTGGACCAGGTAGCTGGCAACCCTAACTACCACACCAGTAACCTAGTTTGAAAAGGAGAATTGGGGGGTCATTAAGCTCCTGGAAACTATAGCCTCTGACCAGGAAAGCCTGCTTCTTCATTCCAAATATGTGAGGACATTGTGTGTGGTTTTGGCTCCTCTGTAAAGTGTACTCAGTAGGGTGTGTATAAATAAATAAATACCCGAAAAATACCTTATTGATGAGGGGTTCCCCTGATAAGGGGTTCCCGAATAAAAGCCAATCTTACTTTGCTTTTATTTGGGTGCCCATCCCCAAATCAGGGAGGGTAGGGAAAACAGATCGGGGAGGCAACTTTAAATGCCTCCCCAATCTGTCTTCACATCCTCCAGTCGACCTGCCATGGCGAGCCAGCTGGGGAAGGGAAGGCAGGAGCGCATGGCTGGGGGAAAAAGGGGGAGGCATTTAAATGCCATCCCCTCCATTCTCCAGCCAGGTCCAGGAGTCATGCTGCAGCCATGGCACAATCTCTCCATTGTACCCTATATGGCCATAGTGTACAACAAAGAGATTGTGCCACCACTGCAGTATGTTTAAAGTCTTCTCTGGGGTCATGCTGCAGTGGTGGCATAATCTCTCCATTGCACTGTATAGCCACATAGGGTACAATAGAGAGACTCCAGAGAAGGGTTTAAACTTGGCAGGCTGGCTGGGGAAGCAAAGGGGAGGCATTTAAAAATGCCTCCCCGATCTGTCTTTGCTTCCCCAGTCGGCCTGCCTCAGCGGCCAGCCGAGAAAACAAAGGGGAGGCATCTTTAAAAGCCTCCCCAATCTGTCTTCACTTTCTCCAATCAGCCTGCCTCAGCAAACTGGCTGGGGAAGTGAAGGGGAGGGAGAGCAGGTCAGTTTCACTTCCCTTCCACTTCCAAGTAGAGGGGGAGTGAAACTGACACGTTTTAATGGCCAGTTAATATTTTATGCAATGCCAAATATTTTCCGAATCCTAGTATAATACTGATACTGGGATTCGGGAATATCAGTATTTACAGATATTCTCCGGGTTTGATGAGTCCTGGCTCAGAATAAGCTCTGGGATTTTCCCTAACTGACATCATATCAGCCCTCAAGCTCCGGGAGAAATGTTCAGGTGCTTCTTTGGCACAGTCCTATTTGAATATAGATAGAATGATCAGCAAGCAACAAAATGTTGAAAACCCAAGCTATTTCATGTTCCCCTTCCCAAATTAATTATAAAACATTGCTTAGATAGGGATGCCAGACCTCCCCCTATAGCAGGTGGCCTCCACTGTTGCCCGCCAGTGCCTTGAACACTAGCAAGAAGAAATTGGGGTGGGGTGGGGATTAGTCTGATGCTTACATCACTTCTGTTAAAAAGTCAAGTGAAATGGTAGACATTCTAGAACTTCGCATTGTATGGTTTAACCAGAAATGACATAAGCTCACCAGCACACTGCCAGTGCAACAGGCCTCCCTGCATTTCCTAGCAACCCAACTTTGCTATCAGAAATGACGCTTTTAAATAGAAGCAAAATATGCATGAAAAGCACCCAAGCCATACACATGGAACAGTGTCAGATTTGGTGTAAAACAAGCAACCAAAATGTAGTGGCATGATGAAGAAGCATATTTTGCCCTTTTAGCATCTCATTGGATGATCAAAAGAGGGAGAACTTTTCTAGACTAATATTGTACCTCAGGAGCTTTAAAGCTTCATGCCAGAATGGCTTTACGAGAATGCAGCCATCTTCCCATCTCAAACTACCGCTAATTCTGTCTGAATTGATCTTTAGGGCTTGGAAATCCTCTTTTGTCCCATTATAAATGTCTGTCATGCTGGGAGGTTGGTGGGTCTCTTATGTTACACAGCAACTTCCAGAAAGGATGCTATTTCTAAACCAGGATTTTTTTTTAAAAAAAAATTGTACAACCTGAATAGGGATACACTAACAGTCCAGTCATTACTGGAATGAAATGCTTAGTATTACAGTCTAACAATCCCAAAGCTGCAGATGGGGGAAAGTTAATCTTGCAATGAATCTCCAGAGGAATTCAGAGCTACACCTTTCATTTTAAAAGGTCCCCCCCGGAGAAATTCCTCTAGTTTATCATTTTGTCTAAATTCTTCAGGTGGGTAAGTCCCCCAGCTGACTGTAAATTTAGTCAAGTTTCAAGTTTATTGTTAAGATCCAAGATCAGAATTTAGTTCAGCATGTACAGTAATAAAAGACAAATATGTTAATTACATATCTAAACATATCTAGACATTAAATACAATTGTGTCTTAAATGAATAAAATTGTTAAAATATAATTAAAATTTCTTAGAAGAAGTTGTAATCTTCAGTCTGATTAAATTAGACAGTGTGCAAAATCTTGCTACCTTGGCATTAATTGAATTTAGTACGAATTTAGGCAGGGCAGTTACTTTCATTGTTCCAAAACTAGGGATATTTTCAAAATTTGCCACACTTGCTGTTTCAAACTAAAAAACTACATATTTTGATAAACGTGCATCAATAAATGAATATTATATATTATACCTATTTTGTATGTATAACTAATGTGTCTCTGTGTGTCATTTGAATTAATCTGACACATTTTTATCTTCCCCTTCCTTCAAAGAGCTTGGATCAGCACACATTTTTAAATTTTTTTATACCCTGCCTTTCTCCCATGTGGGACCCAAAGAGGCTTACAGTTCTTCCATTTTATCCTCCCATCAACCTTCTGAGTTAAGTTAGTTCTGAGAGAGTGACTGGAGCAAGGTTACCTAGTGAGCTTCTTGGCAGAGCAGGGACTAGAACTTGGGTCTCCCTCATCCTGTTCCAACATTCTGATCACTATACCACAGTGCCTTTATATAAACATTGTCTATATAAATCATGTTCAACATGGGTACACTGTACAAACAAATGGTGATATGGGTGCTCCTTCATGCAGACTTGTGCTGTATCCAACATACTCCTCCTTAGCCATCTTGCTCAGCTAAGTTCCAAATGCCTCATCTATCTTGCACAAAGTTGCTTGTGTTTATCTCTGGTACTATACCACATAAGAGTAGGGCAGATTATCTCTGGAATAGGTAGGTACCATGTTCTTGAAGGATCCCTATGGCTGATATAGGAATCCAGTCACTTCTTCCTTGAGACCCACAGCTGTTGATCATCAGTATTGACCAGTAGGAAACAACAAGGTAGTCACACTACTCAAGGTACTCACTACAGGTTCCCTGCTGAATAGCTATTGAGCTCTCTGCATTTTAGAGCTAGAACTAAACCAAACTAAATGGGGTTGCACATGAAAGCTTCACCCTGCCTTGGATAGCCTAGACTAGCCCAATCTTGTTGGAAGCTAAGGAGAGTCAGCCCTGGTAAGCATTTGGATGGGAAACCACCAAGGAAGTCCTGGGTTGCTATGCAGATGCTGTTGTGGCTGTTAGCCATTCAGTCTTCCACACATTTGATCTCTTCATTGTCAACTATTATTTTGACATTTCTATTCTTCTTGGTGGTCATGAACTTGGTCTTTTTGATGTTTAGGAAAAAGCCAAACTTCTCACTTTTTTCTTTGATTTTCTTGATCAGGTATTCCAGGTATTTCTCCATGATCCAGTGCAGATTTGCTATATGGTCACAAGTGCTACACACCCATCGGAAGCCAGCTTGGACATCTTGTAATTCCCTTTCAATGGTTGGTGCCAGGCGTCGTCGTATAATTTTAAGCAGAAGTTTGCTAATGTGAGAGATGAGAGCTATTGTGAGACAATTGGAGCAGTCTTTGGAATCTCCCTTTTTCGTTATTGGAATGAACACTGAGCATTTCTTGTCCTTTGGTCATGTGTTGGTTTCCCAAATTTTTTGACACAGGGCTCTGATGATTGCAGGTGGTACAGGCCTCAGCAATTCTGTGGAGATGATGTCAACATCTAGAGCCTTGTTGTTTGGTAGTTGGCTCATTGCCCACATGATTTCTTCCTCAAGGATGGCTGGTTCATTTCTCAACTTTCCTTTGCTATTTCTTTGCTTTTTTGCAGACAGAGGCAATGGCAAACCACTTCTGAACATTTCTTGCCTTGAAAACTCTATGGGGTCACCATAAATCAGCTGCAGCTTGACAGCACTTTTCACCACCACCATGAAAATTTCTATAATGTTTTGCAAAAGTGATTATTCAAAAGTATTGCTTGTAGCATGGTGATTTCTTAAAAGTTCATCCCTTGATGCCTCTAGCCATATGGAAAGTCAAGCATCTGTACTCTCTGCCCTTTGGCCAAGTGATAAGGTGCACATTACTATGCCCTCCCATTTTTGTGGATTTTAGAGCCATTGAAGAAATGCCATAGTGTGTGGCTGGAGGCTACAAAAGAACTAGAGGTGTCAATGACACCTTTGCAGCAGTGGCACTTCAAAACCATTCGGAGATTTAGCCTCCATTTGGACAAATATGACTGTCACTTAACTGCAGTTTCAAGGGATGGCTTGGATGTATGAATGAGCTATCATAGATCAAATGCTACATGCAGAGCTTTAGCACAGCATAACACACTTTTTTCAGCATAGCCAGTTCAGGT
Source organism: Lepidodactylus listeri (assembly GCA_029233225.1). Lineage (NCBI taxonomy): Eukaryota > Metazoa > Chordata > Lepidosauria > Squamata > Gekkonidae > Lepidodactylus > Lepidodactylus listeri. Next base: position 44,175,281 of record JARCFY010000006.1, on the reverse strand, counting down.
GTCTTTAAGTCATTGAACGATGACCCTTCTTACAGTGAGTCAGATCAGGGTCCACCTAACTCAATAAGTTCTGCTGTTTGTCTGTATTAGTGGAGAAGTCATGACATGGTAGCCATAGCTGAATTAGAAGGAAAGTTAAAGGCCATCAAATAGTGGATTAGGGTCACTCCAAGGTTCTGAGGGACCCCAGGCTGAGAGTACACAGGAGCCCTTCCCCTTCTTTTCCCACTCACACACCTGCATGTCTTCCTCTGCCCACAAGCCCTCCTGTGCACCATTTCCCCAAGGATACTATGCAGTGTGCGGCTGGAAATTCCACCGCTGTCACTGCCAAGAGCACTACTACTCTGCAGCACCTACACAACCTGCCCCAAGGCAATGATACTAGGCAGGGCATGAGGCAGGGAGTGTGGGTGGTAGAGCTCTAAACAAATGGGAGAGAAGGGCAAGTCAGGCGGCCAGTGGTAGTGGGCCCCATCGGAAACCCTGGGGCCTGGACGCTTCCCCTTCTCATGGTATGCTAACACCAACCCTCTGTAGTATTCAGGAAGAATCATGAGAGATCAAGAAAAAGAAACAGGTTTTGACACAGCCAAGGAGTTCTAAGCAGGTGTTGCTGTCCCATCTGCCAGCAGCCTTTTTTTTTTTAACCAACAGCTTTATTGAGAAAAGAGGTTACATTATAGGGTGAAAGAGAGTTGAGACAGTAAAACATAGTAACCAATGAGATACATCTCTTTACAGGGCCTAAAACTTTCTATTACAATTTATATCCACTTACTATATAATTAAATTAGAGTTGTCTAAATACGGTTTATGCATAAGAGTATAACTTAAATTTACAAAAGTATAGTACTTCACCCTCAAACTTTTCTTTGTCAATTCTGTTTAAAAAAGGGCACCACTTCTCCAGAGGGTTATATAGCTCGTTTATAACTAAGGTCTTGTCAAAGCATAGCATACATTTTTCCTCCATGAAGTAGTCCCAAATCTTGTTCCACCAGTGTTGAATTGTTGGTAGTTTCTCACACTTCAGTTGTTTAGCTATTACCGCCTTAGCTGCTGTTATCAAAACAGTTACTAGGTCTCGGGCATGGGGGGCGGAGTGTGCCTTTGATGGGCCCAAAATTGAGAAGAATTGAGGCCGGGACGAATGGGATGTGATGGCCTGTGAGTCTTTTAATTTGTGCTAGCACTTCCTTCCAAAACGTAGTGATGATATTGCATGACCACCAAATGTGGAAGTAGTTAGCTGTGAGACCATATCCTTTCCAGCAGGTGGGTTTAACCTGTGGGGTTACATACGAGAGCGTTTGAGGAGTTGTGTACCACCTCAGCATTACTTTCTGTTGGATCTGTTGTATGGATAAAGATTTCATTGTTTTATAGTTGTGGACCATATAGATTGCCACTGTTCCTCATCCTCAGTAAGTTGAAGCTGGAGATCAGAGTGCCAGGCTGATTGGTAGAAAAGGTTTTGCCTGGGATCATTATCTAGCAGTTGTCTGTAGGCTTGGGATATTAATCCTTTCTTTGGAGAGGGATGTATCAAGAGTAGCTCAAAGGGTTTTAATGGTGATTTTATGCTCTTTTTTATTTCAGGGTTGTCCAATAGATGGAGAGTCTGAAGATACTCGTACCAAGGTAAGTTTGTATTGAATTTATTTTCTAATTCCATTTTCGTGGCTTGCCTTTTGGCTAAGGTGAGATCATAGAGTCTGGTGATACCCTCTTTCTCCCAGGTGACAAACGACCACTGATCTTTAGTGGGGTGAAACCAGCTTTGAGATGTAAATACGCTAGCCATCGATCTCTGCTGGGTTAGTTTGTTTCTGTTTTGGTATCATATTTGGAGTGTAGCTTTTAGGAATGGGTTTTGGAGACCTTTACAAATCTTCTTCTTTGGTGTATCAGTCCAAAGGGCTTCTTTGATCATCATGTTGAGGAGCGAGTTTTCTTCAATACAGCTCCAATCAGGAGTATTGTTCTGGTGGTGTAGTCAGACTAGCGTAGACAACTGGGACGCCTGATAGTAGAGATTGAGATCTGGTGCCGCCATTCCACCTTCCTTCATAGGTCTTCACATTGTTTTGAAGTTGACTCTGTGTCTTTTGCCTTGCCAAATGAACGCATTTAAGATGCCTTGCCACTTTAGTAACAGAGAGCTGGGTAGGCTTATAGGAAGGATCCAAAAACAGTACAGAAATTTTGGAAGGGCATATGATTTGACAGTCTGAATCCTTTCGAGCCATGACAGGCCACACATGTTCCACGATTTTACCAGATCTGATACTTCCTTTGCAATCTGCAGGTGGTTAAACTTCAAGAGATCGGAGAGTTTTGATGGGATGTTTGTCCCCAGGTAGTGCCAACATTTGTGGGCCCAGTTGAAGGAGTAGTATTTCATTATGAACTGTGTTGTCTCGTTCTTCAGTTGGATTGGGTATAGTAAAGTTTTAGCTTCATTAACTTTGAGTCCTGATAGCATTCCAAATTCACATAATTGCCATTGTAGCACTGGAAGCGAATTTGCAGGGTTTGATAGATAGACCACGACGTCATCCGCGAATAGACTGAGTTTGTAAACCTTGTCCTTAACTTGGATGCCTGAGAGATCTGAATCTTTTCGGATTGCCCTTGCTAGAGGCTCCATGGTGAGCGCAAAAAGAATTGGGGACAGCCTTGGTGCATCCCCCTGTTTAGGGCAATGTTGTGTCTGGCATCTCCATTAACCAGAAGTTTTGCTGTAGGGTTTGAATAGATAGCCAAGATGGCTTTGCTGTAAGTACCGCCAAGGCCCATTTCGTTGATAAGCATGGAGAGGTAGCCAAATTCAACCATGTTGAAGGCTTTCTCTATGTCGATGGAAAGCAAGATAGTGTCCAAGTTCTTAGAGGACCGGCCGTGGTGTATTATGTTAAGGGTTTTTCGTACATTGTCAGAAATATCTTGTGGTGGGATGAAACCTGTTTGGTCTATGTGAATATATTCTGTTACAATTTTCTTGAGTCTCGATGCAAGGATGGATGTGAATATCTTGTAGTCGCAGTTTAGCAGTGAGATCGGTCTGTATGACTTGGGATCCGTTAAGTCTTTGTCTTTTTTTGGGATAAGGATCACATTGGCATGACTCCAGGATTGCAGCATTACACCCGTGCTAAGTATGTTATTGCAGACTTTTCTCAGAGGCTCTTGCAGTATTTCGGAGAAAGCCTTGTAGTATTCTGAGATGAACCCATCTGGGCCTGGAGCTTTGTTAGGTTTTAGGCTCTTGAAAGCCTGCATAATTTCCTCAGGTTGAATTGGTTTGTCTAGGAATTCCCTATGTTGATCAGAGATCCGTTGAATGTCGGCATGTGAGTATAGGCATGAAGTGATGTTCTCTATTGCTGGCTTGGTTGACGAATAGAGTTCAGTGTAGAAGGACTCAAGAATTTTGAGAATACTGGTGGTGGATGTTTGGGGAGTTCCTAAGTTGTCTCTGAGACTGGCGATGTATCTTTGTGCATGTTGCTTCTTGAGTCTAAACGCTAGCATCTTCAGCACCTTGGGGCCTTTGATCATCCTAGCGTGTCGTTGTTGGAGTTCCTCTTTGCAGATGTTTTGCATGTCCATAGTTTCTAGTTGCTTTCTAAGTTGGAGAAGTCTTGCATAGATTCTTGTGTTACACGTTTTCTTATGTTGACTTTCCAGGTAGCCAATATTCAGAAGAAGTTCTTTTCTCTTTTGATTTCACTCTTTGTTGCAGGCTGCGAGAGTTGCAATGAATTTCCCTCTCATGACAGTTTTGGAGGCTTCCCATACAGTGGCTTCTGATACTTCGTTTGAGGAGTTATGGTCAAAGTATTCTTGAAGTTCGTCCTTTAGTTTATTTCGAGAACGTGGATCAGATAATAACATATGATTAAAAGTCCAGAGTGGTTTTGTTTTCTTTGGTTCCGCAAGAGTTAAAAGGCACTCCACCAATGCATGGTCAGACCAACGTTGTATATTTATCGCTGAGGTTGGTAGCTTTTCTAGCAGCTGTTTTGAAACAAAAACATAATCCAGTCTGGTGTGCACATTGTGAGTCGCCGAAAAATAGGTGTAGTCCCGCTCTTTGGGGTGATGATGCCTCCATAGGTTGATCCGGTCGAGCTGCTTCATTAAATTGGCAAAGGTGTTTGCTCTGAAGGTAGGTTTGGCTTTTGATGTGTATTTGTTGACTTGAGTTTTAGACCTGTCGATTACCTGGTCCATTAGGAGGTTGAAGTCTCCTCCCAGAATAATCAGACCTTTGGTGAAGGACTTTAGTTTATCAAGGATGCTAATTAAAATTTTCATTTGGCCATTATTGGGGGCATAAAGGACTGCCAGTGTGAGCAGCATGCTATTTAATTCCCCTCTCAAAAAAAGCACTTGGCCCTCCAGATCAGTATCCATCGCTTCCAACACAAAGAAGGTCCGTTTGGAGAAAACTATGGCCACTCCTCGAGATTTGGACGGTCCGTGGGCCACATATTGTTGGGGAAACCAGTTAAAAAATAAAATTTTGTTTCGTTTTTTGGAATGTATTTCTTTTAGGAACGCTATGTCTATTTTTTGCTTTCTAAAGTCAGCGGCTATGCGTTTGTTTTTGTTCTTGCTATTCATGCCTCGACAGTTTAGTGTGAGTAGTTTCAGATCCTGATCAACCATCGTCACTTATTCCCCATGCTGGAGCCTGTCTTTGTGGAAGAATCATGGCTACATAGCTTAAGCCAGACTGTGTCTGGGCAGTGCATTTGGGTGTGAAACAAGGCAAGCTTAATAAATCAACTATATAAACTAGAACATTGTTGCTAAAAACATTTTTGAAACTCTTTATCAAACTACATAACAGTCTTATTTCCTCAAATAACTCAGTATAACAGAACTGTATCTTAACTAGACCCTGCAGCCACCCCCTCCCCCCTCTCCCTCCCCCCTTCCCTTCTCTCCCCCCCACCCCCCAATCACTTTTCCAATAGTTTGCAAATCCCTTGTGGTGTGGGAAGAAAACCCACAGAGCCAATGTGGCTCTCCTATAGGGACACTAAAACAATGCAAGGTAACAACAAAAAGAAAAAAAACATCTTATCCTGATGGGGGAAATGCTGGAGAAGTCCTCCCTGCTCCCCCCCCCCCCCCCAGTTTGCACAGTGCTTTGTTGGCAATGGGACGAAAGTGAAAATAGACGTTTAGGCATGCTTTTCAGGCACTTAAATCCAGTCTAATTGGGATTTTACTCCACCAATGTGGAGTTCCTGGAGAGTCCTGTTTGTGTTTTTTCAAAGCCGCTGGATCAGCCTCCATTGGGATTTCAAGCCCCAGGAGTTTTAACATCTCAGCCCCTGACTCGAGATTATCGGCTTGGTGGCTGATGCCTTGGTGTCTCACTTGTAGATACCCTGATTGTAGCCATCTGTATCTAATTCCTGCTACATTTAGTTGTCGGGTAACTGGTTTGAAATTTCTTCTAATTGCTAATGCCTCAGGCGCCATATTGGGATAGACACTGATTTCAGCATTGTTGAGCTTAAGTGAGCCCGATTTCTTCATGTCCTGAAGTATAGCATTTTTTTGTGCGTAGGTCCAGGAACTCTGCGAGAACATCCCTGGGGCCTCATCATTGGGCCGCTGCTGCAGAGCCTAAACAGTAAGCTTTAACTATCATAGGGGCGATGCCGTCTTCAAGATGTAGAACTGAAGCCAGCCAGTTAGAAATGTAGATTGAAAGTTCAGTGGACCCTTCTGACTGCTCGGCTCTTCCCCTGAATTTAAGGAAATGCTCGCATGATTTATGTTCAAGGGTTAGGATCTTTTCTCGAGCCCAAGTCTCGCTTTGCTGTAGTCTTCTAATGTTTCCCTGATTAGTTATTGCTGCTTCAAGGGCCATTTCTGCTGATTGTGCAACCTTCTGCATTGAGATATGTATCACATTCAGTTTCTCCTCCATCGGGTGCATTAATTGTGCTATATTGTCTAACATATCAGCTTTAAAGAGACGTAGGTGGTCTCTCAACTCACTGTTTTCCTGAGTCTGTGGTTTGTCAGTTAGAGGCAGCAGAATTCTGCTCGCAGTCGCCATTTTACTTTCAGTTTTACGGCTTCCCTTGAGAGGCCCGCTCCCCGATTCTGCCTCAAAAAAGGATCTAATCGTTGTTTTTTCCGGATTCCCGTTTTTGACTCGGGTGCCACCTTTTCCTCCCATGTTTTTTATTTATTGTTTGGACCTGTGCAGGCTTTTGAAGGGTCTGAGGGGGAGGGCTAGGCAGGAGCTCCCTCAGCAGGCATCCACCATCGACGTTGCCGATGCCCCGCCCCCCTGCCAGCAGCCTTTTTCTGCTTTCTATTTCCAGAGGCTGTTGAGAGATTGGCACCAAATAAACAGGGAAGCTCAAGTGGCCTCAATTAAACCTGCATTTCAGAGGAAGATAGAGTGGAAGAGGCATGCCTGCCAGTCTACAAGACAAAACTGTGGTCAATAAAGTCAAGATCCAGCCAGAAAAGTCACTTGGCTTCCACTGAAACCAACAGTCATTTGACTGTCACTGGAGGAAAACTAAGTGGTTCTGATCCAGAAAGCTCAAGGTTGCTCCCACCCTCAGGGTCATTGTGAATTGAGAGGTACTGCATAAACAATGCCTCAGTGTTTTGCATGCTGAGTATATAGGGAAGCACACACCGCAAAACACAATGACATACATTCATTTTCTAGGTTTTTTTTTAAAAAAAATTACATAATGAAGTTCAAGCAGAGGGAAAATATAAACAATCCAGCCCCTTTCTATACTATTATCGCTTTGATAAGGATTTACAATTCAAGATGTAGTGCTCAACAATGCTTGAAGGATGAGGTCATTTCTTAATTATGTTAGTGTGTAGTGGATATACATCAATCCCACATCTTCATATATTCAGAATTTACTGTGCCCCTTCCTTGACCCTGACTTTTTTTCCTAGGCAGCAGAGAGAGGAGGAAAAATATTCAAAGCAGATTTTCCTCTCTGATACTCACTGGCAATTCAAATAAAGATGACAGAACTTCGACTGAGCCGTATTTCTAGTCTTTGTGTGTGTGTGTGTGTGTGTGTGTGTGTGAGAGAGAGAGAGAGAGAGAGAGAAAAGCTGTGGTTGCTACAGGAAGATGTCACTCTGTTTTCAGGCTGTGAAGGGAACAATATCCCATTCCAACTCAGGCAAAAGGGAGGGAAAGATGATGCAAAACAAGCTGGTGGAAATGATTAATTTATTTCATCATGCTGATGTCCCTTTCTTCCTTGGAAAGTTCTGAACAGCTAATACAGAGTTCCCAAGGGTATCCAATTCACATAGTGATCAGATCTGCTTCATTTCTTTTATGAGCTTAGACACTGACCAGTCCCATCCCATGTGTTCCCACCACAGAGCGAGAAAACAGTTGTAGTGCTTTAGAAAGCCAATTCTCAATACGATGGATCCCACCAGATTTTTTCCTGGTGAAGAAGAGTATGCAGAGGATCATGGGACCTGAACAGACAAATGACATTTTCTATTTTAGTTGCTTCTCATATTTTCTTCCACTCTGATATTGTTGGTTCAAGTCATATCTTCTAATACAAGTGATAATTTTTTTAAAAAAATCTCCATTTAAGGGGAGATTCTTGAAGGGTAGGTCCATCAATGGCTACCAGCCATGATGAATAAAGGGAAAGTCCACATCCAGAGGTAAAAGACCTCTGAATACTAGTAGCCACTGATAGACTTATCCTCCATGAATCTATTGAATCCCCTTTTAAAGTCATCTATGCCCAGGGCCACATCCCCTGGCAGCGAATTCCACTTTTTAATCACTCTCAGTATAAATATTTCATTTTGTCCATCCTGAATTTACTGCCCATCAGCTTCATTTGACTGCCCTCAAGTTCTAGTATTTTCAGAGAGGGAGAAAAATTTCTGTTTGTCAACTCTCTCCACCCCATGCATAATTTTATAAACCTCTATTATACCCCCCCTTAGTTGTCTCTTTTCTAAACTGAAAATTCCCAGACTTTTCAGACTTTCTTCATAAGGAAGGTGCTCCAACACCCTAACTAGACTCTCCCTGTCATCATTTCACTACTGCTCAGAAAGGTTCCTTCTGTGCTTGAGACTTCCTTGGACATTAACTGTCATTTCCAAAATCATGCTTAATTTTTAAGAGCGTATTGAATTATTTGGTATCCATAGAGTAAAACAGCCTGCAAAAAACTGGAATGTACTAATGCAAATGAAGGCCCTCTTTCTCTGAAGTACATGCTGCAGTATGAGTTGTTTGCTTTGATTTGTATGCCATGTACGAAACATACCAATTCCCAGATGTTGTTTTCGCTTTGTAGCAAAGCTCAAAAATTGAGCCACTGAAGTCACTTGCATATCTATTTCATGTATTCATGTAACCTAGATCTTATGTATTAATCTCTCCCCCCCCCCCAACGATTATGCCAGATGGCAAAGGCAAAGCTTACAGCATGGCCATACTCTTAATAAATGACCGTAGTGGTCTCTGCACACTTCTTGCTCACCAGGTGTGCACATTTGGTCTCTGAGACTTTGCATCATTCACAGAATATGCCATGAGTGAAAGAATTTTCAGAGCAACTTAATTTCCCACTGTTGGGCTTCTCCAAATTGATGCCATGCTAATAATACCCATTCAGAGTCAAGTACTTCTAAAGCCTATTAATCAGTTTCTTGTGGAACGAGAAAGGATCTTCTGGCCAGTCTTCATCCGGTAGAATTTGTTACTCACAGTGAATATAAGACTCATAAATTTCAACATGGATAAAATCAGGTTCCACTGATTACCATAGGAGAATGTGTGTTCAACTCTTCTTTGAAATTGGTAGGTTAAAAGTGCTTTATAGTACTTGGATTGGATTCAAGATACGTGGTCATACAAGAAAGCAGCTTTTCTGGTCCCTAAAATTAGGAACATCTGATTCCACATAGTATGATTATATCAATAAATGTACACAAGTGCCGTCAAGTTGCAACCAACCTAGCTTTCAGGGCATGTAAGAAGCAGAGCTGGCTTGTCATTGCCTTCCTCTGCAGAGTCTTCCTTGGCAGTCTCCAATCTAAGAGGGACCCTACTAATCTTTTGAGATATGATGAGATTGGGCTATACTGGGGTGGCCAAACTTTCTCAACATAAGAGCCACATAGAATAAATGTCAGATGTTTGAGAGCTGCAAGACTTGAACAAATATTACACGCTTGTTTTTATTTTTAAAATATGCAAATTTGTTTTTTTATTAATGTTAAATGAGACTGCCAAAAATAAAAATAAAAGGGGTAAAAACAGATATTGATAATGATATATATTTGTCCAATTATATTTATTTATTTTCCAATGAGAGAGAGAGAAAAAGAGAGAAAAGCAGAAGAGATTGGATTTATATCCCGCCCTTCACTACCTAAAGACGTCTCAGAGCGGTTTACAAACTCCTTTCCCTTCTCCTCCCCACAACAGACACCCTGAGAGGTAGGTGGGGTGGAGAGAGCTCTTTCCAGATCTTTCCTTGAGAGAACAGCTCTGACAGAACTGTGGCTTGCCCAAGGTCATCCAGTGGCTGCAAGTGAAGGAGTGGGGAATCAAACCTGGTTCTCCCAGATTAGAGTCTGCACACTTAACCACTACACCAAACTGGCTCTGTGGAAAGAAAGAATGAGGTGGAAAGAGGTGGAAAGAAAGAATGAAAGAAGTGGAAAGAAAGAGAGAAAGGAAAAGAGAGAGAAACAAAGCAAATAGATGGGAGGGAAGTGGAAGGAAGGAAGAGAGGGAAGGAGAGAGGGAGGGAGCGAGGGAGCGAGGGAGAAAAAGTATGCCTCCCCTTCGCTCCCTCAGCTGCCCTGCCGAGAGCTGCACAATAAGTGTGAAAGAGCTGCATATGGCTCCCAAGCCACAGTTTGGCCACCCCTGGGCTATAATATGTTACCTTCCGTCCCCTAATAAATGTACAATTATCTTATATTCTAATAGCGAAATCAGGATATCTTTGGATACTTAAATCTAGAGACTAGAGCTGTGAACAGGCAAGACAGATCTTTCTACAAACCTGAAAATAGCCCTAAGTTTGTAGAAAAAATGTGAAATATAAAAGAAATACACTGGACAACTTTAAAAAATCTGAAAATGATAAAAGGAGCACCTGTAGCTTTAAGCAAAGGATTCATATAGTGGCTGTTGCTAGGCTATCACAGCATTTCAAGCTTGGCTCTGTCAGTAAAAGGCAAGGGGAAGGCCCTTTCCAGCCTTAGTTTGGCCTTTGTGGGAGAACTCACTGGGCCCAGGGCTGGCTAGAGTTGCCAGCTTCTGGTTGGGAAATTCCTTGAGATTTTGTGACGGAAGTCTGAGGAGTGCAGAGCTGGGGGAGGGAAGAGGCCTCAGCATGGTATAATGCCACAGAGTCCACCGTCCAAAGCAGCTGTTTTCTCCAGGGGGACAGATGTCTGGAGTAGGGTTACCAGGTCCTTACCTGGTGCTGGTGGAGGGTAGAAGGGAGCTCTCTGGGAGTAGGGGGTGGGGTGATATCACAGCGTGCAATGTCCCTTACATGATGATGTCACATGGAAGTGACATCATCACTCCAGGGATGTTGCATGGTGAAGCTCTGGTATTTTGGGCAAAACACTATGAGCTTGGGTCTGTTGGGACCAGGGCAGAAGCCCATGAAACTGGGGATTCTCTGTTGCCACCTTAGTCTGGCAACCTTAGTCTGGAGTTCAGCTGTAATTCTGGTGGATCTCTAGGGTCCTACCTCGAGATTGGCAACCCTAGGCATGGCAGCAACCTCTGGGTCACTTGATGCCATCTGACTTGTATGACTTAGCTATACTTGGCTGCTTGCTACTTTTCAACAGAAGCCACCCTATGAAAGCCAGTGAACGCTAAAGGTTAGAGCTTCAGAGTAGGGTCTAGGAATCCCAAGTTTGAACCCCATCTTGTTGTGGAAGCTCACTGGGTGATTTTGGACCAGTCACATACTTTCAGCCCTAACCAACCTCACAGGGTTGTTGTGCAGATAAAAAGGAGGTGAGGAGAATAATGTAAGCTACTTTGGTCTCCACTGTGAAGAAAGGTGGGGTATAAATGAAGTAAATAATAAATATAGCTGAAGATAGGAGGCAGATAAAAGGTTGGTTGGTGAATGGCTGAGAAGGAGAAATGAGACAGGGGAAGGGGAAAGGATATGGGGGTTACAAGGCGGAGGGGAAAAGGAAATAGTGTGGGCCCCCTTTCAGGGGAAAGTGAGGCATCCCCCCATAAGTCCTTGAGGGTTCCTTACCATAAAAGTGGGCCATGCCCAGTGGCTGGCACCACAGAACTGGGCCATAGTTTTCCTAGGTAAAGGCTGTTGGGCAAGGGGACTGCTTAAGACAGAAGGGCAGATATAGGTAGGTTGGCTGTTGGGTGGTAAGAAGATAGCATTGCCAATGCCAGGTTAGGAAATTCCTAGAGATTTAGAGGGTGGAGCCTGGGGATGATTTATTTATTTATTTATTTGACTTATAGGGGTTTGAGAAGGGGTATAATGTCACAGACTCCATCCTCCAAAACCACCATTTGCTCCATGGGTGCTAGGGCTGCCAATCTCCAGGTAGGGGCTGGAGATCACCTGGAATTACAACTATTCTCCAGATGACAGAGATAATTTCTGCTGGAGAAAATGGCTGCTTTGGAGGGTGGACTTTAAAGCATTATGTCCTGCTGAGGTCACTTCCCTCACCAAACCTTGCCCTCTAAAGGCTCCACTCCCAAATCTCCAGGAATTTCCCAACCTGGATCTGATGACCCTAAAAGGGACTGATTTCTGTAGCTGGGACATCCATTGTGATTGCAGCAGATCTCCAATTTTGCAATCCTAGAAAGAGAAAAGAAAGCAGGAAAAGGGGAAAGGCTATGGAGCTTTCAGGAAAGAGAAAAAGAAAATACTTGGGAAGGGGGTTCTCGCTTATTGTAATAACAACAACAGCAGTAATGGTAGTGGTACAATGTACCTAATAAATGTATCTAATTCACATACTGTATTGCACATCAATCCAATGAAGAAAAGTGCATAGAAATGCACACTTAAAACATAACTGCACATAGATGGATTAGCTACAAGGATCTATTCCAAGCTAATGATGCTGAGGCATTCTGGGACTAGCCGCAGAATATTTTGTTTGCCAGTATCCTGGTAAATTTTATTTCCACAGAGGTCCTCCATATGACACATTTGGATGATGTTTAAGCTTTCCCTCTGTGTACGTTCATTTTGTGTATTTTTATTGTTCTTTTAATTATCTGCACATACATATTAAATCCAGAAAGTACAAACAGACGCTGCTGTCATTCCTCCACCACACTTTATATTATAACATCACTCATGAATGCTGGTTACAAGTTTCCAGGCAGACGTGTGGTTGCTCAAAATTTGCGGGACAACAACACTCAGATATCTGCTTTCAATTTGAGTGCATGTTTCTCCCTGTTATTTTCTTTTTATGGTAGCATTAATTGTTAGCAGACTTTTCCTATGAAAGCAACCAGCAAAATACAGTGGATCAGATATTTTTGTTTTGGCTGCTAATAGTTGAAATCAACAGACCAGATTTAATTATCTTCAATTCTAGAAAGTACTAACATGCTAGATTAAGCTACAGTTTAAGGCTGTGAGTGCACCGGATAAATCCATGGATCAGTTTTATGCTGGCATGTGCTAGAACACAACCATAAACATACAACAGCACACAAAGCTGCTGTATATTGAGTCAGATCCATCTAGCCCAGTACTCTGGGATGCCAGCCTCCAGGTGGGACCTGGGGATCCTCTGGAATTACACCTCATCTCCAGACTACAGAGTTCAGTTCCCATGGAAAAAATGAATGCTTTGGAGGGAGGACTGTGGGCCATTGTACCCCACTGAGGTCCCTGTCCTCCCCAGGCTCCATCCCCAAATCTCCAGGAGTTTCTCAACCTGAATCTGGCAGCTCTACCCCACCCCCACCCCCGGACCCCTTGGTGGCCAGGGGGGACCTTGGTAACCCTATCTGACTAATAGCATGTCTCCAAGATCTCAAGTAGGTTACTTTTACATCATCTTCTACCTAATTGTTTAACAAAAGCTATCAAGTCTTGAACCTGGAAGAACAGCTGTGATGCAGAGGGAAAAGTCAATAGCACATGGCCTTCTGTCCAGCAGAAGGGTGTGTGTAAGTGTGTGTATGCACGAAGGAGGAGGAAGAAAGCCAGATGGGATAGTGAGCTAGTGCTTTCTCTTCCAGAGCCAAGGTGATTGTGTGTGCATGCCTCCTTGTCCTTTAAGAGGAGAAAAGAGGTAGAGAGCTACTTTTAATTGCTTGAAGAGAAGCTGGTCACTCCCAAGTGACCTTCGGCCTATTCCTGACCTAAGACTTGCCTGACCGATGAAATGCACATTTTCCCACATAACACTGAGCACTATCAACAATGGGGGGGGGGGGACTGCTTTGAAACCATTTCCAAGTACTGCAGTTATTTCTGCCTCCAGTTAAGAGAATGCAAGCCAGAGCTACAGACCTAAGAAGAAAATGGCTGAAAGCATTAATAAATGTTTCCAATTCATACAGTAAAACAATGACAGTTAAGCACACTGTAGTTGGAAGAGAAACAAATGCATGCAAAGAAGGGAGGAGAATTTGAAAGGTTGTGTGCCTCTGGTCACCGCCAGCACACTCCCAATTTTCAGTATCCAAGGAGAAGGCTTCTGTGCCTGATAAATACCAGACTGCCCCATTGGGATTCTCTCCAACATTCTAGCCAGCTCTTCTCTAGTTTGTGCCTGAACAGGGGCACCTGCTGTCATCAGTCGGAATCCATTGTCCTCTGTACACCAGACTGGCCACAGAGTCTAGTAAACACAACTATAGCTCTTCTTGTTCTGCTGCAACTTCTTGCCAAAGTAACTGCTATGTATCTCCAGCAATTACAGTTCCCTAGGATAACGTCTCAAGAATCCACCACTTCCTTGCATTTCCCTCCTTGCCCCAAAAATCCCTGCTAGTCCTCAGAAATGGTTATCACCAAATTCTTCATTTTTCCTCATGTAATATCCATATTGCCTCACCTCTCTCAGTCTGCCTTTATTTTCTGCTTTCGTACCACCACCCCTTTTTCTCACCACACAACATCAGCATTCCAGGAGCTTCTTCATGGTCCCTCTTCCCCAAGTTCTGTATGTGTCGTTTGTGTTGTGATTCTGTGGTGGCTATGATCAAGTAATCACAGGAAAAGAATAAAATATGGCTAATAGTCCAATCAGAAATATTTCCCCTGCATAGCCACTTGCACCACAAGTACAGCAATTCTGCAGTGCTGACATCACACATTGTATGACATTGAGTTTATGCAGCAGTCAAAATGTCCCATCCTAAACACTTAATTGCCAGTACAGCAAGCCCTGGGATAAGGACATAAATATTTTAAGTAGTTAAGAGCTTTGCTGGAAGCTGAGGAGAGTATTTGTGAGCTTCATACATAAAGCAATTAATTTTACTCCTTGTCTGTAATCAAGTAAAGTGCTGTAGTGAGATTATTTGAATTTCCCAGTGAGAATAATAGACCCATCTTGTTCAATGTGCTGGGCTTCTTTAACCTTCTCACCAACACAAAATGTGTTGCGTTTAACATCACATGGAACAGTAAATGTACTCTCAATATTGGTATGAACAGCAAAATACTCTGGTCGAAAGCCTGTGAAACAGCTGGGAGTTTTGGATGAGGTAGGCATTGTGTCACTGTTGTCACAAAAGACAGTGGTGCCCCCCCCCCCAAAAAACCCTGATAGAAGTATGGCTATAAAAGGTGTACAGAAAATCTGTTGCTCCAGACTCCCCAGTTCTAAATAGGTTTTAAAGTATTCAGCTCTTCTTGTGCAAATTTTTGATTCCAAGTATAGCTGGGAAAGGGTGCCACCGCTGATCTGAAGGAGAGGAGCACCCAGTACCCTTCGCCGCAGGAGATTCTGTGCTTTGGTACTGGGCAGAGACCCACTGTAACACACACCTGCCCAATACTGACACTAAGCACTCTGCTTCCATTGCCACCTGACCTCTCCTGCTGGTAAGAACATCAGGATCCTCTCAGTCAATCTGCAGGGGTTGACTCTGGGACTAGCATTGTTCGCATGTGGTTCCTCCACTTTCAGCCTTCAAGGGATCTATGACTTTTGCCTGGTGTTAGATTTTGGGACTATTGCTGGCCTCCCCCCCTTTCAGAAAACCAGGGTATGACCTGATACCAGCACCATTTTACACCTGCATTCCTGCTCACCATTAAGTACAGGATGCTAGAATGAACAAGTCTCAAGACCATGGCCTAAGACATTTGCTGTTCCCCCTACCCCCACCTTTTTAAAAACTGTTGTATCATCCAGTCTGGTGAACTTGAAAGTTTACACACTTTTTTGTGTAATTTTGGTTGGTCCTAATAAAAGGCATTATGTGCAGGGCTCCGTTGGGGCCGGAGCGCGCCGGAGCGCCACTCCGGGAGAGAAGGGGCCGGGGGGCGGGCACATAACAAAGTGCCGCGCCCCCCCCCCGGCAGAAAGCCTCCCCCGTTCACCCCCTCCGTCGCCCTGTCGCCTTCCCTGGGGCCGCGGCTGGCTGCCAGCCCCGCTCAAAAGCCCCCTCCCTTGCCCTGTCTCCTTCCCTGGGGCCGCGG
Organism: Lepidodactylus listeri; assembly: GCA_029233225.1. Taxonomy (NCBI): domain Eukaryota; kingdom Metazoa; phylum Chordata; class Lepidosauria; order Squamata; family Gekkonidae; genus Lepidodactylus; species Lepidodactylus listeri. Next base: position 44,159,574 of record JARCFY010000006.1, on the reverse strand, counting down.
CTGGCCACCGGCCCCGCTTAAAAGCCCCCTCCCTCGCCCTGTCTCCTTCCCTGGGGCCGCGGCTGGCCGCCGGCCCCGCTCAAAAGCCCCCTCCCTCGCCCTGTTGCCTTCCTGCCCCCGGCCCCGCTTAAAAGCCCCCTCCCTCGCCCAGTCATCTTTCCCGGGGCCGCCCCGACTCAGAGCCCCCTCCCTCACCCTGTCGCCTTCCCGCTGCCGGCCCCACTTAAAAGCCCCCTCCCTCGCCCACTCAACAGTTCCTGGGGCCCAAGGGAGGGAGAAGCCGGGCCTGAGTGGCTTAACGCCACTCAGGCCCAAGCAAGGGGGGGAGGGAAACGCCAGCCCTAGTGGGGGGAGAAGCGCCCCTCCCTCCCTCCCTTCTCTCCCCCCACCTACCTACCTACCTACCTACCTGTTCCTTCCTTTCCCCTTTCCTTCCCCTCTCCCTCCCTCCCTCCTTCCTAACTTCCTTTCTTCTCTCTCTATCCCCCACCTACCTACCTACCTTACTGTTCCTTTCTTTTTTTCTTCCTTCCCCCTTTCTTCCTCCCTCCTTCCTTCCTTTCTTTCTTCCCCCCTCCCTCTCTCTCTTTCTTTCTTTCTTCTCTCTCCCCCCACCTACCTACCTACCTTCCTGTTCCTTCCTTTTCCCCTTCCTTCTCCTCTCCCTTCCTCCCTCCTTCCCTCCTTCCTTCCTTCCTTCCTTTCTTCTCTCTCTCTCCCCCACCTGCCTACCTTCCTGTTCCTTCCTTCCCCCCTTCCTCCCCCCTTCCTTCCTTCCTTTCTTCTCTCTCTCTCCCCCCAACTACCTACCTACCTTACTGTTCCTTTCTTCCTTCCTTCCCCCCTTCCTTCCTCCCTCCCTCCCTCCTTCCTTCCTTCCCCCTCCCTTTCTTTCTTTCTTTCTTTCTTTCTTTCTTTCTTTCTTTCTTTCTTTCTTTCTTTCTTCTCTCTCTCTCCCCCACCTACCTACCTACCTTCCTTCCTGTTCCTTTCCTTCCTTTCCCCTCCCTCCCTCCCTCCCTCCCTTCTTGCCTTCTGACACACTGCCCATGACGTCAGGGACGTGTGGCCTTGTGACACCTTCCGGTGACGTCAGGGGGTGTGGCATATGCAAATGAGTTATGCTAATGAGCTCCTGCACCTCTTTTTTTACAAAAGGACCCCTGATTATGTGGATTATGTCCTTGGTTTTGGATTTTGCTTTTGGACCAACACAGCTGCAAACAACTGCTTTCAACCCTCATGGGTGGTGCGCGGACCCTACCAGCCATTATCAGGAATGCCAAGGTCATGCTGAAATATATGTTTCAGTTAAGCATGCAGTTGCATCTTTCTTATGCACGAAAGAAGACTAACAACATTTATTTCAATATGAACTTTTATGAGTCACAGCTCACTTCTTCAAATATGCAAAGGGGGATCAGGGGATCACACAGTGGATTATTTTCTGGCATGTATATTATTTGACCTTAGATATGAAGTATTTAGACCAACTACAACTGACTGGCTAATCTTCCAGATTTTTAAAAATAAATAAATGATAAATATTTGGTATCAAATATTAACTTGAGGAAGAACTGGAAAGCCAAAAATAAGGGGTTTTTTTTGGAACAATGTGCATCTTTGTTTTGCATCATGTCAGTACTTGTCTGCATTCTACCACCCAGCTTCTTCTGGTAATGCTTTAAGGATCACAGATTTGGTGTTCCGCAATACATTTCTACACTGAGGCCCCATTTCCATTCATTTAGTTCTGATGGGAGAGACAGAGAAAAGGCCTGCATGTATACCCAGCTCTATACATACAATTATATTTTGAATGAAGGGTTGGTGGGGGGGTTGTGTCCAAGCCTAGATGGAAAATGGATTAGTATTTAGTTACAGTTAACAGTTCATGGTGGGAAACTTACTTTTTTTAAAAAAAAAAGTGGACTTTTTCCATTCACTGAATTTAAAAATTTACCACGCTATTGGAGGCATTTCATACTCTAAACAAAGGAAATTGACCTAATACCACTGTAAAAATGAGCATTTTGTTTTTGGAAGTCTATGTAAAAAATGTGTGCTATTTAAACTTGAGTGGCTCTCGTTCCACTCTGGATTGGCTAAACACAAAATAAAGGGGTAGGTTTTTGTTTTGGTTTGTTTTCCTGTAAAATAATGACAGCAAACAATATTGTAAGAAATCTTCATCTGCTGAATTGGGGATAATATTAGATACCATATGACAGCAATAGCTTCAACTCTAGAAAACTCTAGCAAAGAAAAAGCTCCCCCCCCCCTTTTTTTTGTTAAAATAAATCTAAGAGAACTACAGCAAAGCAAACATCAACGGTGAAACTGCCGCTTGAAAAGAAGGATCATGAATATTAATTGAGGAAATCAACACAGAAGACGTACAGTGCAAACTATTTACAAAAGAGGCAATAAGCCACCAAGGTGCCGTCAAGACACTTGCTGAGCAAACACAACAATGGCACAATTCAAAGATGCAAAGGGAAACAAAGTAAAGAGGGTCTGTTAAAAGATATGATCCTGTTGTAGTGCTTCCTGCAATTCCTCTGCTTCCTGCAATGTGCTATTTTAGAAAAGCTTAGATCACAGCTGATCTCTGAATGTAGATCAGGTTTTATCAAAGCTCCTTGCTTTGTCTGTATGTTGAACAGGGAGCCATATTTTAACAAATGCAGAAATAATGAGGGTTTCAGATTTCCAGCGTAAGCACAAAAAGGTACACCATGCTCTCATCTTTCAAAGCATTAGAGTTCACAACTTATCATGCATCGATGCAGCACTGAATTCCTGCATATCGTTGCCAGGGTTTGTGCAAAGAGATCCCATCTATCTTCCCTCCCACCATCCTTCAAATGTAGTGTGGGGAAACTTGTTTCTTTCCTCTGAATGTGATTGTGAGGAAGGTGGAGAAAGAATGTTTACCCAGTCACTCGGCTTATGGGAAGCTTTGCACAGCCTAATATAAGCTGCATGCAGGAATTGATACACTGTTCAAGTTGACTAAGTGATCAGTCCATTCCAAATCAAGCCAATTTTTCACTGTCAGGTAATCACGGATTACATAGCTGCAGCTTTTCACTTCAACAAGTCAACGAGCTGTATAAGGGCCACTTCTTATGTTACTCAAGTAGTGCCGGAGTACAAAACCACCTATGCTTGATGACTTTCTCCCCACCCCAATATCATGCATTAATATCTTACCTTTTCATAACATTAGATTTCTTCAAGACAGCATATCACATCTTGGAGTCACAGAAATGCCCCTCATGAAAAAGAAGGACCATGGCTTTACTAGTGTTCTGTATTACAGACACATCCTATACCTGCAAGAAAACATCAGCTATCCTTCGAGGTATGTGAATAAGTTCTTATCCAGTGGATACTATGGGTAGGTAGAGAGCAAAGTACAAAAGTCATATCAAATGCCACCCATCATCTTCCATGGTGGTGCAAATGAAGATGATGATCCCTGGAAAGAAAACCCTGGGGAATTCAGAGAAGGAATCAGGGTCTTTTTTAAAAAAAGGGATGGATGATACATATGGATGATACATACCTCCAAGGAGAAAGAGGCCTTAACTTTTCTCTGGAAATTGCAAGAGAATATTAACAGTACAAATTCCCAAAATGGACAGAAATCAAGATGAATATTGAGACCTTAATATTCGCATGGTCAGGCTGGGGCTTCAGGCAATGCCTCAGCTCAGACCCATCCTGTGACAGACAACATGAGTCCTTTCCCCTCTTATCTCTGGTTAGAATGAGGCATACAAAAGTAACCACAGAAAATGAATTTAAAGTATGCTTTGCTGTTATTGGTGTGTCGAAGAGCAGCACTTTGAAGTACACTGTGAATCTTCCTCACCTCTTCAGGGCTTCACTCTGAGGTAGAGGGAGAGGAGAAGGAGCTCCTTGCCCACTTCCTTCAGGGGGGTTTGCTCCCACTCCCAACAGCATCCTACTACTTCATCTCTTGAGGGAGCACCTGGGCTGCCAAGCCCCCCCCCAATGTCTCATTGCCTGCCATTGGTCTGAGCAGCAGCAGGGGATGGGGGTGGGGGGAGAAGCCTCATGTACTCACTGGAAATTGATACAGAAAATGACATGGGTAGTTCCAGGAATCACCAGAAACTCAAACAAACCATGGAGTTTCTGGCAATTCCTAGAGTTACCCTTGTCACTTCCTGTATCAACTTTCAATGAGTACACTGCCTGGCAACCCTAGGGGCACCCCCACAGCCCTTGCCCAAGGTCTCCAATAAATGGGGAGTTTAAAGCAGCATCTGAAAATCCCTTCCCACTGTCAGAGAATTTGCTTTGTACTCATTCTGTTAGCATGTCTTGCTCCTCCTACTTGGCCTAAGTATGACTGGTTCTAAACCAGCCAGCTTCCTGACTTATGGGGAAGTCCCACAGGATCTCCAGGACTATCTGCAGTGTTGCCTCCAAGCTGGCTTCGGTGCCCAAGCAACAAAGGTGGGTTAGAGTGTCACACTAGGATCTGGAAGACCCAGGTTTGAATTTTCATTCTGCCATGTAAATTCATTGGGTGACTTTGGGTCAGTCACTCTGTCCCAGCCCAACCTACCTTTTCGAAGCTGGTGTTGTGAGAACAAAACTGAAGAGGGGGGGATAACACTGTAACGAGCTTTGGGCCCCCACAGGGAACAAAAACTTTATACTTCTAAATAAAACGCTATTTCTCTGTGGTCTGAGAAATTGCCATAAAACTACTGAAACCACTTGCTCTCAAGAAATCCCATAGCACCACTAAGTAAAGCATTTCTAGGCACTTCCCTGCCAGCGTAAGAGGATCTTATATAGCCTTTTAACAAGCAAGTGAACATGATTAGTGTTGCATTTGTTTTGCTTGGGCTGACTGCTCCAAAACAGAGACACAGACACCCAGTCATCACTCATCCTAACTCTAAAAATGGCACTTCTACTGGCTTGCATGTGTCTCCTTCTAGTCACACAGTCACAAATTTATTAATGCAACTGTTTATTCTAATTGAGCATGACAGTTACATAGTTAATCAAGAGTCGTCCTCAGTAACACTTGAGTGTTAACTTGGAAGCTACCTCCCACTGTGCTGGCACAGTTTCTCTTCATCTCATGAACCCTGCTCTTCCAGCAACAAAGGCAACAGCTGCGGCCCAAGGCAGTCAAGTTTGGCAACTACAGTACCCGCATGACAATCTCTGGCACAGCTTTTGAACAGCGGCAGCAGCATCTGGATCTCTTGACAGCACTTTACTTTCCCCCCTTGGCTGGAAGCCCTACAAGCAGCTGTGGAACCGTCTCTATTGCTGTCTTGGGGTTTGGATGTGGTGGGAGTGACGGGATTTGCCTGAGCCGCTCTGATTAAGAGTCTTCTCCTTAGAAAGACCTAATCAGCAGTCACCAACCTCAATCATGTTACATTTTGTCAATGTAATGTTTCCAGTTGATTGCCTAGGTTTCCAGAATTGTCTATTCCTTTACCTTTCCAATGGATGGGGCCAGTGATGAACTCAGTCCGCTTTGATTACTAGGAAGACATGAAATGCCTCTGGTAGACAGTTAAGATCCTACTTACATAGGCCCATTCTGCATCTAGCTTTCACTCCGGTATTTTACCAAACCCACAGCGAAACAGAAAAAAATGTGGCTCAAAACCACACTGTACTGACTGCAGAGTCACTCCGGAATGGCTACAAAATGGCCATAAATCTATGCAGACAGTACCATAAAACTGAGAAATCAAAGGAAGTGAAACTGGCACGCAGTGTGGAGGCTACCATAAAGTCCAACCATCAAAGAAAGTGACGCATGCAATGTAGAGGGGAATTTCTGTTATAACCTGGGTTTGGTAAAAGAGTGGAGCGAATGGTAGATGCAAAATGGGCAACTGTCTCTGCCTTTTTAAAAAACTATCATTTTAAAAGTCTCAGGTATCATCTGTATCGATTTTTTTAAAGCAGTTTGACACCTGGTTGTTCTGACTTTCCTGCCATCTGGAGAATGAACTGTTCTCAGGGCTCTTGTAAGTGCCTAATAGGCTAGGCTGTGCAATAATATAGACTGTGATAATTCCATTTTTAAAGTATTAGTCATCTGTTACTCTGTGTGGAAGGGCAACATCAGCCATACCAAGTAGTATAGTGATTCACATGATAAACTCTTTCAGTTTGACTGAGCTGATAGTAGTAGGGCAGGGGTGGGCAATTGTTTTGGCTCGGGGGCCGCTTTGTGGGAGCGGAGGTTAGCGGAGGGCCGCACCTTTTAAAATGATTGCATTCATTAGTTAACTTTGCATTTCAGAAAAGGTATAAATTGTATAATAAAAATCAATAAATATAAATTAAATAAAATAGTGGTAGTTTTATTCAATTTATTTATTGTGCTAATTTCATATCATCTATAGCTGCAAGCACATTTAATTTTAGAATCAGTTTAATGAGACAAATGTATCCCATCACACTTTTCTACAATTTTTTTTTAATCAGGAGTGAGATTACTTGTTGAGATTCTCATCTCAGCCTGCAAGTTAACATCTGTCAAATGTCTCTTAATGTCCATATTAACTCTTGTTGATCTTCATACAAGAAAAACTTTGCTCACAAGTATATGTAGACCCAAATATAGAGAACATTTTCCCAGCAAATTTCTTCATACATGAAAACTTTTCAGCAGACAAAGATTTGTAAAAGTCAACTAATGTCACAGCATTAAACATTTCTTTCACAGTGTGATCTGACTGCATGTCAATAAATTCAAGCTGCAGCTCCTCAGGTGCTGACAGTGGCCAACTGTCTTGGCGGGCCGCAAAAACTCTGTGGCAGGCCGCCATTTGCCCACCCCTGTAGTAGGGAATAGTACAGGCTAACCACATTCCAAGTACTGCAGACCTCGTCTCATGGTGCAGACATAAGTGAGAGGGCACAAGGCAGGAATGTTCCCTGATGAGCATTTTGCCCAGGATGAAGTTGCATCAATCCACATTGGTATTATCACAAATGATAGAAATGCATCTAGGCTGTAATTATAAGCACACTTACTTGGAAAGAAATAGAACTTCCAAGTAAATCTATTTAAGATTGGGTTGTTCAGTGTTAAACAACAGGAAAATAAAAATTATGATGCAAACCCAAGGGGGGGCATATTTTATTTATTTCAAATTCTTTAATGCTGCCTTTCACTTAAGGGGGAAGGTTGGAGATGAACAAGGAAGACAGAAAAACTACTTCAGTGTCCAACTTATTTATTTATAAATGAATATCTATAAATACACCCCACTTTTCTCCACAGTTCAAAGGGGCTTACAACATGCTGGCTTTGTCATTTAAGTAGCTTTAGAACAACCAATGAAAGTGTCTAAGAGAACTTCATCAAGCATGAGGGGCTAGTATTAAATAACTTTTTAAAATATTCCTAAAGAGTTCTGGGCAACCAGAATACTTGCATGTCCGGAATCTCACTTTGCATTTTAAGCTGGGCAACAACATTTCAAGGAAATTATGCTTGATTTATAATTGAGCACTGCAAGCTACCCAAGTCATATTCTGAACCAGACCATAATGCATTTCAGTGATATTTCTATTACAATCTCATGCTTATACCATACTGTCTCTTTTTCTTATAGAACTACATGCTGAGACAACACAGTTTTAAATTTTATCTGAAGGAGGGGGCAGGGACTGGCATTTTTTTTTTTTTTTAGTAAACCTACAAGTTGTGGTTTTAATTTTCTACCCTCAAGACAGGGTTGATGGTTGGAAGTCTCCTGCCATATTGGGGAACTGGGCAACCCTGATGTCAGTGAAGGATAATTATGCAAAAACCCGCTTTACCACACATGTAAAAAGCCTTTCTGGATCAGACCAAAGGCCCATCTAGTCTGTCATGTTTTCCCCACCTATGGTCCCAGTCCCTCCCTCTCGATGATTTGAAGAGCAGGAGTGGTGGGCATCAATGATGATTCTCTAGGAACTTCTCTACTCTCTATGGTAAAACACCACAGTAATTATAGGGATTCCTTAAGTATCGCCCAGAAGTGCCATCACATTGTCAAAGCCTCCATCCAGGAATGATCTTACATCCTCCGTGATGCTTTAGAAATGTCCCTAGTCTCAATAGTCTTTACCAGAGAGATAGGGGAAATTCCTAGGGAGTTATGGAGAATGTGATGTCACATTTACAGGCCAGAAATGGCAATCCTAGGTTTGACTAATACTAACATGCAATGCCTTCTAAAGGATTCCTTCCATCATGCATCTAATAGTATTTCAACCTGCCCAACACGAGAAAGGAACATTGGCCTTCTTAAAGTTAAGTGTCTTGCCTCATTCTATTACAGCCTTCCAGGAGGGCTGTATACATGATATAGGGCAGTATACATGATAGCTGAAAATGCAATCAAATAAACAAATTTACAGAATGAAACCCATTAAAATACAGTCAAATCATTCATGGTGTTTAGTATATATCATTCCCTTCTGTAGGTGGGGGGGAGGGAGTGATCATGGGCCACGTACAATGGAGGCCATTGCTGCTGTCAACCATAGGCCCTGTGGAACTGTACTAGGGCTTGCAGGGCACAGATGTCACCAGGCAGAGAGTTCCACCAGGCAGGAACCAGAGCTGAAAAGGCCCTGGCTCTGGTTGAGGACAGCCAAATTTCTTTTGGGCCAGGGATTAACAGCCATCACATTGTCAAAGCCTCCATCCAGGAATGATCTTACATCCTCCGTGATGCTTTAGAAATGTCCCTAGTCTCAATAGTCTTTACCAGAGAGATAGGGGAAATTCCTAGGGAGTTATGGAGAATGTGATGTCACATTTACAGGCCAGAAATGGCAATCCTAGGTTTGACTAATACTAACATGCAATGCCTTCTAAAGGATTCCTTCCATCATGCATCTAATAGTATTTCAACCTGCCCAACACGAGAAAGGAACATTGGCCTTCTTAAAGTTAAGTGTCTTGCCTCATTCTATTACAGCCTTCCAGGAGGGCTGTATACATGATATAGGGCAGTATACATGATAGCTGAAAATGCAATCAAATAAACAAATTTACAGAATGAAACCCATTAAAATACAGTCAAATCATTCATGGTGTTTAGTATATATCATTCCCTTCTGTAGGTGGGGGGGAGGGAGTGATCATGGGCCACGTACAATGGAGGCCATTGCTGCTGTCAACCATAGGCCCTGTGGAACTGTACTAGGGCTTGCAGGGCACAGATGTCACCAGGCAGAGAGTTCCACCAGGCAGGAACCAGAGCTGAAAAGGCCCTGGCTCTGGTTGAGGACAGCCAAATTTCTTTTGGGCCAGGGATTAACAGCAAATTTTGATCTTCTGAGCACAAAGCTCTTTGGGGGAATACCTGCAGGTACATTGATCCCAGAACATTTATGGCCTTGAAGGTCAGAACCAAAACTTTGAAGCGGATCCAATACTCAACCTGGAGCTAGTGCAGCTGGCAAAGCACTGGTTGGATGTGAGTTATCCTTGGAGTACCTGGCAGTACCTGTGCTGCTGCATTCTGGACCAGTTGTAATTTCTGGGTTAGCTTCAATGGCAGCCCTGCATAGAACAAGTTACAGTAATCCAGCCTAGAGGTGACCGTTGCATGGATCACCATGGCTAGGTCAGGGTAAGAGAGGAAAGGGGCCAGTTGCCTGACTTGGCGTAGTTGGAAAAAGCATCAGTCTGGCAACATTTGCAACCAGGGCCTCCAGGAGCACACCCAGATTCTTGATGGTTGGTGCCAGTATGAGCAGCTGGATGTCAAGAGCTGAAAGTTGGCACCCTGTCTTTGGGTCACCCCCACCCAGCCACAGGACCTCTGTCTCAGCCAGCTTTGTTTCAACCACCCAACCATGGCCTCCAATCCCTCAGCTATCAACAGATACAGCTGGGTGTCATAAGTGTACTGGTGACAATCCAGCCTGGAATCCCACATCAACTGGGCAAGAGGGTGTCTGTAGATGTTAAACAACATAGGAGAGAGGCTTGCCTCTTGGGGAACCCCACACACCAAAGGGTTCTTGGATGATACACTCTCTTCTAGCACCACCCTCTGTCCCCAGCCCCATGAACTCCTACACCAGAGAGGCAGTGGGCCATCAGATCATAGTTGACCATGTTGAATAGCACTGTCAGATCTAATAACAACAGCAGCACTGACCCACTGCAATCCAGTTGTCTGCGGAGATCATCCGTGAAGGTGCAGAAACTGGACTGGAATGGTTCTCGGACCAACGTGACTTTCAGGAAACTCTGCAGCTGCTCCACCACTGCTCTCTCAATTACCTTGCCCAGAAACAAAAGATTCGAGACTGGGTAGTAACTGGCAAGATCCAGCGAATCTAAAGATGGCTTTTTCAAGAGCCTCTTTTAATCCCCCTGGATAGACCCTAGAACTAATGGACATATTGATAATGTCCATCAAGGGGTTCTGTATTCCATCCCCGAAGGCCTTCACCAGCCACAATGGACATGGATCCAAGAGGCACATGGTCAGTCTAACAGCACCCAGGATCCTGTTGACATTGGCCCGAGAGAGTTGGCTAAAGGTGTCAAGTACAGAATCCAAAGATGGCCAAGGGGCCTCCAGTTCCCTTACTGTATCAACAGTCTTGGGCAGGTCATGGTGGAGCAACAAGACTTTATCCACAAAAAAGCTCACAAATGCCTCTCAGCTAAAGCGAAATTTTTCACATTTGTGACTCTCCCTGAAAGGGAGGTTAGGAACCTAATTAAACTAAATAATCATGCCAGGTGATAGCTAGCAGATGCGATGGAAGCTGTAAAGAAGTCTCTTTTAGAAGCTTTCACTGCCATCTCATAGGTTTTCATAAATGACCTATAGGATATTCTTGCAGCTTTGTCACGAGACTGCTACCAACTCACTCTAGCCATCTAAGTTCTCACTTCTTCCCCTGAGCTCCATTGTATACTATGGAGCCAGGCTGGGGCAAGAATGAAGAGGGTGTTGGGGGTTCGCCTACTGGTTCACTCCATTTGTCCAAGAATTTATTTATTATTTATTTATTTGTTTCAATTTATACCCCGCCTAGCCAGCAGGCCAGCTCTAGGCGGCTGACAACATAAAATCACTCTGTTACAGTTAAAACATAGAATAAAATAGATTCATTTAAAATTATAACAACAAGAAGAAGTAGGAAGTAGACTAGCTATGCTGGAGTGAGTTGTCAGTTCTCTGTAAGATGATGCTAAGAATGGGGTTATGGTCAGAGCCCAGAGGATTCCACTAGAACAGTTGTGTTACCTCATTCTACTTTTTGCAGAGAGTGGTGTGAAACCTGTTTCTAAATTCGCTGAGAATGTTTTGTATAATTTACATGCTGTGATGATAAATTCTGTTTTCAACTGTAAACTATGGATAATTATGTAATCCAAATGGCTCCTGTGATGTGAAATCAGAAAAAAAAATAGATTTCCTCTCCTTCAGATCTGATTCTTGTTCACTGACTTTAGCAGTCAGTTATTAATTGTAATTAATAATTCTGTTTTTAATTTAATTTTATCATTTTAACTGTATTTCTAATTGTTTAAATGTTTTGGTGTTTTTATGTTCACTGCCTTGTGGACCCTAACTGGGTAGAAAGGCAACATAAAAATGTTTTAAATAAGTAAATATATGAATGAATGAAGAAACTAGACATTAGTATCATGTGTAAGTCTTTTGCATAACTGCTGTTGTCTAGCTGACCAGATATTTACTGCACACATACACGTGTGCACACGAGCAACACAGACATACACACTCACTGTTCACAATTTTTCAGATTCTTCTACACTGAAAACCAGGTCAAAAAGTACAAAGTAAGCATTAAGAAAATGTTACCTTCCTTGTAATTATATTTCCTTTGTGGAAATGTTAATGCCCATAATCAAAACTATACATAATTGCCAGTTATTGCCTTAAGCACATTGATTTGAGTTATATGGAGACATCAGCCCTTTTATAGTGTGGTTGCCCTTGGGAGAGTCCATAAATATCACAATTTTTTTTTAAAAAAGAACACTTTCATTACTAGATGATCCACATACATAGAAATGTTCAGTTTTGTGGGATGTGGCTATTTCTTGTTGGTTAAATGCAACAATTATCCATATAATCAGTCTTATAGCTCAAAATCCAGGGGATTTTTAACCTAGGGAATGAAAAATACCAAGGTAGTTATTAAGTTCAGTTTAGGATTTTCAATAGTTCCTGGATCTCTTCTGGCCAAATGCAGAATGACCATGTTCTCCAGCCAGAGCTGGCTTACTCATGATACAACAAAACTGGGGAATGTTTGTATACCCATTAGGTCTCTGTGACTACTGGGGTGGTCCTTTGCCCTGTTTTAAAGAGCACAGTCCTATTTTGAGTTGCTATATCATCTACCTTAAACCAATAAAACATTATGAACAATAAATCTGAGAATCTGAGCATCTAGCAAGGTAACAAACATCAATATGCCAAGACAGCCATGTGCCAAGCTTGGTCCTGAAGCCCTCAGTAGCAGGCTCTGATTTGCCCACCAAAGGTCCCTCCAGAAAGTTTTGAATAGTGCTTTCTTAATAGTTCAGACTTTCACCCATTAGTTCCATGTCTCACCTCCACACTAAAACCTTCCTCCATACCCCATTTGAAATCTTTCTTTCTTTCTTTCTTTCTTTCTTTCTTTCTTTCTTTCTTTCTTTCTTTCTTTCTTTCTTTCTTTCTTTCTTTCTTTCTCTCTCTCTCTCTTTCTTTCTCTCTCTCTTTCTTTCTCTCTCTCTCTCTCGCTCTCTTTCTATATTATATCCACCCTCCCCACCAGTGGGCTCAGGGCAGATCACAGTAAGATTCTAAAACACATAAATGGAAATTTACAGAATAATTAAAAACAATTTAAAATGGCATAGATTAAAATAACCAGGTCACACTATTTCACTATATACATTATTTTCAAGCTGACACCATTGGGTCTCTGAGATCTTATTGATCCAGGCCATGCTGAGGTGGTAGGCTTCAGTTTCAGCAGGGGAGGCCAAGTTTTTTTATAGGATGCCTGCCACCTCAGCCAAAGGCCTGGTGGAACAGCTCCATTTTATGGGCACTTTGTAACAGTAATAAGTCCTGCAGGGCCCTGATCTCAGATAGGAGCATGTTCCACCAGGCTGGGGGCCAGGGAAGAATAAGCCCTGGCCCTGGTTGAGGCTAAGCAGACATCCCTTGGGCCAGAAACAACCAGCAGTTCTTGGCCAGCCGAGCACAAGGCAAATACGGACAGAGGCGGTCCTTCAGGTGTGTTAGTGCCAGGCAGCGCAAGGCTTTAAAGGTCAGTACCAAAACCTTGAAACAGATCTAGTACTCAGTTGGTAGCCAGTTTCATCAGTGGCCACCCAAGTGACCACTGGATCACTGGATCATTCCAACTCAATGTTACTTCCATAGAGAAATCCAAAGAGGTAAGGAAAAGAGGCAGTAGGGTATGATGCCAGGAAGAACAAAGTAATTGGGGAAGCTTCTGCACCTCATGACACACCTTGTGACTTCACTAGACTTGTGAATATTTAAGTCTCATTTTGGAAATGTCAGTGCCATGGGTCAGTAACCAAAACAAAGTCCTCATCATTATGACAGGGAAGCTTGTATATTACAAAGACTTCTGAAAGTGAGTGCATTTCTGTTAGCCATGCATCATTTAAGATACATTGAGCACGCACACACAAATCTCCATCAATAAGGGCTAAAGTTACCCAATGTCAAGAATGAAGAACCAATTTTGCCCTCATCATATTAGCATACAAATATACTTTACTACTCCCTACAGAAATGACTGGAAATCATTACTAAGTAAAAGGTAGTACATTCAAGGGTAATATTGGGATACGGAACAAAACTTGCTCTGTATTATGCATAGCACAGGAGTTACTCAGAATGACTTCATCCCAAAAGAAAGACCCAGGGTCTTTCCTAGTGGTTAAAATGTTAAATCATAAGTGGGGCACTTAGGCACAATGCTGGGGATGGATATGAGCTTATCCTGCTCTCTGTTCCAGTTACTCTATCCACTGGGAATTGTCTGCTTCTATCTATGTAGTCTCTGAAGGAAAAACTTAATTCCAACACAAAGGAGGTGCTACTGGTGGGGTGAAGGTCTCACTCAGGAAATGGGTTATCCCCCATTCTTGATGGGGTTGCACTCCCCTTAAATAAGTGGTTTTGTAGCTTGGGGATAAGCCTGGACATGGGCCTCCTGTTGGATAAAGAGGTGGCTGAGGTGTTTTCAGCAACTTTGACTAGTTAGTCAGCTTTAGCCCTCCCTGTAAAGAAAATATCTTGCCACCGTGGTGCATGCCCCGGTAATATCTTGATTGGATTACTGCAATTCATTCTGTGTGGGGCTGCCCTTGAAGACTGTCCAGAAGCTATAGAAAGCCAAGGTCAGAGTGCTGACTGGAGTGGGTGGTAGGGACCATATCACTCCAGTCTTGTTTCCCCTACATTGGCTTCCAACTTACTTCTAGGCTCAATTCAAAGTGTTGGTATTGACCTTTATAGCCCTGTTTGGCTTTGGACCAGCTTACCTTAAGGACCACCTTCTCCCATACAAACCTACCTGCTCAGTCTGGTTATCCTCAGAGGCCCTGCTCCAGTTGTCCCTGCCATCTGAAGCTAGATGGGTGGTGATTTGAGAAAGGGCCTTCTCCAGCATGGCACCAAAACTTCAAAACTGCTTCCCCAGGCAAACTTGTCTGTGCCCCTCTACTGGTGCCTTTTGCCAGAAGGTGAACACTTTTTTTTGCCTGACATCCCCCCCCCCCCCAAATGGGGGGGATTTTTTTTCTGTGTTATTAATTTGGTTTCTGTGTTATTAATTTAATTTTATATTTTACCTGTATTATAATTGGTTAAACAATTTAATATTTTATGTCCATCACCTTGTAGATGCCAGTTGGGTGGAAAGAATGCATTAAAATGTTTTAAATAAAAAATAAATAAATAACCCCAATATCCTGAATAACACTGGTCACCCTAGTCAGAATCCAAATTTTGGGAATTACCTTTTATAGCTATCCAGGCAGGTTTGCCCTCACTGCATAGCCCAGGCCAGCCCAATCCTGAGCTCAGAAGCTATGCACGGTCAGCCATGGTTAGTACATGGAGGCAGGCAATGGCAAACTACCTCTGAATTGTCTTGAAAACCCCACTGGGTTGCTGTAAATTAGCTGTGACCAAGACAAAGGGAAAAAACACAGGAAGAGAAGAAGAGATTGGATTTATAACTTGCACTTCGCTACCTGAAAGAGTCTCAGAGCAGTTTACAATCTCCTTTCCCTTCCCCTCCCCACAACAGACACCCTGTGAGGTAGGTGGTGCTGAGAGACTTCTTTTGAGAACTGCTCCTGAGAGAACAGCTCTGAAAGGATTTGTAACTGACCCAGGGTCACACCAACAGCTGCATGTGAAGAAGTGGGGAATCGAACCCGGTTCTCCCATGCTGGATCCTAAAGGTGGACCTATGGTCAGGGGTGTAATGTAAATAGTCCTCTCAGGGGAGTCAGGTGTGACTGGAGGTGTGGGTTTGTACCTGCATAAAAGCAGACCCCCAGGTCCTGCTCAACAGTTTGTGTTTGCCTTTTGTAAATAAACTGCCTTTTGTAAATAAACTATGAGCTGATTTCACTGCAATATGTCTGGACCCAATATATTTCACTGGCGACGAAGGTGGGATCCCGATGAGTGACTCTGTGCCTGACTCCGAAGCCAGCACCACCATGAGCACTGGCACCAGCTTCCAGGGTCAACTGCTTCTGCTCCACATTGCTTCAGTGCCTCGAGTCATCACTGCCGCTCCAGGACAGATCTCCATCTTCGACCCTGTACACCCTGAACTGTGGGAGGCGTGGGTCGAGCAGCTCACATACTTCTTCCAGGTCCAGGGAACAGCCGCAGCAGACCTGAAAAAGGCATGGCTCCTCAGCACATGTGGAGTCTCTACAATCCAGCTTGCCCAGAGTCTCATCACTCCCAGGAAGCTAGAAGCCACCACCTACAACGAGCTCATCAAAGCTCTTACAGATCACTTCACGCCAAAACCATCTAAGATGGTGATGTGCATGGACTCTTGTGTGCAACCAACAATCCTGTGAGTCGGCCGCCGACTTCATGGCAGACATTCGCAGGCTAGCCATCGACTGTGAGTTCCCCACCATTGAGGATGCCCTGCTAAACCAATTCATTTGGGGCATCCAAGAGCTGAAACACTGCAGAAAGCTTGTCGGGCAAGACAACATGAAGCTAGAAAAGGCACTCCACGCAGCCAGTTTTTGAGAAGGCCCAGAGAGACCACCAAGGCATGGCAGCCCACTGCATGTCCACCACCCCCATCTCTGACAAATCAGACAAGGAGGATGTCCTACAAGTTCACCGTTCTGACTGCTGGCGACCTCATCTGCCCACTGCATCTGCTCCACAGACAGCACGCTCAACCGCTCCAATGCTGTGTGCCAGCTGTGGGGAACCACATGAACATCGCTTCTGTCATTTCTGGAATGCAGTCTGCCGGTCCTGTGGCAAGACAGGACACTTCGCCAAGGCCTGCCATTCCTGAGGACCCAGATGACATCCAATGATGCATCAGGAGTCATTGGACCTGCACACCATGACCACCAGCCTCCATCACCAGGTACTGAATCTGCCCTGGGATGCCCCTAACAAAATCCATGTCACGGTACAGGTAGAGGGGTCCCCTTGCAAGATGGAGCTGGACACAGGGTCCTCTTTCTCCATCATATCGGCCAAGACCCTTAAGATACTGTGTCCACAGGGGGGCCCCTCCTCAAGAAACCTGTTGGCCTCATGCTGCGGGACTTTCAGAAGAACCCAGTGGCCATCAAGGGGTGGGGCAAATTCCAGGTTCAGTACAAGGACTTTAATGGACTATTGGATTTGTTGTTGGTGGAGGGCAAGCTAACAAGCCTGCTGGGGCTATCTTGGTTTGAGCCCTTGGGGTTTGGGGTGACCGGGATGCACCACGTATGGGGTGGTGGGTTTTCCGAGGAGTGTGATGAGTTCCCAGTTGTCTTCGATGGTTTGCTTGGCTGCTACACTGGACCTCAAGTTGCCCTCGAACTTGACCCCATAGTACGGCCAGTCCACCTGAAGGCCAGGCACGCCCCATTTGCATTACAGCCAAAAATAGACTTAGAGCTAGACGGCCTGGTGGAACAAGGTGTCCTGGAACCCGTGCCATATGCCCAATGGGAGACCCTCATAGTCACCCCGGTAAAGCCTAACGGAGACATCCGGATATGTGCAGACTACAAATGCACAATCATTAAGGCCTTTCAAGATCATGCTTATCCCATCCCTGTTGTCAGCCATGTTCTCACTTCGCTAGCAGGAGCCAAGGTCTTTGGGAAGCTGGATCTGGCACAGGCCTACCAGCAACTGCTGGTGGACAATGCCACAGTGTAAGCCCAGACCATAGTGACCCACTGGGAGGCGTTCAAGGTGAAGCGCCTAAAGTTTGGGGTCAGAATGGCACCCAGGGTTTTTCAGAACTTGATGGACTGTTTACTTAAAGGAATCCCCAAAGTCCAGCCCTTCTTTGATGATGTTTTGATCGCGGCTCTTGACTCTGAGACCTTTGCAACCTGGCTGCGGTCCATCCTCCAATGCTTCAACAACATGGGATTGAAGGTGAAGTGAGAGAAATGCCTCCTGGGGATGCCATTGGTGGAGTTCCTGGGGTTTGCAGTTGACACTCATGGAATTCACCCGACACCCGAAAATATCCACACCATCGTCCAAGCACCCACCCCTTCCTCCAAAGCAGAACTCCAGGCCTTCTTGGGCCTCCTCAATTTTTACCACTCTTTCTTGCCACACAAGGCTGCAGTGGCCAAACCCCTCCATTGCCTCCTCAATAAATGCTCCCCATGGGTCTGGGGCCCACACCATGCCATGGCTTTTCAGGCAGTCAAAGAACTCATGACCTCAAATGTGGTCCTGGCTCATTTTGATGAATCCCTCCCTGTGGTCCTGGAGTGTCATGCTTCCCCGTACAAGGTCAAGGTGGTCCTGAGGCAAAGGTTGGTGGACAGCTGAGAGGTGCCTGTCACTTATTATTCCCATACCCTCTCAGCGGCAGAGCACAACTATGCTCAAATTGACAAGGAGGCCCTGGCAATTGTGGCAGGAATCAAAAAATGTCACGATTACCTCTACAGCCGGCCTTTCACCATCTTCATGGACCACAAACTGCTCCTGGGCCTCCTTGCCCTGGACCACCAGACCCCCCCCCCCCAGATGTTGTCCTCCCTGTGTCTTGTGCTGGTCCAGCTTCCTGGCCAGGTACCAGTATGTGCTGGTACACCACCCCAGAAAAGCAATGCGCCACGCTGATGCCCTCAGCTGCCTTCCGCTGCCATCCTGCAACCCTGACCTGGCTCTGCGCACAATGTCACTTTGCTGGAGGACCTGCCAGACCAGCCCATCCAGGTGGCAGATATGTCATGCCACACCGCCCGGGATCGCATCTTGTCCTGGGTCTTAGACTGGGTGGGAAGGGGATGGCCCTCCAGCCCAGGATTGGAATTCACCACCTATTTGTCCAGGTGGGATGAACTGTCATTGCACAAGGGGTGTGTGCTCTGGGGAAGCCGAGTGGTAGTGTCCACTCCGCTGCGCAAGTAGGTGCTCACTGCTCTGCACGAGACACACCCGGGCATCATGTGCATGAAAGCCCTGGCCAGGAGCTATGTGTGGTGGCCAGGGTTGGACCAAGAGATCAAGGACTGGGTGAAATGCTGCCAGAAGTGTCAGGAATCTTGCCCAGAACCACCTGATGCACCAGTGCGACCCTGGGAGTCATCCCACAAGCTGTGGGCCAGACTGCACTTGGACTTTGCGGGACCATTCCAAGGCCAACTATTCTTCATCCTGGTGGACACCTACACCAAGTGGTTGGAAGTGGTTCTGGTGCTGTCCATGTCCTCACGATCCACCATCCATGCCATGTGGCATATTTTCAGCTCGCACAACATCCCTGATGCTCTTGTGATGGACAATGGCTCAGCCTTCACATCTGGGGAGTTCCAGGAGTTTGTGCAATACTATGGCATCCGGCATATACACTCCACCCCATTCCACCCAGCAATGAACAGCCAGGCTAAGCATATGGTGCGCACAACCAAAGAAGCCCTGCACTGCATGGATCATGGAGATTGGGACTACAAACTAGCAGCATTCCTGTTTGGCCAAAAAACTACACCTCAGACCACCATCGGGTGCAGCCCAGCTGAACTGCTAATGGGAAGGCATCTCACAACCAGATTAGACTTCCTGCACCCAGACCACACCTTGGAACACAGCATGGGCCTGGATTACCAAAAGGCTTCCCCCGGGTTCTTCCCTGGGAACCTGGTCTATGCTAGGAACTTCTCAAGGGGTCCCGCATGGCTGCAAGGCCAGGCGGTCTGGGTAACTGGGCTCCTATCCTACGAGGTCTCAGGGGAAGATGGGTAACTATGGAAGCACCATGTCGACCAGCTACGCCGCCGCCTCCTTCCTGCATATGCTAATGCACCCGGGGAGAGTGAGGATGAATCACAGGCTCCAGATACAGTTGAGGAGAAGGACCATGAGTCATCCACACAGGCACCACCCCGGCCAAGTGCATCGTCCAACACAAACATAGACATCCCACCAGCACTGGCCCCAGCCAACAGGCCAGAAGCTTCCCCTGAACAAGCAGAGGTGGTCCCTGAACAGCCCGCCATGGAACCAGTACTACGCTGCTCTGCCAGGGAACAGCGGAGGCCCACCTACCTCAGAGACTTTGTGTGCTAGGGAGGGTCCGAACTATGGGTGGAGGGGTGTTGTGGACTAATGGCAACTGCACAAGCAATCAGAGACTGCACAAACGGTCAGGCAAACTACCAAAGTTTCACATCAGTAGACAATAGCCCTTACAGATCTTAACCTTGACCAATTGGTTCAGCTAGATTCTAAAGCGGGACCTATGGTCAGGGGTGCAATGTCAATAGTCCTATCAGGGGAGTCGGATGTGACTGGGAATGTGGTTTGTACGTGCATAAAAGCAGACCCTTGGGTCCTGCTCAACAGTTCGTGTTTGCCTTTTGTAAATAAACTATGAGCTGATTTCACTGCAACGTGTCTGGACCCAGTATATTTCAGCCAAATACACCCTAGCCTCAGAGCTCTTTCTGTAAAGTGTTAACATCAGTTTTATAAAGTATAGAAGGACTATAGCACTTTGAAAATTCTAGAAAATACTAAGGATGCAATTCTAAAGCTCATCCCGATTTACTAACATGTGAACTACAATGCATACTTCTAGAAAACATGAACCAATTTAGAAAGGACATTCAAATAAATACTGCTGCCCAGACAATAGAAACAAATACTGGCTGAGATATCCATTTACAAAACAAATGAAAATTTATATCTACCATACAGAAGAAGTCAAGTGCATGCTTGTTACACTAGTTTTGCAGCTGTAAAGAGAAAAAAAAATAGCATGCAGCCCACAATAGTCAGATTAATACTTAAATCTTCATACATGTATATTTGCAAAATAAAGAAGATAAAAATATATAATTCCTTCCCTCCCTTCTCCCAGCATCCAAAGTCATCTTTTTTAGAGTATCTAACATAAACACATTGTGTTTGCTCCTCAGCCTTAAATAACAATTCGCATGCAGTGGAGGGCGGCAACAAGAGCGTTTGTTTATCACTCCCCATTAAACTCTGAGAAAAATAAAGCTCTCTTAGAGAGGCACAGAAGTAACCCTAAACCAAGCTGCAAACAAGATTCTAATGAGCATATATTAAACTGTCTTCTTTGACATTAACAAAGAAAGCATTGTTAGATTTTACTCTGATCATCAATGCATAAACCATTGTGGTGTTGCAAATTCAGTCGCTACCTCCTACAGTCTAAAACATACAATCATGCATATGAGTTAAGTTGTATCAACGAGGTTGCTAGTGGCATGTCACAGTAGGATTCTTAATGATCCTCTACAAGGATTCTGTTTGTCTAAGTTGCACATTCTCTGTCTTGTGATGTGTGGATGTGAACTACGCTGAAAATAATATGAGGGCTAATTACCAGGCTTGTCAATGGCAATTCTCATATAATGATAAACCATATTTCTTTTATTTTTAAACCTCCCAATGATAATGACACTCCAACTAAAGAGGATTTCAGGCTCGGCCGACTTCTTTTGTTCCCAACAGCAATTCTCTCTTTTTTCCCCCTCTGGGCATGTGTCAGTGTGGATGAAATTAAAATAAGGAAAAGTCAGAACCTAGTCATTAAAAAGACTTGATGGAGTCCAACTTTATGCAAACCAAAAATTCTTGGCAGAGGGCTGAGCTCTAACTGTAAGGGTCAAATCATATCCTGTTTTTAATGCCTCTCTTTTCCCAGTTGTGTCTGTTTTGCTAAACTAAAAAGCCCCTGATTCAGCAGTAGCCATGGACAATTCGTCACATGTAAAGTATCATTCAATGATATCCCCTTGTCCATCAAAAAGTACATTCAGTTGGACCCATGGATTCCATGTGGCCATCAGGATGTGGCTGGAGACATGTACTCAGATTCACCCCTGTGTACACATTAGCTTCATGTGTGGAAGGCTGCTTTTCTACATGATCAAACTTGTGGGCAGGAGTTTGAGGCCCATAGTGATAGCATAGGGGGAGAGTCAGTCTTGCAGATATGAAGGTCCAAAGCCATGAAGGGCTTTGTATAGGGTAGCTAATACCTTAAATGGAGCCCAGTAATTGATGGGCAGCCAGTGAAGCACCTGCAGGATTAATTAATTAATGCAAAGGCACTCCTATGTCAAGCCAAGGTGCTTATTTTTATGTGAAATTAATTTAACCTCTCTAACCATATTTAGCTCTAAATGGGGCTAGGGTTGGGGCTCTGCATTGATTTCTGTTGCCTCCTTTCCCTTTTGATGCCCTGCCTTGCTGGTAACCCCCCCCCCCCCCACACACACACACATTTTCCTACAAATATAGGCTGCTACTTATTTAATATCCCTTAAATGTGATATTGAATGAATAGGTCATGAAAGGATTTTGCACTTCTACCAGTTCCTAAAGATATAATAGTATCCAGAACAACAGGGAAAGAATCAAAGTCTTCACTGATAAAGTTACACCTCTCATGGTTATTTCTGTGACTATGACTGCTGGAAAATAGGTGACTGCATTTGATACAGTCGTTACAGCTGTATTTGTGGAGGGTTTGGCTCATATGCTATGATTCTCCATACTAGAGTATCCCCAGGAATAGCCAAAACACACTGCACAAAGCTGTTTTGTAATATACGAGACCAACCATAGGCTTGCTTATTTTAGCACATACCTGGTCATCATATTTCTATATATTCAGGGCTCTTTTTGTAGAAAAAGCCCAGCAGGAACTCATTAGAATATTAGGCCACACCCCTGACAGCACAGCTCGTTAACGTATTAGGCCACACCCGATGTTCCCAGAAGTGCGGTCATCCAGCCACATCCACCTTTTGCTTCTTATTCTGTTTACCTTGTTGTCAAAACAGTTTTGACAAAACCAATAAAAACATTATTTTCTGTCCCATCTATACAAAACCTTGCCTGAACCAATATCTTATGTCCAACAATTATTCCCACACTGGATTGGAATCAATTCCTAAGGGTTAGGTTCCCATGGAAATCAGGTTGCCTTCCTGCAGAACTAGTACGCTGAATATGATTTTTTAGGGTTGCCAACCTACAGGTGGGGTTTGGAGATCTCCTGGAATTACAACTGAGCTCCAAACTACAGAGATCAGGTCAATGGCTGCTTTGGAAAGTAGAGTCCATGGCATTATGCCTTGCTTAGGTCCCTCCTTCCCCTAAACCCCACCCTCCATTCCCAAATCTCCAGGGATTTCCTCAACCTGGAGTTGGCAACCCTAGTTCACTGGCAGAACAACGCTAGGAGCCAGTTTGGTGTAGTGGTTAAGTGTGTGGACTCTAATCTGGGAGAACCAGGTTTGATTCCTCACTCCCCGCCTGCACCTGCTGGATTACCTTGGGCAAGCCATAGCTCTGTACCAGCTGTTGTCTCAGAGCTCTCTCAGCCCCACCTACTTCACAGGGTGTCTGTTGTGGGGAGGGGAAGGGAAAGGAGTTTGTAAGATGCTCTGAGACTCCCTTGGGTAGTAAAGGGCGGGGTATAAATACAATCTCTTCTTCTTCTAGGTTTGTGGATGCACTGGATGGGAGTAGTTTGTGGACTATTTTATTCAAGGTACAAAATTTTGTTCAACGTATAAGATTTCATGTGCCAACCATACTTCTTCAGATGGAAGAAGTGTGCATGCACACAAAAGCTTATACCTTGGATGAAAGTTTGGACTCCAACTTTGTTCTGCTGCTTCAGACCAACACAGCTACCCACCTGAATTATTACACTATAATACTTTTTACAAGCAATTATGTACCAGTGGAGTGGTTATCATGCAGAGTCTGTCCCACAGGTAAAATTATACTGTGAACAGGTGGTCTTTACCACATAAAAGTATCACTACCATCACAAGATCACCAATCGTTGGAAGTCAACTCCTCAGAAGCAAAAATCTCTCTTATTAGGAGGTTTAAGAACATCAACTTTGCTGTCCCATTAAAGGCAGATGTCAGCCCAGTGGCAGGAGAAGAGGGACATTCATCTTCATCAGAAACTCTGCCCACTTTTTAAATTTCACAAAACAGGCAATCTTCAAAGTGCTGCTGACCATGCTCATTTTTAGTTACATCTCTGTTTCTCTGCAGATGTCCCCCAAAGTCCCCCATGCAACAGTCAAGTGTTCTGCCAACACACACAACAATGAAGCTACTTTTTCAGATGTTTTCTCTTGTATGGCAGTAAGCACCAAAACCCTTTAATACAGACTTCAGACCCACATATATTTGCAAGCCATTCCCAACAAGACACAACAATGAACTCAGGCTTCAAACGTACTTTTCTTAAGTAGAAGATGCCATGAGAAAACTAAAGAGATGCTCAAAAATTAAAGATATTGTCAAAAGCAGCATTTCCCTCCTGCTTTTTTACATCCCCCCTTTCAATAATTTTTTTTATAAAAACACAAAGAACAAAATGAAACAGAAAAAGAGAGAGAGAGAGAGAGAGAGAGAAAGAAAAAGAAATGTAGGGGAGAGAGAGAAAAAGAAGGAAGGAGATAGATAGATAGATAGATAGATAGATAGATAGATAGATAGATAGATAGATAGATAGATAGATAGATAGATAGAGGAAGGAAGGAAGGAAGGAAGGAAGGAAGGAAGGAAGGAAGGAAGGTGGAAGAGAGAGAGAGAGAGAAGGGAAGGGGGAGGGAGAGAGAGAAACAGAAAGAAAGAAAGGTGGGGACAGAGAGAGAGAGAGAAAGACAGAAAGACAGACAGACAGATAGATAGATGAGAGAGAGAAAGGAAGGAAGGAAGGTGGAGGAGAGAGAGAGAGAGAGAAAGGAAGGGGGAGGGAGAGAAAGAGGAAGGAAGGAAGGAAGGAAGGAAGGAAGGAAGGAAGGAAGGAAGGAAGGAAGGAAGGAAGGAAGGTGGGGACAGAGAGAGAGAAGGAAAAGAAATGGGGAGGCACTTACCGGAGCAGGGAGAGTGACGTGACCTGGCAAGCCAAATGCAGAGCCAGGCCTTTCAGTGCAAAGAGTCTAGCCCCGTGCTTAATCTCTGGGCAGGGCTTTCTCCTGCTGGCTCTCTGTACTTAAAGGGAAAGCGCCGGGTGGGGCTTTTTCCTGCCAGCTCTCTGTAGGAACTTTTCCTTTAAGTGTAAACAGCTCGGGCCCGGCAGGGAGGGGGCGGGGCAGGCTCGGACGCCAGCCGGAACGGCGTTCCGGTGCGTTCCTGCTGAAAAAGAGCCCTGTGTATATTTATGCATAATAGTTTGCCATGTAAATATTTATTTAGAGCAGTGGTGTCCAGTGTTTGCATGAAGCTGCATGAGAAGCCATCTGTCAGGGGTGGCTGTGCTGAAGAATAGATGTTTCCAAAATGCTCCCCACAAGAGACACATTTGGAATGGGTCTTTCTGAAATGCTCACCCACAACATTGTAGACAGAATCCCTCAAGTAGATGTAACATTTATATGCAGTTTGGGGTGAAATAGTCCAGGAATGACTCTACCATGAGATTTTGACAATACTTAAGGTAAAATGTAAAGGTTTCCCTTGCTTGAAAGCCAGTCGAATCCGACTCTAGGGGGCAGTGCTCATCTCTGTTTCCAAGCCAAAGAGCCAGCGCTGTCCAAAGATGTTTCCATGGTAATGTGGCTGGCATGACTAGACGCTGAGGCGCACAGAACACTGTTAAATAGGTACAAAGTGGTACCTATTTATCTACTTGCAATTTTTTGCTTTCGAACTGCTAGGTTGGCAGGAGCTGGGACCAGAGGCGGGAGCTCACTCTGTCACACGGCACTCGGGTTTTGAACTGCCGAACTACTGATTTTCTGGTCTACAGTTCAGCATCTTAACCACTGAGCCACCACAGCTCAATACATAACCTGGCTCAAAGAAAGTTTCTGAAAGATCTTTGGGCTTTGAAAAACTTCTAGCAAAAGCAAGTTGCTCAACTATTCTACACATTATATTGAAAAATGTAATGCAGAGGTTAGATGGAATTCTCATGGGTAAAGTTCTGGAGGTGATCTCAGGAGCCTCTGCTTATCATGTTTTTAGGGTACATTCTGGTTTTTGTCTGATCAAATTTCTCCATTACAAAAAATAACAGAGAAATTTGACCGTGCTAATTCTGCCATGTGACCACAGCCCAAGACTGCATCTTGCATTATTTTGAAATTTCCTCATGATTTTGAATGACACATTCCTCTCCTTCAATGTGTCAATTATTACACTTGGAGACTCTCTTTGCTCTTTTTCATTTTTCCAAGCCTAGAAAGAAAAATAATCTTTTGGTTCTGGACCTAGCTTTTTGCTGTATAAGGAAGGACAGAATCTAGTCCTGATATGTGTTTAACCATAGCATATTATGAGTGTGTAGCTCTGAAACACTCATTTTGGGTGTAGGTCATGTGTTTTTGCTTCCTTCTATGGATTACTCTGGATTACTCTGCCTGGATACTTTCACTCTTATCCTCAGAAACAGAACCTTGTTGGATTTGTTTCAATGTACGGCTACACATAGCTATAGCCAATTGTATGCCCTCATCTATCTTATCTCTTGTGCCACCTCCTGAGTGAAGTAACTTGCACAGTGCTTGAAAATTTATTTAAGTAAAAAGATTTTTTTAAAGAGAAAGAATGCTTAACATTAACCTGTAAAAATCCCTGCCAGCCCCCTTTCCAGAAATAGTTTCCAAGATCGCTCAGGGAAAGGAAGTGATTATTAAGGAAGTTTAATTCCACATAGCATATGCACATTGGCAATATGCAAACGCATATATACATTTCAGATAATTAAGAGACTTTACATCCTTATACTGATGGCTTTACAAAATAAAACTGTACAGGAGAGCTAATTAGTGAATGGGGAGGGGGAGGCTTTAAAACTTTTGCTGCCTGTCATTTCTCTTCTCCAGTTCTGTGAAGCAGCTCCTCCTCCCGGAGAGTTTCAAACATTTTTGCAAACATGTATGCAACTTAACAAAGCCCCATGGGGAGTGATTTTTGTAGCGACAGAATTTGCAATTTAGAGACATTCATTATATTTTACATTATAAAGAAATCCTGTAATTTGTGGACTTGTCCTGAGATCACATGATTTTAATTTGTTCTTAAACAAGGCTTAAAGATTGTTGTACAAGATGTTCCAGTTGCTGTTCATATCCACACTTTAAACCATTCCTCATTCTGGTAGTCTTATCTGTGAGCAAGGAAATATTACAACTTGGAGAAGAATTGTGTATTCTGTGCCAGTAGTGACAAGTCACAGAAAACCTTTTGTACTACTTCATCACCAGTAGACTATCCCACCTGCCCATGGGAGGAATTAGTCCTTGACATAATAGGGCCATTTGAAGACCAGCCCAGAGATTCACCACAGTGATGGTAGGCTATCCTTCAAAAATGGCCTGAAGTTGCATTGGCGGCTTAGGTCACTACAGAAACAGCGATCAAATCCATATCCTCCATTTTTTTCCCCAGGAAAGGATTCCCTAAAGGACTCATGACAGACAATAACATGAGACTAATTTCTGCTGAAATGCAAAAGTATCTTCACGTCAGTGGTATTAAACACCAAACCATTTCTTTAGATCACCCAATAGCCAACGGCCTTGTATAGAGAATTTACAGATTAGTAAAAGAGTGTCTGCAACATGGGTCCCCACCCTTTCTGAGGCCAACTGACACCTTTAGAAAATGACACAGGGTGGTGGGCACAACCACAAAATGTCCTGAAGTGGAGCCAATCACAAAATGTCAGGGTGTGAGGTCCCCTTTGTCCAGCATCATTCATTGCCCAATCCCCACCTGCTCCCAGAGATTTTGGTCTGGCCATACAGATATTACACACATACACACACAAAAGACTAATTTGAGTAATATAATGCTATGAAGCATCATTTGTTTGTTTATATTTGTACTGTTTTAGCTATCTTCCCATAGCATTCTAGACAGTTTGCAAAATATAACCTTTAAGTAACCAATTCTACTTGGTAACAAAATGGCAAACTCATAATTGCATATTACTATTCATCCTATTCCTCTTACTTTAGAAAAAGTGGGTTTTCCAATGGCACCAGAATAATCAAAGCTGCCTTTAGCGGATCAGGTCGCCTTTGTAGACTCTCTCTTATCCCTTGAACTGCTGTCTTTGAGCAAAAGACACACTTTGTCCCCAGAGCCTTTTACATACAGCCTAATATCCTGGACCTCATACCCCATATTTATTATTTATTTCAACATACCATAATGCATGAATGTGTACATACGCGCACCATAAGCTTAGTATGTAGCATAAGAAGGAGAGCAGCACGAGCCACTTATTTTTTACAGGTAATATTCTGGGACTGTTATAGCAAGCTGTGTATCCCATGAAGTATGACAGAATATTGTGTCAATTGTCAAGCCAGGTTGTATGCTATGAGCACATTACACATAAACAGCTGTATTACAAGCATTAGAGAAAGCACATCCTTGATATTCTATTGAATTAAAGCAGCTGCCTTCATAGTCGACACCTCTGTAGTGTAAGTGAGTTTAGTGACAAAACAAAAATGAGGGGTAGAGCAATTGAAGCAGATATTCCATAAAACTCTTCCTATAAAGAACACAAGGGTCTGGCATACAGCTCATCAGTAAAACATGAGAATCTACTTGAGTAGAAAAATCACAATCTGGTACCCACAGGCAATTGCCTGCATCTCATGTAAACTAATAAATTAAAGATGCACCACCATTTTTCCTTGTCTTTTCTTTGTCAAATGCAATCATTTAAACATGTATTTTAGTGCGGCCAGACTTGTGAAATAAAAACATACGAGCACACACCTCGTTTATATGCACAGCTTTCTTCTCACATTATAATTTTCTTATCACCTCTGTGCGCGTGTGAGTGTGTTTAGACCTAGAATAATACTGTTTATTTTGCCCAGAGGGTTTTCACTGGAAAAAGCAAGTTTCAAAGTCAGTTGGCTCTCAACCCCCATAGCAAAAGCAATTCTGCAGTGTTGAAAATTCCTTTACGGTCATTTTGTAAGAAGATATTTGTTTTGCATCGGCTTTTATGAATCTTTCTTTGGATAATGTGTTAAATACTTTTTTTTCCAGATATTAAATTTGAATGCACAGAGTCAGAGTGGGGGGAAAATACTGTTGTACTGCATATTCTAAGTAGTATTTGGGAGGCTAGAACCATCTAATAAAGGAAGTCAATAGTCCCCAGACATTTTGACAGACTGGAAAACAATGTGGTGAAAGCACAAGAATAAACAATAGCAATGTATAAGCAGCAATTTATAGTTTTTTTTAAAAAAGTTTGATCATGTTTAAACTTACAATATTTCACTAAACGGGGAACTTTTAAGGGGTTCTCCGTGTTGATAGGGGTCAAAGACCACAGGAGGGGGAAAGAGGCTAGTCTTAATCTAGTCAATGTTAAATACAGCAGTTCAGTAAAAATATTGAACAGGGAAACTTTTGCTTCTTTTTAACAAGTTGATCATTCTCTGTTGGTGTTTGTCTCCTCTGCCTACTGATTTTCTGAATTTTGGCTATCATGAAAGTCTTTTAATGAAAATTTAATAAACTTTCTTTTCCAGAGCAAGGCAATTTGTTGCTAAGTGGAGCAAAATGCAAACAGAGCATTTCCCAATAAAATTTTAATGCCACCTCCCAATTTTCTAATGGAGGTATCAGAATTGCAAAGCAGCGCAACTCCACTCAAACTAATCATAAATCAGGTGCTAAGAGCAGCACCTCGTGCAAATGGTGGACTCCAGCCAAGCAATGGGAGACTTACAAGGACAACTGGTTCCTTTCATTGAAAAGCATAGCACTCCCTTCCCAAAATGATTGGGATACAAAGTTTTCATTACATACCCGACACTGCATAGAAGAGGCTGTGGCAGGATTTAAATTTAACCATGTTTTAGCAGTTGGATAACATTAGAAGAAGAAGAAAATACTGCAATCAGTAGTGTTGTCTTGGCCATTAGAATAAGCCTTATTCACTATAAATAAAGGTATAGTTTTAGATATTTGACATGATTTAAAGTGATGTAATCCTAATCTATCTCTTCTGGCTGCTTACTACTTTACTGGCACTGTTGGGAATGGATACTGAAAAAAGATACTGAAAGTTATTGGTCTGCTTATATAAATAAAAGGGTGTTGGCTATCATGCCTGGCTGTGGGCTATTCTAGTATGGACACTGTAGGAAGTGGTTCGGAAAACAATTGTTTATGATGGGATGATGGAAAGAAAAATACTGCCTGTGCACTGCATTCATAGAATCATCTTTGCCTTGATGTTGGTAATGAAAAGTAACTTTAGGCTGGCTTTGTAAGACAACACTACTGATAAAATCTCTTGGGTCTTCCCAAGAGTTAAAGCAAATACAATATTTATTAGTAATTTGTATTTGTTTATTTAAATAATTTATGCCCCATATTTCTCCATATATATCCAAGGTAACCTGCAAAAAGTAAATTATTAAAACAGATAAAAATTTCATATGAAACATAAGTAACAAAAACATGCCTTTAATAAAAAATACTGACCACCAATGCAATATTTCCTGCACCATCTTAATGTGTAATACAACTAGCACCAACCTACAAAGGGACTAACACATTTTGCAGCACTTGTAGTTCTTGAATACGTTTCCAGGACAGCCCCATGTCTTCTGAGGCAGCATTACAATGGTTCAGCCTTGAGATAACTACTGCACTGATCAATATAACCTAATCAGCTGAGTCCAAAAAGTTAGCCAGTTTCAGTACAAGATGAAGCTGGGGAGGAAGCACTCATTTGGAGAGAGCCAGTTTAGTGTAGCGGTTAAGTGTGCAGACTCTAATCTGGGAGAACCAGGTTTGATTCCCCACTCCTCCACTTGCGCCTGCTGGATGACCTTGGGTAAGCCATAGTTCTGGCACAGCTGTTCTTGAAAAAGAGCAGTTTCTGTCAGAGCTCTTTCAGTCCCACCTGCTTCACAGGGTGTCTGTTGTGGGGAGGGGAAGGGAAAGGAGTTTGTAAGCCGCTCTGAGACTTCTGAGTGAAGGGTGGGGTATAAATCCAATCTCTTCTTATCGCAGTAATTGACAATGCCCTCCTCCCAAAACCCCTTTCAACTGATTCTGCAGGAAGCAGTTGAACTCTATCAAGTGTATGGCGTTCAGGAACATCCAGAACATCAGCCTTTCCAGCCAGCTAGATTCCACTTCAGCTTGCTTTTGTTCAGACACTTGAGATCAGCCACCAGTCACTGGCTTAAGAAAGAGACTGCTGCTTCTGGAGGCTTAGATAAAAATTGAATAGCTGAGTGTTATCAACATATTGATGACACCCAACTCCAAATCTATGGATGACCTCACTAAAAGGTT
This sequence comes from Lepidodactylus listeri, assembly GCA_029233225.1. Classification (NCBI taxonomy): domain Eukaryota; kingdom Metazoa; phylum Chordata; class Lepidosauria; order Squamata; family Gekkonidae; genus Lepidodactylus; species Lepidodactylus listeri. The sequence goes on along the minus strand of JARCFY010000006.1, from coordinate 44,128,483 downwards.
TCATATAAATGTTAAATAAAATGAAAGACAGTATTGATCCCTGTGGTACCCCACAGGACAAATCCTAAGGGGCTGATTCAGAATCCCCCCTTCCTTCTGCACACAATTAATAAAAAGGGCTTTAAAACACTCAGGTGCCTTTTCCCTTTATACTAATAGTAACTCCTAAGTGCTTCAAAAATAATAGGCATACTACCATGTCAAGGAAAGGCAAGAGATCAAGCAATATTCAGAGGGAAGCATGTTCATCATCAGCAGATAAATGAAGATTGTCCACCAGAGTAATATAGTTGATCTCGGTTCCATAATCAGAGCTGAAACCAGATTCAAAACAGCCAACAAAAGATGTATCATCCAGATGGGAAAGGATGCTCTGTTCTGCTACCATTCCAAGAAAGGGCAAGTTAAATGTCAGGCTATGGTTAACAAATACCTCCTTGTTCAGAGAAAGAATGGACCAAATTATAGCTTCCTTAAGAAGTTTAAGAAAACCTCATTCAATCAAAGGAGAATTAGGGATCCTTATTGAAGTTCCCCTCAGTGTATGATTTTATCAACCAGGATGAGTAGGCATCAAGGCTATAAATTGGGATCCTCAGTGCACTCAGGATTGTGTCCCTGGCATCTATCAGGGACACCACCCATTTGCTCTGTATTAGGTGGAACATGGATTAAAAACTGGTTAAATGACAGGAAGAAAAGAGGAGAAATCAATTAACAGTTCTCACCAGGGCTTTTTTTGTAGAAAAAGCCCAGCAGGAACTCATTAGCATAATAGGCCACACCCAACAGCAGAGGCTCATTAGCATATTAGGCCACACCCCCATGTTACCAGAAGAGTGGTCATCCAGCCACACCTACCTTTTGCTTCTTATTCTGTTTACCTTGTTTGTTGTCAAAACCCAGGGCTTTTTTTGTAGCAGGAATTAATTTGCATGTTAGGCCACATACCCCTAATGTAGCCAGTCCTAATGAGTTTCTGCTGTTGGGTGTGGCCTATTATGCTAATGAGTTTCTACTGGGTGTGGCCAACTCAGGAGCCAGCCGGAACTCCGTTCCTGTGCATTCCTGCCCAAAAACAGCCCTGGTTCTCACAATGAAGGTAAATAAGCAGTGGGGTCCCACAAGGATTGATACTATTTAATTTATTCATCAATGATCTGGAACTTGGGGTGGGTAGAGTAGTGGCCAAGTTTGCAAATGATTCAAAATTATTCAGGATGGTAACAACCCAAGGCTAACTGTGAAGAACTCCAAGAGGACCTCCACAAACTGGATGAGTGGGTGACAATGTGGAAAATGAAGTTCAATGTTGGTAAGTGTAAGGTGATGTACATTGAGACAAAAAATCCCAGCCTCAAGTATAGGCTAATGGAGTCTGAACTTGCTGAGATGGAGAGGGGTAAAGATCTTGGGGTTGTAGTGGATAGCTCAATGGAAGTGTCAACCCAGTGTGCTGGAGCAGTGAAAAAGGCAAACTCTATGTCAAAGATTATTAGGGAAGGGATTGAGAACAAAACGGCCAATATTGTAATACCCCTGTATAGATCTATGGTACAGTCTCATTTGGAATACCCTGTATAGTTCTGGTCACCTTATCTCTAAAAGGATATTGCAGAGTTCGGAAAAGTACAGAGAGGGGCAACCAAGAAGATATGGGGGGGTTGAGTCACCTTACCTAAGACAAAAGGCTGAAGAGTTTTGGACTTTTCAGTTTAGGAAAGAGATGACTGGGGTGGGGGGGCACACATGATAGACCAGGGGTGTCAAACATATGGCCCAGGGGCAGGAACTGGTCTTTCCAGAGCTCCTATCCAGCCTGCAAGCAACTGGTCATTACCTTTATTGCCAGACGACAGAGGCTGTGCATTATGTCCCTGTGTACTGTCCCAGTGCTAATGAGTAATGGGTGGTGGGAGTGGGAGGGTGGGTATCAGGGAGATATTTCAAGGAAATACTGTAAGAGTGTTAATGTTTTAAGCATGTTTGTATTTTGAGTATAAAACTTTGTTAATTGGGTTTGTCTGTGTCCTTTATAAAGTTTATATCTCTGGTACCTGGCATTATATTTTATGGCACACATGGCCGCCCTGGCCCAACAAAGTGACATCTATGTCAGATCCAGCCCTCATAACATCTTAGTTCGACGCCTCTGTGATAGAGGTTTATAAAATTATGCATGGGGTGGAGAGAGTTGACAAAATACCTCTCCCAAAATACTAGTACTCAAGGGCATCCAGTGAAACAGAAGGGCAGTAGATGCAGGATGGACAAAAGCAAATACTACTTTGCACAGAAAATGATTAAAAAGGGGAAATTGCTACCACAGGATATAGTGATGGCCACAGGGATAAACTGCTTTAATAGGGGATTAGATGGATTCCACAGGGCCTGCAAAATGGAGATGTTCCACCAGGCCTATGCTTGAGGTGGTGAAGATCTATTTATATTAGCCTCTCCTGCATTGCTGCATTGTTGGCATTTGCATATCTTTCATCCGCCTGTTTTCCCAGTATCAGTTGACATCCACTTGCAAGAATATGGGAATTATACAGGAGCAGATGGAAATGGATTGCCTGAATGGTGCCATTGATAGCTATTGTTGATATCAATTGTTCTATTGTGATTCAGGTTTTAATCATTGTGATTTGAGTTTTATATTTAAATATTGAGTTATGTTGTCTACTATTGTTGTTACCCACTCTGAGCCTGCTTGTGGGGAGGGTGGGCTAGAAGTCAAAATAAATAAATAAATAAATAAGTCTGGCAACGGCTTCAAGCCATGGTGACTGAGGGGAACCTCCACATTCAGATGCAATAAGAATCTGAAGTCCAGAGCCAGGATGCAACATCAGGGGAAGGTGTCAGCCTCCATGCCCTGCTGTTGGCCTTCCAGAGGAACTGGTTGGCCACTGTGTGAGACAGGATGCTGGACTAGATGGACCACTGGTTTGATTCAGCAGGGCTCCTGTTATGTTATGTTCTTAACATTTACTGAGGTTGCAGTTTTTATATGAAAGGGAGACAGAGTACATTACCTAGACAAAAGGTCACTTTCGCAAACACTGCTGTCCCCTGCTTTGGAGATTTTGCTTCAGTAAATAATTTGTCCACATAAGAAGTACTTCATTGGCTCTGAAAAAATTCCATATAACCCCATGTTTACCCCATCCTGAAGGTGGCCAAATTTTTTACTCACTCTGCTTTGTGGGACCATTTATTAGAGATGAACCAAAGCATTTCAACTTGAACTGCAAGGTAGGCAAAACTCCCTGACCTTTTTAGTGCTATATTAGAACAAAACTATTGTCTCAAAGGACCTGCAATTAAATTGCATCTTGGTCACAACTGAAAAATGAGTTTTTCTATCTTGTGTTAGCTGTCAGACATCCATTTTTCAATACTACCTCCATTTAAAATGGGGTGTTGTCTGCTCTGAACACCCATAACCGACAGAACAAAGGAGCTTCAGGTCAGATCTGAGGCGTATTGAAAGGGATGTGTGGGGAAGCTGTCCTTCACTTTCATGAACATTAAATTCACTCAAGATTTTTTAATAATAAAAAATGCAGGGTTGTCTGACAACATTCATATTTTTTTCATGAAGCTGTCTTTTCAAATTCTCCAACTAATGCTACACACAGTGACAAAGTCAGTGTCACTCACAACAGCGTTTACCTGCACTGCAACAATCTGAGCCATCCGTCAGACAACTGCAGTTGACAAACCGCCCTTTTTAAAACAAATGTATATACAAGCATAAGGACAAGCACATATGCATACATAAATGTAGGGACACTAGCAGGAAGAAAGAGAAGAGATGGCATTACATCAATCCATAGAGCAACTTGAGACTGCTTAAGAGGTGGAAGGTTGCCTCATGATTGAATCTCAAGTCAGACCATGGGTCCACCTACCTTACCATTGTCAATTCTGCGAGCCCCAACTCTCGCTGAGCTTGCGCTGGTGAGAGGGGGCTGATTTGCCTCCTCATGATGCAGAAAGAGAGCAGCACCAGGCATGGGGCACAGCCAGCCTACTTAGGCTTGGCTCCCACACTCTGCCTTATCAGTCCTTCGGCGTGCTTGGAGTGAAGTGAGCACGAGGACTGAGGCTGCTAGCTTTGGGAGGCTTTTGGCCTGGGAAGCTACAGCAGCGCATCAGCGGTGTCAGAGCGAGTTAGAACAGCATGGAGAGACAGTACTGGCAGCATGGGAACAGCTTGGAGAGGCATGCGGCGGCAAGACCTCATCATCATTGGTGTGGCGGAAGATCACGTTATTGGTTCCGCAGAGGAGCGGGCAGTGACGCACTAAGCACGGCTCGATGGTGGCAGCTCAGAGCACTAGGCGTGACTCCACATTTTGGTGGTTCCGCAGCAGCACGCACACACACACACACACACACACACACACCATGTTCCCTTGTGCATATTACAGCATTGGGCTGGTGAGGTTGATGGCCATAGCAGCTACCTTCTAGCTTTGAGGACCGCACTCCCCCCCCCCCAAAAAAAAATTATAACTAGCTGCAGTTGGGCTCCCAGGTGGGCAGTTCAGGCAGCTGTTGATGGCCATTTTATAGTTGTGACTGGCGGGCTAATTTTTCACAGATTGCCAGCCAGGCCCCAGGGATGGGGCATTAGGCATTGTGAGGCAGCGTGGTAAGGCTGCCACATCCCGGCTCATTTTAGCCTATTTTTTCCTGGGTCCCTGCTACTCCCCTCTTTGTGATAGGCCTGGGCTGGTTCACAGTCTGCCATTTTAGGGTTCAGTTTAGAGTCAGCCATTTTAGGCAGTTCACAGGGCACCCATTTTACTATTGGTAGCAAAAGGGCTGGGGAACTCCTACAGGCAAGCAAGCAGCGGCAAAACAAGTTGGCCAGGGCACAGGATCCGAGAAGCAGCCCCCACTTAAGCAGCTTATGCAGTGGCCTACCTCTTCCACTCCTGGGGCCTCTCAGCCTTTAGTGCCTGTGGACGCCACTACCATGGGTGTTTTGTCAGGATCCGTCACATCTATTGGCACAAGTCACACTTCTGGGGCATTGGCAGGGACTGTTCCTGTAACTGCAGTCTCTGAGTGTGGGACCTTAGGGTCTTCTGGGATAGGTAACCCAGGGCCTCCTGCTTTATTAGCTCCCGGGGGGGGGGGTTATTCCTGCCACACCTTTCAACTATGGCTTTGGCAACCCAGTGAATAGGGCCATATTGGAAAGGTTGGCTGCCATTGAACAGTGCTTCGGTGGACTTTCATCTAATATATGCGGGGACAGTAATCTTACTATGTCAGCTAATTAGGTTTTTTAAGCCCAAGTATTGACATGTCTTTCCGCCATTGAAAGCAGATGTCTTGGTGCTGCTAGCCAATCTGTGGGCTTTGGGAATGATGATGCCCAGTCAGTGGAGATGCTGGGTGTTCAGGAGGAGCAGGCAACAGTCGAACAGCAGGTAGTTCCTTATGAGGACCTGTCGCAGACGGTAGGTAAGCCTGTGACCACACAGACACCTGATATCCATTGGCCATGGGGCTCAATGGGACTGCAGACGTCCTTGGGGTTGCCCACCTCTGCACCAGAAGGAGTCTCAGCCGGAGCTGCGGGCGAGCTACCTTCATCACTGTGTGCACGGGGGGGGAGGGACAGAGCCAGCCGCCAGCAGTTGGGGAGACGTTGACAAGTGCAACAAAGTCTATGCGTGAAGGGGTGGGCATACAATTGTCCAATCAAATAGCTCGGGGCGAATTGCCATTGGGTGCGACATGTGGTCAGCCTCCAGTTGGTGCTAGTGGGGCAGGGAACAGCCAGCCACCAACAAATGGGACACACACATCTTCTGCAGGGCAGTTCCAGTATAGTGTGGGGCACACGGGTTGTTTTTCCCCTGAGCAAGGCAGTAGGTCATATGAAATGGTACCTGTGAAAAAGTTGCCTTCTGGTGATTTAGCAATGCCTTTGGGTGACCATCTTACAACGGCCACTCAGGACAAGATATTGTGTGGAGAGTATGTTGAGGTCTTCTCCTTGCTATATAGGGAGTTAGATAAAAAGGACAAAGAGGATTTGGATGACTGGGAGAAGGAGTGCTTGAAGCGCAGGACAGTAGATAGGATATACAACAACTTGTATCCCGGTTTCTTGGTTTATGCTGGGGTAATTGTCAAGGTGCAGCCATGGAGAGCCTTGCCCTTACTCCAGTACATGGACATAATCTTTAAAGGTTGTTCTGACTTCTCTGGGTCAGCATGGATGGAGTACGACAGGGCCTTCTGGATGATGAAGAAGAAGAAGAAGAAGAGATTAGATTTATACCCCGCCCTTCACTCACTTGGAGTCTCAGAGCGGCTTACAAACTCCTTTCCCTTCCCCTCCCCACAACAGACACCCTGTGAGGTAGGTGGGGCTGAGAGAGCTTTTTCCCAAGCTGTCCTTGAGAGAACAGCTGGTACAGAGCTATGGCTTGCCCAAGGCCATCCAGCCAGATACGAGTGGAGGAGTGGGGAATCAAACCCGGTTCTCCCAGATTAGAGTCCGCACACTTAACCACTACACCAAACTGGCTCTGAAGGCTGCTATGTACCCTTCACTTCACTGGGATCAAATTCATCCACACTTGTGGATGCGGATGATGTCTTCAGCGAAGCCTGTCATTGGGGAGCACTCTGATAGTGGACACATTGTGCGTCATTCTAGTAGTGCCAGTGTGGGAGTGCCACACTTTCAGGGTGGGCAGCAGGTTCAGAAGTGTCCTCTCTGTTGGGAGTTTTCCTTGCAGGGGTATTGTAACTGGCGGACGTGTTCTTTTCAGCATGAGTGCCCTCTTTTGCAGGCCCCATTCCTTTCCAGCCTGTCCAAAAGCCAGGGGCAGAACGGCTGCAAAGGACAGCAGAGGTGGCAAGCGTTCTGGTGGGAGAGGGGGTCAGGCCTTACCTGACAAAGTGGCCCAGTTCAATGAGGTGATCCGCATAGTCCGTGGCTGTGGGTGAGGAGCCGAATTCGCCAAATGCGATATCAAGTTGGCTTTTCATCTTCTGCCAGTGCATCCAGATGACTTTGTTCTTCTGGGTTTCTCCTTTGATGGGCAGTTTTATATGGACAGGGCACTCTATATGGGGTGCTTGGTGTCCTGCACTGCATTTGAATGTTTCAGTTCTTTTCTGGAATGGGCTTTGCGTGCATGCACAGGCTTGTCCAGTACTGCCCATTATTTGGATGATTCTTATTTGCCGGACCTTCTGGATCAGGAGTTTGTGGGCAGTTATTATCCAACTTTGAGCAGTTGGCTGGGGAATTGGGGGTTCCTTTAGCAGGGGATAAAACAGAAGGGCCTAGAACAGTTTTGACTTTTCTCGGCATCAAGTTGGACACTGTGCAACAGGTTTCACGCTTAACACAGGATAAGTTGGCTAACCTTCTTTAGTTGTTGGAGGAAGCATGTAGCAAAACTAAATTGACACTTAGGGAGTTACAACACATAATTGGGCATCTTAATTTTGCATGTAAAGTAGTGGCCCCAAGGCGTGCACTCCTGCAAAGGCTGTGCGATTCCACAACTGGTCTTAAATGCCCACATCATCGGACTCGAGTTACCCAGGGGATCAGGGAGGACTTATAAGTATGGAGGGACTTCCTGGTGTCATATAATGGGATGTCTTTTTGGCGAAGCGAGTTCAGATTGGAAGCAGAATTGCAGGTCACCTCCGATGCAGCTGGTTCATCAGGCTTTGGCATCTGTTTTAGGAAGCACTGGTGTGCCAAGGATTGGCCACCTGAGTGGATCCAGGCTGGATGGATGCATGACCTGACATTTCTGCAGTTTTTTCCCATAGTGGTAGCAGTATTCCTATGGGCTGAGGACCTCCCTAACCAGACAGTCCACTTCTGGTGTGATAACTTGGTGATGGTACAGGTTATCAATTCCTTGACATCTGAGTCTACCAGAGTAATGGCACTGGTCAGGTCTTTTACCCTCCAATGCTTGTGATATAATATACTGTTTAAGGCCAGGCGTGTGCCGGGGGTCAATAACGGGGTCGCTGACACTCTCTCTCAAAAACAGATTGAGAGATTCCATCAGTTGGCTCCGGACACCGATCCCTGCCCAGTAAGAATTCCTGTGTACCTGTGGCAAATTGGAGGGCTGAGGCTGACAGGGCAATGGGATTAGCTCTTGCCCCCAGTACATGCCAGTCTTATATGAGGGCAGGCCAGCAGTTCATGACATTTAGGCAATAGGAGGGTCTTCAACAGCTCTGGCCAGTGTCACATCTGCTTCAATTCTGCATGTCGTTAAAAGGTAAGGGTTTGTCTGTTCGTTCCATCCAGGGCAAGCTGTCAGCCCTTGCCTTTGCAAGCAAGGCCGGGGGCTTTAGGGATGACACCACTGATTTTAGGGTTCAGAAAATGTCGGAAGGTTGGGCCTGAGAAGATGGGACACCTAAGGACAACAGGGAACCTTCCCCCCCTAATGTTTTAAAGGTTTTGAGACCCCAATGGGTTTCCTTATGTGTAGATGCTTTTGAAGCAGCCTTATTTCATGAAGCCACGTTGGTTGCTTTCTTTGGGGCCTTCAGAATTAGTGAGTTGGTGGTCCACTCACGAAACAGGTTGGAGTATGCACTCTACCTTAGGGATGTCCAAGTAAATAAGGATGCCCTCCACATTACAGTTCAGCACTCCAAGACTGACCAAGTAGGAAAAAGGATTGTGGTGTCAATGGGTCTGTGTGATGTCCAGGATCTTTGTCCAGTCACCACACTCACTTCATACTTGGCCTTGGGGGTGAGGGACAAATGGCTTCCTATTTTTACACAAGGATGGGTCCCCATTAACCAAATTAACCGCTTTGTGCTGGCTAGGCGGGATATAAATTCAAATAAATAAATTTCAATTTTGGACAATTACCAAAATTGTTTTGGGGGCTTTGGTTCTTGGCAGCTATCACTTTGGCACCCACTCTTTTAGAATTGGCACGGCTTCCACTGCTGCTGTTATGAGGTATCAAACAACAGCCATTCAGAAGTTAGGTAGGTGGAGGTTGGCACGTTATAGATTTTACATCTGGCCCTGCAAAGTTTAACTTGTCCTGCGCTAGGTTTTAGGTGGAAGAGAGTTCTGTTTGTCGTCGTAACTTAATGATCTGTTTTTTCTGTGTGGTTAACTGTTCTAGGTGCTGTGGTCTGGCATGGAAAGAGCCGTGTGCTGGTATGCTGACATAGAATGGTTTTCTGGGCCACTCACCAAGCCAGGAGGATGCCCATCGGGTCCCAGCTGGGCTGCAGTGAGTGAGCAGAGGTCGAGTGGCTTGGCCAGAGGGGCATGCACTGGCCTGGGCTGATGCCGCTTCTGTTTGGGGAGAGGCGTGGTCCTCCCCCTCATGTGCTGGTGATACATCTCAGTGGAAACGACTTGGGTCTCATCAAGGGAAAGGCCCTAGTTCTGCAGGCCAAGGCTGATTTGGCAGTTATCGCTGACCGGTGGCCTGGGGTACAACTGGTCCTGTCGGCAATGTTGCCCCGCCAGGTATGGTGGAGCCTAGGGGACCCTAGGTGTTTAGACCATGCAAGGTGGAATGCCAATCGGCAGCTCAGACAGGCCATGGAAGGTGGCTTAGGCCTCTTCCTGTTACACCCTGATATACGGGTCGAGTTAACTGACCTGTATAGGAGGGACGGGGTGCACCCTTCTAACAAGGGCAATGACATTTTTCTGGCTGATTTAAGGCGAGGGGTGTTGAAGGCAATGGATTGCTTGGTGGGGGCGATGGCCTAAGTGGAGGCTTGGCTTTTGCTATGGTGGGGTAGTGTGATCGGTAAGTTAAAATGGTGAGCACCTGGGCATTGTTATTAAATAATTAACTGGTTCTCCAAGAACGGCTTCCGGGCCTTTGCTGCTCAAGGCCAGGAATGGGGGATCTTCATTAGAACAATCTGGCCCGGCCTATCTTAGCAGGCCTTGAGGCTTCTGGGGTGGTGGGCCAGGGGTTCTATTAAATTTGCCAAGCTGCTGGTCAAGAGCTATGTTGGAAAGCTCGAGATCAGGGTGGGTGCATTGCCCAAAAGGAAATGAAGGTGGTCAGGAGACTGGCACCTGTCATGTTCCTCAGTACAGTTTACAACCCGTCACCAGTTTATTTGAATTAAATAGTTAATAAAGTACCCCTTGTTAAATCCAATCTGGTGTCTGTCTCTTTATTCCGATTATGGGGGCAATGACTGGCAGCAGCTCTCCAGGATTTCAGAGGGAGAAAGGTTTTATTTTCAGTACCCATTTTCTGTCAGCTTTAACTGGAGATTCCTGGGACAGGTTTTTCAAGGATTCTAATTTCAAGGATTTTAGTTCTCTAATCCTGGAGCATAATTCAGAATGTTTTCCTGCTCTGTAAAGATCTGAAAAATACTTCACCCTCTGCTGAATACCCCAGACAACCAATGGCATGATTAAACATTACTTCAGCAAGCATATATTTCCAAATCTGAATGCAGGAGGGGGGGATATGCATGGGAGAGCTGGTGGGTGAGAAGAATGCTGAACCATTTCCACTCCTGCCAAGTCTCCACCAAAAATCCCCCCTCCGGCTGATTAACCTTAAATTGGGCTTCCTTTTTTTAAAATCTGTAAAACCTTCTTCTTAAACAGCCTTCAAGGTGGCTAAAAAATTACCAATTAAATTAAACACCAGTAGTAATTGAATGGTTCCAGTTTGCCAGTTCTCTCACACATATCCCCACCTTCTACCCCACATAAGCTGAATGAGGTAAGAAACCTGAATGAGCACATCTATGCTTCCTGACTGGTTGGGATCATGCAGTGACAAAGTTTTCCAGTAAATGAACAAACCCTGAAATCCCAACACCAGAGTATGGAACAGGGATAGGAAATGTATAAAAAAATTAGAAAGAGTGATTTTCCTAACATTTTGTTTTACAATAATGACATACTAATTTTTACAATGAAAATCAATCCATGAAAATATTTATGTCATTCTTTTTATCCTGCCTGGGATAATTCTCCTATCCCCGTGTATTTTTTCTTCTTGTGATTGTCTTCACTTATTTAAAAATACCATTTCTGATCCAGCCTTCCACTTCTTAAGCAGTCCCAAGTTGTGCTGTGGCTGATATTTTCTATCTTACTAAATGGTGGTTTCTTTGTTTTCCAGCACTGAATAACAATAGTTTTGACCTGACCTAGCTTTAGTCCCACATACAAATGAAACCCCACTGAAAACAGTGAAGTGCAGTTAGACAACAGCTGCATATATATGTATATCCAAATGTAAATATTCACATTTTGATTTGACTAATCAACTGTGTACATCTAGATGGGGACAAGGGAAGCTTACCTTGGTTGTCTTGGCAATGGAGGATAACTTCCCTCTTCTCTATTGTTTTGTTGGGGGGGGGGGTTTAGAATGAAAAAGAGGGAAGAAGCTTAAGAAGAGATGAGACAGAGTCAAAATCATAGTTTATAACCACTTCCCAAATGACTAAATGGAATAAATAATATAATTCAATCATCTGAGGAACATTTAAAAGAATAACAACAAAAAAAGAGAGGCTGCACTGTGAATGGTTATACAGTGGACTATTCTGAGCTATTTGCTGTGACAGGACTTCAAGATCTGCTGTTGAGTCATGTCCTTCCCAGCAATGCTTTTATATTGCCTGCTATGCCCAGAACTAGAAAATGTCTGTAGTGCACCAAGTAAAGCATTCACTCCAGGACATCATACAGTTATCTTTCCAAGTATTCGGTAGATTGAATATATATACCCGAAACTTCTTTATACTCTGAAGTTGATAGTGTCTCAAACTGATAAATGATAAGATACAAGAAGCCATGTTGGATCAGGCCAATGGCCCATCCAGTTCAACACTCTGTATTACACAGTGGCCAAAACCCAGGTGCCATTAGGAGGTCTACCAGCAGGGCCAGAACTCCAGAAGCCCTCCCACTGTTGCCCTCAAAGCACCAAGAATACAGAGCATCACTGCCCCAGACATAGTGTTTCAACTATACATTGTGGCTAATAGCCACAGATGGCCTCTGCTCCATATGTTTAGCCAATCCCCTCTTGAAGCTGTCTATACTTGCAGCCTCCACCACTTCCTGTGACAGTGAATTTCACATGTAAATTATTCTTTGGGTGAAGAAGTACTTCTTTTTATCCGTTCTAAGCTTACTACTCCTAAAATTTAACTGAGTGCCCACAAGTGCTTGTATTGTGAGAAACGGAGAAAAATAACAAATGTTGCTTTGTGTTTGCTCTATGATTTTATAGATGAAGACCTGAAGCATAGAATCATAAACTAAGGCCCAATTTATACCTCCCCTCTGAAGTAGTTTGACTGCTGTCTTTTCCTACGCTCATTTCACGCTGGTTTCAAATTTCACTCCCTGGGTCTGAAGAGTACTAAGCAACAGGATTTGTTTAAAGCAGTATAATGCTAGCTTGACCACAGGAGGGCAATTAATGAATGTAAACAGTAATTTTTAAACTAAAACAAGTATGGTTTGAAACTAGAAACAGGTATAGACAGGGTTTTTTGAAACTAGAATGATTCCAGCGGGAAAGTCAGATGTAGATTTGATCTAAATGTTCTGCTTAGAGAGATATCTCCCACTATGTGACCAAAATGCTGTAAAAATCCTAGCATTCCCATTTTGGTTCCTGCATATTTACTCAGTCATGTGCACAGTTCACCTACTTAAATCTCACTGAACATTTGCAATTTCCTGAAGTCCCACCCCTTTCCTCCATTTACTACTCCAGCATTTAACAGTCAAATAATTGCTTAGTTCTTACTAGAAGGAGCAGTGTAGGTGTAGCTTCCAGATGGTTCTAATCAATGCTGGTATAGCACAGAGAGAGTTCTAAACAGTTCTACTTTGGTGTGATATTTTATCATATGCAGAAACAATTTTACATGCATGCAGAAATATGAAGGCCTCATATCTGCAAACTAGAATTATATCACTTGTACTTAGAATTTTGGTAAGCTCAGAGGCTCCATAAATAGGACAAGCCAAAATGTATATCTTCTCAATTTACTTGTGAGCTGAAGGTAAAATCCCTGAGCTGCCAGGGCTAAAACTTGTGAAGCTAAAATCCCTGAGCTAAAATTTTGTGTGCCAGCACCCCCTAACATACTTTAGAGGAAACTCTGATTTGAAGTATCATTCTTTCTCTTTTACCATAGAGTTCTACGGAATTTCTAGAGTGTTGTGACATCAATCAACATCCCTTCCTCCACCCCCATTTTCTCCCCACTGGTCATTCAGAAATATATTATGACAGTTTGGGACATATATATTAAAAAATCCTGGGCTATGAAAATCACAAGATAACCTTTATAAATGTAGCCAACATCCTACTAATGGAACTGACATTCCCAGTTGCATAAAAAAAATAATATTTATATAATTGGGCTAATTGGTGTAATTTATTTTTCTCACTCCCCCCTCCCCCACAAAATACAGAGGTCTTTGTTGTGAAATGTTGGCTTTTGACTTACAGTAAGCCCACAGCCATGCTAACAGCCAGTTTAATCACCAAGAGTTATTAAAGGAAAGTTTCTTAAGGTACTAATAATGCATCTAAATATTTATATTCTACTGCCTGGAAGTCTGTTCCATTTTTATTTACATGTACAGAACTATTTGCTTTATCATACTATATAATATGCAGTTATTGTTAATTGTTGGTCTTATTGGTGGCATTTTCCATTAATTCTAGTTATAAAGCTACTGCCTAATTTTCATTCTGTAAAACTTTCTGTTTTCAGGAATACATGTGTTGTGCATGTGTGTGTATGTGTGTGTGTGTGGGTGTGTACATATTGTTTTACTTGTTCAAAAATCCTCCCTGGCTTGTAAAACTAACGCCTTCCCTTTTAAAATTCCTAAATCATTACCCTCTAGGTGAATTAGCAATATGCCAGGAGGAAAACTGGAATTCAAACCAAATAATAGATGGAGTAGGCCCGCCCAACACAAGCCGCGGCGTCCCCTCCATTCAACAGTGGCCCATCGACTTAGGCCCAACTGTGAGCCGATGGCCGATCGGTTAGCCTGGTGAGCAGCCCAAAAAATGAAGCTATGCCCACAAATGAGAATGGTTCTCCGCCTGCCACAAGACACAGCACCTGAAAGGAAAGGACAGTCAAACACCGGGCCGAAAGAACAGATCACCACATGGCTGTTGAATGCACATAACCTTTATAAGTGTCGGATCTCCAACGCTCTACACGCTGAACATCCTCAGCTGCTGTGTAGCCCATAGCTGTTGCTGTGGAAGCCGCTCCAATGCGAAAGGAATGGGTCCCAAACTTTACACTGATAGGCCCAGCTTCCCCAAAGCCAGGGAAGTAACTGCCCAAACCGATGTTTAGTCAGAGGGCTCCCATCCTCATGCCTAAAGAGGAAACCGGAAACCAGACCCCTCAGGGCCAGATACTGCGACAGGGCCAGAACTGGGCAGAGCTCTGAATCCTGACAGGTCCCCAATTTTACCTTGGCTCCTTTTCGCATCTGATCCGTCTTAGAGCTCCTAATCGTGACCAGCATGCCATTGCCATGAATATCAACATCCCGCACCTGCAAAGCCTTGCTTGACTGGCCTGTCTTAGACTGAGCAACCAACTCACTCACCCGAAGACCCCCAAAGAATGCAAGCAAAGAGGCTGCATGAAACAGGCATGCCTCATAATCGGAAGTGCAAACCGCACCCCAGGTCGCTAGCAACCCCTTAAGTATCATGGGTGAGATAGGCTGTTGCACATCTTTAGCAGCACCCCCCTCGCGAGTCCAACCCTCGAGTATCTTTCCAATCCTGAAGTCACAAGTGATTTCAGTGAAGCCCAAGGCTTTGCTCGCGAAGGCTAGTGCAGCAAGCTTGCTTCAGACTGAACGGACAGCTAAGCCAGCTTCTTTGCTCGATACACAGTAGTGCATCAGCTGATCTAAAGGAATAGGCCAGACCTTGGGATAACATTCAGCTGCCCTGAAGACCTCGAACTGGCGAACTGCTTGCTCATACCCTTTTCTGGTGCTAGGCGCAATGGCGAGGCTTATAACCCTGCAAGCCTCAGCCCTCCAACCTGCCATAGTTCCTGAGGCATTCGAGCAGGATGAAGATTGGCTTCTGGTGCAAGCTGATGAAACCTCGCCATCTGTTGGCGAGAGAGAGCGTCAGCCACACCATTGTCCACACCCGGCACAGGCCTGGCAAAAATTAGCAAGTTAAGCCTAAGGCACTGCAAGGTGAAAGCCCGGACATTATTGTGCACTCTATGATGCGGATGCTGTAGCCCCCTCATCACATCGCAGAGCCGTCTAACAAAAGCCCTCCCAGGAGCCACTACTTTGCATGTGAAATTGAGGTGCCCAGCAATCTGATGAAGTTCACGCAAAGTGGCCTTTTTCTTCTAAGAAATATAGAAAGCCGGACCTGCAAGTCCTGAATCTTGCTCAATGGCAACCGAGATGTCTGGGCAACTGTGTCCAGTTCTACCCCTAAAAATACTAACTTCTGAACAGGTCCCTCCATCTTTTCGTGGGCCAACAGAACTCCCAGCTCCTCCGCTAGTTCTGTAAAACCCTGCAACAGTTGGGTGCATCTACCTGTCCCACAAGGACCCACAAAAAGAAAGTCATCTAAATAATGAACCACTTCTGGTAATCCTGTTTTAAAAATGTTGCCCATTCCGGAAATATGCTGAAGCACTCAAATGCAGCGCATGACACAGAACATCTCATGGGCAAGGTCCTATCCATAAAAAACTGCCCTTTAAAGGAAAGTCCCAACAGCTCAAAATCATCTGGGTGCACAGGGAGGATACGAAATGCGGATTGGATGTCACACTTCGCCAACTCCGCCCCACGACCACAGCGGCGCACCACATGCACAGCTTGGTCAAATGAGGTGTACCTCACCATGCACAGATGATCCGGAATAGCATCATTTACCAATCCACCTCGGGGATAAGAAAGATGGTGAATTAAATGGAACTCACCAGGTGCCTTCTTAGGTACTATACCCAGAGGTGAAACCCGCAAATTAGGAAGCAGTGGTGCCAGAAATGGACCTAGAATCCTACCTTCTTGAACCTCTTTGGCAATCTTCGCAGCAACCACAGCCTCCATGCCATTAACTGATTTTAAATTGTGGGCTAAAAAAGGAGCCCTCAACCCTGAAAATGGAATTCTAAAACCCCCTTGAAAACCCTCCAGCAAATACATGGCATCCTCTTTATTAGGATACCGCTTCAACCAAATCTGCAATGGACCAAGCTTAATTGGCATGGGCCCCCTTTCCAGTAGCTGCTGAAGGACCACCACCTCCCCTGGGCCGTTGGCTACGCCTGGGCCTTTCTTTGGGGGCATGCAGTGAATGCATGTGGTCCACTGCACATTGGGCACTCATGCCTGTAAGTGCACGTCTTCCTATTGCAGACCCCCTGTGAACCAAACTCCTAACAAAGCAAGCAGGGTTGAACCGCCTGCCCTGTAGGCCCACGGGAAGCAGTATTAGCAGCAGCCGGAAGGTTCTGCACCAGGTGCCCACTATGTGAGTGTTCCCCAGCATTAGGCCACACCTGCGACATCAGCTGTAACCAAAGATGCAGATGTATCTGGTCCCACGGAAGGTTGGGGTTCATAGCAGCCCTCATCCTAAACTCCTCGTTGTATTTGAGCCAGGCTGAACCCATAAAACCTGTACGCTTTATAAATGATATCCAGATACTGGTATAGTGCTGCAGCCTTCCAGGTCTGGGCCCAAGAAATCACCCCTGCATAGACAATGTACCCTGCCAGCCAATTTGCCCATGTCCTATCAACCCTCCTTTTCTTTAAAATTTCCTTGTCCTTGTCATCCATCTCCTCTTTATCTTTCTTCTCCAATTCCCAGTAAAGAAGGCTGAAGAGGTCAATGTACTCCCCCTTGCAAATCTTTTCCCTAATGACTGGCAAAAGGTGGTCACCAAGGGGCAAGGCTGCATCACCAAAGGGCGCCCCATAGGGGTTTGCAGAAGCCGCCCCATAGGGGTTGTAATAAGTGGGAGAAAACCCCATGCCCCCCATGGACTAGGAGGTGACATCATGCCCAGAGGCGGCACAGGGCTCCAAGGTGACTGCCAGCTTGTAGGCAGAGGACCCCAGACTCACGGCTAAGTAGTCCCAAGTGAATCCTGCATCATATGAGGAGGGCCCCAAGCCCACAACTGCCCATACCCCAAGGGGTCCTGCATAAAACCAGGCTTATGCACCCAAGGTCCCCAGGGCCAAACTGCGGCTAACTGTGCATCCACCTCATTCTTACCACTGAGCCCAGGCACCGCCGTCACTACAGATGTCTCAGAAACCTGTGTCACTGTCGCTGCCCTGGATGCACGCTCGTCATGACCAGTGGACTCTACAGCATGAGATTCAAAAAGGTATATTTTCTTAAGCACCTGCTCATGAAACTTCTTCCGCTCCACTCTACCCCCAGTACTTCCCGAAGCTCAAAATGACTGGTTGAAAAGGGGGGGGGGGGGTGGAGAGACCCAGTGTCCCTGGCCTGCTGTAAGGCTACAAGCTTATCTAATATAATCTGCTGCTCCCACACGTCCTTCTCGTCCTCAGAGGATGACGGAGCAACAGGAGGGGGTGCCGCAGTATGCCTAGGTACCTTTGGTGCAGGCCCTTTTCCTTTAGACTGGCCTAAGAAAACTCCCACTAAGTGTATGTGCATGTAATTCTTGCTTTAACAAGGCTAACAGCACGCAGGCCGCAGCCTAGGAGCCAGCCGAAACACAGCCGACTCTAATTTACACCACAGTCGCTGCCCAGCCGCCAACGTGTCTTCTGTCCTGCAGGTGCTCCAGACCCAAGTGCTGCCTCCACCGGCAAGGGAATGCCCCAAAAACAGGCCCCAAAATACTCCCAAAAAACCCCTTGCCAGTCCCAGGCCCAGCTGAGCCACAGCCTCCAAGAAAGGAGGGAAGGGAGGCTGATTTTGGGGTGGGGTGGGGGAATACCCTTTGAGTTTCTGCTGGCTCTAGGCCAAAAGCCAGGGAGCAAGCGAAAAAAGGCCTCGTGCTCCTTCTCTGTCGAGCACAAGGCACGAATGAGGCTGCTGGGGCTGGGGCTGTCCTTCAGCATGCTAGCCCCGCCCCCCAGCAAAACCAGGCTGCAAATGCAACCAGTCTGATCAGTCCTCCTTACAAGGTGGCAACTTCGTCCCCCCCCCCGCCCCCCCAGCCAGCCTTCGGCAGCTGCAGAGATCTGTGTAAACGTTAACATTGTAACAAGGTTTCCTTGTCTTTTTGTTGGCTGGAAAGCACGAGTTCTTTGAGGTGAGACTTCAAAGGTCTCCATGAATTTGCATCAAATGCAAGACGAAACACTTTGCTAGTTGACAGGCAGTGTGCACAGGCTGTTGCATGCATCCTTTCATATCCCATTCTCAGATCACATGTTTTACCTGACAAAAAGTTGCAACATATCTATCAAGTATTGAGCATTCTCAGGCACAGGATTGTAAAGCAAGCAAAACACTCCTGGAACATGAATCCAAAAAGCATGGGTGCTTTCTTTAGAGATATAGCAGCACTGCCCATGGTGTCAGCATTACAGGCCTTTCCAGATGACACTTTCCATTTTAACAATGAATGTCAGAATCAAGGCAATGTTAAATTTCAAAGTATTTGATTTTATGAGAGTTCATGCCATTAGGGGATGTTCACAGACCATCCCATAGTCTTCAGACAATGCAATGAATGCTAAAATGGAAACATGGAGCAATCTGTTCCTCTTTGCCTGGGCCAAACTAAAAGTCATAGCAGCAACCTTGTTTAAATCTACGTCTTTTCCCCAATCACATATTAATATGCTTTCCCTTTCCCCAACATTTAGCTATCTCTTGCACAATCTCTTCCTAGATGTTTGTGACCTAGTGTGATGGGCTGTCAAGGGTTAATGCCTAACAAAGTCTGAGAACCTTTGAGTGGCAGGCCATTCAAATGGAATTCTGTTGAGTCAGTCAGTTAAGGAATGACAGTTGGGAACTGACAACTGAAGAAGAGACAGTTAAGTACTGACTGTGGACTGGGAAGGAGGCTAAGAGAGTAAGTGGATCAAGGAGGCTCCCCATTCAAGCCAAAAAAAGGGAAATAGCTTCTAGTAAAGGGGAGTGATCTTTGCCCAGATAAGAAGGGAAATAGCCTCTAGAAAAGAGTACTGATCCCTGGTCCATGTATAAAGAAGGATTTGGGGAACTTGGTTGCGTGTTCCTGCCTTCTAAACTTTTACATGTTGGTGAAACTCAGAAATCTATGCTTGAGTGTTTAAGCAGAAACAGAAAAGAAACCCTCTCTTCCCAAAGTTTTAAAGACCTTGTAGAATAGCAGAAACACTTAGAACATAGGAACATAAGAGAAGCCAATGTTGGATCAGGCCAGTGGCCCATCCAGTCCAACACTCTGTCACACAGTGGACAAAAACACCAGGTGCCTTACTTGATGGCAACAAATTATCTGGTGTTTGTGTGAATACAAAGTTACCTCAGTTTTATTATCTGTTCACTTCATACAGCCTACATTTGATTCCACCTGACCTTTTCTCCTCCAAGTTAAAGAAAACATTTTGTTTATTTTGAACTTTCAAAAGCCCCTCATGTGCCATTTTAAAAGCAGAATACAGGTAGGTGATTTCAACTCTTCCCTCAGCTCCCTGGGCTGGGCTAACATCAAAATATATACATATAATAAAGTGACTGGGTGGGACAGCCATAGACAGACAAGTATAAAGAAAATAGGTAAAGCAAGAAAGAAGACAGAAGGGAAAATCCTTTGTGTGAGGGAGGGAAAAGAGAGACATCATCACAACCTGCATAAGCAAAATGATGTTATCAAGTACATACAAATGTTTAACCAAATGCTAATACTCTGTTTTCTTGGCATATGCTGGGAAGGTAGATTTCCACTGCTCCCAGGTCCTCTTCTATTAGTGCTTTATGTCAAAGGCAGTCTTAGTGATTCTGGGGCCTGGGACAAAAGTCAACAATAGCTCCCACACCCTCTTTGTTCCCACCCAACCTGCTCTAAACAAGAATACAAGAAATCCCCACACTGTAAATAGGTTACATTCCAGAAGTCTGTATGTAGGTCAGGTTTCTGAGACTCCTAACACATTTTATTTCTTTGTTTGTTTATTCAGGCCATTTGTATGCAGCTTGTATGCTCAAGGTGGATTACAATTAAAACTACATCACAGTATTAAAAACAAGCCATTGGACATAAGCAGCCTAAAAACTATCCATAAAAGAGAAGCTTGTAATATTAAAAGTCCAGGTTAAAAGATGTGTTTTACCTGGTGCCTGACAAAAAGGTGAAGTGAGCACCAGGCAAACCTCAAGGGGGGAGGCATTCCAAAGGTGAGGTACCACCACAGATAATGCCCTGTTGCTAGTAGCCAACTGCTCACCCCTGAAGCCTAGGGCACAGAGAGAAAGGCTTGAGAAACAGATCTTAACTGGCAGGATGGATAGTATGGGAGGATATAGTCCTTCAGGTACTCTGCCCCAAGCCATTCAGGCCTTAAGGTAAGAACCATCACTTTGAATTGTGCCAGGAAACAGATGGGTAACCAGTGCAAATCTTTCAGCACAGGGTAGATTCAATCTAATACCACCCCCAACCAACAAACCTGCTCCTTTAGAAGGAGTGCAGCCTCCTCCAGGACAAGCTGAATCAGCAGTCTCCAAGCACCTTCTCTGTTGACCTCAGTCTTTTCTGGACTGATCTTCAGTTTATTAACCCTCATCCATCTCATTGCCTTTTTCAGGCACATATTCAGGACTTTCTCAGACACAGTTGTTAAGGGGGAAAAGAGCTGGATGCCATTCACATAGCGGTAGCACCTCACTCCAAATCCCTAGATGACCTCTCCCAGTAGTTTCATGTAGAAATTAAATAGTATAAGGGACAAGATGGAACCCTGTGGGACCCCATGGTATAAATGCCATGGGGCCAAGCATCCCTTCATCAGCACAACCATCTGGAATCTGTTGACCTACTAGGGATAGAACCACTGAAGCACCAATGCACTGAAGCACCATGTAGCAGGTAAGCCAGACACATTCAGGTGCTCACACAAAGTCCAGAGTTCAGTCCCAGAAGTCCACAAGCCAAAAGTGCACAAGCCAGAGAGATCATTACCAGAAGGGATAAAGTAGAGAGTATAGTCAGGAGGTCCAAGGGTCATCCACAAGCTAGAGAGTCACAAAGTCCCAAGCCAGTTCAAGATCACACAAAGAAAGCAGGGCCAGGCATTACAATCCCAGCAGAATGACTTCTTGCTTCCACAACATGCAGGCTCCCAGCCCTGGGTTTTATAGGCACTTCCTAACAAGCCCTTGTTAGCAGCCAGCTACATGGGAGTACTGCTGCATCTACTCCAGGCTGTCATCAACAAGCAGATTGCAATGGGCCAGGAGACATGCACTCTGCCTCCTTAACTTGCAGCTCCCTTCTAAGCTTCTGTCTCCAGCCCTCAAAGGGTGCAGGTGAGCCTGGTGGACTATTCTCAATCACTTGAGTATCACTAGGGTATCAATCACTTGAGTACTGCATCAGAGCTGGGCAGTGGCTCTGGATCAGCTGTTGGTGGTGAATATTGGTTAGCCTAAAGCTCATCAGCTTGTTTGCTGGCTTCTGCTGCAGGCATGGATCTCCTTCTCCTGAGGAGTCCTCCTCCCCTAAGGACTTCATGCTGAGCTTAGGCTGACCCATGACAAAAGTAGAAGCTCTTCCACTGAGCCACAGCTCCTTCCTGTCCCAGAAAGAGACCATGGTTGATGGTATTGACAGCCACTGAGAGGTTCAGGGGAATAAACAGGGATACACTACCATTTTTACTCTAATGGCAAAAGTCATTGGTATCCCTAAACCAATTCATTCCAACCCTAAACCAGTCCTGAATCCAGACTGAAATGGGTCTAGATAATCCATCTCCACCAAGATCACCTAAAGCTATTTTCCCATAGAGACATGTGATCATGGTTAGGTTCCCAAATTAGCCCATATAAGACTATTTAACCCAGAACATAGTTGAAATACTGTAGGCAAGGGGAAAATGAGGAGGATGGAATATGAAGGTAGGTACTCCCTACCCAAAGCAACTTTAAAGATGATACCTAACTATTCATGATGATAAAATTCTGAAGAACTTTAGGATGTGGTCTCCAAATCAGCTGGACAGGAAACAGAATATCAGATTTGATGTATTTTATTTACTTCTTTTATACCTTGATTTTCTCCACAATTGAGCAAATGAGGGCCCAAGCTACCTGACATCTTTATATTCTTCTCCATTTGTTTTTTTGTTTTGTTTTGTTTGATATTTTTATATGTTCATGTGCACTGGGAAGGCATGGTGACCTCTGGTGACTGATCCCTACTGGGGGCCTGGATGTGTCTGAATAGGGCCTGCTTCTGCCTCCTGCCTCTGGTATTTCAAGGAGGTCTCCCATCCAAGTTCTTGCCAGAGCCAACCCTTCTTAGCTTCTGAGATCTGATAAAATCGGGCTTGCCTGGGCTATCCAGATCAGGGCTTCTCTTCTTTATTTTGTCCTTACAACAACACTGTGATTGTGACTGATCCAAGGTCACCTAGCAAGCTTTCATGACAGAGTGGGAATTTGAACCTGGGTCACCCAGATTCTAGTCAAGCACAATAACTACTACATAACATTGGCTGTATGTAAAGTAGTGAAAAAGCTCCTAATACTTAGATTCACATACACATTGATGGAGGTTTAAACACTGCCTGCAGCCATCAAAGAAAGAGATCCTTGAGTCATTCTGAAAAACTTATGTTCCTTTCCTTTAATGGTCAACCCATCTGACCAGAAATCACAAGTCAGGCCATACCAAATTATTCCTTATGTACTTTAAAGCGGGGGTGTCCATAAGGAATGTTGGAAATAATGTTGAAAAGAAAAGAAAAAAATTATTATAGTACCATTGCATATATAGAGAGGGGGGGAGTTACAGCTACCCCATCAAGTGAAAATGGGGAAAATAAATTAAAATGATTATTTGGGTGGATACCTGGAGGAGGGCAAGAGAAAAACCTGGAGGAGGGCAAGACATCTGAGTGTCAACGTAGGAGAAACTTACAAAAGTGCAGTTTGGAAAGAGTGAATAGAGAGAAAGCATAATTTGTTTTTCAAATCTCTAAAAGTGGTGGTGACTTAATAAAACGTGAACAGGATAACGTTCAAATGAAAAGAAAAGAAAATAACTGTATAATCAACTTATCAAATGTTCCACTGTACAGTAGGATGGAGGCCACTCAACTTACAAAGAATTAAATTTGTTCAGGGAAACAGCCAGCAAAGGTAGGAGCAGAAGCCCCAGAGGGAAAACCCTGGCAAGAGAAGGTGCCAAGACATGGCTCTGGAGCCTCCCTTTGGCCTTGCTAAGGGGCGTCGAGTTTTAAAATCCGGGGGGGGGGGTGCTATTGTCCCATGTCCCAGCCACCGCTGCCTCTCCCCCCGCCTGGCCACTCCTGCTTCCATCCCTCCCTCCATCTGTCCAGGGGCCAGCTGGGCATTTGCTTAGCTGGCCCCTGGACAGACGGAGGGAGGGAGGGACGGAGGCAGCCAGGCCGGGGGGGGGGAGAGAGAGAGACGGCAGCGGCCCTAGGAAGGGCCCGGGGAGGCACGGCGGCGGGCACTCTGTTTTCCCGGGGGAGCTCAGTCCCCCCGGGAAATTTCAGGGGTGGCTCGAGCCCTCGAGCCCCTCCCATAGTTGACGCCTATGGCCTTGCTCACAACCTGTGACTGCTGCTGTTGCTTCCTGGCAATAGAGATGGAAGGAAATGGACCAAGCTGCCTGCCAGCCCACAGGCAGCATCCATCACTGCCGCAACATGCTGGAATGTGAAACAGAAGGGGGAGGAAGTGAAAACAGATGAGGAGGCAGGCAGCAGTGGGTAGCCTGCCTTACTCAACCCTCTCACAATGCCACCCTGGTGACTCAGCCTGAAGCGAGACCATAGAGGTGGGCTGCCTTGGATGGAGTGTGACACAGAACAAGATTCCTCTGTAGCTTTGAGGGCTGGCTGTGCAGGCATGAGATTTGGAGAGAATGCAGGGGCAGCCTGAGCAAAGCAAACAAGGGAGCCAAGATGCCCACTTCCCAGCCTCTATCCCTCACTTCCACCTCTAGAGTTTTGTGGGGGAGGGGGAAGCAGCAACCTAAGGCGCCTGTGCTGGTGGTCAGGACAGAGGCCTCCAAGGTGGAGGCCCCAACATAGGGCCCAGGGCAAATGCCTGGATGCCCCATAACTAAAACTGCCACTGCTTGGTGTTACTGGCTAGTTTGTTGCACTATAGCAATCCTTCACAAAGATGTTCATGAAACAATCCAGGAGCTGAATGATTGCACAGCAGTGACACAAAATTCGCAGATGTGCAGATGCAGCCAAGGCCTGTACTGTAACTTGTTGCTAATAATCTTAAATATTTTATGAAATGATCTGCATTTTTTTTCTCCTGCAAACCATCATAGAAAACTGAGAATCAACGGTCCAGCCATGGAATTTGTTTCCACACCACAGAGGTTTCATGGAATCTTTTTCATCAAATGTGAGTATTGTGTGAGTAGGCCAAGCCTGATGTCAGTACAAACTAGACAACGTTCTGTGAAAACAATTCCCTTCATCAGTCTTCTGGGAAACAGGAAAACTTTAAAGATAAGGGCTTGAAAAATGTTGTGTGAAGCTACTTGACGTTCTGTAAAGGTCCTCCTATTACATCTGAGGGACTTTTCCTTTCTTAAACAAAAATAAGTGCCAGTAACAGACTTTTAACTCAGAAATAAACCACCATAAAATATAAATGATAGCATGTATTTTTTTATTCTTTCTTTACTCTCTGTGCATTAGATTCAGCTTATCTCACAGGACTGAAATCATCCTATGTCAAACAGCATCTTGTATCACTTGTCAATCATTTTTTCCTTCTTTTTATACCCAATCAGCCTTTGTGGCTGTTCATTAGAGGCTTTTCCTCTAGTAGCCTTTCTGGAACTTTAATGTCAAAGCATGCACACACACAATTGTATTCCACACACTTGTGTACACAAGGCTGTATTCTTCACATTAGTAGCCATTCACCAGTTAGTCCCTGATAACTGGAAAAGATTGATAGATTTATAGGGAATGGCCAATAATTATTTTATAGATGCCAAATTGTTTTCTTGTACTCAATTATGTTTTAAAATAACAAGTATTCATTAAATCACCTTATTGATGGTCACACTTCCACCCACCCATATTCAGTCAGGGAGGTAAGATGCATATCAGCATAATTTGATTTTTTTGTTGTCTATGGGCACTAGGATGTTAATCTAGGAAAGGAAGAAGCCCAAATTCAACTTGAATGCCTGTCTACCCAAAACATTTAAAGATAACCTCAGTATGCCTCAAAAACTAGGCATGCCCCAAATGTTTAACACATAAAGATCATTCCTATCTTCTGTAGATAATGTTTAAAATGATTTTATTTGAAAATCTTATTTTTGTGGTCTCAAATTTTGTGCTTTCTGGGTTTCTTTCAAAATCAGAAGTTGCATTACATTTTCCCAATGCATTACACTATGTGTGTCATCATTATTTTTAATTATTTTTTTTGCATTTCTTCTGAAAAGAGCTTGGCCTGATCAATACCTAGATGGGTGCATGGTCACTCAAGTCATTGTTTAGATTCTTTAATATTGCTATGATATATGCTCCAAGTTGTTACTGTATTCAGTATTGTTTAGACTGATTTCAGTGGGAAATGCACTCCCAGCTGTTACTTTCTTTGTCTTCCAACCAACTAGGCTGGAATTCTCAGGGACTATCCCCCTCATCCAATGAACCCTCACTTCCAACTTTCAGATATGTAGTGGAAAGCCTCCCCACTTTAGAGGCACTTAAAATTCTCACTTGTGGATTGGGCTGGGAGGAAACAACCTTTAAAGCGCCAAATGCTCTGCACAGCCTGGTAAAGTGTGGGGGCCTCCCTGTGAAGCCTGCCCCACCCTTAGTCCTTCCCATCATGCCCTCCAAGGTTTTTCCAGCACCCAAAGGGGCTTTTCTCTCTCTTTGTTCATCTGCTGCCTCCATCCGGCCTTTGCAGGACTTGCCCACTTGGAGAGCCAGGACTCCCAGCTTCCCTTCCAAGTTCTGAAGCCTTGCCTCAGTGTCTCCCATTATTCAGCATCTGGTTATCATGGGGACATCTTACTGCCTTATGCACCACTGGGGGAACAGCCAACTGACTGCCCCTCCCCTTCCTCTTGGTGCTCCTTTTAAAATAGTGTGTCCAAAAGGCTAAATAAAATTTTAAAATAGTGCATCCAAGACAGTGGAGGTCTATGAGGTACAGAGAACCACTACCAGTATCAAAAGTTATTTTTATTTTATTTTATTAGACTTCTATCCTGCCCTCCCCACATTGCAGGCACAGAAATAAAGTATTTCTTAAAAAGAAAATGTTCATAAACATGCCCTCAGCACAGCACCAGATTAAGCAGTTCCGCTGTCCCTCCCCTATACATGTTAGATGTTAAATTTAAGGCAGGCTCCTTAGCTTAGAAAGTTACCAGATGTTCTACAGGGACTCTATTACCTTCAAGCCTCTTTCGGGTCTACAGGCCAGTACATGGCAATGGCTGCCTCCTACAGACTTCAGGTAAGAGTTCTGTCTGCCTTGATGGAATCAGCACCAAAGAGGAAAGCCTCCTCGTTGCTCCGGGGAGTTTTATCATCTCTCTTTCTCCTCCCACTGACCAGGTCAGGCCAGGTCAAAGAGGCTTTTTCTGGAGTCTCCAGGAGACTTTCCCCTGAAATTGTTCTAGCATGTAATTCCTCCAAATCTCTGTTCCCTGCAACCTGGGGTGGGGACATGACCGTCTCATTGTCTCTCACTAGACCTATTAGCATTTCTAAAAGGTTGGCTGAAGTGAGGCTAGAAAGCTATTGAACTGACTTCCCTCTTCCTGCCTTCTTTCTGCCAAGAAAGAATAATTTTTTGAAATGCAAAGTGAAGGTTTTGCTCAGTTCAAACCTCTCAAAGAAAAATGTATTTCTTCACTCTGGCCAATGAAGTCCCAGCTGTGTGGGTCCTGTCCCATCATTACTGGAGGGGCTGGTTCATGGTGGTGGAATGCCTTGCCCTGCCTGGCTCACTCACCTACCTGTGGGGCCAGCATCCTGGCTAGCATGTGAGATAGGAGTGCAGTATCATGGGCTGCTGGTGTTAGCAGCCAGACCTTTCTTGCAGATAGGCAGTTTTAGGAAAAATGTTTCTCTTTAAATATCACTCCCAAAATCACTTGTGTGCTGCACAGCCTGGCCTAGAAATGGAACCAGTATGGAGCTGGTACAAAGAAAATGGATGCTGGCCAGAGACAAGCCTGGAAAAATATTTTGGGAAGGTGACTCAGGGTAGCTGACTTGCTAATAGCTCTCTTCCCCACCAAAAAAGAGATACTTAATCTCAGCAGCGGGTTTCTCAGGAAGACAACACCCCACTTTAATGTGACCTCATCACACCTGGTCATGCTTCCCCTCTCCCGTTCACCCTAACTGATAGGCTATCACCATACAACCTGATAGTCTTTCCCATCCTGTATACAAGGGTCACCACTTTTAATTTACACTGAACAATCTAATCAAGCACCATTAGCAACAGTCATGCAAATTGTCGTTTGTCAAGGTCATTGTCCATCTGTGGGAGACCTTTTAAGCCTCTCCCCCCAAAAAACATTCTTTTACCCTGAAAAGCCCATCAAGGCATTGCTTTAAGGGGCAAACACATCAGACCGCCCCAGGGCTAATTTTTCCTATAATTGGGCACACTGTGCCCCATGGATTGTGTGTGTGTGTGTGTGTGTGTGTGTTCTCTAGGTGCCAAACATCACACCCCCACTCTCTGTGGGCTTCCTCCACCTCTCTGGGAAATCCTGGCCATTTCTCTCGCTCTCTTCCATGGACCTTGACCTCCAGGACTTGGTAATTATCACCCTCCCCGAATCAATATCCCCACTACTTCCTTTTATTTTCCTCTTAGTTTGTATGTTCCCATGTGCTTTGTGTATATGTTTTGTTCCTTTCTTTTCTGGTTGTACTGCAGCCTGGTTTATTTTGAGAGTTCTCTAAGGGAACAACTCCAATACCATTGGTGGAGATCCTCCAGTTACCCCCTCTCACAGGTCTCCAGTTACACTAATTCCTCCAAGTAATTAGGAGACTTCCCATTTGTGAAACACTAGGAAGAAAGGCAGGCCCAAAGAGCAGGAGTTTATCACTTCGTTGGTCAGATCTGCCATTGCCATGGGAAGGCAGGAGGTGGGGTAGTCAAAAACAAGGGGCTGGGACCTGCTCAGTCAAGACACAGCACATAATAGAAGGTAAGGAAAGAGAGATGGCAGTGGTGAGACAAGGGGGAACAAAAGAAGAACCTGTGGGTGGAGGAGCAAGAGATGGGATGAAAGATAACAGAGGAGGAAAGACCAAGGAGAAAAGAATCCCAAAGGAGGGAGAAGACAAGTGACTGAGTAGAAAAATCAGATGGGAGCAGAAGAATGGGTCCTCCAGACAAGATGAGCCTACCTCAAAGTGACAGCTCTATGGGGAAGAGCTGGGTAATGGAATCAATTGCTTCCTATAACTGTGTGGAAACGCAAGGTAGAATGAGTGCATCTTCAGAATGTAGTAAATGGATGGAACACAGGAAGAATGGCACCTGGTCCCAGTGGTGCAGCACCCTTCTCACCTATCAAAGGATGCAAGCCAGTGTTTTGCTTCTTTTCCTGAATTTGCCTAGTTTATTTATTTATTATTTATTTATTGTTGTATTTGTACCCCGCCCTCCCCGCAAAGCAGGCTCAGGGCAGCTCACATTCTTAAAACCTCTACAAAATATATAAATAATAATACAATGTAAAAACAATAAAACATCATAAAATTCAAACATGTTAGTAATAATAGTGCTGTTGGTGTTCTTATTTCAAAGATGGTCTGAGATTTCATTGACCTCTACAGTCAAACCGACCATCCAGGCCACAGTTTGGTGATGGTACAGTGGGAGGTGGCTCCTCATCGAAGGCCTGGTGGAAGAGCTCCATCTTGCAGGCCCTATGGAACTGCGATAGGTCCCGCAGGACCCTGATCATCTCCGGGAGCTCATTCCACCAGTAAAGAGCCACCATTGAAAATGCCCTGGCCCTGGTGGCAGCGAGCCTCATGTCCTTAAGGCCAGAGATGGTCAACCGATTACCAAACCCAGACTGTAGTGCTCTCTGAGGTATATGTGGGCAGAGGCGGTATAGGGCTTTAAAGGTAAGTACCAGCACCTTGAAGCGAATTTGGTATGCTATTGGCAGCCAGTGCAGTGTCCTCAGTACAGGCTGAATGTGTTCCCATCTAGAAGGATCCATCAGCAGCCTGGCCACGACATTCTACACTAGCTGCAGCTTCTGGATTTCCAAGAAGGGCAGCCCCATGTAGAGAACGTTACAGTAGGCTAGTCTCGAGGTGACCATGGCATAGATCACTATGGCCAAGTAGTTGTGGTCCAGGTAGGGGGCCAACTGCCTGACCAGCCGCAGATGATAAAAGGCTGACCTGGCAGTGTTTACTACCTGGGCCTCCGTTGTTAAGGAGGCATCCAGGAGCACTCCCAAGCTCCTAACCTCTGGCGCTGGCACCAGTGGTGCCCCATCAAAGGCCAGGAGCAGGATCCCTGCCCTCAGGCCACCCTGGCTCAAGCACAGGACCTCAGTCTTCATTGGATTCAGCTTCAGCCAGCTCAGTCTAAGCCAACCAGCCACAGCTTTTAGTGCCTGGTCCAGGTCTTCTGGGGTGGAGTCCGACTGGCCACCCAACATCAGATAGAGCTGAGTGTCATTAGTGTATTGGTGGCAACCCAGCCCATGCCTCTGAATAATCTGGGCAAGGGGGCACATATAGATATTGAACAGCATCAGGGAGAGCACTGCCTCCTGGGGGACCCCACATACCAGCAGGTGTCTCTTGGACTGCTGGTCCCCTAGTGCCACCCTTTGTCCCTGACCGTGGAGAAAGGAAACAAGCCATTGTAGGGCACATCCCTGAATTCCCATGTCAGTGAGGCAGTGGGCAAGTAACTGGTGTTTGACCGTATCGAACGTGGCCAACAGATCTAACAACAGCAGTATCGCTGAACCACCCTGATCCAGGTGTCTCTGGAGGTCATCTGTGAGGGCAACCAATGCCATCACCGTCCCATGTCCCGGGAGAAAGCTGGACTGGAAGGGATCTAATGTGGAAGTGTCATCCAGAAAGCCCTGCAGCTGTGTCACCACTGCCCTCTCAATTAATTTGCCCAAATAGGGCAGATTGGACACTGGCCGGAAATTAGCCAATTTGGTCAGGTCTAAAGATGGTTTCTTTAAGAGGGGGCGGACCATCGCTTCCTTAAGTGCCCCAGAGAACTGTCCCTCAGAGAGGGACATGTTGACAATATCCCTGAGGGCACTCTGAAACCCCTCATGGCCAGCTTTAATCAGCCAGGAAGGGCACGGATCAAGGGTGCAAGTGGTTGGGTGCACAGTTACAAGCAATCTGTTGACTTCCTCTAGGCTGAGTGGGTCGAACTGATCCAAGATCACATCTGAAGACATGCATGGAACCCTGAGTTCACTCACTGTTTCAACTGTGGCGGGGAGGTCACGGCGGAGCGCCAAGACTTTATCCGCGAAATAGCTCGCAAATGCCTCGCAGCCTATGTCCAATTCCCTACTGTTTATTTTGTCCTGTGGCAAATCCGTTATCGACCGAATCGTTCTAAACAATTAGACTGGGCATGAGCTCGCAGATGCAATTGTAGCCACGAAATACTCTCTCCTCGTGGCTTTGACTGCCATCTCATAGGATCTCATAAAATTCTAAATGATGTTCTTGAGGCTTCATCTCGAGCATGGCGCCACCATCTCTCTAGCCATCTTAGCTCTTGCTTCATAAGCCGCAACTCCTGGGTAAACCAGGGAGCAAACCTGGAGCGAGGGTACAGAGGGCTCCAGGGAGCGATCTCGTCGATGGCTGCAGAAAGTCAGCTATGCCAGTCCTCCATGAGCTCATCCAATGAGCTGCCAGGGGGCATCGGTTCCCGCAGCATCTGGAGCCGCACTGGGTCCATTTGGCTCCACAAACGAGCCAAAATATGCTTACTGCCTAAACAGGGTTGGGGTGGGACACTCAAGCAGGCCCCCAGGGCAAGGTGGTCTGAACACGGGACTGCCGAAGTGGTAACCTGGTCCACTGTCACCCCCGCCACAAAGATCAAATTGAGTGTGTGCCCAGCTCGGTGAGTGGGGGTCGTTACATATTGAGAGAGTCCCAGTGCTGCCATGGACAACACCAGGTCCACTGCCTGAGTGGAGGTCATGTCATCAGCATGACTATCAGTCTAGGGTGTTCCAATGCCCAGTCTGATACGGCCTCTATCAGGGATGGCAGGCTATCATCTGATGCATTAGGCAGTCGATACACCAGCCAAACTGCCAAACTCTCCCCGACCTCCCATACCAGGCCAGCACACTCGATGCCCGTGATCCTTGTTGGCAGGAGTGCCCTGAAGAAGAAAGCCTCCTGGATGAATAGAGCCACTCCTCCCCCCTCCCCCGGTCCTGGTTGGGAGAGTGCCACTGTCTCTCCATCCTGTACCCAAGTCTCAGTCACGCACATCAGGTCCACGTTCTGCTCTTGCAGAAAGTCCCGAAGAACCATGATCTTATTATTTATAGACCTGGTGTTACACAACACCAGTGACGGAGGGGGGTTCATCCTCCTAGCCCCACTGCCGACATCCTTCGGGATGAGACACAGGCTAGAAGAGGGTTGAGCTTTACAGTTTCTCTACCTCCTTCCCTTATCTTGCCTGTTCCCACCGCCATACCTTCCCCTCCCCAGGAGCACCGGAATCCCCTGGTCTACATCCTTGCCCCCCATGGTCTCCAGAGAACTTTCAAACCACTGGTCAGGCAAGCAGTAAGGCGGGCAATATACCGGTCAATTGGTGGTGGCTACAGCCTACTGCAGCACACTGGATCACCTGCTACTACTAGGTATATAACTTATCTCACCCTTCCCACCAAAGATTCATCCAGTTGATCCAACTGGTTGCTAGTGACACACCACATCTGGCCAGTAAGTTAAATAAAGGCCAGATAAATACTTCTATTTATTTATTTTATACTTATTTATTTTTATTTAAATGTTTATCATTTTATTTTAGATACCTATCCTCCTATGTATTTTATTTTATATTCTTCATTTTATTAATTAGACAAATTTTGGTGGAAGAACTGGACATGACCTCCTCCAGTCCTATCTTGTCTCCTCCCAGCAGGTGCAAGCAAAACATTTGTTCAGTCCTGCAGTCTGATCAGTGCTCTGTAGCTCAAATGATCCTCCTGCAAGGAGAAGCCCAGCTTATACAGCTTGTTCAGAATATGAATCCTGCCCAAGCAGTGAGCCAATAAAATCAAAGGAAAAAATATGATCACATAATTGCTAATCAGGAATGATGCTGCATGACATGAACTAGACAAAGTATTATGTTGGATGATGTTTCCGTTAGACACACATCTGCTCCCGAATCACATTGTCCCCTTGCTGACCTCCTTATTTCCACCCCAGGAAAAATGGAAACAAAAGGTAACTTCTCATGAGATATGAAAACTGTGTCTGTCTAGAACTCATGGTTCTCCCCTGTGGACAGCAAACACCACGTAATGGCATTACTAGGGATGGGCACAAACCAGCTGATGAGCCAAAAATTGTGCCGAATTTTGGGTGGACTGGGGATCAGGAAGTGATGTTTGGTAGAGCACATGCTCGCTGAACATCACCGAACTTTGGGAGCATTTCGGCACAGCTCAGCATAATTGGGTAAATGGAAACCATCTCAGAAAACCCAGTGTGAAACTGCTAGGCAACAATGGGAGTGGTATTTTCCTGCCTTGGAAATATAAATAGGGACCCTCCAAAGCCTGATAGTCACTGCTGCCTGACAATAACAGTCGCAATGGGATTCAAATGCTATTTAATCCCCAGTGAAGCATGTGTCCTCTGTTGGTTTTTAGATGTGGTTGGAGACGGAGAGGGAAGGAGACAACAAAGTTGAATAGCTTTTCTGGGTGTGTGGGGGTTGCTTAATCAGCCAGGGGGCTTGACTTTGCCTTGAGTTCCTCCTTTGTGTTACCCATTCATTGCTGGATTTTTTCTGCTGCAGGGGGATTGGGATTGTTCTCATTTCACAACCCCCCACTGGGCTGCTTTTTAAAATGTTTTTTAATTTCATTTACAAACACAGAAACATAAAGCATAAACTACAATTCTCTACAATCATCTAAATCATACACCTATAATCATCTGCAATTACAATCGTCTATGACCATCTAGATCATACATAAAACATAAACAGTTATCTGAATCAAACAAAAACATAAATATAAACCACAATAATTTAATTATATAATTATCAATCAGATCATAGATTTATATAGAACTTGCTCTTGATTTTTCAGTTCTATTCAAATACCTTTATTCTATCTTTTCCATCTATCCTTATTTAATAATAATTTTATTACAAACATGTTGTCAGACTCTTTTAAAAACATTTTCTATTTAAATTGAAATTTATTCTTGATTTTCAGTTATATAATTGAAAAAATACTTCCAGTGTTTCTTGAAATTCTGAGATCAGTCTATTATTATTATTACTTAATTAATTTATACCCTGCCCCATCCCACAAGTGTCTACTGTGTATATAAGATGTTAATTGATTGTCATTAGATAATTTTAACTTTTTAATAAGTTAATACTGATATTATTGTTTTAACCATATTGTGGTATGTAGTTTTAATGATGTCATGCAATGTACCTTTTATTGGTTTGTCTTTTGTTGTGTGGGTTTTTTTACTGTTACTTTTAGCTGCTATGGCATTTTGTTGCTAATGCAATAAAGACTGATTGATTGAAGGTGTTAATTATGCCATTGTCACATATTTATTTAATTTATTCTTCCATTTCTTCAGGTCTAGACAGCTTTCTGCCTTCCATTTTGTTGCAACTATTACTCTTGCCCCCATCAGCGTATACTTAAATATTTCACTGTATGTTTTTGTAAAATAGTTACTAACATATTTTTTGGGATCCATTACAAACTTGACTTTTAATATCTTTTGCATTTCTTCATGTCCTTTTATCTAATATTTTCTTGCTTTCTTGCATGTCCACCACAGATAGTAGAATGTTGCATCTGTATTCTGACATTTTCAGCACTTCCCATTATACTCTTTATGAGTTTCTGCAATGTCTTTGGGAGTAATATACCATCTATACTACTGGGTTGCTTTTTGTTTAGCAGGACTTTCCTGCTGCCAGCCTTCCTTGATGGTTTCCCTTCCTTTTCTGCCATTTTACTTCAGACCCCCACAGCTTTCATTGATCAACCCTTTGGGCTGCAGTTGGACATTGTTAAGCCTGAGGGATTGTTCCTTGGGACTTGGTGGGGGAGGCTGCTTTTTGTTTGGGGCTTTTCTGCTTGCCTTGCTGTTTTCCTTCTGCCAAGACCCTCCCACTCTGTTTTGCCTGGGCCCAGGAGCCACCCACACAGCAGGTGGCTGTCTCCCTGAGCCTACCTTCTCTCCACTCATGAGAGCAGAGTAGGACCAACTCTCTCACCCTGCCCAGGCAAGGAAGCTATCCACACAGCAGGTAGCTGTGGCTTCCCAGGCCCATCCGCCCACCTGCCCCAACAGTCAAAGTGATTGCAGGGCAGGGTGAACCCTGGCCCTGCTCAGCCCTGCCCTGGCTTGGGAGTGCTGTGCTGTCAGTCACTGTATTTCCAGGGCCCACCCCAACTAAGAGGATGGAGGTGGAGGCCTAGAGAGAGAGGGGGGGAGAGAGAAATGGAAAGACCACCCACCACCCACAACCACAAACAAACCAGTATGTGTGGGGGTTTCAAATGGCATGGAGGGCTAGGGCAGTATGTCACCCAAGTCCCCAAGGCTGGAGCAATCCCCCAAGGTAGAGTGGGTGCAGAAAGGGAAATAGGCAGGCAGGCAGAGAAGCCCCCTAAAGAAAAGGCTTTGATAATTGGGTCAGGTGAGTGGATGGACCTGGAGATACACAGCCACCTGCTGTGCGGGAGGCTCTCAGGACTGGACCAGGCAGGGTGGGGGAGTTGGCCTTGTGGTCATCGGGTCAGTGGAGACAGAGTGAACCCAGCCTGGGACATGGCCACCTGCAACAGTGCTGGTGACAGTCAAACTTTCTTCCAGGGGAGGGGGGCCATCTCAAGGAGCATTCCAGGGAGATATGCTGCAAGTTTGATGTACCTAGCTCACACAGGGTTCATTCTATACACTCCAGGACACATGCTTGACATTTCCCCCAAAAGCACTTTCCTGGAGGTTCCTTCTTTTGAGGGCTGTAACTCAGACCCCCAAGGCCAATCCAGACATAACTTGAAGGGCATGTAGGGGGCATCCAGGGGAGGCCCACTGTGAGTCTGATGCATCTAGCTTGCACAGGGTCTGTTCAATACATTCCAGAACCCACACTTGACATCCTTGCCAAAAGCACTCTCCTAGAGCAGCTTCTTTGAGGGTGCATAACTCGGATTCCCTAAATCCAATCTTCATCAAACCTGGTGGGCAGGTAGAGGAGAGTCACCTGGAGAGTTCTTGAGAGTTTGGAGTCTCTAGGACCCTGGGGGCATTTGCATGCATCCTGAACTTACTGAACTGGTTTGGTTCATCAGAGGCTATTTTGGTTCAGTTTGGTTTGGGTTTGGTTTGGCACTTTGTACGGACTATGAACCAAACCATTTTTTGTTTGTTTGTGCCCATCCCTAGTCTTGATAATGCCTTCCCTAGTGCTGAGGTTCAAGTTTGGGACTAATAAACTAAGATTTGTCCCCCATAACTACCCCCTACACAAAAAACTGAGCCCCCAGATCATGAAAGAAGATAAGCAGGGATGAGATCTATTTTTCCCATGCTAAGTAATACTGTTTGACCTCAAATGGAAAGAGTATATTAGGCCCCGTCCACACTGTCACTTTTGCTGCTCATTTCTCCCTATTGCTTTGGGTTCCTCCCTCTTTTCCACATGTGTTTTGCTCCCTCTGGGACTACTAGAGAGAACAAAACATATGGGGGGTGGGGGAACCTGAAGCAATAGGGAGAAATGAGCGACAAAAGTGACAGTGTGGATGGGGCCTTAGTATAAATAGAATCCTCTGCTTGGGAGGAGGTTTACTATCACCACCCATGCTATAACAGTTGATTTTCATCCAATCTGTAAACAATGATTCCTCCATTTTGTTTTATCACAAGCTCCTTTTCCATCCTTTGAGACACATCGTTCAGAGAGATGTCAGGATGCTTCAGCCTTGGGATCATACTCACACTCAACTTTCCAAGAAATCTTGAGCAAGTTGCTATTTTTCAGCCAGCTTTTATCCTCGTATGGATAAGATAACCGGGCATGAGTATGCCTGGCACTGTATAGAATTGGGCTCTAAATATACAGATCAACTTTTACCTCAGTGGTGTCTCATATGTATAAAAGGACCCACCATCACAAGTCAATAAGCTACAAAGAGATTTCTTTTTGAGAGTTCTTTTTCCAAACAAAAGACCTCTTTGTTTTAAAGTAACTGTAACAAATCAGAGACTAAGTAATTTGTTCAAATACTTGAACCTGGTTCTGACAAGCTCAAACCTCATTTACAGAGAGACTGCTAATGAAATCATAAGGAAACTATGTTGGCTTGAAAGCAAAAATAAAGACAAATGACCAAGGAATTATTGTTTTCCGTAAGTTCTTTGCTGCAAGTGCTAATTACAGGGTATGTGAGTGATTCATGTATCTCTTAATCTATCATCTCTTTCTCTGCCAGGAATTTTACAAAGGGTGTGAAGACAGAAAGGACTGGGAGTAATTTCATTTATGATTGAAAGAAAATAATCAGAGTAGCCAGCATTTAATATCTGGAACTGGATGATCCTATTTGCACGGCTTTGAAGGACAAATACATTATTATCAGTGATGTTAATGAAAGGAAAGATGGGATCTCAAGCAGATGTATTTATTTATATCTAGATACAAAATAATCTCATCAGAGGGAAAAAAGCTGACATAGGAAAGAAACCCACTGGGATATAAGCAGATAGTCATTCTGTTATAACTATCAGAGTTATTCGGATAGGACAAAACGAGGGCTTCACTGCCTTTACTGCCTGTCAGATGTGTTATGCACAATCTGTGAAATACATGATGGTTTCCAAATGCAAATCAGTTTCCAGGTGCTCTCTTTCTCTCTCCTCCCCCACACAGAGAGACTACATAGAGATACAGTGTGTGTGCCCGTGTGTATGCGTGCGTGTGTATGTAACATAGATTTACTTTTGAATCAACAAATTGCAAAATGTCACAATTTGCAAATACTAACTGTATTTCTTGAGAGAGAGCCTAAGCAGAGTTACACCCTTCCCAGTTTTTTTTAAACTAAGGTTGCCAGGTTCCTCCTGGGAACTGGCCGGGGGGGGGGGGGGGGGTTTACCAGGAGAAAGAGAAAGGTCCAGGCCACATTGCTGACATCTCACAGAAAGTGATATCATCACACCAATGATTTCCTGGTGATGCTCTGGTATCTGGGCAAAAACCCTATGATAAAACTGACTTCTACCATAGAGTTTTTGTCCAAATACCAGAGTGTCTCCCAGAAGTTACTGGTGTGATAATAACACTTCCTGTGTGATGCCAGTGATGTGACCTCTTTCTATTATTAAGTCCCCCGCCAGCCAACTGATTGACAGCTGGGGGGGGGGGCAAGGCCTGGTGGCGGGGGTTCTGGCAACCCTATTTGAAACCAATTGATTTACAAGGTCGTAACTCTGCTTTGCATGGCACTGTAACAGTGCCATGCTTTCCTGGAAGTAAACTGAACAGACTTGAGTAGGATTCTGAACAGACCAACTCAGGATAGCTCTCTAACTATCCTAATAGCTGAAACAATCTATTTCATGGGCATGTCTAAAAACGTGCCCCTGATTTGGGTTTGGAG
Organism: Lepidodactylus listeri; assembly: GCA_029233225.1. NCBI lineage: Eukaryota > Metazoa > Chordata > Lepidosauria > Squamata > Gekkonidae > Lepidodactylus > Lepidodactylus listeri. The sequence continues at coordinate 44,090,323 of JARCFY010000006.1, read as the reverse complement.
AAGTTGAAAAAACTAACTTTACTTCTTTTACCCAGAAATCTGGAGCTCACACACTCTGACAGAGGAATTATAAATTGTAATAGTAAGAAGCTTCATCTCATTTATAAATGCCCTGGCCTCTGAGTATGGCTCCCCGGCTACCTCTTCATACCAGCAGCATGTTACCTCACAGACTCTTCTTTTGTGCAGCTGGCTACTTCTCTGCAGTATCCGTTTCCCTCTGTGCAGACTCAGAGTGCTGTAGCCAGTGCTTTCAACTGGATGCACATTAGGCTTTCTTAGCACATCACTCTTGCACTTTGGTTGCTGCCCTGGATGCCCATTAAATCTAGTATTACATATGAAATTGCATTGCTGACCTTCAAAGCAATGTTCCAGTTTAGTCCTGCTTAACTCCCAGACCTCCACTCTCACTATTTGCTTAGTCAGTCCCTGAGGGCTTACCCTGCTGGTCTTCTGTCAACCCCTACTTTGAAAGTGAAAGCCTTTTGCTCCCAGATTTTTTTGGGGGGGAGGGTGTTTTTCTTAGCCTTGGACTCTCTTGCTAATAAAGGATCAGGTATCACTACACTTATTCTGGTCCTTTCTGTTTTAAACACACCTTATCTCTTTTTTTAAAAGTTTTCCTTCTACAAGCCATGATAGAAATGCTATTGGGCTCACATCCCATACTTTGAACTAGTGGTTGCTTGGACATTTCCAAATATAAAACCAAATAGCTATCTGAATTCTAGAGGTGGTGATTCAGGAAGGGAGGCTTGGTATTTTCCTAAGTCACTTACAAAACTGCCCTGTTCTCTCAAGGAGATGGTCACCTCAAGAAAAAAGGAAGGAAACATTTTTCATCCTCACCAACTAATTTACCAGGGATGTGGGCAAACAAAGGGAGAGGGGAGACTGCACATTACTTTAAACTCGGATCCCTAGAATAGTTAACATCATCTTGCAACCACTGAAAATATGTGAGGAAGGCACAGAATGGTGGTTAATGTTAGACAGGAATTTAAGACAGTGGCTGAAAACCTTGCCAACAAAACATATCTTGCTATGGTGTATATGTAGGACAAGCCTGTAGAACATGTGATATTCCAGACAGAACAGAGGTCAACATGTACTGTAGTGTGCAAGGTGATTTTGATATTATGACAGACTGCACTTTTAAAAGCTTAGAAGTGCTGTGTAAACAAATAAGGGACTGTGAAGGGTTAATTCTTCACAGAGCCAGAGAGCCTAAAGCGACAGGTTCCTTCAAGCAATCTGATTGGTTAGCATCAGCTGAGCAGAGAAAGACTTGAGAGATGCATGCTAAAGAGAGAGCCAGTCAGACTTCTGCCTTAACTGAACTGAGTCTGATTTCAACCTTAGCTGAGAGCAGTTTAATACAGACTAAGAACTGGGGGGAAAGTTGGCAAGGAAGTTTGGAAAGTAGGCAAAGATTCCTATTTGGGCCAAAGATCTTCTAGAGTAAGAGAAGAATTTCCCTACCCAGTCAAACAGGGAGTTAGCTCTGAAGAGTGGAGAGATCCCTGACCTTGTGTGGATAGAAACTACCTTTAAAGACCTTTAAGGTCAGTTAAAAACTCAAAACAAGTACTGATGTTTCAAGAGAAGGGGTCTGGGTACTAGAAGGAATGTACCAGCCTTCTGGTAACCAAAAGAGTCAGAAAATACACAAAGAAAGTATACTGGAGTGTTTGGAAAAACACTGGAACAAAAGCCGCTCAAATTAAAGGTTTAAGTAACTGTGACTAGCTTAAGAAACTCTCATTAGCCTGAAACATAAGAACTAAAGTCTGTACATGTATTGATTTTAACCTCAGAGTTATCTATATTGTGTTACCTCAGAAATTTCAACACCTGATTTCACATGACCTTTCCCTTCTATGTTGAATAAAATATTTTGTTAATTTTGAATTTCAAAACGTCCCCAATGCCATTTTCAGTGGTTTAAGTTAAAGGGCGATCCCAATCTTTCCTTCAGGTTCCTGGGCTGAGCCATAGGATGGCATAGCCAGAGTCCTTCAGGAAAGAAGAAGACAGACCACTAGGGCTGCTGAGTCAGAAAGGCAAATAGAAACAAAAGGAAAATCTTGCCTCTGAGTGAGAGATAGGGGAGGTTGTCATAGACACGTATTTCTGTCTTGCAGCAAAAGCAGGACATTTATCAAGCCCCTAATAATCGGTCTGCATAAGGCTGAGAGTCACAAATGGAACAGGCCTGGTCTGTGAACACCACTACCATGACCACCACTCCCTGATTGCTGAGGTCTTTTGAAGCAGTCCAAGCCATGGGCGTCAACTACGGGGGGGCTCGAGAACTCGAGAACTTGAGCCCCCCTCCGAAATTTCCTGGGGGGGGCTCAGCCACCCCCAGGAAAATGGAGCGCCCGGTGGCCAGTCAGCCGGCCGTCGCCGCCTCTCCTTCCCCCCCACCCCCGGCCTGCCCTCCTGCCTCCCTAGGGTGGGGGGGAGGCATCTGCGCCACCCCCGCACGCCCCGAGCACGAGGCAGAGCGGGAGCCGGGGGCCCGCAAGGGCGACGCGCCGTCCGCCGGCGCCCGAGGTGAGTGGGGAGATGGAGGGAGGGGGCGGGGAGCACGGCGGGCAGGCGGGCGGGCAGTCACGGCCCGGGGGAGGGAAGCAGCGGCGGCAGCTCCCTGGGGGGGGGAGTGGCGGGGACATGGTCCCAAGGGCGCGCGCGCAAAGCGCGCGCTCGAGGGAGCCCCTGCCCCCCCGAGATTTAAAAAGTCTATGCCCCTGGTCCAAGCCAAGCTTCACTGAGTGAAAGAGGTCGGAACTATCTGGTGTAGCAGCAAGGCCTTTGACTGTTACAGTGTTACAGTGTTCCAGACTTTATTACAGTGTTCCAGACTTTGTTACAGTGTTCCAGACTTTGCCTAGATCAGTTTCTTTCAATGTTGTTCTTTACTGACTTCAGAGAGTTGGTTAAGGTGGCCTTTTTAGTTAGGCAGCATTTCCAGGCATAGAGTTTTAGTCATGTCACTCTTTGCAATAGTTATTTGTTTGGGCAGTTGCAGACTTGCAGCTTGTTTCACAGATGGCTTTTATTGTAATGTGTCTGACGTTCTATTTTATTGTTAAAAGAATGCAAGAGGAAAGGGGTGCTCATGAGCAGGCCTAAAGAAAGCAAAAACAAGGGCATCTAGTAAACTGAACAACATTGGCTGGTTAAAAAAATGCTTTGCTCAAAAAGAATTACTTCAGTGTATTAACAATGGTGTAGCAAATACAAAGTCAATACCAGTAAAACAAAATCACTTATAGAAGGTGAAGTGTAGTAAAACAAGGCCAAGCAAAGTCTCAGTGGGATGGCATTTGCAAAATATGTTACAACATGAAGAGAGGTATTTGTGGCTATACAAGATCCCCCGAAACAGTTCACCAGTTCACCAGCTATAAATTATAGAAATGATTGATCAGCAAGTCTGGTTGGTGAAGACTTTAGTCCTTTTCACATGGCCTACCAAGGAGATCAAATGCAAGGGGGAATGGCATCAAGGCAAGCAAGCTCCACCCAAAGGACATGTTCACTTGAAATTGTGTAGAAGTCCCATGGGCATTCTACTGTATATGTGTGGGCACTTCTTCATTCAGTTGAGAATCCTAGAAAAGTAGGGTTCCATCCTAATTTCAGGGACAGAAGTGCAGTAGAAGAAGAGGAGGAGGAGAAGGAGATTGGATTTATACCCTGCCCTTCACTACCCAAGAGAGTCGCAGAGCGGCTTACAAAATCCTTCCCATTCCCACAACAGACATCCTGTGAGGTAGGTGAAGCTGAGAGAGCTCTGACAGAAACTGCTCTTTTTCAAGAACAGCTGTGCTAGAACTATGGCTTGCCCAAGGTCATCCAGCAGGTACAAGTAGAGGAGTGGGGAATCAAACCCGGTTCACCCAGATTAGAGTCCACGCACTTAACCACTATACCAAACAGTATATACAAATATGCATATCTCTACTAATATGAACTTTGCGCAAGTGAATGCACATACGTATGGAATGGAGCTTGCAGCTGTGACTGTTTCTCCTCCCTTTCCCAGCCTTCAGTATTCAGTTTCCACAGCATGGTGAAAAGAGAGATGATTTTAGTATACCCAAAGCTTGAATGGGTATGAAGGTATACCTTGAAATTGAAGATGTTCTCACTACTAAGGCAGCGTTTTGCATAGATGTAAACCTCTGAAAGTATTGCAAGTATTCAGTAGTTAGCAGTCCCTCAAATCATAAAGAGCTCTCAAAAAGATCCAGACTCAGAGCTGAGAAATTATACAGCATGTGTCACTGGGGGGGGGGGGGTAGCTCCCTCCTTGCCAAGTGAAGGAATTTGGTAGAACTGAAGATGGTAATGATGGCTCACCTTCTAACCATATATCCACAGAGGCTACTAGCTTGCTCCCCTAGTGTGACAGTGAATGCTGCTGACTGCACAGATGCAAAAGCAGCTCTTAAACACAAAAGACAGCTGATTTTAAATTACAAACATATTGGAAATTTGACAGTATAGGGGAATGGCTGGAAGTAACATGGACACAGGAGCAGGATAAGTTTGATGTTGAAGTGAGCAAGGGTTGCAGCACTGCTAGTTGCCACCCTGCCAGAGCATGTGGGTTGTTCTCGTCCTAAGAATAAGCATGAGTCAAAAGGTGGAGAAACAGATTTAGTTAATACATTTTAGTGGCTTTTTCCACCTTAACAAATAAGCATTCATAAATGAATGCAAGCACATGTGGGTGGAGCTGATTTTCTAGACATGTGATTCATGATGAAAACCATCTGATTTGTGCCAGCACATGTGGGAATGCTTTTAGAATGCTCCCATTTTCATGTGGAAATTAAATATAGGCAATGGGAAAACACTTTCTGTATATACAAATCTTGGTTGCATGGTTAACATCTGGAATACATTCCCTTTTTGTAAACTACACATGCCTTCTCTTCTACCACATTCCTAGAGCAGCAAGCAGCAGAGCTGTGTGTAGATATTAACATGCTTTTGACTCCCTTTTTTGCCATTTTAGACAGAGTACTGTCTGCCATATGCCAATCGTATGTCGTTGGGCATGATGTAACCCAAATCTTCACTGGAAATCTGAAAGCACTCTTTATCTAGGAATCAGACTCAGAAAACTGGATTTTTTTAAAAAAAAATCTTCCTTGTTAAGTGAAATAAATATAAGGCAGGCTCCCTACTGTACCGCAAGGGGCCTTTGATATCATTTTAGTAGCCCTAGCTGGTGTTACAATTACATGACTCACAGTACAGAGTTACACCCTTCTAAATCCATTGACTTCAATAGTCTTAGAAGGGTGTAACTCTGCTTTGGATTGCAATGTTATTGTTATTGTGCATATCTGTCTGCTACGGAAAAGCTGCCCTAAAACTTCAGAGTCCTAGAATTTGATTCTTGCTATACAGAATGCAAAGGTACAGAGCCACATTGCCAAATATTTAGGTTTGACCTTGTGAACACAGCTCTTGGACAACTTCTCCACCAACAAAATTTTACACTAATTTCAGTGAAATGAGGGAAAGTCAGATAACTGAATAAAAATTCACTAGTCCTACATTGTATCTGCACATCACTGGAGATTGTGTTATTGTTGCACTACAGCAATCATTCATAGCCTTTTTTCCTGCGTGGACAAGATAATCCATTTGAGAATAATTGGTGGCTCAGAGGTTAAGATGCTGAGTTGCAGACTGGAAGATCTGTAGCTTGGCAGTTCAAGACCTACGTGCTGCATGACGGAATGAGCGCCCATCTCTGGCCCCAGCTCCTGCCAATCTAGCAGTTCAAAAGCAAGAAACTGCAAGTAGATAAATAGGTACCACTTTGGTGGGTAGGTAACAGCGCTCTGTGCACCTCGGTGTCTAGTCATGCCGGCCACATGGCCACAGAGAAGTCTTTGGACAGTGCTGGCTCTTCGGCTTGGAAACAGAGATGAGTACTGCCCCCTAGAGTCAGATTTGACTAGCTTTTGAGCAAGGGAAACCTTTATCTTTACCGTTTTTACTATAGTACAATGGTAGCACAATAGACAATAATGGGTGCATTGAGCCCTAACATCAAGCACATTCTTCAGAATGGATTTGGCTGATGCTGTGCAGGACCAAAGCAGTCCCCTCCCCATGGGCAGCCTTTGTAATTCTTGGCCCTGGGCAAAAGTTCAGGATGGGCCCCCGCAATTACTGACACCCCAACTGGCCCCCACTGGCCCTCCCTGCCAGGTCAAAGCAAAGATGACCCTCACCTTGTGAAAGGCAGATGAGCTGTTTCTGGAAACTAGATTGCCCAAGTCTTGGATGGAGCAGGCACAAGGCTGCTGTTGAGCTGCATGACCAGGCCCTGGAAGGGGCAGTTGTGAGTGGCTGTTGATGTGAGCAGGTTGCCCAAACAGGAGAGGTATGAGTGGCAGCAGCTGGAGCCCGCTATCCACACCCCCACTGAGAGCCTTCCCCAGGGACTTGATGGTTTGTGGTTTTGATGATTAAGATATTAAGATACCCAAAAAAAGAGAGAAAATTCTTTATTATTTATATATAGAACAAGGGGAAACTTTGTAATCAAACTTGTATTTGTTGTAGAGAAAATCAGAAGCCTTCTTCTATTTTATGGCTGTTCTTTCTTTTTCTCCCCCCCCCTTTCTTTTATTTTCCCAATAAAAACTAAAATTGACAAGAGATCCCTCCCCAGCACCTGCCTCTGTTCCCCAGCCCACCCAACTGCTGTTCAGCAACAGATACTGTATAAATAAGTTCACAAAGTAGGGAATTAACTCTGGAAAGCTTTTCCAGCGGCTGCTATATTCTAAAGTACTTGAGCAGGTTTTTGATGTTTCTCAAACATCAACATTTACCCCATTGCAGTTAGTAACCTCTCTAGACAGTCCAACATGTACACCTCCTTCATTGCTTCTTCACTTCTTGCCTGCCACATATGCATGCTCTTGCATCACTGTATTCCTCTTCTTAACTCCTGTGCTATTACTGGATGCTGCTTCTAATGTCTGGATTCTAGACCTTCATTCTCCCTGTGCCATTTCAACTGTAGCTGGAGGTAATTACATTTTAGCCCAACTATTTCCTTCCAGTGATCCCCTTGGAGACACATCTTACATGCTGGAAACCTCAAAGCCTTGATCATCTATCTGCCTATTACCCATAAGACTCACAAAAGTTATTCATGCCATTTCCTCTTTTTCTTGTCCCCCACCCACAGTTGGAGAAATACTAGGTTAAAGTAATATAGAATGTGTACTACACTGAAAGCAACAGACAAAAAAGGGGTGGGGGGAACACACTGAAAACAACATAGTCAGCTGTGTAACCGAATATAAACCCAGGGTTTGTCTCAGGAAACCAGAACCGTCTTATAATGAGGGAAGGGGGGGGGGGGCACAAGAAAATTCACTTGTAAACATTGCTACAAACAAGGAAACTATTAAAGCACATTTTGCAAAGAGCAACTTCTCAGTATGTAATACGTAAAATAGATTCATCATAGAATGTTTCTGCATACCCAAGTGTTGGAACCTAGGTGACTTTGAGCTAGACCTGGCTCTTTGTCTGAGAAAACCAGAATGGAGAAATACTACAAAACTTATCCCCAAATGAAAAAGTAAAAACTAGAAGCAAACTTCCTGAAACATGAGTAATTTGTAAGAATGCAGTAAATGTCTTCAAGAGGTATTATCTGGCTCACCACAATCACCACAAAATTAAGGCACTGCAGCGAGCTATGCACAGAACTCACTGAACTTTACAGAACTCCTCCAAAAACAGACCATCCCTTTTTGCAGCAAACAGCTCAGTCAGAAAAGACAACAAAGGCTTGAAGCCACAAATGAAAGAGCTACAGCTACAGCCTTCTGCAAAGCTTCTTGTAAAATTTGCCATATACTGAATGGAGACAAAGGAGGTCATGTGTCAGAACAGAGACAATGAATGATCTCTGATTTCCCTAAAATGTGTCTTCATAACATACATACCGATTTCGCACATGCCACTTGCCTCTCATTCTGTTCGGGGCTTCCCCCTAAAGATTGCTCTGGATCGTTTTATTCAATTTCCCACTTGAAGCTGCAGTTTGTCATCTGCCCCGCATGTTTCTTTTCACATTTCTGGCTGCTGCGAGACTTCCTGCTGCTTCCCCCTCCCATTCCCCTCAGTTTGCCCTCCTAGGCCCTCCCTCTTATTTTTTACACGCATGTGTGATCGCGTTATTTTGATATGATGCAATAACAGAATTACGATGTCCACACTAGCCTTCCTCTTCCCAGAATTCAATACCTCCCGCCTTCCCATTCAATTTTTCCCACTGCTCTTGCTTGCCACAAAATGATTGGTCAACTATACGGTCTGCTACTGTGACTTGTGGAGTCTCCGGTCTAGCATCAAAATGTTGGGCGCATTGCCAGCGGGATTCCAGGCAGAAAATGGTGGATGAAGCCTTTACAGCCACAGCGCCCTATCAAGGAACTCATATTTTGCTGCCTCACAATTTTGTTGTAATGTAAATAGGTCTCTTTAAAAAACAAAATCAGTCACCATGAAGAGAGTTGGCCCTTTTTAATTTCTATGCATTCCAGGATTACTGTAGGAAACCTACGGAGCACAAAAGAGAAGTGCCAGTCCTCTTGAACCAACCCTATTATCCCCTTAAATCTAGGCTCCTACTCCAAATAATTTTTTTGACCCACGGAGGATGCTTCCCAGGAAAACTTTTTATAAAATTATGTTATAAAAGTTTTAAAAAACCCTAAATAAATGACAACTGGAACACATGTGTATTATATACAGAAAGCGATGGTGAGAACATATTTCGCTGCCTCATTATTTTGATATAAGAAAGAGTTTATTTTTAAAAAAAAAGAAAATTGGAGCCACCCTGGGGCGGGGCAGATGGAAAGCAAGTGAATGGGCATGGAAAAAGGGGCTGTGAATTTCGGCTTCTCCCCGGGGCAAACAGGAAACTTCTCAGAAAACCAGGACCTTGAAGCCCCGGGTAAAAACATGTCATTATCTGGGGCAAAAGGTGAGCACGGGTCTACTGGTGGGAAGTTGACCAGAAGACCTGAGGCAAGCATACCAGCGAGCGCAGGGCAAATGCTAATGTGAAATCGGTCACAGAATTGCCTAATGACTAGAAAAGCCTAACTGATTTGGAGGTGTCCTGAAAAGAGGAGAGACAACCATCACCCCTCGGGTTGGAACAAGTTCCAGAGACCAGAAAGTTATCAAACTATGAACACTAAGGGCAGAAAACCAGGCAAAGACTGAGTCCAAAGGACATTCAGGCTCCGGAGGGCCAGAATTGATGGCATAGTCCAGGTCAATAAGCCAAACAAGATCCAAGGACCAGACCCAGAGGTGTAGTCAAATCGGACAAGTCAAGAGTGAGGCAGTAAGCCAGAGATAGAGATGAGGACCTACATTCCCCTCCCACTTCAACCTGAGAATTCTTTTCAAAAGTGTAGAAGGGTAAAATGAACAGAAAGCAAGGAAAGCTCTCCCATCACTATTTGGGATACATTAGCCACAGTGTTCCCATCTGTGAAATGGGTCAATATTTTCTAGAATGTCTTCCAAGTGTTCTCCCCTAATATGCTGCATATGTGTGTAATACGTATAATTTTACATGAGTCTATGGTGGGCTTCACCTGATTATCCTTGCAGGCACTCATAACTCTTACTTTGCAATACAGATGGCATCTGGATAGATTGTATTGGGTTAATTATTGATGGCATGATATCAAGCACAGAAAATTCTGCTTGATTGCAGGGAGCTTGCCTTCGATTGAAAGAGTCTTTTCTGTGGGCTCCACACCTTTGCTTCTAGGCGCTGTAACTGATTTCAGAGTTCAGCTCTTTGTAACTCATGCCTCCACAATCCACTGGGTTCTGTTTTTATCCACACACCCACCCAGTTTCATTCACTGAGAGACCTGGCACCTTCAACAATTTGTGACCCACCAAGCCAACTGTAACCCACTAGCCTGGCATTTTGGCTGACAAAGGAACACAATAAAGCATAGTTTTGGAGTTTGTCTTATACAAAAAGAGGACTTCTAGACCATGGTGTGTGTCCAGAGCATGAGGTGTGTCCAGAGCAGTGCATTCAGGTAGATAGACTGGCCTACTGGAACAATGTTTTATTGGCTACAAGATAATAGGCTGAATCTAGTGAAGGAAAATCCATGTTTCCAAACTGTCAGGCATTCTTGAGCATCAGGGCTCTGAAGAAGTGAAACTTTTACAAAGTATTCATTTTGATTATTGATGAGTCAATTGATGTAAATGAAACCAGAAAGCAATATCATGAAAGCAAAGAATGCCTATAAGATAACATACAGGATTTAGTGATGAAAAATCCTTTGGTAGATTAGAAGATATATTATTAGAGACATGAGCAAGCCTTGTACCAGCTTCATTAGCGTGATGAGGGTATCTCCACAATAGATTACAAGTATTTCTCACTCTCCTCAGTTTGACAAATTCTTACTTTTCAGAAACATGCTAGTTTGCCTGGCAGGCTAAGGGACAGATGCTTTCTGGCAGAAGAGGATCTGGTTTTGATATACAGGATTTTTTGTCAAAGGCCTAGCACAAATAGTGTTGGTGGTGGCTGCATTTGGTGCAGGATGACCAATTCCTGCACTCTGAAAGTTTCATAAATCCTTATCATAAATATCAGGAAATCCATAAGGCCAAAAAATGGCTGTTGCAAATATGAAATTCAAAGGAACAATTTAAAAAAGTATAGTGCAATTGATGTAATGTGTGTGTTCCAGAATCCAATAAAATGGTTACATTTGTTGAAAAGATCTGGTCTGTATTCTGTCGTCTTTCTAATTTGTGCAATATGCTAGTCTGCAAATCTTCATAATCTATTGTACTTTTTAATACCTCATTTAAGCATTCATACATTCCTGGTATTGTCTTCTCCTCACCACCCTCTCCTTACTAGAACAATTTTTGCAGAAGTTAACAGCTTGCCAATCAGACTGTAATTTTGGACATAGTCTATTAGAACTCCACCAAATATAGTTGGAAGCTCCAACCATTCTACCACATCTTCAATACTAATTGGAACTATATTTATTCCATTTTAAGCCTTGTAGGAATAACCCCCACAGACTATTTTATAAATATATAAACCAAATGTTACACACTGGTTGTATGTGTAAACAGCCATTCTGCCTCTGAGGATCCTAAGCCTGAAATAGCCTGTTAATTTAAATTTACTTTGATGGGTGTGGTATTTTCACCCATATTGCTTTACCATGGATAGAAATTTCTGTCATATAAATTCCACCCCACAGTGACAAGTACAAGAAATACACTGAAAGAGAGAGATTCTAAGCAACTCTGCTCAGATGTTAGACCTGTGTTATTCAGTGGGGCCTAGGAAACAGGACTGCAGCCATAGACTCTCAGCTTATTGAGTGAAGAGACATATTTTACTAGCTGACTTTTGTCCAGACAACAGAGTAGTAAATGGATTTTAAATAAGTAAATTCTTAGGCTATGAACCAGCCATTTTTAAGATCTTTCTAATCCTATTTGTTTCAGGCAGAATGCTAACTACACTGGCAACCAATGGGGGGTGAGAAGACTTACCTAGAGAAAGAGAAAGACCCAGGCCTCATTGCTGGTATTACACAGGATGTGACATCATCACACTAGCATCATCCAGGTCATACTCTGGTATTTGGACAAAAACTCTTATGGTAAAACCAGCTTCTTTTTTCCCCAAATACCAGAGCATCATCTGAATGTCACTGGTGTGATGGCATCACTTCCTGTGTGACATCAGTGACAAGGCCTAGGCCTTTTTCTTTCTCCAGGTAAGTCTTCTCACTGGCCAGCTGATTGGTGGCTGGGGGCAGAGCCTGGTGGCGGGTAACCCCCACCTCCAATGGGGGGAAGTCTGACAAACCTTAACTACAGACATAAAATTCTCACTTTGAAATCAGTAGAGCAATGTGTACAGCCCAGTCTTGTGTATGTATACTCAAACATAAATTCTGAACAGTTGGCTTTTTATGTTCATATGACTGTGGCCATGATAGCTTTTTAGATAATGGCATTTTGGAATGACCCTCAATTTCTGCCAACATTTTTTTAAATTTAATTGACTAAAATCCCTCACCACTGAGTACATTGATCCCGAGACAGCTTCCAAAAGTGACATTTAAAACAATGTGTGTTTGTGTATAAAGTCCATCAAGTTACAGCCAACTTATGGTGACCTCCAACAAGGTGCTTTCAAGGAAAGTGAGAAGCAGAGGTGATTTGCTGTTGCCTTGTTCTGAAGAGTCTTTCTTGGTAGTCACCCTTCCAAGTACCAACTCTGTTTAGCTTCTGAGATCTGACGAGATTGGGCTATACCATGCCACCTTCCTTCCTGATTAAAACAATACCAACAATAAAATAAAACCATTTCAATATCTGCAATAAACCCTAAAAGGTAAAAATATAGGTGCAATATGATCTAAAAAATTAGCACACAGAGAAAAAAATATTTTTTTAAAAAAATAAGAAGCATCATAAGAGAATAAAAGCTAAGCCAATCAAAGGGAGGACAAAAAAAATCAATGAAAACCTAGGGGGGAAAAAAGAAATGTTCTTTCCTGGCACCTACAGCTCAAAAGGCTTGGTGCCAGACAAATCAAGTCACTGAAGGTGCCCTTACATTCAAAAGAACATGTGGCCTAGCCTCTGTAGCTGATTCAGAGCTTAGTCGATATAGTGAGAACTACAAAGCAGCAGACTTTTGAAAGGTTTGTGTAGGTAGATTCCTAGGCAGGCAGCAAGGCAAGAAGCTAGAAAGTAACCAGTAATGTGGCTTGCAGTGAATCATGAAAAATACTGCCACGGTGTCTTCTTTGGCTTCATATTATTAATTGCTGAAGATGGGTGTTGTTGTTCCTTATATGTTTTCTGTGATATAGCAGCCTGTACCTTCATCCACCCCGCCCCCCAGCAGTAATCTAATTTGAGCACCATCTCCTTCCTCTTTTTCTTAACCTTCATACTGGGAAGCTATCCATATGCTCAAAGTGTCCTTGCTATAATTCCCTTATCTGGCCACATAACATTATGGTTTATACAACCCATTTTCTCCAAAGCAATCCCATTCACTTTGCTGTACAGGAGCAGGGCTCAGGACATGTTTCAGTAAAAAGTAAGAGGTGGTAGCAAAAATCCTTCTAACCAAGATGTCTTTCCCTGTTGTCCTGTTTCAAACCCTTATATAGCCTTTAAAAACCATACTTCAAAGATTTGCATATAATTTTGTGTTGCGGTCAGTAGAAAAACAGGGCTCCCTTTCAGGGACACCTAATCTTAATATAGTGGTTATTTCAAACGTCTAGTTTTGTTTATGGAAACACATCATTTAAAAATAAAAAGTGGCTTGAGGTTTTGATCTTCTGTTTCAAAGGAGGAGGGAAAAAAATCCAATGGAATTAGTAACACTTGCAGCCTATCTGCCCACTCACTTGCAGAAATGCAATTTAGCAAAATGAGTGTGGTTGGAAAAGCAGGCCAGAATAACAAACTACTTACTTCAGATCCACCCAAGACTTGTAAGGGGGCCACGGCAATTAACGTAATAGTTGTGTTAGTTAGGATCTAAAGTCTTTTGTGCTTGAGATGTTTCCCAATTAAAGAGCTCTGTTTGAAGTGGGAATTAATTTTAACATTTGCAATGTCAGAGTATTTACTTCCAGAGAGTCTGCTGTTATTTCAAGTGATGCCAGCACTACATTTTCAACTCGGTCCTGCTATCACCAAGTGTCTCCACTGTTTTTGTTTACTGACAAGGAGTGACAGAAGAATGGTATGGTGCCAAAAGGGCGGGTGGGGGGGGAGAGACATGGTTTGATCCAAAGCATCCTAAATCGTTCAGGCCTCCAAACATGGAGCTCTTATACAGGAAAAGGTTCTCATTAATTTTGCTGGGAGATCTGATTGTGAAAGGAAGAGAGCTCTCTCTATATTGCCCGAGTGAAAAGTACTGGAGTCTGGATGCTGGTGGAGTGAGTTTCAGCATGATCAGGTTTATTGTAGGTCAGGAATAAGCATACCTGAGGTGGCCCGGGGGTCAGTTTATATGCATAGAAAAGCCTTGTCCCCATCCACTGTGAGATAGGTTGATCTTCCTACCAGAGATTACATTGGTTCATTTGAATATGCTAAGCCCCTGATAGGTGGATCTTTAGGAGCCTGGGTGCTATTGTTCTTTTACCTCAAGCTTGTACCTTTTCCAGGCCATGCGGTCAGACTCTATGGCCGGCACCATTACATGTTTGGTCACATCAAAGAATCATACAAATGTACCCATATTGAATTGTAGCCTGGTTGTCTATGGAATTGAGTCCAGGACATAACACCAAGGTATGCTTTACAACCTGATCTTAAAACATATTTATTTGGAAGAAAATCCAACTGAGTTCAGTAGCAGTCCTTTTCTGGAAAATGTGATTAGGGTTACAAGCACACAGAGAGAAGCAAGACATGCAATCTGAGTCTAGATGTTATCAGGGGCGTAGACTTTTGTAAATTCCGGGGGGGGGGGCTCTTTAGCATGCACGCTTCGTGCACACGCTCGCTGGGGCAATGTTCTCCCCCCCCGGAAACCACCGTGCCTCCCCGGGCCCTTCCGAGACCCGCCAGCTGCTGCTGCCAGTGCCTCCCCCTCCCTCCCCCTCCCTCTTTTCCAGGTGAAATGCCCAGCGTGGTGACATCACCCGGAAGTGACGCCATCACTCTGGGCACGTTGCCAGGGTGACGCTCTGGCAATTGCCCTGAAACTCTATGGTGCCATAGAGTTTCAGGGTGATTGCTAGAGCATCGCCTAGCAATGTGCCCAGCATGATGGCATCACTTCCGGGTTACACCACCACGCCGGGCATTTTGCCCAGAAAAGAGGGAGGGAGAGGGAAGGACAGAGGAGTGGCCAGGCCGGGGGGGAGAGAGGCACCGTCAGCAGCGGCTGGTGGGCCTTGGAAGGGCCTGGGGAGGCGCGGCAGTGAGGCGTGGCAGCAGGTGCTCCATTTTGCCGGGGGTGGCTGAGCCCCCCTGGGAAATTTCGGGGGTGGCTCGAGCCCTCGAGCCCCCCCATAGTCTATGCCTATGGATGGCATATCTTCTGGCTGGGGTGTGCCTCAGATTTAGGGATGCCACTTACCCACTGGAGGCAGGACATCTCCTGCCCCAGGCTCTCATTTCCAGTCATCACTCCAGCAGGAAAAAAAAAATATTGCCTTTGGTGGAATGGTGTTACATCACTCCTGGGGAAACCTAGAGCATAGTGTCACAGTGTCTGGGTTTTCCCTGGAAGTGATGTAACACCATCATGTCGACAGCACCCCCATGTTCCAGCCCCCCAGACTCTCACCAGTTGCTAGCCACTGGTAACCCTATTCATATGACATATGCTCCCCAATAGGGTTACCAACCTCCACATGGGGCTTGGAGTTTTCCCAAAATTATAACAAATCTCCAGACTACAGGGATTAGTTCCCCTGAAGAAAATGGCACCTTCAGAAGGTGGACTCCTATCTCTGTTAAACTCCCTCCCCTCACTACATTTCACCATTTCGAGCGGATTCTCAAGAGGTGACATATAATTAACCCAAATAATAAATAATATAGTAAAATAACATAAATGAAAAAGAAAAGCAAGGAGTTTCCTGTGTGATGTAGTCTACCCCCTTCTCTCCCCAAAACTTCCCTTTTCCTCCAAAAAGCTGAGTGCAAAAAATTGGCATAGCCCTAATTTTAAATTTCCTGTGCAACAAAGGCATTTAAAATTTGTTCGTTGAAACTTTTCACCAGCAATTTATTACTCAAACTCCATCAGACAAAATCTATCAATAACTAAAACAAATTATAGTAATTAAAATCCACAATTTGAGTTGTAAAATAGTTTCAGCCAAGTTTCTTTGTATACAAGAATGTCACTGAAATAGGACAGAAGTTATCAGTTGACCCAAAGTCACTGGAGGCTAAGCTATGGACAGCATTAAATGTAGAAGTGGTATATTTAAAAATCAATATGACATTTTATGGAGAACTAATAGGAGTTCAGGGAAACATAATGATCAAACCCAACTATGCCTACAAGATGCATGACACAATTTTGCACTTTTGGATGGTGCTGAAGAATTTGTCCTATTAGAAGAGAATTAACCGTTGTCTGAACACCCACACTATTAAGAGCCAAAAACAACACAGCTAACATAAGAAAACAGACATGACTTATTTTGGCTGCCTCAGAGAAAAACATAACCAAGCAATATTTATATGCACATTGTTCAGAAGAGACAGACTTCTAAAATCAAGTAAACCCAAGAGTTTCTCCACTGGGACTGGGTCTTTCTTTTGGATTGGCAATTTTTAATGCAAGGAAGTACAGTGACAAACCAGCAAAAACAGCCAGTCAAAAGGAATATGGAATTATCTGGATACATTCTTTTTTTTAAAAGAGTCTGACAATTTAAATTAGTTACTTAGCTAAACACAAACCCTGGAAAATAGCATATACCAGTTTTTAAATAAAATGTATCCAGCATTATTTTCTTAATTAATGTTAATTAAGTCCTCTTAATTCAAATAAGTCTTAGAAGAATATTTAATTTCAGATGTGTAGATCTAATAAGAAGTAAAATCAACCGATCTCAAATATTCCATACTTGAGCAAGATGACTGAATGGGAGGTAGTTAGGATTCCTGGATCAAGCAGACTTTTGGATCATTTCCAATCTGGTTTCAGGCCTAGCTACAGGCCTGAAACAGCCTTGGTTACCCTGGAGGATGACCTGCACCTGGGTGACCTGGAGATTTTGTCTGAGTTGTCAGTCCAAGGCTATTTTTGGGCAGGAACGCACAGGAACGGAGTTCTGGCTGGCTCCTGAGTTGGCCACACCCAGCAGGAACTCATTAGCATAATAGGCCACACCCAACAGCAGAAACTCATTAGTATTGGCTACATTAGCAGTATGTGGCCTAACATGCAAATTAATTCCTGCTACAAAAAAAGCCCTGGGTTTTGACAACAAACAAGGTAAACAGAATAAGAAGCAAACAGTGGGTGTGGCTGGATGACCACTCTTCTGGTAACATGGGGGTGTGGCCTAATGTGCTAATAAGCTCTGCTGTTGGGTGAGTTCCTGCTGGGATTTTTCTACAAAAAAACCCCCTGGTTGTCACTAATATGTGGATGACACTCAGCTCTGTCTTGCACTTCTGATTCCAGTAAAACTATAAAAACCCTGAACCAGTGCCAGGAGGCAGTCTTGAAGTGGATGCAGGCTAATAAACTGAAGCTTAATCCTAACAAGGCAGAAGTGCTACTGGTAAAAAGAAGAAGAAGAGAAGAGATTGGATTTATATCCTGCCCTTCATTCGGAGTCTTACAAACTTCTTTCCCTCCCCACAACAGACACCCTGTGAGATAGGTGGGGCCAGGGCTCGATTTCAGCAAGAACGCACAGGAACGCCATTCTGGCTGGCGTCCCAGCTTGCCATGCCCTCTCCCTGCCCAGCCTGAGCTGTTTACACCTAAAGGGAAAGTTCCTGCAGACAGTCAGCAGGAAAAAGCTCCACCCGGTACTTTCCCTTTAAGAGCAAACAGCCAGCAGGAGAAAGCCCCGCCCAGAGATTAAGCACAGGGGCTAGGCTATCTGCATTTAGCTTGCCAAGGTCGCCTGGCTTTCCCTGCTCCAGTAAGTGCCTCCCCATCTCTTTTCCTTCTCTCTCTCTCCCCCCCACCTTTCTTTCTGTCTCTCTCTTTCTGTCCCCACCTTTCTTTCTTCCTTTCTCTCTCTCCCTCCCCCTTCCTTTCTCTCTCTCCTCCACCTACCTACCTTCCTTCCCTTTTTCCTCTGTCTGTCTACCTACCTACCTACCTTCCTTTCTCTTTCTCTCTCCCCCCACCTCTTCCTTCCTTCCTTCCTTCCTTCCTTCCTTCCTGTTCTTTCTGTTTTTATAAAAAAAATTGAAAAGGGGGGGGGGGTTGTAAAAAAGCAGAGAGCCCAGGAAATGCTGCTTTTGACAATATCTTTAATTTTTGAGAATCTCTTTAGTTTTCTCATGGCATCTTCTGCTTAAGAAAAGTAAGTTTGAAGCCTGAGTTCATTGTTGTGTCTTGTTGGGAATGGCTGGCAAATATATGTGTGTCTAAAGTCTGTATTAAAGTGGTTTGGTTACTCTTGGTTACTCTTACATGCTTACTGCCATGTAAGAGAAAACATCTGAAAAAGTAGCATCATTGTTGTGTGTGTTGGCAGAACACTTGACTGTTGCATGGGGCACTTTGGGGGACATCTGCAGAGTAACAGGGTTGTAACTAAAAATGAGCATGGTCAGCTGCACTTTGGAGATTGCCTGTTTTGTGAAATTTTAAAAAGTGGGCAGAGTTTCTGAAGAAGATGATTGTCCCTCTTCTTTTGCCACTGGACTGACATTTGCCTTTAATGGGCCAGCAAAGTTGATGTTCTTAAACCTCCTAATAAGAGAGATTTCCGCTTCTGAGGAGTTCCAACGATTGGTGATCTTGTGATGCTAGTGATACTTTTATGTGGTAAAGACCACCTGTTCACAGGATAATTTTACCTGTGGGACAGACTCTGCATGGTAACCACTCCACTGGTACATAATTGCTTGTAAAAAGTATTATAGTGTAATAATTCAGGTGGGTAGCCGTGTTGGTCTGAAGCAGCAGAACAAAGTTGGAGTCCAAGGTTTCATCCAAAGTATAAGCTTTTGTGTGCATGTACACGTCTTTCATCTGAAGAAGTGTGGGTGGCACATGAAATCTTATACCTTGAATAAAATTTTGTATCCTGAATAAAATAGTCCACAAACTACTCCCATCCAGTGCATCCACAAACCTAGAAGAAGAAGAGATTGGATGTATACCCTGCCCTTCACTACCCAAGGGAGTCTCAGAGCGTCTTTCAAACTCCTTTCCCTTCCCCTCCCCACAACAGACACCCTGTGAGGTAGGTGGGGCTGAGAGAGCTCTGAGACAACAGCTGGTACAGAGCTATGGCTTGCCCAAGGTCATCCAGCAGGTGCAAGGGGGGAGTGGGGAATCAAACCCGGTTCTCCCAGATTAGAGTCCGCGCACTTAACCACTACACCAAACTGGCTCCTAGCGTTGTTCTGCCAGTGAACTAGGGTTGCCAACTCCAGGTTAAGGAAATCCCTGGAGATTTGGGAGTGGAGGGTGGGTTTCGGGGAAGGAGGGACCTAAGCACTCTACTTTCCAAAGCAGCCATTGACCTGATTTCTGTAGTTTGGAGCTCAGTTGTAATTCCAGGAGATCTCCAGACCTCACCTGTAGGTTGGCAACACTAAAAAATCATATTCAGTGTACTAGTTCTGCAGGAAGGCAACCTGATTTCCATGGGAACCTAACCCTTAGGAATTGATTCCAATCCAGTGTGGGAATAATTGTTGGACATAAAATATTGGTTCAGGCAAGGTTTTGTATAGATGGGACAGAAAATAATGTTTTTATTGGTTTTGTCAAAACTGTTTTGACAACAAGGTAAACAGAATAAGAAGCAAAAGGTGGATGTGGCTGGATGACCACACTTCTGGGAACATTGGGTGTGGCCTAATATGTTAATGAGCTGTGCTGTCAGGGGTGTGGCCTGATATGCTAATGAGTTCCTGCTGGGCTTTTTCTACAAAAAGAGCCCTGGATGGGGCTGAGAGAGTTCTTTTGAGAATTGCTCTTTCAAGAACAGCTCTGACAGAACTATGGCTTGCCCAAGATCATCCAGCAGCTGCAAGTTGAGGAGTCGGTAAATCAAACCCGGTTTTCCCAGATTAGAGTCTGCGCACTTAACCACTACACCAAACTGGCTCTCTGACCTGAGATATAAGGTGTCACCTGTTCTGGATGGGGTTGCACACCCCTTGAAGGAACAGAGCCATAGTTTGTGGGTCATCTTGGACCCAGGACCAGTGTTCCCTCTAAGATGAGTTAGTGTGAGTTACATCCAGCTCGCACATTTTTGTCTTAGCTCAGGAAGGATGGCTGCAGAGCAAACTAATTTCTACAGTAGCCAAATCACTTGCTCACAACTTTAATGCCAGTAGCTCACAAAGTAGAATTTTTGCTCACAAGACTCCGCAACTTAGAGGGAGCATTGCCCAGGACTACTGTTGGATAAGCAGGTAGCTACCATGGCCACCAGGAATGCCTCCTACTAGCTTTAACTGGTTAGCCAGTTGCAGCCTTTTCTAGGCAGAAAAGACCAGTCTATTGTAGTGCATGCCCTGGTTACATATAGACTAGATTATTGCAGTCCACTCTACATGGGGATGCCCTTGAAAAGTGTTTGGAAACTTCAGCTGGTGCAGAATAGTGCAGCCAGGATGTTGACTGAGGTGAGTCCGAGGGATCATATCACTGTAGTCCTAGCTCATCTACACTGGTTCCCAACTTGTTTCTGGGCACAATTCATGGTTCTAGTGTTAACTTTTAAAGTCCTTATGGTTTAGGACCAGCATACCTGATGTATTGGCTACTCCTTTACAAACATATCTAATTGCTACAGTAATGTCCTGGGGCCCTAATTCAGGTGTCCTTGTCTTCCGGTGGGTGGCAACTCAGGAGAGGGACTTCTTGCTCATGGCACAAAATCTCTGGAATAGGGACGGGCAAAAACTGGCTCATGAAGTAAAGTTTGTACCTGACATTTCCCCCAAAAGCATTTTCCTAGCTTAACTTTCGTCATGTTGGGTTTGCAGTGCCACAATGGCACTGGTTCTGCTGGGCTTGCAAAAATGCCCCTCACCAGTTTCTACAATGGAGAATGTGGGCATCTTTTTTCAGTGGCCATACCTTGGACCCCATAAATCCAATCATTACCAAACTTGGAGGGCAAGTGGAGGAAAGTCAGCTGGAGATCACCTGTGAGTCTGACTTCTCTAGCACACCAGGGCTTCTCTAGCACACACTTCTACCACGTCACAAAAGTCAGAAACTGAACTGGTTCATTTAGCACCAAAAAGTTTGTGACAGTCTGTGGTCTGCAAATCGGGCATGCCACGAACCACAAAATGAATCGAACCACATTTTTCATGCCTATCTCTACTTTGGAACTTTCTCTCCAGAGAGAATCACCTGTCCCATTCTGTTGTCATCTTCCTCCAGCCAGTGGAGACTATTCTTGTTTCTTCTGGCATTCCCTCAGTGATACCTCCTTTCTGCCCCATGTTTTAATTGTTGTTTTTATGTTTTTGTATGTGTAATTTAGCTTGGTTTTAATTATGTGTTTTTGTGTGGTTGTAAATGGTTTTGAGGGGCTGCAGTGGCTCAAGTGGTTAAGACACTGAACTGCAGACCAGAAGGTCAGTAGTTCAGCAGTTTGAGGCCCGAGTGCTGCATGACGGAGTGAGCTCCCATCTCTGGTCTCATCTCCTGCCAACCTAGCAGTTCGAAAGCAAGAAATTGCAAGTAGATAAATAGGTACCACTTCGGTGGGAAGGTAACAGCATTCCGTGTGCCTTGGTGTCTAGTCATGCCGGCCACATGACCGTGGAAACGTCTTTGGACAGCGCTGGCTCTTCAGCTTGAAAATGGAGATGAGCACCGCATCCCTAGAGTCGAATTTGACTAAGTTTCGAGTGAGGGAAACCTTTACCTTTACATAAATGGTTTTGAAGATGTGTTTTAATGTCTTTGCTGCCTTGGTGGCCCTGATGAGGACAGATAGGTGGGGTATAAATTTTGTAAATAAATATTAATGAAATAAAATAACAGTATGAACAAAAACTCAAGGAGGAAAAGAGCACACAGATCATTTCCCCCCCAAATGGTTACAATTTTACATATTTGTTGTATTCTATATGTAACTCAAATATACACAAAAAATAATGGATTATATATTTATGGTCAGTTATCATTTACAAGATAAATTCACCAACATTCCAGAGCAGTTATATCTGTGACATCCCCTTAATGGCTATTCAATCTGTTTCCATTTTTTTTCTCACCAATGTAACTAAATTACATAGATTTAAGTGAGCAACTAGACAAGGAAAGGAGTCTCCCCTTCCTCCATGTAATCATGCACCTAGGATGGGTCGTCCCCAACCTAGTCTAACATACTAACCAGTACACCATACTGAGTCTCTTTGGAGAGACAGATCCATTTCCACTTGCATCTCACTACACTGTGGAAACTACTCCACTGGGATAAAGAACTCCATGCACACAAATTCATTCAGGATTTAAACTATTTGACAGTTTGTCCTAAAGTGAAAAATGAAAGCTAACTACAAAGGAAAGCACTACAAGAACAAATGAGAACAGGACCAACTTTTGAACTGGAATAAAAAAGAACTGCCTAGCTGTCTCCTTTACAAAGCACTTCAAGGGACAATTTAAAAAAAAATCTGTGCTCTCTCTGGACAAGCTTAATATTTCATTCTAGTTAACACAAAGACACTCCCTATAAGATATTGTTGGATGAACTCTAATGCACAAAAATCAGAAATATCTTCATAGTATTTGGAAGAAGATCAATCTTGATCTTAATTAGGCAGTATTAAAGGGGCTCATCACCAAACAGCTTTTGCACCAACATCGAGAAAAATTGGTTAAATGCATATTGTTGAAATATGCTTCTTCTACTACTCTTTTGGTCCCCCTTTTCTTTTCTTGTTTCTTCTTTCTCTCCTCCCGCCCCCCAACTAATATGCATGGGAAGATTATTCATTCAGTCCATATACTTTCACGTAGGATACACAGAGTCAAAATAAATGGGGACATGACAGACTGTTGTGCATAGTTCTCCTTTTTCTTGATAGCAAGAGTAAGGAACTGTAAAACCAGTGTTATAGTAAGCTTCATTTTTTGTGTGTGTGGTCTGGCATTCTTCCGTTTTTAAAGGGCCCATAACTCACTGGCCAAACACACGCTTTGCATCTCCAGTTAAAAGGGTTTCAGGTATTGTGGCTAGAAAAATCTTCTCCATGAAGGTTGGAGAGCTACCAATCACAGCAGACTATGGTGGCCTGTCTGATTTAGGATAAGTGAAGGCTTGCCTATCAGAGAAACCAGCACTCATCCCTGTATATAGGATTAAGGCCTTTGACTGCTGCTAACTGCTTGTGCTTGCTGCTTCCTCAGCCCAGGATTGGGTGCTGAAGGACTGATTAACCTTTTGTTCAGGTGACCTTCACTGGCTGATTACTGGCATGAATATCCATATGGAACAGTACAAAGCTGACAATATTCAAAATTAACTATAGGAAGAAGAAATAAATTGATAAAATGATATAGACAGGATTATCAGTGTTAGGGTGTGGTCATTTTCATATTTGTTCAACACAGTTTCATAGTAAAGAAGGGTTTTGTTTTCTCCCAAATACTTGCCAGGGCACTTGTTGCAGATCAGATATTCAGGAATGTGCTTCTGTATAGATCTTAGACACAATGTGTATCCCTGTATTCTACATCGCTAGCATAATGCATGTGACATGTAACATAATATATGCAACATAACATCTCTGACATAATGTATGTGAAAGGGCAGGGGATATGGGGGGGGGTATGTTTGGGAAAGGCTGTGGCTCAATAGTATCCAGAAGGTTCCAGGTTCAGTCACTAGCATTTACAATTTAAAAGTTTCAGGTAGTATGAGAGAGCTCTACCTTGGACCTAGGGGAGCTGCTGTCAATCAGAGCAGACTATAATGATTTTGATAGACAGATGATCTAATTCAGTATAAGGTAGCTTTATGTTGACATGCAGATGGGGCATCTTCGCAGTAGTGCCATAAGGTCTGTGTGGAACAAAACAGTTAAGTGAAAGAAGTCTAATGCAGTTTTTACCAAGGCAAGTAGCCAGCTGCGTCCAACAGTGTTAAGCTACAGTTTGTTTTCCTGTTTGCTTACCAGAACGGTCAAGTCTCACCTCAGCCTGAAGAGAAGGACCAGGCATCATATTTCCTGACAATGCTTCTCTGTCCATGCATAGATAGTAACTTTGTTGGTTACTATGCCATGTTACTTTTGTACTTTCATAATGAATGAAATTGGGGGCTACCATTGCCTCTTTTACTCTGGATTCCTGTCCCACTCAGATAATTCATAGAATCCAAAGGTCTGTTTTTACCTGGAGCAGTTGTTTATGTTCAAAGAAAACACAAAAAAGCAATGCTAGCACTGTATTATGGACCACTGTATTATCAGGAAAGTAGGGGCAAGCTGATAAAAGCAAAATTAGACCTATCTTACTTAGCATCAAGTGTCCTGGGGAAGTTATGGGTTGCAGAGAATCCTTCCTAGGGCTTGACTCTCCTCTAACTCTACTGGAAGGGGGGGGGGGATCTGATAGGAAACAAACAGATAATGCCAGAGACCTCTGGGATAATTTGGGAAACAGAGTTAAAATCAATCAATTTATGAATATGTCCCTATTGGTGGATACTTACATCTGGAGATGGAAGCCACGAACAGACAAGACTGATCTTTCTACAAACTGGAGAAAAAGGGCTTGATGCCATACAACTTGCATGACTGACTCAGGTCCAGCTGCTTGCTCCTGTTCAACTGTAGCTGCTCAATGATTCGATTGTCAAATGAGGATCTGAGACACCCAGGTTTGAATCTCTGCCATGGAAGCTTACTGGGTCACCTTAGGCCAGCCACTCATTCTCAGCATAACCCAGCTCACAGGGATATTGTAAGGATTAAATGGGGGAGAGGAGAACAATGCAAAGTGCTCTAGGTTCCCATTATGGAGAAAGGTGGGGTATAAATGAACCAAATAAATAATAAATACACACAAGAAACTGCCTTATACTGAATCAGACCATTAGTCCATCAAAGTCAGTATTGTCTCCTCAGACTGGCAGCAGCTCTCCAGGGTCTCAGGTGGAAGACTTTCACATCACCTCCTACCTAATCCCTGAATTGAAGATGCTGGGGATTGAACCTCGGACCTTCTGCATATACCAAGCAGATGCTCTACCACTGAGCCATGACCTCTTCCCAGCTAGAATGGGTGGGGAGATCAAAAATTTGTGTGTGAGTGGGAAGGAAAAAAGAAAGCAGGGAAAGCAGAGAGAATATGGTGGCTGTCAGGAAAAATGGAAGGGGTAATAGTGTGGGGAGTGGGACACAGGAGAATATGAGGTTCTCCCCACAAGACTTTGCAAGTTTTCCATCATGTAACTGGACTTGGCATGGCCAGCACTGCACAAGTGGACCCAGTGACTGGCACAGCACAACTCAGGCCAAGTTTTTCCAGGCAGAGGCTGCTAGAGAGAAGGAAGGAAATTTGAAGACAAGGGTGGAAGGCAAATAAATGTAGTTTGGATGGTGGGTGGAAAGGAGAGAAGGGAACAGGCAAAGGGGAGATGACAAGGGACTTTCAGGCAAGGGAAAGAGGACATAGTGAGGGAGGGAAATGTCCTTGTGGGTCCCCAATTTATTAATTTCTATTCTAGAGAAAGGTATTGACAAATTGCTTTGTCAAGAATAAAGCTGTGGACCTGAACCTCTGGGTTTGGTTTCCACAGCACCTGTATCTGAAGTTTAGAACACTCAAGATTTTGGGAAAGCCAGGACTGGATCTTCCCTCTTTCTTTTAGAAGCTAAATTTCAGCCATGTGGGATCCAAATTCAAAGTAGGACCATGCAGGCAGGGAACAGGTGTTTTAACCTTTTCCAGCAAAACTAATCTCCCCCCCCACACACACACACAGACTATAACTAGCCTTAAAAGGAGAAATAGTCTAAAAATAGTTGCTTGTCATTAATTTTCTTTCCAAGTCTAATAGCAGCAAAGTGGGAAGGGTGACAGATTTTTAACTCATGCAGGATTGGAAGGATTAAATCCCCTTTTCCTTCTTCACACAGCCTCCAACTGAAATCAGGATCCCACATCACTGAAATTTAATTTTAAATTATGTTGGGGTGATCGCTAGGAAAACAAGACCTCTGCTGGGTCTAATCAGTGATGAGTCCCACAATTTAATGATATGTTATTTAAGGAAATACTTCCTATTGTCTGACCTAAGTCATTTTAATATTTGAACAAGTAAAATACAATCCGAGACAAAATTCTTGACAAAATCAGTACCAGCCAATCCACACATTATGGAGTACAAATGTGGAGTCTGGATCCCAGTCCTGGGTTCTGTATAGCAGCCAGATGTGAGTTGCAGGTTGTCCTTAATGCCTATGCCTGATTCGGATCATAACTGTATTGTGTTTGGAGAAGAGGCTTCCGCCGCCACCACCCATGCCATGTTCCCCTTCTGTAGTGATCCTGGGGATGTACTATTCAGCCCACTGAGGAAACCCATGTGTACACTTGTAAGTTTGTGTACTGACAAAGCACTGACCAATCTTGCTGTTATCTCTTCTTTTCTAGCTTTAGCTGTAACCCAATAAGGATCTGCACGTGTTTATAACTGTTGAATCAAATAGGCTAAGAGTCATACCCTCTGCACCTGATTGTGGCTTCTAACTTCTGAGGATAATGTCTTCTCATCCAGCCTTAGCCAAAGGTCCCATCTGATACACTTTGCAGCAAGAAGACAGTGAGTGGAATAAGTTTCCTCTGCACATCTGCAAAGGTATGGGATGTGGCTCAAGAAAGCCAGTTCCACAGTGCTTTTGTTCTGGCCCTGAACAGTGACAACAGATGATGAAAATATGATATATTCAGTGTTGAGAAAAGAAACAAATAATATGAGACAGTGTATAACAAATTTCCTCTTTTCTTAATTTCTGTTACATTGTTGTAGTACAGCAGTAGCTCCTCTGTGACCACTTAGGCATTTTTAGTTGATTGCAGTGGCACCTACTGGTGGTGGTTCCTTCAACTGCAGGCTTCCCACAGCTTGGATGAGCTGCTAACTTTCATTGTTCTGGAAGGCAGACCGTACTTTCGTCTCCTCTCATTATACGGCGCACAAGGAGGCTTGTAAGATTACTCTCTGAAGATGCAAGAATTGGTTAATTTTGCACCGTTTCTCCCTGTCATTATAATCTTTGCCACAAGAATAGCTCCATTCTGTGAAATGTTCTGTTCTCAGCACAGCCATTGTCATGTGAATGAGCTATCATTGAAGCCTAATGCCCGAGATGCTTTAGTCTCACATTCATGACATTTGTATTTCAGTGACAAAGATTACAGCAAAGAAAGGGAGGGGGGGAAGGAGTGAAAGAAATTTAATCCAAGCTCTTGATCATTTTTAAATTCTAATTTTATGGTCTATTCTTCCTCTTGATGCAGTAGCACTTTCCTTCATTTACTTTTTTTAAAAAAAAAGAAAGAGAAGAATGAACACATGAAACTAAGCCTTGGGATGTTTGCGATCTAATGGTCTCTGCATTACAGTTGCCATATCACTGTAAATTGCTAGTGGGGAGAGACTAAAATCCATGACATTCTAATTTTCACATATATGATGTGTGCTTTATTGGGGCTGTGATAGCGTAGAGCAGGAACAGACAGTATATTGTATTCTGATGCAGTCGATGCATACATACATTAAATCCAGTGGGTGCAGTTGGACTCAAAATATGGATCACTGTTAGTCCGTTCAGGGTTAGATTTTCCCCTCCCCAATACTGCGAGTAACAGTTCAAAGAACTTTATGGCTTAAAACAGGAAACTGGAAGTCATTGTGGCCATTCTCTGGACCTAAAGAAACAGCTATAAAAGTTTTCAGGCTCATTTATGACATTTTAGACCTGTAAAACTTTCAGTTTCTCCACCTTATGTCTTGGATCCAACTATCTGCTTGCACAAAGCAGCATGGACATTTGCTGCATTCCACACACCCACACCCCACACACACAGTCACTTCCAAAAGGTGATTCCCAGGGTCACCGGACCCCTGTGGAATCATAACCATAGGCTGCACTTAGAAGGCAGAGAAGGCGAAATCACCTATCCTTGATCTTTCACTGACAGACTGCTGGATCCAACTGCATTGCCTGTCAATATGTGATGTGCTGTTTATGTGCCAGGGTTGCTGCTACTGCTACTCAGATATGGTATTATATACAGGAAGACTTTCCTAAACATTTAATCTAATAGGATTTTTCATTTAACTCTGGAGACACAACTAGATATAGAGTTGCCAGGTCCCCTCTTGTCACCAGCAGGGGAGGGGAGGTAGGGTTGCCAGATCCAGATTGGGAAGCTCCTGGAGGTTTGGGGATGGAGCCTGGGGAGAACAGGAACCTCAGTGGGTTTCAATGCCACAAAGTCCATTCTCCAGAGCACCCATTTTCTCCAGGGGAACTAATCTCTGTAGTCTGGAGGTGAGCTGTAATTCCAGGGGATCCCCAGGTCCCACCTGGAGGTGGGGATCCCTAACTAGATGTGATGTAGAGCCCTCCCAAGCTTTTTTCTTTCAAAATAGCTAAACATGGCCATAATTTGGCTCAGGACTGAAATGGGTTTAACCTTTTTTACCTGGGCTATTTTTCCAACTTGAAATAACCCCTCAGTCCTGGTGTTTGAGCCACTGGACAAAATATATAAGCATTCATTTAATGTTGCCTGTCTGCTTTCCTGAATATAGCAAACAGCAGTTTCATGAGGCCATTTGGGGTTAATGCAATGACATGGGAGGAACTGGTAAAACACACTTTTCCATATTTTTGTTCCAAGCTGAATCACAGCCTCCTGCAGCTTCGAATTACAAAATGTAAAGAGCTGACCACAGATCCCCCTGTATTTCAGCTACCTGAACCCTAAGCTGGCTTGCTGAAGCATATGAAGAGAAGCCAAAATCCAGACAATCACATGACTAGTTCTGCACACCAGTTTGAGGAAATTCAGTAACATTTTGTGACATGATGAGATGAGGTCCAGCTGAAAAACCCACTGGGTTATGGAAGACCATGGTAGTTCTCTGATGCTTGCAGCCACAGTTCCTATGAAGTCATGGGAGTCTGGTGACTCTTTTACCACAACCCCACAATATGACTTTTCCCCTGAAGGCATTGTTACATTTTACCATACAGATGCACAAATTTCTAACAGGTGTCCCAATGGTGATGTAATCAAATGTGAACACTCCTTGCAAAATCACAATTATATAAGGTCCCTGTGGTGGCGCAAAGTCTCATCCTTCATACTATCTGTCCACATGTTGGTGTTCATTCAGGAATCATGTGAAATGAGTTCTCAGTCTTCTGTAATTTATGCCTGTTCTATCTAGTTTTGACCTCGGTGAAAAGGATATCTCGGTATCAATAATAATGGCTACCAGATTGGGTAGGGAATTAATACATCATGTGTCAGTTTGTAACGTGTGATTTTATGGCATTTAGGAGGGAAGTTCATTTTTTTAATTGAAATACCAGGAAAAAAGATGGCCAATTTCATTGGTAGCTGATGAGGTAGCATAAAAACCCCTGAACTACATAACACTAGTTTTGAATTGGTTTCTGCACAGCATCTCACACGTCTGACAGCCCAGTTACATTTTGGACTTTTCCCTCCATTTCAAATATAGCTTAAGCTTACTTTGCTCTTTATATGAGCCTTGGAGCATCTTCTATTTAGCACACAATTTCATGGGGAGGGTTCAAAATGCACACCAAGGGATAAATTATTACCGCATGCAAAGCAAAACATTCCTCTCTAAAACATTTTATTTGCAATGATTTCTTGTTCCCAACCATGGATACAAAATAATTGTTTTTTGATGATCTTTCATACAGTGTGACCAGAAAGAGATATCTGAACTGTCAAAGTGATATCTGGGTAGCTGACAGGGATCCAGCATGCAGTCACAAACGGAGATTTTAATTGCATTCAAACAGAATACTGTAAGTCAAAAAGGCCATCCTTTCCAATCCAAAATTGTTCTCTAAAGAAACTTTTTAAAATATATTTTTCTACAAACTATATAATACTGAACACTGTAGTCCAAATGAATGTCATATACTATCATTTTCTCTTTTTCCCTCTCTCTTTAAATAAATGTTTGCAGATTCTACTTTTGATACCCTGAACGGCAAGTCCTCATTATTTTCTGTTTCTACAGGTTACAGAGTTTTAATGTCAAAAATGTAATCTTTGAGATAGTTTCATTTGCCTAGCCTAACCCCTTTGATCAAATGAACACCTTTTTTACTTTTCAAAATACTACACTCTCTGGATCCATGCATTCTCTTAATCATTGCTCAATTTCTTTTATCTGTGTTCCTTTTTTCCCTGCGCTCATAACAAGACTGCAGCTCAGACCTGCGAGATCTGAACTCTAGTCCATATTTTTAATGTCGCAGTTCTATAGATAATGTATTTTTTTGATTTTAGTTCACAGGTAACCTACTTAAAGATATCTAGATATGTATTTTAAAATTCTTAGATAAAATGTTCAAGTAGTTGATACCCACTTGTGACAACAAAGATTTTTTTTAAAGAAATCCATAGGGAACACACCTAATAAGTACAAGCTTTTACTTTTTCTCCCTGTATCACAGGAGTTTCATTTTAGGGTCTCCTTATTCTACCATACTTGCTTTTTTGCTTCAGATCCCCTTTGTTGTTTGCTTTTAGAGTACATACAGAAAAATAAGACCCACTAATAACTAGATAGCAGCTACGAGGTTGGTTATCTTTGAAACCATGGTGTTCACAAGATGCAAGCACTGAGATGGAGCCTGGGACTCTGTCTGAGGAACCCCACTGGTATAACTGGGGGTTATCATTATTGCTAAAACTGGAGCCTCAAAAGACACTTATAGCATTTCCATTCACTGTACTACACACAGATACACACACAATTGGCTGAACACTAGAAATAGAGACTTTCTTCACCACACTGTACCAACATTTATTTATTTATCTGGACAATCTGTATCCTTCCCCTTCTGCTCTCAAGAGCACTCAAGGCGGTTTACAACGACAGGAATAAATGCACCCACTAAAACCATGAAATATGTGTTTACATAAGATCAATAATGGTACAAGTGTAACCATAATTAAAACTAGCTAAAGACCAGGACATGGTCTCCTTCCTCACACAGCAAAATAGTTTTAGAGACTTGGGCACAGCAGCAAAATTTAATAGGTTACCATAAGTATCTGTGCAAGAAATGCAATCAGTTTGAAAATAATGCTCCTTCCTCAAGTTTTGTAGAAGTGTGACCAGTGATATTGAACTACTTGATCCAGATGGGAGTGTTCCCCCCAAAATTGAGTACTTAACTGAAATGACATATTAAGGATGTTTATAAGTTGCAAAACCTGATGTTTTGTATTGCTTATTTACCTTCTAATCTAATTGTCTTTGCTGTTTGTTATGTTATTTCTTTGTGTATTTCATGCTTGTGTATTTGTTGCTGGTACTAAATACAAATTGTCAAATAAAACAATAATAAAACAATAAAAATAAATGTAGGGAAAGGGAAGAGCAAGAAGTGAATGGATAATCAGATTCCATAAATAATGTTGATCAACAGGGGAAAGGAACAAATCTAGCTGTTCAATATTAAATGTGTGAGAAAAGTAAATTTAGTAATATTTTTTTTAAAAAGCCCTCCATGTTCAATTTTTAGCATAATGCACAGAAGAAATAGGGCTCACTGTGTATCAAGGATGGGGAGATCGGTAACTTTGAGGGAACAGCTGAAAAGGCCCCATCACAAGTAAACAGCAAACTTGTGATTGTTAATGTGGACTTCTGCAATCTACTCTTAGCAGATCTCAGGTCCAAAGTAGGTTCATATTGCTGGATGTGGTACTTTTGACCCAAGAAGTGTTCGGGTTTTCAAGGTTAAAACCATTGAGGCTGAAAACAAATTGGGAACCTCCATAGTTAATAAAACACTGGGATTGTGTATGCATTACAGAGACTACCTCTTAATAAAGTTTCAGGACCATCTTGAAAGGCATTTCCATGTAGACAGGTACTGATACAATCTGGATGTTATCAAAGTATCTGTAACAAATGGCCACCTAGGCCCACCTTATCCAGGAATGGTCTTAGCTGATAAATCAGCCTGTTCTGCTTATTATTTTTATTTAGATATTATGCATCTCCAGAAACCTGCTTGAGGTGATTCACAAGTAAAAATGGCATGGTTGTAAAATGATTGCAAAGTTTAAAATGATTGCAAAGACAACAGCATAAGATAGGAGTGCTAGGTGCCCTCTGGGAGGGTGGAGGTGACTTACCAGCAGCAAAAGGTGCATACTGGAAATGACATCATCACATCACACAGGGATGCCCTGGTACTTGGGCAAAAGCTCTATGGTAGAAGTCATTTTTACCATAGTGTTTTGCCCAAACACCAGAGTGAACCCGTATCGCTGGCAATGTGATGATGTCACTTCCAGTGTGCTCCAGAAGTGGCAATGCCACATTGCCAGCAAAACCAGCCAAGGCCTGCTTTTGCTGCCAGGAAGTCCCCCTACCAGCCAGCTTCCCCACCCCTGAGAGGAGTCTTGCAACCCTAGGACAAGCCATAAGAACAGCATAAAACAACATTCAGCAGTTTAAATTAATAGCTGTAAAATTCTTCTCAGGCTAGAAGCTGACTATTAAAAGAGTTGTCAACAGATGGGAGCTGTCTTTACCCACTTTGAATTAATTGATTTCTCTCTAGTTATTGTTTCAGACTGGTTTCTCTTTTTAACCTTCCCCCACTTCTGCCTTTCTATTATTTGTAATTTTACATACAAATACATCTTGCTACAGGTATATACTTCACAAATCTGATGACGTGACTCTGAGTCACAAAAGCTTACTCTGGAATAAATTTTGTTAGTCTTCAAGGAGCCATTGGACTTCTGTTTAATTGCAAGACAACAGATTAACATGGCTACCCTTTTGGAAACATAATTTACACTCTGCAGGGGGAATTCATAGAAGGTAAATAATCTTGGACAGATGTGTTGGCATTTGTGTTATTCTTTTCCCTGAAAGGTTGTACTCCTGATTTCTGCCTAGTTCTCTCATGCTGAACAAAAACCTATGCTGGTTGTACCACTTCAAATGGGAGTCCAGATAACTGAATCTCCTAATAAAGTAAAAGTTGTTTCCACACAGAAACCAAACCTGTCAGGGAGAACAGTTCTTTTCCAATCTTCATTTTGATGTGTTTTTTGTCTATGTGAAGGATTTTTAAGTGGAGGATTTTTCAGTTATATTGTCCTCATCTGCAATCTAAAGTGGTACAGTCTAGAAACAGGTTCAGCATTTTAGTAATAATTAGGCCTTGACTGGTATTTCTATGGGTTTTGCTATTGTTCTCAGCTATGGTTGCCAACCCCCCTGATGGGGGCAGGGGTTTCCTCAATTTCAGGGCCCCAAATCCACTGTCAGCCAGCTGGCAGGTGGGGGAAGCCCCACCCCTCAACAGCCTCACCAGGCATGTTGCACAGGGGATGCTCTGGCATTCAGCTGAAAACTCTATGGTAACTATAGAGTTTTAAGCTGAATGCCAGAGTGTCCCCCGTAGAACATGCCCAATGTGATGACATCACTTATGGGTGACATCATCATGGCATGCACACTACCCACACATGCCAGAAGACTCCAGAGGACGGCCAGGATCCTTTCGCCAGCAGAGAGGTGAGACCTGGCAACCCTATTCTCAGCTTTGAGAACTTATAGCAAAAAACCAAACATGCACCAACAACCCTAAAGTAAATAAAATTCCCTGGTTCTTTTACATATTACATCACCTCTTTAGGTCAAGGTAGATGCTTTAAATTTATTTATTTTAAAATATTTAGATCTTGTCTTCCTTCCATATCAGAATGGCACAAGACGTAACAATATAGGTTAAAACAATGCTACAATAAAAACAAATGTAGAATTCTTTTTAGAAAAATACAGGAGGAAGGCAAGAAGACATGGTTCACCACCTTTCCTCACAGATGTTAGAGAGTTCTTCAGATTGGTTCAGAAACTCAGTCCAATGGTAGTGACCAGGGCTATTTTTGGGCAGGAATGCACAGGAACGGAGTTCCGGCTGGCTTCTGAGTCAGCCACGCCTACAGCCTCCCCCCCCTTGGGTTCCCCAGGTGCCTCCCAAGCCGCAGGGTGCCTGGGGAAGGCAAGTCGATCCAGGGAGGGAAGGCAGTTTAAACTGCCTCCCCTCCTCAGGTGGTCCGGGTGCCCCACAGCTGCCTGGGGAAGCCAATCCAGAAACTGACTTCCTTCCCTTGGGTTCCCCATGAGCCCCGCAAGCCACGGGGCACTTGGGGAAGCCGATCCTGGGAGGGAGCTGTGCTGTCAGGGGTACAGCCTAATAAGCTAATGCATTTCTGCTGTTGGGTGTGGCCTGCTACGCTAATGAGTTCCTGCTGGGCTTTTTCTACAAAAAAAGCTCTGGTAGTGACCAACAATAGCTTGATCCAGATGTCTACCACTATACATCCTCCTTTTCCCTTGCCTATAGTCTGGCAGACAATGGAGCCACAATTCTTGCCAGCAATGCACCAGTGAGGAAATGTGTCCATTCCTACTGCCATGGTATCCCAGTTCCCATGAGCACAACTCAAACTGGGCCACATGCTAAGAGCCAAAGTCTCACACCTCTAGCAAGTTTTGGGTTTTTGCAAGTGCCTGTAAAAGAGATGGGCACGTGCTTAACAAATCGTTCCCAGTTGGCCTAGCTACCCAACTAGAAATGCTTCCAGTAAGAAGAAATTTCATTCCAAGTACAGATGTGGGGGATAATAGGATGTGTAAATATTTTCAGTTGTATTACAAAAGCAAATGAAAGAAATAGCAAAACCTCACCCAACAAACAGGCAGCTACACATATGTGTTTAATCTGCCGCAGTCGCTACTTTGGGAAGAGGGGCCGTTTTTGCTGGCTTAGAAATATACATAAGTAGGTTACTATGGCAACATGGGGTAACACATTTTGCACATGCTCATCTCTGCGTGGAGCAGAACACCAGGCATGCCGAGAAAGAAATAGCAGCTAAACGCACATTCGAAGCTGAATCATTAAAGAGCTCAAGGACTGGAGAAGGTTGGGAAAGGAAGCTACTTAGAGCAGAGGAAAATCGAAAATTATTGTAAATGGGTGAAATTATTATCATGAACAGTATCAATGCAAGACACCGTTCTGAGATGTTCCACTCTTAGCAGCTTTCTCTTTGCCTCCCGAGTAAGTACTTAGATACAGATCATTTGATTATATCCAGGTGGCTCAAACAAAGAGAGTGTTTAATGCAAGACATATGATGGTGATGTGAATGACGACTAGCTCCTTTTGCAACCAACCATCTTCAGCCACTCAGTCTTCTCTCGCAAGGGAACATGTCCAAAAAATTTTTTAAACTGTGTCTGGGAATCTCTAACTAGGTTGGGTTTCTAAAACAGTGGGTTGAACAGAGTTCATTTGGGGAGGGGCTCAAAACAATCTGTTTCTCTCTACTAGATACAATATTGATAACAGTTTGATGTGCTAAGAGCTTGTCAGAGAGAATAGAATCCACTTGAAGATTGCAGCTGGGAAGCTGCATTCTTTCTCATCAACCAAATAAGGTCTGATACAAAGCATGCCAACCCTTAACCACTCCCCCCCCCCCGAGACCCACATTGTACTAGTACCAGAATAGCATAGCTCTTACACAAGACTATCAGGCTGTGTCTCTTGCTTATTGTTTTCTTTCGATTCATCCTTGGTTGTATCTCATTGGTCTCTGATTATTCCAATATATATTTTCCCAAGAGAATTAAACATCCAGAAAGAAAGGGGCAGAACATATATATTACATCTAGTGGGCCAGGGAACTATTTTCTGAGGAATCAGCTTTCAGAGGTGGCACATCAGCTAAGGCTGCCAAAACAGATTCCTCAAGGTGAATCTGTTTTGTGAGCAACTGAGCAAGCTTGCCATTTCAAGAAACAAGGTTACAGGGTCATCAGAACTGCCTTTCTGGACTGTCAGATCAATGGACCATTTAGTCCAGTATTTTCTTTCCCACAGTGGCCAACCAGATATTTTTGGAAGCCCTAAAAGCAGGGCACAGAGGTCAAAGTCTCTGTGGTTACTTCCCAGCATTACTCAGAGAGCTACTGTCTTCGAACATGGAGAATTCTCTGAACATAAAGAATTCATGGCTAATAGCAACTGACTGACCTGTCCTTCCTAAATTTGTCTCTTCCCCTTTAAAATCGACTAAACTAGTGACTATCATCCCGTGGCAGTGAATTCCACCAGACAATTACTCCTTGAGTGAAAAAGTACATCTTTTTATCTGCCTACAAATCTGTTGCCCATCAATGTCACTACTTGTCTTTGAGTTCCAGTATTATGGGAAAGGGAGAAAATGTTGGTTGTGTCTTTTTTTTTAACTCCGTGGCTGGGTGCAGGCCCCAATGGTCCCCAAGGCTTGTGGAACCAGGGTAATGAGGGGCTTGAAAACTAAGAACCAGATGTTTCAACTGAGCCTGGAAACAAATAGGTAAACAATAGGTATAACATATTTATTCATTCTCAAAGTAGGTATAAGATATTTATTCATTTGAGCACTTTTAACCTACTTTTCACCACTTAGTATTTATTTAGTTATTTAGTTAGTTAGTTTATTTATACCCCACCCTCCCTGCACACAGGCTCAGGGCGGCTCACAATGGTGGCACCAGTTGCCAATAGAACAAATATAACATTTAAAACAGTATAAAACAATACATACATTACTAAAATAAAAAAACATTGGTGCTGTCAATGTAACATACATCATTTACAATGGCGTGCTTAGTGTGTCCATAGCTGCTACCATTCCAGTTCAGTGCTAGATGTTAGCTGAGGGCCAGGCTCATTGGTGGTGATCATGGGCGGCTCCTAGTTGAAGGCCTGGTGGAAGAGCTCCATCTTGCAGATCCTGTGGAACTGCAAAAGGTCCCTGATCTCCTCCGGGAGCTCGTTCCACCAGTGAGGAGCCGCCACTGAGAAGGCCCTGGCCCTTGTCGTGGTGAACCTGGCATCCTTGGGGCCTGGATGGGTCAGACAGTTCTGTGACCCTGATCACAGTACTCTCTGGGGTATATTTGGGGAAAGCTGGTCCCTCAGGTATGCCGTACCCTGGCCATATAGGGCTTTAAATGTAAGTACCAGCACCTTGAAGCAAATTCGGTATGCTATTGGAAGCCAGTGCAGAGCCTTCAGCATAGGCTGGATGGGCTCCCATCTGGGGAGGCCCATCAACAGCCTGGCCACAGCATTCTGCACTAGCTGCAGCTTCCAAATTTGCAACAAGGGCAGCCCCATGTAGAGAGCATTACAGTAGTCCAGGCTCAAGGTGACTGTCACATGGATTACTGTAGCCAGGTCATTGCGGTTGAGGAAGGGAGCCAACTGCCTCACCAACCACAGATGATAAAAGGCTGACTTGGCAGTGGCTGCTACCTGGGCCTCCATTGTTAAGGAGGAGTCCAGGAGCACACCCAAACTCCTAACCTCCAGCACTGGCACCACTGGAGCCCCACCAAAGATCGGGAGTGGGGTCCCCACCCGCACACCGCCCCAGCCCACCCACAGGTCCGCTGTCTTCACCAGGTTCAGCTTCAGCTGACTCAGCCTGAACCAACCAGCCACAGCCTGTAACTCCCGGTCCAGGTCTTCAGGGCTGGAGTCCGACCGGCCACCCAACATCAGATACAGCTGGATGTCATCAGCATACTGGTGACACCCTAGCCCAAAACTCTGGACCATCTGGGCAAGGGGGGGCATGTAGGTGTTAAACAACACTGGGGAGAGCACTGCCTCTTGGGGGACCCCACACTCTAGTGGGTGTCTCCTGGACTGTTGCTCCCCCAGTGCCACCCTTTGTCCCCAACCTTGGAGGAAGGAAGGAAGCCACTGCAGAGCAAGCCCCTGGATCCCCATGTTGGCAAGGCAGTGCAGCAGCAGCTGATGGTCAACCATGTCAAAATCAGCCGACAAATCTAACAACAGCAGTACTAACGAACCACCCCGATCCAGATGCCTCCGGAGACCGTCAGTCAGAGCAACCAGTGCCGTCTCTGTCCCATATCATGGGCAAAAACCGGACTGGAAGGGAGGTGTCATCCATAAAGCCCTGTAACTGTATTGCCATTGCCCTCTCAATCAGTTGGCCCAAATAGGGCAAATTCAAGACCGGCTGGTAGTTAGCCAAATCAGCCGGGTCCAGAGATGGGGTTTTTAGGAGTGGGCGGACCATTGCTTCCTTGAGTGCCCCCGGAAACAGCCCCTCTGAGAGGGACTTGTTGATAATTTCCCTTAGGGCACCTCGAAACCCTTCGTGACACACTTTAATGAGCCAGGAAGGGCATGGATCAAGGCTGCATGTGGTTGGGTGCACAGTCAGGAGCAATCTGTCAACCTCTTCCAGGCTGAGAGGGCTGAATTGATCCAGAACCGAACCAGAAGACATGCTTGGGGCCTCGAGTTCACTTACCATAAAGTACTGAGTTCTTGACACCATGGATGAGTGAGACAGCTTAGTGATCAGCTCTTAGGTTTATTGGGTTACAACAAGCATGGCTTAACCAGCCAAAAGGCAAACTATATACATACCCCTGGACCTACCCCTGGTCCCACCTATAGTCCTATTGGGGGCTTTGAATTTGCTGCATAGATCTCATTGGCGGGTTCTGTGGATCCTAGGATCCTTGGCCCCTATTGTCCTAGGTGCCAAGCTCAGGTCTGTAATTGCTGGCACCATGTGGTGGTCAGCGGACACAACACCCCTTCCCCCATCGTTCATACAATACCTAGGGCACATTTAAGTATGCCGGGGGGTGGCGTTCCCAAAGGAAGCATCGCGGTGCCAGAGCTGGTGGCTCCTGGCTCTCAGAAGGGGAACTCTCTCTGGGACTCGCTGCTTCTTGTGACTCACTGACAGCCTCTGGCGCAGGTGGGGAATTTCCTTCATCAAATCCTTGTCCTGGGAAAAAGGAGTCCGCAGTTGTTTCTTCCCGGGGAATGTTGCCGGGCGGCAGTCCCCGGGATGGTTCCTTGGGGGGTTGCATGGGTACAGGGTCTGTGATGGTGGTAACTTAATGGCAGCATAGTTGGTCCATGTGTTTTTTAAGGACTTGGCCATCTTTGAAGGCAACCTCATAGGAGACTGGTCCGGTGGGACAGATGATTTGTCCTGCCAACCACTGTGGAACCCTGCCAAAGTTGCGCAGGAAGATGGGATCCTCCAGGAAGAACCCTTGTGCCTAGTCTGTTGGTTTCCATGACTCTGGAGCCCTATCTGGGTGCAGTCAGTCTAATAGTACCGTTGGTCGTCAGCCCATCAAAAGTTCTGTGTTGCCTCCGATCAGGTTTGGTATGGTGTGTTGCATCCGCAGAAACCGGGCCAACCGAAACTCCCAATCCCCTTCTGTGATGCGGCTTAGGGCCTCCTTCGTGGTCCGCACCATCTGCTCTGCTTGGCCATTGGTGGGGGGGGGGGGGTGAAAGGGTGCTGACCGTACGTGCCAGATGAGGTTGCCCTGTAGAAACTCCTGGAACTTGTCCAACGTGAAGGCAGTTCTGTTGTTGGAGATGATAGTGTCTGGGAGTCCATGGGTTGCAAACAAATGGAGCAGTGTCAAGATCACCGCTTTTGAAGACATTGTGGAAACTGGGGTAATCTCCAGCCATTTTGAATATGAGTCCACGGTCACCATAAACATCAGCCTGTGGAATGGCCCCACAAAATCAATATGGAGCTTCAAGCACAGTGTCCGGGTTGACTCTCAAGCCTGTATTGGTGCCCTTGGTGGGTTGGGATGGCTTTCTTGGCACGCCTGGCATTCCTTCACCCATGCCTCGATCTCTGTGTCAATTTTTGGCCACCATACACCACTCCGGGATGTGCCTCATGGAGGGCAGTGAGGATGTGGTGCCTTAAAGCCTCAGGAACCACCACCCTATCCCCCCAGAGCAGGCACCCCTTATACACTAGGAGTTCGTTCTGGTGGCTCATGAAAGGGGTGAATTTGGGACCCACAGCTGACAAGGGCCATCCCTGGTGCACCCACCCCAGCACCTGGGAGATGATTGGGTCCTGAACCAAGTGGCAGGCTATGTCTGCTGCCTGCAGTGGCTGATCCAGAAGGTCATCCATGTGGAGGATGCGGTGGGCCGGGGCTGGGTCTGGCTCTATTGAGGGCAGGGGTAAACAACTGAGGCCCATGGCTTTTCCTGGCTGGTGCTGCAACTGGTAATTATAGCCTACCAAGAAGATTGACCAGCAGAGGACCCATGGGGACAAGACTTGTGGGGTCTGTTTGTCTGTGGCGAACAGCCCCAGGAGCGACCTATGGTCCATGACAATGATGAAGGCCCTCCCGTATAAGAAATCATGGAATTTCTTGGCCCCTGCTACTATTGCCGATCCCTCCTGGTCTATTTGGGCATAGTTACGCTTGGCTGCTGATAAAGTCCTGGAGTAGTATGCTACCAGTAGCTCCCTACCATCTGGTAGTTGATGCCCCAGTACTGCCCCCACCTCATAGGGAGAGGTGTCACATACCAAAAACACTGGCAAGGACTTGTCAAAATGGATGAAGACTGAATTTGAAATCAGAAGCATTTTTACAGCTTTGAAAGCTCCTGCCTGCTGAGTCCCCCAGACCCAGGTCATAACATATTGGGAGAGTCCCAGTGCCACCATGGATGACACCAGGTCTGCTGCCTGAGTGGAGGTCGTGTCATCAGCATGGATGTTGAAATCACCCAGCACTATCAGTCTAGGGTGTTCCAATGCCTCCATCAGAGATGGTAGGCTATTGGCCAATCCGTTAGGCAGCTGGTACACCAGCCAAATTGCCACACTCTCCCCTGCCTCCCATACCAGGCTAGCACAGTCAATGCCCATGATCTTTGGCAGTGGGAGCGCGCTGAAGGAGTAAGCCTCCCGGATGAGTAGTGCCACACCTCCCCCCTGCCCCCGAGTCCATGATTGATGGAGGACTGAGAACCCAGGAGGGGCAAGCTGGGAGAGAGCTATCATCTCCCCACCCTACACCCAGGTCTCAGTCACGCACGCCAGGTCGGCCTTCTGTTCTAGCAGAAAGTCCCTAAGGACCATGGTCTTGTTGTTTACGGACCTGGCGTTGCACAACACCAATTTCGGAGGGGGGTCCATCATCCTAGCCCCACTGCCAGCATCCTTCAGGATGGGGCACAGGCTGGAAGGGGGCTGAGCTTTACTGTTTCTCTGCCCCTTCCCTTTTTATGGCTCTCAGGCCACTCCGTGGCTTCCGTACTCATACTCACCACATCCAGGCCACTCCGGAGGATCCCCCGTTTCATCCCCGTTACTTCACACATGGTGGAGTACAGTTGGTCTGTCCAGTACTCACAGCTGCCCGGCGTTGCCAAAACTCCATAGGTGAGTTAGGTAAGTTTGTACATCAGCTTGTACCTAGGTAGCAGCTAAAAGTTGCAGGGAGCCTAGCACCAACGCTCCCTACCCGCCACCATCTTTTAATGGATTCAGAGTTGCTTAAAGTAGTGCCTCTCTCACCAACATAAAAACATAAATATAAACCCAAGTTAATAATTCTACCAGCTCTCAACAAACTAATACACAGGTAAGGCAGGGCTAGGGTAGCAGCTCCACGCTTGATGGCAACAGTCTCTTCCTAGGCAGATGGGCACCATCTGTCCTGGCAGCAACTCTCCAGGGTCTCAAACAGAGGTCTTTCAGTTCAGCTAGTACATGAGCCTTTTAAATTGGAAATACCAGCGACTGAAATTGGGACCTTCTGCTTGCAGAGCAGATGCTCTGCCACACAACCATGGCCCCTTCCCATGGAAGGCAGGCTGATATGAGGTTTGTGTATTTATTTATTGAAACTGAGCTGGAAACAGTTTTAGGTAACTTGTCACCCACAGTGATTTGCCCATTGCTCAGTCTCAGGAACCATTTATAAAATTATGCATGGGTAAAAGGGGAGAGGGAATAAAGCCATTTTTTCTCCCTCTCCCATAATACTAGAAATCAAAGGCAAGTAGTAAAGTTGATGGGAAACAGATTTTGGACAAATAAAAGGAAGTACTTTTTCACTCAAGGAAATTCTACCTTGTGTGGTAGAATTCATTGCTACAGGATGATGGTCAGCTGGGAAGTGAGGAAAAAATAAGGAATGGAGGGCAATCACCAGCCTCCCAACATGCTGATGTCACTTCTGGCATTACAGGAAGTGACATCAGAGCATTGCTGTCGATGCTTTAGCATTCAATTAAAACTCTATGCTTAAAAATAGAGTTTGGGTAGAATGGTTGACCATCACTGGTGACCAATGCTTCCT
This sequence comes from Lepidodactylus listeri, assembly GCA_029233225.1. Classification (NCBI taxonomy): domain Eukaryota; kingdom Metazoa; phylum Chordata; class Lepidosauria; order Squamata; family Gekkonidae; genus Lepidodactylus; species Lepidodactylus listeri. The sequence continues at coordinate 44,048,036 of JARCFY010000006.1, read as the reverse complement.
CTAAGCTGTGGAGTCTTGTGAGCAAAAATTCTACTTTGTGAGCTACTGGCATGAAAATTGTGAATGAGTGATTTGGCTACTGCAGAAATTAGTGTGCTCTGGAGCCATCCTTCCTGAGCGAAGACAAAAAGTGTTTGAGCTAGAGGCTAAAAAACTGAGCTGGCTCTAACTCAGCTTAGAGGGAACACTGTTGGTGACTCACTGATGTCACTTCCAGTCACACCAGAAGTGATGTCAGCATGTTGCCAGCAGCATCATTACATCACCAGCAAGGACTCACCACCAGTCATGAGTGTCCCTCTAGTTGCCAGATTCATGCTGGCTTAGGGAACATGTATCACTGTATAAAGGGCTTATGTTCCTCTCTTGATACACTACCTCAGATTTAGAACACCTTCAGCCCACTCTTGGGCCATCTCTATTGTAAATCAAATCTTATGGAGTGACCTCTGTCTGCCAAGAATAGTCAAGAGCTAGGATGGCTGCTGGGAAATCAATACAGGACATTCCCCCAGCATCCCTCATGCACAAAAATAATCATATTAAGGCCAGACCAGGAGCACAAAGTACACTCCACATGATTAGAATTGCCATCTCTGGGTTGGGAAATTACTGGAGATTTGGAAGCCAGAGCCTGTGGAGGCTAAAGTTTGGAGACAGAATTTAGCAGAGATGCCATGGAATCCTTCTGAAGCTGCTATTTCTTCCAGGGGAACTGATCTCTGAAGTATGGAGATCAGTTGTAATTCCAGAACTCCAGGCCCCACTTGAAGGAATATATACACATTTCTTATGGACATACAGCTTTGGTATATACAAACTGACCACTGGATTTTTCAGGATTTGTGTTCATGCATACCAAGACTCATGGTAAATACACGTTTTGCCCCTGTTCACAAAACATGTCAAGAATGCAAAGTGGGAGGACCACAGTAGTGCCTGCTTCCATTATGCACAGTGGATAAGTTCCTGGTAAATGTACTTTAATATCTAGCAAGGGCCAGTTCAATGGGCTGTTTTTCCAGTGAGTAAAAAATGATTTCTGATAGAATTCTGATTGGCTACTATTGCTTGTATTTTCTCAGAAGAAAAAAAAAGCAGAAGATTTAGAAAAACATACTGCAAATAAAACAGAACAAGGTGGAGAAACAGAGAAAAAGAGGGTAAGATGTGTTACACAAATATAAGAAAAGTAGTCAGCAAAGAGATTAAAGGGAGAAGAAAAGGCACGTACCCTCCTCCCAAAGGCATGGATTTGATCCTGCCAAGGTAAGGTTTAGAGCTGTTTCCTTCAAGGTGCCGAGGTTGTTTCCTCCCACTGACTTTCAAAGAAAACTTAGCAGATTCATTCCTTTGTAGTATCTGTAGTAGAAGAGGATAGTAGGGAGGAAAAGGACAAATGAAGAAATTTAGGTGGCAGTCAAGACAGAAAGGCCCAGGTAAATTGGGAAGTTGAAGTAAATAACAACAAACAAGGGAAGAAAGAGATCTGAACCAATGCAGGTGGATGGGGGGGGGGGGGGGAAGACGGAAGATTCCAGAGTGTCAGAGGCCTGGGGGTTGCCTGGAGAAAGAAAAACACAAGAAAGGAAGTATACAAGAAAAAGGAACCTTGGAAGAAACAGAGTGCAGCTGGGGCAAATAAATGAGAACCAGGAAGCTAACTCAAATAAATAATATTTTTTCCTATCAGTAGATTTCTCCGTTGTTCTTGCAAATGCTCTTATACAGGTTGTTTTGCATTGCACCCTCTGACAAGCCTCTAGAACCCCCCCCCCCCAACTGAAACTATTTAGCTATTCATCTGATTACTGCCAGGATTTTCCCCCTGTCTTTACACAAAATCAATATTTCCATTACGCTCATAGCTATTTTCATACTCCATTTGAAAGAACTCAGATTTCACTCTACAGGTGAACCATTTTCCCTGTACTCTTATCTGTGCCTCAGCATGGCTGGGAGTTTTGTCAGCAGGTGTGGAGTTTGAGACGAGATGGCTGCTGGCTTGAACCATCCTGGTTGAATGTTTCTGCCTCTCCTGCTGTGGGTCTGTAAAACCTGGGAGTGGCTGGGGGATGAGCAGAAGAGCTCTTGAACCTTGGCTCTTAGCCCATGGCTCATAGGCCATAGGCTTGACCTTATGGATATCAGCTCAGGATGTCCTGTCAACTTTTTTCTTCTGTTTTTATACTGTGTTCTATAAATTTTTGGAAGCTGCATAGGATCCTTGTTAAGTAGAAAAGGAGGATTAAAATATACTAAATATTATATTCTAATAGCCACCTATGGCCCTCATCTGTGGATAGCTAAATCCATGGATTGGGATCATACAGAAGCAAAATACATTTTCCAGTAAACTTGGGGGAACTCCCAAGCTTTCAGAAAAAACTGAAATGGTTAAATTTCCTCCAAAGTAAAATAAAAAGTTGACAAATGTAAAAGATAAAATTAAAAAATTACTTTGCTTCTGTGGAGACTTGGCGCTCCACTGGAGCCCAGCAGCAGGTTCAGTGGCATCCTAGAGTGGCGGTGGACATCACAAACCACTCAGCTGCAGCAGTGTTACATGGCGGGAGTTGCTCAGAGCTTGGCCACAGCAGAGGCACACATCGGGAGCCACTCGGGGCCCAGCCTCAGTGGCAATGGGCACCAAGAATCACTTGGGGCCCAGCTGCCACTTCTATGGACACAGGGAATCACTCAGGGCCTGACCTCAGTGGCAATGGACTCAGTGTGTGTGGGTGCCCATGCAGCTGTTTGGCTCTTGGATGCACTTGGGGGGGGGGAGTTCTGCACCACAAGCCCACAGTGGATCAGGGCATCACAACATTTTAAAATCACTGTAAAATGGTGATAATGAATTGGTGCTGGCAACAATTTTGCCCCCTCTTTTATCTGGGCTCTGGGGGTGGGGGAGCCAATCTCTGTATCTGTAGAGGAGAGCGTCTCCAGCTTCTCTTCCCAACTGTGTGAAGCAAAAAAACCTTCCCTTCCTCTGCAAGCCAGGCAGGCTGTACCTGCAAAGGAAAAGTGTGTACACAGATACTTGCCAGAGTTGCCAACTCCATGTTGGAAAATTCCTGGAGATTTGGGGGAGGGAGCCTGGGGAAGGTGACATTAATCAGGGACATTAATCAGCCTGTCCTTTGGAGTAACCATTTTCTCCAGGGGAAGTCCTCTCCTTAGTCTGGTGAGCACTTGTAAATCTGGGAGATCTCCAAGCCCCACCTGGATGCTGGCAACCCTATTGCACTCCAGCCTGAGTGCCTACGGCTATCCTTAAGTCATCCTATAGCAAGTTATGTGAAGCCAAATCAGAGCAGGGGGTTGATCTTTTTTGGGGGGGGGGGGGGTGAATTCAATAGAAGATAGTGTTGTGAATCAAAGGGGCCATCCATCCAAGAAAATGTACCTTCTCTGTGATCTCTGTTAGCACAGCCTCATTTCATTCTCAGAGAAAGAAACAGGCACTTTTATAGTGATACATTGTTGGGGAGGATTCCCATTTGGCGCACTGCAACCCAGGAAGCAGAAGTGGGACAATATGGAAGGGGGATCTTCATGCATTTACAGGAGTCCATTCATCATGTGAGAATAAAGGAGGAGATATTTGGCTTTAAACAAAATGAATTATTGCTTAACCTTCTCTGTAGAATAGTCCCTTGTAGAGACTTTGCACTACATCATAGCTCATTCATAAATAATAAAGAAAACAAATAATGATTTGCTCACCTCCACTATACTCATTTGCATCCCCCCCCAATAAATATTTTCTGGCTATGGGTGTGCATGGTGCCCTGCGTGAGAAGGGTATTCCAGCAACCTTTTATAGAGGCCCTGGAAAGAAAATGCTTCCTAAGGAAGCGTTTGCCAAAAGATGAGGAAGGACTGCATTGCAGATGCCCTGGGGGAGGGTATTTTTGCCTTTTTGTGTGTGCCTGTGCCTGGAAGTCATGACAACCTCTGGCAACTCCTACTGAGACATGGAGGACGTTCAGAGAAGTGGCTTTATAGCCTTCCTCTGCCTCCCAGCCAGTGTTCCCTCTAAGCTGAGTTAATGTGAGCTAGCTCATAAATTTTTAGCCTCCGGCTCACACATTTTTGTCTTAGCTCAGGAAGGATGGCTCCAGAGCAAACTGATTTATGCAATAGCCAAATCGCTTGCTCACAACTTTAATGCCAGTAGCTCCCAAAGTAGAATTTTTGCTCACAAGACTTCACAGCTTAGAGGGAGCATTGCCCAGCCCTGGTATTCCTTGGAGGTCTCCCATCCAAATACTTGCCATGGTTGGCCCTGCTTAGCTTCCGAGATCTGATGAGATCAGCTTGTCTGGGCTATCCAGGTCAGGGCTGCTGATAGCCTTTTTAAAGCCTTTTTTAAGTGCTAAGGGCTATTTAAAGGAGGCAAGCCACAGTGGCCTCCTTTACACAGAAAGGGCTGATGGCACTCTCATAGTAAAGGTGTGTGGTTTTTTTCCAGAGATGATTTTGCACCTCCCTCCCCCCATAGCAACTTTTGTTGTGAAGTGAGGGGGAGGAATTCCTGAACTACACGCAGAAAGAGAGGGAGCACTGCACATGCCTTTGCTACTGAGGAACAACAGTGGGGGAGAGAAGTCGAGTGGCTTGCTATTTAGGGGGGGGGGGTCATTGAAACTGGACCTTGTGTGAAGTGCAAATGAGTGAGCTGCTGCAGCTTCTGTGGACTGGAGGCCCACTGTGAGGTATGAGGGAATGGCATAAACAGTGGATTCTGGAGAGCTGGGCAGAGCTGCAGAAGGAATGAAATTGTAAAAGAGTTCAACAAGACATAACCAGGGCGTATGAGCTGAGATCATCCGGTGTGATGGAGTCACTCTGGTATTTTGGTTGGGAGAAAAATAATTGGCAAGCCAATTATTCATGGTTAATCCAGACCTACTGTTCTCCAAGTGTTTTCTAATTTGGGAGAGCTACTTGTATGCCTTGATGAGGATTCCAGAAGGGCAGCTGCACTAGCCTGTGGCTGCAAAATTAAACTAGAGTCCAGTTGCATCTGAAAGACTTGAGCAAATTTATTGCAGTATAATGTTTTTTTTTGGGGGGGGGGGGTTGTGAATCCGAACTCACTTCATCAAATGCATGAAATGAAATCTGACTCATGAATACATATGGTAAAATAAATTGCATGCCCTGGGCCCCGTCCACACTGTCACTTTTGTCGCTCATTTCTCCTAATTGCTTCAGGTTCCCCCACCCCCCATATGTTTTGTTCTCTCTAGTAGTCCCTGAGGGAGCAAAACACATGTGGAAAAGGGGGAGGAACCCAAAGCAATAGGGAGAAATGAGCAGCACAAGTGACAGTGTGGACGGGGCCCTGATCATCCCTGTATTGACTTTTGCTCTCTATCCCTATTGTCTCTGAAACAAAGACAGCTATTTCGTCTGAAATGCAACTTAAAAATTACCTAGATTTTCCTTGATCTTTTATTTTAAGATGAGTTTTGCTAATTCATCTCTTTTTAATTTGGACATGGTAGGTTCCATGACAGCTCTAGCGGTTGCACATTGCCCTGCTTTCATAGATGTGGATATCCTATAGCAGGAGAAGCAAAGACTTGAACATAAGGTGCATTTTCCAGTTCTTTGCTACAGAATTGAGGTTAGAAGCAGGGGCTAAAACAGTAGACAAATGTGGTGTGATGAGAGTACAAAACCGTGAGGCTTTCTCTCCCTTTGTCACTATGCAGAGTCTATTTTCCACCTCTTCCTGGTCTCACTGTTAATTGGACAATTGCCATTATGCCTTTTGCTCAGGAATTCTCGATTTCCATTTTTCAAAGACTGACTGCTGCTGGCTTGCACCCTCCCTTGGTTCATTCATGGGTAGCTTTGAAAGGTGGTCTGCTTTGACACGTACATCATTAGACGGGAGAAGGGGAAGCAAAGTATCAATATCAGAAATGAAGGATAGCAGGAAGAAGCATGTGGCAGGAAAAGAAAACAATTAGAAACAGTTTAGTGTCCCAAAGAAGAATTGTCAGTGCCAAGTTGGGCTGACAGAATCCTCTCTGGGGGAAATGGGGAGGCGAATCAGGAACACATTCACCACTCGCTGTAATGCTTCATCAAAGACATAAAATACAAGGATTCACCTTTTGTGAAAAGTCTGACTATTCTAGATATGGCTGCTAATGACCTACTTGGAGTTCAGGCCCACATTAAACTTTCGTTTGTAACAATAGAGCCAAATTAATTTTCCCCCCTGCAATTAATACAATGCTTTACCCCCCAACCAGGTTATGAAATGGCTTAAATTTCAAGCCTAGCACACCTTGAGACCTTTCTTTTTTTAAAAAAAACCCTGAGTCCTATTGTAATTTAATGTGGAAAATTAAATTTGGTATGACTTGAGCTGCATTTACCATTTGGATTGATCTGAAGGTGAAATATGTATTTTCCAAGGCTTAAATATCATCCTAAGAAAACACTGAGCAAAGAATATTTATTAGTTCACATTTAAAGTACATTTGTGTTACCAAGTTAGGCCAAATTCCACTCCAGTGTCCACCAACAAATACGGAAACCAGAGTTGTTCACTGGCCTGTTCTATCAAACAAAGCAAAACACAAGTTTCATAATATAATTTCATGGTATAACTGTTGGAAAGCAATCTAAAGAGACTGCTGGATTCTGGTTAGCAAAACTCTGAAACTTATAGTAAGGACAATACAGAGAATATGTGGTACGTTTTCAGTCAGTTACACAGAATTCAATGCACAAATGCTTCATTTTTTAACTCTGAGACTATGGAGGGGCCATAGCTTGTTGTCAAAAAATGTGCTTTGCATTGAGGAGGTCTTAGATTGAAACCCTCAGTAAAACAGTATTTAATTATATTGTAGCTTGATCGCAAACTGCAAGCAGCATTTCCAAATTCTGGAAAATTTGTTCTTCAAATTTTCAGAATCTTATTCAAAACGTATTGCAAACTAGGCTTGCCAAATTCCAGGGGGTGGCTGGAAATATCCTCGGATAACAGCTGGTCTCCAAGTGACAGAGATCAGTTCATCTGGAGAAAATAGCTGTTTTGGAAGGCAGACTCTAAGGCATTATACCCCAATGAAGTCCCTCCCCTCCCTAAACCCCAACCTCCTCAGGCTCTACCCTCAAAATCTCCAAGTATTTCTCAACCTGGAACTGGCAATTCTGTTGCTAACATTTTGCACATGTGTATTTTTACACTACTTTGCTATGGCTACCCCTTTTCCCCTTGCCATCTGTTACCCACCCTGTTTACCTAGCAGGAAAAACAATTGCTACAAAAGAGGAACTTCCATGAATAGTCTCAAACTTTTCTCAGTGGAGAAGCAGTAGCATAGCTCAATTCTCTAGTATTTCAACTTTAACCATTTGGATCCCATTCATATTACTGGTAATTGAATGTTCTAAACTGAATCACAAATATTTTGCACGTTCTTGCACTGTCATCAGAGAATTACACTTCAGTCTGGCAGATTCTAAAAATGCATCTACATGATGAATGCTTCAAAAGGTAGCAGTTTCCAAATGATAAGATGATCTGTCCTTTATGACCTAAAAGTATACATAAGCAAGCCTGTAAAATAAACTATGGGCAATAGCAGCTATCTAGTCAATCCCCTCGCTGAACACTGTTACTGCACAGATGAGAAGCTACTCATCTGCTCATTGTCACTTCTGAACAGATCATGAATGAGATCTTATGAGGTGGTCAACTTGAGGGGGGAGAAATAGGCATTGCAAGCAAAGGAAGTTCCATTTTCAAAACACCTTATTTATAAAAACTGAATCAGGGATCATGCAAGGTTCCCAATCTCCAAGCTGGAATTACAACTGATATCCAGACTACAGAGATCAATTCCCCAGGAGAAAATGGCTGCTTGGGAGGGTAGGCGGTATGGCATTATACCCTGCTGAAGTCCCTTCCTTCCCCTACTCCATCCCCTCAGACTCCACTCCCAAATCTGCAGGAATTTCTTGACCAGTGTTGACAATCCTAGCTAAGAAAGACCTACATACTCAGTGCCCAAGTAGACAATTTGAGGCTAGACAGACCAGTGGTCTGACTTAGTATGCAATGACATAATATGATCAAATGTTGATTAATAACATTAATTTAAATATTATTGAGGAACTTACTATTACTCATTCAATCTTGACACTGCAGGTCAATGATAGATCTTTAACTCCTGCAGTATAAGCAGAAGTTGGGTTGCAGCAGCTGTGGGTCCTAGCCCTAAGCCTTAAAAACAGTTTACTACTAGGAAATGATAACAGAGAGTTGCCATACCATCTTTAGTGTGCAGTCAGTAAGCAGCCATAAGCTGCTGCTTAAGTGGCCATCCTGTTGGCCACCCGTCACCTTTATCTATGAAGAGCCACTTTGCATGCCAAAAAGAATGAGTGGTCTCAGCACAGCAAGTCATAGAATTAGGATCAGAACTAGCCATTTAAGCCCAGCTTATCACAACTCCTACATTATTGCAAAGAGCCTTTCTGGACCGGGGCAGTCATGCATGTGAGAAAGAGATGGAGATTACTACCAAATCAGGATCCTTGGAAAATACAAAGAAGGTTTGAATCTCACTGGAATTGTCACAAAAACTGATTGTGTGCATATCATGAAATGGGAAAGATTTGAGATTAACTGCTGTAGATCAAAGGTAGCCCCAATGGCTCTGGAATGTCATTTGCTTCATCAGTTACTTTTATTCCAAAGTGAGCCAGTTTGGTGTAGTGGTTAAGTGCGCGGACTCTAATCTGGGAGAACCGGGTTTGATTCCCACTCCTCCACTTGCCCCTGCTGGATGACCTTGGGCAAGCCATAGCTCTGTACCAGCTGTTCTCTCAAGGACAGTTGTCTTAGAGCTCTCTCAGCCCCACCTACCTCACAGGGTGTCTGTTGTGGGAGGGGAAGGGAAAGGAGTTTGTAAACTGCTCTGAGACTCCCAAGTGAGTGAAGGGCGGGATATAAATCCAATCTCTTCCTCTTCTTCTTCTTCAAATCATATGCACAAATTAAAAGGTGACAGTGAAGCAAATTACCTATTTCTCATTTGGACTCCAAAATATTTCAGGGTATACTATTGTTTCATAACTATCTGTGGGATTTTGCTGAGATGAAGCATTGTACTTGGGTAGGGTTTCAGCATTCCAAGTACAACCGAAAGAGAAATGTGACCTTAAAATGTGAAATAAACTCTATTTCAACTTTTGAAAACATTTTTTCCATAACAAAAGCATTAAATTTTCTTTGAGGGTTGAAAACAACTTTATGCACCTTTTATGCCAACTAGCTTTGCTATCTAACATTCAGTAATCCACCCCTGAACTGCTCTTTCAATAAATTGCACTGTTGAAAGTGAACAGGATATATAAACTGGATGGCAATCCTGTTTGCACAAATCAATGACAAAATTAACATTAGCTGCAGTCAGATCAAGTTCAGTAAAAGCAGATAAAGTGAATTAAAATATACAGGTTAATGAGTTGATTCTAAAATTAACTTCCGCATCTCACTAAAGATGGGAAATGTCAAGCAAAGAACTAAATAGAGGTCGGTGTTTAAAGACCACACTAATCACAGGAATTAGTGTGTCCCGACATTGATTTATTCACAATGTATCTTTCTAAAATAAAGCAAAAGTCTGCCTCTGCAGTCCTAAATTCACACAGTCTCTAGGACAAGATAGTTAACATGTGGTCTACAAGCCACATGTGCTGTTCTAAAATACTGATATGCCCCCCCAACCCTGTTGGGATAACTTACATGGCTGGAGATTGTACTCCTAAACTGTATGTAGTGAATTTAAAGTGTGCTGCAGCTGACCAGGTCTTAATGTAGCTGTCTGATTGCTCTATTCAGACATCCACTGTCAGTGCCTCAAACAAAGTGGTTCATATTTCTTCTCTCCTTCCCCCACCCAGATCATATATGCTGAAGACTGATCAGCTACAAGGCAGAACAATCAAATACTCAGTTTGTCACAGGACTAGCAGAAACATTTTGAATGGGCAGATGTTAGAATCCTACACATGGGGACCTGCAAGGAACTTGCAGGAGCGGCCATCCCATTCCCCCCACCTCTGTTTCCTCTCCCTCCTTCTCTGTCTCTAACCTTTCTGTCTCCCACCACCCCTTCTCCTTCTCTCTTCCCTCCAAGCTTCAAATCAAAATTGCCATGCCTGTTACTTTCTGTCTCTCTCCTCTCTGCCACCCCCCATCACTCTCCCTTTCTTTCTGTGCTTACTTAGACAACAGTTTTGGTTTAGAGGGGATTAAACCCTCTCCAATTTTTTTTAGTTTCAGATTTTTCTGTAAACCTGGGGAAGCCTCCAACTTTACAGAAGTATCTGTGTTCTTTCTGTGTGGACCTGATCTGCAGACTTAGATATCTGCCTATGGGGCCACATTCACTATTAGATGATGAGTTTTAAACCCACATAAAGGTTATACCAGAGAGCCTATACCAATTAGTTATATCACCAACATATTCATTCATACTTTTCCAAGAAACAGTAACCTTGTAATGTGGTATGTTCTGTGTAACAACCGGCCTGCCATGTGCTCCCAGGTAATGGCACCCACCGCATGGCCAGAGCACATGGTCAGGCAGAGAGGGGAGCTTGAATCTGGAGGAACAATAGACGTCCGGATTCTAAGCCTCCACCAATGTGGGACCTAGGTTCTCCCTGGGGAGCCAATGTGGCCAAAGGCTCCTCCAGGGAACCTATGACAAACATGCGCATATGTAAAGCCCCTATCAGGTCTTTTGGGTGCGGCCGGAGTTGTGGCTCCGGCCAGCATATAATGAGGGCCCTGGAGCCCTGTAAGCATGCTTGTTCTGACCATCTACTGGACATGCTGAATCACTCAATAAAGGCTTCATGATTTCACTGTTCCTGGCCTCCCAAGTCCAGTACGCTTCACTAGCAACGAAGGTGGGATCCCGATGAGCGACTCTTCAGCTGATACCAGCACCGCATCAAGCCCAGACCAAATCCGTCAGCCACTGGCCCTGCTCGACTCCAGCGCCACCGCACTGCCATCGGCTCCTGAGGATCTCACTCAACGCACTGCTGCACATCCCAGAATGGCCACCGCTCCAGGAATCAACCACCCATTCGATCCAGCCTGCCCTGAAGACTGGGAAGCCTGGACGGACCAGCTCACATCCTACTTCGATGCACAGGACATCACGGATGCCGGAAAGAAGAAGTCCTGGCTCATGGCCTCCTGTGGGGTAAAGATGCTGAAGTTACTCCGCAGCCTGCTTTCCCCTCATACCCCGGCGGAGGCCACGCACAATGACATCATGGCGCTCCTAAGGAACCACTTCTTGCCAAGACCCTCCAAGAACACGCAGCGGGTGAAGTTCTTCCGCCGGCTGCAGCAGAAGGGTGAGTCTGCCTCCAACTACCTGGCGGCCCTCCACCATCTCCTGGTGGGATGCGAGTTCGTGGCCATAGAGGACACGCTATATTCTGCATTCCTGTGTGGGGTCCGTGACCCCAAGCTTCAAAGGAAGCTGATGGCCAACTCCACCACCATCCTGGACGAGATGCTAACCACGGCTTGTGCCTTTGAGGTCTCTCAGCAAGAGAAGCTAGGCACATCCACGGCCACCCACCAGACCAGGGCCACTGCAGACTCTGATGTATCCGAGGACGACGAGACGCTCCTGGTACAGCACCGGCCTCCGGGACAGGGGTCCCGCAACTTGGGTGAGAAGGCTTCCAGCTCACCGACGCCACACTCCAAACATTCCATGTGTGCTAGCTGCGGTGACCAGCATGACCGCCAGACCTGCCATTTCCGGGAAGCAGAGTGCCGGTCATATGGCAAGAAGGGCCACATCACCCGGGCCTGCCACACCCGCTCCAACCGCCACACCCAAGCCCTGCACCAGGAGTCCACCAAACTCCTCCAGACAGCAGTGACCCGCCACCACCACCACAAGACACAGCAGGTAATGAACTTGCCCCCCCGACACCCCCAACAAAATTAAGGTCTCAGTTTTGATCAAGGGGACCCCCTGCCAGATGGAAGTAGACACCGGGTTGTCCTACTCCATAATCTCAGAGTCCACCCTCCGCAGGCTCTGCCCCAGGAGGGGCGACTTCGGAAAGTCCAGGGCCTAACCCTGTGGGACTTTCAGAAGAACCCGATACCGATAAGAGGTTGGGCAAGTTCTGGGTCCAATTTAAGAACTTTATGGGACGCTTGGGCCTCCTGGTGGTGGCGGGCAACCTCACAAGCCTGCTGGGACTCTTCTGGTTCCAGCCCCTAGGGCTAGGCGTCACCGGGGTACACAGCCTGCGGCCCACAGATTTTACCAACATCTGAGAGGAATTCCCAGCAGTTTTTGATGGGGCACTGGGCTCATATACGGGGCCGCCCGTCTCCCTGGACCTCGACCCTGCAGTCCGGCCCGTGCACATACCAGTCCACCATCCGCTGCTTGCAGTGCGGGCCAAGATCAAGCAGGAGCTCGATAAGCTGGTTGCCCAGGGAGTACTAGAACCAGTGTCCCACGCCTGATGGGAGACCCCGATTGTGACACCAATGAAGCCAAACGGGGACATCTGCATCTGCGCAGACTATAAGTGTACCATCAATACAGCATTTCAGGCCCATGCCTACCCTGTCCTGGTCATTAGCCACGTGTTGGCCTCCCTGGCCGGGGTGCGAGTGTTTGGGAAACTAGACCTGGCCTACCAGCAGCTGCCGGTCAACGATGCCACAGCAGAAGCACAGACCATTGTGACACACAAGGGGGCATTTAAGGTAATGCGCCTCCAGTTCAGGGTCAGCATAGCCCCGGTATCTTCCAAGAGTTAATGGACTGTTTGCTAAAAGGTCTTCCAGGGGTGCAGCCCTTTTTCAATGACATCCTGATCGTGGCTCCGGACGTCAAGACCTTTTCAGCCCACCTACACGCCGTCCTCCAGCGATTCCAGGATGCCAGCCTGAAAGTGAAACGCAAGAAGTGCTTCCTCGGGGTTCCTGCGGTGGAGTTGTGGCTCCGGCCAGCATATAATGAGGGCCCTGGAGCCCTGTAAGCATGCTTGTTCTGACCATTTACTGGGCATGCTGAATCACTCAATAAAGGCTTCATGATTTCACTGTTCCTGGCCTCCCGAGTCCAGTATGCTTCAAACCTATTTTCTCACTTTGTATCTTCATGCAGCCCTCCCATAGTATATTCTATGCAGCCCTCCCATCATCATATCAATCCACCGCAAAATTTCAATTCTACTGTCCTACCCCAATAAGCAAAACAAATCATTTCCATAATCTCACATGGTTGCATCAAAAGAATCACAAGTGGAGCTCACAGAACAGATCTTTCCTGCCCTGACCTGCACCCCTGCAGCATCTGAAAAATTCATCCTGAGAATCCTCTTGGAACACAGTGGGATGTAACGAATTAGAGGGATCCTGTAGTTTGAGTGAGAAATCCACAGAAATTGTGAGTCCTACCTTCCACGCTCAGAAGGCCAGCTTTGAATCTAACCTATTACATCTTCTTCCCCATTCTCCATTACACAAAACATACATTATTTTAAACTACTACTCATTATCAATAATAATAATAATAATAATAATAATAATAATAATAATAATAATAATAATATCCAGATCTTATTTCCATATGTTTTTTAATTTGGCATTTTTTATTTTTTCCATAAAATGGAGTAGTTAAAATTATGCAAATGTTACATTAACTGTATTAATTCAATTTCTTCTCTTGAAACTGACTCCCATGGCACCCTAAGATAACTGTTCCGGGTCTCCCATTTTGCCATCACAATGAATTGAAAACACTGATCCCCCCACTCCTACTGTAGACTTCCAGCTTACTTCTCCCAGGGAAGCCTGAGGCATGATTGCAGCAGGGGGCACAACAGGAAGGTTCATGAGCACAGTTCTGCTTGGACTAGATAGGATCCACCTTTATAAAATTATTGTGATTAGTGATAGAAGAATAGAAATGAAGGGCAGCCCGTGCTTGACCCCTGAGTTCACTCTTAGTCACCTAATTGTTTTCATGTACACATTTGCCACATCAGGATCTAAATAATGCAAGAGCCACCCACTGAGGTCTTAGGAGCAGTCAACTTTGCCAGTAGTGGATGATGTTACTGAGAGACCCTGAAGCTGAAAACCAGAGGCAAGGACAAGAAACACAGCAATTCTCTGCTTGGAAGCTCATGCACATCATTCACAAGCCAAGGTATCGATTATCAGATAGCATTTGACATTGTTAGATCAAAGTTGCTGGTTATCATATGTGTATCACTCTCCACTACACATTCATCTATAATAATAGCTCTAAGAAAGAAAGAAAGAAAGAAAGAAAGTGTGCCTTTTGTAACATAGGCAACAACTTTCCATTGAAGCCTTTTACAGAAAGGCTTAAAACCCATCCAAACATCCTTCTTGAAAAATTATTGAGTCCAAAATAATAAATGTAGGCTAGAATGAGTATTATAAGTCGCTTCACTGCATATTCGGATGAGCCGTTAATGATACCTTTGTTAAGGAATTTTTAACCTGTCAGCAATATATGTCTTTTGTTCTTTAGTCCTTTAGGTTAATAAAATCAAGGCCAGAGATGGTGAAGCTATTAGATATCAGTAAAATTTAATGTACCACAGGGAGTGTGTTAAGGGAGAAAAAAAACTCCACTTAACTGAGTGTTCAGGACCAGAGCCACCTACCCCTTTGTAAGTGATTCTGGGTATTGAGATGTTATTATTGCCAAGGCTCTACCACAATGATGTTGTAAATGCATTCTTCCTTAAAAAGCATGCTGAATATGTGAATGAAAAGAGAGCTATGTGCTGAGAAGCAGTACATAAAAAATGGCTCTTTTGTATTTTTGTCATTCTGCAGTTTGTTACAAGTGGGATCATGGTTAACAAGAACGTACTGGTAACAGATACAAAAAGAAATCCAGTATGAGCATTTCTTCACCCTCACTCCCCAAAATAAGAGATGCTATCCATTTAGGGTGGCGGGGAGGGGGGGTTGATTCTGCTTTGTGTATTGAAAATCATGTCTCTTTCTAAAACACTTAGCTCTGCATTACCAGAATTGCTACATTATCAAAACTTGGTGAGGATTAACTCCTCCCCATGTTTGCAGTCATTCATTCCCTAGAACTAAATTTTGTGATTGCAAGATTTGTGCAGATCTTATTGCTGGGTGTCAGGATCTTAGTTCTGATAGGCCCACGTCAGCCATGTCTTTGTGGATGGGCAACTCCCTGTTTTCAATTATCTTTCTATATTCACAAAGAAGAGCATCTTGTCTTCGGAGATGTGGGGAAGCAATGCGGTACTACAGTAGCCAATAGGTCATAATGGATTTAATACAATCGCTGATGGTTCTCATTGTTGTGTTGAATTGGACATCAAGTTTGTAAACATGGGGGCTGTTGAGCCACACTGAAACTCCATATTTCTCAGTATTACACACCAACCCCAAAGTTGAGCATCTAACTGGTGTGGTAGATGCACCCCAAGTTGTACCACATAATTTGGGGGGAAATGTTGTTTCACATGCATATTTTTGCTGCTACATTGGTAAGATGGTGTCTATAGTTCAAGGTTCTGTCCAGGGTAATGCCAAGGTACTTAGGTGTATGGTTGTGTGTAAGTCAAATGCCATTAAGGTAGACATTCAGTTCACAGTTGGCAAGATAGTTATTGAGATGGAAACAGGAGCATTCTGTTTTTCCTGGACTTGGAATAAGTCACCATTTACGGTAGTAGTCAGCCAAAATTTTGTGGTCACTAGTCAATATTTTCTCAGTCATTTCAATTGATTTGTGCCTTACTGCAGTCACCATGCCATTGGCATAAGTAAACTCCCTGGACATCATCTCAGGAACATCAGAGATGTATAGATTGAAAAAAACTGGAATGGGGACCAAGCCCTGGAGTAAACCATTATTCAGTTTCTTCTGCTTGCTGATTGACTGACCCATAATTACTTGGGAAGTTCTATTATTCAGCATGTTATTTAGAAGTCAAAATAATGTTCTGCAGGGGGAAACTTGTAAAAACTTATACAACAGACCATCCCTCCAGACTGTCATAAGCGGCAGTCAGACTGATGTCTTAAGACACTTTTTATACCCTCCCTTAATGAAAGTTGTTAAACTGAGGACCTGGACCGGGGGGTCTAAATCCTGCTTGCTCTATAGGGACATGTTCATTAATTCTCTCACTCCTTCTGTTCAGGATTAGCCTTTCAAGGAGCTTATAACAGGAGCTCAGAAGGTAAATAGGTCTGTAACTTTCCACCAGATGTTTTAGTTTTCCAGGTTTCAGAATAGCAACTATCTTTGATTTCTTGAATTCCCTTGGGAGTCTTCCTTTTCTCATGATGTCAGTGAGAAACTATGCAAGCCACTTCTTAGTGAATGTGCCACTGTTGATCAGGAACTCATTATGGATGCAGTCAAAGCCTGGTGCCTTTCCACTTTTGATGTCCTTCAGGGCCTTGGAGATATTATCAGCACTGAAAACTTCTGACAGCTTGAAGTCAGGGCAGGTGCATTTCAAACTCTGGAATTCTTTTTTCTAAAATCTTCATTGTAAAATCTCAATCATGTGGCACTCTGGATAGAGCTACCAGTCAGGCAGCTACCTAATTTGATGTTACCTCCTGATTTCCTCAGAGCACAGGTGGGCTTGCATTTAGTTTTTTCACTAGGCTCCAGGCTTTCCTTCTAGGATACCTGAAATCCAAATTCACAGTTGCTTTTGTCCATTTTCATCTATGCACAGCATCAAGTTCATGGAGTAGTTCATCTGCTACTTCTGGGTCTTCGCTGTCAAGGAAATTTTGATACAGCCTCTCACTCTGGTTGCTTTAGCCTGGAATATATTCTTTCCAATATTCTCAAGGAATATGCCTTTTCACTGTAGATATAACAGCTCCAACAAATCAGCAGTAGTTTTTATGTGTTGGAGGGACCCATCCAAGACACCTATCCAGATCTTCACTGAAACCTTTCCGATTCACTCTCTTAAAGTTTAAACATGGTCTTCAAAAAGACCTGATAACTGGTATTTGGATCCCTAGCTCAAGAATTATAGATCAGTGCTGACTGTGTGGGAAAGCCTCAAGAACATGTCTAGGTATAGGCAAGGGCTGACTTCTCCATTCGGATTAAACAAATGCTAAAGCAGGGTTGGACTCTGTATTCCATGCCACTGATCTGAAGGTGCCTCTGTCTTTAGCGTCAAAAATGAGATACAAGCCATGTTCTTCAGCCCAGTCAACAAGTTCCTTGCTGCTCTTATCATTAACCATGTATCTCCAATTTCCATGGTGGCATATACAGAAGGATGAGGGTAGGTGATAGGACATGTGTTGGCCATAAAACTGCAGGAGGTTTGTAGACATTGACAACACATACTTTTTCATCTTTTACTATGATTGTGTGGATATCATTGTGGATGTTGGTCAAATACCAGCTTCACATTTTCAATGTTGCTTCAGGCATAAGTCACTATGCCGTAGGCATGATGATAATACCATTGTATCCCATAATTTTGGGGCTTGATTTTCATTATCAAGATGAGTTTCTTGAACAAGAGCTAAATCTATTTTATTGGCTAGTAAGATTCATGGCAAGTTTGGCATTTAGCCTTGCATATACCCTCAATATTCATTTGGCAGATCCCAGATGTAGTCTCCTATACCCCTTGTCAAGTAGTCCTTATTTGATTGCTTGATTGTTTCCATGTGTGCAGTATAGCCTTGTGCCTTGACGTGGTGAGGGGGCTTGTGTGGTTTGATGAGGCTGCGGGCTATGCTGTGGAGGGCCACCCAGGATGGACAGGTCACAGCAGAGAACTCAGACAAAATGTGATCCACTGGAGAAGGAAATGGCAACCCACTCCAGTATCTTTGCCAAGAAAACCCCATGGACAGTAACAAAAGGCTAAAAGATATGACACCGGAAGATGAGGGTGGTGTCGGAAGGTGTCCAATATGCTACTGGGGAAGAGCAGAGGGGAGGTATAAGTAACCCCAGAAAGAGTGAAAGAGCTGGGCCAAAGCCGAAAGGATGCTCAGTTGTGGATGTGTCTGATAGTGAAACGGAAGTCCGATGCCTCAAAGAATAATACAACATAGGAACCTGGAGCATAAGATTTATGAATCAAGGTAAGTTGGATGTGGTAAAAAATGAGATGGCAAGACTGAACATCGACATCTTGGGAATCAGTGAACTGAAGTGGACGGGAATGAGCGAATTTAACTCAGAAGACCATTATATCTACTACTGTGGCCAAGAATCCCATAGAAAAAATGGTGCGGCGTTTATAGACAACAAGAGAGTGAGAAAGGCAGTAATGGGATACAATCCCCCCTCCCCAAAAAAAGCTGAGCCAACTTCGGCTGGGAGGGTGGGGTAGAAATTTAATAAATCAAATCAAATTTAATAAATCAAATAACAGAATGTTCTCAGTCCAAATCCAAGGCACACCATTCAACATCACAGTAATCCAAGTCTGTGCCCCAGCCACTGACACAGAAGAGGACCAGTTCTATGAAGACCTACAACACCTCCTAGAACTAACACACACAAAAAGATGTCCTTATCATCATAGGGGACTGGAATGCTAAAGTAGGAAGTCAAAAGGTAGCCAGAATAATGGACAAGTTTGGCTTTGGAGAACAAAATGAAGCCAGGCAAAGGCTAACAGAGTTTTGTCAAGAGAACATTCTGGTCATAGCGAACCCCCTCTTCCAATAACCTAGGAGGCAACTCTACACATGGACATCACCAGATGGGCACCCCAAAATCAGATTGATTATGTAATTTGCATTCAAAGATGGAGAAGCTCTATACAGTCAGTAAAAACAAGACCTGGAGCTGACTGTGGCTCAGATCATGAGCTCCTCATTGCAAAATTCAGACTTAAACTGAAGAAAGTTGGGAAAACCACTAGGCCATTCAGGTTTGACCTAGATCAGACCTCTTATGAATATACAGTGCAGGTGAAAAATAGGTTTAAGGGACTAGATTATAGAGTGCCTGAAGAACTATGGACGGAGGTTTGTGACATTGTATAGGAGGCAACAATCAGCACCATCCCAAAGAAAAAGAAATGCAAGAAAACAAAGTGGCTGTCTGATGAGGCTTTACAAATAGCAGATGAAAGAAGGAAAGCAAAAGACAAAGGTGAAAAGGAAAGATTTACCCAACTGAATGCTGATTTCCAGAGAACAGCAAGGAGAGAACAGCAAGCTTTCCTGAATGAACAATGCAAAGTAATAGAGGAAAACAATAGAATGGGAAGGACTAGAGAGCTCTTCAAGAAAATTGGAGAAATCAAGGGAAGGTTCCATGCAAAGCTGGCCATGGTAAAGGACAAAAACGGTAGGGACCTAAGCAGAAGAGATTAGGAAGAGATGGCAATAATACACAGAAGAACGATACAACCTTGACAACCACAGTGGTGTGATCACTGAACTCGAGCCAGACATCCTGGAGTGTGAAGTCAAATGGGCCTTAGAAAGCATTACTAACAACAAAGCTACTGGAGGTGATGGTATCCCAAATGAGCTATTCAAAGTCTTAAAAGATGATGCTGTTAAAGTACTGCACTCAAAATGCCAGCAAATTTGGAAAATGCAACAGTGGCCACAGGATTGGAAAAGGTCAGTTTACACTCCAATCCCAAAGAAGGGCAATGCCAAGGAATGTTCAAACTATCGCCCAATTGCACTTATTTCACATGCTAGCAAGGTCATGCTCAAGATCCTACAAGCTAGGCTTCAGCAGTATGTGGCTAGAGAACTGCTAGAGGTACAAGATGGGTTTCGAAGAGGTAAAGGAACTAGAAATCAAACTGCCAACATTCGCTGGATTATGAAAAAAGCAAGGGAGTATGAAAAAAACATTTACTTCTGCTTCAGTGACTATGCTAAAGCCTTTGATTGAGTGGATCATAACAAACTATGGTAAGTCTTTAAAGAGATGGGAGTACCAGACCACCCTACTTGTCTCCTGAGAAACCTATATAAGGGTCAAGAAAAAACAGTTAGAACCGGATATGGAACAACTGATTTGTTTAGCATCGGAAAAGAGTACAACAAGGATGTATATTGTCACCCTGCTTATTTAATTTATATGCAGAGTACATCATGTGAAATGCTGGCCTGGATAAATCACAAGCCGGAATTAAGATTGCCGGGGAAAACATCAACAACCTCAGCTATGCAGACAATACCACTCTAATGGTAGAAAGTAAAGAGGACCTCAAGAGCCTCTTGCTATGGATAAAAGAGGAGAGCACAAAAGTTGGCTTGAAATGTAACATTAAAAAAACTAAGATCATGGCATCCGGCCCCATCACTCCTTGTCAAATAGAAGGAAAAGTCATGAAAGCAGTGACAGACTTCATGTTCCTGGGATCCAAGATCACTGCAGATGGTGACTGCAACCATGAAATTAAAAGACGCCTGCTCCTTGGGAGGAAAGTGATGGCAAACCTAGACAACATAATAAAAAGTAGAGACATCACCCTGCCAACAAAAGTCCATATGGTCAAAGTGATGGTATTCCCAGTAGTAATGTATGGCTGCGAGAGTTGGACCATAAGGAAGGCCGAGTGCCGAAGAATAGACGCTTTTGAATTATGGTGCTGGAGAAGACCTTTGAGAGTCCCTTGGACTACAAGGAGATCAAATAAGTCAATCCTAAGAGAAATCAACCCTGACTGTTCCCTGGAAGGCCAGATACTGAAGCTGAAGCTCACATATTTTGGGCACCGTGAGAACGGAGCACTCACTGGAGAAGACCCTGATGCTGGGAAAGACCGAAGGTCAAAGAAGAAGGGGATGGCAAAGGATGAGATAGCTAAACAGTGTTATTGATGAAACGAGCATAAAATTGAGCAGGCTTCGGAGGGCAGTGGAGGACAGGAGGGCCTGGCGTGATGTGGTCCAGGGGGACGTGAAGAGTCGGTCTTTACTGTGCAACTGAACAACAAAAAGCATAGCCAGGAGATCCTAAGATTGTCTGGCTGCCAGAAGTTCGAGCTTTTTATCATTACCCAGGGTGCACCATGAGAAGGCAAGCTAGATTTTCAGCCCTGTCTTTAAATTTTAATTGGTTACAGTCTGTTGGTTCAATTATTCCTTTTGTGTAAGATTTGTCTTAATGTTTTGGTTAGATCTAACAGATTTTTTTTTTAAAAATATTGATAGTTATTTGGTTTGTGCTTTTTGTTTTCATTGGTAGTTTGTATATTGCTGTAGTGCTTTAACACTATAACAATACATCTATTCCAGTTATTTCTAAAGGGCCAAATAGTTTTCTAGCTGTTGGAGAAGGGAGGGAATGGAATGCAGGAAGGCAAATGGCACTGGATGTGGGCTGGGAGGTGCTCACTTCTTTCTCCACCCTTTCCCTTAATCCACGGTATGATCTTGTAGTAAAATATCATAACACAGCAGGTGTGAGGAAAGTCAGAGCTGGAAAAAACCTGGAAGTGGGATGATGAGATAACAATGTTGTGTGGAAGCTCACAAAATAACTGCTGTGGTCTGTGTTGGGAGGGCATGGGGAAAAATCCTTAGTGTGGAAGCAGCCATAGTCTTCCTCCAAGTCTGTGGGGGTTAAAATTAATAATGGATAAATGGTAATATGTTCTGTCCCTTTTAACTAAGCAAGGAAGCAATCGAAGGAAATAAATAAATCCCTAAAATGTATTACAGAAAAAAGAGATAATTCAATATGACTATCAGGGACATAGCTGAGGAAGGAGTTCTATAGCTGCAACGTGACCAAGAAAACTGTATCTATGTTGTCAGTGATATTTAAAGTACACTGTAAAGTGTGAAAATCCTGATGACAGAAACATTTATTTATTTAGAGAATGTACATATTCCACTCATTACAACTGATTATTGTTGCTAGCTCGAGGTGGCTTGCATCAATAAACATTTGTGATGAGTGGAATATGGAGAGGAGACTATCTTAAGTATGAAATGTTCATTTATTTATTTAAAACATTTTAAACTGCCTTAGGTCAATACTAGCACAGCAAATTGGCCCTGGAAGATAACTGGTGGCAAGTGTAGGTGGAACAAGACTGGAGTGAAATGGTTCCTATGACCCACTTTGCCAGAATTCTGGTTGCAGCATTCTGTACCAACTGTAGCTTTTGGACACTCTTCAAAGGCAGCCCCAATACAGCCCATTGCAGTAGTCTAAGCTAGATGCCACCAGAGCGTGCACCGTTGTGGCAAGATCTTTTTTGCTCAGGAAAGGCTGAAGGTAGTGAAAAGCACTCCTGGCCACTTCTGCCACCTGCATTTCCAGCAGGAGCCCCAGGTCCAACAACATTCCCAACCGAGTATCCTGCTTCTTTAGTAGGAATACAACCCATCCACAGAAGGAGATACCTCAATTACTGGGTCATTCCTTCTGTTTCAACAGGATTTTCAGCTTATTAGCCACCATCCTTCCCAAAACTGCTTTTTTCATGTTCTGAAGTATGTAATAGTAAGCTTGCATCCCACAATCATAAACTTGCATTCCACAAGCACAGATATATTTCCAGCTGTTACCAGAAGTCCCCTTCTCATAATTTTAGAACTCATAACTTTATGAAGCAGAAAGTCTCTCACCCCTGCACTGTTCCTCTCAGGAGGAGGTGGTGGTGGCTACAAGCATGGATGGCTTCAAGAGAGAGCTGGATAAACATATGGAGCAGAGTTCTATCAGTGACTATTAGCCACAAGATATAGATAGGAGCCCTCAGTCTGGAGCAAGTGATGCTGTGTATTCTTGGTGCTTGGGGAAGGACAACAGTGGGAGGGCTTCTAGTGTCCTGGCCCACTGAAGGATCACATGATGGCACCTGCTATTTTTGGCCACTGTGTGACACAGAGTGTTGGACTGGATCCAACATTGGCTTCTCTTATGTTCTTATGTATGTTTTGTCATGTTTTTTATGCTTAGCCACCTGGCTGCCACAGAATATTTTTCTCCCGCATCTAAAGAATGATCAAATGAAAGAAAGGAGGCAATCCAATATCTTTCTATTATATTGCATGGCTTGTCACATTTTCAGATTTGTGTACTAGGCTATCCCTACAGATGTACTCCAAGTATTAGTGCAGTGTATGATGGGAGAACTTCCCACACTTTCGCTTTCTTTTGAGGGTACAAAATCAATAGAAAACACCATGTGGAAACATGCAATATATGCAGTAATATTTAATTAAAATATATATTGCGTGCAATGTATAAACACTTTATAGATATTATATATAGGCAATCAAATGCATGATCAAAATAACAGCTTATATAAGTTACTGTTACTGGGACTGTTCCTACAGTGTTATTACCTCTTCTACACAGCAAGCCCTGAGATCAATAATATTTTGGATTATTTCTACATAGGAGCTAGCAGTTCAGATAAGAAAATAATTTGGACTGTTTCTCTCTGTATAAGTTCTCTGGGAGCTCATTCCACCAGTGCGGGGCCGCCACCAAAAAAGCCATGGCCCTCGTAACTGCCAACCAGGCCTCCCTTGGCCCTGGGACAACCAGGTGATTTTGGGAACCCAACCGCAACACTTGCTGTGGTACATAAGGGGAGAGACAGTCCCTCAGGTAGATAGGTCCCTGGCCATATAGGGCTTTATAGTTAAGTACCAGCACCTTGAACCTTATCCAGTATGCTATAGGCAGCCAGTGCAGTGCTTTTAAGGTGGGCTGGATGTGCTCCTGCATAGGCAGGCCCATCACTAGCCTCGCCGCAGCATTCTGCACCAGCTGCAACTTCCAGATTTGGGACAAGGGCAGCCCCATATAGAGAGCGTTACAGTAATCCAGTCTTGAGGTGACCAAAGTGTGGCTCACGGTAGCCAGGTCATTGCATTCAAGGAAGGGAACCAACTGCTTGATCAGCCGCAGACAGTAGAAGGCCGACCTTGCAATGGCTGCTACCTGGGCTTCCATCGTTAGTGAGGGGTCCAGGAGCACTCCCAAACTCCTAACCTCCGAGGCTGGCACCAATGGTGCCCCATCGAAGGTCGGGAGAGGGATCCCCCTCCCTGGTCCACTCCAACTCAGGCATAGGACCTCCATCTTCGTCGGATTTAATTTCAGTCGACTCTGCCTAAGCCAACCAGCCACAGCCTTCAGTGCCAGGTCCAGATCATCCAGACTAGAGTCTGACTGGCTGCCCAACAACAGATAGAGCTGGATATCATCAGCATATTGTTGACAACCCAGCCCATGCCTCTGGGCAATCTGGGCAAGGGGGCGCATGTAGATATTAAACAACACTAGGGAAAGTACTGCTCCCTGTGGCACTCCACAAACCGCAAATCAACATGTGAGATTGGTGCTGGATGAGCAAATACCAGTTTTTCTAAATCAAACAGACCACCCAAATAACTTTGGGAACCTGAGGCCAGCTTATCAGAAGGTCATGCATATTTTTCTCAGTGATTTCTCTAACAGCACTGTCATGTCTTCTTATCACAGAATATTAGACAGACAGTATACATACGTGCTCATTTACATGTATAATGCAACACGCCAAAGGGATTTGGGCACTGGAATGGAACCCCTAATGCCACGGAATGAGCTTACTAGCTTTGCCATGGGCTTCTCACATAAAATTGGCTGGCTTGCAGTGTCTTAGGACCCCCAGTCATAAAGTGAAAGCAATAGTGCCTTTCTCTCTCATACTGATTTTGAGGGAAAAGTTCATTAAGTTATGTGAAGAGCTGAGACATTATGGTGATAAGCACAATAGGGAAAAAGCCTATAAATAAGAGCCATGAGAGAAGTGGTATTAGAATTCAAAATAAGGTATGTCAGAATGGGTAGGGGTCAGCACTGAAATAAATTTTGCTAGAGGCATTTCAATTTCAGGATAAGAGATGGTGAGGTGGTTAAGGGAAACTGATTAGATTAGTCATTTATATTCATTGGTAGAGAATGTTAGAGTGGGTAAGGGGCATCTGCGAGGGGGATGCTGTTAACTCACATGTAACTATTAATAAAAGAAGTGTCCATCATCACTCAGAAGTGAAAATACGGGACTACATCAAGTTCTCACTTATTTTTGAGCCTCCATTCCTCCACCAAGCCCCAAATCCGTTGCTGTTTGCCTGCAGTTTCAATGCAACTTATTTCCTAAATAAATACCTTTAGGATTCAACTGTAACATAGGATCTGCCATGTTTGAGCCCATCCCACAGTCATGACCTCTACCCCTGAAAGCCATTAGTGCTAATAGCAGATCTGTTGTTGCTAGTTTCTAATTGATTTAATTGTCATAATACACCTATCCTTCCTCCCCCCCCCCCCCCCACACACACACTGGGGTTAATGGCAGCTTCAAGGGACAAGGGCAATTTTGATTGGGAAAGAGGCCAGAGGGGAATTAAAGACCATCCCACAGCTCTGATGCTCCAATATAATTTGTAGCCAATATAATCTGTACTCCCGGCAGGTTTTAAAGAAAGATCCGATTGTTAGGTGATCCAACCATGGATCCCCCACATCATTTTTGTTTGGGCACAATAAAGAAACCAAGCAGTAACAGCAGCAGTCTGGAGAGTACAGAACAAGGTAAATATTCTCACATTTATATCCTGCTAAATAAAAATAATGAAGTATTTCCCATTCCAAATACCCAAATGAATGGGGGAAAATAGCAAAGAGGGCCTTTTCCTCAACTAAAAATTACAGTTTTGACTATTGAACCGGAAATTCTCTCAAATTTTACACAGTTTTTGCATTTGAAGTATGTTCTGGAGTAGGATCCAGCCAATTTTTCCTCTGTTGAAAGAGAGAGAAATGTAATGAAACATAACTTCAAAAAATAGACATTAGCTAATTTACACAAATGAATCCCTAACAAATAGAGAAGCATGTTTAGATATAATTGTAGTTATTCAGTAGTGGAGGTTGTATGTATGAAGCTGTGCAGAGGGGGATAGTTATTCTGCATATGCACAAAGCCATTATTTGTCATTATAGAAACTAAAGAGTCACCATAGCAATTCCTAGAAAGGACTGATGATGTCACTTCTGGGTTTTCCCCAAAAGTGATTTAACACCAACATCATTTTTCCCCTCCTGCCAGCTGCAATGGTGGTGACAGGCAATAGGAGCTGGGGGGAGGATCCTCTTCCACTGGTTGGAGTCTGGCAAGCCTAGACTAGAGGGTCTTAATGGTTTGTAAAATATTGTGTGTAGTTTTTTATTTTATGTTTAGTTTCTTTCTAATGATAAGTTTTCAAGTCACCCTGAACATCTTATCAAGGAAAGATGGTGTATAAATCTGTAAATCAACTTCACAGGTTCTAGACATCACATTAGGTCACATCATTCTCTAGGAGTGTATTCTGTCCTAGTAGTCCTGTGGAAAGCCTGGTGTTAATTACTAAGGATTTTCTGAAATCCAGAAAAAAAACATGGAATGGATATAACATAAACATGACACCTTAGTTTTCAAATCAAAAGGTCCTCTGGGTCCGCTGTTCATCCTAATGCATTAAAAATCACATGCATAAGATAATGAGGCATGATTTTCTTGATACCAAAATGTTTCACCTGTTTCAGGAAAAGACAGAACTATTTTGGATCCCTGTGTCTCTACTATTTTTATTTTGTTTTCCCTAGAAACCACAGGCAGTTATAGTACATGGAAAGGTCAGCTGATAAAGCTCCTATCAGGTAATTTGTAGAGTGAACACAGAAGGGAAAGGCAGGGGGTGGCAGAACTCAACCCACATATGATCAGTAGTCTGTCAGAACAGAATACAAGAACATACAGACTATGTCGTCTCTCTATATAAAATTGGTAACCTGCCAAAAAACAGGATAGATGTAAGGTAGATTTGACAGTGGGAGGGGGTTCAGTATTATCACTGTAAAGAATCAAATTACTGACCTACAGTTTCTTTTTGTTATAAAAAGGCAACTGAGGAATACTGAAGAAGCTGACGGAAAGCATTCCAACTCAGCCAATTTTGACACAATTTCACTTTAGTAGAGAGTTGCCAGGTCCCTCCTGGCAACTGTCGGGTGATGGGGGGACTTACCAGGAAAAAGAGAGAGGCCCAGGCTATGTTGCCAGTGTCACACAGGAAGTGATGTCATCATGCCAGAGACTTCCAGGTGACACTCTGGCACTTGGACAACAACTCTATGGTAAAACTGGCTTCTACCATAGAGTTTTTGCCCAAATGCCAAAGTGTCATCTGGAATTCAGTGATGTGATTATGTCACTTCCTGTGTGTCACCATCAATGTGGCCTGGACCTTATTCTTTCTACTGGTAAGTTCCCCCCACTGGCCAGCTGATCGGTGGCTTGGGGGCAGGGCCTGGCAGCAGGAAACCACCATCTCCACTGGGGGGTCTGGCAACCCTACCTTCGTAGGAAGGAAAACTAACACTAATCTAGAATGTTCAAAAATCATAAGTAGACATTGCAAGTATTCAAGCTGAGCAGGTATTAAAGAACAGTGTTATAGGCATAACTGCTCATGTTAAAATCAGTGTAGGCCCCAGACTCAAGCAGCTACACTGGCAAGAGTTGGACAAAGAGAGAGCCAGGAAGTTTCCAGCTGATTGGGTTTGTACTTGCATAGGAGTCTGAAACTTCCCCGACCGTCCCCATCCATGGCGCACTCACACTTGTACCAAAAAGGAAAAATATACAGTTAATTTTTTTAAATCATAAAATACTTCAACAGGGGGGAAAGTAGTTTTGGACCTTTTGTAGCAGCTGGTTGGAAAGCACTAGAGAGGGGCGCAAACCAATGCACGAAGCAAAATTCATCACAAATTTTGTCCTGTTTGTGGTTCGCAAACCAAAGTTCATGATGGGTCTACTGTCACATACTTCCACAAACTTTTAAAGTAGTTTGTGATTGTTCCTGGTGGTTCATGAATAGAGCAGAAATCAGGGGGGTAAAGGGACTCCTGCTTTCTGTTCCCCTGTGGAAGCCTCAAAAAAAATAAGTGGTGTGGAGCTGCACCCCATCACTCAGCTGTTTTGTTTTATTTTTTTGACATTCTTACGCACTCCATTTAAAGGGAACGCACAAA
Organism: Lepidodactylus listeri; assembly: GCA_029233225.1. Taxonomy (NCBI): domain Eukaryota; kingdom Metazoa; phylum Chordata; class Lepidosauria; order Squamata; family Gekkonidae; genus Lepidodactylus; species Lepidodactylus listeri. Next base: position 44,019,900 of record JARCFY010000006.1, on the reverse strand, counting down.
ACAGCTGAGCCATTTGGGGGGTTTTCTGCAAACCCTATTTAAAGGGATTGTGGTCCCTTTCAACGGGGTTTATGGGGCCACAAACCTATCTGGTTTGTAAATGAACATCCTGGTTCAGTTCATAGTTTGGCCATGAACCATGAACCAACTAGAACTGCAGTTTTATAGTCTGTGGCCATGCCTAGAAAGCACCCACCCACCCACACATGCACAAAAGTAAAGCAGGATATTTTGTTTTGTTTCTAGTCCATCTGCCACCCTATCTAGGATCCTATTCCATATTGTTTGTTTGTTTATAATTTCAATTTATATATTGCCAAAGGGCTTAGGGCAGTTGACATCATCAAAAAATACAACATAAAACCAAAAATCAGTCAAGTTAAAATTGATGGCACCAAAATAAATACAGTATGCATTACTGTCCTGGAAGTGGGAGAAAGCGAAAGTGGGAGAAAGCAAGTAGGAGAAACCAAAAGCCTGGTGGAACACCTCTGCCTTACATGCCCTGTGGAACTGCATAAGGTCCCACAGGGCACAGGTATTATTTGACAGAGTTCCACCAGGTAGGAGCCAGGGTTGAAAAAGCCCCAGCTCTGGTCGAGGACAGCCAGACATCTTATAAATATTCCATAACCTTTAGCTTCATTCCTAATTTGTAGAAGGGGATCATTGATACCATATCTCACAGGCTAGTTCTAGAGGTAGACATAATCAAGATGGTAAAGGTGCACATTCAAACAAAGCTACATCAGAAGACATGACAGTGGCATGGCACTAGCAATAGCTATTGGTGCCATGGCAGATTTATTTTATTTATTTTGATTCATAAACCGCCCTCCCCCTATACATAGGGATCAGGGCGGTCTACAACATTTCAATAAATACATTTCAGAAAACCACATTTCAATAAATCAATACATTTACAGTCAACTTAAAACAGTTAAAACAGTGACCAGCTCTAAGATTATTTCAGATGGTGCTTAAGGACCGATTTCTGTCCTTGTCCCACCGGGGGGGGGGGGGGGAAGGAAAGATGGAGGAGGCCAGGCTCGGTGCAGACTGCTGCTGTCCTTAACCATAGGCTTGGTGGAACATTTCTGTCTTGGAAGCCCTGCAGAACTGCACTGGGTCCTTCAAGGCGCAGATGTCATTTGGCAAAGAGTTCCACCAGGCCAGGGCCGGAAAGGCCCTGGGTCTGGTTGAGAACAGCCGGATATCTTTCAGGCCAGGGATCACCAGGAGGTTCTTCTCCCCAGAGTGTAATGCTCTGCTGAGGGTATACCAGGAGAGGCGGTCCCATAGATTTAGCATCCACCATGACAGCATGGGCCTGAGTAGTCCCTTTGTGCCAATTGTGATACCTTTTATTTGCATTCTAAGCACCACTGCTTCAGTATATATGTTACTGATAAATTCCAGCATGTCAAAAAGTATATGAACATGCTCATGTTCTTCTTCCGGCAATTCTTTTCTCCGATGATAACTGAAGTTACTAAAGTGCCCCCCCGCACTTTTAAAGCGCTGCAAAGCATGTAACTTAACTCACATCTAATTGTTAGTATTTATCATTTTATGACAAATATTCTAAGTCTATTCAATAAAAGAGGATTTTAGTCCACTGATGCAAAGGGTGTTTTTTTAATCCTTCAATGTAAGCAAAGAGGTTATGATCACTCCATTTTCTGATTGGTACAGGCACACTACAGCACTACATTTCAAGTACAGAGGTGTTACAAGGGAATATGCAGTAGAAATCTTTTTGAACAATGACTTTGTATGCATAATATACACAGCAGTCTCTACACAGCCTCATCGTCGTCATCCCCCCTTGAATTCTAATGAGAAGCCGTGGCTGCATCCAGAGAGAAATGCAGAGTAAAAATGAGACTGAAATAAGCTTGTCTAAGGATGTGTGTGAGGAAAAGTCACAGGTTAAATTTCCTCTGCCGTCTAACAAGTAATGCGTATGTGTGTGCATTTGAAATAGAAAGTTCCCTGGGCTAATTTTCCATCCATCCATTTGCTTATTTCCCTGAATAAATAGAAATGGAGAAAGCGAACGTTATTATTATAATACAGGCTAGATTCAGCCAGAGGAAATTATGCAAAGGTTGTGGTGGAAACAAGGAGACAGAAGATCTCTTTTGATAATTAAAGTGCAATTAGTCATGTCTACCTGTTGTCCACTTCACACAAATATATACATATATATCATATATATTAATGCAGAGGGAGAAGTTTTGGCACTGACCATACTAGTTTTTATCCAAACTAATAGCAATTGCATGCTTAGGAGAGATGTTTTTCTCATACATTGTTATTTGCTTTGAAAGGTCAATAAGGATGATGTTTCAACCAGTGTGAAATTAACCAGTCTTCCAGAGATACATCCTTATTTGTGAATTTTAAAAGAAAAATCCCAAAAGGTTAGATTAATATACACTTTGTATATTTGATCCGGTTACATGGATTTTGCATGTGTGTGTTTAGGAGTATATACTCAGCAGAATCCAGGACTGGATGTACTGAATGTTTCATCTAGAGCTCTGTTTTAGAGGCTCACCAAACTAGTGGTGGCTTTGTTTTAAAACAAAATAGTCTTGTTGATGAAAATCTTGGCTAAATGCCCCTCTGGATAATATACTGTTATCAAGTACCAGTTTCCCATGTGATTAAAAAAATGTACCTTATTTATGTATGTATTGAACCCCCACTTCCATTTGGCACACAGGCTCCCTAAATTGAATCAGTCCTGATAAAATCCTTGTTTGTAACCACATTTTATGCCAGCTCCTTCCATTCCGCATTGTAATCCTGTGAAACGATGAATGTTTATCCAAGTAAAATTACGAATCTAATTACAGAACAGGCATAATTCAAGCCTTTCAAATCATACAAGGCTTTTATGTTGTTACCGTGTCATCATTTTACTCATCAGATGGAAAGTAGAGACCAGGATTGAGAACTGCATATGTCAAAGGCTACAGGGCATGTGACCAGACACCTGCATCAAGCAACAAGATCACCATTTGTAGTCCTGAATCAGAATTTCACACAGTGTTCTTAGTGGAGACATAGGTCCCTGCATCATTCTGCTACATAAGTACCCACTTGGGATTTCAATGTCCAGTATTTAGATAGGAAGTAGAACTTACTGGCCTGCTGTGAGCTTCAGCAGAGAAAACACCTGGATTTAGTCAGTGATTTACAATTCCCCTAAAGCTGTATCAGAAGGCTTCAGTGACTGAGTGATAACATTGTACTCTCCATCTCTTGACATTTTTTTCTCTCTTCTTCGGTTGCATTGTTATTGATAGCAGTATGCCGTTACAGGTTAATTGTATGCAATTTCTGTTCATACAATAAGCACAGTTCATTGTTGTCAACGTTATTGTCTTTTGGGAGAAAAGTTCCCTTTTTTTTCTAAAGCTAAGCAGCAGTCGGAAATTAATTAGCAGGAAGAGAATTTGTTACTGGAAGATTCAAACGCTGAGGCTGGTAGTTCCCAAATGTAAGGCTTGTACCAGGCCAACAAAGCTAACCAACTGCAGAGTCAGGTCTTCAGGGATGACCTTATTCTCTCATAGAGCTTTGGTACAGAGAAAGCCACTAGCTCTGCTCCTCATTATGGTTGTCTCAGCTTACCATCCTAAAGAGAAGACGAGGAAGGATGGGGAAGGTGCTAATCCATGGAGCAAAATATGACAGGATTTACACCAAAGCTGAGTAAATGTAGAGGACATAAATGAAATCCATGGTTTTTTAAAAAGCACACCCACTCTAAATATCTTATAAGTCACATGTTTAGTAAAACACAGCTCATATGGAGACATAACGTATGTTAGAAAACCAAGCAGAGGTAGATTGAAATCTCCTTTTGGAGAGCTTGCAAGATGTCAGGTTAGGAAGTGTTGCTGCCTAAACCAAAACCATATTATTTTGAAGGGAACTTCCCCCACACACACACCTTTTGGACAGTGGAATTGGAAAAAATATGAGTAAAGAGGAAAGCAATTAAGCTTTTTAAATATAAGAAATACAGCAATATATGTGGGTGTGCCAAATGTATTGCACATGTAGGGAAGCAATTACTGTGTTTAATGAAACAACAACAGCATTTGATACTCAGACTCCATGTGGTGAAGTGATTTGAGTATTTGATTTGGAAACAGGGAGGCCCAGCTTCAAATTTCTGCCCAGCCATGAAACTCACTAGAGCAAGTCATTCCGTCTCATCATGTGACATCACACAGAATTGCTTCAATGAATGAAAAGAGAAAAAAATGGTAAAGTACTTTGTATAGCCAATAAAAAGTACACTTGTGTAGGCAAACACCAAATCAAGGAAGGAGGGCAGTGTGTAAGCTCAAAGGCCTTGGAAGTTCTGCAGCTGCTTTGGAGAGCCTTCTTGGAACACACATGTCAACCTAAGGCTTTGTTAGGAGGAAATATCTGGTCTTAGTGGCACACAAAACTACTTTCTATACCCTGGCATAGGAGTCTTCAGGGTACCTTACACAGAACACAAAAACAACTAACTAAAACCAGGGCCTGGACATGGCTTTGAGAAGCAAGCAAATGACAGTCTTTCCCTCTTGATCTTGTATACTTCTGTTGTTAGTGAAAACTGTAAAATAGTATTAACAAGATTCTGCACAGTGTGACACCATTCTTATGCAGCATGTCCAGAAAAAAAAGTCAGGCCTGTTCTCTATACAACAGCACAGCCTAGTGGCTCCAGAATTTAAGTCAATTTCAGCAAGCATACATGGACAGCTAGCTGCCTTTTGCTGTTTCATCTAGATGTTTATTCTGAAAGCCAGCACCTGTACAAATGCTCTTGCCGCCATTTAAAAATGTTTGACTCACTGGAATTTGTAAAGATAACCACATAAGTATTTTTACACAAACTCTAAATACTTCCAAAAAACTTAATGAATGATTAACACCCTTTGGGGGCATTATTATTATCATCAGTGGGTGCTTGCTTGAAATATTCCCCTATGGTATCTTCTGAGCAGAGCAGTTCATATTTACTTGGGTGGACTTGATGAAATCAATAGGACTAATATGGGCAAGAATTACCCTATGGACAAGAGATACAGCATCAGGCCCCCAGTCTTCTGTAAGTATTTTGGTAATTCTTGGTTTTATTTGCCACTACTACGAGTTGCAATGTCATAACAAAACACTCAGCAATTTGGTTGTGAATTCTGGAAAGGTAGTGTAAAATCATAGACAACAAAGAACATGAATATATCTGGCAACCCAATAATGTATCATCTTTTGCCCATTGTAAGATCTCAAGACAACTCACAGATACATCAAAATCCCGATTATTTCCAGTAAGGATTCTAGCAACTCTTTCTCACCCCTCCCACCAAATGCACACACTTAGACTCCTGACCATCAACTATCTCCACTTCTATAAATGTGTGGGTGAGGTGTCTTCCACAAACTGAGTGTCCATTAGGATGGAGATGAGAACAAAAAGCTCACTTAGTGCTGACACAATGTTTTCCAACTCAAACTAATAGAAAGAAGCAAGCAAGCTGTTTAGCCAGATCATTTGAGTCATTTGGAAAGCATTTAGAATTCTCTTTAAGGGCAATTAGGGCCGAACTAAAAGCATCAGTGGTTCCTGTGGATGCCATCATCCTTTATTATCATTATTGCTATTAATTATTATTAATATGAAAATGGCATCTTCTCGAAGCAGGTTGTGCATGTATATGTGTATGCATGTGAGTGCTGAGAATAAGGGGGAACAGACCCCCCCCCATCCATTTCCACTAAAAGCCGGCTTGGTATAGTTGGATGATCTGAAGGATGCGGAGATGATGAGCGACACGGCAGATCTATGTGTTCCTTGTAACTGTTTCTTTCCTCTCTTCCTGCTCAGGGGAAGAAATCCTTCACTATTCTTGTTTATATGTGATGCTGTAGTAAGAATTAAATGTAATTTACTGGGACAATAAAATTCCTCAAGTACTGATATTCAGCGCAGTGCTGTTGTGTTTGGGGTGGATTTGGAGATGATTAAATGAGTAAATCACAGAGATCTGCAACATCCCCTCCCTCCCTCCCTCCTCCTTAGATGGCATCTTGATCGGGCATGCACTGTGAGCACCAAAAGCCTATAGGTCAGCCCTGAAATTATAGCTAAACCTCAGCTCCTGAGGTACATGGGCTGTTTATATCGATGAAAATTTATGATCTCTATACCCTAAATCCCTGGCCTCTCTTTTACATTGACTTCTTTACTATTTGCTGCTTTATTTTATGATGATCCCTTACCCTCTATAAATATATCACAGTTATTTAACCCTAGATCTCAGCCCTAGTTTTGCCTTATTTCAGGAAGGATTGTTCATTACAGAGTCAGCTGCTTTTGTGTTTCATAACACTCTGCTTTACATGCTATTATTGTGCGGGAGTTTAAAACTTTCCACTGTTTTCATCTCCCCATTTGCTATTTGGTCATGTAGCCAAGACACACACACACAAAATCATATCCTCTCTTTCTAAAGGTTCCATTGAAATAAAATTCTTTTTTAAATATTCTGCAGTGACAGAGTTATTTGTGGAAAAGCTGAATACATTTCACTTTAATAAACTGTAGTTTGGCAGACTTAATTGGTGATTGTTGTTGTTGTTTTTTAAGTGGTCCAGCCTTATAAAAGTCTGACTTAATCCTAGAAATGTGCCATAGAATAATTCAAGTTTTCTGTGGGGATAGGCTGTAACAATTATCTTGTTTTGACTAAGTTTCTTATAATTTCAACCTGGAAAATAAAAATGGAAAAGGAGGAAAGGAATATAGATTTGCCAAACCTATTGTCTTATGTTAAAATTGTTAAGGAAATATGAGTCAGTATTATGCAAATTTTGACCTAATCTAAGCAATTGTGGTAGGCAATTGTATTTTTCTTTAAAAGGGGACAGGCCCTACAATAATTATACCTTGTTAGTGTCCACATTGCTATATTTTTGATTTATGAATTTTAGTGGGAGCTGACAGATAAGCAAGAAAAATCGACATATTATAAACTAATAAAAATAAATAATATTGGAATCTGCCTAGCAGCAGTGCACATTGGGAAACTAAATCAATGCATTAATCACACAAATTTTTTGAGTAAAGTATAGTTTTTGCTAAATGAAAAAATGACCTATACTAAACAGAGCTAAATATTAAAAATTACAAAGTCTGCTTCAGCATAGGTCTTTTTTATAATGCCTGAGGCCAAATAATATACAAAATTTGACCTATAATATCTCCGTGAATTTTCTTTGCAATAGTGCAAGGCTGCCTTGTGGCTTATCCTCCCCCCTCTTCCCAAAAAAGCAAACATAATAATGCCTTGCCTTAATACAGATATTATTTCCTTGGGAAACAAATACTGAGGATCTTTTCCAATGAAAAATGTTTTCCAAGTTTCTTTTAGCACAGCATTTATTTTAGAGCCCTTGTTTACTAAAATGTTCTTGTTTTATATATAATGATATTGCCAGTTAAGCGCAGAAAAAAAGAAAAAATGCAATTTTCAGTATATAGTACCATCTACAGCTGGGAGTTCTGCTCTAGTGCCCCAGTGTTGTGGACAAATTGACAATATAAATATTACAGAAATGAGCTTAGGGTTTGGTGGAATCCAGCAATTGATACTGTCTAACACAAATGGCAGAAACTGATGAACTGTGAATGCGTACCTTACTTCAAGCTTCTGCACATATAATCTCATTTTGGTGACATGCATGTGGATGTGCTGGACCCAAATGCACAGCCACTAGAAGTAGCACTGATGTCATTGGTTAGAAATGTAGCTACTCATGACATGCATGAATATACTCACACTGGGACCATTTGCACACCCAAACTCTTTGAAACAAATTACATTTAGAATGTATTGTCTTCTGACATTGTAGAAACTGTCATACATCATATCAGTTGCACAAGCTCATAGAAATCCACAGTTTTATAGGCATTAGAGTATGCCATAATTTAATGTGAATGGGTGTAAAATGAGCAATGGACTCAGACACACCAGAGGTGGCGAAAACACCAAGTGTTGTTTTTTTTCATGGAAATATGCTAATGTACATCACAGTCAATGGCTGAAGTTGGGGGGTGCATCATAGAAATAGCATACTTGCATCTCTTCCACAGTCACTTCCCACTTTGCTCTAGTAATTTAACTTAAATGTTTTCATATGCCTTAAATGTGACACTGGTAAGACAAAAGAATTTGCCTATGCAACTTTGCACATGCTCTGTGTCTCATTAACATGGCTGTTACCTGTGCAAAGCATCTGTTCATGATTACTCAGCATGCCAGAATTCTGTAGCTACTGTGTGTTTCGTTGCTGTGCTAAGGTTTGTACTCCTGTGTGCGTATGCGATCTGTCAGCCAACTATAACTATTCTTGCTCTGACTTATGAAAGATTATGCCACAATAAATTTGTTAATCTTTAGGATGGCACAAGACTTTGGGGGTCAGATACTACAGCAGAGCATGTTTTCTGCCAGCAGATGAGATAATTTTGCCTTATGTGTCACATGGCATTTTGTTCCTAAGGATCACTCAACTCTTAGCAATGGTTTTTCAGAATCCTGCTAGGGAGGGAGGGGAAAGCTCTTTGCAATTCATAGGATCCACCCTGTTGTTGTTTTTGTTGCAGTGGGCTAAGGGGTGGTTAGTCTGGCATAACAGAAGACTAACTAGAATATAAATAGCTAGCTACGTGTCAAAGAATCATGCACACTGGCCTATGCTGAAACATTTATCGCAAGTGCCTTAACCACCATAGCTCCCACAGCCTCACAGCTTATTTTCCTGAATTTCCCTTAGGCCTTATTTCAAGTTAAATCAGACAAGTTCATCTCATGCCCTCCAGTTTATAGGCAGGCAGGCTACAAGGCTACAAGTACAAGGGAGTGTGATGATGAGCTGCCTCATGTATGGTGTCAGGGAGTCCAAGAACAAGACTAAATTGTGTCTGGGGAAGTATTGTTAGTTAAACAAACCTGGCTGTTTTATCCATGTCTGACCAGAGATTCTGAGGGACAGAGGCAGTTGAAGCCCCACCTGCTTTGTGGAAGGCTGGAACTTGAAGAGAAAAAATTGTAATCACTCTACAACAAAACTCTGTAAAAACTGGCATTTTTCTTTTGCAGAATCAGATATTTAAAATCTGAAAGAAGCTACGTGCCTACTACATGGGAGCTATGTTTTGGGGGGACAACCATCATTTCCTCTCATGAGAGATGTATTTAAAATTGTTGTTAATATCCTCTGACAAAGAGGAGATTCCTGCCTCAAAAACATATAGGACTTGGGTGCCTTTTATAAGAGTTTATTCATTTACTGGACATTAGTTGTCACCAAAATTATGTAAGTGGCAGTGAATATATCTGAACAGTTCACTATAAAACAACTGGGAGCCAATATGAGTAACCAGACACTGCAATGGTTCTGTGAAATTGAATGTAGCATATCTATATATCTGATAGTGACACGTGGCCCCCATCTGTGGATACTTCAACCCACAGTTTGGGACTACACCAATGCTAAACGTATTTTTCTGCAAACTTGAGGCACTCCCCAGGTTTGCAAAAAAATCTGGAAAGTTATTTATTTAATTAATTAATTAATTAATTAATTTCTAGGCCGCTCTCCCCATGTTCGCAGGCTCAGAGCGGCTTACAAGACCTGATATATCAGGATTCATTCACATTATAAATATTTAAAACACTCTAAAACATATAATTAAAAACAACCATCAATTTAAAGTTCTCAACAGTCAGATGTCAGTCAGATGTCAGATGGCGGCTCTCTGATCACACCATAGCCATTTTCCCAGTGGCAGATGGTGCGGTCGGCAGTCAGACATTGGTAAATGTACTGATGAGGAGTGGGGGGAGGCAAGCATATTCATATGCCTGGTGGAAGAGCTTCGTCTTGCAGGCCCTGCGGAACTGCAACAAGTCCCGCAGGGCCCTGATCTCCTCCGGGAGCTCATTCCACCAGGTCGGGGCCGCCACTGAGAAGGCCCTCCCCCTCATGGTAGCAAGCCTGGCTTCTCTGGGGCCAGGTATAGTCAGCTGATGTTGGGCCCCAGACAGTAGTACTCTCCGGGGAACATACGGGGAAAGGCGGTCCCTCAGGTAGGTTGGACCCAGGCTATTTAGGGCTTTAAAGGTAAGCACAAGCACCTTGAAGCGGATTCGGTACGCTATTGGCAGCCAGTGCAGTGCTGCCAGCGCAGGCCGGATGTGCTCCCGTCTTGGGAGACCCATCAGCAGCCTCGCTGCGGCATTCTGCACCAGCTGCAGCCTCCGAATCAGTGACAAGGGCAGCCCCATGTAGAGAGCATTGCAATAGTCTAGCCTCGAGGTGACCGTTGCATGGATCACTGTGGCCAGGTCAGTACGGTCCAGGAAGGGAACCAGCTGCCGCACCAGCCTCAGATGAAAAAAGGCCAACTTGGCAGCGGCTGCTACCTGGGCCTCCATAGTCAAGGAGGGATCCAGGAGCACTCCCAAACTCCTCACCACCGGCGCAGGCATCAACAGCGCCCCGTCGAATATCGGGAGCAGGAGCCCCGACCATGGTCCGCCTCTGCCCAGGCACAGGACCTCCATCTTTGCCAGGTTCTGCTTCTGCCTACTAAGCCTAAGCCATCCAGCCACAGCATGCAATGCCCAATCAAGATCGTCCGGTCCAGAGCCAGACTGGCCGCCCAACATCAAATAGAGCTGGGTGTCATCAGCGTACTGATGGCATCCCAACCCTTCTCTCTGTACCAACTGGGCAAGGGGGCGCATATAGATGTTAAAAAGCATTGGGGGGTAAACTGCTCCCTGAGGCACTCTGCATTCAAGTGGATGCCTACAGGACTGTTGATCCCCGAGTGCCACCCTCTGTCACTGACCTTGGAGAAAAGAAGCAAGCCATTGTAAAGCAAGCCCACATCGGCAAGGTGACGAGTCAGTAGCTGATGATCGACCGTGTCGAACACAGCCAACAGGTCAAGCAGCAGCAAAACCGCCACACTGCCCCGATCCAGGTGTCTCCGGAGGTCATCCATCAGGGTGACCAGAACAGTCTCCATTCCGAACCCTGGGCAGAAGCCTGACTGGAAGGGATCTAACACCAAAGCATCATCCAGGAAACCCTATAACTGTGTCGCCACCGCCCCCTCAAATACGGCAAATTGCACACCGGCCGGTAATTGGCCAATTCAGCCGGGTTCAAAGTTTTTTTTTTAAGAGAGGGCGGACCATCACCTCCTTGAGTGCACTCAGGAACCGTCCCTCAGTGCACCTTGTAACCCCTCGTGAACTGCTTTTACGAGCCAGGAAGGGCATAGATCAAGGATGCATGTGGTTGGGCGTACAGTCAAGAGCAACCTGTCCACTTTGTCTAGGCTGAGTGGGCTGAAGTAATCCAAACCCGTACCCGCCGACGTGCAAGGGGCCTCGAATTCACTCATTGTCTCAATCGTGGCGGGGAGGTTGCGGCAGAGCACCAAGACTTTATCCGCAAAATAGCTCGCAAAGGCCTCACAGCCAATTTCCAATTCCCTATTGTTTGGTTTGCCCTGAGGCAAAGCAGTTATAGACCGAATCGTTCTAAATAATTGTGCCGGGCGTGAGCTGGCGGATGCAACCTCGGCCGCAAAGTAAACCTTCTTAGCGGCCTTGGCTGTCACCTCATAGGCTTTCATAAACATCCTATAAGATGTTCTTGTTTCTTTGTCGTGAGCGCAGCGCCACCATCTCTAACCGTCTGAGCTCCCGTTTCATAAGCCGTAGTTCCTGGGTGTACCATGGAGCCAGCCTACTACGGGGATCCAGAGGGTGCCTGGGAGCGATCTCGTCAATGGCTGTGGAGAGTCGGCTATGCCAGTCCTCTACCAGCTCATCCAACGAGCCACCAGGGGGCATCGGATCCCTCAGAGCCGCCAGGAACCGTCCAGGGTCCATCAGGTTCCGAGGGCAAGCTAAAATACGCTCACCGCCTAAACAGGATTGGGGTGGAGTGTTCAGACGAGCCATCAGAGTATAGTGGTCCAACCATGGTACTGCCAAAGCAGTAATCCGGTCCACTGTCACCCCCACTGCAAAGATCAGATTGAGCATGTGTCCAGCCTGGTGCGTAGGGGTCATCACAAACTGGATGAGTCCCAGTGCCTCCATGGGTGACGTCAGGTCTGACGCCTGAACCGAAGCTGCATCAGCAGCATGGACGTTGAAATCACCCAGGACTATTAGCCACGAGTGTTCCAACACCCAGCCTGTTATGGCCTCCATCAGGGCTGGCAGGCACGGCTGGCATGTTAGGCGGTCGGTACACTAGCCAAATTGCCACACTCTCCCCGGCCTCCAGCACCAGGCAGACACACTCTAAGCCCATAATTTCCTACGGCGGGAGCGCTCTGAAGGAGTAAGCCTCTCAAATGAGCATCGCCGCCCCTCCCCCCCACCCCCGAGTCTGTGATTGGTGAAGGACCACAAACCCAGGAGGGGCAAGCTGGGAAAGAGCTACTGTTTCCCCTTCCCGCACCCAGGTCTTAGTCACGCAAGCCAGATCCGCTTGCTGTTCCGCCATGAAGTCCCAGAGGACCATGGACTTATTATTTATGCATCTGGCATAGCACAACACCAATGACGAAGGGGAGTTTTCAATTCTCGCCCCACTGCCGATCACCTTTGGGATGGGTCTCAGGCTGGAAGGGTGCCGAGCTCATCTGCTTCTCCACATCCTTCCCTTCTGCTCTTGCCTGGACTCACCACTAAAGTTCCCTCTCCCCAGGGGCACCGGAATCTGCTGGCCAGGCATCGCTACCCTCTGATCTCCGCTTGCGCCTCAGATCGCAGGGCTGACCACTCGTCACACAGCCCTAGCCACAGATGTCCTCAGTGGTCCCTACCCTACCAAACCTGCTACCCAAGTAGTGCTGCAAATTTTATTTCACTGGCCAGTAAAACAATAAAGACCAGTGCTAACCCCTACCCATACCCCTTAACTAATTAGGTACCCTAATTTCTCCCTAGCCGTTCTTCTCAGTAATCAGGCTCCCAATTCAGCCCCACAACTAATACTGCAGGATGGTTGGTCATCCACTGATAATTGTTTTATTGGCACCAAACACCATTCAGTCTTCCAGTCCCTCTGTCCTGTCCAGGGCTCTCCCACAACCCACAACCCACAAAAATACATGGGGAATTTAAATGGTTCCTCCATTAAAAACTGCATTGTCTGAACATGCACAGACAATGCACTTTCCAGTTGAGCTGGCAGTGGCTGCCATCACCAGTGTCAATTCCAGGCTCAGTCGCCATGGTGGAGTATGCCACAAGCAGCCATGGGCCCAGCTGCTGTGACTGCGGATTCCAGGAACAGCTATAAGTCCAGCTGCCATGGCTGTGGATTCCAAGAGTGTCTTGGATCTCAGTTGCCACTGCAACTCCAACTCCCAGTGGATGCTGGGAGAGGCTCCAGGCCTGGCTGCACCAGTGGAGCACCCTGGGAGCTACTTCCTGCCTGGCTATGTGGCAGAGGACTCCAGGAAAACCTCTGGGACTGGCCATGGTGGTGGAGGACTCAGAGCTGTTCTGTGCCAGGTACAATCACTGTCACCACAGGTGGGGCCTGGAGTCGTAATGAGGGGAGAGATGGGATTATCTCCCCCTCGTGACTCTTGCAGGCCTCCTACTTGTAAATATATCTCTTATTCCATATCAACTGATTGGGCCATCTAGCTCATTGTTGTCTACTCTGACTGGCAGAGGCAGTCCAGCAGATGGAAGATCCCAGCCCCACCACTGAGTGCTGTTGAAGGGAGAGGAGGATGAGGTGCCCTTACAAGCAGGCACTGGGACATTGAGACATGGCTGCAGTACTGAGCAGGCACACAGAAGCTGAACTCAGTGTCAGCAAAGTGACATCACTACCCCACACTGAGTTCTACAAGCCACTCAGCAGCAGCACACTTGAACAGTACAGAAGCTATGGCCCTGGCAGCTCCATTGTTGCCTTTTGACTCCCACAGGTAAGGGCATTATATTTCTCTTCACTGGGGCTCAGTTGTGGAACTAGGGTATTCCCTGCAACTCAACGCAACTGCTGCTGCTATTTTCAGATAAAAGTCTTTCCTGATGAACAGCTACCAGAAATCCTTTTACAAGAGATGCCAGATATTGAACCTGCAGGGACCTTATGCATTCCAAACGTGTGCCCTTTTCTGTGGTATATCCATCAACAACCAGTTGGCAAATATTTACTGCCATCATTTTCTCTCTCTTTCCCTTCATGCTCCAAACTTGCAAGAATCCAAAGTACTTCCATTCACATATGGGGGTTTGCCATTTTCTCTTCCCATCATGGCTCCTTGTACATCATTAGATGTCATCAAAGAGGGTCCTCTAACTTTAAGGGATATCTTTTAGAGCAGTTGAGTGCAGTGGGGAAAATGGGTCTAAAAAACCCTGGTGCACATGGGGAACATTGAGTGCAACCCTTTGAATTGAGTGCAACCCTTTGAACCATAAACCATCCTTATTAACCCCCTCTCATAGAGCAAGAACAAGAACATAAGAAGAGCCCTGTTGTATCAGAATAATAGTCCATCTAGTCCAGCATCCCGTCTCAAGGGTCTCCATCCAGATGCTCTGTTATCCGAATTGCTTTAATTTAGTCTAGCAACTGGCAAATAACTGGGTTCTTAGCCAACCATACCAAGGTCCCGCCCCTTCCAGGAGTTCCCAGAAAATAGACACTGAGATGGAGTGGTCCGTTTAAATGATGTTTACTGCAAAATGTTTTGCATACAAAAACAGAATCACACACACTAACACACAAAGCCTAAGGAAATGATGTTTACTGCAAAATGTTTTGCATACAAAAACAGAATCACACACACTAACACACAAGGCCTAAGGAAATTAGACAAAGAAATAGCACTTTTGCATGAGCAGGAGATTCATTGAATGGGAGATATGTTACCTGTCCTGGAGATGGGTTGTCCGTTCCAAAAGAAGAATCAAGGGATTGAAAAGAAAATGGGGGACGTGCTCTGAACCGGCAGAAGCATGCTTGACTCTGGGTCGCAAATCCAGAGATCAAAGATGGAGGAAGGGTATTGGGATAGCAAGCTGGGCTCAAGAGGGGTAAAAGCAGATAGGGGTCATGGAAGCTCAAGAGACCGATTGCATGGAATGCAACCTCTTTTATTAGGTGTTTTTAGGGGCAGGCAGTGCTAACCACATCCCACTAACACACCTACCAGGTAGTCCGTCCCTACAAACCCTACCATTGGTTAAAGGAAAAAGAGGAGGGGATGCAGAGGCATGGTCAATATTGCAACACTAGAGGCTAAACAGGAACTCACACCTGGGCAAGTCTGCAATGAGTCACCGAGCCATTCCATTGTTCCTTAATGGCCCTAGCCTGGCCAGTTGATGGGCAGACAATTAGTTGCTGGGTAACTTCACTTAGCATAATCCGTATCGGAATGTCGGAGGGGGTTGGGATTTGCCTAGCGAGAGGTGACAGGAGAACCCTTGTGCAATGGGGTCTTTGTCTCTTTGTGTGAACCATGTTGGGTGCCTGCTTCCCGGAATGGACTGGAGCCTCTCACAGCAATGAAGAGTGCATGTAGTCCTTTAAAGCATAACAACCCAAAGTTCAAAACTTATGACCATTAAAAGTCCATAAGAGCACATGATGTGCTTTGCTAGGCAACAGGTTGCCATAGTTCAATCCACAAAATAACCCACAAAATAATAATCATTCCTATGGTTGACAATGGAAAGACTTGAGGGCTGACTAAAATTCAGTCATCTAGTTGCTGGCATAGAATTATGGTTGCAGGAGATTATATTTCAAAAACGGACATCTTGAGAATAGCAGCAAGAAACTGGGCCATGGCTTTTAAATAAATCATCTTCTGGATCTATAAACAACAAGACCAACTGACTATACTTTTTTCACATTATTGTCCTGAATAAGGCTTGAGCCAACAGTTTGAGTGAAAAGAGGAAGGAAGGAAGGAGGAAAGCCCCTGTATCATTTTTCCAACCCTTAATCCACCCAGTCCCCTGATGTATCATTTTAATTAGTTTTCAATGAGGGTGTGAGGTTGGAACAAGTAAATTGCTTGGAATGATCTTTTCACTTTTAATAACCTTGTAAAGGATGAAACAAATTACTTTGGAATATTATCAACATAGTGCTGCTACATTTCATTTCCAAACATGATAGGGTCATATAAAACACCTGCAAAACATTGCTGAGAGTGCAAATTAAGAGGTAAAAGGGCTGTGAAATGACTCACACATCCAATTTAGAAATCTCCTTTCTGATTATAATGTCCATTTCATATACCATAGATTATGATCAGTCCAAAGAGGGATGCAGACATATGATAAACAAAAACTTAGAACTGCATGCAATGAGTTAAAAAACCTCCCCCACAAATACACCTTGGAGATTATGTAAAACTCCAGGATAGCAAACACTTCACAAGTGGCCATGCTGGTCACTGGTTTGTGGCTTTCAGGTTGTGTACTTTCTCTAAGCTTGACTTGGTTCCCTGTCAGCTAGGTAAATCCAGGGGTCCGTTGGGGCCGGAGCGAGGCAGAGCAAAGCTCCGCCAGCTCAGGAGTGGCCACTAGGGCAGCCATGGACCGAATCAGATTCTCTGATCTGATTCAGCCTGCTGCCGAATTGCTGCCAAAATTCGGCAGCAACTTTAAAAGCAACTGGAGGGGAGGGGGTTTGAAGGAGAGGCTCCAAACTTGCAGGATAGCTGCTGGGACCTCTCCCCCAAATACCCACCAAGTGTCAAGAAGATTGGACCAGGGGGTCCCATTCTATGAGCCCCCAAACAGGTTGACCCCATTCCCTCTATTGTTCTCTATGGTAGAAAAAAAGGTAACATTTTTTCCCACCATACAGAACAATGGAGGGAATGGGACAACCTGTTTGTGGGCCCATAGAATTGGACCCCCTGGTCCAATCTTCTTGAAACTTGGTGGGTATTTCAAGGAGAAGCTCCAGCAGCTACCCTGCAAGTTTGGAGCCTCTCCCTCAAATCCCCTTTCCTCCAGCCCCTCATATATCCTATGCGTTTTTGCCATTGATTTCAATGGCCCATAGGGTATAATGGGGCTGAAACTGACATTCCCTTTCTGACAAACTTCCAGTGATGTCAAGGGACGTGGCATATGCTAATGAGTTATGCTAATGAGTTATGCTAATGAGCTCCTGCAGCTCTTTTTCTATGAAAGGACCCCTGGGTAAATCAAAACAGCCCATTACCAACATAATGTTTGGACAACGGAGGTGATGTTAAATATTATTGCTCCTGTAGAGCTGCCAGTCTCCATGTGAGTGTGGAGATCTCTTGGAATTGCAACAGATCTCCAGACTATGGAGATCAGTTCCCCTGAAGAAAATGGCTGCTTGGGAGGGTACACTGTATGGCATTATGACCTGAGGAGGACCCTCCCTTCCCCACCCCTGCTTTCCCTAAGATCCACCCCCAAATCTCCAGGAATGACCCAAGCCAGAATTGGCAACCTTTCAAAGTGTAGAATTAGAGTGGTACCCCTACTCTGAACCACAATCCATTTAGCACTGTATACTGGAAGCAGGAATACAGAGATGCTTCACACCATAGTAAGACCATCTATATTTGGGATTATTATACACAGAGGTAGCAATAGCAAACCACCTGTAAACATTTGGTGCCTTAAAAACCCTATGGGATCTCCATAAGTCAGCTGTTATACTTTTGAGTGTTGTAGGGTGCTGTTTTAGGTTGGCATGCAGGTGTGTTGGTTTGTTGGGGCAGTGTGGACGCCTGGGGTGGGTGTTCTGATTTTTCTTGATTTTTGTCGCAATTACTGTACAGTTTATTATTTAATAAATTTAAATTAAAAAAGACTTGATGGCAAAAAAAGCAGATTTCTTATAGATTTATAATACATTATGTATACATTATACATCTATAACGTTTATTTCTCTGGCATTACATTTTATGGTATACATGGCCCAGCCTCACAAAATAACATTTATGTCAGATCCAGCCCTCATAACAAATGAGTTCAACACCTCTTAGGGATGTCAGTCCCCAGGTGGGGGTGGGGGATCACCTGATTTCACGGGCTCCTGCTCACCACCAACCAACTGGCTGGTAGGGAAGACCCACCCCAAGACCCACCCCCAAGTGTGACCACTGGCAGCCACCCCTCTCCTTCCCCTCCTGTGAGATTTAAAGGGCCCTCCAGCTTATTGGTAGGAGCATATAGCCCACCAATCAGCTGGAGGGCCCTTTAAATCTTGCAGGTGGCAGGGAGAGGGGTGGCTGTCGACCACATGCCTGAACTCCAAACAGCGAATTTGCTGCTGGCATTCAGGCATGCACACACACACACTTCTTGCAAACAGCATTCAAAGAGTCCCTTTAAATGCTGTTTGCAAGAAGCAGGAAGGCGCCTGAATTCCAGCTGCGAATTCCCCACTTGGAGTTCAGGTGAGTGGGGCTCCAGTCCCCAGTGTCACTTCTGCATGACATCATCACATTTTGGATGTCCCTTCTCCCTCCAGGAACATCCCTCAAAGTCCTCCACTGGCAATGAGGAAAGACCTGGCAACCCTGACATCTCTGCTCTAGATACATCTGCAAATTTACTGTTAGAAGGTGAGTTCTGGTGCATTCCTGTAGTTTTCTCCGGGGGCCCTTCTTGGTGATTCCTCCTTTCTCTGCTAGCACTTCAAAGGCCAACAGAGAAAAATGGGGGTAAATGAGGCACACCAGCAGTACACCGGCATGTCAAGTCACTTTCTGGAGAAAAACACAAGTGGTACCATGACTTCAGATGCAATGCTCTATGGTTTAACCATAGAATTTTCAGCATAGCCTAACACTGGCCCCAAGATCATGACATCAGTTTTTCTGTGGAAGTGATGTTGCACATCAGTGTGCCTGTTCCTGCCCTCCCAGATCCTTCTTGTTATAGGCCATACTAGATAAAGGTAAAGGTTTCCCTAGCTCAAAAGCCAGTCGGATATGACTCTAGGGATGCGGTGCTCATCTCCATTTCCAAGCCAAAGAGCCAGCGCTGTCCAAGGACTTCTCTGTTGTCATGTGACCGGCATGACTAGACACCGAGGCGCATGGAACGCTATTACCTTCCCACAGAAGTGGTACCTATTTATCTACTTGCAGTTTCTTGCATTCAAACTGCTAGGTTGGCAGGAGCTGGGGCCAGAGACAGGACCTCACTCCATCATGCAGCACTCGGGTCTAGTCACCTCTAAATATTCTATACTGGTGAGATGTAATGGTTCATTGCATCACCTTGGCCCAGGAGACTTCTGATCATAGCAACAGAACCTACAAAAGCTGAGGAGGTGGAGTTTAAAAGATATCATGGATTAGGGACATTGAAGTTGCAATAGCCTGACATACTTGAATTCCTTACATATTTACTACTCTACAAGAAATCCTTTCATCTTTTTTTTTGCATTTCCTTTCTGTGAACATAGAATGAAATCCAATGTTGATTAGAATGTGTGTTCAATTTAAAAATAGCTCCCATCCACTTTCTGTTTCGCATTAGCAACATTTACAAGTGATGCATTCCAGACTAAAAGGTATTCTTTTTGTTAAAACTTCCTTGAGTTATAATACTAAGTGCCCTTACTTGGGAGTAAATTCCATTGAAATTAATGAGATTTCTAAGTAAATATGAACAGCATTGGGCTGCCAGTCTGAATTTCCTGGGTTTCTTTCTAAAAGCTGCTATTTTACACAGATCCTTCTGTGGCACTCATTGCTGTTGTTTTCAAGTCTCTTCCAATAATAAGCCCTTGAAGAACATGAAAAGCATCTGATATATATATTTCATTCTTGTTCTTGTCCTTTCCCCAGGGGAACAATGTGCTCAGAGCAGTGTTTTGTTCTCTAGAGATTTATAAACCTAGGGTTTAGTCTAATTGCAATAACCCTTGAATGAACTAAAATTGTTAGATTTACTCATTCTTAATTTCTTCTTTCTTTTTTCTGCTGTTCTTGATCACAGGCATTAAGGCATCTATTCCTCTGCACACTGATCAATTTACTTGTACATGCAAATTCTATAAGAATGTGTATTACACACATAATCCTCCTCTGTACGAGTAGCTACCTAGCTAAATAGAGATTGTCTTTCTGGCCATATTTGAGAACTGAAATAATGTTATTTCATTCAACAAAACTACAGTGCAGCCCTTAACAGGGTTGCCCTATGAATCTATAAATTCAGATATCTCTGCTCTTTAAATCTGAGATACAATAATTGCAGCTTTGATATTGTAACCTATGGATTTGTATCATATGGATCAGAATGTGAAACATATGTCTATGATATCCTTTTGTACATGTATGTTGTAAATAATAAGGCAAGATTCAGTTGGGGGGTTGATCATGAGTCACAACTTTAATACAATGGCCAAGAAATCCCCAGTTTCCACCACCCATCTCAAGTGTGGACATCAGCTCGGCCAGCACAATGGAGACATTGTCTCTTTCATGCCTGGGCAGCAAGACCAAGAACAGTCAGATTACTGTTGACAATTACTCGGTAGTGTGTTAGGAGAGGACTTGCCAAGTCACCATCACCACAAGCCTCCTAGACATCAGTGAGCAGGATAATCATCTCCCAAAGGATTTTCTTCAGATCCAATAGCACTTTGAAGACTGATCCAAGGAATACTCATTCTCTCACAAAGTGACTCCTCAGTGTGCACACTAATATTCCTCACTTGTTCAGTTCCCAGATTAGCTGAGATATCCCTGTCATGGGAGAGCATTACTTTACTACGTGTTAGTTTAGAATTCTATTACCTCAGGTCTATTTCCCACTTCTGTGTAAGATGTGGAATGGCCCTTAAACCAAATCCTGGTCTAGAGTTGCAGTAGAATAAAGTAGTAATGAGACAACAAAATGCTAAAGTAGGAGAACAGACTGTACCACTACAGATTTCAGGTATTTTTTTTCGGAGTTCTTCTACATTAAAAAGTCTCTGCTAATAGAAAATTAGCAATATATATGAAGGGCTAGAATAAAATCTTTCACCCTAATGTGCAAAATGTTTTCTTTGTGGGGATTTTTTAAATGCTGGGGAGTGTTAAAAATGTGACCCATCCAGCAATATGATATGGTGTGGTCCCTTTTTTCAACTCAGAATCCTACCATCTCAGTCTCCCACATGTACAGAGTTAGCCTGGGGGTTAAAATTTTCATCAAGTTGCAGCCAACGTATGGCGATTCTGTAGGACTTTCAAGGCAAGAAACTAACAGAAGTGGTTTGCCATTGCCTGTCTCTGAGTCATGACCCTGGACTTCCTTGGTGGTCTTCCATGCAAATACTTAGCTACCAAGATCTGATGAGATCAGGCTAGCCTGGGCTATCCAGGTCAAGACAGAGTTGGCCTACAAGTGCTGTAATTAATATCAGAAATTAATTCATGATCCTAATGGAGAGGACAGTTACAGAAAGATGCTCTGGGTCATGGTACACATCTAGTTCACATTGAGGCTCAAACCCATGTCTAGGCTGTACCACCTCAGACTGCAGGTGGAGTTCGTGTAACTGAATTGTTAACTGTAACATTATCAAAAAAATTCAATGTCATAGAAAACCAAATGTCAGTAAGAAGATGGGGCTTAGAATTCCAGAGGTTGTGATATCATGCTAACTAACTGCATGTTGATGTGCATGGATATCAATCAAATTTAAATTATATAATCATTTAGGAGATTCTCTCAAATCATTTGATAATGTAGTTGCTGCCTGTTTGAAGTGGACATATTTTCCTCTTTTGTTTTCAGTATCCGAGGTTACATCACACCTGCAGTAACCAAAGCGAGAAACAGAGAGGCGCAGAGATGAATTCAAGAGCCAAATACATTGCACTGAATACTTTCCAGAGCCATTTAGGTCCTTTTCTTTTCAAAAGCTTTTTTTAAAAAATATGATTTTTTATGTTGTCTACAGAATCAGTTCATTAAAAAAAAATAAAAGTATTTAATCTTGCAAACGTTTAGAGAAAACAAAACAAAAATTCTTACCCATATATTCTAGAAACCTGCTGCATTGCCTCAGATTTTCTTTGCTTTTTCAAAATTCCAGGTAAATATGGGACCCATTTCAGCAATTCAGAGAAATGGGTTGTGTTAAAGTCATTACATCCAAAATGGCTGCTCTTTGAATGCTCCTAGTCATTTGTTGTAGATTATTTTGTATAGAGCTGTGCATTCAATATGATGCTTGTGTTTGTGAACTATTAATGGAATTTTAAAAAGAAAAAAAAATCTTCCCAGAGGCTCTGGTTTTCTAAAATGGAAACAGTAATTTAGATCAGATAATTGCTATCAACCTGCTATTAGCTCAAGGTCAGAACTAAAAATATACATTCTTACATACAATGTGTGTTCGTGTATATTAGGCTATATTACATCAGCGTACAACATGACCCCCATATAAATATGATGATAACACAGAATAATGGCTACATTTCAAAGGCTAATACACATTATCAAAGATCAGATAGCTGGCATTGGGTTAGATAGAAAGTATGTTTTGTGAGCCAGCTATTCATAAAAAACCTAAGATGGGTTTCCAGTAAATTAATATTATGGAATTATCTTTGATCAGAAGCTTTTTCCCCCCTGCCTTCATGACTGGCATCATTTTTCTCAGAGCACATTTTAATTCCAAATATGATGCACTTTCATAGTCATAGAACTTTTCCCCCTCACCCTAGACAGATGGTGAGGAAGATAGAAAGTGTATCTGTGAAGAAAATTACCATTTTGGACATCACGATTGTCCTCTTGGCTCAGCATTTTTTTTCTGGGTGAATCAGAAGTGCCAAAAGTATGCTCTTCCGGCCAGGAAGTTTTGCTCCTCCTCTGAGTAGTGGCTAGTTTCTTTTTGAATAAAAAAAATGAGTAGATTCTTCAAGAAGCCTTTTCTTTTTGGCACACACAAAAAACAAACCTCAACCTTGTTTATTTACAAATGTATAGGCTGGAGATAGAGAGGAGGCAATAGTTGTTTGCATAAACAGAGACAGAATCAAACAGAAACACACATACCCCAAATGCATCAAGTTCTGAGCTAGTTTTTTTTTTCCCTCTGGGACCAAACCCCCATTTCTCTACATCCATCTCCAGCCATGGTTTTGGTCAAACGATACCAGGTACCAGGAGGTCACGGCTCCAGCATTATGGGATGCATTTCCTAAAGATATCTGGCTGATCCCAAGACTGCAGTTTTTTAAACAAAGCATTGCAATACTTTCTTTTTTATGGAGGCCCTTTAAGGAACTTGTATGCATTTTACCACTACTGGAAAGAGGACTTCGATCACAGAGATTTTTCGAGGGGGGGAGGGAGAGGATAGTCTTGGAAGAATGTAAAGGTTAACTGCGTGTGGTTATCTCAGATAGCTGTTTTTTTATTGTTATAAGATTTGATTTGATTTTTTTGTGACATTTACATTTTGTAAGCCAGTTAGCTTTCTTCCTGTGATGCAAAGAAAGAGAAAAGAATTATTTGATTATCCTTTGAAAAGCCATTAGTACTTTAAAAGTTTGATAACATACAGTGGTTGATCTCATAACATTAACAAGAAGGGGGTAAGTAAAAACTTATAATTGCTTTGCATGGCTAAAATCTTTTAAAAAAATGACTTCCCACCGACAGAATTCTTATCCCAAGTGTCAGCTTGAGGTTTAACAAAAGTAGATGAGAGGCTGAAGTGTGCATAGTCCATATGGTTTGACATCACCATTACTAACTGTACAAACTGCACTGTGAAGGATAAGGCTCATTAGACAGCACATCATAAATACCATAATATTTTACGCTCTCAGGAAAACACTCCATTTTAGGTATTTGTGTGTTATGTGCGTGAAATGCATTAAAATGTAAAACTTGACACAGTATCATACCCAGCAGCAGCAAGCTCCCTGTGGATATTCAGCTATGTTGGGGAGAAAGCTTCCGTAGACCTGCCTGCTATTTCCTGAATTTAAAGAGAGATCATCAAGGGTTTGGGTGGTTGTTTTTTTCAATAATGTCATCCATTTTATTATTCATGTCTTGTTCTTATCTATGTATTCTTTATATCTCATGGAATCACTTCTTAAATGGAATGGGCCAAACTCATATATAACACTACTGCTGTTAAACTCGCTGGTGTAAAAGCTGAGGAAAGTGCAAATATGTATTACATGTTTGCAAGTTGTCTTCAAATGAGCTCTGGAAGCTGATGCATTCTTCCATAATAGTTCTCATTTCCACAGTGGCCACTTCACATTATTTTTAGGTATATTCTTAAGATTTTTAAAGTATATATATGTCTCAGAATGAAACTGTAAATAGAACAAATGCATGTCACCAACCCATATCTACAGCCACTAAGAGAGGGAGGGGAAATAGGCATACAAAATTAACTGGGTCCAGGAAGCCTTGCTCATTTTGAGTGTGAGGGATCAGCCAACACAATGCATGCTGGTCTTGGCCAATCTTAGGTTTCGGCCTCAGTTGGAACCCTTTCAAAGAATCCACAACCAGCCACTTTAACACTTTGCTTGTCTTAAAATCATAGCAAGTCCTCCGGTGATGCAAGGGAGCATTGCTAATTTTCCTAATTAAGCAAAAATGAAACAACCTGAATTCCCAGAATGGCTTTCTTTGCTCTGTTTCTCATGGAATGGTGAGTCTCTTTGTGTCTCCTTCTTATGGCATATTGAGAAGGAGTAAAAAAGCCATAGTGGCTCAGAGGTTAAGATGCTGAGTTGCAGACTGGAAGGTCAGTAGCTCAGAAGTTCGAGACCCGAATGTTGTGTGATGGAGTGAGCTCCCGGCTCTGGCCCCAGCTCCTGCCAATCTAGCAGTTTGAAAGCAAGAAATTCCAAGTAGATAAATAGGTACCACTTTGGTGGGAAGGTAACAGCATTCCATGTGCCTCGGCATTTAGTCATGCCGGCCACAAGACCACAGAGAAGTCCTTGGACAACACTGGCTCTTCAGCTTGGAAACAGAGATGAGCACTGCCCCCTAGAGTCAGATTTGACTGGCTTTAGAGCAAGGGAAACCTTTATCTTTACCTTAACAAAGAAATGCATCCTATTGAGTTCACTTTTTTGGTATCTTGTTTTTGCCTTCTTAATTGTGTGTTTTAAGGCATTCTTTAAATGTATGTTGGGAAAGAGCAGAGAGAACCTTTCAGGGGTGTAGAGTTTTGTAAATTCGGGGGGGGCTCTTTAGTGTGCGTGCAAAGCGCGTGCGCTCTCTGGGGCGATGTCCCCCCCCCTGCCAGAAAACCTCTGCGCCTCCCCGGGCCCTTCCGAAGCTCGCCAGCCACTGCTGCCGGGGCCTCTCTCCCCCCCCCCACTCCTTCCCTCTCCCTTCACTGGGAAAAGAGGGAGGGAGAGGGAAGGATGGAAGAGTGGCCAGGCGGGGGGGGAGAGGCACCGGCAGCAGCACCTGCCAGCCTCGGAAGGGCCCCGGGAGGCATGGCGGCAGGCGCTATGTTTTCCCAGGGGGGGCTCAGTCCCCCCCGGGAAATTTCAGGGGAGGCTCGAGCCCTCGAGCCCCCCCCCCCCCCATAGTCTACGCCTATGGAACCTTTGTCTGGAAGGCCTTTGTGGCTCTCCACAGCTCCGCATGTATCATTCTGGTGCAGTCACTGGGAAGTTCTGATTGGCTGAAATGGATATTTAGTGACAACCCTGACTTTGTCTTTGCATAAAGTATGAATAGGGCTTGCAGCATGGAAAGGAAAATGGATACACTTACATCATTTAAGAAATAGATTTCTCCCCTTCCCCCTTTCATGATCCAAGAAAGTGTAGCTGTCACATTAGGTCATGGTGGCAGGGAGGGGATGTGGTTTGTATGAGAGCCAGTTTGGTGTAGTGGTTAAGAGAGTGGACTCTAATCTGGAGAACCAGGTTTGATTCCCCACTGCTGCACATGCAGCTGCTGGTGTGATCTTGAGAGAGCTGTTCTCTCAAGAGCAGTTTCTGTCAGAGCAGTTTCTGTTTCTCTCTCAGCCCCACCTACCTCACTGGGTGTCTGTTGTGGGGAGGGGCAGGGAAAGGAAACTGTAAGCTGCAAGACTCCTTTGGGTAGTGAAGGCTGGGGTATAAATCCAATCTCCTCTTCTCTATAGGATCATGGAAATGATGCCTGGGCCTCTTTATATGAAAAAGTCTTCAGAAGTAAACATCAGTGAGCTTCATACTCTTCTGTCTTAATATGAAATTAACAATCATAATACAGAGTGGCATGTAGGGTTGCCAACCTTGGCTTGGGAAATTCCTGGAGATTTGGGGGAAGGCAGAGCTTGGGTAGGGGAGGGAGCACAGCAGGGACATGATGTGTAAATTTGTGTAAATTGCCAATTTAGTCTGGATAGAACCCTTATAGTGCAATCCTAAACAGGCCTACGCAGAAGTAAGCCTAACAGTGTAATCCTAAGTAAACTTTCTTGGGAGTTAGCCCCGTGGAACAGAGCTACTCAGGATTGTATTGTAAGTTTCCTATGTACTTTGTTATCTTCTATAATTAAAAGTGGTCAAGAGGAAGAAAGTCTTGTACATCAACAGCTTCTGGCACAAATGCATCCCTGATTCATACTTGTTGCTTTGGTTGATGGAAAAGTACACTGCTTGAAGGCACTCTCTCTCTCTCTCTTTCTTTAGTACTTCACCTGCCTGAAGGCAAGTCTTGACACTGAAAGGAGATTCCAAAGATTAAGTCCTGGTAAACAGAGCTCATACCTAACCTTTCCTTTCCCTGTAAGTAATATGGGATAGTACCTCCTTCTTCTGAACTCTTTGTTCATACAATATTAATGAACCTCCTTCTCACATGCTAAATATGATGTTCTAATATAGGAAGCAGAAGATGGTGCTAAAATATCATTTATATCCAGCCTGAATGTAATTCTCGTGTAGAGAAAATAACATTAGTATACTCATTAAAATTGCAAACAAATGTTGTAGGCCTACTATTTCAATTAAAAACCCTGCTTTGTTTTAACCTAAAATTTGTAGAAATCAAACTCTTCAGTCTTTATTGTGCTGTGTTCTTATTCGTCCTGGTGAATTTTTCTCATTGAATTTACACATTTTTATGTTATTTTTGTGTCAGTGAAAGCTGACGTATAAAGGTCTTTAAAATGCCATAAGAGAAACACATTGGAAACACCAGCAATGAAACTGGATGAACCAAAATGTTCACAATGTATGAAAAAAAAACAAATTTGTACATTCACAGTACTCATGTGCTATTGAAAAAAGGCATATTTCTCTCAAATATTTACAGTTTGTTTGTCCATGTAGACTTAGGCTCAGAGAAGAAAAATGTGGGGAGGAAATGGGGTTTGTAACACTAGATCCTTAGATACTTTTGCTTCTGGTAAATTCTGTATTCTTCCTAGATACATTTCACAGAAAGTAACCACAACAACCAAGACCAATACTAATCATGGTGGAAATAATCAACCACTAGCTCACTTGTTGTTTAGCCTCATTATATTTGCTCTATATGTTATCTGTCAGGTCAGATTTACCATAACTGGTTGCAAAACCACCTAAATTAAACAAGTTAATGATATTCTGTCAACAGTTTATTCTGCCACAAAGAATGCAAAAGTTTGAAATATACACTGCATGTTCAATGGACTCGTGGGTATATTGTTTCTAAGATACATTATGATAGTTAATCATTTTTTGTGCATTTGATTAGCTCACCTTTAATAGTTCTTAGCTCACCTGTGATAGGCTTTAATTATTAAAGACTATTAATTACTAGGGACTATATCCCCTCAGGGCTTGTAATAAAATTTTCCCTTAAGAACTAGAGGAAGAGGTGCAGAAACAGGCTGGAGCTACATTGGCAGTTTGAGAATCTCCACTCTGCCACGCTATTTTGCTGGGTTACCTTGGGCCAGCCACTCCCTTCCAGCCTAATCACAGGGCTGTTGGGAAGATGTGGTAGTGGAACCCATAGGGTTCCAGGCAGGGAGTGTGCTGCCCCAGCCAGCTAATAGAAGTTAGATAAGAAGCTGTAGCTTTAAATGCAGGTGCCTCTGGGTACTGCAGTCCTTACCAGAGGCATCCCTCTGATTGGCTAAATTATGAGAAGCGGGAGATTAGTTTAGCTTCCTTCCTGATCCTTTGTTTTCTGCCTAATCCGCGAGAGGAGAGGGAGACCATCTCTTTCTCACCATGGCTACTGAAGAATTGAATCACTAGATGTAACTCTGCTACCCAGCCTTCACCTAAGATCGTGAGTACATGATCTATGATGAATATGTTTTGGAGTTGAATAAAAGGATTTCAGTTTAAAGTGGCCGTGCGTTGCTCACTCTCCAGAAAGGTACTCAGCCCAGCATCTCAAGAGCTGATGCCAGGACAGAACAAATGGGAAGCAATGTTGTAAGCTGCCTTGGGTCCCCATTGAGGAGGAAAATGTACTATAAATAAATAGAGATGCAGAAAGAGAAAGATGTGAGTTAAGTGAAAGTAAAGCTCCTTGGAATACAGGAGAGCTCTTTAGGAATTTGGTGATGCAGGAGATCTCTCTGGATTGTTAGAAGCTGGGAATAGAAGCTGCCTGATTTTAGGTATCTGCTTGCTTTGAAAAGGCAATGTAAATTGTACAAGGACACTAAAAGCATCCAAAATAAACTAAATCTTGTTGCACTGCCCCTGGATCCTCACTTGGGAAAGTGGGAGCATATAACAATAGGTTGTATCCAACACTTGTTCTCTGCTAGTAAAAGAGGAGTCCATTTCCCCATTATTTCCTTTCACTGCAGAATCCTATATCATGCCAAGCACTGTTCATGAGGGTCCCCTGACCTTCAAGACCAGCATTTTAGGAGCACAGTGGGGAAGAGGGAGATAGGGTAGTTCTTTTCCATTAGAGAAGATTAGCTTGTGATGCATTGAATTTATTTATTTATTTATCACTTTAAAGTTACAACTGACTTATGGCGACCCCATGGGGTTTTCAAGGCAAGCCATTTAGAGGTGGTTTGCCATTGCCTGCCTCTACGTCACAACCCTGGTATTCCTTGCTGACCTCCCATCCAACTACAAGCCAGGCCTGACCCTGCTTAGCTTCCGAGATCTGTTAAGATCAGGCAAACCTGGGCTATCCAAGTGAGGACTACAGCCCAGTATATTAGCTGGGATCAAGCCAAAGATCAAGGGGAAGACTAGTATTCATCCCCCATACCTATATCTGGACTCTATTCACCAGAAAAGACCTAAACCTGTGAACTGATACCTTTCTCTTATCATAGCCAGGTGTTCCAGAATACCTTGGCTGAAACAGATGCACAGTCCCCTCCCATCCCATGTATGTTTCCTCTTTGTCTAGCTGATAAAATATCTAGCCAGCATTTTCATGGATAGAAAAATAGAAAAGTATAATCACTGGGATGATTATAAATGGCAGTTTAACATCTCTCATGGATGCAGGCTGCCAACAGCACATAAGCATATCTGAAAACTTTTTTAAAAGCTGCTGTTCAACATTTTTTACCCTAGAGTTTTCTCTTTTACCTTCCTTTCCTACTTCATACCCATCAACTCTGCCACATCAACCAGTATTATAGAAATGACTGCAAACTGTATTTATTTACATATCTAGAGTATAATCCATCCTACTCTAAGATTTCTGAAAGATTAGCAAACGCTTATAATAATTTTTAAAAACTCAGTTATGATCATTAAACTGTGTTGATTTGCATCCTTTCTGCCCCTTGGCTAGAAAGACAGCTGAAAAGGGGGAGTATGGTTTCTAGAAGACATTGTAAAGCTGCACAATTGTCCAAACTATCCTGGTAGGGTCATTTTTAGCCCAGGTTAACTGTAGGCATAGGATTATTAGTGCATAGCAGTGCCCTTGAACCACTAAACTTTAGGACGTGGTGAGCTGGCTTAGACTGAGCTAACTGAAATTGAATCAGACAAAGACAGAGGTCCTGTGCCTGAGTCAGAGCGGGTCGGGGGTAGGGATCCCACTACCAACCTTCGATGCGGCACTGCTGGTGACAACGCTGAGGGTCAGGAGTCTGGGAGTGCTCCTGGATGCTGCCTTAACTATGGAGGCCCAGGTAGCAGCCACTGCCAAGGCAGTCTTTTACCTTATGCAACTGATTAGGCAGTTGGTTCCCTTCCTCAAACACAATGACCTGGCTATTGTGATCCATGCTATGGTCACCTTGAGACTGGACTACTGCAATGCTCTCTACATGGGGCTGCCCTTGTTCCAAATCCAGAAGCTGCAGCTAGTGCAAAATGTGGCGGCCAGGCTGTTGATGGGCCTCTCTGTACAAGAGCACATCCTGCCTATTAAGAGTCTAATTACTGTAAATACTGCTGATAGAGTAGTTTAGTCCACTTGAACCCTAAGGAGAGCTGTGAAGCATTCTCTAGTGTTTAGCATTTATTGAATGTTTTTCTCTTGTAGGTCAGCCTATCTCTTGTTTTTCTCTCTCTGCTATGTAGTAGTATGTGTTAGTGCTTGAGCTCTGAAGGCCTCTCTGGTGTATTAATGGCCTGTAGTCAGTTACTGTCTTTCTGCAAAATCCTGTTGCAGTAAATTCAGTGAAAGCAAACTCCAAAGCATGGATTGGATTATATCTGAACTCTGCCAGCAGGTTATGGGCCCAGCCCCTATCATAATTTGCACGAAAACTATAATTGGGAGTCAGTAAGAGAAAGTAGGGATGCACCCAAACCAGAGGAAGATGGCAAGCAGTGTAGATATTAAGTTTGCAGTGGCCAAACTGAATAATAGCAGTTATCAGTTGTGGAAGTTCAAACTGCAAATGCTGCTGTGCAAAGATGACCTCTGGGATGTTTTAAGCACTGACAGACCAGTCAGTGACATTGCAGAATGGGACAAGAAAAATAGGCAAGCAAAGACAGCTATAAGCCTGTTAGTGAAGATGATCAGCTGATCCATATAAGGAAAGAAGAAACAGTTAACAGCAAGCTATATCTGCTGCATAAACTGTATAAAATGAGATTTGGCAGAAAGCAATATATGCACGAACATGTAAATGCCATACTAGAAATTGTGGAACAGCTGCATGGGCTTGGAGAAGAAATGAAAGACAATCAGATAGTGGCTTCATTACTGTGTAGTCTTCCAGAATCCTATGGTCCATTCATCAATGCCCTTGAGACTAGACCAGGAGCAGATCTAACACTTGAATATGTTAAAGGCATATTAATGCATGAGTATAATCACAGAAAAGAATTACAGGCAGGGGAAGACACTAGGGCTGCCAAGTCCTACTCACCGATTGGCGGGGGGGAGTCCCTCGCCACCCGGGAGCCGCCCGGGAGCCTCCCTCCCGGAAGTGACATCACCGAGGGAGACGTGAGGGAAATGCCCAGGCCGGGGACGGAGGCAAAGGGCAGCGCCTGGTTCAGAAGAGGGAAGCGAGCTGCCCTAGAAGGAGGGCCTCCTGCTGCAAAGCTTGGGGGTGGGTGGGTGTTCCACCGTTTCCCACCCATTTCCCTGCCTCCCCCCCCCCAAGAGAAGCCCGAAGAACTCACCGGATCCCCCAGGCACACGGTTGGGGACAGATGCGGGTGGCGTGGGGAAGAGAAAGGGCGGCGCTCCCATGGGGCGGGGGAGATGGAAGTGACCTCAAATAAGGGGGGGGTCTTCCTCGCCGCCCCTCTGGCCAGGCCGATTTGCTCCCTTTAACCCTTCTAAAAGCTCCTCCCTCCGCCGGCAGAAAGGTGGTGCCGAGAACAACCCCCCCCCCCTTCCTGGCGGAGAGAGATTCACCTGGGATCATGCAGTTGCTTCCCCCCCCCCTCGGAAAAAGCTGGGGAGGTCATCCAGGCAGGACGACTTCAGGGGTGGGGTTCCCCCCGCCAGCCGAATGACGGCCGGCGGGTCGGGAACCCCTATAGCGGGGGATCCCCCGCCCCCCGGGGTGACTTGGCAGCCCTAGAAGACACTGAAAACCCAGAAACAGATCTCAAGGTAAATAAGGCGATAAAGCACATGACAGAAACCAGGGTGTGTTACTGCTGCAAAAGGGCTGGAAATCTGAAAAATAGCTGTTCAATTTGGAGAGTTAAACAGAGAAAACAAATAACAGAATCACCCAAAGAAAAGGCTAAGAAAGCTGCAAGTGAATTTGCAGATGAAAAATGGGATGAATGTCTAAAAGCTACACAGAGCAACCTGTCAAGTGGATGGTACACTGATTCAGGTGCCACAAGCTACATGAAAAACAACAAGGAATTCTTCTCAGATCTTGATCTCTGCACAAAGGAGATCTTCCTTGCAGATGGAAAAAGCATCACTGCAAAAGGGATTGGGTACAGATTCTTAAAGTGCTGTGGTCATCTAAAGGAACTTGTAAATTCCTTGTGAAAAAAATGTCCTGTATGTTCCAGAACTGGAGGGAAACCTTCTGTCTGTGAAGCGCCTCAACAGTAATGGTCTTACAGTGAAATGTCAAAGACACCAAAGTGAGATTAAGAAGGGGCAGGGTTGCCAAGTCCCCCCAGGGGGCGGGGAATCCCCCACTAAAGAGGTCCCCAATCCACTGGCCTGGATTCGGCTGGCGGGGGGAACCCCACCCCTGAACTGACCCGATCGAGCTGACTGCCCCAGTGTGATGACATCACCCAGAAGTGATGTCATCACGCTGGGCACGTTGCCAGGGCGATGCTCTTGCGATTGCCCCCAAACTCTATGGTACCATAGAGTTTTGGGGCGATTGCCAGAGCATCGCCCCAGCAACGTGCCCAGTGTGATAACGTCACTTCCGGGTGATGTCATCATGGCACGCGCACAGAAAGCGTGCGTGCGGAAGTCCCAAACCGGGAACAGGAGTCCCCCACCATCAAACAGGTTGGACTTGGCAACCCTAAGAAGGGCGTGGTGGTTATACTCAGAAGAATCATGAAGAAGCATCTGTATAAACTTACCCTGCCAAATGATGAAGCTAGAATCACTACACAAGTTTGTCACAGTAACTGCATCCACCTGTGGCACAGACATCTAGGACACAGACACCCACAATCCATAAAAGAACTTGAAAACTGAGGCTTAACCAAGGACATGAAGATGACATCATGTCAAACATATATGAAGTATACGTGCTGCATATAGGTAAAAGTTACACATGTCTTGCTCCCTAGAGGCAGTGAAAGCAGGTCTACACATCCCCTACAGATAGTGTATAGTGACATTTGTGGACCCATGAGAACTGTTACCCCAGGAGAAACCAAATACCTGATCACTTTCACTGATGACTATTCCAGGTACACTGCCATGTATCTCCTGAAACAAAAGAGTGAAATGCTTGGGAAACTCCAAGGATTTGTGGCAGCAACCAGCAATAAGTTCCAAAGGAAGCCACAAACACTCCACACAGACAAGTGGGGGAATGTATACAAGTAAAGAAGTGGAGCAGTATCTATAGAAACAGGGTATAGAGCACCAGACAACTATGCCATACAACTATACAGTCCTTCAGAGAGGGCACCATTGGTGCTGGCGCCGGGGATTCAGAGTTTGGGAATGCTCCTGGATGCCTCCATAACTATGGAGGCCCAGGTAGCAGCCACTGCCAAGGCAGCCTTTTATCATCTACGGCTGATTAGGCAGTTGGTTTCCTTCCTCTAATGCAATGACCTGGCAACGGTCCATGCAATGGTCACCTCGACATTGTAATGCTCTCTATATGGGGCTGCCCTTGACCCAGCTCTGGAGGCTGCAGCTAGTGCAGAATGCCACAGCCAGGCTGTTGATGGGCCTCTCTGTGTGAGACCACATCTAGCCTGTGCTGAGGACACTGCACTGGCTGCCTATAGTCTACCGAATCTGGTTCAAGGTGCTGGTTTTAACCTTTAAAGCCCTATATGGTCAGGGGCCTGCCTACCTAAGGGACCACCTTTCCCTGTATATACCCCAGAGAATACTGTGGTCAGGTTCACAACCTGGCCTGACCCTCCCTGGCCCAAGAGAGGCCAGGTTAGCGACCACCAGGGCCTTCTCAGTGGCAGCTCCTCACTGGTGGAACACACTCCTGGAAGACATCAGGGCCCTATGGGATCTTCTGCAGTTCCGCAGGGCCTGCAAAGTGGAGCTCTTCCACCAGGCCTTCGATTAGGAGCCGCCACTGGGGGTAAACGAGCCATTGGGAAATCGGCTGGTGGAATTCTCCTGGCCCAGGAAATCGGCCAGTGGAATTTGCCTGGCCTGGGATTCATGGGTTGCTGCCTTCTCTGTTGGGTATGTCTGGTATTGCCTCCATCCTTCATTGTTTTATTCTGCAATTTTATGTATTCTGTATTCTGTTTTAATCCATGTTACTGTTTTATGATTTTAGCTGTTGTTAGCCACCTTGAGCCAGCCTCGGCTGGTGTGACCTTGGGTCAGTCACAATTTCTTTTAGAGCTGTTCTCTCACAAGCAGTTCTCGAAAGAGCTCTCTTAGCCCCACCTACCTCACAGGGTGTCTGTTGTGGGGAGGGGAAGGGAAAGGAAAGGAGTTTGTAAGCCACTCAGAGATTCCGAGTGAAAGGCGGGGTATAAGTCTAATTTCTTCTTCTTCTTCTATTGGATATAGTTTCCCCTGTCTCATCAGATCTCAGAAGCTAAGCAGGGTCAGCCCTTGTCAGTATTTGCTTGCAAAATCACCAAGAAAGCACAGGGTTGTTACACAGAGGCAGGCAGTGGCAAACCACCTCTGATCATCTATTGCCTTGAATACCTTATTGGGTCGCCACAAGTCAGCTGTGACTTGACAGGGTTTTTCACCACCACCATACCTTTACTTAGGATTGCAGTGTAAGTTAGTAGGTGTGGACAGTGCCACCTCTTCTTAAGGAACTGCACATCCAGTTTTTTACAAGCCTTAATGCCAAAGAAAAGCTTACAATGCACTGCCCACTCAGGCGTCCATTCTGCACTCATGAGGTTAGTTTGATCACCTAGATCATTCTGCCAGGCAGTAAAAGAAGATTTGAGCACACATGAGATCCAGATGCATGGTAAAATGTGTGGTAGATAATCTAGAAAAATTATTGCCTTTATGAACCCTCTAATTCAGGCTTTGTCAGCACTCAGGGTAATCCATGTTCTAGGCGTATCCACCAAAAATGCCTGAAGTTGCACCCAGAAGCTTACATTGTTGAAGTAAGTTCCACTAAAATCAATGCTAGTTTGTCAGGGTAAAACTAGTTATACAGATTGACATATTATGTTAAAACTACACATGATTCTCAAAATCTTCAGGTTGATGCACCAGAGAGAACCACATATAGATTGGAGTGGGAGTACTGCAGAGGGTTAACTCTTTCCCTCAGTCCCATTTCCCAATTGAGAATACCCCATAAGAACACAAGAGCCCTGCTGGATCAGACCAGGGTTCCATCTAGTCCAGCATCCTGTCTCACACAGTGGCCAGGGCTACGTTAAGCCCTACTGGGGGGAAGGTAGGCATAGTAGGGATACCTGCTTCTTGCTGCCGGGAGCACAAGTATGGATCCCTCATGTCACATATGGCTTGGCCTTTAGAGTGACACTTTATTGCAAAGCAGCCACAGGCTAGAGTTTTAAAGATTTATTTTATTCACAGGATTTGATTTTCTTCCCATTTGTTAATAACCTCCTTTATTGGGGTGCTGTGTGTTTTTTTTTCACTTCCTGCCTTGTATAACAAGGACTCAGAGCTAAGCATTTTTTAGTAATTCTAGCAGCAGCAGCTTTCCTCCATCTTGGCTGGCTTACAACACCTTTTATAATAAGGATCTTGTGGGCAGCAAAGCACCGGATATTCAAACTCTCCCAGAGGATCTATTCTGCTATTGCTGTGCGTGCATAATGGAGGATGAAGGATATGTTCCCTTGATCTTTAGCACAGTAAAAAGAAAAAAATCAATTATTATGTCTGACTTTCTACCAATGTGCTGCTATTAATTACACTTAACAGTTACAGGACTCACACACACACGTCTCAAGGAAGATTTTTTTTCCTTTTCTCATTCTTCTTTTTTTTAAAAGCAGAGTGTCTGGAAGCCAACATAAGTCTGAATCTTAAAGCTGAACACTGACTGGAAACCTTGCCTAAAAAAAGAAGCTTGCACTAATGAGGGTATGAAAAAAATATGCTTAATTGACAACAAAGCTTTATTACAACAACCCAACCCTCCCTCTTGAGACTCAGAAAGGAAGTGGGTTTCTCCTTTTAGGATTTTTACAGTTTGTTTTCTCATTTTCCTAAGTAGTCATGGACTAATATTAGACGGGCCTCTCCGAAATAAATTATGCTGATGAAGTGTTCGTTTTCACTGTTGTTTGCTGGGAAGTCATTACAGCTTCATATAGTGAGCTGTGGTCATTGGCTTTAATAACTAATAATGATGTGCTTTTCCAGAATTATTTTAAGCAGCATTTCAATTTAATTATTATTAATTTGTATATCCAGTTCATAGACTGAGCTAGACCAGGGTTTCTTCAGTTCTGTCAGAATGAGTTTTTTCAAACAAAGCCTTCCCATGTATTATTAAGACAAAATACAAGACTTCTTTTTGGAAACAAGCAGATCTGAAAAAGAGAGGGACAGAAGAGAACAAGAAGCTACTTTACTTTCTAAAAAGGCCATTATCTTCTTGAGACATGGTATGTGGGGAAAATATTAATAGATGGCTAACTAAATTAGACACCAATTCCAGATCACAAGAAATGGTTGTAAGGCACATAATATGGCAAAGTTAGTGAAAAGAAGAAGAGCTGGCTTTTATACCCCACTGTTCTCTACCCTACAGAGTCTCAAAGTGGCTTACAATTTGCCTTTCCTTCCTTTCCCCACAAGAGGAACCTTATGAGGTAGGTGGGGCTGAGAGAAATGTGACTGGCTCAAGGTCACCCAAGAGGCTTCACATGGAGGAGTGGGGAATCAAACCCAGCTCTCCAGATTAGAGTCCACCGCTCTTAACCACTACACCACACTGGCTCACATATAATCACATATAGAGTTTTCCTCCTTTTCGCAACATCTGCAGAAAAAAGACTTATCTGGAGTTGTGGCGTGAAGTTTTCTACATTCCTTGGCCCCACTAACAATGTGAATTGTGATTAACAGGGGCACCTTTGCAGGGGAGATAGGGTTGCCAGATCCCTGGTCTGGGTGGGGGTTCCCCCAATTTTCAAGGCTTCACTCCACTGCCAGCCGGCTGGCTGGCGGGGGAAGCCCCATCCCCAAACAGGGATGTCACTGGGCGACATCCATGATATGATGACATCACCCAGAAGTGACGTCATGTCACCACTGTTGGGGGGGGCGCTAGTTTTGGGGCAAACTCTATGGTTTTGAAGGCAAAAAACCATAGAGTTTTGCCCAAAAACTAGAGCATCACCCCCCTGATGACAGTGACATGATGACATCATGCTGCATGCATTGATCCTGGCCAGATCCTGGCCAGGACCCAGGAGCCCCCCCACTAGATCACAGGTAGGACCTGGCAACCCTGGGGGTGGGGGGGAGTAGGTGTAATTACAGCTCCGTTCATCTGTATGTACTTTTTAAACTCCCCAACTCTTAATTTTCAAAATGTCAAGGATGACATGATCACCCAAATATGCTCTAATGCCTTGCCTTTGCACTGCTAATGCAAATCAAGCTCCATTTACATCACACAACAGATCTCACTTTGTAGCTGAAAAGAGGGGATTTCACATTATAAGTGTGTGTGCATATGTGTGTGTATATATATATATTATATATATATTCATTTAGATAACCTCGTGCAAAAATCAAAACTTTGCATGTAAATTTTCCATCCTTAACTAAATATCTAGGGATGTTCAGGGAGAAATTAATTGGAAGCAGCCCAAAAGGGAAAAAAAGAAATACTTTCAGTGCCCCTGTGAATAATTTATAGCTGCTTCCCTTTCAACAAAAGAAAATGTTGAATGTTTTTGACAATAGCAGGTACATAATTGTTTTATGCTGGAGGCATTTACAGTAACTCATTCATTATGTCATCTTGCTAGTTTTCATGGCATTTATTCATTCTCTTAGTGGGTGTATTTGAATGACAAGTAAGAGAAATAAGCTCCTGTAAATGGAAGCTGAGAGACAGCAAGCAAAAGTGGGCACTTGAGAAAAAAATAGAAAAGTGAATCTTCTTCTCATCTCCTTTTTATTTTCCAGAGTGTCCACTCCTGTACGCAGGCTTCTTTTTATAGGAGCTTATTTTTGTTACTTGTCATTCACATACATTAATGAATAACATCTTCACACATTGTGTATGATCCTTTCCCACATGTGCATAGTGCCTGCACTCCAAGGAATCTCCATGTTGCCCATTTTGCTTCTACCAAGCCCTTGACATGTGCGGATGCATATGTGTTTAGGCAATGCACTAAGGCAGACTAGGAAGATTGGAGGTGAGCAAATGTTATTCCCAACTTCAAGTAGGGGAAAAAGGAGAATCCGGGAACTACCAACCCATCAGCTTGATGTCTATACCCGGGAAAAATTTAGAACAAATAATCAGACAAACAGTCCTTGAGCATTTAGAATGGATGGCTGTGATTATTAACAGCCAGCGTGGGTTTTTCAAAAACAAGTCATGTCAGACTAAGCTTTTATCTTTTTTTGAGAAAGTTACTACCTTGCTGGATCAGGGGAATGCTGTGGACATAGTTTATCTTGGTTTCAGTAAGGCTTTTGATAAGGTTCCACAAAATATTCTTGTTGACAAATTGGAAGAATGTGGTTTGGATCCTTTCTGTGACTGTTAGTTGGATCTGTAACTGGTTGACAGATGGCACTCCAAGAGTGCTTGTGAATGGTTCCTCATCCTCTTGGAGAGGAGTGATAAGTGGAGTGCCTCAAGGATCTGTCCTGGGACCTGTTTTGTTCAACATCTTTATCAGTGATTTGGATGAAGGAATAGAGATAATGCTTATTAAATCTGCAGATGATACTAAATTGGGAGGGGTAGCAAATATGATAGAAGACAGAGTCAGGATACAGGATGATCTTGACAGCCTGGGAAACTGGGCTAAAATAAATAAAATGAATTTCAGTGGGGATACATATACAGCTGCATTTAGGTAGAAAAAATCAAATGTATAATTATAGGATGGGGGAGACTTGTCTTGGCAGTAGTATGTGCGAAAAGGATCTAGGGGTCTTAGTAGACCATACATTGGACATGAGTTAGCAGTGTGATGCAAATGCAATTTTGGGCTGTATCAACAGAAGCACAGTATCCATATCACGTGAAGTGATAGTATCACTTTACTCTGCTCTGGTTAGACCTCACTTGTGTTCAGTTTGGGCACCACAGTTTAAGAAGGATATAGACAAGCTGGAATGTGTTCAGAGAAGGGCAATGAAGATGGTGAGGGGTCGGGAGAGAAATGCAGTCCTATGAGGAAGGATTGAAGGAGCTGGGTATGTTTAGCCTGGAGTAGAGACGACTGAGAGGTGATATGATAACCATCTTCAAGTACTTGAAGGGCTGTCATATAGAGGGTGGTACAGAATTTTTTTCTGTTATCCCAGAAGGTTGGACCAGAACCAACGGGTTGCAATTAAATCAGAAGAGTTTGGGGCTAAACATTAGGAAGAACTTCCTGACAGTAAGAGCAGTTCCTCAGTGGAACAGGCTTCCTCAGGAAGTGGCGGGCTCTCCTTCTTCAGAGGTTTTTAAACAGAGACTAGATGGCCATCTGACAGCAATGCAGATTTGGTGAACTTAGGCAGATCATGAGAGGGAGGGCAGGAAGGGTTGCATCAGTGCTGCGTTTTTGTAGCCCTTTCTTATATGCCATTTTGGGGTCAGGAAGCAATTTTTCTCCAGGCCAGTTTGGCTGGAGATCCTGGAGGTTTTTTGTCATCTTCTGGGCATGGAACAGTGGTAACTGGAGGTGTGGAGGGGGAGGTATTTGTGAATTTCTTGCTTTGTACAGGGGTTGGACTAGATGTCCCTGGAGGTCCCTTCCAACGCTGTGATTCTATGAGAGGAAAACCAAGCCTGTTCATGCCCATACTGTCATCCAGCTCCACAGACCTCAGCTTGCATAGTTTGACTCAGGAGAAAGCAAGGGTGGCAACAGGACAAGTGGCACTCCTGATTTCCCATTCCCCATAAAAGCCTGCTGCACTTCCTGCATTTCTCTCCATGCTTGCAAATTGAGGGAAAAACAAACATCTTTGGAGCCCTCTGAGGTATCTTGCATTACTCCTTTTTGAGAAAGAAACATGCCACTTGCTTATTTAGGTTTACACTTGAGGGATTTTTTAAGTGTTTAAAAATCTGAATAGAATTTTACAAAAAAAGTGTTGGAAAATATGCTTTATTGTATAGGTATAAAGAACTTGGACTCGCTGCACCTTCTGTTTGTTTGAAAACTTGTATATAATATATGGAAGTCTTGATGGTCAAGGATAGCCTGATCTCATCAGACCTTGTGAAGCTAAGTAGGGTCAGCTCTGGATGGAAGACCATCAAGGAAGTCCATGGTTGATATGCAGTAGCAGGCAATGGCAAACTACCTCTGTTTGTCTCTTGCCTTGAAAACCCTTCAGAGTCATCATAAGTCAGCTGTGACTTCACAGCACTTTACACCCACATGATATATGAAAGAGGTCTCAGAATGGTCCATTTTCTGCCTAAAATCCTTTTAAAATGTCATACTTAAATGATTTAACACATATCTGCGTTATCCCTACCCAGCGGGGAGAGCGGCTTATAAATCAAATAAATAAATCTACCTCCAAGGGGAAAAAAATGTGGAGGGTCAGTTTCCAAAAGTAACTAGACAGTTTTAGCATCAGTTTTGGTGGTAAGTCATGTATCTCACTCCTTACTGAACTCTTGCACAAGAGTGAAATCTAGGACAGCTTCATGTCATTTTAATATAACATGAGCCCTCAGATGTATTTTTTATTATACTTATATCCTGTTGTTCCTTTAGAAAGCTCAGTGTGGTCTCCTGTTAGCTTCAGCAATTACTACATAAGTACCCAGACCAGTGACTGGACACTGCCAGATCCATTTCATTTTTGCATCTCCTTCACAGGAACTGAACAGGCAGGGTCCTCATTTTTGCACCACTTTTCTCATGTTGAATTTCCCCCGTTGAATACACACAATTTTAGCATTTTTCTCCTACTTGCATACAAATGCCATAAAAATCCAAAAATATTTTTAAAAAGCTACAAAATGGATTAAAAGCATTAAAATGGATTCAGGGAAAC
Source organism: Lepidodactylus listeri (assembly GCA_029233225.1). Taxonomy (NCBI): domain Eukaryota; kingdom Metazoa; phylum Chordata; class Lepidosauria; order Squamata; family Gekkonidae; genus Lepidodactylus; species Lepidodactylus listeri. Next base: position 43,978,558 of record JARCFY010000006.1, on the reverse strand, counting down.
AAAATGACTGGGAATACAAAAAAACAAGCAAAATGAAAAGGCTTATAGTGGCAACATAAGAAAACAAATAAATAACAGCATATTTATACATTCTAGTATAGACTGAATCTCCCCTCTGTTCTTCATTGGAACAGCATCTTGCCCTGCTACTCCACTTGAACGAGGTTAAAGTTCTCTCGGGGTTCTAGGTGAGGGATCTTTGTTCCATTTATGCTTGGTCAAGACTCTCGATTTGTGACAGAATTGACCAATGGCCAATAAAACAGGCAACGTATCTTCCTAACGCTTTTTATTCCTCTAACTTCATGCAGCATCTCCAGCCTTACTGGTTTTACTTCTTACCCTTTTGTAAAAAGAGAAGTGTCCTACCTTAGCAGCTTAACTCATTATTTCTGAAGAGTTTTGCTGGATGCTGATATTTGACATTAAATTTCCTGTTTCGTTAATAGCTATCAGGCTTTTTAGATTTGAATGTGCATCAGGACAGATTCCAATTATCTCCTATTTCTTTGAATCATAATGTCCTTGTGCCTTGGCCCTCATACAGGTTGTATTAATCTGATGCGGCTTCAAAGGTGCCATCAGTCAAACAGAGTATCTGTAATGCACTGTTTTCTCTGATAAAGGGCGGTTCAAAATAACACATCATAATTTTTTTTAAAGAAAGTGATCCCAATGCCAGATATGCAATGCCTCATACACACACACACACACACACACAACTCTCTAATGGCATATGTAAGGGGCATCTCCCTTAGATGCTTTAGGGAAATTGACTGACTATTCTTAGAACATAAGAACATAAGAGAAAACAATGTTGGATCAGGCTAGTGGCTCATCCAGTCCAACACTCTGTCACACAGTGGCCAAAAACACCAAGTGCCATCAGGAGGTCCACCAGTGAAGCCAGGCACTAGAAGTCCTCCCACTGTTGCCCCCCCCCCCCAAGCACCAAGAATACAGTGCATCACTTGCCCCTCCACTTCCTCAATCCTGTGGTAAGATCTTCTGCTTCTCTGAACTAAGCACAGATCAGAGATGTGATACCTGCACAGGATACTCAGTGCCATATTGTATCTTTTGTTTCAAGGTTTCTGCTTCACACTCTTCACAATTTATTGCCAGTGATTCCAAAATTCCCCTGCTAATGCAATAGATTTAACAGTATTCCACTGGTGCCAAAGAACCAAACCTATAAGTAGTGTTAGGCTGTGGACAGACTGGCAGCTTAGGGTGCTTTGGAGGCAGTGTAAATATCTCCGTTTCAAGCAGGAACTGAGATTCCCAGTCAAAACTGTAGCCTGACATGCCATTATATCTCACAGGGGGTGCAATGGATCATTCAGACTTTTGCTGTGCACCATCCACGAAGCACAGTTTGGAGTTTGTTTCTCCCCCCCCCCCCCCAAAAAAAGTGTCTGGTACATGCACTTATGTGCACCATGGTGAGTGGAATGGGGGAAAAAAACTGCCTGGAATGGATTGGCGGGATCACACTACCAATCTGTTTTGTTTGCTCTCCCCCACATTCAGATATCCAGGAATGCAGGAGGAATGCACGGGGAGCTATTAGCACCAGATTTCAACTAGTGTTTACTTACCCCAGCTCCAACTTGTCTTCCAACGGGGTGCAGACAACGGGGGATGGCTGGCAGATGCGGCTGTGTGAACCAGCCATTCAAGATTAGCAACCATAGTGAGCCAAACTGCTTTTCTGACTGCAGCCTTAGATAGCAAGATCCATGGATGGTGGCCACATTGTTTTTCTATTCTGTATAGCACCTAGCACATTACTGATACAAAGTGAATGTTAAGATGTGGTGGCAGCAGGCATTTTCTAACTGAGATGTAGAAATACCTTAGAGGAAAGAAATACAAATATTCAGTCAAGGTGTGCACACGCAATAGCTTGCAGTGCTGTCATGGCAATGCTCAGTGGGTGTTCATAAGGACATAAGAAGAGCCCTGCTGGATCAGACCAATCCTTTCTCAGACAGTGGCCAACCAGTTCCTCTGGAAGGCCAACAGGGCATAGAGGACGAGGCCTTTTCCTAATATTTCCTCTTGGCTCTAGGATTCAAAGTATTAGTGCCTCTGAATGTGGAGGTTCCCCATAGTCACCATGGCTAGTAGCCACTGACAGATTAATCCTCCATGAATCTATCTAATCCCCCTTTAAAGCCATTTATTCCTGTAGCCACCACTACATCCTCTGCAGTGAATTCCACATTTTAATCACTCTCTGTGTAAAGTAGTATTTCCTTTTGTCCTGAATCTACTGCCCATCAGTTTCACTGGATGCCCTTGGACTCTAGTATTTTATAAACCTCTATCGTGTTCCCATAGCTGTCTCTTTTCTAAACTGAAAACTCCCAGACTCTTCAGCCTTTCCTCATAGGGAAGGTGTTCCAACTCCCTAATCATCTTAGTTGCCCTATACTGTACTTTTTCCAGCTCTGCAATATCCTTTTTGAGATATAGTGACCAGAACTGTACAAAATATTCACAAATGAGGCCACACCATAGATCTATATAGGGACATTACACTATCGGCCATTTTATTGTCAATATTGTTCCTAATAATCCCTAGCATAGAGTTTGCCTTCTTTACCATTGCAGCACACTGGGTTGACACTTTCTTTGAGCTATCCACTATGACCCTAAGATCTTTTTCATCTGTATTTTCATCTGTTCATCTGTATTCTGTATATGGAGATGAATGTAAGTTGCCCGGGGTCTACAGCTGCTACTGTATGAAACAGGGGTCTGTTGGAGTAGGAGCGCACAGGAGCGCAGCTCCGGGAGTGAGGAGCCTAGGGGGCAGGCGCATGACCAAGCACCACCCCCTCCTCGGCTTCCCCGAGCAGTGCAGAGGCGCAGTGCCTCGGGGAAAGCCCTGCTAGGGTCTTTATTGTTTTTAATGTTTTGTTTTAATATTGATAATTTTATCATTGTTCCTTTTATGACTGTGTGCTGCTTTTCCAGAGACTTGCTCAAGGTGGCATATAAATTTTTCAAGTATACCATTTTTTATCTGGGCAGATGGCACATAAGTACTGGAGAAATTTCACCAATCCTTCAGCAGCTTCCACCCCATCAGTTTGGTGTAGTGGTCAGGAGTTGGACTCTAATGTGGGAGAACCGGGTTTGATTCCCCACTCCTCCACATGCAGCTGCTGGTGCGACCTTGGGCCAGTCACAAGTTCTCTCAGAGCTGTTCTCTCATGAGCAGTTCTCAAAAGACCTCTCTCAGCCCCACCTACCTCACAGGGCGTCTTGTTGTGGGGAGGGGAAGGGAAAGGGATGGGTGGTGCACATGTCCTGGGTATCTCAAGTCTACTTGAAACCTGGTGGTTTCAAGGGAGCAGGAAGAGAATGAGGGTGTGTTCTTTATGCTTATTTTTATTGCACAAAGTATTGGATGGGGAAGGGAATGGAGGAACAGCAGGTCAGTTTCACTCACCTGTGGAGTGGAGCCTGAGGGGTGGGTGTTGCCTTCTGACACACTTTTGGTATGTTAGGGGGTGTGGCATATGCAAATGAGTTATGCTAATGAGTTATGCTAATGAGCTCCTGCACCTCTTTTTTTACGAAATGACCCCTGGTATGAAAACTAGAGAAGCCTCTGACCTCTGAAAAAATAGCTGTGTATCACTCACATTGCACCTTCCACTGCATCCTGACCTGGATATCCCAGGCTAGCCCAATCCCATCAGATCTTGGAAGCTAAGCAGGATCAGCCTTGGCTAGTATTTGGAAGAGTGACCTCCAAAGAATACCAGGGTCATGACACAGAGGCAGGCAATGGCAAACCACCTCTGAAATGTCTCTTGCCTTAAAACAAGTCTAGCTTGCCACCCAGTGGTGCATAACACTAAAGAGATCGAACTTCTGCTTGCCAGACAACCTTAGGATATCCTGGCTATTCTACACACAATGCCATATGATAATTATTATTATTTGTTTCACTGTTGCATATCATTCCCTGTATGAAGAAGCAAGAAGAGGATGTATTCACATGCTAGGTGACTGAGATTTGACCCCATTCTTTTCAAAGACCTTAGCCATTCAACAATCAGCTTTGACAGATTCTTAATAGAAGTCATATAATGACAATACATATATAGGTATTTCACATTTCTGTGCTCAAAATCCTGTAATTCCCTCATGGAATTCTTACATTCCTGGAACAATGCTGGACAGGGCTATGGAGAAGTGAAACTATAACCTTCTCATTACTTGGGAATGGGCACTGTACAACTATTGTATTTTGGAGGTAGTACATTTTATATTTATACTGTGTTTATGTATTAAATCCAATCCTTCCATAAATGGGTCAAGTTTGTAGAAGTGATTTTTGCCCCTGTCTCTTCCTGGGGTAGCCCTCTGAACTGTTCCAAAGCTGTTCCTAGTAACTTGAGGGTTTGCAGACTTTGGAGAATGTAGCATGAAAGCCTGCAGCAAGATGGAGAAATCAGCAGAAATGGTTTCACACTCTTAGGCCCAATTTACACCTCCCCTCTGAAGTAGTTTGACTGCTGTCTTTTCCTATGCTCATTTCACGCTGGTTTCAAATTTCACTCCCTGGATCTGAAGAGTACTAAGCAACAAGATCTGTTTAAAGCAGTATAATGCTAGCTTGACCACAGGAGGGCAATTAACAAATGTAAACAGTAATTTTTAAGCTAGAACAAGTATGGTTTGAAACTAGAAACAGGTATAGACAGGTTTTTTTGAAACTAGAATGATTCCAGCGGGAAAGTCAGGTGTAGATTTGACCTTACATAGGCTCTTCTGTGCATGGAACAAGAACAAGACTGGATTTTTTCAGCTGTTTGAGTGTTTAATTTATTAAGAAAAAAATAATCCTGCTTTCTTCCATGTTTAGGGTTTAAAGCAGATTACAAAATGAAAGAAAAACAGAAATACAATTTACAACAACATCAATAACATGTCCACCCCATACAATTTTTCAGAAGGTAATAAGCACAAGGATGTCTCAAGCTGTTGATAGTTCCACCAGCCCAGCACACAGAAGGTCACCAACTGTAAACTACAGGCTAAGAGCAAAGGGTCTTCAGAAAGGAAGGGACAAATGCTCAGCCCAGGTCTCATTTAGCTGTTCCAGATGCTCCCATATTTTTTTTACCCTTATTACAGCTAAACTGTACTTGAGGGTACCTTGACCCTCAGGAGTTATTTTTGTGGAGCACAAAGAGCTGCTGAAGGTCAGTGACCCAGACCCAAACTAGTTCTATTCAACAGAAGGGAATTGTATCCAACCAGTCATTTCCTAGCCCTATGCCAACATTTTGCAAAGTTAAGAATCATATATGTTCCTCCCATATAGATCTAAGGCTGCATTTTGGGGGGATTCCTACTCAGCTCATTTTCTTCATCTAATGCACCACTCAGTAAAGGATGGCATCCAATCTCCCAAGACAAACACCTGGACACATATAATATATAACTCATAAATTAAGGTAGGCTGCCCAACTCTGACTATGACAATATTATCTGAAATGCATTATCTGAAATCTGAGTTTAAACCAGAAATGCTGCTCAGCAGTTCATGGGTTCAGTACAATAAGCTAGACAGTGATTGTCAGCCTGTCATTATACCACTGGCTGTTAACATCCACAATTAAGGAAGACTACACATCAATTATTATTTGTCTGGAACATGAACTTCCCGGAGCATGAAAGGAAGGGATACAGCCCTGCATTTCTGTCTCCTCTCTTCAGCTAATTAGTGCTGTTTTTAATGGCTTCATCTACCCTGGATCAATTGTCTAATGGGGAATGGTTCTCTGCCAGTTAATAAGGTGGGGAACTGTATAATGTGATTATGTCTGGCTCCAAAATAGTGCTTCAAATAACACTAAAACAATCATGTGATGAAATAAATAGACGGTTGCAGCTTTGCTAGCTAATTCTGGACTCTGTGCACTACAGTACTCTTTTTCTACAGAAGTTTAAAATGTCCTCCATTGTAAGTATAGTGAAGGAATTTGCCTAATTAAGAAAGAGACCAGAATAACTGAAGAGCAGAGAGCCTAGTGTGTAACTATTTTGCCTCACTCCCACACCCAGTGTATAACTTATAAACCATCTTTTCTTTACCACCAAGTTTCTTCTCTACCACTGAAAACTGCATTATATATTTTGCATCAAATTAATACAGATTCTGCAGCAAGAGCAAGCTGAATGTGGGGATGTGAATACATTATGCATCTGGATACGTCTACCTGATTATGCTCCACTTGGGAAGGGATGGAATTAGGAGCTAGGCAGAGCCTTGAAACCTAGTTCTCTGGTCACCAGACCACTGGTCTACCTCTGGTTTCTAAGGTTTCATCAAGTGCTGCTCAGTAATAGGCAGAAGAAACTTGTTTTGAATAGAAACATAATGTGTTCGACTTCTTTTAAGTATTGAGCGGGAGGCGATGAATCCAAACAAACAGGTTTTTATTCAGTGACATTGTTCAGCTTAAAGCCTGTGACTGATCCAAAATCACCCACTCAGCTTCCACAGCAAGAACCTAGGTCTCCCCATGGGAAAAATAACTGCTTTAGAGGGGGGACTCTATGGCATTCTATTCAGTTTAGGCCTCTCCCTTCCCCAAACTTTGGCTTCTGTAGACTCCATCACAAAATCTCCAGGAATTTCCCAACCTGGAGCTGGTAACCCTAGTCAGGACTGGCCACTAGTCAGGACTGGCCCCAATAATTTCCCCACAAAGGCCAAAGTAGGCCTGGAAAGGGCCTCCTGCCCCAGCCTTTTTACTGATAGACCCAACCTTGGTTGCCTACAGGGGCATAGACATTTGGAAATTCCGGGGGGGGGCTCTTTAGTGCGTGCGCAAAGCACGCACACTCACTGGGGCGATGTTCTCCCCCCCCCCAGGAAACCACCGCACCTCCCCGGGCCCTTCCAAGGCCCGCCAGCCGCTGCTGCCAGTGCCTCTCTTTCCCCCCCCCAACCAACCCTTCCCTCTCCCTCTCCAGCAGCTGCGGCCGGGCCTTGGAAGGGCCCGGGGAGGTGCGGCGGCAGGCGCTCCATTTTGCCGGGGGTGGCTGAGCCCCCCGCTTGAGAAATTTCGGGGGTGGTTCGAGCCCCCCCCCCCCCGTAGTCTATGCCTGTGGTTGCCTAGCAAAAGCCACTGAGGGGAAAGTGAGCCATACAGCAGTTTTGGCAGTTTATTCAGACAAAGAATGGCTAAGCCAGTAACGTGCAGGGGAGAGGAGCAGACTGAGCTCCCAGCCAATTGCACACAAGTACTCCTGAGTGGCGGTTGATGGGCCAATGGCTGATGGAGCACACAGCATAGCCAGTGCACAAGCCAGAAAGTGTCAATATGCTGGGCTTTTATATCAGGGGTCCATTGGGGCCGGAGCGAGGTGGAGCAAAGCTCCACCAGCTCAGGACTGGCCAGTAGGGCAGCCACGGGCTGAATCAGATTCTCTAATCTGATTCAGCTCGCTGCCGAATTGCTGCTGAAATTCGGTGGCAACTTTGAAAGCTACTGGAGGGGAGGGGGTTTGAGGGAGAGTCTCCAAACTTGCAGGGTAGCTGCTGGGGCCTCTCCTCGAAATGCCCACCAAATTTCAAGAAGATTGGACCAGGGGGTCCAATTCTACAGGCCCCCAAACAGGTTGCCCCCATTCCCTCCATTGTTCTCTATGGGAGGAAAAAAGTTAACATTTTTTCCCTCCATAGAGAACAATGGAGGGGATGGGACAATCTGTTTGGGGGCCCATAGAATTGGACCCCGTGGTCCAATCTTCTTGAAACTTGGTGGGTATTTCGAGGAGAGGCCCCAGCAGCTACCCTGCAAGTTTGGAGCCTCTTCCTCAAACCCCCTCCCCTCCAGCCCCTCATATACCCTATTTTGCCATTGATTTCAATGGCCCATAGGATATAATGGGGCTGAAACTGACATTCCCTTTCTGGCACACTTCTGGTGATGTCAGGGGACGTGGGATATGCTAATGGGTTATGCTAATGAGTTATGCTAATGAGCTCCTGCACCTCTTTTTCTACGAAAGGACCCCTGTTTTATATATATATATATAAGATGATCACAGGCTCATCTATTATCCACACAGGCAGCATGATTACCCCTCTCTTGCCATTACTTTCATTACTTTGGGAGGAATTTTGGGCTGTCACAGGAGGGTGAATGAGAGAAAATCACAGTCCACAGGCTGAAATACTTACTCCTGCAGCAAAGTTAGTTTGAAACCAAGCCTATCATTCTCTAAAATTCACTGGACTATACTTATTGGTACATGTACTTGGAGTCAAAATATCCAAGTTGTTGGCAAACCAAGACTGGATCTCCTGTCTCTTTAAATGTCTAGACAGAATGGCCATATTGGGCCTTATTTGAATCAGTGATGGGTGAGGTGGGATTTATCCCTTTTCCCAGCACCCTTTCCCTTATGAGAATCAGTGCCCTGAAGGTTCTATTTTAGCAGAAAAGCATTCACATTTTCCCTTATGCTGTTTTCTGTCAGGGCAAACAGCAGCTCCAGAAAAGGTGCCTGGGGGAAGAATTAATCCCACTTCTTCTCAGCTAGGGCCATAGTCCAAATGCATGTTGCCTCCCCCAGGACACACAAATAGCTGCTAGAAGTTTAAAAGAGATGGGAGGTCTCAGATGTCTCTTCAACATTTCCCCTCAGTTACATGATTCTTTAGGCTGGGGGAGGGGGAGGGTATGCAAAGCAACTTCAGAGGCTGCAACTGAGACTGAGAGAAGAGCAGCAATGAGACCTGTGGCGGGGCTGCTCAATATTGCCCCTCCCAGTTGCTTTCTTTCCCCAAGAACAAGTTGCTTTCTTTCCCCAAGAGCTTGAAGATGAGATGAAATGCAGACTGAATCTCCTGCTCTTAAATTTTCCTTTCTGGAGCATGCTCAGAGAAGTTAGCTTTTCTGCTTCAGCCCTGACTGGCGTTCTAATCAACACCTAGAATGTGTTCCATCACATTCTGCTCTGTGTCCCTTGTCTGCCCTTTTCCTTTTCCTCATGCCCCAGTCCAACTTTTCAGGCTTTTTCATTCTAATTTTAAATAAAAACCTCAGTTCAAAAAAGCAGAATGGGCACAACTTCCATCAGGGCCCCAAAACTGGCTGGGATCCTCTGCTGCAATTGTACATACCATAATGGTTAATCCAGTCCCCCGTGTTTAACAAACATTAGCATGAGACATGTCAGTGGGAGGGGCTGCATTTTCCAAAAACACTTTTCTGTAGAAATAAATCCCTTTGTGGTTTGACTGCTGAAATAATTCTTCATTTTAACTTTCCATTCCCAAATTGCAATTTGGTATGGAAGTACAGCTGGGTCTGTACAAACCGCAGCATGTACTGTTTGTTCATCCCTTTATTACAAACAGATAGTTTACATATTATGCTCTGACTTATAAGGGCAAACTTTTACTTATTAGCTTAGGAAATAATGGGGGGGAATACAGAACTCATGGAAATAGGGAAAGCACACCAACTTCTAATTGTTGATATTATGTAGTATCTATAGGTTTCTGTAGCTTGCGAGATCATTGGACAATGTTTGTGGTACTCATGACAAAAAACAATTATTATGGAAAAATCTTTAAAAACAAGGGTACCTATTTCAAAACAAGTAGTCTTCCTACTTAGACAAACACAAAGATACAAAATGAATCATGAGTACAGAACTGATCATTTACCAGGTTGTAACTTAATAAAAACACCACAAAATTCACATTTGTGAAGAGTATTTTGCTACTTCATGACTTCTGCCCAGTTTCTAGATATGATTCAGTGTCATCGTACACAGAGCTACACCATTCTGAGCCTATCTTTTGAAGATGGCCCTAGATGTGTAGTAAAATTCTTTTCCCATATGGGTGGATGCTGTAGACAAGACAAGCAGTTCTTTTCATGGAAGTGTGTGGTGATAAATCAGCATCTGAGAAATATTCATCTGTACTTAATCAGTGTTTGATTTCAAATCTGTTCCTACTACATTAACTGAGACATTCAGAGTACATAGTGAAAGTGATATCTCTGTCCCATCTTTAGAAACAACACAAAACCAAAAGCCGAAACGCTGCATCAGGTACTTACAAATTCTTTACATTTCTAGACAGCTCCAGTTCATAGAGTCTGAAGCACTGCTATAGCATGTCTAGTTACCACCATTTAGACATTGTGGTTATTTGCAAAGTATAATAAAAATTCAAGGACTGAGACTAGTCAGGTGATTCTCAGGGTTGAGGGAAACCTTGAAAGAATGGGTCATTGACCGGGTGCTCTTTTGTTGTGGACCACTGATCAAGCAAAATCTACAATTAGGCAAAGGATCCGTGACATGGAATGCCAGCAAGGCTTAATGAAGTCTCCTGGCTTCAGGGCCCCTGAGAAGACAAAATACATCATGTCAGTGGTCCAATATCTTAAAACTCTAGACTCCCCCCCCCTTTTACAGGAGGGCTTTTACACTGGCCAGATGTAATGCCATGCCATCCATGATCTTGGAAGGGAGATATAAGATCACATACTCAAAGAGGATTTTCCCTTGCCCACTAGCTGAGGTGGAAACAATGGTTTTTTTCCATTGCTCCCTCTATAGATAAATTCGAGATAAGACAGTTTTTTCCCTAGTAGACAGACTTGCGGTAGGGGCGGACAAGACATGTTTAGATAAATTATCAACAGACAAAATTTCAATTATTATGAAGCTAACTGCTAGATTTTGTGCTCAGGCGATTAAAGTGTGCAGTAAATTTCAGTCCTGCCCCTTTGAGCCTTAACTTAGTTTCCTTCAGGAGGTCTATTATACAGCTCTTGTTCCTCTTAAATTCCTTGGTTTAAATTTTAAAAATGGTCATCTATGATGCTGTTATGTATTTTAAAATCTATTTTTCTCTTTTTAATATAATTTTATTTAGTTTTTTGTTAAATTTTCTATTTTTATATTTTAACTTAAGTTTTTATCTTGTATATTTTTATACCTCAATAATGTTTGTTTTTGTCAACTGGATTTGGTTGTGGATTGTAATCTATATATCTAATAGCCAAGCTGCCCCCTGCATGCGGATATCTAAATCCACACATCAGGGGCACCTAGGGGGCAAAGAGATTTTCCTGCACTCTTGGGGAACTCTCCAGGTATACAGAAAAAACTGTAAAGTAAAAAAAAATCTCCCCCAAAGTAAAAAAAGTGTTCCCTGCACATGTGGCGGGGGTGGGGGAGAGAGAGCTTGGTGTGGGCCTCACTGTCACTGCTGGGGGGTGGGGGCTGAGAGCTTGGTGGGCCTGGCAGCTGGGAGCCATGCAGGCCTCACTGTTGCTGCCGGGGTGGTGGGAGAGCTTGGCAGGCCCAGCGGCTGGGAGCCGCATGGGCCTCGCCACCAGAGCCTGGGGGGAAGCTTACCTGTGGCTGCTTCCTCCTCAGTCATGAGGTCCCCCCCACCACGAGTATCGCAGGTCCCAAACTGAATTGAATACCCTGGATATAATACTCATATTTCTAAAAACAGTTTTCAGTACATTCTAGAATTATAAGAAAGGCATTCTAGTAAGTTGAATTTGTTTAGGTTATGTTGATGATTTTTTATAGTCGTTATTTTTGTTTTGCTTAATGGATAATAGTTTTAGGTTTTATAGCTGTATATATTTTAATATGTAGTTTCATGTGATATTGTTGTATATTTTATATTTATGTAGTTGTATTGTATTTAAAATGTTTGCTCTGTTGCTGTTGAAAAATAAAAATTGTTAATTGCAAAAAAAAAAAGAGAAAGGCATTCCAACAAAATCTAGATTTTGACTTCTACCCAGAAGGAACCCTAAGTTCAAACACCATCAATCCAGGAGGATACATTAACATAAAACTTCCAGTTTTAAATTGAATTGGATAACATTCTAATAGCCTGTCACATATATTTGGTTTCACCTCAAAGATGTGAAGATATTGCAACATGCTTGTTGGTTTCCCACAGTGTAATCAGGCCCGCAGCCAGGAATTATTAAGTTGGGGGGCATTTAAATTTCTCAGGGGGCACTGGCTATTTTAATTTACGGTAATTAACCACCTTTAACACTGAGGGGATGCACGGTAACTTTGCAGAGCGCAGGAAAGTCCAGAGGCAAGCTGGGTAACTTACTGCTCGCCCCTGTGTTGGTCTTAAAGGTGCAGTGAAGCAGATGGGAGGCATCTCCCCTGGTGGCGGCAGTCACTGGCATGGAGTCTCCTCACCAGGGAGCACAGGGGAGGTGCTGCCAGCTCCTTTGAACAGCTGCTGGGCTAGGGTGAAGGGCAGCTCTGAAAAAAGGAAGTCAGCAGTTTCCACCAGGTGCCTCAGGAGCTGCCTTTGCTGCCAAGCCCACTTGGGAGCAGCGGCTGAGTGGAGTAGGCAGGCAGATGCCAGAGCCCTGCTCAGTTGCAAGGACATTGATCGGTGATGCTAGCCTCTCCAGAGGCCCAGCTGGGAGAAGACTTGAGGGGAGCTCCAGCCCCCCTGCCTCCCCTCCTCCCGATGTTTGGCCCCTCCTCCAAACACTGCACTTGGCCTTTGCATCCAGGAAGACAAGGAGAGGTGGCAGCAAGACGCAGTGCAGGGGGGAGTGGAGTTCACGTTGGGCTGGATGGGAAGTCGGGGGGCATTTGAAAAGGCATTTGAAGGGGCCTTTTAAGTAAGGGGGGCAAATGCCCCACTGTAGCTATGGGCCTGAGTGTAACTATCAGTGGTAGTAGAACAAGACTGAGTCCAGTGGCACCTTTAAGACCAACAAAGTTTTTTTCAAGGTGTGAACTTTTGTGTGGACACACATGAAAGCTCACACCATGAATACAACTTTCTTGTCTTAAAGATGCCACTGGACTCAAACTTTGTTGTACTGCTTCAGACCAACACAGCTACCCACCTGTGGTAGTTTAAGTAGAAGTTCAGGCTGTGATTTTTAAAAATATATTTCTATGAGGTAAACTGATGAAAAACACTAAAGAAAGTAGAAAATGGTGGTTTTGCACTAATTTCTAACATTATCTCATGGTTGATTTCATTGCTTGTACTTGCCTGTCATCTTCTGTGCTTCCACTATTGTGGTTGATTAATTATCTGTCCTACATAATTTTCTGTTTTCCATAATACATCCAGCACAGAAACAAGGAATATATGTTAATCGGTGTCTCCAAAATTGTCCCACTCAGCTGAACTGCTTCCTAGCAATCCCGTCATTCATGCTAACCCCAAATAGCATTGGATAGTAACCTATGGGAGCAGCAGTTCACAAGAGGGGGGAAGCTGCAGACCAGTTAATCCAGAGTGTTCCTTTTGAATAGTTCCATACTCAGTCAATGATATTTCTCTGAACTGTAGCTCAGCTCTCTTTTCAATGCATGTAAAATAATGCTTTATTTAGTAGATTAAGTCAACTCTATGGACTCTATGGATTTCCAAAAAGTTTTTGAAAAGGTCAAATTGACTAAACAGTAGCCGTGGGAGGACAGGTCTTTTATGGATTAAAATTGGTTAAAGAATAGGGAACAGACAATAGGAATGAATTGTCAGTTCTCAGTGTAAAGAGAAGTAAGCAGTAGGTTCCCCCGAAGACTGATATTGGGACTATTTATAAATGATCTGGAATTGAGGAGACCCAATTCTGCTGGTGACATGAAATTATTCAGGATGGCGAAAATGTAAGTGGATTGTGAAGAGCCCTAGGGAGGACTTTTTCAAACTTCATTTGGCATATCGCTGCTTACTTATTCAATTTAATATAAGTAAGTGTAGATTAGAATAACATATCCTAACTTTAAAGACAAGATGTTGGGTACTGAATTGGTAGTGACTGAATAGGAGAGAGCTCTTGGGATTGCAGTGTATACCTTTACGAAACATCTGCTAAGTGTATGGCAGCAGTGAAAAAGGCAAACTTCATGCAGAAAAGAGACTGAAAAGAGACTGAAAATAATTATTTATTTATTAGAAAAGAGACTGAAAATAATATTATGTTCTTATGCAGATTTATGGCACAGCCACATTTAGAATACCACTTACAATTATGGTCACTGTATCTAAAAAAAAAAGATTTTTGCAGAATTGCAAAAAATGCAGAAGAGAGTAGCTAATATGATTAAGGGGTTGTAGAAACTTTCCTCATAGAAATCTGGAGCTTTTAAGTTTACAAAAGGACACCTAGGAGGGGAACATGACAGAGATATATAAAATTATGCATGGGGTGAAGAAAGTGGATAAAGAGAAATTTCCCTAATACTAGAATCAGGAGACCCCCCGATGAAATTGGTGGCCAATGGATTCACAAGAGACAGAACAAAAGACTGTTTCCTTCAACACACAGTCAAATTGTGCAATTCGTGCCAGTGGAATTTGTGGTAGCCTCTAGAATCTTTGGTTTTAAAAGGAGATTAGATAGATTCATAGAGGAGAGGTCCATCAGTAGCCATCCCCTCCTCCCCAGCAAACAGCTGATTGGCACAATTGCTGCTTGTTTGACAGGGTTACATATTCACACTCAGTTGAATCAGGAACTGTACATTTTTCTGCCTTTTATTGTTTTCAGTTTTTCAGTACAGGAAATAATAGGAGCTGGGGTTTTTTGAACCAAGGTCCATAGAAGGCCAACAAATTATTGCTATAGAGTATCTAAACTAACTGAAAACAGACTTCCAAAACTCTGCATTGAAGAACAATTTGAGGCAGGCCTGTCAAGTATGTACATTTTTGAGGATTCTCAGAGTTCACTGGGAGAATGCATTTATATAAGAGCCTTATGTTCCAAATCAAGCTTCGAATACAAGATGCTGTGAGGCAATCTGACCTAGCAGCAATTTATGACTGCAAGGTGTCACCTTGGGACCTGTGGTTGAAGGGAGAATATCAATCTGAAAGAGTAACTTGCACTTCTAAATTGTGTCAGCTTGATAAGGTGTTTCCGGGCCCTGCCTTTCCAGACTTTTGAGTCTGCTGTTCAAGAAGGGCAATGAACAGGCATTGAAAGGTTTCTAGTACAGCATCCCTGTAGTTCAGGAATAGTAAAGAACCCTTTGCACTAGTTTCTGACCAATTAAAAAATACACAAAACTCTCTTCTGTTCATCCAGAAATCAAAAGACTACAGGCCAGAGACAGCTTTGGGTGGATGCACACATTTCTCATTCTTCTGAGATTATCATCAAATTGTTGAGAACAATAGTGGACCAGTTCCAGACTTCACCCTGAGACATAACTTTGGCTCAACATAATTCATTTAAACCATTACTGTGCTGCCTTTCTACTAGATACAGCACTCAAGGAGGCTTACAGTTTCATAAAAAACAAATTAGCCATTTGAAAACAAGCATTAAAACAGACATAATAAATGATTACAACGAAAACTGCCACAAACTGCTCAGCAGTTGAACACCAGAGTTCCAGCCACAGTGCAAACAGCTGATAAACAGCCTAAATATAATGGCCTAGGGGGCAGGAATTCTAGCTGACACAAATATTTATGCTTACAAAATATGAAGAGGGCAATGGTATTGTTACATGTTACTACATACATTCCAACATACACCAAAAGCCTTTTCAACAGTAGCCATGACATATGCTGATGTAAACTTAAACTTGTAGGGGGGAGGAAAAGTAAGCATGCTGGCCCTGCCCAGTTCTTGTCACTGAAAATGGTGGCCCAACCACCTCTACAGGTGCTTATGGAACATTCCCAATATGGAGCATTCAAAAACTACATTTCATATATGTGAATGCATATCATGCTCATATTCATGAGAATGTGGATGGGTAGTAGAGGAGTCTAGATACTAAGACAAGTCAGCATACTGTTTTTACTCTTCCCCTATGTGTGTTGTCTTATCCCAGCATATGTTGTGCATACAGGACTAGTATATCATCCTCATACAAGGTAAGGCTGCAGTCCTACATGCACTTCCTGAAGACAGAGAGAACCTCATTGAATTTATGGGATTTAGTTCTGGGGTAGACATGAATAGGTTAGATAGCTAAATTGATCTTCAATAACAACTGCATCTTGATTTTATGCATATTTAGCTAGCTAGCTTGAAGGACTTGCACACGAGACAAGTGAGTTTGAAGGGGAAAACTCAAGTCTGCCCCTGGCAGCGAGCAGTTTATTTTTAAACATACACAGACTTACACGCCACACACTTAGGGTGCTGCGTCAGCATTCAGTAGACAATAGGGTCAACATGGAATCAACATGAGGGATGAGGAGGGGATGAGACAACTGTCTCAGGAGCCTGCTGTTTGCAGAAGTGATTGTCAGCTTCAAGGGGACAACGCTCATTGTGTAGCAGGGAGGGTGGAATCCACATGAGTGGGAGACATCTGTCTTGAGAGTATGCTATTTGCAGAAGGGCTTATACAATGCTCATTGTGTAGCAGGGAGGGGGGAGAAGCATGGACTTTGACCGGGCTAGCACCCCAGTCTTAGACTTCCCTACACTAGCTATTTATTTATTTTTGTTATTTCAGTAAATCTATCCTTGAAAATTCTAACACAAGTTAAATTAATCTTGTAATCAGTTTCTTAAAGAACCCTTCACTTCTGATTCCTATCTTTCACACCAAGTTTCATCAGGTTCAGAAATTGCAGTCTTGCACATTTCTGGTATATGTATCAGGAGATTCCTCAAAAGCAGGACGTTCCTTTTGGGACCAATCCGAAGTATGGCATCTGTTCAGATTTTTTGCCAAAGAAGTTAACCAATAAATGATTTCCTTATTGACAGCTGGCCAGGTGTGTGACATCTGTACACTGATTCTGTCTTTCCCCAGTCTAGGATGCCTACATGCTTTGCTCATCCCTGGGAAATGGAGTTTTTGAGATCTTCTGCACACTCAGGACAGGACAGGACACTTTCTTCCTAAGCATAAGAATCTTTGCACAACAGGAGGGGTCTGTTAAATATATGCAACCAAATGGGTTTAAACCACCACCTACCTGTGTTCAGATCCTCTCATCATTTTCATTCCAAAGCACCTGATTTCTAATATCAGAATTGGACCGGGGGAAATGCTTCCAATAAAGGAGTGTAGGAGGATAAAATACTGGGGAGCCGAATTTAGTCCCTTCACTCACATTTACATTTTAAATGGGCCAGCCTCTATGTTTACATGTGAATGGATGAACATGCCTATTTTTTTATTTATTTATTTAGAAAAGTTGTATTATCTCTCCAGACACCTGCTTGAAGCAGCTTACAACTAAGATAATAAAGCCATTAAAACACAACCATTAAGAAACAGGCTGACACCATAAAAACAAGACAGACCATATCAGGCCCTACACATCTGCTTTTAAATAAAACTAAAGAAGCTGAGAAATCATAGATCTTCATTCATTAGCTCTCTCACAAAGATCTCACATCCTTTCTCACCACTGATCTTCTGTATCTCTGAAGTATGATGCACTCTTTGGGGAAGGGGGGAATTTAGCCTCTGTCTTTATGTCCCCCAGTTGGTAGGCCTGCCTCCCCGTGAGTAACATGTTTGGCTGTATTTCCCTTAGTCAAAAAAGATTGCATCTTTGCCCTGTGCTACCTACTGCCTTGGCTGGCCTGATCTTGGAAGCTAAGCATGGTTGGTCTTGGTCAGTACTTAGAAGCGAGACCACTGAGGAAGTCCAGGGTTGCTATGCAGAGGCAGGCAATGGGCAAACCACCCATTCATTCATTCATTCATTCATTCATTCATTCATTCATTCACTACCTCTCACCATTGTAGAATTCACGGCAGCTTACAATGTTCATTCTTGCCTTGAAAACCCTATGGGTCATTATAAGTCAGCTGTGACTCGATGGTACTTTCCACCACCGCTACCTACTGCCACAGCATAAGCCTGACCTTCTTTCTCTTTCTCTTACCCAGTCTACCTGTCTGCCTATGGATATGGGCAAAACATTTGCACTGTGCCAGGCACACTCAGTTACAAACCAATCTAATAGGTCACTGAAGCCTGTGCAATATAACATTGGAAAAGCACCCAAACCACCAATTTAATTGGTAAACACTGAGACATTCTGTGCATGCAAATACCAATTGGGACAATACTGTTTGGCAGGAATATCTGTTAACACTTGTGGTTCCACAACATCACTGTTAGGCTTTTGACTGCTGAGCAATGATCTCTCCTCACTGCCCCCCCCCCACTGAAATTGGGCAGCAAGTCAGCAGAATAACAGCCATATTTGATGACCTCCAAAAAAATTCATTTAGAGTAGTACTAGTTACTAGCCAAATGGTCATCCCTGCATTTTTTCCACTGAAAAAATATTCAATGAGAATAGGAAAAACTATTTTCCCTGCTTTTTTCTAAATATTTTCCCCTATGCCTTCATGGTTCTACTTCAGCCAATGTTTGCTATCCAGGATTATATCTAAGGAAAAAATCGGAAGCATGCCTCCAGTTCATATAGCCCTCCCCCCAGTTTCCTAACCTCATACTTGCCAACATTTCACAACAAGAATCATCATCTGCACTAAACTTGTCTCCTTCCAGCACCATTACACGTTGATGAATGATAATTTACATAAAGTAGAATTTACCAATTTACTATAAAATGATGCACAAAGAAGAAAATATACCATAATTTGCTGACAAATACCAGTATTTTAAAAGGCTTTGGCAATTTGTCATCAGACATCAACCTTAATGACTGCTATGGCAGATTCCAAAAATAGTAAATATCCTGCAATTGTTTATTATATCATATTGTTTATATTTCTTCTGTAGGGTGGGGTGGGGGACTGGAAATCACACTACACATGTCTTCTGCAATAAAATCAGAATAAAGAAATATTTTAACATCTCAAACATGAATTATGCTGACAAACCTAAATTCTTTGCTTGGATATGCACTGAAGTATCCAAAGCAGCAAGTAATCAGATTAGTTCTGTTCCTCATGACACATAACGAAACCAAGAAGGGGGAAGAAGAGAGAAACATCCATTAGTATGCATCTCAGAAAGAGATGGAAAGAATTTATCTATGTATATACTCCATCTTTAAAGTTAAAATTTTAACTTGTTTTAAGTATTGGGTTGGATTCAGCCAGCATTTTCACTGAATCACAACTAATTCCCCTCCTAATTACAGTCCCCATGCAAGTCCCATGGTCCCCAGCAGAGCCTTTTCTGGTGGTCAGAGGGGAGACTCTACTCCTTTTTTCACCAGTAAAAAGCTGTTTGGATCCAACTAATTATTTAATCTTAAAAACTCCCATCCTTCTATACTCCCAGCCAGTTAACATTCACTGCAACCATAAATATACGTGTAAAGGATGGGGGGAATTAGGGATGTACCTTTGAAAAACAAATTAAGTATTTTTCAGATTTTGGGAACTGTTTTCATTCTTGTATTTTAGATTATTTGAATCCCCAATACCATTTCAGAATTGGGGGGTTGGAGGGGGAGGGATTCCAAAAATCTTCAGGTCCATTATTCCCTATAGGGGACTGTGACAGTCTGTACTTTTAGAAGCTTAGAAGTGTTGTGCAAATAGCAACAGGACTGTGAAGGGTTAATTCATTACAGAATCAGAGAGTCTTGAGTGACAGGCAGTTCCAAGACATCTGATTGGTTAGCATCAGCTGAGCAGAGAGAGTCTTCTGAACTGGATGCTGAGGAGAATTTAGTCTGATTTCAGCCCTAGCTGAGAAGAGCTGAGTACTGACAGTTTCAGAATTCAGCCCTGACTGAGAGCAGCTTAACACAGACAGGAGAACTGGAGAAAGTTGGCGAGGATGAGTGGGTAGTTAGACAGAGACCCACATTCAGGCCAAAGAAAGGGGATAGATCTTCTAGTGAGAAGAGAATTTCCCTACCCAATCAGACAGGGAATTAGCTCTGAAGAGTGCAGAGATCCCTGGTCTGGTATAGTTAGAAACTGTCTTTGAAGACCTTAAGAGTCAGTTAAAAACTCAAGCTGAGTACTGGTGTTTCAAAGGAAGGGGTTTGGGTACTGGAAAGAGTGTACCAGCTTTCTGGAAACCAAAAGAGTCAGAGAATCCTCACTGTGTAAGTCACTGTTGAGAAGCTTAGGAAACTCTTATTAGCCTAAAACATAAGAACTGTGCATGTACTGATTTGACCTCAGAGTTATCTATATTGAATTACCACAGAAATTTCAGTCCCTGACTTCACCTGATCTTTTCCTTCTATGTTGAATAAACTATTTTGTCAATTTGCAATATAAAAACTTCTTGAGTGCCATTTAAGTCATATAAGTTGAAGGGGCTCCCATTCCTTCCCTCAAGTTCCTGGGTTGAGCAAACAGCCAAAATATTATACTGTGACAGGGTGGGACAGCCAGAATTCTTTAGGAAAGAAGAAAACAGATAACTAGGGCAGCTCAGTCACAGAAGGGAAAGAAAAACAAAGTGAAAACCTTGCCTCTGGGGGAGGGAAGTGGATGGTGCCATTATAGGGACATTTTCAGGGGGGGTTGAATGGTTGTCGTTCAAGCAAATTGCATCACTATTCATGCTTGTGTACTAAAGACCCCCCAAGTTTCAAGCAGATCGTATCAAGGGGTCCAATTCTATGGCTCCCTGAACGAGGTGCCTCCAGCCATTCTCCTTGTCTGTTGTTTCCTATGAAGAAAAAAATTCCCAGTTTCCTCCCAGGCAATAGAACATACAAGAACAACCACTAGCCAAATGTAAACAGAATGATCAATGCCAAGTAAACCAACATCAAACCCAAGGATCCATGCCAAACCAACTTAAGCAAGGGACACTGTTGCAAACTCAACCGAACCAGTGTCAGACAAGAGAATCCAAGCAAGCCAGCTTGGAAAGCCAGCCAGATCTGACAAGACACTGACACAGACACACACTCACATCACTTCCCAAAGGAAGGCCTCAGAAAGTGACAGATAGGGGAGTTTAGGCCTCTGAGATCTGCCTCTGACATATACAGCTTATGCTATCACCAGCTCACAGGAAGGACTTCAGGAGATGCAGCTACCCTTCACTACTGGTGCTCTTGTTCACCCCCACCACCAGCATGACCTTTGTTTTAGATGTTTTTCTGGGTTCTGTGAGTTTTGAGGTACTAAACTGTTTTTCTGATGTCTCTTGTTCCAGTGATATTTGAGGGCAATGAGAAATGCAAGAACAACATTTGAAACACGGATATGATATAGCGCCAATCAAATTTGATAACTGCTATTTTTTTCAACTTCTGAGTCTCAAGATTTAAGTTTTGGGAACAGCATTTCCCCCAACTCCCCAAAACAGACTGTGAAGATGCAGACACAAGCATATGGTCATTTCACTCACTCTCAAGAAGTCTAGGGCTGGGTAACTGAAGCACAGCAAGTGGACCTTCAAGAAGACCAATTGCTTAACCCTCCAAGGGACAAGACAATGTCACACATTAACACACTAATACACTCAATCTGCATGCTTGTTGGAGGGCATAAGAGTAACCTCTGAGCGATAAGACAGAGGACCCAGCCAGACCATCTCTTTCCTGGCCCAGTAGTTCAGCAGATAATTGTCATGGGATTCATAGGGCTCAAAAAGGTCACTTCTCCCAAAGCCTGGCTTTTGCATCTCACATTCTCACTGGTGGCAACTGCCTCCCCAATGGCTTCCATTACCATGGCCCTCCTGACAGCAGCTGTAGGGGAAGCCTGCAGATCAATACTATCAACTAGATGGTGCATCCAGCGAACAATGCAATAGGATTTGGGTTGTCTAAATCTGTAGCCAACCAGAAATCTGAAACAGAACTGAAATAAAGTATAAGTATTAACAAAACAGGTTAAACTATACAAAAATTACATAATAGGATTCTATCTACATCAATACCAGTACAGATGATACACAATACCATATGTCCATAGTTCCATAGTTACCCATATGTCCGGCCGCCGCAGGTGTTGGGATGTGTAGACATCCCAACCCGAGGTAAAAAAATGAGGCCCCTTTAATCCAGGAGGGCTCCCGGATTTAAAGCGGCCATGTGACCGCAGCCTTAGTGATGTGCACATAACCGCTTAAATATGTGACATCCACAGAGCTCCACTGAAATGATCCAGACAATTTTATGTTTCTGACAGGCCCGTGAACTTTATCAACTTTATTAACTGAAATGGTACCTTACGGAAGGTACCGCTGGGGGTGCTTTTACCATTTAAGTCCATGCATGCGTGGAAAAACAAGTAGACAGTGAGGCACATATGCACATATGCAAACAGGATTTTTTTATTTTATTTTTTTAAACTGACTGCATGGATCCTTAAGGTGGATGCCGTCTAGACAATCCACTGCAGAGTCTCATGCGGTAAAGCACTTCACGGGGGAGCAGTCTGGTCATGCAACACTAGATTTAAAAGATCTAGATCGAGTTTGAGCCTGGCCAATGGTGGGATTAGCTGCCCATCTAAATGCACCTTTACACTGTCTTTTAAGGGAAGCTTACCATCCATGACTGATCTTCTCACTTAGAAATGGTGTGATGTACCTGTGTATATGAAATAGTTCCTTACAATGGAAACCTCCCATTTCTGTTTGCCAGCCATTATTTTATATCTTCTTGCTGTAAAAATGTATTTATTGACTCCATCATTTTTTGATACATCCAGATGTGCTGTTTACTTTAGATAAATGTGGGCTTGTATTGCATCAGCAGATCAGTTTGCAAAGAATATTTCTTGAACAAAAGAATATGGCATACATGTAAATTCCATAAAGGAGGCAATTTACATAGCACAAATATATAAAAACCCTCGAGCATGATATTCAAATCAGAGCAAAATGAAGCACTTAGCAAGGCTGGAATTTTTAACAGAGCTACGAACTTCAGCAGTGCAGTAAGGCTCTAGAATGTAACTTTCCTAAAGATCTTGATCTTGATCTGGCAGGTGATTTTCTCCTACGGCAATAATTAATTCTGCTGCTAGGTTGGCTTGAATCTCTCATAGCAGAAACCTTCCATTATGACAACTGTGTCCCAAATTTATGATACATCTATGACATAACAAAGCTTTAGCCTGCCAAGTACTCTTTATACCTGAGGCACTTACACATGGGGAAAGTAGAGAGACTGGATACTAACTGTACCTACATGGGCATGGCCACTGGCATTTTTGAAACACATGGGCCCCCATGAATCCTTATTATGGCAAGTCTCTTGACAATGGAAAGCCCTGCCAGTAGGAACTCAGTTTGAACATGTGTAAGTAAGTGGTTTCATTGTATGGTTTTGTTGGTATCAACAAGGTCCCACCACATCATTTAATTATCTGATCCAACTATCCATGACCCGGGAGAGAATTGATTTTTACCTACTGCACAGGTGCAAAAGCAGCTTGCTGTACAGAAGGAAAAGAAATGCTGCTGCCCAGTTACTGTGCAGCTGCCAAGCAGTTGTTCAAGATGAATGGCAGACAGGCAGATGGATCTGAGGATAGCTCAAGTGATCAGGATGTTGAATGTGGTAAGTTTGCCTGCCAAGTCTGTTTGCAGCAAAAATTTCAAGAACCCTCACATCTAAGCAATCAGTCCAAAGGATCAGGATTTAAGCAGAAGGAGTAAAGTGTCCTTAAATGGGAGCTGGATTTTTATACAAGCGGGGGGGGGGGGGGTCCACTGCTACTTGTACAATCGCTTTATACTTATTTTAAATTAGAGAAAGAAAGAAAGAAAGAAAGAAAGAAAGAAAGAAAGAAAGAAAGAAAGAAAGAAAGAAAGAAAGAAAGAAAGAAAGAAAGAAAGAAAGAAAGATTTAATCATTCATTTCATGATTCTGACCTGTTGGTTACCATTAGTCCTATGTACATCAGCATTTAAAGAATCATAAAATCACACAGGAAATTCTTTATGTAAAGGATTCAGAAAGAAAAATACTGCAGAGAGTCACAGACTTTGGCACATTATAGTCCAAGGGATGCATTCCTTTCTAATTGAGCTTACAATTTGCTTTCTGCCTCTTGGTGCATTCAATGGCTTTCTCGACCTAGAGTGTGTGCTGCTAAATTTTCTATAACTCATTATTGGCTAATAAGGTTTGTTTTCATTTTGTTCTAACTACTGGGGCCTTCATTAACAATTCTTTGGGGAGAAAGAGTTCCAAGAAGGTCTCAAAGTCTGTCTATAGCATGGATTAGCCTAATGGGGGGGGGGGAAATTAAAACTGGGCAGAGAAGGAAATGGGGGTGGCAAAAATATCTTATTAAAAACAACTAGTGTGAGGCGATAGTATTTTTTTAAGGAAATAAAAAGAATTAATACATCCATGTCTGAAATTTGTATTAAGGTTTGGGAGATATCATATACCTTAAAAGTTGTTGTTAGAGTTTAGGTAAATTATCTTGGACACATCTGGGGAAATTTTAAGTCCTCCATACTCACCTCACACTGAGCAATCTAGATAAATCTTCAGTCTAGCAGTTGGTGTTGAGCAATCCCATGAATGCTGGCAAGTCCCAAGACCTTATGCTCCATAGCGGAAGATGGCACATTTGCTCATTTCAGATTCTACCTCATATTCTTTTGAACAGCACTACAGAAAAAGACCCATTTGCATAATTTAGACACACATAACAATGTCACAGAGAGAATTCTTTAGATATGTTGACATTCTTGTTAGCTTCAAAAATATCATGCCCCTTTCTCTTGAGAGATGAACAAATTCATCTAATGAAAAATGGTATGAAAAAATACACTGCTTTGTTTGAAAGGTGGTAGGTAAGGCGGTTTCCAGCTTATCTCATTTATGTTATAGAGAAATAATTCTGATTTTTCTTTAACAAAGAAGCATGTGGTTCCTTTGCTCCATTTTCCTTTTTCTTCAGTGTTATGAGGCCCCCCCCTTTTGCCTGGATACACATAGCTTTGTTTAGTTTTTTTGTCGTGTGTGTGTGTGTGTGTGTGTGTGTGTATATATAAAATAAACGAATAAAACACCCCATTTAACCATTACTGCTGGAATTTCTTTATTCCCCCTTGTAAGTGGTTTTGCTGGCTCTATAATGCTGTTTTGGCTGCTTGTAATCTCATGAGTTATGAGTGTTATTTCCTTACAATTGCACATACTTTCCATATTTCACACAACCCAATTATTTATCACACACATATACATGTGTTTTGAATTATTTTTAAATTAGCTGCTTCTTATTCTATACATTTTAAAAATTACACTCAGTGTTTTTCAGCCTCAAAATAAATGATACAGTCAGCACTTTATAATGGGTTTCCTATTTTCATAAGCTTGCAGCCTCTTTGTTTTCAAAGAATGCACATTTTTTTTTGCAGTCTCTCTGTACCTTCAGGGAACACTTAGCTTATGAACCTCTACTCTACTTTCAGTGAATCATTGATGCCCTCGTCCTGCAATGCCACCCTTCCCCTTGGATGGTGCTACAGAGTTGTAAGATCATCACACTTTCTGTTCCTAATCATACACATGTTCACAGTTCAGCTGAAGCTCTGGAAGAGAAGAATTTCTATCACAGGTGCTAGAGGCTAGTGTAACTCCATTTGTTATAACCAACATTCATCACCAAAAGATAATCCACCAAAACAATAAAAGCTTTAAAAACACAAGGACAACTTTAATGGTTCGCAAATGTACATGGTTACCATGACTATAATTAACTCTTAATTTAATACATCACCTATACACAATTCAACAACATCAACAGGACAATGGGATCAATTCACTGAAAGTGGAATGGAGATTCGTAAAATTAGTATTCCTTGAAAGTGCAAAAATGGCTGCTGGCTGATTATTCCTTTGTTTGACTACTAGTGTAGATGTTTTGGCAATGAGATCTAATTGGTAGGAGATGGTCTCTAGGCCGTGCAAGAAAAAATCAGGATTGGGTTAGTTGTTCTGCTCTGAGTTGACTGACACTAATTCATTATTTTATCATGCAGATTCTTTTTTGGTATCTGATAAGTGGAGATTGAACCCTACTAGGAATACATATTTCCCTCTGCCTGTGCTCTACTTGTGTATTTGTGAATGCACACAAGTATACAAATGCACTGTAAGTCTCCAGTGCTCTGTAATATTTGCTTTACTGGCAAATATAAAAGTAGAGCATAAGTGGACTGAAGGCAAACAAGCAATCCTATAAGGCAGCAGTTCTGTCTTGTCCATCCCCACAACTCTCCTGTACTTTGTCAAGCAAAGGAAACCAAACCTGGAGCGCTGCTTTTGGAATTTCTTACCACCCAAGTTACTGCTTAACCACAATATCAAGAATGTTAACAATGCTGGCTGTCATAACAGGGAACTTCTAATCCTTAAAAGCAGCCACAGCTGAAACAGCTCTTTTGCAGGTAGCGAATTTGTCTTTTTCCATAAGCAAAGGACCTATCTTGTCAAAATTTGGCACTCTTTGAGGAGGCCAGTTCTAGAGAGATTTAATATATTTATGTTAATTTTAATCTCATTTAATATATACATCTACCATATATCGGTGGTTGAGGATCAGATGCAAATCTCAACTCCACTCTTGGAGCGCAAGCGGGGAGGGCAGGGTATAAATATAAAATAATAAATAAATAAATAATTTTTTAGACAGAAACAGGGACTTATTTCCCACAAGCAGCTGTGCCGCCATCACTCTTCCATTTGCACCAGTTGTGTTGGTCAATTTCACACTATTCGCCCCATGGCCACATTGTGACCCGCAGCTCCCCCAATTTCCCCTACGTTTTCTTGATCTTTGTTTTTTGAGATCGAGAAAACGCAGGGAAAATCAGGGGGAGCTGCGGGTCAAAATTGACCAATGCAACTGGGGCAAATGGAAGAGCAACGGTGGCACAACTGCTTGTGGGAAATTGGTTAGAATGTCTATGATTTCATTTCAGTTGTTGGAAAGATGATCTGCATTTGCTATTATTAGAACTGGAAATGTCCCATGCAAAGCATAGTCTATTGGGTACCATACAGTCATACCACCACATCCAAAAACAAGAACAAAATTCATGCAATGCCTTTTATAAGGACCAACCAAATATTTTGTTTTGTATCAGTTTAGTTGGTCCTCATTAAAGGTGTTACATGGATTTCATTCCAGTTCTGAACTGCCAGCCTGAAAACCTGCTGATTTCCTTCAGGTCATACTATTATTTAACAAGGAACAGACTCAAGGGCACCTAATAGTAGAGATCACCTTTTTTCCCATCTCTTGGAAGTTCATCCCTGCCACTTTTTTATGACTCCTTAGTATTGTTGTAGTAAAGCAAAAGTCCTCATAGTTTTTCACCAAACAAGAACCGTAAAAGTCCAATTGTTCTTCATGATTCCTAAGCAAATATCAGTTCTCTTACACACTCTTTCTCTCTCACACTATGTTAAATTATGACACGTAGTCCTTGTGTATTCTGCCATGTTTTTCTCTTACATTTTACCTAGGAACATGCTGTTATAAAATCTCATGTGTGGGCAGCTTTTAAAATGCAAAACCTAAGTATTATTCCTCTTGTTTATTCTACTTGTACTGGGCTCCTATTTGAGTCTTAGTTTAAGTTGTCTCTTGGGAATCCCGATCCTGTTTAATAGTGTTGAACTTTTAATATTTCTTCCTGTTACTGGATTGTAAAAGGTACATCCTGAAACCCTGATAACTGCTTCTATAGGCAGCACTCAAAGGAAAACAAAAACAGACTACTTCAGCATCTGGCTCTGTGTATCTTGACTGCCAAATTCTAATGCGGTATTCCTGAAACATAACACTGCTGTACTGCCTTGCTTAGTAAAACCTCTTCAACAAAGCTGAGCTGGAATTCAAAGATCCCATTATCAAACACTATCAGATCTTCCTAGTAGTTTTACACTGTCAAATTTTGCAAGCCAAGGATTCCATACATTTTCCCACCTCCCTTTGTCTCTCTATACCCCAGAACCCTATAATAAATTCTAATGGATACAGATTTTGTGAGGAGAAATAACATGGAGATAAAGATTTTATTTACTGAAAAGCTCAAGTTGATGATAGGAGGCCTAAAATTCAGCTAGAGGGTGGCAAAAGTCCAACTAAATGGCTGAAGATAACAAACAAGATAAAGACAGCCTGTAAGTCCTAGAAGGTAATAAAAGATACCCAGGAACAAGGATTGCATTATAACAAATGTTAACAATAGGGACCTTACCCAGTCCTGCCCTCAATACCACAAACCACCTTACAGAGTTAGCTCTGAAACAGAGAGAAAAATTGTGAAAAGGGAGCTTTCTGATATACAATGGACTCCCTCTCTAGGGTAAAGTCTGAGTATGATGATCCAATCATACTTTTTTGGTATGACATGAACTACTCTCTCTGAGATCAGCTTGGTTGAAGTTCTTTAATTGTCATTGAAAGGCTGACACTGAGAAGGTGTGAGGGTTATCAATGTCACATTGACAATATTCAGGGGGGAAGAATCTCAAAAAAGGCCCTTGTTATCATGGCATTCTTAGAGAATTTAAAGTGTAATAATATCCTAGCAAAGCAGAAGCTTGCCTATCTGGAAATATGCACAGTTTGCAACAAGAGCTCTTCATAATAATCCACTATCGTGCCTGAGGTAAAAAATAACTTTGGAAAATGTTCAACAGAAAACCATTGTTTTAGCAGTACTGAATAGTTTTACAATGAATGAGTCATTCACAAACCTTTGGAATTCAAGAAACCCTGTTCTTTCTTAGAATTTACTTCCCACCATGTAGAAGTAAGCAAGTAAGCCACATTTCAGAAGTGAGACCAGTTTTAAATGCTAACACTGTTAATTGATGGAGTGGTACTTTCTGAGGAGAACCAGGAAGAGGGAAAGGAGGAGAGAATGAAAAGGACTGAGGCTACAGCTTCATAAAAGGCAGAATTCCCTTGTCTAGGATGCCCTGGATCTGAGTGATGATGGCATGAAAGGGATAGCTGAAGAAACCATGGGTCAGTGAGCTGAAAGCACTTTTCCCTTTGTCATGGCATCCCAAGCAACTGCTTGCGTCACATGTGCCATGAACTGGCTTAACAGATTGTGTTTGTACATGGTACTTTAGAAGGCAAATGTGACGAGGAAGAGCAATAAGTGGTGAAGTTATATGTACATGGTCAACAATTCCTTGGAGAGAGAGAGAGAGAGCCATGGACCAGAGTAATGACCCCTCCTCATCAGGTGACAAGTTTGAAAAGAGCTGGACAGTTAACACCACTACAGAAGAAGGCAGTAGAAACACCTTCAGGAACCTACTTTGATGTGCAGGAGGAGCCTGAAGACTCTGAGTCAGCCCACTCACCCTGGCACACAGCCCTGCCTTCTGATTCAGAGTTGTACATAAACCTTTGTCCCAAAGCCAGCTGTTCAACCAGAGGTTTCTTGCCAACTGACCCCTCCCCCCCCCCCCCCCGCCTCTCAAAGCCCTGAGCCACAACTCCACCACTGCACTTGCTGCTGTAATCAGACATGGCACTTTTAAGTACTGGTAGCCTGGTCCTGAAAGGGAGGGGCCCGTTATCTCCACCCCCTTGCAAGAGTATATAAGGCCTCAGTTCACCCTCAGCCTTTGATGGAACAGCATCCATGTTATAGTACTTTTGGTGGCAGCACTCTGCCTTGACTTCTGGACTTTATTCTTGAGTAGAACAGACAGGGAAAATGAAGGTATTTTCCATAAAAGAGATAGATTTATTTCATTCATTCATTCATTTATACCCTGCATTTCTCCCCAGTGGGGACCAAAGAGACTTACATCATTCTCTCCTTCACTTTATCCTCACAACAACCATGTAATGTAGGTTAGGCTGAGAGACTGTAACTAGCCCGAGGTCCCCCAGTGATCTTCCATGACATGAGTGGGGATTTGAACCTGGGTCTTCCAGATTCTAGTTCAACAGTTTTAACCACTGTACACAAATCTGGGAGAAATATAACATTCCTTTACAGATTTGGGCAAAATTTCCACTCTTTGAACAATGCTGTGGGCTTTTACATTTAGTGACAAAGTGATATCAATTATTTTACTCAAGCTCAAAATTATACTTCAAACAAAGCCATATGTTTGACATCAGTAGGATGGGGCACATCTGGTAACTCTGTATATTTCATTGGTGGATCGATAGTGTAGTAATGAATAACAAGCTATCACAAAATCAGCAATCAGCGTTCATTTCTGCCCTGGAAAATCTGGATTATCAACAGCAGCACTATAAAAGTCACTGCTATTCCCATTCACTGAACAGTGGGGTTGTTTGCTCTGTGATGGTCCCAAATAATGAGAGGCACAAAGAAGATAATAATGAGATGCTTTTTATTGCAGCCACATCCGTTGGTTACAGTGCAGGAGCTTTAAAACTTCAAAAGCTCATTCTTATACATAGCTTTACTTACTGACATGTGATAAACCCAGGTTGGTAATTATCTCAAATTCAAGGCTCATCTAGTTAAGCCAACACACTTCTTGCATTCTGACCCTGAGTACAATAGTAATAGCACAATCCTAAACAGAGTGACACCTTTCTAAGTACACTGAAGTCATTGTAAGTATACTTTAAGTCTTTCCATTCTGCTTTTCTCCCAACCACCAGGGCATATCCTGACACTATTAGGGACTCAAAGGTCTTACAGAGAAACACAGAAATATACCTTAAACAGACAAACAAAAGAAAAAGGTACACATCTTCACCTCCTGAGCCAGACCTGGATCCATGGGCCTAAATCACACCAAGGGCTATGGGCTGCAAACCATGGGCCATGAGCCCTTTGGTTCATACCTCTGACTATGCCCAGGCTAAAAAGTCTTTCTTGGGGTTGGACTAGAGTTTTGCACAATGCAAGGTTAATGGATAATATTAAACAGAAGTTTTAAATCCAGCCATATCAGAAAATAAAAACTAAAAGTCTTAATAACAGAAAACACAGAGGAACAAAATGGGCATGCATATGTCCAAAGAAGTTCCTACTGATCAGTTTTTAGGCAGGCCTCTGTTCTCCTCAACTACCAAGTAAAGGTATATTATAAGCATGTACATCTATTTATACTAGGATATGTCCATCAATGACCACTAGTTATGGTGACTAAAGGGAGCCTCCACAACCAGAGCCAGTAAACTTCTGAATATGTAGGGATACCATTCTCCAGGTGGGACTTTGGGATCTCCCAGAATCACATCTTATCTCCAGACTACTGAGATCAGTTCCCCAGGATAAAATGGATGCTTTGGAAGGCAAACTCTATGGTATTGGACCCCACTGAGGTCTCTGTGCTCCCCAGGCTCCACCCTCAACTTTCCAAGAGTTTCCCAACTTGGATCTGGCAACCCTCTCCCTCCCCCATCCCCTGGCAGTGACCACAGGAGACCTGGCAACCCTAGCTGGCTGGGATGAAACAAAGGAAGCCTGTGCAAACAGATCAGCAGTCATGAATGTTGCTAAGGCCTACTTAGACAAACATGGAACTGTGGCGTTTTTTATATAATGTTTATTTATGAGGAATTTACATGATTTGCAACCATTTTAAGCCAGTTGCAACCGGAGAGCCAGTTTGGTGTGGTGGTTAAGTGCGC
The DNA here is from genome assembly GCA_029233225.1 of Lepidodactylus listeri. Classification (NCBI taxonomy): domain Eukaryota; kingdom Metazoa; phylum Chordata; class Lepidosauria; order Squamata; family Gekkonidae; genus Lepidodactylus; species Lepidodactylus listeri. Next base: position 43,947,022 of record JARCFY010000006.1, on the reverse strand, counting down.
GAACTCTAATCTGGGAGAACTGGGTTTGATTCCCCACTCCTCCACTTGCACCTGCTGGATGACCTTGGACAAGCCATAGCTCTGTACCAGCTGTTCTCTCAAGGACAGTTGTCTCAGAGCTCTCTCAGCCGCACCTATCTCACAGGATGTCTGTTGTGGGGAGGGAAAGGGAAAAGAGTTTGTAAGCTGCTCTGAGACTACAAGTGAGTGAAAGGAGGGATATAAATCCAATCTCTTCTCTTCTTCTTTAAGTATCTGCCTTCAACAACTGCCTGTTGAATAGAATTATGACACAGCAAGGGTGGGAGCAGTAGAACTCAATCAGGCTGTGTGAGAATTCAGTTGCACAAAATGCTGATCACTCAATACTGCACTGGTAGGTAGGAATATAGTGAGGCCGTGAATGAGTCAACAAACATATGAAAAACCTGTTGGAAAAAACCACTGGAAAAATTGGCTCCCTGCTCCTGACTGGCAAACAGAATGTGAACTAACCCAGCAGGTGTTTGAGTATCTCTCACTGCAGACCCTGCATGACTTTTTGTCTTCAGGGGTCCTCCCACATCTAACAATGGGATGCTCATAGGAAGTTTCTCAAGAAGGGGAAAGTGGGGAAAGGTCAACCACTTCCAGCAGAACCCCCAAAGGATGACTGCTTGCTAGATGCAAGGAGGATGGCCTCTGACTGTGGCGCTACCTTGTTAACCCCACATGCTGCATTTTTATGTCCAAGACTTGCAATGGCTACAGTGGTTGGACTAGGATGAAGGAGGTTCAGCTCTCTGCTCAAGTATGACCTTGGGCCAGCTGCTCTCTCTGTCTCAGTCCAACCCACCTCACAGGGCTATTATGAGGTTAAAATGGGAAGGGGAGAACCATGTATGCTGCCATGAGTTCTTTAGCACAAGGGCATGATAACAATGTGGGACAGAGACAGACAGGCAGGCAGGCAGATCCAGTGGACGTCTGCCCATCTTTGGGCACCGTACTTTATTGTATTTCATCCACAGTGATTTTATATTGTGTAGAGGTCAAACCTCCCCCCCCCCCAGCTCAACAGCTGATCTTTTTGAAGTGTAGTTCAGGGCATGTACCACTTGATGGCAGTGAAGCTTAATTAAACTTTAATAACAGAGCTGCTAGAAGCAACCAGGGGATAATAGCATGGTGATAAAAAGAAGTTACAACAATTTTAATAACGATGTTCTTGACTAATTAGGTCAGAAGTTATGTGCATAAGCCCTGAGGTTTCAGGATACGTTTGACAGCTGGCTGTGCCACGGTCGGGATAAGAGAGTTAGTAGAGCTGTAGTAAGCCATGCAGTTGCTTACAAATTAGGTTCTGCAGAATCCAATCACTGGTAAAATAAAATGCAGTAATGGTAGTTTTTCATGATTCAGTGGACATGGAGCCCATTATCAGCCACAGAATTTATTCCTTCCTCCCCGCTCTACGCTAAGTTGTAAAAAAAAAAAGAGTACATGCAGGAAAATAAGGAAACATCATATGAAAAATATTTTCCTCAAACCAAAACCACACATCTTGATGCTGTCAAGCAGAGCTTGTGGTTTTCCCCTTATACCCAAAAGAGGAAAAAAAGCAAAACAAAACACATTTAATAAATATGTTTAATAAATACATGACCCGCTCTGCATAAAATAAAAGGAGCACTTTTCTCTCTCTCTCTCTCTCTCTTTCCCTCCTTCATTCTGGATATAAATGATTCCCTTTGCTGTCTCAGTTTTATAAGCTAGGCTCTAACATCAGCTGCATTATAATTGTGCACCCACAGTATTATTCTGGCAGGATGTACTATATAAACAAAAGATTACCATTCAAGAGAGAACAAAAGGGCAGCTGGTTTTTATAATCCTGTTAAAATAATATTGTTTAAAATAATATTGCTATAATTCTCTGCGAAAATACCACTGAAAGGAAGGAGATGTTGAAAGGGGAGTTTCAGGGGTAAATGATGAACAGCCTCCATGCAAATCAGTGTTACAAAGAGCTAAGAACTGTTGTTGCCTCTGCAGAGAGAGAAAAGGTCATTCACCTGGCAAACAGTGGAGAAGGAAGTCCTGGTGGAAATGGGTCGTTTTAGGCTTCTATTAAACTGGTTGGTGGAATTCTCTCTGCTTTTTCTGATTTCAGTTCGCTTTCAGGTTTCTCTTACAGTTGCCCTCTTTGTGTTGGTTTTTGTAGTCCCAAAGCAAGACAAAAGTTCAGACCCATTAAAATCAATGGCAGTTGTCAATTTCAGTGGAATGTGGTTCACTCTTTTGGGTTGGGGATTGAAGAAGTTTTTAAATATTAGAGTATATTTGGATGGGCAGCCAGCTATTTCTGGTTGCACTGATGGAAGAACCAGGCTTTCAGGTGGCTGACTGTGGCCAGCCAGCTGACAGAAGAGTGGGCAACTCTCTCTCCCACACCTGTACTTTTCCTGGTACTTTGGACATTGTTTCTGATGCATCTGAGCTCCCTTTAGGCCTCAGTGTATGCTCAGGAAAGTAGTGTGTCAGCAGTGGAAAGAGAAGAGGAACAAGTGAACAAAGGTGGACTTTGGGAACCCAAACAAGAAAATGAACCAAGCCTTTTCAGTTCATTGTTTCATTTGTTTGAGAGATGAATGCACATCTCTATGCCTCTGAAGGATCAGGCTGAGCCACCTGTTCCAGTATGCACTGGAATACATACTAAGATAAAAGGCTGATGGAAACAGTACCCCTAGGTACTACGGCAGGCCAGAACTTGTTCTAATTTTATACCCTAGTAACAATTGTAAGCAACCTCACACAAGACGAAGTCAAAGTGAAAGTGAAAAAGGCCACACACAAAAATCTCTGCAACAACATCTAGGAAACCATCATTATTATCTACAGCACCGGAGAAAATATTCATTCCAGAGAATAATGTTTGGATTCTTCTTTGCAATGAAACAAGTGATTACACTAAATTGTTTCCTAATATCATAGTCTTCGTGTAAATGAAATTCAGTGTTAGAATGTCACCTATCTGAGAAAAAAATGACTGTAAGAGAAGCACTAAGGCTGAATCATATTTCTTGTCAGATACTCAAGAGCATTTTATGTTCTTATGGAATTATATTATATTATATCCAAAAGAAAATGAATGGGCAGTTGTGCACAAGAGACAAATCTTGAACAGACACAGCAAAAGACTCTCATGAACTGTATCTGCCTATGTGTTCCCCAGCTCTACCCCATTTCCACAGATGAGTCTTAAAAAATGACCCTGAGGTTTCAATTCTAATCCTGTCTTGTTGGGGGGAAGGGACAAAGAAACACACAATTTTGCATAAACAGGCTGCGATTTAAGAAAAATCAGCAGAGAGACCAACAGCAGCAATCGTGGTAGAAGCCCATTCCCTATTACGAACACTTTTTAAAATATTCAAGGAGTGGAAGAAGAGGAGGAGGAGGAGAGGAATGCAAATGGCAGATTGTATCACAGTGCCTCACCTACAGGAGTTCACCGCTGGGAAAGACGGAATGGTGGGCGTGCTTTGGAGGGAGCAAGCCAACAGAGCCTCCTGATATGATGCCTCCCAAACCCTAAAATGGGTAAAACAGGTGATAATTTTATTGGCCACTTAGGGGGCCCATTGGGGAAAAACGCTGAGGTATAAGTGAAGTCAATAAATAAATGAAGACTAAGACAGTAAGAACTAAAAGGGAAGGTGACATGGTACAGCCTGATCTTGTCAGATCTTGGAAGCTAAGCAGGGTAGGCACTTGGAAGGGAGAACACCAAGGAAGACTGCAAAGGAAGGCAATAGCAAACCACCTCTACTTCTCAGTTGCCTTGAAAGCCCCTTGCTGAGGTTGGCATAAATCAGCTGCAACTTGAGGGCATTTTATACACACACACACACTACAGTAAGAATTGCTTGAGGTTACCGGACGTATTATTTATTTATGTATTATATCTCACAGAGACAAAGTGAATTACACAGCTGATACAGTTATGATAAGACATCTAACAAACAGTGTACTAGGACTAGGATTACAGAAATCTGAATAAGTATAGCATATTAGACCTGATAAAGAGTGCAGATCCAATGAAGAAAATGGTATTACATCAGCAGAAAACAATGCAACAACATCAGGGTAATATGTGCAGCAAAGAGATAATATGCCCTGTGTACAGTGGATGCACACCTTAATGTGGGGGGGGGGGGTTTGCATGTCTTAGCAAAGCCGAGAGCAGTACTGTGAACTCCTAGCAGAGTCACTCAAGGTGGAATGGTCACAGCTGAGACACCAGACTAAGATGCATCCACCCACTTCAGGGATCAACAGCCACATCAGCAGAAGAGAACAGACCGATCCAGTGGTGATGGGGGTAGAGGAATCCTCAAAGGGCAGCTACTGAGCGGCGACAGTAGTGGAAGGTGACAGTGGTGGAGGATCTTTCATAGATAATGGCAGGGGACACTACAGCAAACCCTGGCCAGTAGTGTGCAGAAGAAGGCAATGATAAACCACTTCTGAACTACTCTTACCTTGAAAACTCTATGATGAGATAATCCAAAATGAAAACAGATAAAGTGATGAAAGATGGAACCACCAAGTCAGATAGTACTCAATCAGCTACTGGGGAAGAGCTGAGGATAACTACAACTAGCAATATTCTTAATGATGTAACTGGACTAAATCTAAAAGGATGGTCAGTTGTTGATGTGAATGGATGGAAAAGAAACAGAACATTTAACAATTACAATCCTGGGAGCGAGTGAACTCAAGTGGACTGGATTAGGACATTTTCAGTCAGAAAATTACAAAGTATTTTACTCAGGGAATGACAAACACAGAAGGAGTGGAGTTGCTCAAACAGTAAGAGGTGTAGCCCAGACAGTCAGGGACCAGAGCCTTAGCCAGTGGTAGGGTGCATGGAGCAGCACCCCCTATCTAATCTACAGCACTCCCACTGCACTGGCCCAAAGCCTACACCCCCTGATCTCTGTGGGCCTGCTGTGTTTCGCCTCCAGCATCCAACAATCTCCAGCCTCGCTCTGGGTTTTCACAAGACCTTCGAGCAGGTGGAACTGGGATGAGAGCCCCAGGGGAGTGCATGCCAGTAATTATTATTTTTTGAATGGGCAGCGGTGGCAGCAGCTGTTTCCCCCTTCCCTCCCTCTCCATAGTGGTGCATCCCCAGAGCCACCCCCTCTTCAGCTGGGCTCCCTGGTGTGCTTCTTCCCCCTTCCTTCCTCTGACTCAGAAACTTCATTCCAAGCAACACAGTGGAGGAGAGGAAGCCAGCTGTAGTAAGGAGCTGCTACTCCTCCTCTCTCCCCCCTCACTCCTTCTCTCTCCCCTACTCTGTTAAATTAAATTAAATTTTAATTTAACTAGCACCCCCTAGGCAGCTGATTCCAATGCTGAACTACTCTTACTGAATGACTCTTACTGCCTGTAATTTAAACCCATTATTGCAAGTTCTATCCTCTGCTGCCAACAGGAAGCCCCGGACTTCCTGCCCTCCTGTAAATGACAGCCTTCAAATACTTACAGAAATCATGGAATTTTAAATCAAACTGTAAATATTAAGAGCCGCTAGGCTCTTAACGGAGTAAGCAAGGGACAGCTGAACTCCACTGAAACTGGGAAGTACAATGTCCTTCAGTGCCTCAGCCTTACAAATCAGCATTACTTCCATCCTATCAGGGTTTGGTTTCAGTTTGTTCACTTAGCCATTTAACCAGAGCAGTAAGGCAATGGGTCAAAACTTCTACTTCATCACCAGAAGATTTGGAGAGAGAGGGAAAGGGGGAGGGAGAGAGAAGTGGGCATTATCCACATATTGATGACACCCAATTCCAAAGTGAGGAACAATTCCTCCAAAAGGCTTTACACAGAGATTGAATAGTGAAGGGGATACGACTGCATCTTGTGGAACCCCACAGGACAATTCCCACACTGATGTCAATTGGTCTCCAATGGCAACTCTTTGAGACAGGTTCCTAAGGAAAGATTTAAACCAATTCAAAGCACATATATTTTTCCTGTTCTATCATTTGTGGTTCTGAAGGGTAAACTGATCAAAGTTCATGGATGGCCCAGGTACAAAATCCAGTAACAGCTCTGAAACCTTCGATATAATGATCTTTAAGGTTTCTCTTATAGGCTGCCTATAAATCATGGGGGGAAAGGCCTGTTCCTTAATGTGCTTGTCATATATCACATATGATTTATATATGGATTCATAATGGCAGAGAATCAGTTAGATGGCTCATCCTCAGACACCCTTGGATCCAATAGGATTGTAGAATATTGTGAAGTATTGTTTGGGTGAATGGTAACCCTATGGAAGGCTGCAATCACAGTGTGGAATGAGAGTCTGATGGAAGTAGTTGACAGACGCACCTCATTGATTACTGATTCCATGCCAGCCACATCAGAATCAACCAACAGTTGCAACTACTTAAATCAAATCAGGTCGCTCACTCTGATGTTGCACATGATTGTGAAGACCACGGTATGTAAATCTGACCCTTGTCCATCATGGTTTGTGAAATCTAATCTTTTAGCTAGGATTATTCATTTTTTTACTTGGAAGGGAGTTGTTTCTTTCAGTTGTTGAAAGATGCAGTGGTATGTTTGCTGTTAATGAGAATATCTTTGGATAAAGATGACCTGACTAATTTGAGACCAGTCTCAGATCTTCCCTTGGGGAGGCAAGATGATTGAGCATGCTATGACACAGCAGCTCCAGGGATTCTTGAAAAACACATCTTTCCTTGAGCCTTTTCAATTTAACTTGTGGCATGGAGACAATATTGGTGACAGAAGTGGATGATCTATGTCTGGCAGGTTGAAAGGGAAAATTCCTTTGCGACAATTCTGCCGAATCTTTCTGCAGTTTTTAGTATGGTCAACTTTGCCATTCTTCTTTAAATGATTAGAACACTTGGGAGGATCTCAGGATAAGTTCTCCAGTGGTTTTGATTCTTCTTTTGTCTTGTAAAATTACTGGGGGTGACTGAGGGCTATAGATTATTACATGGATAGGTGTTGTTGCCAGTGTTAAACATCTATAGCTTCTGGGTGAGATGGCCCATGGCCTCAGGGTTTGGCGTTGTCAATATGCTAGCAATACTCAGCTCTTTATACTTTTAACAAAGAATCTGGGGGGAAAGTGATTTCTGTCTAGAACCTAAAGGCTGTGGTCAAGTAGATGATAGTTAATACACTGAAACTTAATCTAGAGATGGCAAATATTATGCTAGTTGAGACATCTGTTCTAGAAGAGATCCATTTGCCAGAGATAGATGGGATATCTGTTACCCTATCAAATGAAGAACCTAAGGCTGAGTTCAGACTGGCAGTTTGGCCCGATATAGGCATGTTTCTCAAGTGGATTAAGTGGGGCGGTTCACACAACCACAGCTGTCTGGCATTCCCATGCCATACTCACCCCATCCTGAAGCATTTTGATCCCACTTTTAAAAAGTACCAGGTGAAAGCTGTGGCAAGCCATTTGGGTGCGCACTGATCCTGCTTCCTGGAAGTGTGGACACAAATAAGCTGCAATCAAGCGGTGCCAGTAATGTGAACCCGCTGATCTGGCATAACTACCCGTGTGTGCTGTGCACTTGAGCACACAATCGCCCTTGGGGACGCTTCTGGCTCGTGGAGTTAAAGCTCCCACCCATGGGATCCTGCCCCAATTGCTGCTGCACCTATGCACCCATGCGCCTACATGCAGGTTGGCAAAATGGACCAAAGCTGTGCACAACCACCTTCTCCCCAGGATGGTTCCGGATCAGTCCATGCAGTGCGACTGGAAAGCCCCGCGACAACTTGGCCCGGGTCTTTTTGCCCCACTTCCCTTGCGCTTCATTCTGCCAGTCTGTCCTCCACCTAAGAGTGCTCATGGATCCAGATCTGCTTTTTGAACAACAGATTAGAGGTATCAAATGTCTGTTTTTCTGAATAATGTATAGCCTTTAATCCCTTCTAGATCACTGAAACCTTGCTACGCTGATCCATGCTTCCCTAACTTCTAGTCTCAGCTTCTATAATAGACTCTATGGAGAGATATAAAATTTATCAGGCCTGAGAAGTATACCCTTCTGATTTTTGTGGTCAGGGTGGTCATTTTCCAGGTGCAGGACCTGCCATGCTAAGAGCAGAAGTACCAGTACCAGCCAAACCACAATGTCTAGGAAAAGAAGTCTGTTTATATTTAGTAGATGTGATAGAACATATCTTCCTGTTAACGCAGATGAACCCTCAGTGCTTATGCAATTAAAGCACATTTTGATGCCTGCAGGAAAGCAGGCAGATTTTTAATACCAGGCTTGAACTAACCACAGGGTGATTGGAAGCTGCCAACCTGTGCTTAGAGTGGGGAGTTTTGAGTCATGATTAGAATCTTGCTGAAACCAATTACCAGCTTCTTTATTGGCTTATATTGAATTAACTGTACATGCTCAGACTTTTTAGGCTGTAATGGGCAAACACATGACAATCTGTTAAAAAAGAAGGTGGGTCATAAGGTCTTGGTTGGCACAAAGGGTGGATACCAAGTCCATGGTCTGGAAAGCCCCAAGGGATCCAAATAAGGGGGGAAAGGGGGAAGTTAGGAAGTGAACAGGTGTCTGAGATGCTATGGGCATGTGATTTAGGGACACGAGCCATGGCCCAAAGGCCTCATGCTTTCCTTATAAGGGGAAATCACTCCAGGGGGAGGCAATAGAGGAAAAGAGTATAAAATCTGTGCCATTTCAAGGTGAGAACAGAAATCTCAGTATTTGGTGTCATCATCTGGCCAGTTTGGGATAGGTATGTGTGTGCGTGTTCAAGCCTAATTGTAAGTAATCAATAAAGATTGAAGCACACTCAGGTCCCATCTGTTCCAGTTTGCTTGTGGCTCAAAAACAAACCTCAGTAAATTGGCTGAGAAGAGGAGAGAACTTGATTAATTCTTTCTATCTCCAAAGCTCTGTAGAATTTCATTTCTAACAAATGTGGAGTTCCCATTGAAGAACCTTGGTAACTATTCTTGATAACTTCAACTGGACCATAACAAGTGACCCATTTTAACTGGTTCTAGATGAACACTGCGTGTTCTACCTTGTTACACTGATTATAAATTTGCTTCTGGGTTCTCAGAGTGGCGATTTTAAACCCCTTCACAGCTTTGGTCTCAAATATGTGAAAAAACTCAGCAAGTGGGGGCTGTGACTGCTAGAACCAGGGCTTTTGCTGTGATGGCCCCATTTCTCCATAATCATCCTATACGTTTCCTCTTTTCTATACTTTGTAAGGGCCTCAAAACCTTCCCTTTTCATTTTGTGATTAGTGAGTAGGATTTTGTGGCTATTCTGCATCTTATGAGTATGGATTATTAAAGTGGTGGTTTTATTGACTTTTATTATCATGGACATCTATAAGTGCAAGGAAAATAATCACAAATATTTTAAATAGTGTTTCCAAACCCCATTGTGTTCTGTTTAGAAAAATAATCTAAAAGTAATAATGATCTTTTTTAAAAGTGACACCAGCCCTCTCTAGGAATTGCCTAGTATGTACCTGGCAACCCTAGTTTTAAATAAGAATATCAATATTTTCAATTATCAGTGGTATAAGAAAATCATATACATATTAATCTAGAGCATCCCAAGATTTTCTAAGTAGAATTGTATATACAAAAAGAAGCTCTTCTGGAGAAAATGAGTAGTAGGGGCAAAGGCATATCATGCAGAAACTTTCTGTTTCCAAAATGGGAGTGAAAAGACAATTTCTGTTTTCCTTCAAGCCAGGGGCGTAGAGTTTGGGAAATCCGGAGGGGGGCTCCTTAGTGCACATGCTCACTGGGATGATGTTCTTCCCCCCTCCGGGAAACCGCCCCGCCTCCCCGGACCCTTCCGAGGCCCGCCAGCTGCTGCTGCCAGTGCCTCTCTCTCTCTCCCCCCCCCAGCCACCCCTTCCCTCTCCCTCTCCAGCAGTGGCCACCAGGCCTTGGAAGGACCCGGGGAGGCGTGGCGGCAGGCGCTTCATTTTCCCAGGGGTGGCTGAGCCCCCCCTGGAAATTTCGGGGGTGGCTCAAGCCCTCGAGCCCCCCCCCCCGTACTCTACGCCTATACTTCAAGCAATAAAATGAAATTACTGAAGCCACCAAAACAGGCTCAACTTTGGCTTTTATGTGTAAAATATGTAAGCTTTTAAAATCCCAACCATGTACTATAGTGTATGTGAGCAACTGGCACACCTGAATGTCAACAATCCACCATACCAGTTGTGCATATGATATTGTCATTATGAGTAAACATAATTTTTGATGCATTTTGAAACTGGGATATGTTCAGACTCCTGTAGATCACCGAGGACCCCTGAGAAATTGCATTCATATTGCTAAACCTTCCATATTCAAGGCATAATTAACTTTACCCCCAGAAAAATGGAAAAAGATGAACAACTGTTCCATTTTCTGCATCTATCTATTTAATAGCCAAGGTCTCCTCTGCATGCGGATACTTATTTCTGTGGATTTGGGCCATATGGGGGGTAAACAGATCTTCCAGCAAACTTAGGGCAGTCCTCATGTTTGCAGAAAAATCTAAAATGTTTTTAAAGGTATACGAGAATTCTTAAATCCCTCCAAAAGTAAAACTGCTTACTCTGCGCAAGCGCAGAGAACGGACTTACTAAGGCGCAGGAAAAGCCATTGGAGCCACAAGGGAAGCTGCCACTGCAATAGCTGTGTGCCCCACCACTGGAACAGCCCCCACCAGGACCGCCGGCAACAAAGACTATAGCTTCAACCAGCAGGTTTGGCACTAGACTGCTGAGAAAAGGCGGCGGGGGAGGTAGGACAGCCGGTTGGCCAAGGGAGCCAAAGGGGCTGCGGCGCCTCTCTGGGAGCCAGCCTGCCTGCCCTCTGTTGCTGCCACTGCTGCCCAACCTGGCCCTACAGCTGTTAGTTGAAGCACAAAGAGGTGAAGCCTGTATCGCTGGCCCCCCCTCCCTCCTGCAACCAGACTGGAGACGTTTGCTGGCCTGCAGCTGCAAAAGGAGAGAAACGGAAAGAAGTGGGGTTCTGTGAGAGGGGAGAGACAGAGAAAGAATAGGGAATTGTCAGTTGAGGGGAGAGAAAGAAAAGAATGGGAGATTGAGGGAGGGGGAGAAAAAGAGGAAGGGGAGCTTGGGGTAGAAAAATAGTGAAGAGAAAGAGAGGGACAGACTGAGGGGGTGGGGGGAAGGACATTGAGAAGGGCTGGGGTAAGAGGGGAGAAATGGGGTAAGAACAGAAGGACAGCTGACATAGAAGGGGTGAGAGGAGAAGGGGGTGTGAGGGAAGATTAGTAAATAAGGGGTGGATGCAGAAAGAAAGAGGAAGGTACTTTGACAATAAAGGGGGAAGAGGGGGGAAAGGTAGGGGAATGCCCCCTCCTCACAAGTTCCTTGCGAGGACTGCCTGCAACAAAGACTACGGTAGGGCCACAACATATTATGCAACATTTTGTTGCAGGTCCCCTCTTGTATGGTTCTAAAACCAAACTGGTATACAGAATGACCATTGATTAGAGTAACCAGTATTTTTAAAGAGAATAAAAACTGAGCACTTGTCATGGATATTGCTGTTTTCATTCAAGTAATTTTTAGTGGAATTTGAGATGAATTGTCAATAAAAGTTGTATTGGTTAACAAAGATAAGAACTTGCTTTGAATCAATGTTCTAAGCATTTACACTGGTGCATCCATCTGTGATTCTTCTGTAGCACTGCTGTTGCACAGGCATATTCTCAATATATGATGGCCTAGTTGCTGGTTTGAGCCTCATTAGTGCTTATGTCCTGGAATAAGATGTTGGAAAAGCCCATGTCTGGGGTACAAAGAAGAAGAGAAGAAGACCCTGCAGGGGGCAGCAAGAAGACAATTAGGGTGATTCTGCATTGTCTTTTCCTTTCATTGTTTTAGCAAACCCACACTGGAACAGAAATTCCCTTCTGCATTGCATGATTATTAGGAAGGGAATTGAAAACAAATCAGCCAGTATCATAATGCCCCTGTATAAATCGATGGTGCAACCTCATTTGGAGTACTATGTACAGTTCTGGTTGCCACACCTCAAAAAAGATATTATAGCATTGGAAAAAGTGCAGAAAAGGGTAGAATGATAAAAGGGTTGGAACACTTTCCCTATGAAGAAAGGATGAAGTGCTTAGGGCTCTTTAGCTTGGAGAAACGATGGCTGAGGGGTGATATGATCAAGGTTTACAAGATTGTGCATGGGATAGAGCTGGTAGAGAAAGAAGTACTTTTCTCCCTTTCTCACAATACAAGAACTCATGGGCAATCCAAGAAATTGCTGAGCAGTTGGGTTAGAACAGATAAAAGGAAGTACTTCTTCACCCAAAGAGTGATTAACACATGGAATTCACTGCCACAGGAGGTGGTAGTGGCTACAAGCATGGATGGCTTCAAGAGGGAATTAGATAAACACATGGAGCAGAGGTCCATCAGTGGCTATTAGCCACAAGGTATAGATAGGAACTCTCAGTCTGGGGCAAGTGATGCTCTGCATTCTTGGTGCCTGATGGGGGGTGGCAACAGTGGGAGGGCTTCTAGTGTCCTGGCCCTACTGCTGGAACCTCCTGAGGGCACCTGGTGTTTTTGGCAACTGTGTGACAGAGTCTTGGACTGGATGGGCCACTGGCCTGATCCAACATTGGCTTCTCTTATGTTCTTATGTAATGTTCTTATGCTGCTTTCACTTCCTTTGATCATTGGATTTTATGGTAGCCTCTGCATTGCATGCCTTTTTCACTTTCTTCAATCATCGGGTTTATGGTACCTTCTGCATAGATTTATGGCCATTTTATGGCCATTCAGGGGTGAGTTTGCATTTTGCAGTCAGTACGGTGTTGGCCCTGATGTATTTGAATGTGGTTTTGAGCTGCTCTGTTTCCTCAGTGTTGAGAAAATGTGGAGCAAATGCCAGATGCAGAACCACCCTTAGACAGAATGGTGAAGAGAGCACCTTCTCTCCTGTTAAACATAGCCGTAAACTACAGGGGGCTCGGGAGCTCAGGCCACCCCTGAAGTTTCCCAGGGGGGACTGAGCCCCCCCGGCAAAACAGGGCACCCACCCGCCGCCACCGCACCTCCCTGCCTCCCTTGCCAGGTCCTCCCGCCCGCCCCCACCGCCAGAGCCTCCAGAGCCACCCACCCGCCCAGCCAGCCAGCCAGCTCGCCTCCCCTGAACCTACTCCCTCCCTCCCTCCCGGGGCCATCTGGGGATCTGCCCAGCGTGATGATGTCACCCGGAAGTGACATCATCACGCTGGGCAGTCCCCGGATGGCCCTGGGAGGGAGGGAGTGAGTGGGTTCAGGGGAGCTGGCTGGCTGGCCGGGCGGGTGGGGGGAGGCTCTTGTGGCGGCGGCGGGAGTAGGGACATCGTCCCAGCATGTGCGCATGCGCAAGAGCCCCCGCACCCCCAGAGGTCAAAAACTCTACACCCCTGCTGTTAAATGTCATTCCTTGTCTGTCTCCAGATTGCTACTCTCAGGGCGATTTCTTCCTTCTTCTCAGATGTGCCACACTCAGTCTTACCCTCTCTCTCAGCTAGAGATGTAGTTAGGAACCTTCCTCTTTCCTATCAAGTATGTTAATTCCTAAATAAATCTTTATCTACTCTTTAGTCAGGTTGTGCACTGTTGCTGTGTAAATTACCCTGCCTACTTTAGGACCAGACAATTAGAAACACATTTTCCTCCAACACATCCCATTTAGAAGACCCAAGGGAGAGGGGCTGGCTGGCTCTTCCCAAGATCACATTGTGGCTGACTTCCTCAGTATGGAAATTTGCGGCTAACTTTGCATTTTGTTTTCACTTCTCAACATTGTTCTTATTGTTCTCTACCGATTTATTTCCAACTACCAAATGTTTTTAAAAGGAGAGATACTATCTCCTTATAGACATAAGGATTATTCATGACAGAAACGACAGATTTTTTTTAAAGAGACCACAACATGAAAGTCCACTAGATTGTGCAATGCTTAACTTCCTTTCTTAATGAAGCTGCAGTTAATAGCTACTCAGCCTTTCCAGCTTCCAAATACTGGCATCATTCTTTCCTCTGTCTTTCATAAGCATGTGCATGCATACACACATAATGCACAGAAAAATATCCACAGTTCAAATAATACAGTTAGGTAGGGGTACCAAGCTCCAGGTGCGGGGTGGAGTTCTCCCAGAATTACAACAGATCTCCAGACTATAGGGATCAGTTCCCCTGGAGAAAATGGCAGCTTTCAAGTGAACTCAATATCCCCACTGAGCTCCCTCACCTCATCAAATTTTGCCATCTCCGGGCTCCACCACCAGATGTCCAGGAATTCCTCAACTTGGAGTTGACCACGCTAAGTACAGGGTTGTCATAACAAAATAGTTTGCAGTAGAACCTTTTCAGATAATAGTGGCAGGCACCAATGTTTATAATTACCAGGTCAATCATACAGATTTGGCCACTTTGTAGTGTTCATTTGATATCTAAATGGAATGTGCCACAGGTGGAGCAGGAGCTTTCCTGGTCTGAAATGGTGCTGGAAAGGCATTATTTGCCCCCTTAGAAAGCAGTACATGCAAATGTTCAGTGCACAGGCAGCCACCCAATGGGGCAAATAATACTCAAGCATGGTGGGGGGAAGACAGGAGCCCCTCCTCCTTCTGTGCTGCTTTTACCCAGACTTGCCACTGGGATGTCGCAACTCCAGTCTCTGTTCAGAAGTTGTATAAAACATCGCATCTAGTTTGGCCCTAAGTTTGTGGGCAACACTTATAGGGATCTAAGATGGAACAAATGGAGGGGAAACGGTATGGTATAGCCCAATTTTGTCAGATCTCGGAAGCTAAGCAGGGTCAGTACTTGGAAGGGAGACCACCAAGGAATAATCTACGGAGGAAGGCAATAGCAAACCACCCATTTTTCACTTGTCTTGAAAGCACATGAACCAGCAAGCAGTTGCCTTTGTTTGCTGTAGTAAACAGAGACTTGTGCATGCACAGAAACTTATTATCTATTCCAGAGAGGAACATCAAAGAAACGGCATTCTTCACCAAAACTGTACTCCTGTAACTCTGCTAAACTGAGTTTCCATGGGGAACCTGCAGCTGGCATATGGCTACAAGTCTCTGTGGCCACCATGTGACAAGGGTCACATTTAGTTTGGCCCACAGGGCTGTATTTGAGGATTGGTCTTTCCCCAAGATTAAAAGCAGGCTTTGTCACCAGGGGTAATGCATACAACATTCTGAAAACTCAGGCATTGTCAAGGGTGTACTGTCTAAGTCTGGTGGCAAGGTGACGAGAGCCCTCCTGATATGGTGAGAAAGATTATTGGAAAGGCCAGAATGATACCCAGGGACAGCTTGCTACATGACAAGCTCAAAGAAAATGACAACAGAACACCACTTGTGGTCACCTATGGCTCACAACTCAAGCCAGTTCAACATGTTATTAATGACCTACAACCCAAGCTAGATAGTGACACTTCCCTCACACAAGCACTGGGGGCCCTACCTTTTCTTGCTTACAGACAGCCCGCTAACCTAAAACAAACTGCTTAACAGTAACATGGACTCTGGTACCAAGGCCTGCAACAAACCAAGATACCAGCTTTGTTCTCATATAGATCCTAGAAATACCATCAATGGACCCAGCAATATCAGCCATACCATGTCAGGTTGCTATTTCTGCTCATCCTCTAATGTGATTTATGACATCACGTGTCAGCAAGGCCCTTCTGCCCTCTACATTGGACAAACAGGTTAGTTTCTTTAACAAAGAATTAATGGACGTAAGTCTGACATTAGAAACCACAACATTCAAAAACCAGTGAGGGGATATTTTAACCTTCCAGGACACTCAGTTGCTGACCTAAGAGTAGCAGTTCTCTTACAAGGGAATTCCAAAGAGAAATTAGAAAGAGGGACTGCTGAATTGCAACTGACAATGAAGTTCAACACAATGCATCCACCAAGACTCAATCGAGACTTGGGTTTTTTGTCTCATTACAAATGCTGATTTCTCCATGCCTGCTACCCCTCTGTATATCACACCTAATCCTGATGGCTGCTATTGTCATTCATCTGCTATTGTCATTTGCCTGCTAATGTCATTCAGAATCTGAAATCACTCCACTTTCCAATATATAGGACAGGTGGACTCACATTCTAGCTGTATCTGAAGTGAGCAATGACTTATGAAAGCTCATACCTTGCCACAATTTCTGTTAGTCTTTAAGATGCTAGTGGACTCTTGCTCTTTTCTACCCCTCAAAAATGTTCAGGATAGTTGGAGACTAGTGCACTGCACAAATGTCCAAATTAGGCTTAACAATATGTAGTGTTGCAATAATCTTCCACTAATCAATTTATAAGAACATAAGAGAAGCCAATGTTGGATCAGACCAATGGCCAGGGGTCATTTCGAGCAGGAGCTCGGGGGAGCACAGCTCTGGGAGTTGGTGCCAGCCCCCCCCCCCCCCATGGGAGAATGCCTGCTTGTTCCTCTGACCAGCCTTCTGAATGCTTCAGCCACCACTGAAGCTATCCTACCAGAATAGTGGTATTTCCGAGGCTTGGATTAGTAGTTGTCCCCTCTCTGCCACCTCTTTCCTCTGTTAGCCTGACTGCTCTTTTATGTTACTAATATTTGGGGAATATTAGCTCTTAATAATCAGCAGTAGGCGTTAAGGATCTGCACCTTATACAGAGATTGCTGCCTCCTCCAGACGAACCAAGGAATTGACAATATCAGTAGTAAAAGGTTTTCTTTTACTTAAAGAATAAAAGAATAGCTTATACAAGTGTTACAGAAACGTTCACACATTCATACAGTTCTAGGAAGTCAGATAGAATTAAAGGGATGGTTGCATTATTAGGAAATCATTGGCATTTTATATTTACCTGTGCAGAGAGAGTTCGTGTGTTCCTGCTGGAGAAATAAGATGAGGTTATAGGGAATTGGGGGGGGGGGGGGGTTGTGGATTAGGAGCCATGTCAGAGCGTGGTGAGAGAGAGAGACAGAGAGAGAGATGCAAAGAAAGAGCAGGCAATGTAAGAGAGACATATGGTGCTGGTAACTTTCCTTTATTTGGGGGGTGGGAGGTGGTCTCTGTGTGGGGGGGCAGGCTTAGTCAGATGCCTGTCTTGAGACCACCCCTTAGAGAGTCCACCCACTAGCTCTTGTCCAGTGGAAGAGAGGCTAGGAGGAGTGGTCAGCATTTGATTCTACCTGATGGTCAGAGAGATACCCAGGGCCGGAAGCTGTCATCATCAGCTAGGAGCATTGTCTTTTAGATGAAGGTAGGACCTTTGGCGGCCAAAACTGGTTCTTCTAGGAAAGTGTTCGCATCTCTGCAGTGTTCGCATCTCTGTGAGAAAATCCTTTGCCGTACCAAACGGGAGGATGTTGTAGGAGGGGAGGGGTTTTGGCCTGCTACGTGTAGAGAGCACACACTGTGATGGTGTCTTGTGAAGACAAGTCTCTGGTTAAAATGCCAAGATGGCTATTTCCTATGTAAGTGGGAGAAACCTCCTGGCCTGGAGGTGGCAACCTCAGAAAATGGTACTTTAAACCTCTGCTGGAAGCGTTTGGAGTCACCTTCCCTCTGGTTACCCCGTCCAAGAGTCCATCCCACACAGTCAGCAAAATAGTTCGCTCATTTACTCTTATAGATCCCTATAAAAGTTCAGAAAGCATGGTGCTGGCTTACACCTTCCTTCCTTCCTCTCTCTCTCTCTCTTCTTTCTTTCTTGCCTTCTGACATACTTCCGGTGATGTCAGGTGGTGTAGCATATGCAAATAAGTTATGCTAATGAGTTATGCTAATGAGCTCCTGCACCTCTTTTTCTACAAAATGACCCCTGCCAATGGCCCATCTAGTCCAACACTCTGTCACACAGTGGCCAAACACTCTGTCACACAGCAGCCATATCTGGGACACAGCCAAGCAGTGGCTTGATAGGACAGAGGACAGCATTCTTTAAAGCCATGAGTCCTCAAAGAACAGTAGGTGCTGTGTGAAAGATAAGGTATGTGTGTTGTCTCTCTTGAAGTTACAGTTTTCCAGCATGGACAGCATCACATCCAGCTGTTGCTATGAAACTGATGCTGCAAAGCACCTGTGGGATGACACAGGTAGGAAACACCACCTATCAGTTGCCCAAATGTCCAGATCAGGGCATTCCTGCTGACTGGTTTTTGAAATAGAGACATTTGAAAGCAGGTAGGCTTGATACAGGCACTGGGCTGTGTTTCCCCCCGATATTCAGTTCAAGCTTATTTTCAGGATCTCTGTGGAACAGAAATCTATGCAGGAAAAAAAGAGAGATTCAGGACCACCTTGGCCAGATTCTTTCTGCTTAGCAACATGAAAAGGGAGTCACCCCAGAGCCATCATCACCTGAGCCCCAGTTTTCCTGTAGTGTGCGTATTCAGAAGAAAACATAACCCAAGTAATTTATCTGAATCATTCAATTTCTGACTTCAGGTAGAAACAAAAACATGTGAGTGTTCTGCTATGTAAAATAATTCATACATACTCAATGCTAGCAAGTAGGGCTGCCAGTCTCCAGGTAGGATCTGGAGTTCTCCAGGAATAACAACTGATCTCCAATTTATTTATTTATTTACTTATTTATTCACATTTTTACCCCGCCCTCCCCACAAGCTGGCTCACAATTGCTCAATCCAAAATTGCAGAGATAGTTTCCTCTGGAGAAAATGGCAGCTTTGGAGAGCAGACTCTATGGTATTGTACCCCACAGACCTCCCCTTCCCAGCCTCTACACACACACCCCTGCCGCCGCCGCCAAATTTTCAGGAATTTCCAAACCCTATTAGCATATCAGGGGAAAGGTTTGGGGCTTGGTTCCTGGGCCCAAGCCTAATGTTTTTGGTCCCAGCACAAAATTGTAACACATGCAGGTTCCCTCATCTTGTATATAAAGTCTCATGAGTAATTAAATAAAAGTTCTATTTTATTTCTGAAATGTCACAAACCATCTCATGCAAGTGTACCTCAACCACCAAGAAACATTAAAGATTATCCATTTGCTCCCTGCCTCCACACAAATACTTATTTCTTTATATTGCTGTTACCAAACACTTAAAGGCTAACAGCTGAGATGTGAGAAATATGATAATATGAGTGTCTGGCCTCTGATCTCTGACTGGCCATTCAGACATGCAAGCCATCATTCCACGTTGCAGGAGCTGAGCAATGACCCTGGATGTGTGAACCAGCTCTGTGCTGAGAGTACTGAATAATCAAGTGAGGAGACCTCAAATGACAGTCATATATATGTGAACCAGTTTCCTTACTCGATTATCTGGAAAAAAGAAGAATTTTTCAAACACCTACCCAGATGATAAAAACATTCTGAATGTATATGGGTAGAATTTCATTACACAGGTGTATTTTGTGTATGTGTGTGAGAGAGAAAGAGAACAAAAAAGGAGTTTCTTCTATCTGCTACAGGAAGCATTTGCAAAGCTTTTTTTTTAATGACCTTCTTGGTTTGGGTAGTGCAGTGGAGAGGAGCTGCTGTCATTAATTCCAAAGAACACCTTGATTGGTTTCTCTGTCCTCTTTCTCTCCCCTGCTCTGATGTAAGAATCTGCCTTCAGCAGAGGATGGGAATCTAAGACAATAAAATGCGTACATTTCCTTCGGAACGGCAGGGTTAAAAACATTAGTGTAAATGGCGGCTGAAAATCTGAGATTAAAGCATGAATCTCATTCCAGTTCACTTGTGACTGTGAGTGGGGGGTGGAAATGAATTGAAGCCTCTAGACCACAGTGCCTTAATGCAATCATCCATACAGCAAATTACCTGGAATGATTAGATTGCTCAAGTGTACCCATGGGCCCCTACCCATTATGTATTGGGGTGCTGGAATCGGTGCTCTTTCCAAAGAGAAGCTAAAATTAGATGAGATATTACCATTCTGAAACAACCACTAGAAAACTGTGAAATATCGACACTGCTGTTTTCTTGCTTGATTCCTTTTCTTATACACTCCCAAATAAAGCTCTGGGTCTGAAACCATTTTACTCATTCTTTGCACAGAAAAGAAAGTAAACACAGCTGTAAGATTTTAATGGCCAGGAGATAAGTGTACATATTTTCCTCGTTTTGGGGTATCGCAGGCTGTTGACTGAATTTCAAAGTGAGCAATAATAGCAGGACTGTGAGCAATTGTTCCTATGCAAGGTGCATATTAATGCCCAGACTGACCGTCTTTGCAGAATTGGTACCAGTGGTGAAACACTGCCGTTGCCAGCCTTCTGGGCAATAAAATCATCTCGAACTGCAAAATTGTCAAAAGTGCTGCACATTTCTGCAGAGGGAGGAGAATGGCAATTTCTCAGGTAACTGACCCACGACACAATTATGACTGCTGCAGGCATGAAGCCTGCTAAGACCACGGCAGACAATCTAGCCAAGTATTAAAAGAAAAGCTAACAATGGCATCAGCTGGACCAACAGAAATGAATGGGAACTCTTTTGTGTGCATGTGAATGCCTGCATACCCTATGCACTTCCTCTCTCTTTTTATTTTAAAAAATCAGTCTCATAGCCGAACAAATTAAATGGGCAAAATTGAAGTTGTCATTTTAGCTCCTCAGAAGAACTGAAGGTCTAATTGCTATGTGAATAATTACAAGTAGAAGCCTGAAGCTTAAAATCCTGAGCATGCTCCCATGTAAATACATGTGGGTAATTGTAATACATGTACATCTCTTCATTACTTGCAGCTGAATCCACTGAAAAGCACAGTAATTGAACTGAGGTGAAAGGGATGGGTTGGTGCTTAGTTGTGGAACCCCTGTTTTGCATGCAGTTTGATTCCCCACTTTGATTCCCAGCATCTCCGATGAGGGGATCTCAAATTACATGTGTTAGGAAGTATCTTCCTGTGCCTGAAGTCCTTGAGAATGTTGGAAGGCGAAGTCTTGATGCTGTCTTTTTGGCTCCAGCCTCCAGAAGAAGTGATGGGAGTTAGATATCAGCTATCTTCCTGTTTACTCTTCTGTCTATGTCCACTTTGATGTGTAGACTGATACTTCTCAGGGAGCAAGTTCTTTCTGCTGCTCTCACTCTTCCTCTCACACTCACAAAGAAAGGAGTATGCTGCTCTTATTTCTGAACAACGGACACAGGGCCTCTCTTCCCTGCATCCATAACCATCCATAGATAGTTAGCAAAGAATCTTATCTCTCTTCTATCCTGTCTAGAATGGAGGTCACTATAATAAAGAACTCTTGTTAGCTTAGAATATGATTACTGGCTCTGTGTAACTCTGTAAGTTTGCTAGCACACTCAGCACCTTGCTTCATAGTGTGGTCAGCTTTTATGCACTCTGCTACTTAAGGGCTGAGGACAGACTGGCAATCTGAAGCGGAGGCAAAGCGGAGGGAACTGGAGTGGGGGAAAAAACCCACGGAGCTGGCCGTTCACACTGGCCAGAGCAATGCGGATCAGCGGCGATACGGAGCATTCAGACTGCCACGGAGAGTTCAGACTGCCGCATAGCCAGCGCGCGTGGCTCGCGCGTGCCGCTGCACTTTTTTTGTTTTCCTTTGATGTTTTTCGCATATGCGCACATGCGCATATGCGCATATGCGTACATGCACATATGCGCATATGCGCAAAACTTTTTGCCGGTGCGTTCACACTTCCTCCGGATGCCTCCCGCTTCTTCCAGTTCACACTGTTTGGAAGCGGGAGGCATGCGGAGGAAGGCCCCTGAACACCGGGAAAAACCGGTGTCCGGGTAAAGCGGAAGGAAAGCGGCTGGGAGACGGGTAAGTACGCAACGGAGCCGACGGACAGATGCGCATGTCTGAACATGCTCCTTTCCTCCGTTTGCGAAGCGTGCCTGCCCCGCTTTAGATTGCCAGTCTGTCCTCAGCCAAGGTAAAGATTCCTGCCTGTACCAAACCAGAGAATCCAACAGAGGGCTGCTAACAGAGCAGATAATGAGTTTGATGGAGCAATGACCTTATTCGATAAGAGGCAGCCTTATATGTTCCTAAAAAACACAAGCTCTATCTGTTGTGACTGATGTGTATGGCTCATCCACATACATAAAACATACTATGTCAGGTGTGTTGAACTCATTTGTTATGAGGGCCAGATCTGACATAAATGAGACCTTGTTGGGCCAGGCCATGTGTGTCATAAAATGTAATGCCAGGTAGCGGAGATATAAATTTTATAAAGGACACAAACAAAGATTTTTTTTAACTTAAAATAAAAACATGCTTAAAACATTAGCACTCTTGCAATATTTTGTTTATTTAACAGTATCTGATAACTGACACCTCTTGCTCTGAATAATTGCTTCAAAATGCCTGTGCTGTTGCAATCTTAAGTACGCTATTCAGATGTGTCTCTGTAAGCTGCTAACCTAGTTTTGATTTATTGACATTCACCACAGAAATCTCATGTTCAGAGTTCTGAGTCTAGGACCCAGGGGAAAACATGAAATGGCTGAACAAGTGAGAGAGTCTGGCAAAGCAAGCTATGATGCAGCAGCAACAGAACTGGAAGCAGGAGATGGCCAGTTCCAGTGCAGGCCTGATAGAAGCCCTCTATGGGCCTGATCTGGCCCCTGGGCCGCATGTTTGACAACCCTGCACTAGATGATACAGTTATCATGTAGTCAACATATATGAGCACCATACAGACCTTCAGACATGGTGAGCTTTAGGTCTACTGCCTTTTCTGGCCTTTGATAACAGTAAATTTACATAGGACTGGCTCAGTGGTTAAGACACTGAACTGCAGACCAGAAGATCAGCAGTTCGAGACCTGAGTGCCGCATGACAGAGTGAGCTCCCATCTCTGGCCCCAGCTCCTGCCAACCTAGCAATTCGAAAGTAAGAAATTGCAAGTAGATAAATAAGTACCACTTTGGTGGGAAGGTAACAGTGTTCCGTACACCTCAGTGTTTAGTCATGCCAGCCACATGACCATGGAAACGTCTTCGGACAGCGCTGATTCTTGGGCTTGGAAATGGAGATGAGCACCACCCCCTAGAGTCGGATTCACCTGGCTTTTGAACAAGGGAAACCTTTACCTTCATCTTTAATCTACAGTTGCCAACAGATTCAGATGTCCTTATCCTTTAGCAGTGGTTTAATGTGTAGAAATGGGCCAGTAAAGCTTTTCTTGGTAAATAACACCACCTTGTAAATAACATTCTATTAAACCTCTATTAAAGGGACAAGACTGTTTTTCTTCAAGGAGCCAACAGTTCTCATGCCGCTGCAGCTAGAAGACCATTCAAGAGAGCAAGCCGGCCCTGGAGTGCTGCTTTTCATCTGCATTAGCACCAGTCATAACAACACATCAAGAATGTAGATGTGCTCTATTTCTACCCAAACTTTGTATCTTTTCTTTGCCATAAAACAATTCTAATTAGGCTGCCACATTTTGTATTGGTCTGGCTCCTTTGCTTCAAACAGTGTACATTGGATTGGATCCAACATTTGTATTTCACAAATGGTGGGGGCTTCTACTGGTATAACAGCAAGGAGTCTCACTCCAACAGCAAAGCCATGTTCTATCCATGGAAGACTCTACCATTAACAAAACCTTTGGAGCCAACCACAGAGATTTATCAGCTTTCCTAACATGGCTTTGATGAGCTTAGTTTCTTCTTCTTGGACTACTGTTTAAGGCACAGAAGCAGAACAAACCAAAACATCTGGTACTTCTCCACTGATTCAAAGAAACATGCAATGGACAAACCTGGGTTATCTATGTGGTACAAATAGACCATATAGAAGAGGAGGAAGAAGAAGAGGAGGAGGAATTGGTTTTATATTCCACTCTTCACTACTTGAAGGAGTCCTGGAACAGCTTACAATCGCCTTCCCTTCCTCTCCCCACAACAGACATTCTGTGAGGTAGGTGGGGTTGAGAGAGTTCTGAGAGAACTGTGACTGAACGAAGGTCACCCAGCTGGCTTCATGTGGAGGAGTGGGGAATCAAACGCAGTTCTCCAGATTAGAGTCTGCCACTCTTAACCACTGCACCACGCTGGAATTTAGAATTCAGTACTGCAACTAGTTGAAATTCTACATTAATCCTAGATTAACTGTATGCCCTTGAGTAAGGCTCCATCTGCCTGTATTCATAGGGAAACATTTGATTAATTTCCTTGTGAAATAAGTTTCTATTATTTTCCTTTTACATATACTGACATTCAGAGTGAATGATTTGCCTAAGTTCACAGAGTCAGTCCATGGTAAAAGTGAAGCATGAGCATCAAACAAATACCTGCTCTCTATACTTTACCCACACTGACTCTCAATAAACTTGATTCTCTGTGCTCTACTGTTTCCCAGAAAACAGAACCCATACCTTGTCCCATCCCTCCCTTACCTTTCCTTATGGAAATTTAATTTAAAAAATATTAAGATTAAAAAAATTTAGCTCAGTTTTGTTGTGAGGATGGAATAAACTAGAGATTGGGAAGCATCCTGTACACTTCAGAAAGCTACAGGAATGAAAAACAATCCTAAATGTGTGTGATAGTTAGAAGCTGAATAACTAGGAGAAATGTTATGCATTCGACAGCCCTTTTGTTTTCCTTGAAATATTTAATTTCAAAAGGGTTTGGTCTATTTAGTGTTTTATCCTGGAAGACTAGCTTATCCTTTGAGATTCCTTCCGTTTATCAACATAAATCCCACTTCCCTTCTGAAAAATTATCTTGAGCCCTTTGGGAGTGACTGTGGATGCTCTGCTGTACCCCACCCTTAAAGGTGTTGTTATGCTTCTGGGCCACAGCTGTTGCCAGACAAGGGAAGAAAATGTGATCAAGCTTATGGGAAGATCAAGCTTGCTATCTTGGGAGCTAGTGCCATCTCCTGGAGAGCTAAGGATGCTATGAGCTATTGCCACACCATAAAAAAGTACTCTACAAGAGGGAGGCTGCACCTGCTATGTCCTCCCTGATTTACTTGTGTTTGAGATGAGCCCACTTCTCACATTACCGGATGTCCTTTAAAGATGTGTGTGTGTGTGTGTGTGCGTGTGTATAAACTGTGTGTTTATACAACAGTCTTATATCTGGATGACTGTACAGCCTCAGTTCTTGCAATATATCAGTTATAAGATGGAAGGACCTTCCGCATTGTAATTTAGTAAAGTATGGCTCTTAGTGCTGAATTTCATAGGTGAAACAAGCTTTGTCATCAAACACCTGCTTATATGTCATGGATGAGAGACTTACAGTCCATGACTCCTAAATTAGGTCAGGGATTTGGCATATGGGGGATCTAGGACATCTTGAGGTCTCTGTGTTGAGCTAAATACTGTCTTCTGTTGTGTCATGTTTTGGTGTGCATTTATGTATACATCTCTCCATATTTTAGAAAGTTTTACATGCTTCTAGATCAAGATGGGTAGCTGTGTTAGTCTGCCTGTAGCAGTAGAAAAGAGCAAGAGTCCAGTAGTACCTTAAAGACTAACAAAATATGTGGCAGGGCATAAGCTTTTGTGAGTCACTGAAATTTACTTTCCAATAAATAGGACAGATGGACTCCCATTCTACCTGTATTTGAAAAAGTGAGCAGTGACTCATGAAAGTTCATGCCCTGCCACATAGTTTGTTAGTTTTTAAGGTGCTACTATTCTATTGCTCTTTACATGCTTCTGTTATTCTTCTCACTTTTCTTATTCCAAAACAAAAAAAACAAGATATCACCATATTTAATAGTAAAATGGCTGGCCTCAGTGTAGATAAGCATGTTCCAACACAGTGAATCACCCACAGATAAGGTAGGGGTCACATGAACACATGCTTCAAACTGAATCAGATCAGTGGTCCATCAGGGTCATTACTGTCTATTCAGACTGGCAGCAGCTGTCCAGGATCTCAGGTCAAGGTCTTTCACATCACCTCCAACCTGATCCTTTTAACTGGAACCTGGGACCTTCTGCATGCAAAGCAAAGGCTCTAGCACTGATAGGGTTGCCAAGTAACTTACCTTAAAAAGTGGGGGAGAGCTGGTCCCGGTCCGGGACATTCGCGTGTGTATGGAGCATGCATGCCACAATGACATTGCCCGGAAGTGACATCATCACGCCGGGCACGTCAGCCCGATCTGGCCACTATGGGGGTAGGGTTCCCCCCGCCCGCGAGCCAGATCCAGACCGGCAGATTTGGGGCCCTTTTAGTGGGGGAATCCCCGCCCCCCAGGGGGACTTGGCAGCCCTAAGCACTGTGCTATGGCCCCTTTCCTGAGGTTCCTTACTTTTTGGGGGGACCCCCCAGGTATGGAGAGAAATATGACTTGGTAAATTAACCAAAAGGGGTAAAAGACCTCAAACACCAACTAGATAAAAGTATCTGGCACCTTTATGATCTCAAAGGTAGGAAAACATGGTCACCCACAGACAAGGTAGATTTCTATATTCTTGGTAACTCCAGATCTGCAGAGAAATATGACTTCTCCAACTGAATGAAAAAATAATTTTAAAAAACTGCCTGATGAAGTCTAGATATGTTCCAGAAGTCATGGAACGTTGAGAGAAGTTAAGAATCAGTTAAATGGGGTGGAGGGTGGGATTAACTTGTTTAAACCACTGAAAGTTGATAGAGGCCTGCAGAGAGAGACTGTGGAGAGAACGGAGGATTTCCAAACTGTTGGGCCCCTCTGTGGCTGCCAACTCAGGGATGGGAAATTCCTGGAGATCTTGGGGGTGGAGCCTGACTATGTCTCATAGGGTTTCGGAAAGGTGGGAGCTTAATGAGCCCACCTTCCAAACCAGCCATTTTCTCTAGGGCATCTGATTTCTGTAGTCTGGAGATCAATTCGAAAATGGCAATAATATTGCCCATGCTCCTTTTAGACCCCAGCTGGTCACTATACTGAATAGGAAAGTACCTGGTCCCCCATATTCATCACAAATACAGCAAAACCAGGTCACCTCACCATGTAGTGCTTGTAACATATGCAGAAAAGGGGAAAACATTACTGTCTAAATTGTAAAAGAGAAAAAAAACCCTGTTTTATAAGGACTGAACATTCTCCAAGTGCACAGGACGTTGAGAGACAATGAACATCAGTGAAACAATAAAGCTGGCTTGGCTCATGCCTCTGAGAGCTCCTAAAATGCTTGAGGGGTAGCTCAGCTTGTCCAAATCGTTCCTCCCTCCCTGTGAGTCCCCAGCTTGTTGGTATCTATTTAACACATGAGTGTGTTTCAAATAGAGAAGAACTGTTTTCCAAGAAATTCGTCTGACGTTTATTTAGATGTTTTAGAGTAAGCAGCCATGCCAAAAATGTGATAAGCACCCAGCAGGCATATTGTTTTGTTGGATTATTGGCAGAAGGCTGGATATTACAGTTTGTGTTTCTTTCTGCAACCCTAGCTCAGCTTTCCAAATTTAGAAGTTACAGGGAAGCCCTTGGTGGGTGTGTCACTGAACTGTTTCCTCTTGATACAGACCCCTTTGAAGAGGAAGCTATCAGATTAGTTGGAATTTGATTATCACAGGAATTCAATGAATCACAGAAATGCACTGAATTATTTTGCTAAATTTCATGTTCAGGTATTCTGTGATTACACAGATACATAGAACCTAATATATCCCAGCCCCATCACTATTTCAAGTATATGAATATTTGACCCAAATGGTTGTTTGATATGGATTTGAAATGAAATAACAATGCCTCCAGAAGTCAAAAGAGCTATACAAGTTTGCAGAAGGTAAAATATCTGTGTCAGTTAGTGTGATGCCCCGCCTCACCCGCCTCGTTACCGCCCCCTGTGGCTGTGCTGCCGCCTCTGAGGACTGGCCCTGCCGGGTGAGGGGCTTTCGGAAGAGGGGGTTGAAAGGGTCTTCAGAATGACCTGGGGCAGGGGTATACCGCACCCTCAACTGCCACCAAGGCCTCCGTTGGAGTGCACAGAGGGGCCAAGCCGGTCTCCCTCCTTGGACTTGTTTGCTCCGTCTCTCTCGCGGGTCTCGTCACAGTCCTGCACCTCCGTCGGCTCCTCCTCCTCGACCCTCCCCTGTCGCTTCCTTTTATTCCCACTCTCCCCCGCATGACCAGTGCCTCCTCCCCCCAGCCCCGGACCCGCCCCCCTTTATCTCAGAAGACGCCGATGCTTCCTGCTTCCGGGGAGTTCCCCCAGGGCTTGGATGCCGCGAGCCGGCGCGGCGAATCGTCTCCGGAGTCAGCCGCCGCTTCTGGCCATCGGCGCGTTGCTCTGACGCTTGCTTCATCCTCAGAGTAGGTTGGGCTGGCTGGACGCCGCTGTCGCTGAGTGGTACGCACTCGGGCCGAGCGGCACTCGGGCGCAAGGCGCAGGAGTGCGGGGTTCTCCCTCGGCGGCGGTTGCCTTCTGGGGCTATCTTCCCTCGCTGTCTCTCCCGCCCGGGGTTCAGAGTCGAGGTCGGGCTCCGCCGGGGGGGGAAGCTCCCATTCCGGGCTAGCCGGGACGGGACAGTTAGTGAGAATGGACAATGCATGTCTTTGTGCTGGCTATTTCACTAAGGAGATTTCCACTTGACACAGTTCTGCTATGGTCACTGCCCCTGGGAGTTCATTCCAGAGCCACCATTGGAAAAGAGAAGCCAGAATGCTCCTACACGACTCAGTCACTTGTGTAATTGTGTTGCTGCTAACTACAGTGGAGGGTGAGGGCAACAGCAGTCAAGTTTGCGTTTCTCCTGACTTTAGCATTCCTTTTTTCATGAGGCACAAAGTACTACAAAGGCCCTTGCCACACTTTCTGCTATGCTGATAGGCAGAAACAGGAAGTACCAGCCAGCCCTAAATTGTTCTGGGAGCTTTGTGTGGATCTGAAGACTCAAACTTCTACTGTTGACTTATTTCTCTGAGCCATTCAGTCAGTACAGCTTGTCATTAATGATAAAAAGGACACCAGCTTCCCACCCACCATCCACTTTCCTGCCTGTCATTTCTGCAGCCAGTGCACTGCCTGTAACATACCCCCCTCTATTGTTCCAGTGGTACAAAACAAGAGCCAAGGAATGGATGGCCTGGGGTCCTTGCCTACATGAAGGTCATACAGGTCTATGCTAAGAAACAGAACAGTTTGGGTGGAATTAGGGCTGCCAGATCTGCTGGGTTAGCAGGAGACATCTCTCTGGCAATCCTTTTCCCCAGTCATCACTCACAGGCCAGAAGAGGGGGAAAGAGGTGGAATCACTGGCAACACCATACACTGATGTCACCTGTGGCTCTGGAAGTGATGTCACTGTGTAGGGGAAATACTCTATCATCAAGTTTGCAGCGGATGTTAAAGTGTAACCCCTATGTGATGATGACACTTTTGGGTCCTGCTGGAAATGATGTCACTGCATCACTGGCAATGTCAGAACATTGCTGAAAAGCCCACCTCCCATCCCAGTAGGTCCCCTGCTGGTTGCCACCCTTGGACAACCCTAGATGGAGTCATAAAGCCTGTGCTAGGCTCTGGGATCACAAGGAATGAGGCAAGCGTAGTGTGTTTTTGTACATGTGTGTATAACTCCATCTGTGTGATTTGCATATTCTTTCCAGTAGGCAGGTCATGGTACTCATCCCATATGCAAATGAAATACAAGACTCCTGTTAATCCAGGGGCAAAAGCTGGTAGTCCAGCCAAATGAGTGAAGAGCTGGGAGAGCTATATACCATCTCCATCTCACAGGAGCAGGCATATATTGTCAGATGTCCTGCCTGCTTATACTCCTACTTTGCATCTTCCTTCAAATTAACCAGGGACACACATACACACAAGGCTGGTGTCAGCATATTCTGAGGTAGGGCAGCTGCCAGGGCCCATAGATTCTCCCTACTCATGCATTTCCTCTCATGCCTGCACTCACACTCTTTCACTGCCCCCTTGTGAGTGCTTTGTCATTTGGTGGTGGGAGAGCTTGAAAGGAGACAGAGACTCATTTCCCAGTAGGGCTGCCCTGGCGTTCTTCCTCAGTTTGCCGCGGTGCTGTGCTTGAATTTCACACTATTTGCCGTGGGGTGCATTTTGACCCACAGCTCCGCCTGATCTTCCCCGCGGCTTCAGTGATCCTCAAAAAACAGGATCATAGAAACCACGGGAAAGATTGGGTGGAGCCGTGGGTCAAAATGCGCCCCGCAGCAAATAGTGTGAAATTCAAGCACAGCACCAGGGCAAACGGAGGAAGAACACTGGGGCAGCGCTAGTGGGAAATCAGTCTGAGAAAGGATGCACAGGTAGATGGGGGCACTTTGGTGGGAGGGACAGGAAGGGGGATTCAGTAGTGGACATAGGGGCCCCTAGGCACTCTCTGCCCAGGGCCCCCCAAAACCTGGAACCAGGCCTGACCCCCCACACACACCTTTGTCTTCTCCACATCATTCATTAGGTTGTGATGGATTATAAATAGGCCCAGTCTTTGCCTAGTTAGGCCGTAATTAAGATTGGCAGCAATCATGCAGATGACTACATCATGGATAGCATTACATGCTGAGCACCCTGAGGCTTCTATGAACGAAGGGCCATTTCCAAACCAGCCCATCATTGTCTAGAGCAGCCAGGTTGGTTGGGAAAGGGATGCCCTTGGTACTGAGAAACATCAGCTTCTTAAGCGACACATGAGGAGAGGGAGATGAGGCTTAATGCTTCTTGACATAGTTTTGATAGTCAAGCTGGCGTAAATGAAGCTGCCAGTTAATACTAGCCAAGTTTGGAGCCAGAGTGTAGTTGCCCACAATGCTGATGAAAAATAGCAGTCAGCAACATCCCGCATTTGAAGTAGGTAATGCTTTACTGATTAAATCTTGTAGATAAGCTAGGAGCTACCCATACACTGATGTCTCCTGTCTTAATTTGAGGGTACTTGTACATTTTGCAATTGAAGGTGACAACACTTCTACCTAAGAAGAATTTCATAAGTGAACAAGTAATAGTTCTATGTGTGCACAGAACTGATGAAAGTTGGCCAGAGGTTAGAGTCCATGAGTTTATTTGTCTGAATTGACCCATTGCTAAGGATCACAGGGTGTGTGCCTCTCAACTTATGTAGTGGTATACTTGAGGGCAGCAAAACATTCTTGCCAAATGGGCTGAAAGAGCCCCCTTTTGAGTGTTCATCCTCTGCCCTCTCTGCCATTGTGTCCTCTGCACTGCTTCCTTCCCAGCAGCAGAACTGGGGGTTGGTAGGATGCTAATAGTGTGCCACAGCACCTCCCCTGGAACTGCCTGGCATGCTGCCTCCTTCTTCCTCAGCCTGCCTGTGGAGCCCCCCTCTTCTTTCTCCCCTCTGGCTTTGTCTCACCTCCTCTACCCTTGAGAAGCCAATCAGTCACCCCTCCCCACTAACACAAGCGCCCCTGCACCTGGGTCTAGCCCAGTCAGGCTTGTTTCCTTAGGCCAGAAGCTAGGAGAAGGCTCTCTTTAGCAGATCTACTTAGCAGATCTTTTTGTCCAATAGCTGTGGATCAGGGAAGTATCCCATCTCTGGGGTCTCGGGGGGAGGTTGAGTCTGGATGTGGGCTTGTGTCCAGATATTGCACTAGCTGCAAGGGGAAAGTAGCCTGCACTACAGCCAAACGACTAATCTTGACATACTGTTTGACTGACTCAGGACAACTGCTCTGGAAACATTTTACGCGTACACTACCACTCCCACTTTAGATGCACACCCCCCACTGTCATTTCTTTGCTTTGAAAACCAGCATGATATCCAATGCCGTATTCTTGAACAACAGAAGAAATGCTAATTTGAGACTCCATTCATTAGCAATTCCATATATTCAGGGGCAGTATGTCCAAGCCTATGCCAGTCAGGCACACCGCATAGAAAAAATATCTCCAAGAACCAAGTGTATTCAGTACACCCATAAAAAGTTAGCATTTCTACTACATCAACTTTATCATTTATCATATGGAATTTTTTTTGCAGAAACTATTCTATTTATATTAGAATCTAGATTAAATAATTTCCTGAAAGTAATTTCACTGGAATTCTCTAGTTAATCCTGCTTATTCTGAATGTTAACAGGTAACTAAAAATCAGTTCTGGAGAATTTTATAGCTTTTTTAAAGCCTTCTAGATGGACTTATTATTGCACATAATAAAAAAAAATTCATTCAAACATGAGGGTGCACAGTCTCTCACTGGAGCCTTCCCTCACTTAGCAGTTATCCAGCTTGAGGGACAAACCTAATAAAGGCAATTAAAGAAGGAAACAGCAGGGATGCGGAGAACACCAGTCTGGTTACAATGGCATTCCTGCTGCTTGGACAACAGGAACACAGCAAACAAGGAGCAGCTTCATAAAGACAAGAAACCTGAAAAAATAATGAGTTTTAAATTATCATAGAGGCTGACAACATTCCTCTTTAAACAAAGCAGGGGACGGGGGGAAAGGGCGGATATAAAAATTCAGCTCTATAAGACAAGAAGGAGCATCTATAAATAATAATAATAAAAAAGCACCCTAGAAAAGTTATTATAGAATGGAGGCTGTTTGCTGCCTAGCTGTCAATGAAAATGTATTGCTGCTCCATTCCCCCACCCCCCTTTCAAAATTAAAATGCTCTGTCTGGGGACAGTTGTTGACTGATAAGGAGGGGACTGCCTGGATTTCAGTGTGACATTATTCCCCTGCAATAGCAGGAAGAAATTAATTTGGTTAAAGGGAAGGGGGCCAAATGCAAAACTGAAATAGGATGAATTAAAAGATGCTTTCTTCTGAAAGCGGGGTGAGGTGATGTTGTTGTTGTTGTTGTTGTTCTTTTTTGAAAAAAAAATTCTCCATCGTATCTTTACTTATATTTCCCTACAGTTACTGAGACTGCAATATGGGTTTTGTAGAGCACTCCCTCCTGTTTGCGGATTCAAATAACTGAGAGGTAATGACAGTTGGGAGCATTAGAAGAAATACTCTATACATGTTTTGACTGAACATCTCACATCCAGGATCCTGTTTTTAAAGGGTTGTTATATGAGGTGAGTGAATATCACCCAATGCAAGACTTGTAACAAAATGGACCAATAGCTACACCTTTACTGTCATCTGTGCATAACACCTAGGGATTTAATGGAAGAAAATACCTACTGTATATAAAAATACTCATTTTACAGCATAATGAGATGGGACCTTTTTGCCACCTGGAATCAGAAAGCAAAGTATAAACAAAACAATTTTCATTATGCTACATCTGATACAAGGCCTCATAGATCTAGATTTGGGTTACATTTTCCAGCAAATAGCATATGTGGGGTGGGAGTGTTTTATTTCACTGAACTACAAAAACACTTGTTTGAAACATTCTTCTCATTAAATATTGCACAACATTCTTTAGGAATGTGGCTACGTTCTCATCATCCCCGAGGGAGGGGGGATTAATTATACTGGCAAAAAAAGAGCCAGATTAAGGCAGTCATTCTCCTCACAGTTCTGCAGCTTTCTGCAGTTGTTGAGAAGAAAACCATTTTTTGTCAAAGTGCTTAAAAGAACATACATATGGTGCATGTTTAGTAATTAACATAAATGCATTGCTAGCTGATTCATGAACCAAGCAGAGAAGAACAGTGGCTGTCCACAAACTGGCCAGTATGAGAGTTAGTGTGGTTCAGAGGTAAGAGTCTCAGAGTAGGATATGAGAGATCCGGTGTGAGCTTTTTGCCTCTCCAATTCCATATGCTGGCCCTCAGCTGTGTTGCCATATGATGCAAGCAGGGGCGTAGACTTTTGTAAAATCTGGGGGGGGGGCTCTTTAGCACGCACACATGTTTCCCCCGCCGCCGCCAGGAAACCTCCGCGCTTCCCTGGGCCCTTCCGAGGCCTGTCAGCCGCTGCTGCCGGGGCCTCTCTCTCCCCCCCCCCCCACTCCTTCCCTCTCCCTTTGCCGGGAAAAGAGGGAGGAAGAGGGAAGGATGGAAGTGGGGGAGAGAGGCACTGGCAGCAGTAGCTGCCGGCCTCGGAAGGGCCCCGGGAGGCGCAGCGGCAGGCACTACGTTTTCCCAGGGGGGGCTCAGTTTCCCCCGGAAAATTTTGGGGGAGGCTCGAGCCCTCAAGCCCCCCCGTAGTCTACGCCTATGGATGCAGGTGGGTCTCACCAAACCTCAGGAAAGGGGTTAGTCCACCTTGTTTTTTCTCCATCCCCCTGGTCAACAGAGTGTGTGTGTGTGTGTGTGTGTGTGTGCACTCACACATGCCATTTCTCTGTCCTGTCTCCATTCCTCCCCCCAGTGCATTCCTCCCTCCCCTGTCTCCACTTTGGCTTTTCCCCAGGAACCGGCCTTCAGAGGTCTAAATAGCCCCACCCCTTCCCTGGAAGTTCCCAGCCCCTCCCTGAATGAGGATGTGACAGACTCTAAGGATAAACACTGTTGATAAATAGCAGTGAAGCAAGAGAGTGGCTAGGTCACATGACTGAGAGTGGTTGGGGCAAGTTGCTCGTATTTCTCAGGGCAGTGACAGTTAATAGTCGACAGTGGACAGTTGGCTGGAGAGCCCTTGAGAGAGAAGGAGCCTCTGAAGCTGAGAGATACAGCAAGCCTTACGTTTGAGGAAAACTGGGGCTAGATAACGCTCTCACTGGTCCTCTCTAAAGAGAGAGAATAGTAAGTTGAAAGCTGCTTTGAACCCTCACTGGGGAGAAAAACAGGGTATAAATATCTAAATAAAATAAATAACTACCAGATCTAGC
The DNA here is from genome assembly GCA_029233225.1 of Lepidodactylus listeri. Classification (NCBI taxonomy): domain Eukaryota; kingdom Metazoa; phylum Chordata; class Lepidosauria; order Squamata; family Gekkonidae; genus Lepidodactylus; species Lepidodactylus listeri. The sequence goes on along the minus strand of JARCFY010000006.1, from coordinate 43,912,304 downwards.
TCTGGTACTTAGTGATTTGCCTTCATGTTGCAAATGCCTGCTTAAAGTGTAAGTATAATCATTATGCAAAACTGGATGGTAAAACCTCATGGTGCCTTTACCACACCAGCAACTAATATAAAAATCAAGTCCATACCTTGTGCCAGTTACATTGGCTGCCAGTGTGCTTCTGCACCCAATACAAAATGCCTCAATGAGCCTGGTAAACTAACGTCATCCACATGGACTGGCTTATGCTCTGAAGCTGGCCAAGGAAACTTTGTTAAGGGATTCCTGAGTGGAGAATTCAGTCAATTGAAACCTACACGTGGGTTTTCTCGTTGGCTCCCCCGACTCATTGTTATTCATCCATATGACTATGGTACCTTATCTAACCATGGCTGGAAATTCTAGAACAATGTGGGGGGGGGGGGTATGGAGAACAAGTTCTGGTGACTGGCACATTTTGTAAATAAATATTGATATATAAAGCCTCCATTTCCACTGTAACTTACTGAACTATTCAGGGTTGCCAGGCAGTGACAACAAGCAGGAGGATTGTGGAGGGACAGCATCCTTGAAGAAAAAATTAAAAAAGAAAAATAAAGTCTTCTCCACTTACAGGAGGTTTTTACCATAGAGTTCCTGACAACTCTATATGAAAGAGGTAGGTCTAGGAACCATTGGAAATTCTATGGTAAAACTGGAAGTTCTTACCATGGTGTTTCCAGTGACTCCTAGAGCTACCCTTTTCACTTCTGGGTAGCTCTAGGAATTGCCAGTAACTCTATGGTAAGAACTTCATATGAGTAAACGAGGCCTTATTTTTTCTTTTTAATTTTTGTCTGGCCATGGCTTCCAGCAGTGGCAACATGACCGGGGGGGGGGGGGGGGGAGGAATCATATATATCCTTCACAGTCCTATATAATCCTTCTAAGCCTATTGACTTCGGTTGAGTCACTCGGAGTCTCAGAATGGCTTACAAATTCCTTTCCCTTCTCCTCTCCACGGCAGACACCCTGTGAGGTAGGTGGGGCTGAGAGAGCTCTTTCCAGAACTGTCCTTGAGAGAATAGCTCTGATAGAACTATGGCTTGCCCAAAGTCATCCAGCAGATACAAATGGAGGAGTGGGGGATCAAACCCAGTTCTCCCAGAGTCCATGCACTTAACCACTACACCAAACTGGCTACTACATATATTTAACTGATTTGGTACATTTTAATCTTGCCATTTCCTCAAGGAGCTTAGGAAAGTGTACTTCCATCTTTCCTCTGCCATTTTACCCTCACAACAACCCTGTGAGGTACTAAAGGTAGGTAAGGCTGAGACAGAGTAATTGGCCCAGAACCCCTAAGAGATCTTCTGCAGCAGAACAGGATTTGAACTTGGGTCTCCCAGATCCTAACCCAGCGCTTCAACCACTACGCCAAGGTGACTCTGGATTTACTGGAGACACATTGCATATATTCAAAGCAATCAGTCATTCTGCAACTGGCCCCATTGCTCTTTTTGTTGAAGCAAAATAGACAGAAACAAATTATTTACTGAGTTGCAGACCGGAAGAATGGTAGCTCGGCAGTTCGAGACATCTCTGGCCCCAGCTCCTGACAATCTAGCAGTTCACAAGCAAACAGATAAATAGATACTGCTTCAGTGGGAAGGTAACAGCATTCAGTGCACCTCAGCATTTAGTCATGGCAGTCATATGACCACAGAGAAGTCTTCAGACAATGCTCGCTCTTTGGCTTGGAAATGGAGATGTGCACTACCTTTACCTTTACCAATGGAGATGTGCACTACCTTTACCTTTACCAATGTTTACTTAACACATCTACTTGATTCCTAAGTATATTTAGGATTGCAGCCAGCATATGTTTTACTTAATGTTTTCTTAAAAGTAGGGTTGCCAAATCTGGGTTTGGAAACTCCTGGAGATTTGGGGGCACAGCCTGAGGAAGGCACAGCTCTGGGCAGGAAGAGAACTCATTAGGGATGTAATGCCGCAGACTCCATCCTCTGAAAGTGCTATTTCAGCCATAGGAACTGATTTCTGTAGTCTGGGGAATAGTTGTGATTCTGGGAGAATTCTAGGCCCCACTTAGAGTTTGGCAAACCTACACAGAAGTAAGTTCCATTGAATGTAGTAGGACTTACTCTCAAGTAAGCACACATTGGATTGCAGCCACAGTTTTATACAACAGAACCAAAAGAAAAATCAATTTAATATTGCCATCAACTTCTGCAGGACAAGAATGTATTCCTTGTTTTTTCAGCAGCGTCCATGTTGTAGTTTGCAGTAGAGATGCCAGACCTCCCAGTGGGGGTGGGGGTCTTCAGCTTTCAGCTTCCACCCCCTAAAGGGAGGAATGCTGGAAATTAATCCAACATGCCTACATGACCAGGAAGAGCTGTAGGCACATTGGGGAGGGGGGTGCTCTGGTCTTTGGGCAAAACTCTATGGTAGAATTCTACCATAGAGTTTTACCCAAAAACCAGAGCGTCGCCCCCCAATGTGCCACCATCATTTCTGGGTCACATAGGCACGTTCCAGCACTCCTCCCCACTCCTGTTAAATGCACCCCATCCCCTGCTGGCTGCTTTGAGGGCCTGGCAACCCTGATTTGCAGCCAAAAGAAACTGCTCTCAGGTGGAGGAACATTATGTGTAACATATCAATTATCTTGCATATCCCATACGTCTTATGTAGGATGGAAGCAAAACAAAGTTTTGGCTCCCACCTTAGACTTGCTTCAAACTTCAGCTTTTCTCTTCATTACCTCCACCCAAAGCATAATTCATCTCTGTTGTTACAGTTTCTCTGTAACATAAAATGAGGCCAGTGAATTTATTTTGGTCAGATATTCGCTGTGTTTCTAAGACTAAAATCATCTTCAAACAACAAGTAAAATACCCTGAAATATTTTCATGTCTGCAAACAAAAGAAAATTGGCTGGACTGCTAGGATTACAGTACAACAGGCCCCCTTGGTGCCTGTTTTGTTTGGGATCTCCCATTTAACTATTAGAATGATACAGTGTGTGCATACAAGTAAACGGATTGTAACTTGTCTGCATTCAGTTAGAGGGTGGGATTTAACTAGGTTTACTTCTTTTAGAAGCTGAAGAGTGCTTTCTGCACATTATCTTTTCCAGCACTGGTGGACTTTGGCTCATGCCTGTTTACCCTAAGCAGTGTTCCCTCTAAACTGAGTTAGTGTGAGCTAGCTCACAGTTTTTTAGCCTCTGGTTCACATATTTTTGTCTTAGCTCAGGAAAGATGGCTCCAGAGCAAACTAATTTCTGCAGTAGCTGAATCACTCACTCACAACTTTAATGCCCGTAGCTCACAAGGTAGAAATTTTGCTCACAACACTCCACAGCTTAGTGGAAGCATTGACTCTGAGTATGATATGCCATGTTTCTTGACTGAAAACATTTCTAGTCCACTCTTTCAGCACTGAAACCTCCCAAGGTGACTCACAAGCGTTAAGAAAATAAAAAAAACCACTTTCCCCCCAATACAAGTACAAAATATAAACAAAAAATAAACATTTTTTTAAAAATCAGTGCCAACTAAAACTATAGTATCACTGATATCACAGAATTAAAGTAAAAAGCACCTGACAGCAAAATCAAAAGTAAATAGAAAAGGGTGTTGGGTTATTGGGACAAAACACACAAAAAAGAGTAACAGAATGCCTGGGATGATAGAAGCCCCCCCACACACACACACATGATGCTTAACAATCTATCAGCAGCTCTGTTTGGAGTGGTGTGTCTGTGGCCAGAAGGTAAAGTAGGCCCACCCCTACTGGGGGCCTGGGAACCCAACTCCTACTTCATGTCAACTAATCAAACCTAGTTATGGTCAAAATGTCTGAAGGTTTTGTGTTCTATAGATAAGACCTGAGCCAAGCATTACACTGTAATTATGTGTTTTATTAATAAAGATTAAGTGGATAATAGTTCTTAAAGCCTTTGTTAGAGAATTGTTGTAAGCTGCTAGCAGCTTCAACTCCTGTTTGAAATGTAGGGGTTTCAACTCTGCAATATGGGAGTAAAAACAGTGTTCAGTCAGTATTTTCCCCACCCCCAGCACTGAGATAACTGTAAGCTGATTTCTATTGCAGGGGTACATTATTACATAAGAAAGGTAGTGGTGGTCGTAGTGGTTGTGGTGGTCGTGGTGGTAGTAGTAGTATTAGTAGTAGTGGTGTATTATGAAATAATCACAATACAAATCAAATATATTGATTTTATGATACAATAATACTCCTCCTTAAAAGTGCCAGGATGGAGAAGCAGAATAACCATCAACTTGACCAGAACAAAGAATCAGCCACAACTTGACCAGAACAAAGAATCAGCCACAAGAAAATAAAAAGGTCTTTGGTATCTGAATAATAACAATGAAGGTGGACTTCTCCACAGAAGATGATCCAACAGCTCAATTACACAATAGAAAATACTTTACCTGTGGACACTACCTGCCTCATTTCTGGAAGCAGGAAATTTAGGTAAGGTCATTCAGGAAAGATCCAAGTAGACAGGGCAGTTTGTATATAAACCCATTCTTCCTGAGCCTCACCACCTGCATGTTTGACACATTGATACTGAAGTTTATTTCTCTCCTCTTAGTGTAGGAAGCATTTTCAGGGCACTTTTAAAAAAAATCAAAATTAAAAAATGAAACGGTTTTTTTCTCTCCAAAACAAGAATTTCTGGCTTTTAAAGCATATGAACTTTTATCTTTATTTTTAAATTAGAATGCTAAATCACTGCAATACAAAGTCCTGGTTTGTTCTGTTGTCTCCCATGAATACCTGTCATTGTTAGCACTCTAACAAGAGAAAGCCATGATATCAAAATGAGCAGGATATCCGATCTGCAGACAAAGGAACTATCATTCTAGTTCTTTTTCTGTGTCTCTGTTTCCACACATAAAACATGCTAGTATTCAATAATAAGGCTTGCTGCTGTATCAGTGATTTCTTAGCTTGCTGTGCCACCGTGAGGCTGAACTATAAAAGTGCACAAGAATATAAAAATATTTGTGGTTTTTGTTCTGGTTCAATACATACAGTATGTTATTCTGAACCTTGGGAACATCTGGAAATGTGTGGTCAAATAATGAGGAAGCCAAAAGTAGTGCATATGCAGAACAGATTTGGGGATCTGATTCCCAAATCAGATTCTAAAGTTCTCCTTTCAGGCCTATCATGACCGATTTAGAAATGTATTAAATGTATTAATTTCTGCTGCCCTTTTCAACATATTTAAGAGTTCAATTACAAATCTCATATCATATATCTTCACAAAATCCCTATAAGGTAGCTTTAGGGATGTGTGAATACAACTGCAGAGATTCTATTGTTAATTCTGTTTTCTTTCTCCCTCTATACCAGTGGATATCCACAGAAATCCATTGCATCAGTGGAAATGCATTGGTTTAATGGGGGTTTTAGTTCATTTTAACTTTTTTTTCTTGTTTTGTTTCTTTGCTGTAATTCAAGCCTTGGATAATCATGTGTATGCAATTTTGCACATAGTCATAATTAATAATGACTTTTATAGTCTTAAAGCTGCATTAGTCTGCAACTTAAGGTTATTTATGTGGAAGAGAACCACAGTGAAGTGAGGGGTACCAGCAAACAGGATTTGGCTTAATTTTATTTATTTATTTAAAGCATTTCTGTCCTGCCTTATGTTCTTGGAATCAGGGCAGTGATGCTCATCCAAGCCAGTTATTTAGATGAATTAGTCTGCACACACACAGACACACACACACAGACACACCTTTGTGAGATTCAACAAAGCAAGATAAGACAATAAAACATAGTAAGACTAAAAGTGCAATCCTATGAAAAGCTACAACAGTCCAAGCTAATTGTTTTCAGTGGCTGAGACTGGTGTAACTCTGCACTTTAAGTATGCATTTTAAGTATGCTTATTTCTGTGGCACTTCAAATATTTATTTATTTATTTATTTATTCAAAAACATTTTAGCCGCCCCCCTCCAAAGGTTCGGGGTAGTGTACATCAAGTTAAAACATACAATAAATTAAACAACAGTCAATTAAGCTGTTACAAATAAAATCATTAAAATAGTCACTGATGGCGTTCAGTGTATCTTTCTCCCTCAGTAGGAGGCAAAAACATGGGCAAGGTGCAATGGGGAGGACATTGCTGTTCCCACCCATAGGCCTGGTGGGACATCTTTGTCTTGCACACCCTGCGTAACGGTACTAAGTCCCGCAGGGTGCGGATGTCACCAGTTATGTTATGTTATAAATACATTAGAAATGTAACATGGTCTATAGAAGCAAGGCAAATTTTTGAAAATTCTATGCTGAATTTCACATTTAAGAAATTTTGGTAAAACCCCAAAAGTGCTTCAAACACTACACGGGCTTTGAACACTCGTAATTATTTTGCAATTGGAGTAAGTTCCTGGAAGGGATTGTTTCTGCCTTTCTTTTCTCAGTGCACCCCCTACATCCCACAAAAAGCTTCTACTGAATGCAGGAGCCTGTCAGGGCTAACATGGAATGTGTTGGGGGGGTAAGGTTGCCAACAGAACTGGAGAAAAAATGCTCTCTCTATTTAATAGAGGCTTAATTCATAGAAAGGGGAAGCTAAAACTTTTCATAGCAGGGAGGTAAGTAACATCAGTGGGTAAGAAACACCTCCAGATGGTGGCTAGATTACAACTGATCTCCAGGCAACAGAGATCAGTTCCTCTGAGAAAATGGCTTCAGTTAGATGGGCAGTTTGAGCCCATGTCCTTGAGGCTCCCTTCCAGATTTAAAGTGCATGATTAGACAGCGACATCTGCCTCTGATTCCCCAGTCGGTGCCACCTCATTCTGAACCACCTCCGAATTGGAGTTATCAGGCACCAGGAAAAGTCCAGTTTTTTACAGAAGTCTGTGCTTTCACTCTGCATTTCTGGCTGTCTGAACTCCCTTGTTGCAAAATCAAGCTGGTTGAGAGTGTGAACCTTCCATTCCATCTTCACATCTCTTTTTAAAATTTCTTAGTGATGTGCACATAAGCACATAATTGCCCCTCGCATTGTCAATCACTGCCAAGTGGCCAAGTAGTCATTCTGGATCAGCAGCCTCCAAGGGAGTTGTTTTTGAGTGACAAATTCCCCCCACCCCTCTCTTCTGTTTCTGTTTCAGAGTTGCTGTTTGAGAGCATCTCATGACTGACACAAAGGTAAATGTACTAAAGTCAATGGGACTATTTTCCTGTAAATCTGCACCCCCCCCCCATGTATTCCGCGGAAGAAAGGCAAAGCAAAGAAGGCTGAGAGGGGTCACAGTACTTGGCAGAAGGATTGTGGAGCTCTCAGAATGGAGTGATGATCTGAATGACCACTTCTGCGCATGCACGAAAGACATTTTTTTAAAAAGGATGCTGCTCGACCACCCACTCTATCTTTACTGTGCAGCAGTAATCTGCATGGTCAACCACTGAGTGAATGTACGATGAGGTGAGTTCAGGGTGGGATGTCTGATCCAAACTCTCCATTACAAAACAAAATGGAGAAATTAGAGTGGGACCAGAGCATGCCAAGCCTATCGTCTGACCACAGCCAATAACTGGAGATTCTGGAGGTGGAGCCTGAGGAGGGAGGTGCTTGGGGAGGAGAGGGACTTTAATAGGGTATAATGCCATAGAGTCCAACTTCCAAAACAGCCATTTTCTCCAGGTGAATTGATCTCTGTATCCTTGAGATCAATTGTAATAGTGGGAGATCTCTAGCCACTACCTGGAAGTTGGCAGCCTAAACTACTCACTTTTCTTCAGCACAATGATACTGCAGCTACTCCTGGGCTGCGGTCACACACACTAAATAATCCACTTTTAATCCACTTTCAAACTGGATTTTTACTGTGTAAACTGGCAAAATCCAGTTGGAAAGTGCATTGAAAGTGGATTATTTAGTGTGTGTGACCGCAGCCCTGCTGTGTACTGGGAAGCACAGGAGTGTGTCTCCTGCAAAGGGCCACCAAGAGCGGGGACTAGGGGACAAAATTCAAGGGGTGTTCCCTCTAAGCTGTGTGCATGAGCAGCCACTCATTAATACAGGAAGCCCTGCTCAACAGCAATCTGGAGCCATGCAGGGTCTTGCACTGCCCATTGTCCATTTTAAGATTACAGCAGTTATATTCTGCTCAGGATGTAAACTACTCTGCTCAGTAGGGGGGGAAATTAAAAGGAACATTGGGCCCAAGTCAGCTGAAGGACCCCTGAAGCCGGCATCCTAGTACATTTACGGAATTCATCCTAAAAAAAATTCTAATGCAGTCCTGACTGCAGCCACTAGGGGGACACAGAGGGCAGAGTACAGTAAAAAGCACTCACTGGCTGGGCCTTTTTAACAAAATTTATAAGAAGGCTGTGGGAAACCATTTGCTGATCAGATCCTGATAAACCCATCAGCCAAGCCAGCACTGGAGCAAGGCAAGACCAGCCAGGACAAGCTACAGTTTTTGCCAGGATGCAGCCTCCTAAAAAGGTCATTATCTTCCTTAGTCTATAGTTTGCTTTTTCCTATAGTTCAACCCAGCTCCTGCACAGCCAGATCTTGCAAAGGGACAGCCCTGTTAGTTGTGTGGTACATGTTTTAAAACAAACAAACAAAACTTTTTTTTACCTTTCCTTACATTTCTCTCTTTTCCACACTTCTGTCCTCCTTCGTTTTGTTCTCTTCTTTTTATGATCTGCAATTCATCTATCTCCAGTTCTTACCACCACCACCCCGCAAAGTGACTTACATTGTTCTCTCCTCCATTTTATCCTCACAACAACCCTGGGAGGTAGGCTAGGCTGATAGTGTGTGATGGGCTCAAAGTCACCCAGCAAGCTTCCATGGAAGAGTGGGAATTCAACCCTGGATTTCCCAGATCCTAGTGCAACACTTTAATCACTACAAAAGTTTAGCTTCCACTGCAAATAGCATGTGAGGGGCAGTCTGAAGATAACTTGTCCAAGATATTCCAATTCCTTTCATTTTTGTCCCTGAACTCCCATGATCATCCTGAAGCTGGTGGCCAATTTTGAGATTCCTAGTTTTATTTTCTGATGAGTTGTACCTGTCACAAGTTGACAGACAGGTGGACATTATTACAATAGATGCATGGTAGCAGCCAGCAAAGTGATTTGTTTTGTTATGGTATTTGGTTTGGATCATGGTCATATGGGGAGAGGCACATGGAATCTTTGTCTGGGGGCCCATGGTGGCTCATTCCATCCAGATGGGAGCATCAGCTCCCCAGCCTTGCCCTTGCTAGTTGGATTAAGGCAGGCTGTTGCGGCTGCAGTGTGTTAGCCTGACTGCTCTTTTATGTTATTAATATTTGGGGAATATTAGCTCTTATCATTATGCAGTAGGTTTACGGGACCTTCACCAGTGTATACAGAGGCGGCACTAACCAATACTTCTGAGAAACTGACACAGACTCAATTTAAAAAGTATAAGATAGTTTGTTTACTGAAATATAATAAAAGGTTGTACAAAACAATGTTGTTCTGTCATTCATACAAGCAAACAGTACTAGGAAATTAGATAGAAGTTACAGAGACGTGTGCATGAGCAGGTTATTGATGGTTTCCATCGAGGGTGATATTTACCTCTATAGAAGCAGTGGAATCCGGCTGGAAAAATGAGGATGAGAAGTCCTTGAGAAGAAGATAAGGGATCGTGGCTCTGAACCAGCAGAAGACCACGTGGCAGACCCCAGTGGTGCACCCAGGGGTCCGTGAGGGAGGATGGGAGACAAGGAAGGAACTAGAGCAGGAACTGGGACTCGACTAGACTGGAACTGAACTGGAATCTTGGGGAGCAGCTTTTATTGGGAGGTGGTACCTAGGAGGATGGACAGATATGATGCCATCCCTAGAAAACCTATAGAAGGTTCGTTTGCTATCTCTAGCCACTAAGGGGGTGTTAAAGGAGTGGTCAATATTCAAATCTATCTGATGGTCAGGGCAGGATGTCACTGTCAGCGGGATCTGGCACCGATCTTCTGAATCACAGGAACATTGGCCATGGGAACCGATCTTCAGGAAGCATCCTGGTGTCTTCGCACCCAAGTGTGAAGTCCTTTGATGTAGTTAATGGAGATGAAGGCTGGCAGGAGGGGGCACAAGCAGGCATACGTGCAAGGAGTGTATGTCTGTATGGAGTTGCTGGTGTAAGTCTGTAACCTCATGGCTTTGTGTGAGAGAGTGTCTTTGTTCTCTGTGTCAACCTCCCGCCTGGAGGTGGCAACCTCAGAAAATGGTACACCGATCCTGTAGTGTAGGCATCTATTCCCATCTTCCCACTGGTCACCTAGTGTACTCTCATGTCCCACATAACTGATATCATAGTCCATACGCTGCCCTTATAAATCAGAAAAATCCATAAGGATGCTGCCCAGCCTTACAAGTGGCTGTTGGCAGTGTTTGGATGGGAGACTTTTGCAATATAAACACCCCACTGGTTGGCAGAAGAAATCCAATTGTATCTAACCCACTGATGAGGAGGGGGTGGGAACTGGAGCATCAAAAGCTTGTTTTTATTTCTATTGTGGGCAGAAATTCTTAGTTTTCAACCCTTTCGGCCCTAACACATCTGGCGACCCCATGGGGAAATGTCTTCGTATTACCCTGTTTGAGGGGACCTGTATTCAAGGGATTTTTTTTAAAAAAGAAAAGAATGGTGGTAAAAAAAAAGCTGCAGAAATGTGGTATCTAGATAAAGAATTGTCAGGCTAAGACTTTTTAAAGAGTCTACCTGAAAATGACCTGGGAGTATGACAGGCCCCTGATGCTTCCCATTTGAATTCTTAGTACATAGAGTGTTGTTGTGGCTTATTTTCAGAGTTTCAAGATCTTTTTCAATGAGAGATGCTTTGCTTAGTATATTTCAACATTAACACAGGTTCTTAATACTGTTTTCTGGAGACAGCATTTGCTTATGGTTTCTAGATTTCTCCCTTCAGAGTTCTAAGTTTTTCCTTTAGATATTACAGCTTTTTGCTAACTCCTGAGATGTCTAAGCTTCTCCCCTTTAACACAGACCAGGTTTTTCTTCCCAACCTCTTTTACTGGCAGGAAGTTATTCTCCTTATCCCTAAGAAGCAATAAGTCCTTTTACTATTTGGCTTGTGTAGGACCTTTTGCCAAATCCTTCTCCAGTATCCTTTGTCTGTATAAAGCTGATCTGTAGCTTTTGTGACTGAGAATCTAAATTCTTCCTCAGAGCAGTTTTAATATTTTTAAGACAGTGTGGTTTCTCTTTTTGCCTGTCAGAAAACACTGACTCCAAACACTGAGGTCTCTTCCCTCTAGGTTGTCATGTCCAATTCAGGAAATATCTGGGGACTTTGTGGGTGTAGCCAGGAGACTAGGGTGGAGCCAAGAGCAAGGATATCATTTTTCTGATGTCACATCCTGTGATTTCACTTCCAGGTTTACCCCACACATCCAGAATGTTCCCATGATTATGCTTCTAACACAGTGGTTGCTCTCAACCATAGGCGTCAACTTCAGGGGGGCTGGGGAGCTGGAGCCCCCCCCCCCAAACTCTCCTGAAGCCTCCCCTGGAGTCGATGGCCTGTAATGTCTCTGGCCCAGCCCCAGCCCCCCCCCCCCCCCCGGAAATCTGAAAGTCTACGCTCTTGCTCTCAACCATCTAGCCACAAGGTATAGATAGGAACTCTCAGTCTGGGGCAAGTGATGCACTGTATTCTTGGTGCTTGGTGGGGGCAACAGTGGGAGAGCTTCTAGTGTCCTCGCCCCACTTATGGACCTCCTGAGGGCACCTGGTATTTCTGGCCACTGTGTGACAGAGTGTTGGACTAGATGGGCCATTGGCCTGATCCAACATTGGCTTCTCTTATGTTCTTAACTCATTCTTCATCCAGGACACACACTCTGGTACCATGTAGGGTTATCAGGTGAGGCTGACAAGCTGGCGGGGGACTTTCCAGGATTCTCAGGGAGAGGGGAGAGAAGAAGCATGATTAAACTCTAAATGGAGTTCTGGCCATCCCATTTAAAGGGACCATGTTCCTTTTAAATGCCTTCCCTCCATTGGAAATAATGCTACACGATCTGCTACACAAAAGGTGGATTAGCCCCTCACACCACTAGGATTGCCAAGCTTTGCAGGCAGCTTGAGGGCAGGGACATGCAGTGTGTGAGGTCCTTTGCACTGCTACATCACTTCCAGAAAACCCAGAAGTGAGGCAAATTAGCTCTGGATAGGATTGCCAGGTCTAAATTGAAAAATACCTGGAGATTTTGGGGCTGGATCCAGAAGTAGGTGGGGTTTAGGGAGGGGAAGGGCCTCAGCATGGTACAATGCCATAGAGTCCACCCTTCAAGGCAGCCATTTTCTCCAGGGGAACTGATCCCTGTCAGCTGGAGATCAGCTTTAAAAGCAGAAGATCTCCAGGGCCCACCTGGAGGCCTAGTTCTGGAAACCACAGAAAAATCTCAGATTCTGCCCTTGGCATCACTTCACTTCCTGTAAAAAAGGAAGTGACATAGGAATCACTAGAAACTCTATGAGTTTTTTTTCTAGTGATTCCTAGAGCTACCCAATGTTCCTTCTAGCTTTTTTACCAGAAGGGATGCAACAGCCAGTGCCCCCCCCCCAATATCCTTGTCCACAATCCTCTCACTGCCTGTTAACCCTAGAACAGAGGGGAAGAATACATATAGATAAGATAAACATCAGCAACCACTATAAGGACAACAATTAAGACCTGTCTGCTTTGATCCCAGGTCTACCAATGGCTCAGCAGGATAATGCAGCAGCAATGAGACTAACACACAGTGTTTAAGAGGCTTAAGGCTTCCCATAATCACACGGGGTTGGAGAGAACTCAGGAGACCTCAACAGGTGCTCAGAAATGGTTTACTTTGTGATGAAATCCTGTAGTACAAGCCATTTTAAAATAAATACCCTTGTTTAAAAGAAGCTGTAGAATCAACTGTGTGAACAGAAATTCACAAAAAATGGCTATCAAAAATATGCCCCATAACATACTTAAACTGCACAAATAGTCTTATTATAAAGTGAATCACTCATGTACTGTAGCTAAAGGACTTATCTGAAACCAAAAAAGAAGATTATGATAATAAAACAAGCAAGGCAAATTATGCTTTTTTCATATGCTACCTAATTTCCAAAGTCATATGAATCTCGGGGGGGGGGGGGGGAATGATCACTATCACTAAAAGGTGTTGAAATTCATCACAAAAAAACACAGAGATAAATTTTATGTAATAATGTCACAGGTACCCCTAAACACTTCCTAGAGTCTAGGAAATGTTTAAGTGTATCTATGAAGTTCAAATTCTGCTACAGCTCAGTGTATCTGAGATTCATCTCTCACACACATACAATATCACACAGAGCTGTGAGATCTAGCTGGCCAGTTATTTTAACAATATGAGAAATCTAAATTCCCTTTACAAAGGAATAATATGCTACAGCTATGATATGACCAATAAACATAACATCCTTTCTAAGCTCCTAGACACAATTCATTGAGCTCCAATTTTAAGTATTCAGTGATTGTTGCCAAGATCCCAGCTCATATGGAAGTTAAATCATACATGAAGCGGTTTGTATTAAGCCGGGAGTTTCCAGCCTTTTTTGAGCATAGGAGCACCTTTGGAATTCTGACACAAGGTGACAGGTGTGACCAGAAAATGGCTGCCACAAGAGGCGAAGTTGGGGAGTGTAGTCATGCATTACTCTAACAGTAGCTCTTCAACACTTCAGTTAGAAGCACTGTTTAATAGGATGCCTTTTTAAATGAGCATATTGTTTAAAAATATTTTTTGTGCATTCACACATCTTCAGTTATACAGTGAAGATCCTTGTGCTGGGGTGGTAGCTGATGCCAAAGCACAGCCAATTAGATCTCCAATGGCCGATCAGAAATCCTGCTGGGCAAAAGTCCTACCTGGCCCCACCCACTTTCTAAAAACACTTGGACCGATTTCCCACTAGCACTGTCCCGGCATTCTCCCTCCATTTGCCCCGGTGCTGTGCTTGAATTTCACACTATTTGCTGCGGGGTGCATTTTGACCCGCAGCTCCACCCAATCTTCCCAGCAGTTTCAGTGATCCTGTTTTTTGAGGATCACTGAAGCCACGGGAAAGATCGGGCAGAGCCGCAGGTCAAAATGCACCCCGCAGCAAATAGTGTGAAATTCAAGCACAGCACCAGGGCAAATGGAGAAAGAACGCCGGGGCAGCGCTAGTGGGAAATCAGTTTTGGTGGGCACCAGGAAAGGTGTCCATAGTCACCACTTTGGGGAACCCTGCATTAAGCAGTTTCCACAAATATAATATGATTTTAACCCACTGTTACCATGAGTGGTTCCACTGACATGATTTCAGTGTGAATGCTTCAGTGCACATGTGATTTCTCAGGTAGTTCAGCATGGATATACATCCACCCATACAGTGAGCTCATTCATGCTGGTTCATTCCTTGGAAACACAGTCACAGTCAGATGCGTGCAAGGAGGCTGCAGTGAGAAGCGAAAGAGAGTAACAAATGTCATCTGAAGCAGGGTTGCTCCTTTCCAAGTCCACTGAAGTAAATGGGCTTAGAATGTGGTAACTGTGCTGTGGATGACACTTTATGAGTATTAAGGCTCTACCCTTGCCAGTGTAAATCCCTGTGTTTTATGTGCTCTCAAGTTGCTTCTGAGTTATGGAGAACCTATGAATCAGTGACTTCCAAAACCGCCTTGCTCAGGTCTTGCAAACTGAAGGCTGTAGCTTCCTTTATTGAATCAATCCATCTCATTTGGAATCTTCATCTTTTCCTACTGCCTTCAACTTTTCCTATTCTCATGGTCTTTTACAGTGAATTTAGAGATGGTAATTTGCCTAAGGCTACCCCACAAATTTCAAAACTGAGTAGAGGTTCCTGCAGCCCAAACACTCTAGATAATTGGAAGCCAACACTTTTGCCAAGAGGGATCTGGGTCAAGTCCAAAGTATTAAAAAGTGCATCTCTAGGACACAGCGTAAAGATGGGGAGCAGTCACTAGCACAGTGCTACAGAGCATAGCCCTGGCAATGTGCACGTATCTAGACTCATGAGCTCCTTTTCTTTCAGCTATTGAGGCACACTACAACCTCACTGCATCTGTAACTAATGGCTTTAGGAACAAGCAATATTCTAATCACAGGCACCACACTTGCACTACCAGTACAATATACTTTATACTTCCTCTCATGAGGAAGGGCCACAGCTCAGTACTAGCTTGCATGCTTTGTATGCAGAAGATCCCAGGTTCAATTCTGCTTCCCAGACAGCAATCCTAAGGAAATCTACTTGACATACTACTCAGGTTTATTCAACAGGGCTTACTCCCAGGAAAACTTTCTTAGGCATGCAAAGCACATCTTTGTTGTCAGTATTTCTTTGTGATTAATCATAAAGCAGTTACATAATTGAAAGTTCCCATTTTAAAGATAGCATTTCACCACACGAGGGCAGACTTTCAGCATCTTCAAGGAAAACATATTTTTCTTTTCATTACATTTGAAACACACCCAGCTAAGTACACTGAAATACGCTATGTGTCCACAGCATTTTAAAAGGTGGTTGTGTTTTATTCCTCTCAGGTTATAATATGGTATTCATATACAATCTAGAGTCTGTGGGCTTAGAAGGATGTAACTCTACTCAGGCTTGTACTGTGAATATCTTATTAGAACCTGAGAAATGAAAAAAAAACCCACCTTTTAAAATGCTGCGTGCACATAGTGTATTTCAGGGGGCTTAGATGGGTGTAACTCTACTTAGGCATGATCAGCACAGAAGATGCAAAAATGGCACTGAAATGTACAGACAAAAATTTCATGATCTGAAGCCATGAAAGACTAAGTTGTCCTGAGTGTGGATTGAGTCAAGCCTGAAGTCAGTAGACTCAACAAAGTTTTAAAAAGAAAACAGAAAAGGGAAGGAGTACCGCAACTTTACAATGCTGCCTTCCTTCCTTTCTTTCTTTCTCTTTCTTTCTTTCTCTTTCTTTCTTTCTCTCTTTCTTTCTCTCTTTCTTTCTCTCTCTCTCTCTTTCTTTCTTTCTTTCTTTCTTTCTTTCTTTCTTTCTTTCTTCATTATCCATGAGCCAGATAAGCTATTTGTCTAGACTCAATGTTCAAGGTAAGTTTGTGGGGACAAAATGAAAGTTATATGGCTGGTACTGAAATTTTAGAATGCTATTTAACTTTTACTGAATGCAAATGAATCAAGACTGCACCTGTCCATGGTATGTGGCTGGCAGGGGGAGATGAAACAAGCTATAAGTTTATGAATCTGCCTTATACTTAGTCAAATCATGATACATCTAACTGGGTATTTTCTACTTCAACCGGCAGTGCCTTACCAGGATCTCAGGCAGGACAGTCCTTCCCATAAAAGACTACCCAAAGCCTTGCTTATAGTAGGGTTGCCAGCTTCTAGGTCTCAGTGGGGTCCCCCCCATTTTGGGGCACTGATCCGCTGCCTGCCAGCTGGCCACTGGGGGAACCCCACCCCAAAACAGGGACATCATTGCACAATGTCTCCAACACGATGACTTCACTTCCAGGAGACATCATCGTGCCGGAGATGTTGCATGGCAACGCTGTGGTTTTGGGGCAAACACTGTGGTTTCAAAGGCAAAAAACCATAGAATTTTGCCCAAAAACCAGAGTGTCATGTGCAATATCACCAACATGATGACCTCACTTCCAAGTGAAGTCATCATGTCAGGAAAGTCATGTGCGACATCCTGCCCACCCCCAAATCCCCCTGCCAAGACGGCAAGGGGACCTGGGGACCCTAGTTCATAGGCATAGCAGAATAGCATTTCAGACTGCAGGAGAAAATGTATTTTTATTTACTTAATTATACCCCACTTTATTCCTCAGTGGGGACCCAAAGTGGCTTACAGTGTAGTGTAGCGCTAAAGATCAGTGGACTCTGATCTGGAGAACTGGGTTTGATTTCCCACTCCTCTGCATGAAGCCAGCTGGGTGACCTTGGGTCAGTCACAGTTCTTTCAGAACTCTCTCAGCCCCACCTACCTTACATGGAAGAGGAAGGGAAGGTGATTGTAAGCCACTCTGAGACTCCTTTGGGTAATGAAGAGCTAAGTATAAAAATCAACTCTTCTTGTACAACATTGTCCTCAAAACAATCCTGTGAGGGACATTAGACTGAGAAGGCAGGGCTGCCATCTTCCCACTCTTGGAGCAGTAGCAGGTGGAAAATAAACAAAAACAATTGTTGTCAGGCCAATGGTATGCCCATAGATTTCACAGCAATTTCTAGAAGGGCATAATGCCACTTCTGGATTTTCCTAGGAAGTGATGTCACACAGTTGCTGACAGGCCCCCCACCTTCCCACCCACCCCACCCCCACCATTCAGACTCCCATCAGTTGCTACGCTGTGCCTGATAACCCAAGTCCAAGGTCATGCTTGGTTTTTCAGAGTTCCCCAGAATTAATAATTCCATTAACATGGTAAATCTACCACAAAATGAGAAGGCATAGGCTTGAACATTTCTCCTGATATGCTTTACATGCAGCTTGCTACAAGATGGTGCATTTAAAAATGTAATTCTTCACCTTCAGTCTGAGATGATACAATCCATCCAGCCATCTCATAATTCTGCCATCTCGTTTTGTTGTATGACAGTGATCCTTTTAACTAGAGACATTAGGAACTGAAACTGGAGCCTTCCTAGAGTTGCCAACAGGTCCATTTAATAAAGGCTTACAGTATAGAAATGGACAGCTGAAGCTAATCATGGCACTGAGGTAAATAGCATCAGCTGGTAAATAACATCCAATTAAGCCTCTATTAAAGGAGCAGGATATTTTTTCTTCAAGTTATTAGCAACCCTAAGCCCATGATATAACACTTAACCACTGTGAGAAGCAGGGCAACTCCATATGTCTTCAAAATGGTATACTTGATACAAAACACAGCCTGCATCCATATCTTGTTTACAAGACTTCTTTATTTACATTGCTTTTTATTAATTAATAATTTTATCGTAGTGTGCTGTAGTCATAGTTGGACCAGAAAAGGCAAATTTCTACTCAGCTTCAAAACTCACTGGATGACCTTGGTGAGTTACTCTTTCTTAGCTTAAGCTACCTCACAGGATTGCTGTGAGAAAAAAGGGATAAGCCAATGTATGCTATTGTGAATGTATGATTTTTAGATATTTTTTCAGTTATTAAAATGAGACTTTTAAAAACAAAAAAACTTTATTTTTATAAGTGTGATCAACATTATTTTAAAGAAGGTATAAATGTCTGTTCCTCTCAATTCAATATTTAAATATAGGGAATTTAACTTCCACAGAGCATTTTACTCACTATGGTTGCCAGAGAACCGAATGTGGTCCCTTATGTATGCACAAAGGCCGAGGACAGACTGGCAATGTAAAGCGGGGCAGCCCCGCGTCGGAAGTGGAAGAAAAGAGCCTGTTCAGACATGTGCATCTGTCCCTCGGCTCCATTTCGCACTTACCCGTCTCCCAGTCGCTTTCCATCCACTTTAACAGGACACCGGGTAAAACCGGTGTTCAGGGGCCGTCGTCCGCATGCCTCCCGCTTCCAAACAGTGTGAACCGGAAGAAGCGGGAGGCATCCGGAGGCAGCAGTGTGAACGCGCCGCACAAAGTTATGCGCATATGCTCCGCAGCAGTCTGAACGCTCCATATCGGCACCACTGCGCATTGCTCTGGCCAGTATGAACGGCCAGCTCCGTGGCGTTTTCCCCCCGCACCAGTTCCCTCCACTTTGCCCCCGCTTTATATTGCCAGTCTGTCCTCGGCCAAACCTGCTACAGTTTGAGAGCAGTGTTGCCCCAGTAACCCTACAGTCATCTACAGCCTCAGGATGCTTCATAACATCAAAGAGGGGGCAGCTACAGTCAACCCCATTGCTTTTAGACACAGAGAACAGATGCCAAAAGGCCAGGGGAAGAATCAGCTTGACCAGAATCTGGGGAAACAAATTGCTAAAATCCATTAAAATGCAAAACAAGGTTTTCAGGGACCTTTTAACAAGAAAGTTTATCTGAAAAGCAAACACCTTGATTAGTTGAGATAATTTCAGATCTAGCCACAAAAAGAATACTCATTGTTTGTAACAGAGAGGGACAAATATTATAGAATATTTAAAGAAATGTTTAAGACAATGTTTAAGACACATCAGAAGGAGCAACCCAGTCTCCTTCCTGAGTTGATTATGAGGGCGAAAACTCATCTCCTGAATCCCGACACATTTGTAAGCAAATAGTCAGTCATTATGTTTTAGTTAATCATAATATTAAGACTATCACATGTGAACAGGTTCCTTTCACCCCAAACCAATATTTGAAAAGAAAGTAAGTTTTTTTAATCTTGAATCCACTAAGAGATTTTTCTTCAATTAAGCATATAAAATCTAGGATTTTAGCCATACACTTCAGGTCAGGTTTTTCCATTTTAGCCTGCCTCTGCCACAAAGCAGGCAGCACACTTCCTTTAACTTCAGCCTTCTATGACATTCAATGGCTCACCTCAAAGTACCTGTTTTATTGCAAAAGAACTTCAGGAACAGAATGGAAAGGGAAATTGCTGGATTACAAATTATTACAACACTTGGAACAAACACCCATCCAGGACTTAACAGGGATATTGGTTTCTTATCCCATTACATATACTAACTCATTCAATCCTCACATATGTATTCTCACCAAGAAGGGCTAGACATCCCCTATATTTTAATATTTTTTGAAATAGTATATTATAATAGTTATTATAATGCAATGCAATATTTTGTTGATCTCTGACATAACACTGCACCCCAGGAAAAGGATTCTGTCAGTTAACTTTATGTTTTAGTGAAGCAAAATGTTGCTTTAAAAAATCTCAGTTTACTACTCTTAACAATTAAGAATATAATTGAATATGTAATGTAATTTGGAATGGTAGATTTAAATGTAATTCTCTGTTCTGGGTTAGGATTACTCTACAAATACTCTACAAAATCCAGATGCTTTAAAGTTTGCCTCCATGCCAGAAAGCAGATGGATGGGATCTAATGACTAGATTCTCACAGTTTAGGGTACATCAATCTCCAGTTCTGACATATTTAGGACCTATGTTGTTTTCCCCACCAGTTGAACCCAAACATATGATAACCATGTTATGTCCTGGATGCAATTCCACAGACAACAAGGCAACCAATTCTCTATGTGTACACTTGTATGATTCTTTGATGTGACCAAACATGTAATGGCGCCGGCCATGTGGTCTGACAACATGGCCTGGAAAAGGTACAAACTTGAGGTAAAAGAACAATAGCACCCAGGCTCCTAAAGATCCACCTATCAGGGACTTAGCATATTCAAATGAACCAATTTAATCTCTGGTGGGAAGATTAACCTATCCTGCAGTGAGGGTGTGGACAGGGGTGAGGCTTTTTTGTGCATATTAACCAGGGCTGCCAAGTCCCCCGGTAGGGCGGGGGAAACACCGATTTTTCATGCTTACCCCCGCTTTTTCAAAACTGGCCACCGGGGGGAGGCAATGGCTGCCAACAGGAGAGGAACGTCGGAGCCTGCCGGGCCCTCTCCCTTCCAGGCCTCTTAAAAGGGAAATGTCTGAAGAGCCTGCAGTGAAAAGCCTCACCAGACATTTCCCCTTTAAGAGTTAGCAAGAGAGCCCCGCCCAGAGATTAACGAGAGACTAGGCTCTTATTGAAGGGCCTGCTTTTGCATGCGGCTGGAGTAAGATTGAAAGGTTGCTGCTGGGCCTGGGGTAAGTGCATCTGCCAGCTCTTTTCCTTCTCTCTCTCTCCCCCTCCCCCTTTCTTTCTTTTTTCTGTCTGTCTGTCTGTCTGTCTGTCTCTCTCTCTCTCTCTGTCCCCATCCAGCAGAGGTCTGTCAGTGGCTATTATTAGCCACAAGGTCTAAATGGAACCCTTTGTCTGGGGCAGTGATACTCTGCATTCTTGGTGCTTGGGGGGCAACCGTGGGAGGGCTTCTGGAGTTCTGGCCCCGCTGCTGGACCTCCTGAGGGCACCTGGTATTTCTGGCCACTGTTGTGACACAGAGTGTTGTACTGGATGGGCTCTACTGGATGGGCCAATCCACTGTGGCTTCTCTCCTGTTGTTATGATATGAAAATCATATTTAGCACTTGTGTAGCACTTAGGGCTTCATAGTCTGCCAAGATGAGGTAGGATTCAGTAGGGCCGTTGCTCAGTGATAGAGCATCTGCTTGACATGCAGGTAGGGCTGCCAAGTCGCCCGGTAGAGCGGGGGAAACACCGATTTTTAAAGCTTTCCCCCGCTTTTTCAAAATTGGCCACCGGGGGGACAAAATGGCTGCCAGCAGGGGAACTTCGGAGCCTGCCCTGGCCTCTTGAACTTCTTAAAAGGGAAATTTCCCCTTTAAGAGCTGAGCCAGCAAGAGAGCCCTGCCCAGAGATTAAGGAGGGACTAAGCTCTTTCTACTGCGTGCAAGGTTGCTGCTGAGTAAACTGCTGGGGTAAGCTGCTGGGGTCTGCGAGCTCTTTTCCTTCTCTGTCTCTCCCCCTCCCCCTCTTTCTTTTTTCTGTCTGTCTGTCCACTGTGGTTTTGTCAAAGGAATAAACTGTCACTTCCAAAGAGGTAAACATCACAAGGAGAGGTTGCCTGTAGAAGGTCTGGGAGTGGGATTGTTTAAAATGTCTTGTCGTGGCTGTTTGGGTCCCCCCAATCCTCATTTCCCTTCTGCAAATAAAAGTTGGGATTCCTCATTTTTATGCCAATTTTCTGTTTCTTTCAACCGTGTCCCCCCCCCCCCCCCCCCGGCAGTAAAAATCTGCATTTTTAAAAGCATTTGTACATCAAGTAAACAGTATTTTAAGTTAGGGATGGATCCGACTAGCTTTTCTGCTGGCGAAAAGGGGAGGACAAAGGTCCTCTTTAGCCACCAAAAAGCCTATGCTGGGAGGGGGGGAGAGAAGTTATGGGACTTACATGGACAACAGCTGGGTGAAACAAGGGCCAGAAATAAAGCCTGGGAATTGGGCAAGAGTAAGTGAAAAAGCTGTCTGTCTGTCTGTCTGTCTGTCTCTCTCTCTCTCTGTCCCCATCCAGCAGAGGTCTATCAGTGGCTATTATTAGCCACAAGGTCTAAATGAAACCCTTTGTCTGGGGCAGTGATGCTCTGAATTCTTGGTGCTTGGGGGGCAACCATGGGAGGGCTTCTGGAGTTCTGGCCCCGCTGCTGGACCTCCTGAGGGCACCTGGTATTTTTGGCCACTGTTGTGACACAGAGTGTTGTACTGGATGGGCTGTACTGGATGGGCCGATCCACTGTGGCTTCTCTCCTGTTCTTATGATATGAAAATCATATTTAGCACTTGTGTAGCACTTAGGGCTTCATATTCTGCCGAGATGAGGAAGGATTCAGTAGGGCCATTGCTCAGTGATAGAGCATCTGCTTGACATGCAGGAGGTATCAGCCTCTTCAGCTAAAAAAGGATCAGGTAATAGGTGACATTAAAGATCTCAGCCTGAGACCCTGGAGAGCCACTACCAGTCTTAGTAGTCAATACTGACCTTGATGGACCAATGGCCTGATTCAGTATTAGGAAACTTCATGAGTTCATGTGGAAGCATGTGGAAGCAACATCACAGGATGTGACATCACAAAATGATGTCACTTCCTTTCTCCTGGCTCCACCCCCAAAGTCTCCTGGCTCCACCTCCAAAGTCCCCAGATATTTCCCAAGTTGGACTTGGCAGCCCTACATGCAGGAGGTATCAGCCTCTTCAGCTAAAAAAGGATCAGGTAATAGGTGATATTAAAGATCTCAACATGAGACCCTGGAGAGCCACTACCAGTCTGAGTAGTCAATACTGACCTTGATGGACCAATGGCCTGATTCAGTATTAGGAAACTTCATGAGTTCATGTGGAAGCATGTGGAAGCAACATCACAGGATGTGACTTACCAAAATGATGTCACTTCCTTTCTCCTGGCTCTACCCCCAAAGTCTCCTGGCTCCACCCCCAAAGTCCCCAGATATTTCCCAAGTTGGACTTGGCAGCCCTAATATTAACTGATCCCCGGGCTACCTCAGGTATGCTTGTTCCTGACCTACAATAAACTTGATTATGCTGAAACTCACTCCACCTGCCTCCAGACTCCAGTACTTTTCAACCAGAAACCAAGCTTGTCATTCTTTTTATATGTTAAAAAACATCTTCACTATTTTGCATGCTAATTTAACAAGCCACCCTGTCTATATATACAAGTATGATCTGTAATTCTGTTTCACTGTCTGACAGTGTGCATGCACACAAAAGCTCATACTTTGAATAAAACTTTGTTGGTCTTAAAGGTGCCACTGGACTCTAACTTTGTTCTATTGCTTCAGACTAACATGGCTGCCCACCTTCATCTGCCTTTAAGACTGGTAGCTTGATCTAATTTCTTTTCTTAAAAAAAAAATCTTTCCCCTTTTCTTTTACTATGATTCATGTTCTCCATTCTGTTTCTTCACATTGTTCTGACATATCTCCCAGCTCCAGTTATGGAGCCTCCCTTTGTCTCCCAAAGCCCCTCTCAAATCCCCTGGTTCTTTGGTTCCTGTCACACTCCCATCCCTATTTGTACAGGACACAAGCACAACTCTCCCTCTCAGATGCCCAAGCCTCCTCCTTGCATTATTTTTCATTCCCTTTGCCTCTCTGATCTGGCCTTCTTCAGAGACATGCCCACATCCACACAAATCTCTCATGGACTATTTGTGTGTGAGACTTTAATGTAGTATGTTCTGTGTAACATCCGGCCTGCCATGTGCTCCCAGGTAATGGCGCCCGCCGCATGGCCAGAGCACATGGTCAGGCAGAGAGGGGAGCTTGAATCTGGAGGAACAATAGACGTCCGGATTCAAAGCCTCCACCAATGTGGGACCTAGGTTCTCCCTGGGGAGCCAATGCGGCCAAAGGCTCCTCCAGGGAACCTATGATAAACATGCGCGTATGTAAAGCCCCTATCAGGTCTTTTGGGTGCAGCCGGAGGTGTGGCTCCAGCCGCATATAATGATGGCCCTGGATGCATGCTTGATCTGACCATCTACTGGACATGCTGAATCACTCAATAAAAGCTTCATGATTTCACTGTTCCTGGTCTCCCGAGTCCAGTACTCTTCAGAGACATAACTAGGTATCTTAAGGATCAAGGATTTTAGCAATTGTTGAATTAGGATTTACCAAAGTCCCTCCCACTTTCTGCTGATGCTGCCCGATGCTGCCCAACTGATCAGCAGAGGGAAATGACTTTTCGAATATTTTGATTGCCAACTGCCCTTTAAATTCCCTTTCCATTTTGTTTCAATCTATCCATTTGTAGTTTTTAAAAATAACTCTTTTTAAACCATGTTCTCATGGGAAAATACCACACAAATCTGCAGTTTGTTTATTTAAAGGCTCACGTCCTAAAACCAGAGTTAGGGGTACATGTGTGAATGGCCACATACATGTACTTTCTCCTGGTCCCAGGATAACTAGAGGTGGGGTAATTTTATATTGGTCAAATGATTCTGTCTTTAAGTGACTGGATTTATGTTTTTTAAAGTAAAATCAAACACAATTATTTCAGCTAGAAAAACAAGATTAAAAGCAACAAGGATATGCCTACTGCATCACAAACCTGGTATGAAATTAAAACACATGCAAGTGAGTGAGATTATATAACTCATTGTCATGGAGTAAGATGAAAATTACAAGTTGTTTTGTAACCAAGATAGATTACTATTTCATGGGGAAGTTTGTCTTCCAGTCCACTGACAAAATGATAGGAAATAGCATTGTAACACACATGTCCCATTCATCTCACCCTATGCCTAGGATTGAGCAACTAACATGAATATTAACAACCCAGTTTGTGCATTCCTGGCAGCAAAACATTCATACTTGACTTCAGAGCCTTTTTCACATGGCCAAAGTCTGAAAAAATGAATGCATATAGACTGCAAGCAGGATCATGGCAGCAATCTCCAAGCACCTCCCATGTGCATCGAAAGGTCATAATAGAAAGCACTTGTATGACAAATTGTCTGGCAAATTTTTTCCCCAAAAAAGGACCCACCCCATGTAACAAATCATTAAGAGGAGCCCCTATCAGATGTATCAAATTCATTTGTTACAATAGCCGGATCTGACATAAATGTCAGGCTGGGCCATGTTGTGCCATAAAATGTAATGCCAGGTACTAGAGATATAAACTTTGTAAAGGACACAGGCAAACCCAATTACTGATATTTTTAGCTCAAAATACTAACATGCTTAAAACATTAACACTCTTACAGAATTTCCTTAAAATGTCTCCCTGATGCCCACCCTCCAACTTCCACTGCCTGTTATGCATTAGCACTGGGACAGTAAACAGGGACATAATCTACAACCTCTGTCATTTGGAAAAAAAGGTAATCAGTTGCTTGCGGGCCAGATAAGAGCCTGGGCAGGCCAGTTCCAGCCCATAAATCATATGTTTGACATCCCTGCCCTACATCCTTGACTAGCCTTCTGCTGTGTGTATGCAGTTCTCTCACATCTCTGTCCCTTTTGATGGCTTCCCCCCAGCAATCTCTCCTAGTCTTTTTTTTCACAGATGAGGAAGAAAAGAAGAATGTACAAAGTGTACACTGAAGGCAACTTTCTCTTGAGAAAAACAGGACTGGAGATGAGAAATTTCTAAGTAACCAAGAAAAGTAAACTTTCTATTTCTCTCTCTTGTCCATCCTGGTTTTAAAACCAGACATGTTTCAATTGTTATTGCCCCTGTTTTTATTGCTGAATATATAATGAACTGTTGGATTTTATATAGAAGACACCTGGTAAACATTTAGGTCACAATCCTTAAAATAAATAGCCTGTAAATCAAAGGAACCAAGGGGAATTTGAAGGGGAAAGGGGGACCTTTGCTGAATGGGAATTAATTCTGAGTAAAGATTCAGATGGATTGCATTCATCTGATCTAGATTTAACCAGGGCATTTATCACAGTGGTGAGCTTTTTTTCTGCCCAGGAAAGGCAACAGCTGGCTAACCAACTGAATCTGGTGAAGGGCACTTCTGGACACAGCTGTCCACAGGCCTGGGTCCAAAAGCCCTCCCCCCCTCCGCCACGCCAGACATTTTCATTCAAGGAAAGTGCAACCCCATCCAGAATGGGTGACACCTTAAATCCCCTGTCAGACCTTCCACTCACCAATAGCCCTTCCATCTTGTTGGGGTTAAGTTTCAGTTTATTAGCCTACATCCACTTCAGAATTGCCTTCAAGCACTGGTCCAGGGTTTCTACAGCTATTTTCTTGTTCTTTCTTCCAGGCAAACCCCATAATCTCAACTTTCCCTGCTTTCCTTCCCACCCATCAATCAACCTACCATTAATCTGCTCCCCCCACCTTCAGCAACATTTATTACTTTACTTCATTTATATCCACCCTTTTTCCACAATGGGGACTCAAAGCAGCTTAAAGCATTCTTCTCTCCTCCATTTTATCCTCAGGACAACCTAATGAGGTAAATTAGTCTAAGAATGTGTCAGTGGCTCAAGGTCACCCAGTCTGAAACTTTAACCAGTACATAACACGGCTTGTGTGGGGTGGGTGCTGTTGAATAGTAGCAAGCAGCTTGGCTGGGGGGAGTCATGCAAGTCAGGTGGTGCCAAGCTGCCTGGTGGGTGCTGCTGGGCCTGGCTGCAATGAATCCTCCCTCAAAAGCCAAAAACAGCCCTGGAAAGAGCCCTCCCCCTGCCTTTTACTGACAGAAACCATGGCTTTGAGGGCAGCAGTATTGTTGTGGTTGCCCAGCAACCTGCACAACAACTATTGAGAGGGCATTTGTTTCTTAAAGCTACTGGTGCTGCTTCTATTATTTTAGGGGGAGTTAACACTGGATTTATTTATTTATTATTCCAGATTTTTCTGCAAACCTTTTTAAAAAAAACTTTTGTAGAAAAATATATTGTGTCTGTTCACAGTTACAGTCTCTGGATTTAAGTATCCATGGAGCCGGCCACATGAAGAATTAGATATATTAATGCTAAGGGCCATGTAGTACCCTAGTTTCATTTCCATTTGCACCTAATTACAGAACAGAAATGACTGAGCAAGACAAAAGCAGGTTACAGTGCAATCCTGGGCAGAGTTACTCCAGTCTAAGCCCACTAATCATTATTAGTGTGGACACTGTCTTTGTCTAATTGCGCAGGCCATATAAAAACCATATTTAACATCCTCCACCCCTCCTGTTTTCAACAATGTTATCAAATTCTTGTCACATCTGTAGAACACCACTGACCTTTGCGTCTGGGATTTTATTTGCATAGAGCGCACCTTCATTTTAATGAGCTGTTCCACAATGGACCAGTAGCACAAAATATATATTCTAGCACAAATCATTCACAGCAGTACACACACTGGAGAAGCACAGGGCCAGACAATACAGAGACTGTCTGAGCATTCATTATATTGTCACTTCGGTAACAATAAATCCATTGTAAAGAAAACAAGAGAGAAAAGAAACAGAGCACTAAAACCCTTTTTAAAAGGAAATGCCTGAGCAACATTATATGGTTTTGTCCTATATCCTACCAGACACACGGATGACAAAGCAAATGATAAACTAGGGGTTAGAGTCTAAACTGCTGACACTAGAGGGAAGGAGGAACAAAACCAAAGTCAAACCCCATGAAGCAACCTGTCAACCAACTGCCCCAACTGTGCGGGAAAGAATTCTTGAGGAGTTCTTCCTTTTTCTCCCTTATTCACACCACATCACGCCTTCTCACTGGTCCTGGCCACTGGATTTACCTTGTATCCAGTTTTATTAAAGAACTGGCATACCTACACCAGAATAGAATGAGGGCATTTCCACACCTACAGCAGGGAAAGGGGGCAGCAGTGCTTGGAAGGGCTGGTACCAAATCAGCTTCCGGGGGCCACCTTCCTCAAGTGACCCATGCACTGATATTTACAAACAGGTTGGATAATGCATTCTTGATCTGCTATAGCAATTGTTGGGAAATGCTATAGTGTATTGAGAATGCATCATCCAATGGCTTCATTTGCAAATGATTGCTGTAGTGCATGGAAAGTGCATTATCCAAGCACATGTGAACACAGGATGAGTCTCTCCACAAGATTAAATTAGGCATAGCCTCTGACTGGGTGTAAAGTTTGTGTGTTTAAAGTTAATTTGCAAAAGTTGGTTGAGAGCTCAGGAATATAGTCCTTTCTGAAGCTTTCTTCCAATCTCCCAACCAAGAATCAATTTTCATGGGCAACTGATGTGGGACTACAATGTTAAAAGCCAGGCTGAAGGTATAACAGCACTAAGGACATTTAAAATGTTAAGGTTACAAAATAAAGTAATACAAAAATAAGAAAAATGAAAAGTCAAGGTCCTTCCAAAATGGTTATTAGAAAAAGGTCTCAGTTCTTCATAATGGAGAAGCATTTTTCAGTATCAGGCATTCTGAAATCTGATTTTTCTATAAAAGTAATCAGCATTTAAATAGTGTAATCAGTGTTTAGACAGTGTTTTCATTATTCAGTGCTCTCATTCTCTTTTTATCATTTGTTTATTTACATTATTTATAGTCTGCCTTTCTCACTGGGACTCTAGGCAAATTGTACAAGTCAAGACAGTCAACAAGATGGGACATTCAGTAATGGTGAAACAGGATTTGGGTTGTAGAATCAACCAGAAGTCTAAAAAAAAGAACTGGAGCAAAGCATAAGTGTTAATGTAACATATTAAATTATCAAGGTCCCCAATAATTTATCCAAGTAACTTTGTGAAACCTTCATCGTTTCTATAGTCTTGTGAGGTATTCCTGTATCTATATATCTGGAACATTTTTATTTTGCCTTCCCTCCAAACACTATGTACAAGTTCTCC
The DNA here is from genome assembly GCA_029233225.1 of Lepidodactylus listeri. Taxonomy (NCBI): domain Eukaryota; kingdom Metazoa; phylum Chordata; class Lepidosauria; order Squamata; family Gekkonidae; genus Lepidodactylus; species Lepidodactylus listeri. The sequence goes on along the minus strand of JARCFY010000006.1, from coordinate 43,883,343 downwards.
CTTCCTCATTTATTTTCTTTAATAATCTTATTAGGCTGAGGAGGAGTAACTGCCCCAATGCCAACCAGAAAGTTTCATGTCAAAGTGGGAGTTTGAACTTGGACCTTCCATCCCTCAGTCTTTGAAAGATCTTCCATACTAATCACTGTACCCATGGTTGCCAACAACCTAAAGTAAAATGCCCTTTCCCTACAACAAAGTTTTTTTTTTTGTAAAGAAATTTTTATTTTTCAAAAAAAAAAAAACATCGAAAATAATACATTTAACCTTATACAAATCCCTTTTTCCATATTAGATAACATTTTGTTCTATTTGTACATTCTATTTTTATCTTGTTTTGGTGGTTTCCCACCACATCTGAAGCATAACACATTTTCCATTTTATTCAAAATAGTAATACTTATATCTATGTTTCGTTTCTGGTAACGGTTATATAGCTTTAAAATACTTATACTTATACACCAATTCTTATTTTCTATACTCTTATGTATTTCTAAATAAAAACAGTTTCATTGTCTAATTTTAACTAAAACATTCATATAATATATTTCTATTCCTTTATGCTATTATAACCATGTATAGATATAGTTTTTCATATCCCAATACTTTTCAACATATTCTTTCAAATCTTTCCAGTCTTCCAGAAAGGTCTCTGAGTAGAGATTATTCAATTTTCTAGTCCACTTATCCATTTCAGCCATATATAACAGTTTTTTCAACCATTCCCACACCTCTGGTATTTTTTCATTTTTCCAGTTTTGTGCATACACCATTCTTGCTGTTGTAATCATATACCATATTATTGTCCTTTTCTTTACATTTATCTCTTCTAGTTTAAGTCCTAGCAATAACATTTCAGGCAACTTCTTAAATGTACATTTCAAGATTTTTTCCATTTCTGCATGTATTTTTGACCAATAAGTCTTTGCTTTATCACAAGTCCACCACATATGATAAAAAGACCCTTCTTTCTTTTTACACTTCCAACATTTGTTAGACATATTTTGACCAATATTTGCAATTTTTTTTGGTGTCATATACCATCTATACATCATTTTAAAACAATTTTCTTTTAAGTTATAACACGTAGATATACTCATAGCATTTTTCCATAAAAATTCCCAAGATTCCATTTCAATGTCTTTGTTAAAGTTTATCGCCCATTTTACCATTTGTTCTTTTACCATTTCATCAGCATTAAACCATTTTAGCAAGACTTTATACATTTTAGAAATCATTTTTTTCCCACCTTCCTCCCAAACTTGTTCTATTTCATTATTTTTTTCCCTGAAACCGTGTTTTTTATCACTTCTATACAAGTCATATATTTGTCTATATCTTAACCAACCATAATCAAAATCAATCTGATGCTGCTCCTTCAGTTTGAAATCCTTGCCATGTCTTATTAATAAGTCTCTATACTTCAGCCAATCTTGTCCTTTATATCTTGATATTGGATGTAAGACTTCTGCGGGTACAATCCACATGGGTATCTCTTCTGAAAAAAAGTTTTTATATCTTGTCCACGTATCCATTAGTGTTCTTCTCAAATAATGATGTTTAAACATATTGTCCATTTTTGTTTTGCCATAATACAAATATGCATGCCACCCAAATCTACAATCATGACCTTCCAGGGACAATAACATTCTATCTTGTAACATAGTCCATGCCCCTACCCAGGTCAAACATATTGCATCATGGTATAACCTTAGATTTGGTAGTTGAAACCCTCCTCTTTCTTTGGCATCACACATTATTTTCATCTTAATTCTTGGTTTTTTCCCTCCCCACACAAATTTAGACAGCTCCTTCTGCCAACATTTGAATGTTTTTACATCTTTCACAATTGGAATAGTTTGAAACAAAAACATTAATCGTGGTAACACATTCATCTTGACCACCGCAATTCTACCCAGCAATGACAAATTCAATACATTCCACTTTTTAATATCCTGCATAATTTGCAACCATAATTTTTCATAATTATTTTTATAAAGATCAATATTTTTCATAGTTAGGTTTACACCCAGATATTTTGTCTTTTTCACCACCTCACATTCTGTAAGTTTTTGTAACTCGTTTTGTTTCTTATTTGACATATTTTTGCACATTACTTTCGATTTGTTTTTATTTACATAAAATCCTGCTAAGTCACCAAACTCTTTTACTCTCTGTAACAAATGTGGTAATGTGGATAAGGGGTCTTCCACTATAAACATCACATCATCTGCAAAGGCCCTATATTTGAAAGAAAAACCTTTAGATGTTAAGCCTTTAATATCTTTGTCTTCCTTCACATTTAACAGTAGAACTTCTAAAATCCAAATAAATAGCAGCGGCGAAAGCGGGCATCCTTGTCTTGTTCCTTTTTCAACTTTAAAATCGTCTGTCTTTTCAGTATTAATTATTATTGAGGATTTCTGTTCTTTATATATTGCTTTAATGAAGTTAAGCATATATTCACCGATCTCAAGATGTTCTAAAACTTCAAACATAAAATCCCAGTTTAAATTATCAAACGCTTTCTCCGCATCTAAAAAGAAAAAGCCCACTTCCTTTTCAGGATGTTTGTCGTAATATTCTATAGCGTCCACTACTACTCTTAGATTGTCCCTTATTTGTCGATTAGGTAAGAACCCTGCTTGTTCTGTTTGTATAGTCTCTTTAAGGTGCTCTTTTAGTCTATCCGCTATAATCTTAGCAAAAATCTTATAATCATTATTCAGTAAAGAGATCGGTCTATAGTTCTTAACATTGGTCAAATCCTGATTTTCTTTCGGGATCAGTGAGATGGATGCATCTTTCCAGGTTTCTGGTACCTCTCCAGTAACTCTTATATTGTTCATCAATAGCAGTAACACCGGTGAAACTGACTCCTGTAACGTTTTGTAGAACTTCGCTGTAAATCCATCCGGTCCAGGTGCTTTACCTAATTTTGAGTCATTTATTGCATTTTTGATCTCTTGTAATGATACTGGATTATTAAATAGTTCTTTAATTTTCTCTGTTGGTTTTGGTAGCTTTAATGTTTGCAGGTATTCTTTAATCTTTCTTCTGTCTTTGTTTTCCTTCTTAAAAAGTTTTGCGTAGTATTTAAAAAATTCTCTTTTTATTCCTTTGTTATCTATTATCTCAATATTATCTCTTATCACTTTGGTGATAAATTTATTTTCACGTTTTTTCTTTAATTGCCATGCTAAGTATTTTCCGGGTTTATTTGCACCTTCAAATGCTTTTTGTTGAAGTTTTTTTAAGTTCCAGTACATCTCCTGGTTCAAAATGGCTTTTGCTTGGTCTTGTAGCATCCAAATTTCCTTTTGCAGTTTCTTTTTCCCTGGTTTCTTCTTCAGTTCTTCTTCCTTTGTTTTAATGGCTTGTAAAATATTTTCATATTGCTCTTTTTTTTTTTATTATCTTTAGCATTTAACGATATCAATAGTCCTCTCATCACTGCTTTATATGCATCCCATACGGTTTGAATTTTAACTTCTTTCTGCATGTTTACTTGGAAGTATAGGTCTGTTTCTTCAAGTAATTTTTTAATTATTTCTTGATTATCTAATAAGTCCTCGTTTATTCTCCATCTCTTTTGTTTTTTAATCTGCCCAGCTGTCCATAAACACGGATTGTGATCTGAGATTATTCTGGGTAAAATTTCCACTTTTCTTGTCTTAAAGGTTAGGTTAGTAGTCATCCAAATCATGTCAATTCTTGAATGTGAGTCATGTCTGTTAGAGTAAAAGGTAAAGTCTTTTCCTTGTGGGTTAGCTTTCCTCCAAATATCTTCCAACTTTTCTTGTTTTATCAGTTCAAAAAAGTTTTTTGGAAGCTTCCCTAACGTCTCATCCTTTCTTTTAGAGCGCCTGTCTAGTTTATTATCTACAGTTCCGTTGAAATCTCCTAACATCATAATTTGATCATAATTTACATTGTCCAATTCCATTTGAAGTTCTTTAAAAAAAATTTCTTTAGCTCCATTCGGAGCATAAATGTTCACAATCAAAGTTTTCACTCCTTGCAGTAAAATTTCAATAGCTAAATATCTTCCATCTTTGTCTTTGAATATTACTTTGGGTTCCAAATCTTTTTTGACATATGTTACAACACCATTTTTTTTATTGCTTGCTAAAGAATAAAATTCTTCTCCCAATTTTTTCCTTATTAAATATTTATGGTCTTGGTTTTTAAGATGAGCTTCTTGCAAGCAAATTATATTACATTTTTGTTTTTCCAACCAGTGACCTACCATTCTACGTTTTTGGGGTGAATTTAGTCCATTTACATTCCATGTAAGTATTTTGTAATCCATTTTGATATATTCTTAAATATCTCCAAAATCGTCTTTATTCTCTCCCAGGAATGCATACATTTCTTCTGTGCTTTTAATCACCACTCTGGAGCTGCCATAATAAAAACTTAGTCCTTGAGGTATTTCCCAACGAAATCTGATTTTTTTCTCCTTCAGTTTATCCGTCAGACGCTTGAATTTTTTCCTTTCTTGCAGTATTGCTCTAGGCAATTCTTTCATTACTATGATTTTCTTTCCATCTATTACAAAGGGGTCAGTAAAGCACTTCCTGTAGATTTGTTCTTTTGTTCTTTTCATTGTAAATTGGACAACCACGTCTCTTGGTATGTTTTTGTCTCTTGCATATGTAGAATTAACTCTATAAACAAGATCCATGTGTTCTTTAACAACTTCTTCCTGTTCTTGTAAAAAATCTGCTATTGCTTCTTGCATTCTTGTAAAAATATCCTCATTCAATTTTTCCTCAATCCCTCGAAATCTCAAGTGGTTTTGCATATCTTTATAATGCATCATCTTTTCCATCCTCTCGTTCTCTCTCATTGTCTTATGGGTGTTTTCTTCCAGTTCTTTTACTTTAGTTTCTATATCTTGTGTTCTTGTGGATAATTTTTGAAATTCTGCTTTTAATTCCATGCAATTTTTATCTGCTTGAGCCGCTATATTATTCATTTTAACATTTACCTCTCCTATAGCGTCTAACATTTTCTTTTCCATTGCTTCCATAACAGCTAGTAGCTCTTTTTCTTTTTTTGCTGCCATTGTAGGAGAGGACCATGTGGCTGCTCTCGATCTTAGTCCTCGGTCCGTTTTGCCTCTTTAAAAGGATCGATTTTATCTTGTCTTCCAAATCAAACACCAATTAGTGCATTCAAACAAGCTAATCTTGCCAAGTCAAATTATGTTGGTTTCAGCCTTCTACGTTATATAATCTTTGAGATATTGCAGTTTAAAAATTTTATAAATCCAAAATGGCGGCCGCGACTTCTCTATGGTTAATGTCAAAGGTTATAGTCTTTTTACCTTGCTTCTGGCTTGCCGTAGTTTCCTTTTGTCCCTTCCTTTTCTTTACTTGTCTGCTCTCTGCACGTCACTTCCTGTTATGGTCTTTCTGGTCCGGCAGTATTTAGAGTCCCCTTTCTGGTCCGGCAGTATTTAGAGTCCCCTTTCTGGTCCGGCAGTATTTAGAGTCCCCTTTACCTTCTTCCGGTTCTTCTCCTTTTTCCTTCTTGTCTGCTCTTCTAGCCGTCACTTCCTGATTCAGTCCTCACGTCTTAATCTCGCGATGCTTGGTTCCCTTCTCCCTCTTTGTCTCGCGATGCTTGGCTTCCCCTCCCAACTCCTTTTAACCGCAGGAATGTTAAACAACTTGTTTTTTTGGCTTTTTAAGTTCAAATTCGGTTTTTTAGCACTTCAAAACTGCTCTCATCCAATCAACATCAGTCTATTGCTTCACCCGATCTGTTTTTCATCTTTCAAAACGCGGCAATGGTAAGGCAAAAAACTTTTTTCCGTTACCTTTTGTTGTTACTTCGCTTCAGATGTGGTCCCAACGTTTAAACTTTGTCTTCTTTGTTAAGGAATCAGGGGAATTGGAGGTTTTATGCTGAATTTTCCAGCTCAGCTCGGCTCCTTAGAGATACTCGCAAGAATCCTCTTCGGCTGCAGTGCTCAAGGTGTCGGAAAAGTCTCCTCCGAGACTTTCCCTTCACCGAGGTTGCTCAAACCTGGATTATATTGCTTGCTGGTCCTCACACTACCTGTGTGAGGTTGCGTCGGGTGGATTAACCCACCCAAGCTGTCAGGAAGAGCCGCTGTCCGCCTTGCGCATTTGCAAAGCGTGTCAGACCTCCATTCTCCCAACTGGAAACCCCCTACAACAAAGTTTTAACAGGATATTATTTATCAAGTGGTATCATTTACCTCCATACCATGAAAAGCTTCAAATACACATTTCCAAACACTTGACTTTATTAAAGGGACAGGACATTTTTTTCACCTGCCTGTTGACAAACGTAACAGTACCAGGTAAAGTTCTGGACATCACACAATAAGAAAGTTGCACAGAAACTGGAATATGTTAGCCCAACTGCCTTATTTTGTTATTAATATTGGGAATGTATTAGCTTTAAATAACTGGCAATAGGCAAAAACAGGTTATCACCTTCGTATACAGAGGCTGTGCCTCTCCCAGACAAACCAAGAATAGACAAGGAGACTTAAGTCAGTACTAAATGTAGTGTTTTTACTGGAAGAGTCTTAATCAAGCAAACAATACAAATTCACACACACACTTATACAAACTTCTAAGAAATTAGAGAGATTAAGGGACGGTTGCATGAGCAGGAGATGGTTGGTTCCACTGAGGGAGATAATTACCTGTCTGGAGAGTTGATATGGTCTTGCTGGAAGAAGAAGGCGGAGGCTAGGAGGAAGGTAAGGGCATGTGCTCTGAACCAGCAGGACACACGTCAGACTCTGGGTGTACACCCAAGAGGGAGGATGGGAGAAGCTAAGGATAAGGCTGAACAATGGGAGCTTTCTTTTATCGGGGGTCTCTGGGGGGGGGGGGTTGGCTTAGCAGGCCACCTCCTCTAGTAACACCCCTTGACTGATCCACCTTCTAAATTCTGTCCACTGAAAGAGGGTCCTAGGGGAGTGGTCAATGTTAAATTCTAACTGGCTTTTTCAGAGATACCGGGACAGGAAGATGATTCAGCAACTAGAGTCTGTATATTCCAATGATGGGATTAGTCTGCTGGTTAACCAAAACTCATTGTTAGCTGGTCGGGTCCAAAGTCCATGTGGATTCAAAAGGAAGTCCTTTGTTTCACCAGGCACGGAATGTTGGAGAAGGAGGAGGGGGAGGAATGTATCCTGCAATTTGGAATAAAGTCTGCACTTAGTGGAAGTGGAGAAGCACATTTTTGAGCCAAAGTGACAAGATGGTTTTTCCTGTGTGAGTCTCTTTGTGTTAAGGGAAGGTCTAGAGACTGGCAACCTTGGGAACCATTGGTACACCGTTTCAGCATCTGCTGGAGCTGTCTGAAGCTGGCTTTTCTCCCTGGCTGTTTTGGCATCATGGTCCCTTCTCAGACTCACACTTAACAACACAGTCCATTAATATCACTTATGAATTTTCCATTCATAAGAGTGCAAAAGCACCTTGCAGGGCTAACAAATGTGTTCAGAGCAGAGAAACAAAGATGGTCAGGGGTCTAGCAAACAAGTCCTGCTTTAAAGAAAGGTTGAAGGAGTTCACTATGTTTATTCAGAAGGGGGGACAGGGTGAGCAATCCTGAAGGGCTACCACACAGAAGAGAGAATATATATATTCTCTGCTGTTCAAGAGGAAACTACTAGATCTAATGGATTGAAATTACATGAAGATAGATTTCATCTGAAGAATAGGACAAACTTTCTGAAGGTAACAGCAATAGATGGAACTAAACACTTTGGGGGAGGGGAGGCTCCCCCTCAATGGAGGTCTTCAGCCTAGATGATCTAGCTTTGGATTCCCTGCACTAACAAGGGGGTTGGACTAATAGAGAAATCCTATGCAGAGTTACTCCAGTCTAAGTACATTGACCCTAGACAGCCCAGGCTAGTCTGATTTCATCAGGTCTCAGAAGCCTAAGCAGCATCAGACCTGATTAGTATTTGGATGGGAGACCTCCAAGGAATTCCAGGGTCATGACACAGAGGCAGAAAACAGCAAACCTCAAAGTATCTCACCGTAAGTTAACTGCGACTTGATGGCAAAAAAACCCCATTGAAGTCAATGGGTTTAGACTGGAGTACCTCTTTATAGGTTTTAACTGTAAATGTCCTACAATACCTGCTCCAGCTCTGTTTCTATATTTTCTAATCCTGGAAGATAGGAAAGCACCAAGATAAGAAATAAAGGGAGTTGAGGACAGAGATTCATTAACCATCTAACTGTGAGGTACCTGGTTTGTCCTCTACCTGGTTTGCCTCCCTGGCAGCAGACCCATTGGTGGGGAGGGTGCATTGTTCCCCAAAAGAAGGAAAAATAATGCAGTAACAATATACTAAGTAAATAAAACATAAATTAAAATGTTTAAAATGAGACAGTATTTGTCATTAGACCCTCCTATTGAATGGGAGCCATTACACCAAATATGGTTTTGGGTGGGATTCCCACACACCTATTAACTAAAGCATGGTATGCATAATGTATTTACTCCCTTAGTATGATACCATTGCCATTGCCCATACCTATTGGTTTGCACAGGGCCTCCCTCCCTAGATGGGCAAAGAGTGGCAGATGTAACTAAGATGGTAGCCAAATTTTTCAAGACACACCAGTGACTTTTTAGGGCGCAGAATTTGTCACTACTGAGCTAATCTAAACGGGGGCTTGGACGTTATGAAGAAGCAAATGCTAGTGATTTGCATCTTCACTTTCCTGCTTGAGAAGTCTGAACGAGGAATTCTAGCATCTCCTTTTGTGGAAGGCAGAATCAATGAAAGCAATTTATATGAAAAGACTGACAGCACTTACGGATGATGTACAGCAATATAAAGTAATAGTGAAAATGTTAGGTAAAATAAATCCTCTGCATGGAGAAAATATGTTTGTGTGTGTGTGTGCACTATAAAGAATGCAGTTAATTAGAAGAGGCAAAAGTCCATTGAAGATATATTTTCCCCTTTCAGATATGAACATTCCCAAAAGTTAGCAGAGTTTGTTAACAGAGTTGTCTAGACAGTGGCTGGCGTTTCCTCAGAATCGTATTTCCTCCTCTAACTAGGAAACGGAACATTAAAACCAGGGGTCCTTTCGTAGAAAAAAAGGTGCAGGAGCTCATTAGCATACCTCATTAGCATATGCCACGTTCCCCTGACATCACCAGAAGTGTGTCAGAAAGGGAATGTCAATTTCAGTTCCATTATACCCTATGGGCCATTGAAATCAATGGCAAAAACTCATAAGGTATATGAGGGGCTGGAGGAAAGGGGGTTTGAGGGAGAGGCTCCAAACTTGCAGGGTAGCTGCTGGGGCCTCTCCTCGAAATACCCACCAAGTTTCAAGAAGATTGGACCAGGGGGTCCAGTTCTACAGCCCCCAAACAGGTTGTCTCATCCCCTCCATTGTTCTCTATGGTGGGAAAAAATGTTAACTTTTTTCCTCCCATAGAGAACAATGGAGGGAATGGGGGCAACCTGTTTGGGGGCCCATAGAATTGGACCCCCTGGTCCAATATTCTTGAAACTTGGTGGGTATTTCGAGAAGAGGCCCCAGCAGCTACCCTGCAAGTTTGGAGCCTCTCCCTCAAACCTCCTCCCCTCCAGTTGCTTTTAAAATTGCCACTGAATTTCGGCGGCAATTCGGCAGCAGGCTGAATCAGATTAGAGAATCTGATTTGGCCCGTGGCTGCCCTAGTGGCCACTCCTGAGCTGGCGGAGCTTTGCTCCGCCTCGCTCCGGCCCCAACGGACCCCTGATTAAAACAATGGTTCATTTCCAGTAATTTGGCTTACTTGAGGTCCTAGACTGTTACCTTACCTGTTTTCAAGAGACTTTTTTTTGCAGACTGACAGAGCAGTCTCTTCTTTCAAAGTGTTGAAAGCCAGTGTGGTACCAGAGTGTAGGACTAGGGAGCCCCAGGTTCAGATCTCTGCTCTGCCATGAAAGTCTGCTGGGTGACCTTAGACCAGTCACATACTCTCAGCCTAACCCTGACTCACAGGGTTGCTGTGAGGATAAAATGGAGGAGAGGAGAATGATATAACCCACTTTCAGTCATGGTTGGGGAGATATGTGGGGGTAGAAAGAAATGAATGAATGAATAAGCCATTCCAGCTCTCAAACCCACAGTGGTTTTACTGTTTTTTTTTCCTGTTTGAGTCTCATCTAAGTTCTTGGACTTCACTCAGCTTCTGCTTGACCAAACCTGTGATCCATCACTGAGGCCTGCAGTTTCACGAGCAGTTCTCACGTATGACCAGCATGTTGCAACAATCCTGTATCCTAGATTTTCAGGCAACTAAGTGACCCTCTGATAAAGTCTCCACTACTGAAGCTTGCCGTGCCAAGCCAACAACTATTGCAGCTGAGACAGTTCAAACATTAAAGATAATTAGATCTAAATAGATCCCACTTATGATATGACTGTACAAACTAAGCTCACACCATGTGGTGAACAACAAAGGATCATCCAACTGCACTTTTGGAACTGATTAAATTGAAGCTCTAGATTGTCACAGTAAAACAGATTTACAGCATCAGTAACAGCTTTAAAAAAATATGTGTGTGAATATGTGTATAAAGTTTCATGTTAGCCCTTCTAGAGTAAAAAGAAGCAACCAAAGAGCTCTTGCTTCTTTTTGTTGTGTGATCAATGCTAGCAGACTGTTTCCCTTCCTATTCCTATGCATATGATCCCAGCAAAGCCTGCATTTCTAGCTATGGTCCTTTCTTACTCCAGTCCTTAATGGGGGGAAGATGGAGGTAGCATTATTTACCACTGTGATATAAAATGATGCATTCACAATACCTGGGTTTCAATGGACCAGTCAGTTACTATATTAAATAGTATCAACAGGACAGACATCACATGTGCTTGAAAAATGTGGCTTGTTATTGGCTTTCTGTAGATGTTCTCTCCCCCCCCCCCCGCATTTTGATTGAACAGCCTCTACAGACACAGCTACAGTATCTAGCTGAGGAAATCCATAAATCCTCTTTGGCAGGAACTTCATTTTGAATTGACACATTAATAATATAGAACTCAATAAATAACTATTAAAATAGCAGGTTTGCCCGCTTGTGGCTCTTCACAACAGTTGTTCATAATAGTAGTTTACAGTCTGATATCTTGGAGATCCTGAAACCCCACCATACAAGATGGGTCTGAAGTTGAGATAAGTACTATTGCAAAATTAATCACATAATTACAGTTTTTAAAAAAATCACTTTCAGAATCAACATACTCGAGTCTCATTGGCTTCAGGAGGACTTACTCAAGTGCACAGCCTTCTCTAGAAATTTCGCCTTGTAGTTTGACTACTGTATGTGGTAATTGACATTTCCTCTCACCCTTTGTCTAAGCAGCTGTGGGAAGTATGCCTAGTTTTCCCTTCATCCTTCATTTCATTCTTGTAACAACCCTCAGAGGTAGGTTAGGAGGAGAAGGTCATCTGGGCAGCTTCATAGCTGAGCAGAGATGTGTCAGATCCAAGTTCATCACTTTCAATACGGCATCATCACACTGGCTGTCTAGCTTCTATAAGGAGCAGGGCCTTTTCAGTTGTGGCTATGGAACAATGCAACAAAAGGCCTGGAAACATCCAACCATGTTCTTCCTTAGACTCATTTTGGAAACAACTGGAAACTTTTTTTTTGTCCACAAGATATTTATCCACAAGGAATTTATTTAGTTATTTTTAGTGTTGTTTTGATTTTGAATTACATTATTACAATGTTTATATGTACCAGATTTTTAATTGCTTTACTACATCTGAATCATATGTGTAAATAAATTGTATAGAAATATGATAAATACATAACAAATGAATGTAGTGTTTGACCAGGAGAAGAGTCAATAGTCCCATTGCAGCTAACACACAGTATTGATTGAATTGGGGGGGGGGGGAGATGGTCACAGAAGGTTCCAACCAACTTAGGCACATCCATTTAGAAGAAGAGGAGACTGGATTTATATCCCACCCTTCACTACCCAAAAAAGTCTCAGAGTGGCTTAAAATCAACTTTCTCTTCCCCTCCCCACAATGAACACCCTGTGAGGTAAGTAGGGCTGAGAGACCTCTTTCAAGAACTGCTTGTGAGGGAACAGCTCTGAAAGAACTTGTGACAGACCCAAGGTCACACCAGCTGCTGTATGTGGAGAAGCTGGGAATCAAACCTGGTTCTCCCAGATTAGAGTCCAGGCAGGGGTCATTTGGGGCCAGAACGAGGAGGAGCGGCATTCCACCAGCCCAAGAGTGGGCACTAGGGGAGCCACAGACCAAATCAGATTCTCTGATCTGATTCGGCCCGCTGTTGAAATGTGGCGGCAGCTTAAAAAGCAGCTGCAGGGGAAGGAGTTTGAGGGAGAGGCTCCAAACTTACAGGGTAGCTGCTGGAGCCTTTCCCACAAATACCCACCAAGTTTCAAGAAGATTGGACCAGGGGGTCCAATTCTACAGCCCCCCCAAACAGGTTGCCCCCATTTCCTCCATTGTTCTCTATGGTGGGAAAAAGTAACTGTTTGGGGGCCCATAGAATTGGACCCTATGGTCCAATCTTCTTGAAACTTGGTGGGTATTTTGGGGAGAGGCCCCAGCAGCTACCCTGCAAGTTTAGAGCCTCTCCCTCCAACCCCCTCTCCTTCAGCCCCTCATATACCCTATGAGTTTTTGCCATTGACTTCAATGGCCCATAGGGTATAATGGGACTAAAACTGACATTCGGCTGCCCGAATGGGCTTGCATTGCCAAAAGTGACATGTGGAGGTCATTCGGCAGCCGGAACAGATGCGGCCTGATTTGGCCCGATCTGAATCAGGCCAAAAAATTTTTATTTGCACACCCCCTAGTGGGCACAAATGGCAGTGGTGGCAAGCCCCTTCCCCAGCTTCCAGCGGGCCTGTGGAGGAAGTGAAGCGAGAAGGGGTTTAAAGTTTAAAGCCCTTCTGTTTAGTGTCACGTGGCGGCAGCAGCACAATCTTTCCATTGTATTCTATGGGGCCCTTCTCGCTTCGCTCCCCCCCCCCCCACTTGCCTGCCTCGGCAGGCCAGCTGAGGAAGGGAAGGGGAGGCTTTTGAAGATGCCCTCCCCTTTGCTTCCCTTTCTGACACACATGCCAGGGGCGTGGCATATGCTAATGAGGTATGCTTATAGGTATGCTAATGAGCTCCTGCACCTCTTTTTCTACAAAATGACCCCTGTACACAGGCCTGCAAATAGACATGTATGGGTCAGGATCCAGCTTGCTATCAAGAACCTGCTCCTCCTGCCATGCAGGTCATGCACGCAGAGGGCACACTACCTGTCATCTGGAAAGAGTGTACATGGCTGTGGAACACAATCCCTGTGAAGTGGCTGCATTTCTGCATAGGAGTAGAGAATCACCTGGAAAAACCAACACAAAAGAATGACCTTGTGAATTTGGGCACCCCCCCTTCCTTCCTTTTGTTTCCAGGTGTGGAAGGGATTACGGTTATTTTTGGGGGCAAGGACAGGCCTTCTAACCTTGAGAACAGTTTGTTTTTCATCCTCTGATATACTGTGCCACTAGAAAAAAGTGGCCTGAAATAGGTAAGCATTCTGATGAGATGATTGAAAATACTCGTTACCTGAAAAATATTCCATAGATAAAGTTTGAATTGACTGATATGTTACTCATTATGCCTGAGGCAAAATTCACATTGTTCATTTTGGGTGTTTTTGTTTGTTCGTTAGCTGGATTAAATTTTCAAAAACATTTTTTGAAAAAAAGTTATGGCTAAATCTGTTGAAGCTCAGTGCTGAAAGACCTACAACAACCATGTTAGAGAACCTAGGTAGTTTTTTCCTTGAAAACGTTCGATACGGACAAATTCTTTTTCGGGAATTGTTCCCCTCTCTCAACTTGTGGACACATTTTACAGGGAAAAAATGCATCCACCAGCCACTCTGTTGGATGAGCGGAGGGCTCCGGTCACAGGTGCGATCCTTAGCTAAGTTGGAGCCATATTAAAGTGCAACCGACAACCCTTCCCATTCGCCCCCGCCCCCGGGGACTAGAGAGCCAAGTGGGGGGGGGGGGGGAATGGAACAGTCCATTTAGCACCAAAATCCGGGGTTGGAGCAGGAGGAGGGGAGCGATCTCCTTGGGTGCGAAAACGAAACCTGCTCCCGAGGAAAGCCTCTTATGCGTGCAAACTCTCAGCCGGAGAGTGAAGCTTCCCACACACTGTGGGAAGAGCATCGTCCGAGCCGTCCTTTCCCAGGGCAGGAAAAGCCTGTCTCCCCCTTTCTTCTCTCTCTCCGTGCGTAGGAGCCGAATGCGGTGATCCGGGGAGCGAGGGAAGGGAGGAGGAGGAGCAGGATGACTTCATGCAGCCGGAGCGCTGTGAATTTGGGCTCAGCAGCTGCAGCTGGATATGGTGGGGGGTGAATGACAGCCAGCGCGATTGCCGGGCGTTTGCCCAGCGCACCCCCCGCCTCGTCTCCAAACTGCAGCCGCAGGGGCTTGCTGGGGCTTGCCAAGGAGCAGAGGCGGCAGCCGCAGTGAGAGGGAGGAAGATGCGTTGAGTCGGTCGTCCGGAAGGTGAGTCGGTGGCCGAGACCCACTTTCCCCTCCGGCGGAGACTGGCCGCTGCAGGAAGGCAGTGGAGCCGAGGGAGGGCGAGGACGCAACACGTGCGCTCCTGGCGGGCGGCGTGCAAGGGGGGGGGGGGGGCTCTTTGCTAGCCGCAGATGAGACAGCGTAGCTGCTGGGGGTGGGGAGGAGGGTGCTGCTGCTATCCCTGCGGGTGATTCCGATCGGGAAGACTCCTCTGCTGGAATCCAGGCAGGGATCCCCCAACGAGCTCTCCCGCCTGTATTCTGGTGTAGGTGGCGGGGTGGTGGTGGTTCTGCCTCTTCCCCCGCGAACGACCACATGCGTTGGTCGCTGCTGCGAGCCCAAGCGGCTCTGGGGTTGAACAGGAAGAGCCCGCTGTGCCCGAGTCCCTCGCTGTGCAAGAGGACACCCAAGGAGATGCTTCCCCGCAAGGGGCAGCGCTTGTTTTTCTCCGCGTCCTAAAAATAGCCCGTGAGCGCAGGGGGCTGCCCTGTCGTCTTTGTCAGAAAGGAAAGCCGGAGCAGAAGCAAAGCCCGTGTGGCCTCCTGGCCGTGAAGCCTTGTGTTCTGCAATGAAGGGCATCCAGTGTGGGGATTTATTCCCTCCTACTCTGGAACATCCCCGGACAAAAATAAACCCTATTATGATATACTGCAATCCTGGGACACGTGAACACAGTCTCCGCACGACTTCACGTTACAGAGAGCCGGCAGGGCACATGGGCAATACGCTGGGGTTGGGGGCAGGTTTGGGAGCGCTGAGTGGGGCAGTAATTAGCTGCTTCTGGATCCTGGGACAGTATTGTTGCCTGCCAGGTTTGTCCATTGCCGGGGGGGGGGGGGGGGCTGCTGCTGTATTTAGATGTGCTCCTAAAGGGTGCTGCCATGTTTGTTTTTGGCACAGCAGCCATTTTAATGACATTTATGGTATGTTTGCAGTGCTAATGGTTTTAAAATGGCAATATCAAAAGAGGAGGCTAGGGGCAGGAGATGGCTGGTGCGGGGTATAAATTCTAGAGCCTGTTTTAGGAACATGTTCTGGAAGTTGGCTAAGTACTATTGGTCTAATTTGGGCCTATTTAGATCTAACGCAAAGGCATATTGTCTGTGACTTTGTGATATCAATGGATTTGCCTTTATCATAAAATTTTTAAAGGGTTTCCCCACCACCTATTTTTAGGGTATGTTTAAATGGGCTCTTGAATCTCATCCATGTTCTTCAGCCACAGATAAGATGCCAGGTAACAGCCCCCACATTTGCTGTTGGATGCTTTCAGCATTGGAAGCATTTGGCTTCAACCCACAAACCGGTGGCTGTCTAAAAAAATCCATCATTTCTTTCCAGCAATGGAAAATCCTTTCTGCTCAAAACATGGATTTTGTGCCAGAATGTGCAATGTGTTGTGCCAATAGTCTGTTCAGCACCAAGTAAGCATCCTTAGATGTCTGTTAAAAGCAGCTCTCCAGGAGTCAATGGTGGGCAATATATTCTGTTTAACAAATGTAAGGGAAAAGGGAAAGGCATGTTGGGAGCCATTCTTGGTTCTGCCTTCACATTTTATTAAACTGGATGACAGCTATAGGCTCATCACTGCTTTCCCCTCTCCTTGGTCAAGAATGAGAACTCCCCATTGAACTGTGTATCTTTGTTTTGAGTAAACTAGAAATTATTTGTTTCAGAGAACTCTCAGAAATGGTGCACTCTGCCCTGCTCTTCCCTGTTTGTTGGGTACGAACGTGAGTGTTTCCTGGGACTGTGTATATAGGGGGCTGTTTCATGATCCAAATCTATTCTTCCTACATCCTGTTCTTTAGCACTGCTTGGTAGATATCTCCTTTGTCTGAGCAATGGAGAATATATTCTCGAAGGACCTGAATGGTGAGAATCTGTACTGGGCATACTTCGCTTAAGTGGCTAATTCAGTGTGTGTTCTCGAACTCATACCAGAGCCTCACTTACTTGAGTGGTCTGAATACGGCTGTAACATTTGGATGATCAGCATGGTACCAAAGCAGATATTTTTACAAGCATTTACATTTCAGGAAAGAGGTGAGAGTGGGAACACACAGTGCATTCAGATAATAGTGAATTTGGAGTTCAAAGCACATTTGCTGAATCACAAAGACTGGCTCCTAAAAAATCTGAAGAAACATTCAGAAAGCTAGAACCTGTGTTTAAGATTGCTGCCTGTTTTCTGGCAGAAGTTCTGTACCTGGTATGTGATAAGCAAAAATGAATGCAGCTTCATAAATATCAGGTTTCCTACCATTTGGGTAGTCTCCTCCCTTTTCATCAGCAGAAAAGCTGGTTGAATCCATGCATACACATGCCAGATTCCAGGTTTCCAGAAGTATCCTAACCAGTTGAAGGTACATTTCGCATCTTCTGAGGGAAAGGTATACAAGTGCCTAGTTTTCTGATTTTCTAATAATTGCGGTTTCTTCAACTCTGTGGTCTTTACCCAAGTGTCCTAATAATTTGGATTATCAGAGAATGTGGGACCCCCAGGTGTCTGCCTGTACTAAATGCATTGTTTTGTGTGAATGTGCACACACACACGAATAAAAGAGGCTGAAAGTCCAAGATAAACAGAGATGACATGAGAAAGCCAAAAAGGATGACAGTATAAAATAATGTGTGTTTATGAAACAAAAACATATGACTGTGACAGCCACCAGGTAGTGCTACTTGTTCTTATACATAGTTTTTTTCTTTAGATACATACATAATTTTTTTTCTTTAGACCCTGAGGAGCATTCTCTTTTTTTTTTTTTAGGAATTCTAACTCTTCACTATTCATTGTGTTTGTCCTTTGACATTGTTTCCCTTAAATATAGCAATCCTGTAGAAAATGAGGGGAAAATACTCTACAGGCATTCATTCTCCTATGTAACAGCTATCCTGTTAGGCCTATATAAATTTTAGGTGATAATATTAAAGAACATTGGATGAGCATTTTCTTGACAGTGCAGCTAATGCTCTTAACTCCAATAATAGACTTGCAGGAGTAGAAGAAAGGATAGAGCTGGCAGTGGGAGGCTGATGTACCACTTGGAATCTCTGTTGCTGAGTGGCTGATTCACGTGATGTTCCCATCTTTAAGTAAAGGTGGCTTTTAGGTTAAAGAAATCAGTTTCCCTGAATCAGTTTTAGGTAGCTGAGAATTTTTAGCTAGGAGTGGTATATAGGCACACAAAGAATTCTGCTCTCCTTGCTGAGTCTCTGTGGTGCCTATTTTATCTTTTTAGTCACATGGAGCAGACTAAGAGAGCAGGACTGCTGTCCCTTTTAATTGTTCTGTTTAAAGAGAGAATTTTGGCTGGGCTGCTTGTCAGTGTATCACTCTGCTGACAGGAAGATTGAAGCAACACCTGCTGAAATTTGTACTTTGATGGAACTATTAAAGGTACGGAAACAGTGCTTGAATTGCTGAGGTTTCAGTCCTCCTCCGGTTCCCTTCTTTTTTGTGGTGAGTCTCCTTAGCTGCTAGTTTAGAAGGCAAAGAATGTCCTTTACTGAAGAACCCCCATGGCTCCTCTTGTCTGGATTTTTTCCATCCTGTCTCTCAGCAGCTACATATCTGATGGAGGAAGGCAGTCTAGTCTCCAGCTCTGCGTTGCTTTGTGTAGTGTATCCAGATCCACCCACGTTATAATCCGAGGTCAGTTATCTCTTTGGCTTCCTCATCCCCCCCCCCCCCCCCAATACACTTATTTTGGGCAAATTTTTCTTTCCTGTCAGCGTCTCTCCCCTTTCCCTAAGAATCCAGCTGGTTCCAATTTGATGGCAAAGAGCCAAAAGAGGAATTACCTGAAACTATCGCTGGTGGCAAACTCATAGCCAGTGACATCAGCTGACTGTGAAAGGAGTTTTCTGGTTCCTGAAAATGATTGCTATAGACGGCGGGAAAAGCCTGGAACCCTCAGCAACACCAGATTTAATGCCTTCCAACAATATCAGATCCAGTGACTCCAGCTGAACAACCATCCTCTTCAAGACTTTAATCCAATCAATCCAGTTTGCAAAAGATACAGCAGCCCATGGGAATGTAGTCAATACACTGCTGCCAAGACCACAAACATAGTTCATAAGATTTACATGCCAGTGCTGGAAATACAGACTTGTTGAAAAGGAGATCTTTGCCTGTTGTTGTAACAAAATAAAGCTTACTTCTTTCATTAAATGCCTCTCTACTTGTTGCCATAATGGAATGTATTCTGTGTTAATATTCTATATAACCCCTTGTAGGAACAGAGTGGGGTGGAGTGGTGTTTTATAAAAGCTACAGGGAGAGTGTAAAATTGAAGGTCATCAAGGAAGGGGTTTGTGGAGTTTGTCAAGGGCTTCCCTACCTTTCCGGTGGTAATCTGAGCACTGTACAGGAAGGAGCCTGATTACAAGTTGCATCTGGTCACTCCACTGGTTTGATACTGAAAGTTAAGCAGTGTCTGTAGGATTGTGTTTGGGATTACTGTGCCTTCAATCTGCATGGGAGCCAACATTTGAGATGTGCCAGTTCACAGCTGTACGTTTTCATGTTTTAAAAAAGCCGCATCAGTTGCATTTCTGCCTATTGTGTGGCTATTCATTGTGTATTTATTATTTATTTGATTCCCCTGTCACCGCCAAGGCAGGCTCAGAGCGGCTTACAATAAAATTGAACAAATTTAAAAACAGATTAAAATCATAAAACAATTCTACGGTACTATATAAATATTACATAAGTATTGCATGTGTGGCGACGAACATAGTTTTTAGATGTTGTCCATATCAGGTATCCAGTCAGCGTTGGCTTATAGGGCTGCCAGTCCAGCTCCTAATATATAGAAATGGCACAGTACGATAGCCTTTAATAGATTCCAGGGCAGGTTCTGATATTGAGTGTAGCTCCTCAGTTGAATGCCTGGTGAAAGAGCTCCATCTTGCAGGCCCTGTGGAACTGTAATAAATTCCGCAGGGCCCTGATCTTCTCAGGGAGCTCATTCCACCAGCGCAGAACCGCCACAGAAAAGGCCCTAGCCCTAGTCGTGGCCAGCCTGGCATCTTTAGGGCCAGGGAGAGCCAGGAGATTCTGCAGTATTCTCTGGGGAACATATGGGGAAAGGCGGTCCCTCAGGTATGCTGGCCCCTGACCATAAAGGGCTTTATAGGTAAGAACCAGCACCTTAAAGCGAATTTGGTAAGCAATGGGCAGCCAGTGCAGAGCTTTAAGTGCAGGCTGGATATGTTCTCACAAAGGGAGACCCAGCAACAGCCTGGCCACTGCATTCTTCACCAGCTGCAGCTTCTGAATTTGGGATAAGGGCAGCTCCATGTAGAGAGTATTAGTAGTCTAATCTCAAGGTGACCATTGCATGGATTACTGTTGCCAAGTCACTACGTTTGAGGAAAGGAACCAACTGCCTAATCAGCCGAAGATGGTAAAAAACCAACTTGGCAGCCGCTGCTACCTGGGCCTCCATTGTCAAGGAGGCATCCAAGAGCACTCCCAACCTCCAACTATGGTACCAGTGGCACCCCGCTGAAGGTCAGGAGTGAGATCCCTAACCCCAGGCTGCAGCAATTTAGGCCCAGAACCTCTGTTGTGATTCCATTTCAGTCGGCTCAGTCTAAGCTGTCCAGCCACTGCTTGTAATGCCAGGTCTAAATCTTCCAGCCCAGTCTGGCCGGCTGCCCAACAACAGATATAACTGGGTACAGCCCAGTCTGGCCTCTGGACAATCTGGGCAAGGGGACACATGTAGATGTTAGTTAACATCGGGAATAGAACCAATCCTTAAGGCATGTTACAAATCGGCAGGTGCCTTTGGGACAGCTCTTCCCCAAGCGGTACACTTTGTCCCCAACCCTGGAGAAAGGAGGCAAGCCATTGTAAGGATGACCCTTGAATCCCAACATGTAGAAGCCTTGGAAGGGGGAAAGGTGGCAGCCTAGATCTAAGGCTTTCGGTATGTCCCCCCCCCCCCCCGTAAGGTTTGGTCTTCACATATAGCTGAATATGGTGTTAGAATTCTGAGATGGCAGAATGAGATGTACTGTTTTAGACTGTAGGTCCTGGTATCATAGTTTTATTGTTCCCCCACAGAAAAATTCTGTGCCTGCGCCACAAAAGCATACTAGGGAGCCTAGCTGTTCAGATGCTATGCTAGTTTTCCCCTGAAAAGGAATGGTTATCATGGGGGAACTTTGAAAAATCTAATCTTTATCCTGCAGTCTGAAGTGGTTTTCTCACCAGGACTCTGGTGTCTCATTACCACTTCTTTCTCATTACCACTTCTTCAGGACCTCCTCTCCTGGCATGCCCCCCCCCCCCCAAGAGCACTATACTCTAGCAATCAAAATCTGCTGGTGATCCCCAGCCTGAAGAGTGTCCAGCTGTCCTCAACTAGAGCCAGGGCCCTGTCTCCTACCTAGTGGAACACTCTTCCAGCTGAGACCCAGGCCCCGCAGGACGAGATACAGTTCTGCAGGGCCTGTGAAACAGACTTGTTCCGCTGAGCTTACAGTTGAGGGCAGCGACAGGTTCCATCATGGATTGGCCGCCTCCTCCTCCTCTCCATTCTTCCCTTCCTCTCCCCTTTCCTTCTGAGTATATAGGGTATATATTATCCCCCCTGGAGATTTTTGTGCCATCTTTTAATTGCATTGTTGCTTTGTATTTATTATGAACTGTATTGTATTTATTGTAATTATATATTCACCTTAGATAGTTGAATGTTTTATTGGTTGTTGCCACCTGCTCTGAGCCTGGTCACAGTGGACTATAAGTCTAATAAATGAAATGAAATTAATGTCTGGACCAGGCCTGAGGGACTAGAGTAAATTATATGCTTGACCATAAAGAATGCTTTGGGGAAATGCTTGGTGGTATCCAAGGCCTGTTGTCATCAGGAATAAAGTAGTTTATAGATGACAATTGCATTATTTCCCTGTTAGTATCTTGTGAAGATTGGTGGAAGTTCATATTAATGCTGAAGAAGAGGTTACTGAAGTCCTGCTGTGTTTATCTGTGTGAATTTATAGTTTGTCTAAACATTGGGGTTGCTTGAGGTAGGCTAAGAATGTGTGAATAAAGTGCCATCAAGTCACAGCCAGCTTACAGTGACCCCAGGAAGGTGTTTTCAAGGCAAGTGAGAAGCAGAGGTGGTTTGTAATTACCTTCCTCTGCAGAATCTTCCTTGGTGGTCTCCCTTCCGAGTACCAGCCCTGCTTAGCTTCCAAGATAAAAGATTGGGCTACACCATGCCACCTTCCCTCCCATGCTAGGGAATATGCACTCTAAAACAGAGAAGCTATTTGCATTCTTGTTGGAAACAGAGCAGTTTTTAGCAGAGAGAACACACTGAACAGAAAAGAGCTAGGAAGACACCCCACCCCCACCACCTCTGCTTTAAACTGCAGCCTTAGTGGCTGCATTTTGTAAAAGGGGGGGAACAGTCACCTCTCCATTTGGGGTACTGATGTTTTGTTCATGTCTCCTAATAATGTTCCTACAACTGGGCATGCCTCAGAGGGCAGGGTTGTCTCTCCGAAGCAGATGTTAGCGTGGGAGGCAATTAAAGATGATATGGAGAAGCTACTTCACAGAGTGAGGAGGAAGAAAATATAGAGGTATTGTAGGAGGACAAAGAGGCAAAGTCAGTTTGCATGGAAAGAAAAAGGCATTAATTAAGTGCAACAAGAGAGCAATCCAAGGCCTTGGCTACTACTGTATGTCTTCTTGTGTTAATTTTGAAATGAAAAGGCAATCTGGTTCAGCTCTACATCCTAGACAGAGGTTGTTCCTTCATTCTCTGCTTCCCTGCATTGTGTCGTCATCCTCCTAGGCTGCCTCTCTCAGATTAGGCAAATAGCTCCTGACAAAAAGCACTCCCCCTCTTCTGACTCCCCCCCACAGAGAGAGAGAGAGAGAGAGAGACTTTGCAGACGCAGGCTACTTCTGCACTATCATTTTTGTCACTCGTTTTTCAGGATTCTTTCAGGGTCCATCCCCCCCCCCCCCCCCCAGTGTGTTTTATTCCATCTGGTAGTCCCAGAGGGAGCAAAATACATGTGGGAAGGGGGGGGGGGCTCAAAGCAATAGGGGCAAACGGGTGACCAAAATGACAGTGCGGAAGTGGGCCAGATTCTCCACATTCCTTTTAGGCTTGACCCTGTCTGTCATTCTGTGATTGCCAGCAAGAAAAACTATGGCCTGGGCAGTAATGTTGATTTCAGACATGACCCATGATGACTGAGACAAAGCTGTCTTGAGTGGTGTGGGCCCAAAAGACAGGAAACTGCACATTGCTTTCTTTTCTTGCTTGAGTGCCTGCTTTTACTCTGGGTTTGTAGAGTGTGGACAGTAAAGTTCACAGTTCAATTTTTTGCCTTGGCCTTAGACAAGCCACTCTCCTCTCATCCTCCATCCTCCCATTTGCCATGCAGGAAAAATAATACTGACTTTTGTCTTACAGAATTGCTGAAATGGTTGCTCAAGTAATATATGTGAAGCACTCTGAACACTCTAAAGCTTTCTATGGATATTACAGTGGGTGGATCTTGCAGTGACATGTAGTGAGTAAGAACATGAGATCTGGGGCACCAAACCCTTGCCACATTTCACTGGGCATCTCTCAAGTGAATAATAAGCCATTCTTATGTGTGTCACAGAGCTACAGCTGTGAGCTCCCCCCCCCCCCCCCAAGCCATAGCTTCCAGGTTCCCCTTGCATGAAAATGGCTTAGAAGGATTTTACAAATATCAGATGCAGGCCTTAGAAGGCAGCATAGTAATCCACTGTGGTGTACTGCTTAGAGTGTCAGACTTGGATCTGGGAGACCCAGGTTTGAATCCCCACTCTGCTGTGCAAGCTTGCTGGGTGATCGTGGGCCAGTCATATACTCTTGGCCTAATTTACCTCACTGGGTTGTTGTAAGGGTAAAATAGAAAAGAGAACAGGAGTAATGTGAGCTGTCTGGGGTTCCAGCTCTCCGGAAACCTGGTTGAGGTAGCTCACAAAATATAAACAAAGCAATAAAATTATAAAAACAACAATAATAAACCAAGCCATAAAACACACCAAGGGCACAAAAATTAGCACAAAACAACATCCAACAACCCCAAAAGGATATTCATAAAACAGCTCTCAGGCTAAAAGCTGATCATAAAAACAACTTTTAAAAACTCCTCAATTAAAAGCTTAGTTAGAAGTAGGGTTGCCAGGCCATGTATGGCAAACAGCAGGAGGATTGGGGGTAGGGAGAAATGTGTAAAAAGAAATGTGGCCTGGCACCTGAAGGGCAGTAAGATGGGCCCCAAGTGATAGGCCTCAAGAGTGAAGACATTCCAGAGTTGAGGTGCTACCACTGAAAAAGCCCTGACGCCGGTTGCAGCCTACCTGCCTCACCTCTGCAGGTGGAAGGTAAGAAGAGGAGATTGGATTTATACCACACCCTTCACTACCTGAAGGAGTCTCAAGTAGCTTACAATCTCTTTCCCACCCTACAACAGACACCCTGTGAGGTAAATTGGGCTGAAAGAGCTCTCTCGAGAACTGCCCTTGAGAGAACAGCTCTGAAAGAATTTAAGACTGACCCAAGGTCACACCAGCAGCTGCATGTGGAGGAGTGGGAAATCTGACCTGGTTCTCCCAGGTCCGTGCTCTTAACCACTACACCAAACTGGTGGGGTTCATATTTGTATATCAGCCAATCCCTCTGATTATATCTGACTGGCTCTTAGAAGCCGGAACCCAGTTTTAGTTGCTTGTTTCAACAGGGCTGAAACTGCACTAATGTTCTTAGATGCCAGCAGCACACACTGTGTGTGTGTGTGTGTGTGTGTGTGTGTATAGAGAGAGAGTAACAAAAGCAATCTGATTTATTTTTAGCTTTGATTTAATACATATAATTATAAAATCTGTATGATCTTGGCTGAAGATGTTTTACTGTCTAACCACAGTTCTGGGATCTGTGGGAATGTATTTATTTTAATAAAAGCAAAGAAACCCCAAACAAACCTGGAATAGTAAGGCCTGTTCTTTTACAGTTCTTGCACCCTTTTTGAGACTTTGACAGTACAATACTAAGAACGCTTTCCCAGGAGTGAGTCCTACTGAACAGATTTGAGTACAATTCTGAGTCAACCTACTCAGGATTTCCCTCTGAATGTCTAATGCAGTCCCTGAGTTCTGACATTTTAGAAACCAGGTTTGGGAATCTCAGTACAGGCTGCTCTTAAAGCTTTCCCAAATAGCCAAGGAGGAGAATTTGAATAATGTCTCTTTCTCTTCTCTGTGTTGGTTTGCTTGTTGTGCATAATTAATCTCTTTTTCTGCTGAGCAAAATGCATTGCTGCAATACCCTTTCTCCTTATTTTTGTTGTGTAGGATGGTGTAATATTTTTGTTGTGTAGGTGCTTCTGTCGATACAGCAGTTGTGCAGTCAATAAGCTGTTTGTGTTTTCTTGAGAAAAGAAAGTGATATGTCACAGCAATGCTTAATAGCTAGAACAATAGGACAGTTGAGGAGAGGGCCGGCAGTGCAGATTTTTTATTTATTTATTTATTTCCCGATTTCTGAATGAGCAAGTTTGGAATAGCTAAAGGAATGGTGGGAAGGTAGATGTGTGATTGTGCAGCGTGGTGATTCTCATGCACATGACTGGTCGATAGTACAGACTTGGGGATGTTTCAGATTAATAAATCCAGATAAGAGCGATCCTTTTGTTTGCTGCAGGCAAGCAGCCCCTATCCTTACTTCTGGATTTGTAAGGATTAGTTGCAGTTATAGACAGTTTTTTCATACATTTCAGTTTTTAAAGAGCATACTTCTGAAAAAAACATGAAAGTTGTATTCTGACACATGGACAAGTTTTGTTCATGATGAAAATCACCTTGGAAGTTCTGAGGTTTATGGACGTCCCTCCCATCAGGGTGCCCTGGTGAAGATTGCCTCTTTTTGACCAAACTGCGCTTTGCTGCAATGTCCAAATTGGATGAAATGGCAAACTGGTTTGTTCTTTTGCCTGCAAACTTGTGATTTAGAATCTGTCATTGCAATCAAGGAGTTGTTTCACCTAATTCATCACAACAACAAAGAGCAGTTAGTTCCAAGCTGAGTCATCTTTGTGGCTTGTGAGGGGGCTATGCAAACCTGTGGTTCAGTTCTCATCCTTAATCAAGATCTGAGGCAGCCATTGTATTGAATGTGACAAACATAAGAATTCCTGCTGGGAACTGAACTTGGGGAACTTCAGTAAGCAAACCAGATGCTCTTCCTCTGAGACACATTCCCATGATATATGATAAACAGGTTCTTAAGGTTATCTGTGACCTGAGATAATACATACAATGACTGTACATACACACAGTAAGTGCTAAACTAAGTGTTGGTGTGGCATATCCATGAACTGGCCTTTAGTGGTAAGAAAATGGTACTCCATATGCTACTTGCCTGAAAACAAAGGAACTTTATGTGTTTCAGTTTTGATGTGAATTTAAAAAATAGTTTGTTCCTGGGGAGCCTTTGCTCAATTTCAGCTTTGAGGAAGTCTGTAGCTAATTTGTAGCTGGTCAAAGATTTCGGGTCATAATCTGCAGGGAGCAGCGACTCCTCTTTAAATGGGGACATACATTGTCCTGGAATTCTGCAGTAAAGTGGTTTTGTGTGAATTAAGTATGACCTTAAATACTCTTCTGTGTGTTCAATTTCTGAATAGTAAAGAGTCCTAAAATGCCCTTGAAGATTTTATTGCACCTGTATCTTAAGTTCTCAAGTTGTATTTCAGCCAGCCAACATGCTCATTATATCAGATTTTAAAATATGACAGACTTCATTGTGCTGGTTTTTAATAATAGTCCTAGCTGTTACTTTTAACTGGAATGGTTTCATTTCAGAGAAGCATTTCTTATAGAGT
Organism: Lepidodactylus listeri; assembly: GCA_029233225.1. Taxonomy (NCBI): domain Eukaryota; kingdom Metazoa; phylum Chordata; class Lepidosauria; order Squamata; family Gekkonidae; genus Lepidodactylus; species Lepidodactylus listeri. The sequence goes on along the minus strand of JARCFY010000006.1, from coordinate 43,856,845 downwards.
TCTTAGTAGAATAGCTTGCTCTTCTTAAATGAAACTCTTTTTTAGCATGCATTCACCAGTAGGGAAGGAATACACTCCTGTATTGCTTAGAAGATTCATCCAAAAAGGGAGGCAGCAGATTGAAATATAGGTGTAAATAATATCTTTCAGGAAGATGTTTTAGTTATTTACAAATATTGTATCATATTACCATCCATTATGCACGCCTGAAAACTTCATTAGAATTTTCTGTAAAACACACTTCTCCTCTTGTTTTTACGTTTGATGTTAGCCATCAGGCCAAGAAATAACTACTTCTTTAGACAAACTTGATTTCCCCCTCAATATTTAGCAGCTTGAAGAGGCTTGCTTCCTGTGCTTCATAGCTGCAAATGCTGACTGCACACAGTGAAGAGATGTAGATAATTACAAGTTCACCTATATACATTTGCACATCTCCATTTTTATGAGCGTAACATTTTGCAAGTAAAACATGTAGCATATGAAGCGCCCCTAGGTTGAAAGGAACACTTGACCAGTTCAGATGAGAAATTCCCATTTTCTTTATGCCTTTGCCAACTTTAATGAGTGTTATTTACTAGATTTACTAGGGAATCATGAACTTTATCCATCAGAGCTGATAACCCAGACATTTATTCTGGCATTGTGAGGTCCATTAAAGCCCTCCCAACCAGTTCCATGTTGTAAATCCCTGTAGATTTTTATCACTGCATACCCAGGGTTTTCCATTAGTGAACTGGGTATAAGGAAGCGTTTTTTTGCTAATTTGCTTCATCTGTGTGGTTAAAAATGCTATAAAACAATATTCCACCATCACCCAGTGACACAAGTGGATCTTATAGGGCAATGAACCCCACTCAACATGAGTTCTGCCAGGTTCTCTTGAAACCTGATATTGCTGACATCACAGTTCTGTCAGAAGTAACAAAATATGCTTGGAGCAAATTACTGGAAACCAGCTAGCTGCTCTGAACACCTACACATTTCCAGTTACCATCCACAGCAAACTGTGATTCATTTTCTACAGTCAAGCTTTGTGTTATAACCACACCTGCTCTAGTCCTTGGGTTTCAAGGCGGTATTAAACTAAGCATTCTTAAAGCTATAGTATGGAAGTGAAGAAACAGATCCAGGGTAGAAATGGAAAAGCAGGATTTTCCTTTGAAATAAAGTTTGCAAACTGACAAACTGTGGCCAATATTGAATAGAATGTAGGCTGTTAGTATAGATGATGTTGCAAAACTACTTTAAGTTCACTGGACAGTTTCAGCATGTTCCTAGCTGGAGAGTACCTATGAACTTGTAATATAATGAAAGCAATTTTTCCACATCCGTGATGTCTGTAATACTTGTTGCAGCATGCCTGTAGACTAGTTGTTCTAGGGAAACATTTGGAGGGGAAGCGTGTCTGCCAGTATTTGTTTCTAGCTCAAGTTTGCTTATCCCTAGAAGAAAGGGGTAAGTAAAAAAATTCTGAGCTTACCATTAGATGCTTAATTTCATTTCACACTAGCTTCTGGTTCACCCCATGTTCACAGAGTTGAAGCTGAACAAAGTTTGAATCCACTGTGACACCTTTAAGACCAACGATGTTTTGTTCAAGGTGTGAGCTTTTGTGTGCATGCACACTTCCTCAGACACATTGAAATGAAGATTATCAGTCCATACATATAGGTAGAGGGTGAACAGCATATTCACATACAATGTAATGAAGATGTTTTAACAAAAGTAAGAACCAAACAGGAATAACAAGCGAAGTTTATATGGTCACCATTTGTTTGGATTCAATTGTAGGGGGGACACACAGTGAGGCAAATAAATGTCAAAATTTTAGACTGATGTCAATGCAGTATATCTCATTGTGTAAGGGATCTCTAGGGGCTTTTGGAGAATTAACATGAATGTGAGATGGCTCTTCTAGAACTGTCACCCCACAGTCTTTTGATGCTTTTGCTTTGCATTCCTATTTTTAATTGTTTGCTTTGCATTCCTGTGTTTTATTGTTATTTTGTAATTATGAGCTATACTCTTAATTGCAAAGTCATTATGTAACCACAGTAATGGAACTGATAGAATTACCCAGGGTCTCCTATTTATGGATAGGCAGTCAGATCTTGTGCATGTCACATTTGGAAGTTAATCCCATTGTGAAATGCCCTTGAATTTGTAGGGTTTTTAAAGTTGCTTGAAGATTAGTAGTGATATGTGGGAAGAAGGTAATTTAAGAAAAATTAGCTCTCTGTTTGTGATTCAGTGACTGCTGTAAGATACAATCTTTGCACCACCTGTGCTATACTAGATTCCTTCATAGGACCCTGATGTATATAAAAGAGTACAGGAGTAGCTTGAAGTAAGTTTTGTTACCCCATGTAATGTTTAAGAACTATGTGCATAAGTGATAGCAGCTTACATGTAATGAAAGTAGCATCACACTACATTCTGATATTAGTAACTCTTCAATTTCATTAAAATCTCTTTATATATAGTGTTTATCTGAAGGAAGAAGAAAAGACTTAACTTCTTGTCATTTAAGAAGATTTATTTCCTGTAATCATTTGCTGGATAATCTCTAATGTTGCAGGAGCTGATTCTAATTGATTGCCTTGGAATGACTGAGTCTTCAGGCGGACTCTTGTGGTACCAGTTCCACTGATACACTAATGTGGCATCCAAAGGCAATAGTTTGAATACTGTTCTCAAAAATGGCCGAATAAATATAATTTCCACAACACACACTGAATCCTGGTCCAATATCATATACTTTAATTAAGAGGTGCTCACTAATACCAGTATTTGTTGGTGCTCTCAGTCATAAAATACTTTAGCGAAGCTGTGCAGAGTCTATCAGACAGAAAATATATAATGGAATTATTAGACTGGAAGTGTATGGCTTTGGGGGTTATTTTCAGTGCAATTCTAAGAACACTTTCCTGGGAGTAAGCCCCTCTGAATAGAACTGCTTAAGATTGCACTGTTTTTTCTCCCTGGCCTTGTCTTAGTGCAGTTTTTGGATGTGAATGACCGTGGGTTGAATCTTGGCAAGATCTAAAGAGAAAATAGAGCAAGACTTATTTATTCAAAAAAGACTTGGAGCATGTGAAAATTCTGATCTGAATCAATGGTAAGCTTAGGTTCAGAATTTTAAATAACTCCCCCTTTGTCTTACTCTGTATGGAGGCAAGTTCTAGCAGTGAATTTACTTGGATGGACAGACAGAATAATAGTAGGAAACTCAACACAAATAGAACAGTCTGGTATTCTGCTTCATGCTTTGCTGTGACCTATCTTGGGAATATTTTGTTCATAAAGAAATGTCATCGGTCTGGGCATGTAGGATGTGAAAGCAATATGAGTGGCACAAAAACGTCCTAGATATCTGATGAAAACAGAACAATGTCAAAACTACATGACATAATAAATGTTGTTAAGGAAGTTGTAGCATAAAATTGATGTTATTGAAGCGATAGTAGTGGCAAGATTCAGAAGTAGTATGTAAGTAATTAGTTGGAAAGCAAAAAAAATGATGCATCTTATTTATTTACATACTTATACCCTACCTTTCTCCTCAGTGCAAACCCAATGTGGCTTACCACATTGTTTTCCTCTGCTCCATTTTAATCCTCTCAAGAGCAATCCTGTGAGGTAGGTTAGGCTGAGTGACTGCTTGAGGTCACCCAACAAGCTTGATGGCACCATGGGATTCAAATCTGGGTCACCTAGCATATCAGTGGACATTGCATTGAACTTGTGGTGAAATGGGACAAGAAGAGTTGCATTTTAATAAGAAATGGGACAAAAAGAGTTGAACTGAAGTAGCCAGTTGTGTAGGACACAATAAAGTGCAGTTTTTTTCTGTCCAGTGAAATGTGATAGTGTAGATCCATGAACAAAACTCCTATGGAGTATTTCAGCCTTTAAAAACAGCCATGAGAGAGCCTGGTTTGAGCTGAGCTACACTTGGGGGGATGTAATGTTTTCCTATGCTCAGTTGTCCTGCTGCAAATTGCCCTACCGAAACTACTACTTTGCCCAAAATGGGAAGCAACAGGTTTATACAGTTAAATATGGCCCGCAAAGGGGAGGGGCTGAGTACTGACTCTGGGAGAACAATGTACATTTTGGCCCCATGAAGGAGTTCTGTCAACTTGAAGGCAAACATAAGAAACACAATCCTGAGAACCTTAAAATGGACACTCCCCCATGAATATTTTTGGGTTTTTCAGGACCTAGTTAATTGGTATACAAAAAAAAAAAAATCTCAAATCTGGATACCCAATATTCAAACTGGATATATCTGAGCATACATCCCTAGCTGTTGGCCCTTCTGGCCTACCTTTGTTAAAAATATTTTTCTTGTTTTTTTTAATTAATTGCTGTTTTGGGTGTATAGTACTAGTTCTGTTATAAACATTTGGTAATTCTCCTGTTCAGTCCTTGTGATGTTAAACTGAGGATGGTAAATAGAATGTGGGATTTTGGAGAGACTGTGTAGTCTGAGAACTGCAACAGTAATGAGAGTTAGTGTAGAAAATAATTTGGATCAGATTGGACAGGGAGCAGGTGATAAAAGTTCAGAATACATCAGACCTTTACAATCTGTAATGCATCTAGTTGAATACAGCATACCAACCATACCCCCACTTGCGGGGAGGGCGGGGTATAAATTTGGATAAATAAATAAATAAATAAATAAATAAGCAGACTAACAAAGGCTAGATAAATTAGCTTTTTTTTTCTGCCTGGCTGGTTGTGGAAGAAAAGGTCATGATTGCCAAGTCACAGTAGATGGCTACAAGATGTGTGTACCTATATTAGATTATTAGAAGAAAGTACAGATAGTTAAAAGCTTTGAGTGTCACAATATCCAAAATATTTGTACCTAGACAGCAAGCACTATCATCTTTTATCATTTAATTTTCCTGTTTGGGGGCATTTGTTATTTTTATTTAAATGGCTGTATTATTCTATGTAAGAGCCAAAAATGCTTGTACTAGAGTTTCAGTTACAGCATTCTCATTTCTGAGATAAAACGTAACTGTTGCTCAGCAATTGTAGAAAGATGCTGAAATTGTTGCCTTTGATCTAAGACTCTAATCTCTAGCTAGGTGAATGGTGGTAGCTTTGCGAAACTGTTGCATCATGTTTATCTTTGATGATCTCTGAGGAGAAAATTTACTCTGGCACCACTGTTGAACACATAACAGACAGGTAATCATTTTAAGAATATCTAATGCAGAGTGGTTTTGCCTCAGTCATAAGTGCAGTGTGCTGTTTGGAGTCCGATCCCTTTCAACTGATTATTAACTGACTTCCAGAATGAATTTCAGGTGGCTGTCCCAATTGATTTTAGCTCTGCTTGTATTGGGAAAAGCCTTTGATCATTTCGTCATGTCACAACTAGACAAGAGTGATGTGCTGATGGATGTAGTTCCCTGGCTAAAGATGATGTGGCTTCTAACAAGGTGTCTTCTATTATTATTTTTTTAACCAAGTCCTGTGTCAGAAGTTTTGTTGTAGCAAGGCCCTTTGATTCTCACAAGCCTTCTCTGAAGTCACTGAAATATCTGTGGTCATTTAGCATGATGTTTTCCCCTCCTCGTCTGTTGTGTCCACAGGAAAATAAATGAGAGTTCTTGCACGCTCCACGTTACATGTTAAAAAGACTACCACAGTTGCCAGGAATAAAATGGGAGCAGTTTGCAGTCTTTTTTAGGGTAAAAACAAGAGATGAATACACACGTGGAGTTGCCTGATACTGAATCAGACCATAGGGCCATGAAGGTCAGTACTGCCTACTCTGACTGGCAGTCGCTCTCCAGGGTTTCAGGCAGAGGTCTTTCACATCACCTACTGCCTCAGCCTATGAACTGGAGAGGCCAGGGGATGAACCTGGGATCTTCTGCATGTAGAAAAGATGCTCCGTCACTGAGCCACGGCCCCTCCCTTTTATATCTCCTTGCAGTGGCCTACTGCTATAACCTGGAAAATCAAACTTGACTACCATCTAGTGATGCTGTTACGCATACACATTTTAAAATCTGGATCTAGAGAAAGACCTGTCAATACAGCTTGGTTGCCTGGAGTTGCCAAACTGTGCATACATTATCCATCTGCTGCCTGAAGAGGCTTTCCTCTAGTTTCATGTAACTAAATTGGGCTGAACTAAGATTATTCCTGATCTTTCCTGAAACTATTTTTTGAGGCTTTGGGGGCAGCTGGTTTCTTTATGGTGGTCTGTAGTCAGTGTAGACCTGAGATAATGAAGATACTTTATGAAGGGATAGGGTGCCATCCAAACAACTCCAGCATTTGCCTTTAGTGTGACAGCCACATGGATGCTTATCATGGAGATCATTTGGGGGTATCCCACTTGTTTTGCTTTCTTTAGTGGTCAGTGGAGAAGAGGCTCTGTCTACTACCCCTAGTCATGCTTCACAAAATTACAGCTCTTCCCATAAAAAGAGGAACAGGCTAAGCATATGTTCCCTTACAAGAATTAATCCTAGAAGTTTCATAAGACCCCAGCTACTAGAAATTAGGGGTTTTTTGTGGTGCTATTCCAGAACTATAAACACTTTGGGTATTGGAAATGTTCTTCAGTATAGCAAGTAACTGTGGCCGTGGGTAATGTACCACTCAGGTTACAGCTCCATATCCAAAAATGTCCATGTCTGTAAAATCTGGATATATAGGATAAGCCTGGTAAAAAAAAAAATTGTATTTTTTTTCAATCTGTTATACTGTCCTAATGAAAGCACGTTTTAGATTCTGGCTCTATATTTATCAGCTGGATTATATAAGATATCATTGACCAGTCAAACGTTCAAGCATGGGATGACTCATAATGTGGCATGTCGCTAGCATGATGGTCATTTCCCAAGCAGCTAAAATGTCATGTTAGCCTGTAGGTCTGGGGGAAGGGAGTAAAAACTATAGGCATTCTGTGATCGTGTTTATATATTGTTTGCTAACCTGTTTCCACACTGCCAAAATGTGCTACCATTCCAGAAAATCAGGAAGGCAGTTCTGCTTCTCAAGGGACTCATGTTTAATGATACATGTGAATAGCATGTAGGTTAGAGGATAAAAATAGTGATGCCGTGCAAGTAGTTTTCAGTTCATATTTAACATCAGAGCAGGAGTGCAGAGAGGCCTCCTCCTTAGTCTCAGCTGCTTTCTGTTAGATATTTGATGCAGATGTGGTCATTTTAACAGATTAATTTAGTTTTTTCATTTGACTTGTCAGGTTCCTGCTTTTCAGTGTTTTGGGTGGAGAAAGGTGGGCAAATACTGAAACCCTAAATTTAAGTTGTTGAAGCTTCTTGCAACTATCTTTACAAGGAACTTAGTGGGAAGTGCCATTAAGATCAGCAGATAAGAATCTTCTGATGGTTCCCGGCCCCAAAGATATTCAGCTGGCCTTGACCAGGGCTAGGGCCTTTTAGGCCCTGGTTTCAGCCTGGTGGAACTCTCTGCCGAATGACATCTGTGCCCTGTCTAACTTATTAAAGCTTTGCAGGGCATGTAAGTGTTAGCCTGACTGCTTTCTTATTTATCAATTTTATGGGGGAATAACAGCTCTTATCAATATGCAGTAGGCTTACGGGACCTTCACCAGTGCATACAGAGGCGGCACTAACCGATACTTCTGAGAAACTGACACAGACTCAATTTTAAAAGTATAAGATAGTTTGTTTACTGAAATATAATAAAAGGTTGTACAAAACAATGTTGTTCTGTCATTCATACAAGCAAACAGTACTAGGAAATTAGATAGAAGTTACAGAGACGTGTGCATGAGCAGGTTATTGATGGTTTCCGTCGAGGGTGATATTTACCTCTATAGAAGCATTGGAATCTGGCTGGAAAAACGAGGATGAGAAGTCCTTGGGAAGAAGATAAGGGATCGTGGCTCTGAACCAGCAGAAGACCACGTGGCAGACCCCAGTGGTGCACCCAGGGGTCCGTGAGGGAGGATGGGAGACAAGGAAGGAACTAGAACAGGAACTGGAACTAGACTTGTAACTCTTGGGGAGCAGCTTTTATTGGGAGGTGGTACCTAGGAGGATGGACAGATATGATGCCATCCCTAGAAAACCTATAGAAGGTCCGTTTGCTATCTCTAGCCACTAAGGGGGTGTTAAAGGAGTGGTCAATATTCAAATCTATCTGATGGCCAGGGCAGGATGTCGCTGTCAGCGGGATCTGGTGCCGACCTTCTGGATCACAGGAACGCTGGCCATGGGAACCAATCTTCAGGAAGCATCCCGGTGTCTTCGCACCCAGGTGTGAACTCCTTTGATGTAGCAAATGGAGATGAAGGCTGGCAGGAGGGGGCACAAGCAGGCATACGTGCAAGGAATGTATATCTGTATGGAGTTGCTGGTGTAAGTCAGTAACCTCATGGCTTTGTGTGAGAGAGTGTCTTTGTTCTCTGTGTCAACCTCCCGCCTGGAGGTGGCAACCTCAGAAAATGGTTCTCTGGTCCTGTAGTGTAGGCATCTATTCCCATCTTCCCACTGGTCACCTAGTGTACTCTCATGTCCCACATAACTGATATCATAGTCCATACACTGCCCCTATAAATCAGAAAAGTCCATAAGGATGCTACCCAGCCTTACATAAGGCAGAGATGTTCTGCCAGGCCTTTGGTTGAGGCCAGCGATAGCTCCTTAATCTGCCCAGCACCCTCCCCCTTCCCCCCGTAATTGAATGCTAGAGATGCTATCTTGTTCTTAAAATGTTTTCAACTTAAGTTTTCAACTTACGTTGAAAGTTTTTAACACTGAATTTTTATGGTTTTAATTGGCTTTATAATGTGTTGAATTATTTTGCAAACCACCCTGAGCTCCACATAAGGTGCCGCTTCCCTTATTTTAAGAATATAGGAAGAGCCCTGCTGGATCAGACTAGTGGTTCATCTAGTCCAGCATCCTGTCTGACACAGTGGCCAACCAGTTCCTCTGAAGGGCCAGCAACAGGGCATAGAGGCTGAGACCTTCCCCTGATGTTGCCTCCTTGCTTTGGGATTCAGAGGTTTAGTGCCTCCAAATGCGGACATTCCCCACAGTCACCATGGCTAGTAGCCACTGATAGACTTGTCCTCCATGAATCTATCTAATCCCCTTTTAAAGCTGTTTATTCCTGTGGCCATCACTACATTCTCTGGCAGCAAATTCCACATTTTACTCACTCTCTGTGTAAAGTAGTATTTCCTTCCAGGGGTCATTTTATAGAAAAAGAGTTGCAGGAGCTCATTAGCATAACTTATTTGCTTTTGCCACACCCCCTGACATCACCAGAAGTATGTCAGAAGGCAACACCCACCGCTCAGGCTCCACCCCAAAAATCTCCAGGTATTTTCCAATTCAGAGCTGGTGAGCCAGCTTTATACTTTGACAAAGACGCTTTAGGTTCCTTTTGCTCTTGAAGGGAAGCTACCCTACAACAAGCATGAAAATACAGATCACGTTAGTATGCTTTTGCTTTTTTCCACAGCACATCACCATATGACCTTGCTCCTGGGCTTGTTACTCCTGGAATGGTGTTCCTGTGCGTTCTGCTCGAAATGACCCCTGCTTTTATCCATCCTGAACCTCCTGCCCATCACCTTCCTTAGATGCCCTTGAGTTCTAATATTTTGGGAAAGGGAGAAAAATTTCTCTTGGTCAACTCTCTCCACCTCATGCATAATTTTAATAAACCTCTCATGTCGGCCCCACCCCGGCCCCGGTCATTTCTTTTCTAAACTGAAACGACCCAGACTCTTCAGTCTTTTCTCATAGGGAAGGTGCTTCAATCCCCTAATCATCTTGGTTGCCCTCCACTGTACTTTTTCCAGCTCTGCAATATGCTTTTTGAGATCCAGTGACCAGAACTGTACACAGTATTCCAAATGAGGCTGCACCATATATCTATACACGGGCATTACAGTATCAACCATTTTTATTCTCAATCCCTTTCCTAATAATTACTAACATAGAGTTTGCCTTTTTCACCAGTGCAGCACACTGGATTGACAGTTTCATCAAGTTATCTACTATGACCCCAAGATCTTTTCGCCCTCTCAATCTCAGTAACTTTAGACCCTGACTATACTTGCTGTTGGGATTTTTTTGTCCCAGTGAGCATCACCTTATACTTACCAACACTGAATTTCATTTGCCACATTGTTGCCCACTCACCCAGTTTGTGGAGATCCTCCTGGAGGTTTTCACAGTCAGTCTTCATTTTCACCATCCTGAATAATTTTGTGCCATCTGCAAACTTGTCCACTACACTACTCACCCCCTAGTTTCAGATCATTGATGAATAAATTAAATAGTACTGGCCTCAATACCAACCCTTGTGGGACCCCACTGGTTACTTCCCTCCATCGTGAGAACTGTCCATTGATTCCTACTCTTTGCTTCTTGTCATTTAACCAGTTTTCTTATCCCATGATGGCTAAGTTTACTCAGGAGTCTTTGGTGAGGTACCTTGTCAAAAGCCTTTTGAAAGTTCAAGTGTATAATGTCTACCAGGTCACTGTTGTCTACATGCTTGTTCACTTTCTCAGAGAACTCCAGAAGGTCGGTGAGGCAGGACTTCTCTTTGTAGAAGCCATGCGGATTTTCCCTCAGTAGGCTTTGTTCCTCTGTGTGCTTAATATTTCTATCTTTGATTACAGTTTCTATTCATTTTCCTGAGACAGACATTACACTGCCTGGCCTGTAATTTCCTGGTTCCCCTTTGGATCTCTTTTTAAAAATTGGTGTAACATTGGCTATTCTCCAGTCTTCATGTAGAGCGGATGAATTTAGTGGAAAGTTGCATATATGGGTTAGTACATCAGCTATAGGTACTTCATCTCCGATCACCTCGGTCTGACTCAGTTCTTCAGACTCCCTCCCTGAAAATAGGGACTGTGGCATGGGTGCATGCCCCACACTTTCCTCAGGGAACACAGAAGTGAAAAATCATTGAGCTTCTCTGCCATCTCCCCATCTTTCTTTAGCAATCCATTTATTCCTTTGTCATCCAAAGGCCTCATTGCTTCTCTGGCTGGTTTCCTGCTCTGTATGTATTTTAAAATATGTTTATTGTTTGTTTAGATGCTTTTAGCAACCCACTCCTCAAAATCTCTTTTTGCATGCCTAATTATTGACTTACATTTGGCAGAGTCTGTAGTCCCTCTTGATCAATTCATTGGGTCAGACCTTCCACTTTTAAAAAGAAACCTCTCTACTTTTTATAGTTTCCTTGACTTACATTGTTAACCACACAGGCTTTCTTTTGGACTTGGCAGCGCCTTTCCTAACTTGTGGAATGCATTCTATATGGGCTTCAATTAGTGTAGTTTTAAATGGTTTTGAAGCATCCTGTAGGGAATTTTACTTTCTTGTTTTTCCCTTTCAGCTTCCTTTTTACTGTTCCCCTTATTTTTGTAAAGTTTTGGACTTCAGGGGTAACTTTCCATTGCCCTGAATGCTGAACTTAATAGCATTGTGGTCACTGTTCCCAACTGGTGTAACAACCTCTACATCTCTCTCCAGATCTTGTGACCCATTCAGAACCAAGTGCAAGATCACTACCCCTCTGGTTGACTCTGAACAGCTATTATGACCGCTAGGAATCTCATTTCTGCATTTGCTTCACCTTGAGTTGGGCTTGGCCAGGCCGGGGGCCAGTGTCTCTCTCACCTTGAGCAGACTGGGCCAGGTGTTGTCAACTCCCCTCACATGTGGGGCTCCTGTGGGACAGGTTCTGTCTGTCATGCCTAATCTCAGGCTGGCTGGGCACTGCCATCTTGCATGGGGCCTGTGTGGGTCAGTTCAGCCTTTCTGTCAAGAGAGCTGGACAGCCCAGGTGTGTGGGTGGGGAGACCTTCAGCCCAGCAGGAGGCTTCAGATGCTCTTAATGGTCAATCTTGGGCCTGCCTGTGAGGTAAATTAAGCTGAGAATGTGTAACTGGCCCACCATCACCCAGTGAGTTTTCAGGGAAGAATGGGGATTTGAGGTCCTAGTCTGTAACTCTAATTACTACACTACTCTGGCTTTCATAGGATACCTGCTGTTGAACAACAAAGCAACCAGGCCTAGAGGAGCCAGTTTGGTGTAGTGGTTAAGTGCGCGGACTCTAATCTGGGAGAACTGGGTTTGATTCCCTGCTCCTCCACTTGCACCTGCTGGATGACTTTGGGCAAGCCATAGCTCTGTAACAGCTGTTCTCTCAAGGACAGTTGTCTCAGAGCTCTCTCAGCCCCACCTACCTCACAGGGTGTCTGTTGTGGGGAGGGGAAGGGAAAGAAGTTTGTAAACTGCTCTGAGACTACAAGTGAAGGGTGGGGTATAAATCCAATCTCTTCTTCTTCTAGGTGAGTCATGCAAGTCATGTGATATCGAGTCATTCTGCTGAGTCTTCCCTCAAAGGCCAAAGCAGTCCTGCAAAGGTCCCTGTCCCCTCCCTGTGTTTTACTGACAAAAACAAAGCTTACTGTTGTTGTCTAACAGCCACTGAAAGGAGTCTGTTTCTTAAGGCTGTAGGCACTCCTTTTATCATTTTAGGGTTTTTTAACCACCACCACCCCTCCTTTAGATTTCAGATTGTTTGTTCAGGCTTGTAGAAGGAGCGATCTTGTCCATTCACAGAGACAATCTCTGGATTTAAGTATCCTTAGATTTGGCTTACACTTTTAGAATATTCAAGCGGGAACCCGCAAGGACTTGCAGGTGGGCATCTCATCTCCTCCCCCACTATTTCCTCTTTCCCACCCTGAAAGCTCCTATAGCCTCTCTTCCTACTTCTTTCTCTCCTGTCTACCTAAACCTGCCTTTATCTGCCCCTCTTTCTTCAACTCCCCCCCACCCCAATCACCTGTAGCTAGGAAAACTATGGCCTGGTTGTGTGGTGCTGGCTTACTGCAGTTTACTCATTCTCCTCTTCTCCTTTTTATCCTCACAAGTGTTGGCTAGGCTGGAAGTATGTGATTGGCCTTTCATCACTTAGTGAGATTCCATGGCACACTGGTGATGGTGATTTGAATCTGGGTCTTTCAGTCTCTGGCACAATCTAACTGCTATACCACACTGGCTTTCACATGGTGGCTGCTGTTGAACAGTAGCAAGCAGCCAGGCCTAGGTGAGTCATGCAAGTCAGGTAGAAGCAAGTAGCCTGGTGATTGCTTTGATCCCTCAAAGGCCAGAACAGCCCTGAAAAAGACCATGTGTCTTTCTTTGCCTTTTACTGTCAAAAACCAAGCCTAGAATGCTGTGACTGTCTAGCAGTACCCACTGAGTGCCTCTGTTTTTGAAAACTACAGGTGCTCCTTTTTTTAACCCCCAAAGTGTGTTTGATTTTTTTTAGGTTTCAGGTTTTTCTGCAAAACCGGGGAGTTTTCTCAGATTTATAGAAAGATCTGTGTTGTCCGTTCAGAGCTTCAACCACTGGATTTCTTGCCATGGATCCCAGGTTGTGCCTCAGCCACTGCAAGGCCCACTGCAGCTCTGGGGCTATGCCACCTGGATTATCTGGAAGCAGCAAGTTACAGTCTTTGTTTATAATCAACAGCTCTCTCCGGTGACTGTAAGCATAATGACATTGGTGATCCTGAGTCAAATTAGAGTTTTGCCTTCGGGAGACTATCATTATAATCGCGGTCAGAGCCTGTTTGAGCTATTTTTTTCTTCCTTGGCTTTATTTATGAAGTTTTGTTGTTGTTTTTTAACTAGTATTTTTTTGCATGCAGGGAAAGGGTCATACCTTTCTTACTTCTTTCTGTAACTGTTTGGCCTTAAATGGTTGGCAGGACTGTACAAGAGCTTTTTGGTGCCTAAACAGAATAGTTTTGTCCATCTAGAACAAAACACACTGCCCATATATAATTGGGTTCTGAAAATGCCATGCTGGTCTCTTTTGGGCTATTGGGGAATAGTACTGCATTCTGTGAATTCCTGTTGCTGTTAGTAGATGAATAGCAACGATGAACGATTTGCTTTTCTGCAGCTGCATAAACAGGAACATGTTGGCCTTGGGTAGAGGGTAGGCTGGGAACTAATTTGTGTGTCTGGTTTCAGTTTTCACGTAGTCTTGATTGGTCACAAGTTATGTTGTATTATGTAAATTGGCAGTGATTGCTTGTAATGCTGACCTAAATTAAGCAAATGTGTATAAACATAGTTAATTTGAGTACTTGTGTAATGTGTATTTTAGAGATGATCAAAGCAAATTTTTATGTTCAAAACATGTGCAAGAAAATGTATCCCTTTTCATTCCTTCAAATCATGTTTTTGAGATAGGGTAGGAGGAGACCAGGAGAGAAAGATGTATCAGAGGGAACTGGAAGGTTTTATCTCCAGTCAGTTTGTAAATAATCACTTTGTAGTATCTGCCCTTTCACCTTTCCTGCAGTGGACTATAACCTGGAGAACCAGGTTTGATTCCCCACTCCTTCACATGAAGCCTGCTGGGTGACCTTGGGCCAATCACAATTCTCTCAGACCTCTCTAAGCCCCACCTATCTCACAAAGTGCATTTTGTGGGGAAAAGAAGGGAAGATGATTGTAAGCTGCTTTGAGACTCCTTAGGGTAGAGAAAAACAGGGTATAAAAACCAGCTCTTCTTCTTCCTCTATTTATTGTGTTGAAATTTTGCATGTCTAAAGAGTTAACATTTTCTACAGAGTAACATTCTGCATGCATAGATACTCTGTAGAAAATGTTAACTCTTTAGACATGCAAAAAATGGAATAAAATAAATAAATAAATAAATAAATAATAAATAGATTCTACATATTTTCAGATTAGTGTAGGGTTGCCAGCTCCCACCTAAGAACTTCCTAGCAATTTGGGGGTGGTGTCTCTGGAGGTGGGAATTTGGGGAGCGATTTCACCAAAGAGTTTGTCCTCTGAAGTTGCAAGCTCTCTGAAGTCTGGAGATAATTCCTGGAGAACTGGAGGGTGGGAACTCTAAACATAATGCATAATATTGTGAGACTGGTTACTGAATGTCTCTCAGGCAGTGCTGAGAAACTGAAGATGCTAATAGAGCAATCCTAAAGACACTTTCCTGGAAGTAAGCCCTATTGAGTAGACCTATTTAGGATTGCTGAGAACGTTAACTTGAATGAATTCTGCTACATAGTAGTATGTAAGAGCTGCCCTAGGTACCATACATCTTCTGCTTTCTAATTCATTTCTTTTTTAAAAGTTAAAACAATAGCCAGACTCCTTGTAATATCATGAAACTGATATCCAGTTGTATCTGAGATGTTTGATATTTTGGGGTTGGTTTATTTTGTATTTTTTTAGTACATTTTTATCCTGCTTTCTCCCCAGTGGCTTACAAAAATATACCATAAAGAAATTTACAAACATGATATAAAAAAGCCCCTGCTTGTGGGTTTGTGCCCCCAGCCAAGCCCAGGCACTTACTGGTTTGATCTCTGCACTTTCAGTGTAGCACGTCTATTCTTGTGCTCAGAAACTACACTGGCCATTGAAAGTCATGTGATGGATCTTGATAGATGCCACCAAATGTAAAAGTGCTGATCCTTTAAAGATGCATCGTACAATACAGGAACAGAGGAAGTGAGTTTTTCTGGTGGTCAACAAGTTGGTTACTGTAACTTTATCTTTTCCAAGTAAGGATGGTGCTCATCTTTGTACTCCTTAAAGATATTCAAAAAATTTCATTCTACTAATGATAAGATCACAGCCATTTTGAGAAATGTTCTACAGTTTACTATGGTAGTATATTTTTTTAATAAGGAATCACTAAGGCTGTTTCCTCATGGAGACAATTTTCTGTATGGCTCTCAGTGGTTCTGTGAATGTAAAGGCATTCACAGTGGCAATGGAGTGGCCCCGCAGCAGATTTACCTGTGTGTTCATTACCTCAGGTTCTACTTCCTCTCTTCTTGACACTTTTTATTTCTTAAAAATTGGGATTTGCTAGATTGTTATAACATCGTCGTGAGCTTTAGTCACATTCCTGTAGTTCCCGGCATTTATTTTTCGTTATAAAGTTAAGGGGAAATCTGTATCCTGCATCTGAGAATTAGGAAATCAGGAATATTGCTATCAATATACCTAATTCTGAGCTTGCCCACTTGTGGATGTTTCAGTCCAGAGGCTGGAGCCATGAACAGAGAAGATACATCTTTCTATGAATCTGAGAAAAGACCAGGTTTATAAAAAAAAAATCTGAAATCTCAAAAAAGACACAAATGGGGGTGGAGGTTAAAACCTTCCAAATATTATAGACAGCAACTGTAGCTGTAGGAAACAAATTCCCTCAGTGGCCATTGCTAGGCAGTAGGATTGCCAGGTCCTTACTCCCTTGCAGGGGGTGGGAGGAAGTTTTCTGGGACTGCGGGGGGGGGGGGGGTGATATCCCCGACATGATAATGTCACATGGAGGTGACATCATCATATCATGGACATCAAGGGGGGTTGTGGTTGTTGGGATTACCCCGCTGGCCAGTGGTGGGCAGGAGCCCGTGAAATTGGGGGATCCCCCACTCCCACCTGGGGACTGCCAACCCTACTAGGCAACACAACAGTACTGTCAGCCTTAGACCTCAGTCTCTGTCAATAATTTATTTATTTATTTGTTCGATTTATAGGCCGCTCTCCCCGCTATTTGTAGGCCCAGAGTGGCTAACAAGTCTTGGCGAACCAGGATTCATAACATACATTAAAATTTAAAACAGTTATAAAACAATTATAACACCTTCCCAATTCAGTAGTACAATTTGAAATAAAGTGCTCAGTGCTCAATACAGTCAGATGGTGTGTCATATACCCTGACGTTTCCAGGCTCCAGTGTCAAATAGCACTGGAGCCAGCTGGTAATCTCTGAGGTCGATCATTGTCGGTCCTAAGGTGGGGGAGAGAAAGAGCAGCGGCGGCCCCTATTCATAGGCCTGGTGGAAGAGCTCCATCTTGCAGGCCCTGCGAAACTGCATTAGGTCCCACAGGGCCCTGATGTCCTCCGGGAGCTTGTTCCACCAGTAAGGGGCCACCACCGAGAAGGCTCTCCCCCTAGTGGCAGTGAGCTTGGCCTCTCTGGGGCCTAGTATGACCAGGCGATGTTGGGCCCCAGACCGTAGTGCTCTCTGGGGTAGATATGGGGAAAGGCGGTCCCTTAGGTAGGTTGGACCCAGGCCATTTAGGGCTTTAAAGGGGGGGGTCAGGAACATTTTCAGAGCACTTTGGCCTTTGAAGGAGGACTGATCGGGGCAAGGCCTGGCAGCACCCACCAGGTGACTTACTACAACACAGCTTGCATGACTCACCCAGACCCAGGTACTTGCTGTTGTTCAACAACTGCTCACCCACACTAAAGCCAGTGTAGTGTAGTGGTTAGAGTTTCAGACTAGGATTTGAGAGACCCGGGTTCAAATTACCACTTTGTTGTGGAAGCTCTCTGGGTGATCTTGGACCATTTACACACACTATCCTGACTTACCTCACAGGGTGGTTGTGAGGATAAAAGGGAGGTGAAGAGAAAGATGTAAGCTGCTTTGCGACCCCATTGTGGAGAAAGGTGAGGTTTAAATGAAGTAAAATAAAAAATGTAACTGTGCAACTGAACCCAGCCTGGTGGCCAGTGCCACAGAGTTTTTCCATGGAGCAGCTGCTGGGGGAGGAATGAAGGGAAAGCTGAAGATTGGGGGGGGGGCAGATAAAGGTAGGTTGGCTGGCTGGGCTTTCAGGGAAGGGAAAGAGGAAATATGGGGGAATGTCTCCCTTCAAGTTCTTGTGGGACTCCTGCGTGTAATATTATAGTGCTTTATTGATCTAGCAATTCCTGATTTTTTAATGCTGGAAAAAAATCCTCCAGATGGTGGTTGAAGCCAAGAAAATGGTGCTAGTTTGGGCAGGATCTGCAGAAATTCAAGTCTTCCTGTACCCATTCTACACTGTAGAATTGTATTGATTGAACAGCCATGTCTTCTCCCAGGGGAAACCTGAGAACTGTAGATGTATGTGAGTAGGCTAAGGGTCTCAAAGAGTTCTTTTCTCCAGAATTCTTTTGAGGGATGCCATGTTGATAAATTAATAGACGTTTGCAGCGTTCTGGACAGTTACAGTTGTTAAAACAGGAGGTAAAGACAAACTGTGCTAAGAAAGTGAGCTACCTTAGGTCTTCCTCTCTGTTTTCAGAAACTGCACACATATTTTCAGGATGGCCAGTACAGTATTATGGTGAGGATTTTAATGATCCATAATAGCAAAGCAGTAAATGTGTTCCTGCTGGAAACAAACCTGAAAAGGCACACTCAGAACTTCCTGATGAAATAATAGACTTAACTAGGCTATTCTGTTGCATAGCAACGGAAAAAGACAGAATTAAGCTTTATCACAGCTGGTGAAAAATAAACCCAAATACAGTGGAACCTTTGAAATGTAGACTTCAGTTACAAGGAAAATCTGAGAACTTGCAGTGCATGAGTATAATAGATCATGTGCTTTGTATGCTGGAACCCCACTTCTCTATCCTAGACTCCTTATGGATGTTTGTAAGTACCTACTTTGCAACTGAGAAATCTTCAACTGTTTGCACCTACTTTTGGAGTTCGGTGTTATGTAGTTCCAATTAGTTTTGTTGTTTTCTTTTCCATGTTGACATTTGAAAATACGTACTGTGTATTTTTTTAAAAAAAACCTTTTCTTACTTAAATAAATACTCTTCTTATATTTCAACTGATGTGGTTTACATGTGGTGCAATAATATCCTGGAATATACTTTTTTTCAGTGAGAAAAGTATACAACTGGGTTGCAGATTGCGAAACCATCAAATTGCATTATTTGTCAAACACAATTATGTGAACCGAGGGTCTTGGGCAAATAAACGAACAATCCTTTACTCCCTGAGCCAACTCCTGCATGTAGAAATGCATCATATTGACCTTTAGAGAGTAGAAACAATTTCAAATACACCTTCTAGAAGGAGAGTCCTTTTAATTTTTAGGCAGCCAATAATTCCCTCGATGGTTTTGAAAATGAGAGGGTTTTTATCTTCCTTTGGAATCTTCTCAACTAGAGTCTTCATTGATGAAACTGTCCAGACATTAATCCCAGGGACTAAAAGTGGAAAACCTCCCACTTTAGGACATGACAATGAACCTTTTCCTGACACTATTGGCAGTGATTTCAGCTTACTCCAAAATGCAGACAGGAGATTGCCTGCATTACAGATTAGTTCAAGTATGACTAAGGTGTCAGGAAAAATAGAACAGCTGTATGCTGTAAATTCTCTTAGAGTATCTTTGTTGGACGAACGAACAAATGTTTCTACACTGGAGGAATGGAAAAACTCACTACAGCTTCTTCGCACTGCTTCGCATTACAGCTGAACCTCTTAATTTATTTATCCCTGGGAAACACCTGCCTAACAACAAGCCACAGACTCAAACCTATGATGATGATTTGACTTCCCTCATTCCTGATACTGACAAGTTGCAGCAATCTTACGACCCTAATAAGTCAATATCTATTTCTATTCCATCAAAGGTGTTACTTTCAATTATGCCAATTGCCTATAATGATAATGCATCGGAGGGAATCAGTGGTTAGCAACAGAACATCTAAAGCTGAAACCAACCAGTCCTTCCAGGAGTCTCTTATTATACAAAGCAAGGACCAAAACCCCTTAGTCCAGGGGTGGCCAACCTGTGGCTCGGGAGCCACATGCGGCTCTTTCACACACATTGTGCGGCTCCTGGCAGGGCGGCTGGGGAAGCAAAGGGGAGGCATGCTTTTTCTCTCTTTCTCTCTTCCTTCCTTCCTTCCCTCCTCCCTCCCATCTATTTGCTTTCCTAGTTTCTCTCTCTCTTTCTTTCCACTTCTTTAATTCTTTCTTTCCATCTCTCTCTTTTTCTCTCTCTCTCAATATCATTAGCAAACAAGTAATATCATTATCAATAACCGGTTTTCCTCGTTTGTTTTTATTTTTGGCAGTCTCATTTAACGTTAATAAAAAGCAAATTTGCATATTTTTAAAAATAAAAACGTGTGTGTGATATTTGTTCCTGTCTTGCGGCTCTCAGACATCTCTATGTGGCTCTTACGTTTATTCTATGTGGCTCTTACGTTAAGCAAGGTTGGCCACCCCTGCCTTAGTCAGTGATGCTAACAATAAAGATATGGACTCCTGTTGGTCTGCAGAAAAAAAAGAACTTTTAGGGTTTGACGATGGTGCCTTTAAAAGAGACTAAAAAGAAATTTATAAAAATTGTAGAACTTCCTTGGCCTGTAAATGACCCTGAAATCAATATCTTAATTATGGAGGACAGTTTTTCTTGAAGGCTGTTTAATTACATTTTAACTTCAAAAGTGCATTGATTTGCTGGGTTTGGTAGGGCAGTGAATGGGTGCTGTGCCAGTGGGAAAATACTGGCCAGTAGAAAAATTTAGAAGTTATAACTTGAAAGTATTGTTACTGGTGTTGTTTGTTGTTGTTGTTGTCTTTATGGTTTTCTCCTCTCTGGGTGGTCTGTGAAAGAGGATTGTGATATTTAATTGAGAATTTCAGCTGCCTTGCTCCTTTGTCAACTCTTCTTAACCCGCGGTAGTTCATTTTTGTTTGGTTGTTCCCTGGAAACCAGATTTTAAAGGAGATAGTTTACCACATCCTGCACTTTGTGTTTGGTTGTCACTGTGTTTGTGAAGTTCAGTCAAGTTTTTTCATCCAGCTGCCTCTTTGTTTCATTAGCCTGGATATCAAGAGCAATTTTAAATAGTTACAATGACTGTGCTGCTAGAGCCTTTGTTGATGTGTTTAAGTGGCTTTTTTATGTTTCTCCACATGTTGCCAACAAACTATGTATTTTTATAAGCCTTTTTATATTGGTGTTATTTAAAAAATTAAAAAAGAATCCCCACTCTTGCCATAGAAGCTTGCAGGGCAACCCTGGGCCAGTCACACACTCTCAGTCTAACCTATCTCACAGGGTTCTTGTGTAGGGTTGCCAAGTCCGGGTTGGATAATACCTGGGGACTTTGGGGGTGGAGCCAAGAGAAGGTGGGGTTTAGGGAGGGAAGGGGCCTCACCATGGTACAATGCCATAGATTCCACCCATCAAAGCAGCCATTTTCTCCAGGGGAGCTGATCTCTGTCAGCTGGAGATCAGTTGTAAAAGCAGGAGATCCCCAGGCCCCACCTGGAGGCTGGCAACCCTATTCTTGTGAGGATAAAATGGAGGAGAGAATGCTATAAACTGCTTTGGGTCCACACTGGGGAGAAAGGTGATATACAAATCAAATAAATATATTTATCTAAACCTCATTTCCACAGCCACTTAAAGCAATAGTTAGTGCTTGTTTTGTCCCTTGTCTTTTGTTTGACATGTACTTTATCTAGGATAGCTGATCTTCGACAGGAGATTTCTGGCAGCCAAACTATCCTTTGCATGCAGTGCTTGAAATTACTGCATGAGTAATCTAAATACTAATTTGCCAAAGAATTGCAAGGCCTGGATCACCTTAAAGTGCAGTTGCCTTGTCCTCGATAAGTCCTGTTTTATGATTCAGTTGGGATGACTTCTGGAAATAACTGGAAAACTGTTTCTGGAAAAAGACTGGAAAACTGGAAACTTTCTGTTTCAGGCTTTCACTCACTGTTTTAATTTCCCCTTTGAAACAGACTCTCAGTTCATTATTGCTTGTTTGAAAAATGATCATGGTACAAGACTTCCTGCTGAACAGAACCATCAATATCTGAAAATGCAGCTGCTTTCTTTTGCAGCCTGGCTGTAATACCTCAGCTGGGGCCATTAAGACCCAACTACCAGCTGGAATGTATTGATGCAGAGAAGGAATTGGCACATAACATCCCTGGTTATATGTATTCCAGATCTGTTCAGGGGCTATTTCAATAAAGAGAGCAACTGTGATCTAAATTGGATGACTGCAATCACTATTTTAAAAGCAAGTAAGATGTACGTAGATAGATCTGCTGGCAGTGAAGGATCACAGCATGAATATTAAAGCTGCATATCTTGGCAGTGTATTATGCACATTGCTTTTGAGGCCTGCAATGACTTGGTCTAGTGAAAGTAGTGCTGGATCTCTATTCCCCCCCGCATACCAAATTTGGCTGAAGTAAAGTTTGATCTATGGAATAGTCTTTAGATTCCCAGCAGGATGCAAACTCTGTTGGGAAGGCCTCAGCGTAATGAGTCAGCATACAGCCTGAAGCCCATTGTTACCTTATGAACCCTGATGTCATAAGGCACATCAGGTAGATGATGAACTCTCCTTTTTCTAATTCTGGATTATCAAAATACATTCCAGTCCTGGGAAGTCTTCACTTTTCTTTTAAAAAGTGAATCTTTTCATTTGTCTGTACCCAGAGCAAATGCCATCTGATCTGGGAGGTGCGTGCTTAGTATTGTGCAGTCATATGGAGATTCTTATATTACACTCCTAGAGCACTATTGCTTATCATCTCTGGATCACTCCTCTAAAATGTAACTCGACCCATCCCCCCCCCCCCGGCATGTTTACAGCTTGCAATGCCTTCGGCCAATATATTTCCAGGAGATTACACTGACGGTTTTTAACAGTGTTAATTACAAGATGTCCAGGGTGGGTCATCTTCTTATGTTCTATATGCAGAGAAATCACTCCACTTTTGTAGCTGAAGTCTGGCTCAGAAGTTCTCTGAATTGCCCATATCCTTAAGTGACGCTGCCAGTAATGTGTCTCTATGAGACAAATGTCTTGGCTGGAGATGAAAAGTAGGCCTTTTGCACTGAACATCACTCAGGAGTTTCCTAAATAGTATACGCCTTCAAGAAGGTAATGTTGAAGTCTGAATCTGCTGTTTTGCCCACAAACTGGTATTTGCATTCCCAAGTTTACATAGTCAGAGCTTACAAGAGTGTGTCCTGCATACAACATTTTGCATTTCCACAATCCCAGAGTCTGAGGCAGGCATATGAAGGTGAAGAAATTGGACAGTAATTCTTCCGTTCTCCATTTGATTATCACAA
Source organism: Lepidodactylus listeri (assembly GCA_029233225.1). NCBI lineage: Eukaryota > Metazoa > Chordata > Lepidosauria > Squamata > Gekkonidae > Lepidodactylus > Lepidodactylus listeri. The sequence goes on along the minus strand of JARCFY010000006.1, from coordinate 43,833,865 downwards.
CAACTCTGAGAGGTAGATTAGGGTTACAGAGAGAGTGACTGACCCAGGGTCTAGGGAGCTTCCATGGCAGAATGGAGATTTAAACCTGAATCTCCCAAATTCTTGTCTGACTCTCTAGCTACTACATTACACTGGGTCTCACTGTGTCCCAACTCTCAAAGGTTAACAGTTGTACACTAGATATTTCCATTTCCTTATCCAGACAGTACATGGATGATGTTGGAACATAACAAAAGCTGCTGCACATTTATTTATTCATCTATATCCTACATTTTGTCCCCAGCAGGGACCCAAAGCAGCTTATGTTTTTCTCCTCTGGGTTGGGCTGAGACTATGTGACTGGCTCAAAGTCGCCCAGTGAGCTTCCACAGCAGAGTGGGCATTCAAATCTGGTTCTTCCAGATCCTAGACTGACACTCCAAACAGTACACTATACTGGCTGACTATAACTATTATTGTTTTAAGTGGTAAGCAAGATTTTTCAAAGATCTTTGATTCATCCATCGCATACAATGCTGTACTTTGTAAGTTCCTGGGTCCTGAACTTTTCTGAAATACATTCTTAACAGCTGATTCTTTGGCATGCAACATAACAATTTCTCTGCTACCAGATTCTGTGAGACAACTATGAAATCTTTGTCACCACTGAGACCGACCTGCAGGAATTCGTGTTGTAGTTTTGTTCCATGTAGCCTCAAGATATTGTTAGGGATGCATTATGCATATATCCACTAGTACCTCAGATTGATTTGCAGCATGAAGCGATTATTGCTGTGAAAGCTGGAGTCTGTCCTTTGATTAGTAGCCATGCTCCCCCACACACACACTTGAGAAAGGTGGAGGCCAGTGGCTGCCTCCACACTAGCAACTTCCTCTGGCATTGATATTGTTAATTTGATTGTTACAGAGAAGTTGTAGAACGTTGCTGCCAAACTGTTGCATTTGGGTGTGATCTATCCTGGTCTCCCATCTCTGTTGAGATCTAATTTAGACATATGTTTCTGTATGGAATGGCACTGCAGCAGTAACAGTGCAATCCTGCACCCTTGAAATTAATAGGCATAGGGTGGCACTGTAATTTTCCACGTGTGGGATTCTTAAAGTGCATTTACCATTTCTCATGTTCATTGTCATTCAAAAGTCCATCCTCTCACCCACCCCCAGTGGCATGCTTCTAGCATGAGGACTGTTCTGTCAATATCATTTTAGACTGCCATGCTTATATGCTTTTATGACCTGGCTGGTTTTTATCGGCATATCTTGTTTTAACAACATTGAGTTATTCATTTTATTGACTTATTTTATTGTTTGAATTGTGAGCTGCTTCCACTAGGTCTGGAGAAGGTGGTATATCTACATTTTTAAAATAAACAATTTAAGCAGTGTTGGTTTTCAAATACAAATATGGTAATTTTTAATCTCTCCCCCCCCCCCTTTGCCTAGTATAAAATTGCCTGGGAATTTATAATATCTCACAAAAAGAAGGTGGCTTCTGCCAATGGCCCCTATTCTCAGAGCCTTTCAGCTTCTTCCATAGTTTGTTGTTTGCAAACAATCTGCTTTCCCTTTGGAAATTATTTCTAAGAGAGACAGTTCTTCCTTCAGTTTCTGCATCTTTGATGAGGAAGTGGGTGGAGGCACAAGGGAGCATGTTGATCTAACAATCAAATTTGGGCATATCTTGAGAAAACTACAATTGTTATTATGTTCACTTATAGTCTGCCTTTCTCACTTGGACTCATGGATTACAAGTATGATAAACATTTTCAATCACTCAGTAAACAGATTACAAAATATGATAACTTCAGGCAACAAGATACGATAAAATTTGAATCTAAACAACAAAATTCCTAGTAAGATAAAAGAGTGCAGTTAGGCTGAGATCGTTCTGTTCCATGCCATACTTATGGGAAAGAGTTTGGGGCTGAAGTAGGATTGCCATGTGCCCTCTGGGAGTAGGAGATCTCCTGACCCAATGGACCTTGCCTGCCAGCGCTCTAGCAGCTGGTGAGAGACAGAAAGAACTTTTAAAAATTGGTGACAGTGTGACATCACTTCTGGGGGAAAAACAGAAGTGGTGAAAGAGGACTCCACTGGTAAATTCTTCGGGAAAATCATAAGAGTTTTTGGCAATTCCCAGGGAGGACTGATGTCAATTCTGGGGAAATCCTAGCACTGACATCACTCGGTCACAGATGGCTGCCCTTGCCATGTTCCTGTCATACCCTGTTATATTCTGGTTGCCAGGCGAGGCCTGAAGTGAGGCTTAAACCATGAATTTTGCATTTACCACTATGGTGGCGGAAAGTGCCACCAAGTCGTAGCCAAGTTCTGGTAACCCCATAGATTATTCTAGACAAGAGACAAACAGCTGGTTTGCCATTGCATGCCTCTGTATAGTAAATCTAGATTTTCTTGTTGTCTCCCATCCAAGTGCTAATCAGGGCAGACCCTGTTTGGCTTCTGAGGTCTGACGAGATCAGGCTAGCCTGGCCTATCCAAGTCAGAGCTCTACCACTATACTATGCTAAAATTATACTCTTTGCCTGGATATAATTAACTGAAGTGGCCCCTTGCCTCACACCTATGGCTGCCCAGTCTATACCACTCTTTCTTCAGTGAAGGAATATGAAAGGTCTACAAAGCATGAAATTTAAAACTTTGTAATAATGTTGTTATAGGTGTAAGGGGAGTTACTTTGCACCTAGTGTGAAATAAAGATAAGAATATTTGAACTGAAATTTTGCTGTAGCATGTTCATTATCTGTCTCTTGGAAAACCCACTGCAGCCTGCAGTACAAAATTTAATTTTCTGTGAGGAATGAGAATGGGCCTTGTAACACTGGGGTTCATTAACAGATATCTGTGAGTTGGTAGCCTGGCAGGGAATAATTAGAGTGTAATTTAGGAATGATACTAAATTAGCATCAAGGGCCTGGTTATTTGTTTTTGAAGAGTGGCTTATTGCAGCTGGTCATTTGCCCAATTACCCAGCGGCTTTGCACTTAGTCTCAGAAATCAGTCCTGGATCAAAGGATCAGACAAACAGGACTTCACCAATGGAACCCTGTTTGACTCATACTGAGAAATAATCAAAATGCAGAATTTTCATGCAGGAAATGTTCTGTCTGCCAATCTATTTTAAGACAATTATTTCTAACTAGGAAGAAGGCCCGTTGTGGAAATAAATATGAGCTCTAGAAAGAGGCTCTGGGTGGGTGCCCTGGCCTGGGGAACTCTGTGTCAATTTGTTATGGTGATCTCAGCAGGGTATAATGACACAGAGTCCACTGTTTTCTCCAGGGTGACTGATCTCTGCCATCTGAAGAGCAGTTGTAATTCTGAGTGATTTCCAGCATTCACCTGGAGATTGGCAACAATGGTTCCCCAGGAGGAAAAGTACAGTCTTTCTCTGCAGTGGGGACCAAAGTAGCTTACATCCTTCTCCTCTCCCCCTTTTGATCTGCACAACAACTCTGTGAGGTAGCTTAGGCTGAAAGTCTGTGACTGCTCCGAAATCAACCACTCAGCTTCCACAGCAAGAATCTGGGTCTGGCAGACCCTGCTCTGAAGTGCTAGCTACACTGGCTGTCCTAGGGGGGCTGTTGCTGGCCTAGTTAAGTCATGCCAGTCAGGTGTCATCAAGTCACCCAAGGGTGCTGCCAGGTCTAGTGTAGCTAGCCTCCAGGTGGAGTCTAAAGATCACAGCTGAACTCCAGACAAGAGATCTCTCTCCCCCTGGAGAAAATATCTGCTTTGGAGGGTGGACTCTATGGCATTCTATTCAGCTGAGGCCTCTCCCCTCCCCAAACTCTGGCTTCTGTAGACTCCACCACAAAATTTTCAGGAATTTCCCAACCAGGAGCTGGCCACCATAATTATGAGTGGCCCCAGTGAGTTCCCCACAAAGACCAAAGAAGGCCTAGAAAGGGCCTCCTGCCTCTGCCTTTTTACTGACAGAACCAAGCTTGGTTGCCTGGCAACAGCCCCTGAGGGGGAAGTGAGCCCTACAACAGTTTTGGCAGTTTATTAAGACAGGGAATGGCCAAGTTGGCAGTGGGTGGGGGAGAGGAACGGACCCAGCACCCAGCTAATGGCACACAAGTACTCAAGTGGTGGTTGATGGGCCAGTGGCTGATGGAGCACACAACACAGCCAACAGGAGAGCGGGGAAGTGCCAGTACACTAGGGATACTAGATCAACCCAGTGCTGCATTCCTTGTTAATTTGCAAGGCTTCTTCCATTTTTTCAGAGTGAGTTTTAATTTAAAATTTAGTTTACGCTCTTAATTTTTCAACTACTGCCTTGTCTGTTTTCCATATCATGCCACCCTTGGGAAACCATCCCTGCTCGTCTTCTGTTGCCACCCTTCATGTATCTCCCATCTGTCACTTCCTTATTTAGACAGATTATTTAAAATAAATGTAAAGCCTGATATAAATGTACTGTAGAGATCTTGAGTCATTTAAAGGTACTGACTACCTTCATCTTCTCTATCTGGATGCTACTCCAGGCTTCAACCAGAGAATGAAGAGGATAGCTTCTGCTACAGTAGATGTTTCTTCTAGGAACGTTGTATGTGTTAATAGCTAGGCAACTGAACTACATACCAGATCTCAAAACTCCAGCCTCCACATTTATTTTTTTTAGGCATTTTTGTCCTGCTTTCCCAAGGGGGATCTACGCAGCTTACAAAAAACTTGAAATAGTCCTCTGGGCTGGCTCATGAAAGATCACAGGCTGTGGGCCACTAGCCAAGACCCCTTTGGCTCACACCAAAAGGCTTTCATCTCAGGCCACATCCAGCCTTTGGTGTCTGCAACAGGAATGGAGACAGAAACTCTGCCCAGAACTAGTGCAGCTGTCAGACACCGAGGAATTTCACATTACCCTTTAAAAACCGTTATTGTACCGTCTTGGAATAAACTGGTACAGGGACGGCCATTTCACACAGCCTTTCCCCTACCGGTAAGGAGCCGTCTCTGAAGCGGTTTGTCATTTCAGACTGCGCTGCTTTGTTTTCCCACCCTTTTTCACCCACATGGGTGATCTCCGTCTTTTTTTTAAAAAAACAACAACTTTCTTTTAAGAGTGCTATGGCACTGTAGCACAACTCCAAAACAGTGCATCCCATTGGTATGCCTGGACCACTGAGATACATGAGATCACTACATCTGCCACCTGGAAACAAGTGGAAGCTCAGACACGCACATGCACACACTTCTGGATTTGATTTCTGGAACGTTAGGAAGGGAGGAAGGGATGCTGTCTGGGTTTGTAAACTGTCCTGTCCCCCCTCTTCCCTCGCAATGAGTACACTCTTTCAGGCTGCCTGGGATTTAAACATCTCTTCCTTTAACTTTTCTCCTTTAGGCACCTTAAATCAAACTGCTTTCCCCCACGCCATGCAGTATTTAGGGACAGGACAACAGGCTTCCTTTTTGTTCCCCTCTTTCCCAGCCTCTGTAGTACAAGTGGCTATCTTGCCCAAGGAGAATTCCAGGAACTCAAAACCTGTGGCCAGATTTTAAAATCTCCCCCTCCCACTTTTCCAAGCCACACTAGCTCCTTCCAGCCTTTTAAACAGCATCCTCCTCTTGATGGCCAGCATATAGGGATGCCATGCCTCCAGGTGGGACCTGGGGATCCCCTGCACTTACAGCCAGTGTTCCCTCTAAGCTGAGTTAGTGTGAGCTAGCTCACAGTTTTTTAGCCTCTGGTTTACACGTTTTTGTCTTAACTCAGGAAGGATGGCTCCTGAGCAAACTAATTGATGCAGTAGCCAAATCACCTGCTCACAACTTTAATGCCAGTAGCTCACAAAGTAGCATTTTTGCTCACAATACTCCGCATCTTAAAGGGAACAATTATTGTCAGTGTCATCAGGATTGTCATCATCAGTAGCTCACAGAGTGGGATTTTTGCTCATAGGACTCCACAGCTTAGAGGGAGCATTGCAGAGTTACAGCTTATCTCCTGCCTACAGATATCAGTTCCCAGGCATAAAGTGAATGCTGTGGAAGGAGGACTCCATGGCATTTCACTCCACTGTTCTCCCCAGATGTAGTGATCTCATGTATCTCAGTGATCCAGGCATCCCACTGGGGTCACTATTGTGTTGATTTGGAGCTGTGTTACAGCGCCATAGCGCTTTAAGTCAACTGCTAAAAAAAAAAGATGGAGATTGCCTGCGTGGGCGAAAAAGGTGTGAAAACTTTGTCATCAGAGGAAGCGCTGCGGGGCATTTTACACAACACCCCGTAACACTTCAGGAACGGTAGAAGAAATTGAAGACCGCTTGGAAGCAGTTTGCAGGTAAACCGGCTCAGGAACGCTTCCCTAACGGAACAGAAGCATTTGTGTCTGAGCCTTTGAAAGGGGAAATATATTCTGTCAGAGAACCATTACTAAAATGACAGACAGAAACCGTTAGTGAACAGTTCCTGAAACAGAATATATCGGCTGTCTGAAATTCCTCACCATCCTGAGAATTCATTCTCCCTTTCTGAAAGAGATTCTGGTGCCACCCAGGCTTTTGCATGGAAAAGAAACCAAATAGACTGGCAGCCTTCCAAGGCCTAGTGAACATACTTACTTTAGACTTTACCCTACTTCTCTCTTCTGCATTGTTATCTACCTAAAACAGAGCTCCACATGTGGGTTCCCTGTGGGATGGACTGGATAAATTGTAATCCCACCAAGTCCCTGTTTTTTCACAGTTTTGCACTGGTATGGTTAAAGTTGGCTCTAACTATATAGAACCAAGCTCAGGTAATAAAGATCAGATATCTCTACTGGTTGCTCTGAGTCTGAATCTGGCCTAACATTAGGAGATCTTCAGTCTGGAGAGTGATGGGCTAAGTAGTGCCTCATCCAAGCAACTGCCATTCTGAGCCGCCAACTGAATTGCAAGCAGAGGCAGAACAGCACCTGGCTCTGCTGGGGAATGTGCTGCTGTGGGTGGGAATAAAATAATGGTGTCCCAGAGCAAGGGCTGAGGTATGGTGGTATTGTGAGGTACGGAACGTGGAAGACAAGTTAAAAGTTATATTTTAAAATCTTGTTAACTGTTTTAAGAACACTGTAGTTTAAAAACAGAATGTTAAGTATAATTAACTAAATAATAAATATAAGCAGAAGGGCAGTTGTCAAGGATCAGTGAAGGGGCTGAAATCCGACCGGCCTCAGGTATCATTTCCATCATCGCTCTCTGCCTGCTCTCTCATCCTAGCAAACATTAGGGTAAGAGCCTGAGGAAAGAGGGAATGAAGAGGCCAAGGCTGTCTCCTATCTTGTTTTTCCTACTTTGCAAAGAATATCACATTCACTTCCTGTCAGGGGGATCGGAAGGATTTAAACATACATAAGCAATAAATATTTGTGGGGTTTGTCAGTTGTGTTGCTGGCAAAGATTTAACTGATTATCAAGGTGTGTTCTTGGGGGAAAATCCTTTCTCCTAGAAGAAAGCAGCAAGCCAACTCCTCCTGAGCTCCATTTTAGATTCTGTTTGCAGCCTTAAAATTAGTTTGTTGGTGTTTGGGCTGATGACCCTGTCACCTGCCATTCTCAAAAGTTTCATAAGTCCAAACTACTGTGTGGATAAGTTGCTCCTGAGATATTCACTATGGCTTTATTTAGCCCGAATAAAATGTTCTACCTAATCCCTTTCTGCCGGCTTCTCAAATAACAGGTCAGTCGGCTCTAGGAAGGCTCATATAGCTATTTTGTCTCTTGGCTGTGCTGAAAGTGAGGAAAAGAAAGACTGGAGCAGGAGGGAGGACACAAATAAAGAGAACAAAAATAAGAGTTTGTTAGGAGCAATTTTTGTAAAAAAAAAAAAAAAGTATGCTTCTGTTTGAAAACAAAGGAAAGAGGGAAGCAGTGGAAGACAGGATGGTCAGATGAGACTTGGAATCTTGGATCCCACTATGCAGCCTTTAACTGAGGGCTGACTAAAGTCTGAGGGGCTGACCAGCTTCTTTGTAAGTGATTTTATTTCAGATCATATAAAATGTTGCTGCTTCCAATTATCTTTTTTTAAGAATAGATTTACAGACCCATGAAAAAATCTTGGCTACAGAGCTGCAGGAAACTACGGCCCAGTTGTGTAGTGCTGCTTGCCGGGCTGAGTTGCACAGTGGGGAACCTGGAAAGACTTATCAGGGCATCTCACTTTCCCCTATATACCCCTCCTCACACTATTTAGTCTTTCCCTCCTCCTAGCACCCACAAAACTCTCACCTTTCCCTGAATCTTTCCTTCCCACCCACCCAACAAACTACCTTTTATTGCCCCCTCCCCCAATTTTGGCTATACTGATACTCACCATGTATACTGCGTCTTTCTTCACAATGGGTATCCAAAGCAGCTTATACAATTCTCCTCTCCTCCTCCTCCATTATCCTCACAAGTCAAACCTCAGTCTCCCAGATCCTGTCACGAAGCTCTGACCAGTACATCACACTGGTCTTCTTAAGGTGGCTGCCGTTGAAGAATAGCTAGCATCCAGGCCTGGGTGAGTCATGCAAGTTGGGTGGTAGCAAGTTGCCCAGTGGCTGCTGCTGAACCTAGCCACAATGAAGCCTCCCTTGGAGCCCACATTAGCCCATCTGTTTGTAAGAAAGAGCCAGTGCACATTCACTTTACAAATGAAAGCGGAGACTACTTTCTGGATAACGGTGGGGTTGAAATCACAAGTTCAGCTCTTCCAGGTCCATGTTCTGTTTCTACATTGTTTATAATGTTGTTTATTTATGCTTTTAAATTGTAAACCACTTCGGTGGTATGTTATGTTGTGAGCCGCCTTGAGCCAGTTCGCTGGAAAGGCGGGATAGAAATGCGAAAATAAATATAAATAAATAAATAAATAAATACAACGGCGCAAAACTGAGTAACATGCCGGGAGTAAAGTTCAAGTTTTGTACATGAGCAGGGACTTATATATATGTTTTAATACTTTTCATTAGAAGTAGGTCTTATTAAAGAAGAAGCTGGGAATCTGTTGTATGTGTGTTTATTGTGACTTGTGAACAGGTCTAACTGAGAAACTTGGTTAATGGAGTAATACCACTCTGTGGTGGAAATCCTTTAAATATATGGCTACCAGCACTTGTGCAAAACTCTTTGGTACCTTAAGAATATATACAGACATCGAAGTGAAATATACAAAGCACATACTAAGATGTTCAAGTGTAAACACTGCATGCCACAGATCATATAAGTTAAAAAAAAAATTTTTTTGCAAGCATTATACTTGATTTAAGGGCTGTCTCCTATATAACCTCTTTCAAATGCAGTATTTTGCAACTGTAGCAACATAGTTAAATACCATAAATACTGGAACATTTTGTTAGCTTCCATTACTTAGTTCATAATGAGACCTTGTCAGGAGTATGTATCAGGAATTATCAGATGTTTTCATATTTGCCTACAGCTCCTTCTGACATATGTGCCCTAAAAATAGTTTTGCTTTTTGTTTGGCTTTTTTAGGTATTGCTATGTGGATACCCGTTAGCAATGACTGATGTGGAATCAACATATGCAGATTTCATTGCTTCTGGAAGAACTGGGAGGCGAAATGCGCTTCATGATATCCTTGTATCCTCTACAAGTGGGAATTCGAGTGAACTGTCTCTAAAGTTATCAGAACTTGATATAAACAAAACTGGTAAGTACTCAGTTCAATAAAAAAGAAATGGTATAACATCCCATTGGAGTTACATATTATTGACAGTAAGGGCTTTAATGTCTATTCAGATTTAATTTTTTATCTGACTAATTTATATGCATAAATATATGGAATGCCAATCCATGAAAAGGAACAAGTTTGTAGAAAGGATTTTTGCTACTGCCCCCTTCCCTCTTCAGCTGTTGTCCCCTGCCCATAAAATACTCTTGAGGGTTGTAGAAATATGGGATAAAGTGCCAGAAATCTATAGAAATGGGATGAAGTGCATGGGAAACTATAGAAATTCCTCTTTCCCACACCTCTTGTGACTGCTGTTCTGTGACTCAGCTGGGCCTATTTCTCTGGCTTCTTGCGGCTGCAGCCCTCACTGCCTTGTTCTACGTGATTCTTGATGGTTCCTTGATTCTCAAGGGTGGCTTTATGTAGAGTAAAGGAGAAAGGAGAAGGTGTAGAAATCCTTTCCTTGAACTTGTTCTGTTTACAGCTGATAAGTTCCAATCTAGTGAGATCCAGGTCCTGTGGAATCTTATGCATTTCCGCAGGGCCTGTAAAACAGAGATGTTCCACCAGGCCTATGGTCAAGGCAGCAACAATCCAAATACAATGGCCTCCCCTGCTCTGTTTTGCCTTGCTTAGCTTTGATTAGCAATGTCCATAGTCCACCATAGCTGCTCTCTTCACACACCCACTTTACTTGTCTTGTCTCAGTCTGCAGCAATATATAGTCTGAAAGTCCATCCAATTCATTAAATTGGTCAGCTTAAGGCATTTATGTATTAACTAGGAGTAAGCCCCATTGTGGGAAGAAATACAGTGGGCTCTAGAAAGAGGTGCCAGGTGAGTGTCCCATCTGTGGCTGATGGGGTGGTGGAGGGAAGGGGAAAATAGAGGGAGACAAGCCATGTTTATTTCCTTCTGTTTAGCTATAAGGCAGGGCTGTCTCAAATCATTTTGCTGCCTCAAATGGGTAGTATGGGAGGAGACCCACATGGTAACAGGTATGGTTCCCTCCACCCCTGACTTATGTGGATTTGGGGCTATGCAGTGGCAGCTGAGGTGGAAAAGCACCTCCTCCTATGCCATGTTTTCTGGGTTCCAAGGGTCTGGAAAGCGGTTCCATAGCCAGTTACAGGGTTGCCAATTCTAGGTTGGAAAATACCTGTAGATTTGAGGGGTAGAGCCTGGGGAAGGCAGGGTTTGGGGTGGGGAGCGACCTCAGCAGGGTATAATGCCATAGAGTCCACTGCCCAAAGCAGCCATTGTTTCCAGGAGAACTGATCTTGGTCATCTGGAGATGAGTTGTAATAGCTGGAGATCTCCAGGTGCCTCCTGGAAGTTGACATGTGTTGATTTGGGGTGATGCAGTGGCAGCTAAGGTAGAAAAGCACCTCCTCCTATGCCATGTTTTCTGGGTTCCAAAGGTCTGGAAAGCGGTTCCATAGCCAGTTACAGGGTTGCTAACTCCAGGTAAGAGAAGCCAATATGGGATCGGGGCAATGGCCCATCCAGTCCAACACTCTGTCACACAGTGGCCAAAAATACCAGGTGCCCTCAGGAGGTCCATAAGTGGGGCCAGGACACTAGAAGCCCTCCCACTGTTGCCCCCCCCCAGCACCAAGAATACAGTGCATCACTTACCCCAGACTGAGAGTTCCTGTCTATAACTTGTGGCTATTAGCCACTGATGGACCTCCATATGTTTATCCAATTCCTTCTTGAAGCCATCCATGCTTGTAGCCACCACCTCCTGTGACAGTGAATTCCATGTGTTAATCACTCTTTGAGTGAAGAAGTACTTATTTTTATCTGTTCTAACCCAACTGCTTAGCACTTTCATTGAGTGCCCACAAGTTTTTGTATTGTGAGACAGGGAGGAAAGTACTTCTTTCTCTACCTGCTCTATCCCGTCTATAATCTTGTAAAGCCCTGTCACCCCTCAGTTGTCGTTTCTCCAAGCTAAAGAGCCCCAAGCACTTTAACCTTTCTTTGTAGGGAAAGTGTCCGGACCCTTTTAGCATTCTAGTTGCCCTTTTCTGCACTTTTCCAAATGCTATAATATCTTTTTTGAGGTGTGGTGACCAGAACTGTACACAGTATTCCAAGTGAGGTCGCACCATTGATTTATACAGGGGCATTATGATTCTGGCTGATTTGTTTTCAGTTCCCTTCCTAATAATCCCCAGCATAGAGTTGGCCTTTTTTATTGCAGTCGCACACTGTCTCGACATTTTCAGTGAGTTATCTACTACGGCTCCAAGATCTCTGTCTTGGTCAGTCTTTGCCAGTTTGCCCATCAACATGTATTTATAGTTAGGATTTTTGGCCCCAATGTGCATCACTTTGCACTTGGCCACATTGAACCCCATTTGCCATGTTGATGCCCCTCGCCCATCCTTGACTGATCCCTTTGGAGTGCCTCACAATCCTCCCTGGTTCTCACCACCCTGAACAATTTTGCGTCAAACACAAATTTAGCCACCTCACTGCTTACCCCAACTCCAAATCATTAATGAACACGTTAAAAAGCATCAGACCCAGTACTGATCCCTGTGGTACCCCACTGCCTCTATGTCTCCTCTGCTTTGCAAAGTTATATATCATTAAGTATCAGATAAGGAATACAAGAGAGACTGGAATGGGAAGACTACTCTCTCTATCAATCCCAAGAGACCAGAGCAAAGGAATGCCCCATCCTCATCTTGTGGAAGAGTTACATATGTGCCATTGTGTGACAGGTGATGTGTAACCACATGGTATTGTGTATGATGTGTAGGCAGTCAATTGTGAGTTGAAGAGGCAATGTTTGTTTGTTTGTTTGTTTACTTCAAATTTCTACCCCACCCTCCCAGCCAAGGCCGGCTTAGGGCAGCTTACAACAGACAAATAAAATACATTAAAACATAAGTTACATTAAAACAATTTTAAAACCATAAAGTGCTAGTGATGGATGTCATTCAACATTGTCCATATGATGTTAGTAGGCATTATTTACAGTTCTCAGCTTGAAAGTTCTCAGCTTGCAGCCTGCAGTCAGCTCGCAGTATTCTTTAGATTGTCCATGCAGTGGTTGATGTTGCATAGGTTATAAATGGCCGTTCCCAGCAACCGGGGCCCTCACACATTAAATCACCTGATGTGCTTCATTGGTGATGGCGGTGGCCCCCAAAATCCTGGTGGGAGAGCTCTGTTTTACAGGCCCTGCAGAACTGTAAAGGGTCCTGCAGAGCCCTGATCTCCTCTGGGAGCTCATTCCACTAAGTTGGGGCCACCGCCGAGAAGGTCCTGGTCATTGACAACCTAGCCTCCTTAAGGCCCGGAAGGGCAAACCAATTCTGGACCCCTGACCGCAGTGCTCTCTGGGGAACATATGGGGAAATGCAGTCCTTCAAGTATGCAGGTCCCTGACCATATAGAGCTTTAAAGGTAAGAACCAGCTCCTTGAAACGAATCCAGTATGCTATTGGCAGCCAGTGCAATACCTCCAGCACAGGCTGTATGAGCTGCCATCTAGAGAGCCCCATCAAAAGCCTGGCCACAGCGTTTTGCACCAGCTGTAGCTGTATATCCGTAAAGCTGGTTTGAAATTGGAACCAGATAACTGGGTTGGGGGGGGTAGGCTTTCTCTTGCTCAAGACCTTCAAGAGCAGTCTTAAAGCAGAAAAACTGGAATGCTCTAGTTTTGATTTCCAGCACTGTGTAAGCAGCTGGACTAGATGACTTGTAATGCCTCTTCCACGCTCTAGGACTCTAAATGCCACGTTGTTAATCATTCTTACAATGGTACCAAAAGATTAATTTTATTTTTCTCATTCATTTCCGCCATAAAGTGGACATAGCAGTTAGCCAGCAGACTGGTTGACACATGACTTGTATGTTTAACTGAGCCACCACAAAGCTTCCATATTACCTCAGACTCAAGCTTTTCCAATGACCATGTATAGAAAAACCAAGCAACATCCTAGTGTCCATATGTCATCCATATGTCAACTAGGAACCAAACCAAGTAAGTTTCAGAGGTTAGCCATGTTGGACTGCAGTAGAACAGCTAGATTTGAGTTCAGTAGCACCTTAGACCAACAAGATTTTGGGAGTAAGAGCTTTCAGGAGTCAATGTTTCCTCTGACAAAAGGAGGTTTGACTTTCGAAAGCTCATGCTCCGGAAATCTTGTTGGTCTCTCTCTAGGGTGCTACTAGACTTAAATCTAATTGTTATCAGTAACTGTCTGGGCACAGTTCAAGATGCTTGTTTTGACTTCTGAAACACTAAACAGCTTTAGAACATGGTACTTGAAGGACTGTATTTTCTCATCTGAACTAACCCAGTCTTTGAGGTTTGTGTTGGAGGCCTTTCTCCAGATCTTACCATCTGAGATCAAGCAGGTAGTGACCAGAGAGAGGGCCTTCTCAGTGGTAGTAGTCCAGTGATGGAATGCTGTCCCTAGATTCATGAGCCACTTACCATACTCTATGTTAGGTACCAGGTTAGAACTCCATTATTTATCAGGGCTTTTATGGTTTTATGATTTATTCTTATGCTATGGGAATTCTATTGATATTCTGCTTTCTTCAGGGTTTTTTTTTTTTTTTTGCTGTCTCCGTTTATTTCTTTTTGTGGTTTCATCTATTGTTTCGTCTGTGTTTAATTTTGGTGTTTATTTATGGAAATTGCTTTGTGAACTCTTAATAGAAAAGAAACCTCAATTTTCTAAACACATTTTTTCATATTTATTTATTTATTTTTGCCTTTATATCCCACCCATCCTGTAAACGGGCTCAGGGTAGGTTACAACAATTCGATAAATACAGTAGAATTTAAAACATGTTAAAACATATGAAATCAATAATCATGTTTGCCCTAGGGAGAAACTGGACCATTGATGAAGCTAAGTATGGCCAGTTATCAGTGGGTGGGAGGCCGCAACCTCGGGGGGGGGGGATATGTGGATGCCCACTGCCTCAGCCAGAGGCTTGGTGGAACAGCTCCATCTTGCAGGCCCTGTGGAATTGAATAAGAAACCGCAGGGCCCTGATCTCAGTTGGGAGCATGTTCCACCAGGTGGGGGCCAGGGCAGAAAAAGCCCTGGCTCTGGTCGAGGCTAGGTGGACATCCTCTGGGCCAGGGATCACCAGGAGATGTTGACTCTCAGAGTGTAACGCTCTCCGAGGCATATATGGGAAGAGGCAGTCCCTAAGGTATGTTGGTCCCAGGCTGTATAAGGCTTTGAAGGTAATTACCAACACCTTGAAGCGGATCCAGTACTCAACTGGCAACCAATGCAGCTGACAAAGCACATGTCAAATGTGAGCCTGCACAGGTGTCAACGTCAGCAGACGTGCCGCCACATTTTGTTCCAGCTGTAATTTCCAGATCAGTTTTAAGAGCAAGCCTGTGTAGAGTGAGTTACAGTAATCAAGCCTTGAGGTGACCATTGCACGGGTCACCATAGCTAAGTCCTGGGGGGAGAGATAGGGCTTCAGTAGCCTGATCTGCCTAAGATGGAAAAATGCAGATCTGGCAACTGCAGCAACCTGGACCTCCATAGATAAGGAGGTATCCAATGTTACTCCCAGGCTCTTCACCAACTGGGCCAGCACCAGAGGTGCCCCTTCCCCACAACCCAGGTATAGGACCTCCATCTTTGATGGATTTTTATTTCATTTTTATAGAAATTGTGAATTTTTTCCTAATTAAATCATTTATGCAATTAGTTTTATTCTGGTAACCATTCCCCATTAATCATTAAAAATGTTGCTCTTTTAGCTTCTGTTTCTGTTGGCAAAATGATTCCATGTGTCGATTCTAGGTGGTAAGTTGCAGGTTAGAGCTGCCATATAGGAGCCATCTCCACAAGACATCTTTCCTTGCTGCTCCTGGCTCCAGGAACTATGTGGGTGGAGACCATGATAAGATTCCTTACTGCCAAATCATTTGTTTAGCATAATGACCTCAGATGTTCTGTAGACTGTGCAAAATACTTTGTTTTGCTGTCACTTTTGTACGACTACAGTGAACAAAGCGGCCTTAGAATTTGTATAATCATCCTTCAGCAACCTCATACTGGTTTAGCCTGAGAGATAGTGACTTGTCTAAGGCCGAACCAATTATTCTTACCTATTTCACCACTCTGCCCTTAAATGCAATAATTTGCTGATTGCTTCTAGGTAAGCCAGGCAGTGGAATGAGTATTTCACACTACAGTTCATTTTCTTTCATCTCTTGCAGAAGGCGAAGGAGATGCGCAAAGAAATCCCACTGAGCAAACTGGGGAAGCCCAGGCGGAAGCAGCAAAACAAGAAAGCTGACATCCCACATTGACTGACAGAGGCAGCTGTGGGATGCTTTCCAACTGCAAGGGCCTGTTGGAAAAAACATGTCTTGTGTAAGCAAGCTGATAAACACAAAAATGGGTGTGTCTCGTTACTGGAACCTGCATGGCACAATGTTAAAAATGGGAAAGCAGATTATAGCAGCAAACAGGACTTTCTCTACCTCAGTTAGCAATGGCTGAGACTTTTGATGCTGATCTTGTCTGATGGATCTCTTCACAATGACCACTTGAGGAAATGACCGTAGGAAGTAGAGCAAGCTAGATTTTGTAGCAAATGGCCTTCACCTCACCAGAGGCTTGACGTGCGTTGTATGACAATGGCTTCTGTGATCTTCAGAGGTTGTCTGGCTAAAGTGTTCACTTATTTAAAAAAAATACCTGTAAGGGAAGCACTGGTTTTGTTTTTTTGTTTTTTAAGAACTCTGCTTCTGTGTTTTCAGCTCTGTTACTTACAATGTTTTATATTGTACAATTTAGATGCTCCACACTGCCCCCTCAAAATGCTTATGAAGGCAACTTCTGTGACTGTGAATTATTTTCTACCACTTGTTTGGAAAGGGCTAGGGTTGTTGGTCTCTCCCCCACCCTTTGCATATAGTATGGTTATGTGCACATGATAGATTATAATGTCGGATGCTAAACTGATGAAATTGTTGAAACTGAAGATTCATCAGTATTTTTTTCATTTCAAGATGAGCATACAGTGTAATTAATGTATCGTCTGTTATGTCTTGTGTTTTCTCAGTGAAGTTTGATCATTTTACTTGTATCTCATTGAAAATCCAAGATTCTGTTTGAATCTTTTCATTTTTTTCCTTTAATCTTATCATTCAAAGAATTATTGTTTCTCTTTTCTCTTAAAAAAAATCATATTATTAGGACAATAGTTTTAAGAGTAAATTTATCAGTATAATTTAAAAGGAGAAATATGGGAGTGTTTTTTGTGTGATGGGGAGGAGATAGGAAGTGAGAAATTCCAGAATGCTGGTGAATATCTTTTTTCCTTAAATTGTGTTCGGAACTGGGGGATTCTCAGTAGCTGAAATTGCAGAGAAAATTGAAAATTTCCATGACAGTCACATGGACACACCTATCACAAAGTTGTGTGTGTGTTTTTTTTAAAGCCCTAATGTTTGCTTCATTAAAAAGGAGTGATATCACTTTTTGTTTCAAATGTTATACACTTTTTAAATGTTTGTAAACTTTACTAAGGGATTAGTGTAATTTTGCTTTCTAGTAAATTTGAACGTTGGTTAATGAAACATCCTTTATTGATGTGGCCATGGCTGTTGTTTCTACAATATAATACGTATAGTGGTTAGTTGTCACAGACTTTTTTGTGTGAGCTGTGTAAACCCTCTGGATCAGTATTGAGTTAGTGTTAATAAATAACAAACCCACAGTATGTTTATGGTTCATGAGCACAGCTTGCTGCCTTCATACCTTTGGTTGTATGGAAGCTCTTGGGACTTGACTAGCTATCAAACTCTTTTGATTGATATAATTCATCCCTGGTCAAAGGTTTTTCTTCAGAGGCTCAAAGTAAAAATGCAGTTCCTGTTCTATTCCTATGCCCCACTTCATTTATTTTTCTTCTTCTGAAGTGATTTCTCTTACCTACATGGAGTTACTCAAATGGGTGAAGAAGACAGCCAAGTTTGATTACCTAATTAACCAGTCTGATTATCTAATTTACCAATTTGG
This sequence comes from Lepidodactylus listeri, assembly GCA_029233225.1. NCBI lineage: Eukaryota > Metazoa > Chordata > Lepidosauria > Squamata > Gekkonidae > Lepidodactylus > Lepidodactylus listeri. The sequence goes on along the minus strand of JARCFY010000006.1, from coordinate 43,816,142 downwards.
TCTTGAAAGCTTCTTTCAGATAAGATTGGTTTCTGTTAGTTCTGTTGTGTAAGGCAGGATGAATAAAGGAAGACCATGGTCTACTACTGTCAATTTTGGGAAGAGCACCTGCACACCTCCTAGATTCTGGGATTCTTTCTGAACTAGTTTGGACTTTAATCTAGAAGAAGAAGAAGAAGAGAAGAGATTGGATTTATACCCCGCCCTTCACTCACTTGGAGTCTCAGAGCGGCTTACAAACTCCTTTCCCTTCCCCTCCTCACAACAGACACCCTGTGAAGTAGGTGGGGCTGAGAGAGCTCTTTCCCAAGCTTTCCTTGAGAGAACAGCTGGTACAGAGCTATGGCTTGCCCAAGGTCATCCAGCCAGGTGCAAGTGGAGGAGTGGGGAATCAAACCCGGTTCTCCCAGATTAGAGTCCGCACACTGAACCACTACACCAAACTGGCTCTAGTCAAGCAAAGTGGTATTTGTGTTCTTAAGAAAGTGTGTCTATTCAGGATAATTTAGGGTAGATAGCTTTAACTATTGTGAGTTCCTGAGGATGCTCTGGTGACTTTATACAACTGTGTAGGGGAGAGACTTTCCATTGTGCAACTTTTCTCACCATACACTGACAAAATTACAGCTGGTGTCTTTAAGAATTTGGGAAGTTGGTAATTTATGCTATGAACTCAGTCCACTTGGCTCCATTTTGTGGGGAATTTAAGAAATCTGGATTGAAGCACAGTGTGGTCTGGAAACCTTAACCAAATTAAAAACCATGTGTGAATGCACCTTCACTATGGCTGGGCTGTTGCTTAAACCTGAATGCTTGCAAAACTCATACCAATTACACCCACCCTTTGCTATTTGTTTTCTGTTGTCAAATCTAAATAGGATGAGACAGAAACAAAGACAGATGGAGAGAGCAAAATGTTTTAATACATTTTTTTCCATTTCTGTTTCATTAGATGCTAATTGATACAAATGTCTTCTGGCACACACTGTTGCAGGATATTACAGGGAGTAACAGTGAAACAAAAATGGGATCTCTAGGTAAGGCCATCAGGTTTGAACATAGTCATGGATCTGAAGTAGGGATACCAGCCTCCAGGTGGGACCTGAGGATCCCCTGAAATTACAGCTCATTTCCAAACTACAGAGATTAGCTCCCCAGGAGAAAATGGATACTTAGGAGAGTGGGCTCTATGGCATTGTACCCTACTGAGGTCCCTGTTTTACCCAGGCTCCACCCCCAAATATCCAGGAGTTTCCGAACCTGGATCTGGCAACCCTACCCCCCCCCCCCAATCCCCTGCCAGTGTTCAAGGGAGACCCAGCATTCTGAAGATCTGGACATGATTTATTGAACTCAAGTCAGTTGACTAGCTTGGGGTAAGTAGCTCTGGGCTGAAACTCTATGCAGAATCACTTGGGAGCAAGTTACATCGAAGTCAGTTGACTTGCTTCTGAGGAAATGTGCACAGGCTCCACCCACTAAGTTTCATCCATTTTATTTATTTACTGGATTTCTAGGCTGCTCTTCCCATTGGATTATAGCCATTTAAAATATATTTTATCAAAAAGTAAAAGAAAATACAGGATTTCAAAATATTTAAGCTTACACTACAAAAAGAGAACCGGGGGGGGGGGGGGGGGAGAGATTCAGCCACACCACTTCTCCTCTCAGTTAATACTGCTGTTTTCAATTTTCAGTTTACCATAGATCCAGTGTTACATATCCATTCATATACGATGTAAAAGTCCACTCCTTGCATTTTCTTCTGGTTCAACCTTATTCCAGTATCAAATATATGGTTGCCATAACGTTATCAACAGTATATTGGGCAGACTGTTTCCTTTCCCACAGATTGGTTATGCTGTAGTTTGTCTCATATGCATAATGAACTATACCTTCTATAACCACATTTCTTTGCAAGATAATGTTGCTTACTTTAAATATTACTCTAATAATAATCTTTCTACTATAACAGTACATGAATTCTGTCTACTAAAAGTTACATGGCTCAGCTTTACTGCTTTAAATATAAACATTTTTGAGACAGGAAATTTTTCTCTTTTTTATTATTTAGCAGTAGTCAAGGGCAGAATAGGTTGGTACTGGGGCCCTTGAAGCAACTGTTTCAGAGGAAGGCTCCTAGAATATGGTAATGATATGGTGGCATATAAACCAGGGTTGCCCCGAGTCTCCTAAATAGCTCTTTATCTGTGGGTAACATTTTGAAGAGCTACAGTAAAGAGCAAGCAAGAAAAGGAACCACACAAAGAGGATGGTGGATTTCAAGGAAGAAAGTGAATAGGGAGGGGAGGAAAGGGCAGGGCAAGAGGAGGAGCCAAACAGAACAGCAGGGGCTAAAGTCTGTTTCTAACATTAAGGCATTGGAAGTCACGCTATTGCATCATGAAGTCAAGTAGTTAAGTGCCTAGCAAGGCCCCAACCTGGTGGCATGCTCTGTCTGGAGAGATGTCCCGAGGGACTTGTCCAGGTTCGGCACGGCCTGTAAGATGAAATTACACTTCCAGCATTCCATTGAGGTAATCTTACCGGGCCTGCTGTCGGCTGCTCTGAATGTCATGCCAGAGTGCCAGTATATTCAATTATTTTATAGAATATTGTATTTTTATTTATGCTTTATGTTGTTAACTTCCCTGAGCCCCAATTGGCAGGAAAGGGGCAGGATAAAAATAGAATGAAATACAATAAATAATAAGGTAGGAAGGGTTGGGACCTAAATTGCTCACCAGGGGCCTTTGCACAGGTCCAAGGGTCAAACTCCAAGGGTCAAACCCCAAGGTGTCAAACTCATTTGTCATGAGGGCCAGATCTGACATAAATGTCACTTTGTCAGGCTGGGCCATGTGTGCCATAAAATGTAATGCCAGGTGCCAGAGACATAAAGGACAGCAGCTGGTGAGCTCCGAGTTGGTGTATCCTCGCTGCAAGGCCTCATGAGCTGAGAGGGGGATTTAAAGGAAAATCCATATGGTCGGACTGGAAAGCCAGCAGTGCAGCACTGGGCAGACGCTTCCACGCTGCTTGACTACTGCAGATGAGGTTGTTCTACCATGCTAAAGCCACAATCGGAGTGGCTCCTCCCACTCCCCCCCTTGAGCTGTCTCCTGTTCCCTCCCTTGCACTAGTTGCTCGTGGACTGCATAAGAGCCCTGGGCAGGCTGGTTCTGGCCCCTGGGCCTTATGTTTGACACCCCTGGATAAGCTTAAGTTTCCCTTTCGGGGCCCACTCAAGGCCAAAAACTACCACTAGGCAGAACCCCAGTGAGACTTTTGGCCACCCAGTCTTCACCAGGAAGCCTCCCAGGGAACCTCCCAGAGCCAGTTTGGTGTAGTGGTTAAAGTGGCAGACTCTAATCTAGAGAATCGGGTTTGATTCCCCACTCCTCCACATGCAGCCTGCTGGGTGACCTTGGATCAGTCCCAGTTCTTTCAGAGCTGTTCTTTCAAGTGCAGTTCTCTCAGAGCTCCCTCAGTCCCACCTCACAGAAGAGGTAGGGAAGGAGACTGTAAGCCACTCTTGAGTGAAGGGAGGAGTATAAATCCAACTCTTCTTTTCTTCTGCCTGGGGCTTTGTCATGACCCTCCAGGACAGACGCACAGTAATAGTATTCTTTCCTCCTTTGGTAGAGCAGGAATGCTGTAGTGTAAAGAATTGTCATGAGCTGGTTTTGACAAAGCACAAGATTAGACTTCTCTTCAGTGTGTGTTCTTGCTGTGGTCTGGGGTTTTTTTTTTTGTTTCATCATAAAGCCCTGAGTAAACAACAGAAGGTGCTGACTACCACAATCCTCAGAAGTCTTTCTGATGTGATTATGAGGTCCCTGAGGGCTTTCTGGTTTTAATGAGGAAGAAACTAAACAAGGCACTTGCTTTCTCAAAAGGTAGGTAGCATATAAACCTACGATGTAACTGGACTTCTTGCTTCTTGCCACAAAAGTACAGAAAAGCCTTCAGTGAAGCTGGTGAAGGAAAACATCTGACGAATTTTCTCCATGAAGTCAGTGGGCAGCATTAAGCATGGTGTTCAAGGGAAGAGTTCAACCTTTCTCTCTTCTTTACAGAAAAAGTAGCAAATTTATGATAGCCACTGTGAAAGCCATTTAGTGGAAGGAGCACACATTTATTTTCTTACTTCATTTATACCCTGCTTTTCTCCCCAAGGGGGACCCAAAGCAGCTGACATCATTCTCCTCCCCTCCATTTTATCCTCACAACAGCCCTCTGAGGGTGCATGACTCTCTCCAGGTCTAATCCAACCTTATACTGGTACACCATGCTCTCAACAACATCTTGGTTTTTAAAAAGCCATCTTTTCTTTATTTGCAAATATATAGACTGAGCCATTGTAGTAGTGCGACAATAAATAGTGAGGCAATACCAAGTTCAGAAAGTCATGTTCAGGTATTGGAAATCCAGCCAGCACTGAGCAACCCTCTTCCTTTCAGTCATATTTTCTATTGAGCTGCTGTCAATTATTTGACAGCTTAGTTCAGAAACACATGAAATTCTGCCTCCAGGTGTGTGTTGTCTACCCCACTCCCTTCTTACACTGGGTATGGTCTTCCTGTCCCTTCTTCCCTTTCTCCTGGTTCCTTTTCTTACTAAAGAGTCTAACTGCATATCATGTGCAAAAGGATGCTGCGGAGCCTTCGATGCCAGCTTCCCCTCCTTTTTAAAAAGCCGTTATGTAAAATTTTGAGGAGTGGTGGAGAAAGGGGAGTGAACCTCGCTGCCATTTCTTTGTCCTGTGCAGCCTTATCTTCTGCAAGGTTCAAAATGTGTGTTTACCCATGTTTTGAAGAGAAGAGGCTCCGTGGCAACTGAAAGTAGAGAAGCTGTAGGTGGAAGAAAAGAGTCAAATATGCCTTCCTTGTGTTCTGATCCTTGGTGCTTTTCTAAAGCTGGCATTAGACTTTTATTACATGCATTTACCTGTAGTGCACTTAGTCCTTCAGCTTCCCAGTCTCTCTCATGTTACATCTGTGTGTGTGTGTCTCTTTCCTCCTACTTGTTCCTGATAACTAACATGCATCTAACAGGGGGTTAAAGAGACCTCACAGAGAGCAGGCACATGAGAATAAATGTTTATTGACATAGCTTCCACTCTCCTGTGGCATATATGCTGTCTATGCACATTTGACATTAAATTAACCTTACCTTTTCCATGGTTGTTTTATTGAGTACATAAATTACTGGGAAGTTTACCATTGGCTTTTCTTCTGCCAGATACTGTTTCACCGTTTAATTCAGCCCCACACAGTTGACACCTCCTGAAAGGAAGTAAGATCCTGCCCAGGACTTCCTGCTCTATGTAAGCAATGTGTCAATCAGTAAGTTCTTTTTATCTTTAGAAAGTCACAGGCCTGTCCTACATCAAAGCAATATTATTCCACCTTCACAAAATTCTTTTTTGACCATTTTTAGCAAGTCATATTTATTGGTACCATCCTTCATATAGCCAAGGTTTCAGTCTATTATTTATCCAGCCACCTGACTTGAGTAAAAAATTGCTTCCAAGCATCCAGGTGTTCTCTCACTGCTGCTATAACTTCCATGCCACTGATGATAGGAATAGATTGGAGTTTATATCTGCTACAGAACTGCTGTGTATTTATAAAGGCCAGTGCTACAGAGGTTGCACATAACATTCTACCTTTTAAGCTTAAAAAGCTACTGCATGGGGCTTCTCTCATGATGTCCTGTACTGAACAGTTCAGTGCTTGGAGGCTTTGTACCAAATACAGTTTTGCCATGACTGAAGCAGCCACCTCCAGCGATAGGTTTTGGATACCATTTTACTGTGGGTCAGTGCACACTCGTACCCACTTGAGGAATTTCTGAGATTAACTTCTGCCACAGATGCACAAGATATCCTGAGATTCCCTGCTGGTCTGATTCCACTGCCAACACAGAGCCAGAAACAAAGTGGTAATAGGTTTGCTGGAAGACATTACATGAATACTATTAACTTACAGTGGCTTCAGAGCAGGGAGGCAGATGAGCACGTAACTCCCCTTTTAGTAATGATCAAGGCTGCAGTAATCTACCATTTTGCCCACTAATTATATCAGAGCTGGTGGTTTAAAGTTTCCATAATCATAGCTGGAGCTTTCCCCATCGTCCTTATGGTATGCTGGTTCAGAATTGATGGTGGGGAGGAGAAATGCAACAGTTAACAGTTCTTTGACTTCCTTCTGTGCTCCTGATTTCATCCTATCCAGTCTTGGAGTAGTATATTAGTTTATTTTAACCATTCATTTTTTTTAAAAAAATCTTTCCCTTGAATAAATCCAAGACAGCACATTCTGTTTAATTTTACTTTTACCTGTTGTAGGTACTAGCTAAGAGATAACACAACAAAACTATCTGGCTGTCCATTTTTCTGTCAATAGACTTTTATTCCACCTTTCTTCCAAGGAAATCAAGTTGGTGGAAATGGTTCTCCTCCCTTACCATTTTATCCACACAGCAGTCCCTCGAAGTAGGTTAAGCTGAGAATATGTGATTGGATCAATTACACATTCTTAGTCTAATCTACCCATAAGTTGCCAGATAGGGGAAAGTGTTATAATGGATGGAAAAGGAGAAAGGCCAGACCCAGCCCTGAGTGGGTCCTGCCACTTCCCAGATTTGTGCCTTCTAAAAACTGGCAACCCTATTTCATGGCAGAGTGGGGATTTGAACCCAAGAATCTACAGTTCTTCTCTGGCACTTTAACAACAACACTATTGTAACCACCACTACACTGGCACACATTATCAGAAATTTGACAAAATCATGAAGTCATGCATATGTTGGATTGTCCCATAGGAGTCAATAGAACTTGCTTCCTAGTAGACACATGTAAGGTGTGCATGAGAATTCAGTGCAGAAACACTTTTTGAAAGGAAAAAAATCAGGCAATTAGAGGTGCATGTCTCATTTGCGATTCTCCTTGTAGATGCTGCAAAGTTTAGATAAACCGCAAAACTATTAACTGGCAACATACAAATGCCCCCTGGTGGTTGTCTATGTTACCTCCAGCATTCCACTAACTATTCATATGAAAATTAAACGGTTGATTAAGCATGGATTTAAAAAGCAGCTTTGATGTGACTGTGCATACAGTTGCACCAAGGTTCTGTTTCTGTTTTACTACAACAACCATGTTCAGAAAGGCATGTGTGCTTTGTTATAAACGGGGGTGGGGGTGGAAGACTGGGACTGTGAAACAAGTAAAGAAGGGGCATCATCCTTCCACTCCGCATCATTTTCCTGAATAGAGACAGTCCCAGAAGGGCACAGTTTTGCCCCCTAGGGAAAGAGACATGTTTCTCAGGGAACACATTGGTTGCCCCAGGGGGCCAGAACAGCATTCCCTCTTGGGACCATTTCAGGGTGGGCTAATGGTGCAAAATAAGCTTGCCATCAACCTGAAGAAAATCTGTCCTGTCCCTTTAACGGAGGCTTAATAGTATGTTGTCTACTAGGTGATGTTATTTACCTCCATGCCATGAAAAGCTTTAACTGCTTGTTTCTACACTAAGCATTTATTAAAGGGACAGGACTTTATCTCTGAGCTATTGGCAACCCAAGTGCAAGGGGGGGAAATAAAGCCCATTTGGTCACCGTCTGAGTTGGTTCTTGCCTGTCTATAGGCTACTTTCCAGTATTCACAGAGGCCACTTCTGTGCCATGTGGACCTCCAACAACATCTGTAGTAGCACCAGTGATCAATGAGAAGCCAACTGTTTTCTCTCAGGGTTGTTGCCTTTATCCTTGCAGGATTCCAGCGTATTTCCATAGTAAATGGAAGGAAACTGTGCCTGCTTGTAGTGTGACAGGCCTCAGAGTGTCAGAGGTGCAGGAGCCCTGCAAAAACAGCAAGAATGGCAACCCCAGTCCTGTGTGAGGCTTGTGAGACTCATTTTATCATGGGTTTTGTTTAGTAAATGCTGTATGCTTTGTCAGATTATATAAATTTGATGGTGAAATATGGGTTTGTTTGGTTTGGAACATATATACACACACAACTGTATATCGGCAAGGCTGTTTTTATGTGGTTGGTTGGTTGGTTTCCCAGGTTTCCCAATTCCTTAAAAAGCCACAGATAAATCTACACAGAGCTTATATACATACATTCATCTATTCCTGTCCAGAAGGAGAGCAATCCCAGCAGCTCTTCCTGATTCTCCCTTCCATTTGATATACCATGTATGTTGTTGTCATAATACATAAGGATGGAAACTTACCATACAATCAAGTTATCTTCCTTGAAGGAGATGTGGCTTGCTTGGATGAAGTGGAGGACATAATGAACACTCTCCTGGGATATAATCAAGGTCAGAAAGTTACTTGAATTAGGGTGCTGCTTGTCTCACCACTCCCTGAGCTTTTCCTCACTCTCATTTTAGTCACTGGTAAGTTTCTGTTTTTTCATGTGTGTGTGTTTTTGCTCCCTCTAGTTGTTGATTAGATATCATACAGATTTCTGTCCAGCATAAAAACCTGCAGTTTAAATCTGCAGGGGAGATATGCTGGCAATAAGCCTGTATGATATCAAACAAACTACTAAAGGGAGCAAAACACGTGTGGAACAGAACCCCCCCCCCCCCCGTGAGTATAATGAGAATGCGGAAAAGCCCCGTCTCCTTCTACTCAGGTATATCACTGCACTGTCTCAGGTTTGTGCATTGACTACTCTGGGGAGGGATGGACCAGTGGGCAAAGGAAGTGAAATCCAGTGGGACCAATACAAGATCATTTAGGCTAAATACTGGAAATTTAAGGTGTTATTCCAGAAAAAGTTGAAATCTTAAGTAGACGTGTGTTTCAAGCTCCACTTCTGATGGCAATTAAAGGGCCACATTCAATTACTGTGGCAGGAGCTGGAATGCTTGGTGTGGCAAGTTGAGGAGAGGACTCTGGGAGGCTGAGTTCTGAGGCTGAGAAGGAAAGCTGGGCTAACCCCAACTTGTGAGAGACACCCTGGCCTCTTGGGCCTGCCCCTAGAAATTAATGAGAATTTATTGAGGTGACCTGGGCACTGTCTTCCAGATTGGTTCCAGAATCCAAGCCACCTTTCTGTTTGAGTCTTCGCCCTCTGAAAAGGAATGGCTAGCATTCTGGTCCATGTGTTTGGCCCTTCTCTTCCCTCCCCTGGTCCAAGGAAATACTCCGGCCAGGGCTAGAGCATGTGTCTTCTTGTATACTTCACCCGTGCTGTTTGACTGGACTACACCCTCCCCATGAGGGCTGAATTACTGATCTGGAATTTCTGAATGCCATCATGAGTGCTCCTATGATCAGGAAGTTTCTGTGTGGTGTGTATGTAGTGTAATGGTTTCCTAGTATACTGGGCCACAGAACTGTATGTCACTTATAGAATCCACTGCCATGTCATGAAAACCATTTGCTTAGATGGTTTTTAACAGGATTTGGGGGGGAAATCATGGCCCATAAGTTTGACAATAGCTATTGACTAGCAGTGGCTCAAGTGGTCAAGACACTGAACTGCAGACCAGAAGGTCGGTAGTTCAGCAGTTCGAGACCCAAGTGCTGCATGACAGAGTGAGCTCCCGTCTCCGGTCCCAGCTCCTGCCAACCTAGCAGTTCAAAAGCAAGAAACTGAAAGTAGATAGATAGGTACCATTTCGGTGGGAAGGTAACAGCATTCTGTGCACCTTGGCATCTAGTCATGCTGGCCACATGACCCTGGAAATGTCTTTGGACAGCGCTGGCTCTTCAGCTTGGAAACGGAGATGAGCACCGCATCCCTAGAGTTGGATTCAACTGGCTTTTGAGCAAGGGAAACCTTATTTATTTATTTATTTATTTATTATTAATTTAGATTTATATCCCACCTGACCAGCATAACCTTTACCTAATAGTTAAATATCTATATTTAGAGGAAAATACTGAGATCAAACTACTGAGTAAGGTTCATGCCTTCATGCCCTGCTTGTGGGCTCACCAGATTTCCAGGCTTTCATCACAACTTCATCATTCTGCCCTTTCCATTTCCCATCCACATCACATGCAGAAGGCTATTAGCTGCATTTACTTTCATGCCAAAAGCATCAAATTGTCTTCCTCTTCCCTTGCAATGAGAAGATAGTATCATCTATCCCTTCTCTGCCTCCCTTTATCTGCTGAGCTCTGTATGAAGGCTGCCTTTCAAGTGGCTTTAGAAGTGTGTATATTAGAAGAAAGGGAAAAAGGAGTTACTTATTTCCTTTTCCCCCTTTTCTGGCAGACAGAATATAACATTGGCACGATCAGTCTGCCAGCCAAATAGACCTCAACACTCCGAGGGCTGGCATTTTGGATTATGACCCAGTGTTTAGGCCCTTGCTAGAATATAGACATTGATCATATGCTTAGCAGTCACCTTTCCAGAGGAAGAGGCAAAATAATGACCTCAGCAAAGAGAATTGGTGCTGGAATGATGGAATCTGGCTTTCCCAGGAGGTATTTCCATACGAGGTATAAAGTTGGGAAGGGAGAAGACAAGTTGTCTGAGGATAGTCCAGCAGACACACCCATTCTTAAAGAGGGATTCCATGCTTGCTTGGTCATCAGGAGGGAGCACACTGTAAAAGATCTGATAGTATCTTCCTTCATCCCTGATTCACTTGGTGGTCTCCAAGATCACTGGTCTGTCCATCATCCCAGGCATGACTCCGCAATTTAATGAAATCAAAGAATGAGCCACAACAGCACTGAAGGTGGGAGCAGCTGAGAGTAAGGTAAGGTTCTTCTTGTATTCCTCTGAAATTGACAATTTAAAGCTTCTTATTCATTGGGAAAGAATAATTCCTACCTTTAGGCACTGGTTGTCCTTTGTATTGCCTATAACAAAACCTCTTCTCTACTATCCCCTTACCTCATCTTGACTCATACACTGAAGTGCTCCACAAGTAACTACATCATGTTACACTTATGGCAAAATTACTATATTAAACAGACTACACATGATAAGTCACAAGTATAGTGTCACTTTGCTATCCAAACAAATTCAACAGTAGATATGCATCATGTGAATTATTTACATGATCATTTCTCCTGGATAACATCAGAAGATAAATTTAACTACTAACTTGCTTGTATAGATTGATGGTTAAGTCAATGAAAAATAAAAAATCATTGACAAAATGAGCTTTTTGAGTTGCTTCTTCCTCATTCCACATAGTGGACCTGTGATATCACATTTGTATGATAAACTCCAAAGGGGTAACTGTGGTAGTCTGCCACGGCCAGAGTCTTATAGCATTAAAAAATCTAATTTAATAATAAATCAATAAAATTTAAAGGCTAATGTGTATTATTGTGTATTTTTCGTGCACTAGAGACCACTTCATCTAGGGTTTCCAGCCCTGCCTCAGTAAATGCCAGGAGATTTGGGGGATGGTGCCTTGGGAGTTTGGGAAGGATGTGATGTCACTTCCGAGTGATGCTCTAGGCTGCCTCCCCTAGTCTGTATGGTCTATTGCTTAAAATTCCTAAAGCATCACTATGTGGAGAATATTTTTTTTCCTGTTCTCCAGTTCCTTGGAAGCAAAAAATTGAGGCTGAGGGCTGGGAATTCCCACCCTTGGTGGGTAAATAGGAGGCCCAACTTCACCAGATACAAAAAGTGTTACCTCACAGAGAAACCAAAAGGTCTAGTTTCTTAGGACATAGGTATATAACACTACACTGCAGATGAAAACAAAGACTTATTATATTCAATTTATATACCACCAGTTCCCTAGATAAGGCTCCGGGCAGTGTACAACAGTGTAGTGTAAAATCACAAATGCTAGACAACAATTTAAAACAATAACATTTCAGTAAAATTCATAATAGCAATACAATTCAAACAGATGGGGTCAAATTCCCATTGTACTACTGCCTTGCGGGGGGGGGGGGGAGGTGGGGAGGGAGTGTGCCAGCCAGGTAGACACTGTTGCTATCCTCTACCAAACACTTGGTGGAACCTCTCTACCTTACAGGTCCTGCAGAACTGTAACAAGTCCCATGAGGCAAGGAGGTTGCTCAGCAGAGAGTTCCACCAGATTGGGGCTAGGGCACTAAAAGCCCTGGCCCTGGTCGAGGACAGCTGGATATCTCTCAGGCCAGGGACCAGAAGCGAGTTTCAATCAAATAAAAAATTACACAGAGTGGCTGTGGACTACTCCCAAAATCTGTAAGGAAAGATAATGACTTTGAGTAATGAGCTAACCATCTCTATAGAGTCCAAGTCAAATGCATTAATTCCAACTCAGCAGCTTCTGCTGGAGTCTCCCTTTGTATCTCTTCTGCTGAAGTGCTGCAATATTTAAATGAATATTAAGGAAGTTGGAATGTTCTCCCACAGGTTTCTGAGTGTTTCCATTTCAGATGTCTAACATGCCTTGGGGTGTGGAAGTAGGACGAGGTGTGGAGGTTCTCTGTACATCCAGGCTGCAGTGTAGGGGAGGTACCCAGCTAGCAGCTGGCCAGGGCTGGTATGAGGTGTATTCTATTCTGTCCTCCTTTACTGTTCTTAACATTGACATGAAAGTCAATAAAGTGAAGTATGCCATCAAGTTGCGACCAAATCATGGCAACACCATGAAGTTCCATGTCATGGGGTTTTCAAGGCAAGAGATGAGCAGAGGTGACCTCTGGGCTATACCACTACAGACTGCAGGTGGGCACTCACCTGATTTAATGCTCCTAAAAAATCCTTGTACACAGAAAACTAGGTTTCTAGTTGTAGTTTTCTATACGGAAGATTTTTTTCCCCAGTAGAAGAGAATTCATCATGAACCCTACCCACAGTCTGAAGTTGTATAGCCTAGAAACAGATTTTAACACTTCAATTTGAACCAAAACTCCATCTCTTTTAACATTTGGCTTGTAGCTGACATTCTTTCATTCAAAGCACTCTGGAGAATCAGCCCACCTTCTTTGCTCTGCATGTCTCCATAAAATATTTAGCTAGTTTTCTGGTACATAATTCTCCACCTCTAAAAATATTTCATTGTAAAGTTCCTGCTTCAAAGCTTGTAGAATATACTTATGATCAATTTTGCCTTTAGGCTGAGTGGATTAATGGAAATATTGTAGAATCTAGTATTCTAATCATTTTACTCACTACACGTTTTACAAACATAACCATGTATAAAGAATTTTCCAATTTTGTCTAAGATTTTATCATATGTACTTCATTTATAGCCCACTTTTCTCACCGAGACTCAAAATGGATTACAAACTTTAAAAACAGTTCAATCAGATAGCGAGGAGGGCCTCTTATACACAGTTCAGTATGACTGTGATCACAGAACTGGAATACAGTGCAGACAACAAAACCAACAATGAATAATGGGGAAAAAAATCTAAGCATGATGTGCCATAATCCTGGCAGTGGGTTATAAAGGTATAATACAATACAGTAAAAGGAAGGTGGTATTAATGGTAATATTTCCATTAATCTATTGCAACAAGCGATGAGCCTGTCCTTGATACAGATACCTCCTGAGCTCTTCCATTATACTATCATTCTAATCCTTTTATGCCATTCTGAACATTTCTGTCTAATACATTCTGTGAAATGACAGTAGGGTGGGGACCTTGCTGACCTCCTCAGGCAAGCCGTTCCCCAGGATGGGAGCCACTGCAGAGAATGCCCGTGAACAGGCGGTTGCCAATCTCACCCATTTGCACAATGGTGCCTTCAAAAGGATTAGCTTAGATGAGAGAAGCTGTTGTGGCAACACATAGCAGGGGTGATGATAATGCCACCCACTCACACACACTAGCCCAAACATACTCTGAGCCACCTGGCCCAATATGATGGAAGAAAGTTGAGGGGAGGAATTGTGTCCAAACCTGAAAGTGACACCACTTCTGGGGAATGCTCTAGGAATCCCTAAAATCTCTATGATAAAAAGATATGGGGGTTCCTAGAGCATTGCCTGCACACAACTTTCTCCTACTGCATCAGTGTACAAGTGAGCCTTGAACTGGCAAGCTGGGTGTTTATCAGCTATCGAAGGCTATCCAGATAGCGACCAGCAGCAGCCCGACGTTATATCCAAGCATGAAGGAAGCAAAACTCCAAACAGAATGTTTCAAACGCTGAAGACAGCTAAAAATCCTAAATAAAACACGGAGCTCAGCGCTGAGCACCTGCTTCCGACGCCATCTTGAGCTCATATCCAACGCAAGCTGGGTGGGCAACCAGATGGAGGAGTTGACCCAATAGATACTTTGATCGTATGTTCGCAGTTGTGTTTCCAGAGTTAGAGAAAGCTGCAAAATAAGGACCTCAGCAAATGGAAACAGTATGATGCTGGGGCTGGGGGTGCTCCTGGCACCCACCAGCCCTCTGGCTCTCTAGGCAATAGCCTAAATGCCACCTAGTGGGGAGGCCATTCTTGCGAGGCAATTCAGGGCTTTGTAGAGGATAACCAGAACCTTAAATAGAAGGGGAAGAGCAACAAATAAATATGCTTATTGACCATTGAACCACTGCAGATTCACAAAATATTTATGTATTTCATTAGCTCACTTTGGGAAGGAGCAGGAGACATACAGATTGCAAGATATCTATACATTTTAACTAATGGTAAAATTCCATTTAGTATACAATTAAACGGTCATTTAAAAACTGCAAAGGGAGTGAGTTACATAAGCCTGTAAAACAGCATTAATACTTCTGTACACCATCATATTTCTAATTCTGAACCAAGATCTTGGCATGCATTGTTAAATTCTCACACTATTGCAAATTCCATGGTGGTATGTTTCTAGATGCAGCATATTCACTACTCAGAGCTCTTTCACACGATCAACTCATGTATCTCAGAAGGCTTCAAAGAAAGATCTCTATATCCAATAGCTGGTAAATGTAATGCATTGCATCAGTCATGATTATCACTGCTCCTTAGTGCATATGCACTTCACAATTGGTTACAGACATGTGTTTCCTCTCCAAACATTACAGTATTTATCTTAAGTCTGAGGAATGACACTGTTGGAATGAGTGACCTAGTATGCCTGGAAATTGTGGGGTGCTACATTACTCTAAGAGTGTATGGTTGTGGTCACACATGTGAGATAAAGTGGGGGGGAAAGAAAGGCTATGTCCTCCGGCGGAAGTTGACCCGCAGTTGTGCGATCACACAGTCTTTTGAAGCTGTGGGCACAGCCCGCCACTGCGTGATCAGATGCAATTGTAGGTGAGTCGGGGGGGAGTGTTTTTTGCTGTTTGTCTCTGATGCGCTTAAACGAGGGATCAATGATTCGTACCTCAGCCCTGAGAGCTCCCTAAGGAGTGTGCAATGATGCACATACTGAGGGCAAAAAAACAATGGCATGCAGTTGGGATGGCCTGATCAGACTATCCTGATGCCATGAGTGCGCCAGAGTGATCGGACACAGAGAAGTCCATCTGTGGCCCGTAGCAACCCGTATGCTATCAGACTCTCTGAGGTGTCTTTTAAATCCACTTGTGTGGTGGAGCAAAATGGGTTGCCCGTGGGGCGCTTCCCAGATGTTGTTGTGTGATCGCGCTCCTTTAATCTGCCTGGCATTTGCACTTTTGAGCCTGCTGTGCGGGGAGAGCGGCCTAGAAATTGAATTAAATAAATAAATAAATTTGTCGGGGCTAATTGTGATTGCAACCTATAGGTGTTATCTCTTTGAATACGATACCTGTCTTTGTCTTATCCTGAGGGCTGCCCTCTGCCATCTTCTCTTTCTTTGTCCTCTCTCTCTCTGGCCTTCATAGACACACATGTCTCTGCAGGTCTCTCCTGCAGATATGATGTCCTCATACTCCCACAGACATGATGCTAGACAACCTGGCCATTTGTGACAGGGAAAGTACACTTTAGATTAGGCTTCTTTCTCTTATTTTGACTACAACCTGAATATGAACTGGATCTACCCAAATAAATACAAGTTTCCCTTTTTTGCCATATACTTCTTGGGAGATTTATTTACTGTACTCAGTATGACACTTCTATGACTGGGCAAAACTCTGCTATATTAACCAAATATCCCAATAGACATACTCTTGTGTGATTTAAAGTTTGCAGTGGCCCTTAGTTGTGCCAGAAAGTGCAGACTGTGGAAGGACTGTTTTGAATACTGTTTTGAATACTTCTATGTGTATTTTGGTTAAACAATTAGGTAACTATTGAACTACAGGATCAGAGTTCACCACTTGCCCAATGATTCACATCTTAGATCTGAGCAAACATGGTCACAAAATACCCAAAACACAATAGATCCAGTCTTCAGCATTTAAAATTCAAAATATACAAAATACAGGAGGATCTTTGCCCCCCAATTATGCCACCAAATACTGGCAATATGTCAGCTGATCCTGAACTATGTTTTTATGTTGATTTTTTGCAAATATAAACATGTGTCTATTTTAACCCAAAGAGTACATGATAAATTGCCCTCATTTAGAAATGGGAGGTATTATGTTGCTATGCTGACGTTTTACAGACCGTGACAGCAAGGCAACAATTGGGTCTTGAAAGCTTTTTGTGCTATCCATACCCAGCAGGACTATTTCCCCTTTACTATACGATCTGGAGACCTACCCAGTGAAGCTGTACCTTTCAGGAATAGGAATGTGCCATACACAGGCAGATGACACAGAGTATGACCTTGATGATTCACAAAGTGAAATGCTAGCTTAATCCTTTTCTGACAGTGTAATCTCCTTTGCTATAGAAATGTTTGCTTCCTTCCCACCAGAACCAGCACAGGCTATTTGAATGCACATGTACTTTTGCCAATCATTTATATGTTTTTATTGCTAGTCATTTAGGCTTTCTGTGCTATAGATGCATATACAGGTTTATTATCATGAAGATCTCAACCCGCAATTGCAGCAGGTCTACTCAGAATCCTACTAAGATCTATTCAGTGGGAAAGTGTAGACTACATTGAAGTCAAGGGGTTTAGAAGGTCAAGATATGCTTGTTCTCCCTGGCCCAAGGGATGTCCACTTAGCCTTGACAAGGATCGGGGTCTTTTCTGCTCTGGCCCAGCCTGGTGGAATATGCTCCTGTCTGAGATGAGGGCACTGTGGGACTTGCAACAGTTCAACAGGGCCTGTAAAATGGAGCTGTTCTGCCAGGTCTTTGGCTGAGGTGGTGGGCATCCAATAAAAACTGGCTTCCCCTGCTGAAGTTGAAGCTTACCACCTCTACGTGGCCCAGATTAAGATCTCAGAGACCCAATGGTGCCAGCTTGGAAACTATGTACAGAGATAAATAGCGTGACCTGTTTTAATCTATGTTTTTAAACTGTTTTAAATTATTCTGTAATATTGTATTTATGTGTTTTAAAACTTACTTGTGATCTACCCTGAGCCTGCTTGCGGGGAGAGCAGAATATAAATTGAAAGAAATAAAATAAATAAATAAAAATAAGGTATAACTTGTTTAGGATTGCACTGTTATCCATCCAAATCTGATTTAACTGAAGTCAGTGGAAAGGAAATAATAAAACAGTGGAGAATTTGCATCTGGAAGTCCTGGTTCCAAGGGATGTTTGTTCACCTTCTCCAGGCTTCTATGAGTTATGAGGCCACATGACAGATGCTGCCATTTCTCGTTTTGTGCTTTCTGTTCTTTGTTTTTGCTGCTTTCTTCAGAGGCAGGAACGAATTTTGTGGTTGCTGGGTCTACAGGGACAGTTTATTGCCCTTAACTTTTGCGGGGCTGTAACTACAATGGATAGAGACCTGGAAGGGTGTAGGAAAGTGAAGTGCTGATGAGGTGTCCAAATATCTAAAAACAGTCTTATGGGGGAGTGGATACAGTGTCAGACTAGGGCCTGGGAGATCTGAGTACACATCTTCACATCGCTATGAAGTTCACTGAGCAACCTTGGGCCAGTGCCTCTCTTAGCCTACCTGACAGGATTGTTATGAGGATAAAAAGGGGAAAGAGCTCCTTGGAGGAAGGCAAGTAGAAAAATATAAGAGATATTGGATTTTTAATGACTACGTGAGCTCGGTATGGTAAATATCTTAAAACATTATTCTCTATTCTGTTCTGTTCCTGTAGGCCTCTGTCCAACAAAATGATGTTAAGGCTTGTTATTTTTCTCTCTAGCTGAACCAAAGTGTTTACACTTTCTTCATGCCTCACCTAGATATTATTTACTGCAACATCAGACAGGGAAAAGGATAGATGTATGAATCTAACAACCTTTATTAGATTAGAGAGCCAGTCTGGTGTGAGAGCCAGTCTGGTGTAGTGGTTAAGTGCACGGACTCTAATCTGGGAGAACCGAGTTTGATTCCCCACTCCTCCACTTGCACCTGGCTGGATGACCTTGGGCAAGCCATAGCTCTGTACCAGCTGTTCCCTCAAGGACAGCTTGGGAAAGAGTTCTCTCAGCCCCACCTACCTCACAGGGTGTCTGTTGTGGGGAGGGGAAGGGAAAAGGAGTTTGTAAGCCGCTCTGAGACTCCCTTGGGGAGTTGAGGGCGGGGTAGAAATCCAATCTCTTCTCTTCTTCTTCTTCTTTATGCCAGAGACAGCCAGCCAGTGGCCTTATTTAGCACACACAGAAAATGTTCTATGGCCCTATGACCTAAATTTTAAGTTGTAATAGAAAACTCACCTAAACAGGCTAGGTAAATAAGAGTTAGAAAGGGAATTAACCTCTTGAGCTTCTCTTTGTTGCAAAATGTAAATATTCACTTTCTAACTTTTATAAACTGCTGTGTAATATTGTCTGGGATACAGGACAATCATAAAAAATGGCAGAAGGTTTTAGGCTCTAAACACGGTTTCCTTTTTCACCTGGTCTGTCTTTCTTGTTCAGGCATGGTTTGCATGAAAATGCAATCAAGATGTTGCATCAATGACACCTTTCTCCAGTCAGACTTGCAATTTAGAAGTCCATTCTTAGTGAGTGTTGGTACTGTGGAGAAATACAGGCAGATTACTTCCAGATGTGGTAGGCATGTACATGGGCAAGAAGTTAGTGGCACATGGTGACAATCATGTTGACAGTCTTGAATATGTAGTTGTGCCTTTTCCAGAACTATTTCTGTTAAATTACGTTGAATCTCTTCCTAAAATATTTTGGATGTCTTCCTTATGTATTAGCTAGAACAGAAGGTTGGAAGGTAAAAAGGACACCAATATGCAGAAAATTTATAGGCAAAATTATATATTTTTATTTACCTGTATTTTTTAAAAAAATAGTTTTGGTTAGAAAAAAAATAATTTGGATAGAACAAATTCATTTTAATATGTGGCTGTATAAGAAAATTCATCTAAATTTCACGTATAAGGAAACTGGTTTCAAAACTGTTGTGTACGTGTCTGTGTGAGAGAGATCAACTTGTATTTTATACCTTCACTTGTTTATATGTAACAGGCATGTCCAAATCCATACTTTTAAAACCATTACTTCTATTTCACCCTGACTTGATCACAGAGTCTTGATACACTGGGAAGGGGGATGTTGTTAGTGTGATATAAGTGATACTTATATGTTATAATCAGTGTTCCCTCTAAGCTGAGTTAGTGTGAGCTAGCTCAGCTTCTTAGCCTCCAGCTCACACATTTTTGTCTTAGCTCAGGAGGGACAGCTCCAGAGGAAGCTAATGTATGTAGTAGCCAAATCTCTCACTCACAACTTTAATGCCAGTACCTCACAAAGTAGAATTTTTGCTCACAAGACTACACAGCTTAGAGGGAGCATTGGTTACAAATATGTCTGGTTGGATTCAAAGGATCTATTCTGCTAACACAGCACTTTCCTCCTGCAGAAAGAATCTTCTGCTGACCCAAGAAGCTCTTCCACTGATGTCGAAGGTGCGACTTCACAGTCGTCTCCCCAGTCCTTCTGGTGTTCTTGCCACTGCTGCTGGGCAGACAGCACAACTGACTTTGAATGCCAAGACCTGGCAACATCAGTTAGAAAATACTGAAAATATGGACTTTATATATACAACATAATGACATTTAAAAATTAAAAGATAACTAATTTCATAGCTTGAAATGCTAAGGGTATTTTCCCAAGCACTTTCAAGTTCTGTTATCTTTAGTGGCAGAGGATACAAATAAGTGCTTTAACCCACCTACTGAAATCAAGAGGACTTGAAAGTGCTTTGACTTTGAATGATTTATAGCATATGAAAATGTGCTTTTTTCTGGGAAGAATTGGTACAAAGGAAAAGCTTGATGCATGAATTATCGCTACATACCAGTAGGGGGAGTTCTAACATTGGATTCTAACATGTAAAAGTAAGTATTACATACAAAATTGTGGATTCTAACATGACAAAAAGTAAGTATTACATACAAAATTGTGCATGCTTACATAAAACCTTTGGGGAGCAATTTAGCTGAAAGAATAGAGGGAAAGTGTCTACTGTACAATCCAATATTTCCAGGCAGAAAACCACAAATTCAGATGCCTAGAATAAAAAGCATTCATGCGAATTATTCACTTGGCAAGGATTGCCTGCATTATGGAGGCATGGGTGCTTCCCTCCTTTATTCATGTAAGATAATGGGGTGAGCCAGATGGTCCCTTGCATAGGCCTGTAAGCATGGATGTGCAATTCAAAGGATCCTTTCCCCTTAAGAGATGGGGAAGAAAGAGGAAGCACTAATCCAGTCTCTGTGTCTAGGGGACTATGGCTGACACTGTAACATCAGGAATACTGCCTAATGGAAGAAGTAGAAATGGCACAATAACACCAGTATCATGTTTTAAACATGACTGTGGAAGCACTTTGAAGGCTGACAGTTGGAACCATGTCACACCACCAAATCACATCATTTTGAGACAACAAATTTGTGCCTAAACTGAGTTACCTACCCTGGTCCGGACCCCACTCTGCCCCCTTGGTCAGGTAAAAGAACTAACTGGTGACAGTGAGGTGGTTGAAGCCTGGGTCGAGGGCTTTATTTGTTAACCTGGACTCGATGTGACCAGCTCCGGCCCTGGTGTGGCCCCACCCGACTGACCATGGCCCAAGTTAACCTAGCCAGCATCGTTCTACCTGAGGGCGGTGATAGTGGCGACGGCCTTGTGGTGTTGTTCGACCCAGAGGCGACATCGGAGAGATGGTCCCTGGGTTTCACCGACCACCTGACGACAGGGGCGCAACGACGGCCCTGGCCTCGCCGACCACTGGCAACGATTTCTGCCGGCCATGTGGAGCCTCTGGCCAGCGTGTCCTCGCCTCCTCTCTGGCTCGTCTGTGGCTCTTCAGTTCCTCGGCTTCTCTTCCCCGCCTTTTCTCTGGCTCTTTGGCGTCCATCGCTTTTTCTCCCTGCCTCTCCGGCTCTTCCTCAGCTGTTGTCGGCTGTCTTCGGCTATCTTTGGCCCGTCTGGCTCTCAGCTCCTCTCGGCTGCCTTCGGCCCTTCAGCCGGCGTGCCTGCCCCCCCCCCCCTGTTCCTGGCCCTCGGCGTGTGACTCTTCGCCTCTCCTCCGGCTTCCCGGTCCTTGGCTTTCTGGCCTTTCGGCCCTCAACGGGCCCGTCGGCGGGAACTGTAGCAGCTGGGATTGTGCAAGTGACCGATCCTTGCGACTTCGGTGACTTGGGAGGAGCTGTGATTCTGGAGGGTTGCTGGGAGCCGGGTTTGGGCTATTTCCACTTCCACCAGGACCTTTTAGTTCACCAGATCACTGGCCTTTTGCTTGGCACTGTCTGGTGTAGGGGTCATTGGAGCCGTGAGTGCTGAGACGCAGCTTTGTACCATCTAGCTGGTACCATGCAAAGGACACATATGGGCTGGGACCTATTCCAGGAAGAGCTGATACAATCTGGGCCTGACTTGGGCTTGGACCAGAGGCCAGTAGTTTGGTACTGGGGGGGGGGGGGGCGCTGTAGAACAATTAAGAGCACCTACTACGATCTCACCTGGACCAAGGGTTGGGAAACAGATGTGGGAGGGTCAGCCAGGGTAGTATAGGATTAGTAGTTAGTTATAGGGTAGTTTAGTTAGTTAGTATTAGTCCTTAGTTAATCCCCACCCCATAATTAGTTAGACAGAGAATTAGATATATTAGTCATGCGAGGGGGGGATCGCAAGTAGAGAGGTCAGGGGGGGGGGTGTTGTATAATTTGGCCTAATTAGGTTTCTTTGGACTATTGTCTAACATGTATTGGGAGGGGGAGTCTGTACTCGGCCACCAAGGATCTGAGGCTATTGTTGTAAAAGATCACTGGTGATGCCGGGTCACAAATTCCAGTGCTCCTGGGGAGGAGAAAGAGCGGTGGGTCCAGGCAAGGAAAAGAGGGAAGGGCGCTGGGAAACAGGAAAGCTTGACATCCTTCCAGCCTGCGACTCATCCCGACGGTTGTTGGCAGTGGGGCTAGGAGTAAAAAAAACCCTCCGTCATTGGTGTTGTGTAACGCCAGGTCAATAAACAACAAGGCTGCGGTACTCCAGGATTTCCTGGTTGACCAGAGGGCCGACCTGGCGTGCGTGACCAAGACCTGGGTGCGGGAGGGGGAGACAGTAGCTCTCTCCCAAATGCTCCCCCCCCCCAGGTTTCTTGGTTCTGCACTAATCATGGACAAGGGGGCGGGGTGGCTATCTTCATGCGGGAGGCTTACTCCTTCAGGGCGCTCCTGCCAGTGGAGATCATGGGCATGGAGTGTGTCGGTCTGGTGTGGGAGGCTGAAGAAAGTTTGGCTGTGTGGCTGGTGTACCGACCGCCTAATGCACCAGCCAGCAGCCTGCCGTCCCTGGTGGCGGCTGTATCAGGCTGGGCGTTGGAGCACCCTAACCTTGTGATCTTGGGTGACTTCAACGTCCATGCCAATGACGCAGCTTCCAGTCGGGTGACGGACCTGGTGTCATCCATGGCGGCACTGGGACTCTCTCAGTACATCTCGGCCCCCATGCACCGGACTGGACACACACTCGATTTGATCTTTGCGGCGGGGGTAACAGTGGACCGAATCACTGCTTCGGCTGTGCCATGGTCAGACCACTATGCCCTGGGGGCCCGTCTGAACTTCCCACCCTGGCCCCTAGGTGGTGAGCTTATTTTAGCTTGCCCGCAGAGCCAAATGGACCCTATGCGGTTCCAGAGGGCACCGCGGGAACAGATGCCCCCTGGCAGATTGTTGGATGAGCTGGTTGAAGACTGGCATAGCCGGCTCGCCGCAGCCATCAACAAGATCGCTCCCAGGCACCCTCTTCGCCCTCGCAACAGGCTGGCACCCTGATATGCCCAGGAGTTGCGGCAGATGAAGCGAGAGCTATGACGGCTAGAGAGACGGTGGCGTCGCGCTCGGGACGAGGCTACAAGAGCATCTTATAGGACATTTATGAAAGCCTATGAGATGGCAACCAAGGCAGCAAAGAGGGAATTCTATGCTGCCAAGATTGCATCCGCTAGCACACGCCCAGCCCAATTGTTTTAGAACAATTAGGTCTTTAACAACTCTGCCATATGGCAGACCAAACTCTAGGGAATTGGAAATTGGCTGTGAGGCATTTGTGAGCTATTTTGCGGATAAAGTCTTGTTGCTCCGCCATGACCTCCCCCCCACAGTTGAAACAGTGAGTGAACTCAAGGCCCCTTGCACATCTTCAGCTCCGGGCTTAGATGGGTTCAACCTGCTCGACCTAGAGGAAGTTGACAGACTTCTCTTGACTGTGTGCCCAACCACGTGCATCCTTGACCCATGACAGTCCTGGCTAATAAAAGCTGACCATGAGGAGTTGCGAGGTGCCGCTCAGGAAATTATTAACACCTCCCTTTCTGAAGGAAAATTCCCAGGGGCTATCAAGGAAGTGGTGGTCTGCCCTCTTCTGAAAAAGGAACATCTGGACCCGGCGGAATTGGCGAATTACCGGCCAGTGTCCAATTTGCCCTATTTGGGCAAATTAATAGAGAGGGCAGTGGCGTAACAGTTACAGAGTTATCTGGATGATGATTTGGTTTTAGACCCCTTTCAGTCCAGCTTTCGCCCAGGATATGGGACGGAGACAGCTCTGGTCGCCCTAACAGACGACCTCCGGCGACATCTGGATCGGGGCGGTGTTGCTGCTGCTCGTCCTGTCGGCTCCGTTCAACATGGTGGATCATCAGCTGCTGACCTGCCGCCTTGCCGACGTGGGGATACGGGGACAGGCCTTACAATGGCTCGTTTCATTTCTCCAAGGTCGGGGACAAAGGGTGGTGCTAGGGGAGCAGCAGTCCATGAGGTACCCACTTGATTGTGGTGTGCCCCAGGGGGCAGTGCTCTCCCCGATGCTGTTTATCATCTATATGCGCCCCCTTGCCCAGATTGCCTGGAGGTTTGCGGATTACACCAGTATGCAGATGACACCCAGCTCTATCTGATGTTGGGCAGCCAGTCGGACTCTGCCCCTGAAGATCTAGACCGGACATTGCACGCTGTGGCTGGCCGGCTCAGGTTGAGCAGGCTGAAATTGAACCCAGCGAAGACGGAGGTCCTGTGTCTGGGTCGTTGCTGCCTGGGGCAGGAGGTCCCACTCTCGAGCTTTGACGGGGCACCATTGGTGCCTGCGTCGTGGGTTAGGAGTTTGAGAGTGCTCCTGGACCCCTCCTTGTCAATGGAGGCCCAGGTAGCAGCCACTGCCAAGTCGGCCTTTTATCATCTTTGGCTGGCACAGCAGTTGATTCCCTACCTGGACCGTGACAACCTAGCCACAGTGATCCATGCGACGGTCACCTCGAGGTTGGACCACTGTAATGCTCTCTACATGGGGCTGCCCTTGGCGCAAACCTAGAAGCTGCAGCTGGTGCAGAATGCCGCGGCCAGGCTGCGGACGGCTCTCGCAAGGCGGGACCATATTCGGCCTGTGCTGGCGGCACTGCACTGGCTGCCTATAGCATACCGAGTCCACTTCAAGGTGCTGGTTCTTACCTATAAAGCCCTATATGGCCAGAGTCCAACATACCTAAGGGACTGTCTTTCTCCGTATATACCCCAGCGGGCACTGCGGTCGGGGTCATGCCATCAACTCTGTATCCCAGGCCTCAGGGACGTCAGGCTCGCCAGAACTAGGGCCAGGGCTTTTTCGGTGGCAGCTCTTGTCTGGTGGAATGAGCTACTGGAGGAGATCAGGGCCCTGCAGGACTTAATGCAGTTCCGCAGGGCCTGCAAGACTCTTCTGCCAGGCCTTTGAATAGGAGCCGCCACCAGTTATACCATCAGTGATACCATCCATCACAAACAATATCCGTGATGCAGCTGGCCCTAGTGTAACCCAGGCCTGGTGGCAAGGGGGCTCGGACTTACCATTGGGTAGCCATCTGAATATATTATATCTGAAAGCATTTTTATGGTAAATTACGTTATTTATTGGAATTGTTTTTAGTCTGATTTTATCTGTTTTAATGTACTGAATTGGCCTTGTGCCCTTGTAAGCCGCCCTGAACCCATTCACAGGGAGGGCGGGATATAAATTTGAAAAATAAATAAATAAATAAATATTAACACCCCCCCCCTTGAAATAACAGAAGCAGCACCTGCAGCTTTAAGAAATGAATGCCCTCTGCAATGATCATGGGGGTTACTAGGCAACTAAAACAGTACTGTCTGGGTTTCTGTCAGTAAAAGGCAGAGGGAGGGGGCACGGCTCTTTCCGGGAACATTTTGGCCTTTGAGGGAAGATTCATCAGGGCCAAGCCTGGAAGCAACCACCAGATGACTTGCTGTCATCTCACTTCCATGACCAAGACCACAGCACAAAAGCCAGTGCGGAGTAGTGGTTACAGTCTCATACTATGATCTGAGAGACCCAGGCTTGAATTCCGTCTCTGACCTGAAGCAGACCCAGTCTTACACCCTTACCCTAACAGACTCATGGGGTTGCTGAAAGAATCAAATGGGCAAGAGGAGAATGTTGTGTTGCTGTGGGTGCCCTCTGCAGAGAAGGTGGTATATGAATGAAGTAAATAAATAATAATTACATTTTAAGATAGGGGGGCAGATAAAAGTTGGGCAGATGAGGAGAAGAGAAGAAAACAGGTTTAAGGATATGGGGGCTGCAAAGAGGAAAGAAAAAGTTAATAATGTGGGGAAGCAAGACGCAGGGGTTACTGAAGTGCCCTCTGCAAGTCCTTGTGTGTTTCCCAGCACAAGACAAGGCTTGGCTCAGAAATTTATTTATTTATTTACAGAATTCATCTTGAGCCAGTGTGGTGTAGTGGTTAAGAGCGTCAGACAAGTATCTGGATTATTTTATTATGACACTGGTGATGGTGGCGAAAAATATAATAGCTACAAAATGGAAAGATCCGGATCCTCCCACATTACAACACTGGGAAATTATGGGATTATTTTGTAATGGATAAAATATCTGAAGATATTCAGTAATCAGATTTGAAGTTAGAAGAAACTTATTCAGTCAAGAAATGGGCTCCATATGTGAAGTGGAAGCTCAGATGTAATGATTTTGCTGGTGATAAATCAATGGATAATTTTCTCGATAATGGCAATAGAATAATATTTTAAAAGGATACATGTTTATCTGTACCTTTGACTTTTTGTTTATGTGATCTAATATGAAAGTAATGTGTTACGAAGTTCTATATATTGTTGTGGTTGTTGTAGTTTCAAAACTTCAAATAATATATATATATTTTTAAGTATCTTGAAGACCCAGGTTCAAATCCCCACTTCTGCCATGGAAGCATATTGGATGACTGTGGACCAGCCATACTCTCTCAGCCTAACTTTCTTCACAGGTTTGTTGTGAGGATAAAACGGAAATGAGGAAAATGCTATAAGCTGCTTTGGGTGTCAATGGGAAGAAAGGCAGGGTACAAATTAATCAAATAAAAATAAATAAACGTATCAAATTCTTATTCCCAAGGCCATTTAAAGCAATAGTTAATGCTTGTTTTGTCCCTTGACCTTGTCTTTTGTTTGATAGATCCTATATCTAGCATAGCTGGTTTTCTACAGCAGATTTCTGGCGGGCAGATTTTTTGCATACAGTGATTGCATACAGTGATTGAAATTACTGCATGAGAAACCTAAATACCAACTTGCCAAATAATTTCAAGGCCTGGATCACTTTAAAGTGCAGTTAACTTATTGTGCTTTACTATGTTCTTAATAAGTTCTGCTTTATATTTTGGTTGGGATGACCTCTGGAAATAACTGGAAATCTGGAAAAATTCTGTTTAAGGCTTTCACTCACTGTTTTAATTTTCCCTTTGAAACAGACTCTCAGTTCATTATTGCTTGTTTAAAAGATCTCTGTGGATCAAGCCCATTTAGGATGCAATGCTAGAATTTATATGAGATATAGCTGGGTCAGTATGATGTAGTGGTTAAGAGTGCAGGACTAGTATCTAGAGACTCAAGTTCAAATCCCCCAGTTGTGTAATGTAAGCTCCCTGGGTGACCTTGGGCCAGTTACACTCTCAGCCTAACCTACCTTACAGGGTCGCTGTGAGGATTAAGTGGAGGAGATGAGAATGAAGTAAGCCACCTTGGGTCCCCATTGGGGAGAAAGGTAAAGGTTTCCTGTACTCGAAGGCCAGTCAAATCCGACTCTAGCGGGCAGCACTCATCTCTGTTTCCAAGTCAAAGAACCAGCACTGTTCGAAGACTTTTCGGTGGTCATGTGGCTGGCATGACTAAACACCAAGGCGCACAGAATGCTGTTACCTTCCCACCAAAGTGGTACCTATTTATCTACTTGCAATTTCTTGCTTTCAAACTGCTAGGCTGGCAAAGCACGGTATAAATTAATTAAAAATATAACCTGCCTTTCTGCTTTTAGAAGGCCCGCCAAGACAGCTAACAATTAAAACATACATAATAACATTACATTACAATATTATTAAAACCCATCCCCTCCCAAACATACATCATTAAAGCAGTATTTAAAAGAGCTTTTAAAAAGAGTTAAAATACATACAAAACATAAAAACATAGGTAATAAAGAAGGAACCATTAGTTGGCACCATAAAACTGGCCTCTAGTTTTCCCTGGCAGAGGCTGCTGGAGTAGGGAAGGAGGAAAAGAAGAAGAGGAGATTGGATTTATACCCACCCTTCACTACCCAAAGTTTTACAAACTCCTTTCCCTTCCCCTCCACACAACAGACACCCTGTGAGGTAGGTGGGGCTGAGACAGCTTGGACAGAAACTGCTCTTTCAAGAACAGCTGTGCCAGAACTATGGCTTGCCCAGTGTCATCCAGCAGGTGCAAGTGGAGGAGTGGGGAATCAAACCCACCTGGATCTCCCAGATTAGAGTCCACGCACTTAACCCCTACACTAAACTGGCCCTGAAATCAGGAGGGTTGATAAATGTAGGTTGGATGGTGGGTGGAAGGGAATACAGGGTTGCCAAGTCTGGGTTGGGAAATACCTGGGGACTTTGGGGGTGGAGCCAGGAGAGGGCGGGGTTTGGGAAGGGGAGGGGCCTCAGCATGGTACAATGCCATAGAGTCTACCCTTCAAAGCAGCCATTTTCTCCACGTGAACTGCTCTCTGTCAGCTGGAGAGCAGTTGTAAAAGCAGGACATCCCCAGACCCCACCTTGGCAATCATAAAGGGAAAAGATGCAAGAAAGGGGGAGCGGAGAGGCTGGGGGCTTTCAAGGAAAGGAAACAGAAAATAGTGGGGAAGGAGACAATGAGATGCCCTCCGGTCTCCTGCTTGTACAATTAGATTTTCTGCTTTCCAGGGGCCTGGCAGGATGGAAATCTCTAAGGCACGATCTTTAGGCTTCCTTGTCAGCCTATCAGGTAACTATTACAAGGAACCCTAATTTAGGAAAGGCCCATTTGTTTTGTTTCCGAGACTAGTCCTGTGCCATGAACTTCCTCTGTGTGCGATATTCATTCAACAGGCGAAGCTTTCCACACCAGTACATATGCAGGCCAGGAAAATTACCTTGACTTTCTGCTCGTCATGCTGCTGTTAAAGCTTCGCCAGGGTTTTAAAAAACAAACAAACAGCTGGCCATGCGAGCCTCTTGAAAAAGAGGGAAGGGCGACCGAAAGGACTGAAAAATACGGGCTGCAAGGCGTAACGAAGTCGATGTAGAGGCACGAAGGAGCAAGGACCACACACACTCACATTTCACAAACCGGGCAGTGCTATAAGCAAAGCGACCCCTGCCTCGCAGGACGCCGCCAAAGCCGGCCCGGCCCAGCCCCTCCGCACTGCGCGCCGCGCCGCCCAGCTCTCCACCCCTCCTCGCCTTAAGAAGCCAATGGGCGCGGGGGATGTTAGTGGTGGGGAGGTGGCCATGTTGCTACAGCAGCGGCCACACTTGCCAGGGCGGCCGGGAGTCAGAGCCTGAGGGTCGCTTTGGCACGCCATGGAGGGGCTGGACGGTAAGGGTGGAGAGGGAGGCAGGCTGGTGGGCGGCGGGCCCGCCACGGAGGAAGGGCGTCGGACGGACGCAGCTCGGCCCGGAAGACGAGGAGGGCCGGCCGAGCCTTTGTGTTTGGATTTGAGGCGTGAGGGAGGGGGAGCCTGAGGGGCGGGGGAGCGCGAGTAAAAGTGGGGAGCCGCGGCAAGGCAGAGACCAGCGAGCGAGCGACACCGAGCTGTATTTTTTTCTGTAGGAAAGGATTGGGTGTGGGAGGCGGGTTGCCTCACACACAACCCTTGCAAAAATGCTGCTCTCCATCTCTCTCCCTTTGTTCGGGGGCGGTGTCGGCGTGTGCTGCTTTTGCGGGTTCAACATCACATACCCTCTCTCCCTCCCCCTGTCACGCCCTATTAACAGAACCCGTAGCCAAGAGGCTGGGCTGCGCCTCAGACTGTCGTGGGGCGCGGTGTGTGCGTCTTGCAACAGTGAACTGTGTGAGGAGGATGAAATTCCAAGGGTGGAGGAGGGGTGGGGTGGATAGGTAGTCCAACGACAGGCCCTTTAGTTTTGCTGGACGTGTGTCACTGTCTGAAGCGAGATGCAGAACCTTTTTAAAAATTCAGTTCCTTAAACCTGATTAGATGTTAAGGGTATTTTCAAGAGTGATGCTACGATTATTTATTTATTACGTCTGGAATGCATCACTATGTGCCTACTGGATTGGAAAGGATGAGAGAACCATTTTTAAAGCAACTGTTCTAGCCAGTGTAGGTTTTATATTTCAATTGCAGATGTGGAAAATGCAAAAGAAAAGCAAGCAAGCAAAGGAAAAACGACTTCAGTGTCATTTGTGGGAAAAGGCTGAAACCTTTTAGACTTGGAATGAGACCATGGCTGGCTTAAGATATCTTCCCCCGTGATGGAGTGGGGTTTGGCCAGGCTGCCTTGGCATGGCAGCATTCTTTCATTCCAGACCAATGACCTTTTATGGCTAACCTTGGCTGTTCAGATTTAGAGTTCTTTGCTTTCTTGTTCTTTGTTTTATATATGAAATTATAGTGTGCTTAATAGTTTATCCTATTTTCTTGTCAGTATTTTTGCGTTCTTATGCACTATGTATATGTACTATAATAAAACTTTGAAATTACAACAGCTAAACCACGTGACTGGGGAGGTATTGTGTCCTTTTAGAACTTATTGGAGTTGTTGGAGAGCTGCTTAAACCCCTTATTGATGTGAGTGTACCCTGAAGGATTGAAGCCGGTTGCCTTTAAGTTACAGAAGTGCTTCTGCAAGTAACTTCTTTAAAATTATATGAAAATAATTTGTATACATGTCTGCTTCTGTGAAAGACAAGAGTTCCTGGATTCTTCTCATTTAGATCTGTCATGAAAATAAAAATGTACATGATTTTTAGAATATAGTATTAACATTTGCCTAGGAACAAAAGCAAGAAAAGTAATGACAATGATCGTTAACAACTATTATGTATCTCAGTGGCATGCTGCCTACATTATATCTTGTAGTCCAACTATTAAGTTACAGGCTTTTTCAGATTCTCTTGTGAAGGGTTAAGCATGAAGAATTAGTCTTCTTTTTCCAAGCTGTATAATGGCAATAATGTAAAGAATAAGATTCTTGTAAAGTTTTAAAAATAATTTGAAAGATACTTTATAATAATTACTCTTAAAACAATCCATGTTGAAGTATTTGACTCTCAGTAGCAACAGTCTGTCTGGCCATCTGGTTTTGAAACCTTCTGTTAGTGATGTATTGGGCTAGTATGCTGCAAAAACATTGTCCTTGTTGGCAATTAGTAAATATACATTCCCCCCCCCCCCCCCCCAAAAAAAAATTTGACTTGTATTTTTCACTTCCTTTCTGTGGTTCTTGGTGTTACATGAAAAAAAAGTTAGGACATTTAGATTTCTGCAATGCTAATTACTTCCATCCTATTGCCTGTTTGAATAATTTCAAACTAGTTGATTCCTCAAAAGACTTGTTGAAGTTTTGTGTTTATACTCAACAGGCAAGGTAAGACCCAAGAAGCTATAAAGTGCTATAAATCTCAAGACAAGTTTAGTCTTGAACAAAGATGGAACTGATTTTGATGTGTCAGCTGGAGTACTTTTCAGAGGCTATCAATGCAATTCTTGTAGAGTTACTTCAGTTTAAGCCCATTGAAATCAGTGGGCTTAGACTGGAGTAAATCTGCATAAGTCTGTACTATAAATGTAGTTTTACTTTGGTTGCTTCATGGGAAAACTAGTGATTTTTTTTCTTTGAACTTTGTATAGTCAGATTATGCCCCATCTATGCAGAATGTGGTATTCTCTTTCTAGTTTGTTTTCAGCTATTCCAAAAATTTATTCATGGTTATTTCAATACCAGCCTGTGCAGGAAGTCAAACCATTATATCTTTCTCCCTAAACTGGTACAGAAGCTAAACTATTATTTCAAAGTCTGAGTTGAACCCAATCTTAATAAGAAGTATAGACAATGAATTAGAATAAATGTTTCGTAATAAACACTGTGATAGAAACCCTATGAATTATGAGCGCAAGATTTGAACCCAGGCGCTCAGGAATTCAGCTCACGTTTTTGCAAAATACTTGCCATCAGGCCAGTGCAGAACAGCCTAACATCGTTCAGTCTTCAGCTATGTCGAATGCACAAAGCAAGAACTTAAGGATCGTAACACGTGCAGCTTAGTCCAGCTGAAGGTTTCAAATTATTTCTAATTCACACACACATATACAGGGCTATTTTTGGGCAGGAACGCACAGGAACGGAGTTCCGGCTGGCTCCTGAGTTGGCCACACCCAGCAGGAACTCATCAGCATAATAGGCCACACCCAACAGCAGAAACTCATTAGGATTGGCTACATTAAGGGGATGTGGCCTAACATGCAAATTAATTCCTGCTACAAGAAAAGCCCTGGGTTTTGACAACAAACAAGGTAAACAGAATAAGAAGCCAAAGGTGGGTGTGGCTGGATGACCACTCTTCTGGTAACATGGGGGTGTGGCCTAATATGCTAATAAGATGTGCTGTCAGTGGTATGGCCTAATATGCTAATGAGTTTCTGCTGTTGGGTGTGGCCTGTTATGCTAACGAGTTCCTGCTGAGCTTTTTCTACAAAAAAAGCCCTGCACATATGTATGATAAATCATTTCACAAATGGGAAATACTGATAATCCCTCGTTCAAAAGCAGTTAGTTAATCCATATAGCAACGTCAGTAGCCATGTCACTGTAAAGCTTTATTTTTAAAATATTAATTTGTACAACTGTTGTTTGTACTACTTTGTTGCTGTAAGGGTTGCTTGGTGCCTAGGCAAATAATGTCTCTGCTCTCTTGAATAGACAATGAGTCCATTCACTGTGGCTGTGATCTAGGATCAAGAATAGATTGCTTATATGGAAAGGAGGGAAATGCCCCAGAAATCTTGAAAATGAATATGGTATAAATCAGTGGAATGGCTGAATGTATGTGTTAAAGCGACATCATTTTCTGAACTTAGGCTGCAGTCCAGTGGAACTTTCAGTATTTTAGAAGTAAAAAAAAAAAATCCTGGCTTTTGCCCATGTAATATTTTCTTAGGAAGTTGCTCAGCTTGTCCTTTTATATTAGTGGAACTATAAAATCAACAATTTTAGAACCTGTACTAAGTGATGTGAAGGCTCAGGGGAAAAAAGTGCTTGAAGAATTCAGAAGAATTCTTGCTTACTGCCATTGGCCTTTTGCTTCCCCTATCCAAACAGGGACTTCCCCCCCAACATTTCAAAGTGAGTTCAACCTGATTGCCTGTTTGGGGTCTATGCAGGAATTTTTTTTTGCTCTTTGGCACAACTGGCTGCAAGCTTTGAAGGTGGGTGTCAACTGCTTTGCTCTGAAGATTGTGGGAGTAGACCTGCCCAGGCACTACGTGGTCCAGCAGCTCAAGTTTTCAGGTTCTTGTATGGCAGTTGATTGGTATTAATAAAGCTTAGGTGAGCACCCTGAGACACATCAGTAATAAGCTGAAGGGGCAATATGGTATCTTCCTGAAGGTGGAATAGGAACCTCTTGAGGGGTGTTGCTATTATCCTTAACCTGTAGACCTTGCAGCTAGGGAGAAGGGACAAGACATTTCTCTCAAGCATTAGTAAACGCTCGGCAAGGAGGAGCCTTGGGTGATATGCAACTTGACTGCTCAGGGCTTGAAGCTAGAGGGCCTTGGCCAGAATACAGGGCTACAGGAAAGGCTTGATTCTTCTACATCCCAAAAGTTGCCTGCACTGTGATGGTCTAAGTTTTGCCCTTGGATGTAGCAGGTCCTTATCTTGCTGTAAAGTAAATAAAGTTGGCCCTTGATCTCAGACAGTTGTGTGGGCTGCCTGCAGTGATCTTCAACATTTCCAAGCCCATGATTTGCCTTTAATCTTCAGGCAGCCTTACAAGACCCACTGACCTGCAAGCACGAATAGAAGTGGGCCCCACTCTACAAGTGTGTGCAGGGCATCAGAGAAATGGCTGTCACAGAATGTGGGGGTCAGGCCAGGCTGTGCAATGCAGGGAGAGTTGGGGGGGCAGTACTCTCTGAACCTGTGTGTCTTAAATGAAATTCTCTCTCCACTGCTGAGTGTATTTGCTTTGTCATGCTGCTTCTCTCAATCAGGCATGCAAAGAGAGGAAGACAGTGTGGTGTCCTTGCTCTCTGTACATGCACACCTAGTAGGAGATCCTTCCAAAACCCAGGAAAAATATAGTAGCTCTATAGAGGTTTGTGATGCAGCAGGTAGGATCCATGACCCATAAGCTATAGACCACATAAGGAATGTGTATGATGATAGGACACTATTGAATAATAGTGTTACCAAGTTTAACTTGCTATCCAAGTATGCTACTAGTCCTGTTATGACTGTATGAAACTGTGTCCAACTAATAGATTTACTTTTGTTTACTACAAAAAGTATTTGTTTTTTATTTTCTTCTCTCTTTTTTTAACTGCCTCTCAATTAGCACAAAGAAAGATACAGGTGCTAATGGTACAGCAGTTTTCAGCACTTTCTCTCCAGTATTTGCAGTTTTGATTGTAGAAGGTATTTATACATTTGAATTTTGTAAATGTACAAATAGTTAATTTTATATGCTAAGTTACAACTTGTATAAATGATCCACTTTATATTGCTAACACAATAAAATAGGTGTACACTTAATGAGACAGTGAGCATTGAATAGATAAATAAAATACACACACCTCCCAAATGCAGAAATTTGTCAAAGTCTTGCAGTGGTAACATTAATTGTGCAGTAGGTCTGTTATGTAAGGCATTGCTTAGCTTGACAAGGATTTCACACTGATGTAAGGCCACGTCTATGCAATATTAGTGTTAATCATCCTTACACAAATAGATGCCAAATTTTATTGGAAATGTAGACTGCATAACCATATACGTAGATAAGAACCAACAATATGACTGATTCCACCCAATCATAATATCCATTCAGGGTTCCATCTCAGTAAGCAGTTTAGGGAAAGGGAGAAAGATTCCCAAAAGACATAAAGGTACAATACTAGGAAGTATAGTACACACTGGGCAAATGGAACACACCTCTTTGACAGACACTACTTTAAGGGATCCAGCAGTGGTTCAGCAGAATGATGAGTAACCACAGTGCTAAATGTAGTCATATCACAGTCTGAGCTCACACAAACATAGTATTGCACGTTGTACAACAGTGCACATATGCATACACACAAAAACAGTATCTACAGTGCAAAAAAAATCAAACTGAAAAGAGAATTCATACAACAACGGAAAAGAAAAGGCAGCTACATATTTTCATTCTCAGATTTTCGCAGAAGGCTGCTGTCTAACACTTCTGGATGCATACCACTGGGGACTTCTAGTCTGCATATATAAAAGTGGCACAAGGGAAAATCCTGTAAAGGTAAGGGAAGGGGGAAGCCATGCATTTCATTATTACCGTTCCCTAATAAGGATCGGTAACTATCAGGCACTTACATTTGTGTTGATCTTTTTATCAGATTTTCAGCCAACTGACATTGAGCAGATGAACTAGATGCCAAGAAATATTACCTGTGGCCATCTCCCAAAAGCACACCAAGTGAGTGTATATATGCTGTGTGAGGAAGGGGAGTGGTATATGGGCTGAACATTGTGGTGAAAAGTAAAGTACACTGGTTGAAAAATTCATACACTCACAAACTTTGGCTCTACACTTGGCCATATTCCAACTATAAGCCAGTGGCCAGTATAATTAATCTGTATCCTGTCTCTCTCCACAGGAAGGCATTCATTCGATGTTTGAGTTGAAGTACGTGGTTCATCCAGAGCCTAAATACTAGTACAGCAGCAGGCTATGCAGCACCTACAGATTCTCTGTGCTGCTGGAACAGCTTACAACTTCCAGTATTCAATGAATTCCTTGAGCAATGCAGCTGTTTCTCTCACCATGGTAGTTTAGATTAAAGCTCCTTGAGGCAGGGATCTGTCTCTTTTACTAACATCTATATATATAAAAGAAAGTCCCCTCACCGTAAAATCAATGCTCAGGGGAAACTGCTGGACCTAGAAACACTAAAATCAGGGGAGTGCTCTTACCATGGTGTAGGTGCTCACTAAGAAGGGATTTTTAAAAACTCAACCCCTAAGTGGGTCAAAAGGGGAAAAATGTGCTCCCCCTATTGATTCCTGTGTGGCTGCCTCCTTGCACCCCCCCCCCCCACTCTCTGATTGATCAGCTGCAGAGCTCAGCATTCTGAGGTTAAAAGAAAACAGTTACAGGAGACTGCAGAGAGCTAACGGCAGTTGAGGAAATCAGGAATGGCCAACAACCACCTGAGAGGTGCAGGGATGCTGCTGGCCCAGCCTCACCAATGGCTTCCAACACACTCCCCCTCACCTCTTACACCTAACAGACGTTTGTCTGTCAGGTGCAGCAGCAGTTGCAGGGTGCTTAAAGCCCTGAGGGAGCCCGCTCCAGCAGTAATGCCTTAGTGATCTCGCTGGCCCCACCTCCACAGTGGCTTCTAATACTCCTCCCCCTCCTACACTGGACAGGCAGCTAGCTGCCTGTCCGGCGTAGGAGAGGAGGTGGGATGCTTACAGCCACCGGGGAGGTTTGCTCAGCCTACCCGATGCCTTTAAACATAATTCCCCACCCCCCACCAGACAGGCGGGTGTCTGTCAGATGTTGGAGCAGGGCCAGGGTACTTTAACGCTACAAGGAGGAGGCAACTTAGGAATGCGGCAAAGACATTTGCACATCATACTCCTTTGGGGTACTGAGCTGCGCAGGCCAAGTACCAGCAAGATCACCCTGAGGCGCTCAGAACAACACAGTCTCCATATGAGCAAAACAATCCAGGAACACCAGTAGAAAGGCCATCACTTTTATGGAAGGTGGCAGGAGTTGACTTAACAGACGACTGCTTCTTTAATGGGCAGTTCTATGTTGCCTGCTCCAGAGTGAGCTCACCAAGCAGCCTGGTGATCCTAGCACCTGAGGGCAGAACCACCAATGTGGTCTACAGAGAGGTCCTTCAGTAGAGAGAGAAAAAAAGTATGTATGTCTCACTTCATTTTTTACACTACAGTCTTCGCCATTAGAATTCCTACAACAAATGTTACATTTCAAACTTTACATCATCAGTATTATAACTGGATTTACAGAACTTAAATACTGTAGCAAAGCACGGGTATCGGGCTAGTTATTTCATAAAACAGTATGTATATTGATGGCAGTATGGTATGCACATTATTTGTATAGTAATGTAAATAATGATACTTTTGTATTCTCTGTCTCCCTCCACTGAACTCCATCCTTGGAACACATATTTGATGAATTCAGAAAGGTGCACTCTAAACTGGGGACTTCAGTGATCTTTCAGGAATGATTTACTATTGAGTTCAAGCTAGATTAGATGCGGAGAGTTCCATGATTGGACCTTCCAGCATTTTTTTAAAGTCACATGGCACCTTGATTTGGATGGAGGAAGTGTGGAGTAACTCTCCAAGCCCTGCATGGTTTTGCCAATAAAAACCAAGCTTCTTCTCTTCTGTGGTTACCCTTAGAAAGAAAAAAGTTGCCAATCTTCTCCTTTCAAGGCTAATAATAGGGACAGGAAGTTTCAGTAGGTGATCATTTCTGATGGTTAAGGAGTTACCCCTGTTCTGTATTCAAATTGGGGCCTTGTATGACTGCTCTTTCTAATAAAAATATTTCTCAGCATCTCATCTATTTAGACCCTCAGTGACAGAGAATCTATGCTGAATATATGCTGTGCAGACATAAAGTGAAACATACTGCTTAAGCATCCACCTAAAATAAATAAACCATCCACTTACAAGCATATAATACAGGCAAAGGTGGGACAAAGGAAGATCTTGGAATGCTGGACAAAATGGCTGGGGTAGATTAGGAGGGACATTGGGCAACCAAGTAAGGAAGTAAGAAGTTGGTTTGTAGTGATTCAAATAGTCAGTGTAGCCTAGTATTGACACAGCTGACCAGGATTTCAGCAAGAGGTTTTCTCAGTACTACATCTTGGGAGTCTTTAGAAATATCTGGGATTAATCTTATGATGTAAGGCAAGCATAGTGAATGCTCTCCCACTGTGACTTTTTCAGGTGTGATCAGAGAGCTGTACGTGGAACTGGTGGAAGCAGGGAAGATTGTATATCACAGGCTAGGTCTTCTGACATATCCATATAAGGTTGCTATGATCATCCTGGATTTCAATTTTAATTCTGTTTTCAGAACAAAAGGTATCAAAATCTAATACAAACAACATTTAATACAAAATTTTATCAGGTGAATTGGATGGGTACTTAGTTCTGCCATTGTTCTCATTATTAAAGTGAATTTCTTGCATTTCTTCCATGTTTTTCTCCAGTTCAGAATAGTTATTTGAAGGACTAAATAAAATTAAGTTTTGAGTTATATAAAACATATTATCTCATGATTAAATGTTGCACTTAGAACAGGAAGTTACAGCCTTCCTAGAATAGAGGTGGAATTCAGATATTCTACTTCATATCGAGCTCCAGACTATTATCCTACAGTACCTGAATGTTACAAAGGCAATTGTTACTATTGTTTCAGCTCTTGGAGGGGTAGACAAGGATAATATTTCCCCTGCCCACCTTGCACAGTTGGTGGTAGAGCCATCTGAGAATGACACCCCTTCCATATAATTTTCTATCGTGTTGGCAATACACTGCTGGTTAAATATAAAGTATTAGCCATTGAAAGAAGTACAGCCATGACTCCTGGCTTGACCATGGTATTGTACTTCAAAAACATGCTAGTTTTTAGTGGCCAAAAAAAATTGAAACACTCATCTTAAAAAGATGGTAGCACAACAGGAAGGGTTTTAAAACAAACAAACAAAAAAAAACTCCTGTTGAAACAGGTAATTAGAGTAATGCTTGTGGCAGCAGTCCCTTAAGGAGTTTTGCCTCTGATCATTGCTGTTCTAATGACTTGGCTTGTTTTAGTTTGCTCTCTAGAGACATGAAAGTCTGCACATTATTAACATGTTTTAAGGGATAAATGTAAAGCTTAATTTACTGTGAGGAACTTTGTATTGCTGTATGATGAATCCTAAGGTTGCCAAAAAAAAAAAACCCTTAATAAAAGCAGGGGTTCAGTGCTGCCAGGCTCCCCCCCCCCCAGCTGCTGATCGGCTGGCTGGCTGGCAGGGGGGGCTTACCAGGAGAAAGAAGCACAGGAAGTGACATCATCATGCCAACAACATCCAGAGGACAGTCTGGTATTTGAGCAAAAACTCTGTGGTAGAGCCATTTTTACTATAGAGTTTTTGCCCAGGTACCATAGTGTTGCAGTGATGTTGCAGTGTGATGATATCACTTCCTGTGCAGTGTTGATGATGTGGCCTGGGCCTTCCTCTTTCTCCTGGTAAGTTCTCCCCATCCCCTGCCAGTTGCCAGGAAGGACCTGGCAACCCTAATGATTCCAGCAGAAAAAAATACCGAGGGCATTTTTAAAAATATCACCTTTCCAAGATTGTTTTAGTATATATGTCTGGTTTAACTTAAGGGAGGGTAAAAGCAATATTTTTAATTGGGTAGTAAATGATAAAGACTTTTCCGGTGTTGCCGCTTTTTGTTTGGTTGCAAAAGGCATTCAGGAGAAACACGATTGCTAGATTTTGGCTGTGTGAGAGAGAAAGTGCAAAGCACATGACATTAGGTGTTGAGTGTATAAGTCTGGGATGAATAATAAGGTCTAAACTCTATTTGGTACTAAAAAATAGCACCATAAAAGAATTTCTCTCCTTGTCTGCCCTCTGACTTGCTCATTTCTTTTTTCTGACTGGAGAAATTACAAGCTTGAACCATGTTTTTCTGTTGATTTCTTCCCTTCTGTTTCTGTTATTTTGTCTTTTCCATGGAAAACCATAGCACCTTAGAGACCAACAAGATGTAAGGTGTAAGCTTTCAAGGGACCCAGCTCCCATCGTCCAATATGCATCTTGTTGGTTCCAAGGTGCTACTGGATCTAGCTATTCTGTAGACCAACACAGCTACCCTTTGAAACTGCTGAACTCTTTTGATGCTCAAAAAAGTCTTCCCTTCCAAGTACAGTTGGCTAAGATCTGACTTTTCTGCTATTGCTATTTTGTCTTATCTAGTATGCATCTGATATATGTAGCAGTATTTTTTGAGTAAGGAATTCATACTTATACCCTACATCTACGTGCAGATGCTAGTGTGACTTTGGGTCAGTTACAGGTTCTCTCAGAGCTGTTCTCTCACAACCAGTTCTCTAAAGAGCTCTCTCAGCCCCACCTACCTCACAGGGTGTCTATTGTGGGGAGGGGGAGGGAAAGGAGATTGTAAGCCACTCTGAGACTCTTTTGGGTAGTGAAGGGTGGGGTATAAATCCAATCTCTTCTACTGGGTCCTGAGGTTTGGGAGTGACTCCTAGGTCTGGACCAGGTTTTCCCAGGCTTGTGTTAAACTGTAGTTACTGTAGCTTAAAACAGTTTAAGGGATAGTGGTAGTTAGGCCATTAATCATGAGCATACTGGACGAGTGCTTCTGTGATGCCAGTTGTAGAGTACGATTCTACTGTGTAATCAGTTAGTGACCAAGGAAGGCAGATTGAGAGGGACTGCTGCCAGCGGTATAACATTTTAAAATGTGCTTTGGCTTGCTCCAGGTATACAAGTCAGGCCTGGCCTTGGATGAGCAGGCCCACTGGATCCAGGGCTGGCCCAAGACACAGCTATTTATTTGTGCTTATTTAAATCACACATTTTCCTGTTATTCTTAGTGGTTTTTGTACTGTTGCAAGCCTCCTTAGATCTCAGTGCAGGGGAAAACAGAATAAATATTCTAAGTAACTTAGTTTCTACTGAGGACACTTAAGCTAGAGGGAAGTATTGTAGGTGTTCTTATAGAAACTATAAAGAGAACTAAAGCATTGTTTTTTAAGGGTATGCACTGACCCAAAGTGAAACTAGACTATTTTCTAAAACTCTTGTTTCAGATAGCTGGAGTTAAGAATTTTCCTGCTATATCCTTGAACAAGTCATTGTTCAGATTTTTTTGTTCAAGAGCACGCATCTTTTATCAGTAATGGGGAAAGTATTGGAAGAAGAACAAGACTGTCTCTCAACCCCCAACCCCCTTGCCCAATTGTTTGGAAGAACAGGACCTCCCCCCCCCCCAAATTATGCAGCTGAAATACAGAGAGGAATAGAAAACTATTCTGTTTCAAACGAGATTATTTGTTTTTAGCAAATACAATTGCAGTCAGCTGGGCATCTGCCAAGAGCAGTAGTGGAAGGATAGAAACACTGAAAGGAAATGTAGTGCTGCTGTGGTTCCAACAATGGGCACTAATTGTTGTGTATTCTACAATACTATCTATTACCATTCTTCCATGAGCACATAACAAGTGCCTCTAGATCAGCTGAGAGGCACTAGCATTTATTAGGCTTTTCCTATTTTCTTATTTCTTATCAATGTTTCTTATTTATATGTGTTAATACTATGAAGCATCTATTTATGGAAAATTATTATTTATTAACATCTCAAAATTGACCAGCTAGGTAGGCAACCAAAGCAGTTCCATTGATCATACAGTAGGTTACTAAGGAAGTACGCCTTTCAGGGGTAAACATTCAAGATGTCTGCTTAGTTATTTTGAAGGGTGGATCCAGACTACTTAGCATTATCTTGAGGCTTCATTTAACCTTTTATTAGTGTTTAATATAACAGATTTTTTTGCAAAAAAAAATTTCAGTTTAATTTTCTTAAAAGATTCTTGTTCTGTGTTTGTGACACAGTGGCTTCCTCTGAGGAGGCTTTCTTTCTTGAGTTAGAATTTTTTCCTGACACATTCTTATATGAGCCTGTTCTCATTCACCAGGGCTGGGCTGATTTCTGTCTTGTGTGGGTCCTTTTGAGGTTATTTTGTTTTCTTAGAATTCTTATGGTTCACCAGTTTGTAAACGTAAACTAACTATGGCCTCATATTTCATCATGAGTCTGTTTTCTTGCATGTTGCTGGTCTCACTCAAATCTATCCAGTTGAGCAGCATTTGCAAGATTCCCAGCAACGCTAGATGTTTCGTTGGTAGGCTGAAGTTTACCTTCTAACTTTCACTGCCTTAGGTCATCTGGTGAGGCTCTGTTCCATGTTCCTTCTGTTTATCTTAATAGATTTGAAAGGGCATGGAACAGAACCATTCAGTGATGTTGCTTTAATACTTCATCATATATC
Source organism: Lepidodactylus listeri (assembly GCA_029233225.1). Classification (NCBI taxonomy): domain Eukaryota; kingdom Metazoa; phylum Chordata; class Lepidosauria; order Squamata; family Gekkonidae; genus Lepidodactylus; species Lepidodactylus listeri. Next base: position 43,774,086 of record JARCFY010000006.1, on the reverse strand, counting down.
TTTTGCCAGCCACTTTAATTTGAATAATGCCTGATGAGCTACTTTCTTGCCATTTGTTTGGTCTGGTGGCCTACCATATGATACTCCCCTCCCCCAATCCCAAGTACAGAACAAACGTTGTTGTTTGGCACTAAGGGGGAATGGAGGTTGCCAGTTAATACTCGCTTATTGTTATGACCCAGCCACTACCCAGATGAATCTGCTGAGACCAAACCCCATGCCATGGTGACCATTTCCCTTTACTCTGAAGTCATCCGCAGCAGGAAGACAACTGGACCAGATGTCCAGGAGCCCTCCGGCAGACCTGAGTCTCAACAGTGGAAGAAAGACTGAAAGTACACATGGAGCGCAGAGGGAAAAATTATTTATTTATTACTTTAGATTTATATCCCGATTTGCCAAGACAGGCTGGCTCAGTGCACCCCCAGGTTGTCTTATAAGTAGGGGAAGGCTTAAGCATTCTCTACCCATGCACCAAATGGACCCCACATATTATTGGAGGCATACCTTGCTTGGGATGTACCTTGGGCAAATGTGAATTGTGTAGTTAAGTGTCAGTTAATGTATATGTATAATATTTGGACATTTGCTTGTAGACAAAACTTAAGCGTTTTGTGTTGGCTATATAATTAATTTCCTAAGCAGCTGTAATTAAAAGGATTTTTAAAAGATCTGAATACTGAGAAGATAAATATGTTCTCTTGAACATGTGAATAGATCATATAATATGGTTTTGTTCTAGATAATAATGATATTTTGGGTACACTGGAAGATAGCTTCTTGAAATGGTCATTGTTTTTTTCTGTCCCAAGATGTAGGAAATTTTATCCTTCAACTCCAAACAATGTTTACATAACAGCTCAGTTATTTTCTTATTATCTCTGTTAGAAACCTATGTAAAGCCATAGAATTTCAGTGTGGGAATCAGGGGCAGGAACCCAACCAGTACTAAGATTCCCAAAGATTGTAGTTCCACAGGTTTCTCTCAAGTGACTTTGGGAAGATAGTCATGCTGTCTCTATAAATCACTCCATTAATGTTTATTATTGATTGATTGATTGATTGATTTTATTTATACCCTGCCCTCCTGGCTAGGCAGGCTCAGGGTGGCTAACAAGGCCATGGGCATCATAAAACAATAAAAACAGTTTAAAAACATTAAACCATTTAAAAGTACAACATATATAAGATGGCAAGAACTGACCTATTGGCCACCATGGGGGAAATCAGCAGCTGGTGTCTGGCTCCTTGAGGTTTCGTTCTTTATTATGGGCGCAGATGTTAAGTAGGTGGCCAAGAATAGATTGTTGGGGATAGTTACTAGGTTTGATGGTAGGCATATAATCTGGCATCTCACTCGAATGCTAATTGCTACATACATGAGTTTGTTGTACTCATTTATGGGTATATTGAACAAGAACGTAGACTAATGTTCTTTCTGGTTAAGTGTTAAAATTGTTTTGTGATAGTGTGTGGGATAATTTTGAGTCTGTGTTTCTTTTAAGGAAATGGAAGTACAGTGCAAACTGAAGATTTGTTGCCATGCAAGATCTGTGGGAGGACTTTTTTCCCAAATGCACTAGTGAGTAGAAAATTGGTTGACTTCAAGCAAGAGGGAGCGTGTTTTTAAAAGTGGAAATTGTTAATACCAAGTTGTTTCTAATTCCTTGCACTCTGGGGAGTCATACATTCAAATGCTGATGCTTTTATTCTGAATTTTGTTAAATTTGCTTATTCAGAATAAATTGGAGTGATAATTTATATGAACAAATATATAAGATTTATTCTGCCAGTTTTCCTTGGTCATTTTTATTATTTAATTAATTAATTTGTAGCTCACTCTCCCGAAGACCGGCTCAAAGCTGGTAACATCAGTTTATAAATATACAATTAAAAAATCCAGTATCAAATAATTCAGTCATCAATAAAATACATTAAAATACATACAATACTATATAAAATCAAGTTATATAAAATCAAGATAGCATAAACCCAATATGAAGGGAAGATATTTAACTGCCAGGGAGGGGGGATCTCGTTCTTAATCCAGACTTGCATTTCTTTTTTTCCGCACTAATAGAAAAAACATGTTCCAATTTGCCAAAAAACTGCTACTAAGAAAAGAAAAGCATTTGACTCCAGCAGACAGAGAGCAGAGGGAACTGATATCTCCATAGTAAAACCTCTAAAACCACGGGTAGGTACAGGAATGCTGGAATATGACAATATTTGATGGGCATGCATAATGTTGTTGAGTTACATGCATGCTATGGCTTCGGTGGAAGTTTATTCATATAGTCAGTTATGAAATATGTCTTGAACCAGTTTACTGACTGAAAATAAGATGTTGTTTTTGAAATATGTGAAATACATGAGTAAAAAATTAGCCAGCCTGATGTTAGGCATATTTATTCATAAGTAATTCCCACTGATTTCCATGACCTTTACTTATTTTTCAGTATTAAATCCTTAGGATTATTATGTTATACCTGAATGTAAGTGGTGCTGTTTATACTACATGAGACTCTTCAGAAGCACATACTGAAGGGCCTTTTTTCCTTAAATAGTTGCAGCCAAGATCTATTGCAGGGCCATGCGTTACTGTGAGTATTTTATATATTTGATATTTACTGTTGAACCCAGATTCTGTGGCAAGGAAACTTCCGAAATACAGTGAAGAGAAAAAAATATGCTTCTGTTTGATTTTAAGTAATGTTGCTACTCAGAAAGTAACTTGTCCTTGTGCGAGAAAAGGTTTACAAAATACAAAAGAACTTTGTTTAAACTGAATCCATTTCTGACAATGTAGAACTTTTCAGGTTGCACAGAAAATGGCTTATATTTAGATCACTATTTGGTCAGAAGCTTGTTTACTCTTACACCCACAGGGGTTGATTTAGTATGATGGATTATCCAGCTGTTACTAAATAACACCTGACTAGGCATCTTTGTGAATGAAAGTTCCCAAAGAATGGTATCCCCTGTCCTAACAACAAGATGATAAGGCAGGTAGACAGGGAGAGTACAGTGATTAATCTGACTTATGGTACTTGAGAACAGTTGAACTTCTTTGAGCCACTTTTACCTTAGGCATGAAAAATTTGTATTTGAAAATCAGTAGTATCTGTTGAAATATTAGCAGCATTACTTCTGTGTTTCTGTCACAACGGTTCTCTCAGCTTTCCCTGCCTAGGAGCTAAATATTAGGAATGCTGTACATTTTGTGGCGAGCATGATTAGCTGTCCCAAACACTGCTGAGCTGTTCACCCAACCTGTTTCACTCCAGACGAACAACTCAAAGAGCTGCCAAACAGAAACTGCCTCCCAAACATCTTCCTGACCCCTAGGCCTTGCAAGGATCTGGTGAGAAGTGTGGAGGTAAACAGCAGAAGCCTATTCTCAGCTGATACCAGCTGAGTTTTCCTGTCTGTTCTCCTCCCCTCCACACAAGCTTCTCTGTCTATTCTAACAATGCTGGAACACAGGGAGATGCTTAGGGTATGGAGGACAGGAGCAATCAGGCTCATTTCTCTTCCTTCCCAAATTTTCACCTTGGGTGGCAGAGAAAAGGACAGTACTGCTCTTGTTCTCCGCAGCCCAAGCAGTTGTGGGGGGGGGGGGGGGAGCAACTGTTGCCCTGGCTGCAGAGAATATGAACAGATTGCTCAGATTCTCTGCAGCCCATGCATCAGTTTGGGGTGGAGAGCAAAAAAGGGTTTGTTTGTTTTTCCTCTCTAGCCCTAACTGACAAAATGGGCTGACAGATTGGTCTGCAGGTGAACAAAAGTGATCTGCTTCTGTTCTCTGCAGCCCAAGCTGTAAGCTTGAGGGAGGTAAGCAGTGGGGTACCGTAGGGATCAGTACTCAGTCCAATGCTTTTTAACTTGTTTGTTAATGATTTGGAATTGGGAGTAAGCAGTGTAGTGGCTAAATTTACAGATGACACAAAGTTGTTCAGGGTGGTGAGAACCAGGGAGGATTCTGAGGCACTCCAAAGGGATCTGTTGAGGATGGGCGAGTGGGCATCAACATGGCAAATGGGGTTTAATGTGGCCAAGTGCAAAGTGATGCACATTGGAGCCAAAAATCCACTATAAATACATGTTGATGGGGTCCGAACTGGCGGAGACTGACCAAGAGAGAGATCTTGGAGTCGTAGTAGATAACTCAATGAAAATGTTGAGACAGTGTGCGACTGCAATGAAAAAAGCCAACGCTATGCTGGGGGTTATTACGAAGGGAATTGTAAACAAATCAGCCAGTATCATAATGCCCCTGTATAAATCAATGGTGCGACCTCATTTGGAGTACTGTGTACAGTTCTGGTCGCCACACCTCAAAAAAGATACTATAGCAGTGGAAAAAGTGCAGAAAAGGGCAACTAGAATGATAAAAGGGTTGGAACACTTCCTATGAAGAAAGGTTGAAGCGCTTGGGGCTCTTTAGCTTGGAGAAATGATGACTGAGGGGTGACATGATTGAGTTTTATAAGATTATGCATGGGATAGAGCAGGTAGAGAAAGAAGTCCTTTTCTCCCTTTCTCACAATACAAGAACTCATGGGCACTCCATGAAATTGCTGAGCAGTCGGGTTAGAACAGATAAAAGGAAGTACTTCTTCACCCAAAGAGTGATTAACATGTGGAATTCACTGCCACAGGAGGTGGTGGTGGCTACAAGTATGGACGGCTTCAAGAGGGAGTTAGATAAATATATGGAGCAGAAGTCCATCAGTGGCTATTAGCCACAAGGTATAGATAGGAACTCTGAGTCTGGGGCAAGTGATGCTCTGTATTCTTGGTGCTTGGGGGGGGGGCAACAGTGGGCGAGCTTCCTGCCCCCAGTGCTGGACCTCCTGAGGGCACCTGGTATTTTTGGCCACTGTGTGACAGAGTGTGGGACTGGATGGGCCACTGGCCTGATCCAACATTGGCTTCTCTTATGTTCTTATGTTATTAAGCTTGCGGGATGGGGACCTGGCCCTGTTCTCAGTCCTAACTCTAAATAGGGGTGAGGGCATGGATTGCTTCTCTCCCCCCACCTTTCACGAATTGCCAGCTTGAACTGCAAAGGTTAGGATCACATCATTCCTTAGCTCAGGCTGTGATTTTTCTGGTTAGAGGGAAAAGAACAGTTCTTTTCTCCCCACCCAAACACTCTACCTTAGGTGCATCTGACAGTTTGGGGTGGGGAGAAGACAAAGGTTATCCTCTGGGCTTCTGATCCCCGACCCTGGTTTGCTGCATCTCATCAAGGCTGGGATACATCAAACAGTCCAGACTGGGAGAGCAGAAGCGTCCAACTTCCAGTTGACCCCTACAATCAGCTGAAAATCTACTTCTGATTTCCACCCCTTCCCCAGTACTTTGTTGGCCATGGAGTGAAATTTCTCCAGCTGGAGATCTAAAGCTGGCTCCTGGCTGATCTCTTGTCAGCTGGCAGTCAGATTCTGATTGCTGCAGATAACACTGAAATAGATTGCAAACAGCCTGTGGCTAAATAAGCTGCCTGATTGCCACCAACAGGTGTTCAAACATCCATATTGAGTATAAATTTTGTTGGAATTATCCTCTTTCTGAAGGAGATCGAATTTCACAATGCCAACAGAATTTTGTATTTAATGTAATATTGGTTACAGAGCTGAGAAATGCATTTGTATCAAAACACAAATGTGTGTGTTTTTCCTTATTGGCTCCTTAGCCAGAGCCACCAAAGAAGCCATCAAGTTGGAGACGAAAACATGAGGAACTTATAGCAGCGATACGGGCAGCCAAAGGAGTTGATCAAGTTCTTAAAGAAGGTGGCAAGCTACCACCACCACCACCACCATCATATGATCCAGGTAAGTAACGTGAATTGCTGAAGATGTGCTTGGTGAGAAAGAGAAAAGCGTAAGTAATTTTGAAGAAATGAAAAATCTAGCTAGCAAAACAGTATTACTTTGGATAATATCCTGACGTATCCTTTTTTTCCCTCTGAAGTCTGGCCTGAGTATAACTTTAATAACATGCGGTCCAAGATCAATAGGACATTTTGTGCTTTCTTTGCACTTTTTAAAAAAAAAAATCTAAAATATTTCATTTTGGAACTGAGGCCATTTGGAGTGGTCAGTGTGTATGTCTTGGATTACTGGTTAGTGTGTATGACTTGGATTAGTAGAACTGTTACAAAAATGTAGAATATAGTGGTAGATCCAGAATTTAGTGCCATGAGAATTGGCTTTCATTTTTTTAAAAAAAGCTTGGAGAAATGATCAGTACTATCATTTGGAGCAATAATGGCTGAATCAGGAGTAGGTTGTGTACTTCCCATTGAAATAAGCAGTTATAAGATCTTTACTGAAAAAGACTCTTAGATGTACACGTTTATAGACTAGTCTTCAATTTTCCATTTTTGGGTAAATTGACTGAGGGTCCTTGGGATCAGATAATCACAGATAATACAGATATTCTAAACCCACTTTAGTATGATTTCTAGAATGGTTTTTGGACTGGACTTCCCTTTTTGTTGTTGTTGTCGTCAAGGGATGTCCTTTGTAGGATATGACTGGGGGACTGAAACAGAGTAATTTATTTACTAGGAATAAGGCCCGTTGTGGAAATAAATACAACGGGCTCTAGAAAGAGGCTCTGGGAGAGTGCCAAGGCCTTGGGCACGCAACGTCAATCTGCTGTGGCAACCTCAGCAGGGTATAGGGACACAGAGTCCACAATTTTCTCCATGGGAACTGATCAATGCCATCTGGAGAGCAGTTGTAATTCTGAGTGATCTCCAGCCCTCACCTGGAGATTGGCAACAGTGGTTCCCCATGAGGGAATAGCTGGTTTGGAGGGCAGAGTCCACGGCATTCTACCTGTCTGAGGCCCCACCCCTCCTCAAACCTCACCCTCTCCAGGCTCCACCCCTCAAATCTCCAGGAATTCCCCAACTGGAGTTGGCAACCCTATCTCCTTCCAAACCAAGCATCAACCTACCTTTATTTCCCGCTCACTGTTCAGCTTTCCATCCCCCCCCACCTGCAGCCTCTACTGTGCTCTGAAGCCCTGACTGCCACATCACATTGGCTGTCATGGGGGGCATCTCAGCAGGGTATAAGGACACAGAGTCCACCGTTTTCTCCATGGGAACTGATCAATGTCATCTGGAGAGCAGTTGTAAATTCTGAGTGATCTCCAGCCCTCACCTGGAGATTGGCAGCAATGGTTTCCTTGGCCGGGAGGGCAGGATAGAAATTTAAATAAGTTTCCTAGGTGGGAAATTGGTCTTTCTCTGCAATGGGGACCAAAGCAGGTTACATCATTCTCCTCTCCCCCCTTTGACTTGCACAGCAGTCCTGTGAGGTAGGTCAGGCTGAAAGTCTGTGACTGGTTCAAAATCACCTACTCAGCTTTACAGCAAGAACCTGGATCTAGCAGACCCTGCTCTGAAGCACTGATTGCCACACCTGAGGTAGCCAACCTCCAGGTGGAGCCTGAAGATCACCAGGTATCACAACTGAACTCCAGACAACAGATCTCTCCTGTCCAGAGAAAATAACTGCTTTGGAAGGTGGACTTGATGGCATTCTGTTCAGCTGAGGCCTCTCCCCTCCCCAAACCCTGGCTTCCAGAGACTCTACCAGAAAATCTCCAGGAATCTCCCTATCTCGAGCTGGCAACCCTCGTCAGAACAGGTCCCAATGAGTTCTTTACAAAGGCCTGCAAAGGGTTTCCTTCCTTTGTCTGAACCAATCTTGGTTGCCTACTGTGGCAAAACGGGCTCCGGTTTGCAACTCAGCTGTTCACCTCCCACCCTTGTCCTGTGGTCATATTTCACTCCTTAAGTTCCCTGCCATCAGTCACTGAACTGTCACTGCCTTTTTAGACGGCCCCTGTGGCCAAATCTCCCTATTTGGAGATGGAATCCTCAATCTTTGGGAGATTCCTGGAAAGTTGGCAACCGAAGGGTCTGGCCTTTCCTTGCTTCCATGGGCCATCCCTTCTCTTTGGTATTGTTTAGAGCAGGGGAGACTATGCACAACACAGATTATTAGCCCAAGTAAAAGATTTTTTTTTTACTATTTACACAATTATGGAGCGCATACACACACACACTAAATGAATAAGGCACAACTGTTGGAGTAAGCACATACTATGAACCAACAGGGCATAAATCAACAGGGGTTAAACAATCCTCCCTGGATGGGCTGGAGTTTATATTGATGGTGCCCCACCCCTTGGGACATTCCCTCTTTTCCCGCACTTTTTGGCCTTGGAGCCGCTGGGAACTGTAGTCCAACAGATGGGGAAGCCTCATTCAAACCAGTTAGTGTTACCCCTGCAGGCCCCTCTCTGAAACTACAGCTCAATTGAACCTTATGGGGGAACATTTTAAACAAACCACAGTCAGCAGCCATCTTATAGACACAGGTAACTGCCATTTCTGTACACCTACCAACAGCCACTGAGGTAAGTGACACACAGGAGGGAAGCAGGAGAAGGGTATAATGTCATAGGGTCTATCCTCCAAAGCAGCCGTTTTCTCCAGGGGAACTGATCTCTGTCATCTGGAGATCAATTGTAACAGCGGGAGATCTCCAGGTCCCACCTGGAGATTGGCAATCCTAGGGGAAAGTCAGCCGCACAGAAGGGGGTTGAAGGGAATGGTTTGATGGTTGCTGGCCCACCCATTAGCCAGCCAGCCGTGGTGGAGCTTAGAAGGAGAGAGAGCCGTTTTCTGACAGTTTATTCTGATAGGAAAGTCAGTGGGCGGGGGAAGGGGGTTATGCTGATAGTCCATTGTCTTTTCACTGACAGAAGCAGGCCACTGAGGGGACAGTTAGACCCACCTGGCAGTGGGCAGAGGAGAAGAGTGGACCCAGCACCCAGTCGGTCCTTCCTCTTCGCTGGCTTCCTCCAGACTGAGGCCAGGATGCTGGCCGGTGGCTCTGTGGGCGGGACTGAGGCAAAGCAGGGAGAGAATGCAGCCAATGGCCAGGGTCCCCCTTTTGAGTGGCAGTCTATCCAGCCTACTGATTTTGGCGCCCCATGGAATCTTGCCCCTTGGAATCTTAAAACGGCTTTATATAATAAGAAAGATTGTATAAAATTTATAATCTTCCTTTCTGACCTGATCAGGACCACCATGGCAGCTGAAAGTTTAAAAACATGTATACATAAAAGCACAACAACCACTATAAGACATCATTAAAACACTTAAAATCGGGGTAAAATACACATACATAAAAACAACAATTAAAATATGGGGCAGGAAGGAGAGATCCCTGAGAGAACACCAAACAAAACAAAAAAAGTCTTCACATGCTGGTGGAAGATGGCAACAGAATGGGACATGTGAGTCTGGGGAGAGAGTTCCAGAGTTTTGGTGTGATGACTGAGAAGGCTGTCTCCTGGGTTGCCACTCACCTAGTATTGGAAGGCAGGGGCACCTCCCACTGTTGCCCACCCCCCAAAGGAGCAAGAATACAGAGCATCACTTGCCCCAGACCAAGAGTTGCTATCTATACCCTGTGGCTAATAGCCACTGATGAACCTCCTTTCCATATGTTTATCCAGTTCCCTCTTGAAGCCGTCCATGCTTGTAGCCACCACCACCTCCTGTGTCAGTGAATTCCATGTGTTAATCACTCTTTGGGTGAAGAAGTACTTCCTTTTATCCGTTCCAACCTGACTGCTCAGCAATTTCATTGCATGCCCACGAGTTCTTGTACTCTGAGAAAGGGAGAAAAGTACTAATGGTGAGAAGGTTTTAGGTAAGCTTCTTTTAGGGTACTGAGGACACTCTTCTCTTGTTTTTTCTTTTTAATGTAGCTGTGTGGTTTAGTATTTTTTGTAAATAGTACTGGATTTTTTGAGAGTTAATAATAAGCCTGAACTCTCCCTAGAAGCTAAAATGACTAAACTGAAGCTATTGTACTTTGATCACATTATGAGAAGACAAGATTCACTGGAAAAGATGATCATACTAGGCAAAGTTGAAGGCAGAAAAGAGGAAGATCGAGTGTGAGATGGATTGACTCAGTAAAGGGAGCCACGGCTCTCAGTTTGCAAAACTGAGAATGGCTATTAAAAGACAGAACATTTTGAAGGCCATTAATTCATAGGGTTGCTGTAAAACTTAAGCAACTTGATGGCACTTACCCAAATAATCCTTGTCTCAGTTCAAACAAGGAGGAGTAGTTGACAGTTGAGCCAACCCCTAGGATCAGATGGGTTGCTTATTCTGGGAGTCACACTCCGCTTGGAAGAGTAAAGGGTGCTCTTGGATCCAGCTTTGCAGCACAAGATGGTACCAGCCCAGGACTCCCTTTTCCTAGCTTCAGCTGATTTTCAGTTTTGCCCCATCCTGAGGAACCATGGTCTAGCCATTGTTCTTTTATAATACCTGCTAATGTTATATTGCCCCAATAATTTCACTGGCTGATGACATTCAAAGACCGATTTCCCACAAGCAGCTGTGCCGCCATCGCTCTTCCATTTGCCCCGGTTGCTTTGGTCAATTTCACACTATTTGCTGTGTGGCTGTATTTTGACCCATAGCTTCCCCCCCCCCCCCCGATCTCCCCCATGTCTTCTCAATCCAGCCCTGCTTGTGGGAAATCGGTCAAAGTGTTGACTCTTACCTTTAAACATCTAAATAGTCTGGAGGCCAGTTTACCTACATGTGATTCCATCGTCTTCAGAAGCAATTCTCCAGGTTCCTTAGCCATCGTAAAGAAAGCTGATAGCTTTGGCACTTCCTTCACCAGACTCTGGCAAACTCCTTCACTACTGGCACATAGGTTCGAAGTATGTTGTGATTGTTGTTATAGGTTTTAGTTTTGTAAACTGTTCTATGGATCTAGTCTAGATCAAAAGTCGGGGTTAAAAATAAAATCAGTAAATGAATCCATGTTATTTTTTGTGGCTCATGGATTGCTGTTGAATTTAGATTACATCCAGTGTCCATATTGCCAGAGAAGATTTAATGAAAGTGCAGCTGATCGACACATAAATTTCTGCAAAGAACAGGCAGCACGCATCTCTAATAAAGGAAAAGTGGTTACTGATGCTAAAGGGAAGCTTCCTACTAGATCCCAGGTAAACTGCTCCCATTCTGAACTGAAGGTTTTTTCCTGTTCATTTGTCAATAAGAGGTTTTGAAGTCAAAAATCTTCTTGAAGCTTGAGACATTAAAAAAGCAAAAGGAATGCAGAAAGACACAGACAAATAACAATTTTGTGGGTTCTGACTGCACTGTTATTTAAAAGCTTTGAAAGGAAAACAGGAGTGGAAGTTTTCTGTGACCTACTTTATTAATATTGACCATATTCATTGGAGAAGTTTAAAAACAGGCAAACAAATAATGAAATACTAATAGAATTCAGTTGAAGACTACTGCTTGTCTCGGAGCACTGTTATTTCCTATACCACTTTTAAGGGAAAATGCTGTAATCTTCCTGTTTTTCTGATTCTGTATATGAGGGACGGAGACAGTAAAGAAATCTTTGGTTGGCAAGAATAGCAACCCATGTTCTTTATATCCAAGACCAATCCCATATTTACTGGCTCACGCATCCCATATCATAGCATATTTTTGAACAAAAATGCAGTGGGTAATTATGGTGTTTTGCAATGTTTATTTCAAAATCAATTAAGATTAGAAGGGTGTTTTGTTTTTAGTATCTCTATGGCGGCACAGTGGCACTGCCCTGGAAAAATGCTTTGGAGTATGTTGTATGCCACTTTGGGTCTCCAATGGGGAGAAAAGTGGGATATAAATGAATCAACAAACTAATACATTGTTGTCATATGAATATTTTTCTGTCCAACATTAGACGTCAGTGTTATCAGAAACACAGCTTTGATCTGCTTGCCCATATGATGTCGGAATTTCCAGTACTGCTTCCTATCTGTCAAGCATTTCTGCAATTTAAAAAAATTAGTGTGAAAGTTGGGGTTTTATTTACAAATAAAGAATATATGTATAAGAAGGTATCAGTGCTCCTGAAGGATGGGGCAAGTCTAACTGAATCAGTATTGGAATTGCTGGCTAATACTTTTTCTACAAGCAGGCAACTGCAAGGACTTGCAGAGGGCACCTAATTTTCCCTTGAATCCCCCTCCCCTCTATTTCTCCTTTCCTTTCCCCAGCAGCCACCTCTCCTTTTCCTGCTTCCTTCCTACCCACTAGCCAAGCTACCTTTAGCTGCCCCTGGGCCCAAGTCTTTCTTATCATAGGATACAATATTGTAGTTGCCTGGCAAATCCCAACATGGCCACTGAAAGCTCAGTGGACATTCTTTCCTTAAAGCTGCTTCTGTTCTTTTGGGGAGTTTTAATCTTCTGGGTTTGAAGAACATAAGAGAAGCCAATGTTGGATCAGTCCAGCACTGTCACACAGTGGCCAAAAATACCAGGTGCCCTCAGGAGGTCCGGTAGTGGGGCCAGGACACTGTTGCCCCCCCCCCCCTGCAGCAAGAATAGAGAGCATCACTTGCTCCAGAGTTCCTTTCTATACTTTGTGGCTAATAGCCACTGATGGATCTCTGCTCCAGATGTTTATCTAATTCCCTCTTGAAGCCATCCATGCTTGTAGCCACCACTTCCTGTGGCAGTGAATTCCATGTGTTAATCACTCTTTGGGTGAAGTACTTCCTTTTATCTGTTTTTTCCCCCCTTATAGATTTTAGTTTCCTGCAAACCTGGGACAACCTTCAGGTTTGCAGAGAAATCTCACCACCACCATCTGTCCCTTATTCCATTTTGTGGATACAGTTATCGTACAATCTGTGGCCCAGTTGGAAAATTAGATTTTCTTTAGAGGGGGAGAGACCTTAGGTACTTTTGTGAGAAGGTGGTGATTATTTATTCTTTCAGGAAATGGGATTGGAATGTAAAGAAGCATGTACAAACTAAATTAGTCTTTAATTAGTTAGTTAGAGGATAGAAATACAGGTTGCTTACCTGTAATTGGAGATCTTCGAGTGGTCATCTGTGCATTCACACCTCTGGGATAAAGTGCGCCTGCGCCGATCCCGATCGGTAATCTTCAAAGCCTAACGGATTTTCGCGCCAGCTCCCCGGTCACGTGCACGCCCACTGCGCATGACCCGGGGAGAGGCACGAGGATCCCGCCAGTTCCTTCTGACCGCTGCTAACAGCCCCCAAGGAAAAAGGTGAGGGAGACCGAAAGCAGAGGGGAAGGAGGGCGGGTGGTGTGAATGCACAGATGACCACTCGAAGATCTCCAATTACAGGTAAGCAACCTGTATATCTTCTTCGTGGTCTCTGTGCATCACACCTCTGGGAGAATAGCGAGCAATAAACACCACATACCTGGAGGTGGGTGCTGGAGGTCTCACATCTGAGCTGCTTGCAGGACTGCACGGCCCACCACAGTACGCCGATGGACGCGGACATCTAGGGCGTAGTGCTTCACAAACGTGTGAGGGGACGCCCACGTTGCAGCATTGCAGATGTCTCCCAGGGGAATGCCCTTGAGGAATGCTGTGGAAGTAGCCACGGCTCGAGTGGAGTGTGCCCGGAGGGACGCCGGCAGTGGCCTTTTGGCCAGAAGATAGGCGAGTTTTATCGTCTCAACTATCCACTTCGAGAGTCTTTGAGACGACAGTTTCTGTCCCTGCCTGGGCAAGGCATAAGAAATGAAGAGAGCTGGAGACTTGCGAAAGGATTTTGTCCGGTGCAAGTAGAAAGACAGGGCTCTCTTGACATCTAAAGTGTGTAGACTACGTTGCGTTGGGTCCTGGGGATCAGGAAAAAATACCGGCAAGGTGATATCTGCCCCTATATGAAAGTCCGACACTATTTTAGGCAGGAAAGCGACATCTGGAGCCAAAGTGACGGCATTATGATGAAACGTGAGGTATGGTGGGTCGCAACGGAACGCCGAGAGCTCACTCACGCGTCGAGTAGACGTGATGGCCACTAAAAATGCAACCTTCCATGACAAAAGCTGAAGACTGCATGAGGCCATGGGTTCGAAGGGTTTTCCCATCAGCTTAGTGAGAACCAGGGGCAAGTCCCATGCCGGGACTGGTGTCCGCACTGGGGGATAGAGGCGATTCATTCCCTTGAGGAATTGTTTCGTTGTTGGGTGGGAAAACACTGAATAGCCATCAATCTTAGGATGATTGACTGAGATGGCCGACAAGTAGACTCGGATAGATGAGTGACACAGTCCCCTGTCCTGACATGACAGGAGGAAACCAAAAACATCTTTAAGTCCAGCGGGGACTGAGGGTCGTCCCACAGACGCCAGGAAAGTTAAAAATTTAGTCCATTTTGACTCATATGAACGTCGAGTGGAGAGTTTGCGTGAGTTCAGTAGCACTTGAGCAATGCGTGATTCTAACCCTAAGTTAGGATCAGCCACGCTGTCAATTTTAACCTGGGCACATCGTGGTGCAGTACTCGGCCCCCGCACATCCCGAGGAGATCCGGGTCCGTCGGGAGATGGAGATACGTCTCTCGTGAGAGGCTGAGGAGCGTGGGGAACCAGGGTTGTCTCGGCCACCATGGGGTGACAAGAATTGCCCACGGTCGCTCTGTCAACAGTTTGTGGACTACTCTCGGAATGAGAGGGATTGGGGGAAATAGGTACACCCGTTTCCCTGTCCACGGGAAGAGGAGACCGTCTCCGAGAGAGGTCGGGTCCGTTCCCGCTCTGGAACAGAATAGATGGCACTTCTTGTTCTCCCGAGAGGCGAATACATCCACGGATGGATGTCCCCAATGGTCGAAGATCGGAGTCAGGTAGAGGGGGTTCAGTTCCCACTCGTGTAGGGATGCTCCTCCTCTGCTTAGGAAGTCCGCTTGGACGTTGAGTAGTCCTGGGAGATGAGTCGCCACCAGGTGAATATTTAGCGCCTGGCACTCGTTCCACAGCTCTATTGCTAACCGGCAAAGTCCACGGGAGACCGTCCCGCCCTGGCGGTTGATGTAAAACATGGTGGTGGTGTTGTCTGTAAGGACAGTCACCGTTTTTCCCGTTAGGGATTGGCGGAAAGACCTCACTGCGTAGAGAACTGCCAGCAGCTCTAAGAAATTGATATGGTTGTGTGCCACAGAGGGGTGCCACCTGTCTCCCACATCTACACCTTCCAGGTGAGCTCCCCAGCCCCATAGGGATGCATCCGTGGTGACGGTCGCTGAGGGGGGTGGAAGCCGGAAAGGTGCACCTGAGTGTAAATTCTGGGGCACAAGCCACCAACTCAGGGTCTCCAGGACCTGGGTAGATATCTGGAAACGTTTGGAGAGGGAGTGGAGTTTGGGGCGGAAACGCCTCAAGAACCAAAGCTGCAGTGGTCTCATTCGCAATTTGGCGAAAGGAATCACTGCCGTTGTTGCGGCCATCAAGCCTAGCAGGCGAAGGATTTGTTTGGCTGTAGCCTCCTTGGTCTCTTGGATAGCCTGGAGAAGGGAGACTATATCCGCTGCTCTGTTGGGGGGTAGGAACGCCCTGCATTGCAAGGAGTCCAGGATAGCTCCGATAAACTGAACCCGTCTGGAAGGGAGAAGCATGGACTTTTTGAGGTTTATAGTCAACCCTAGTAATTCTAGGGTGTGAAGGGTAGTAGAGATGTGGTTCTGTAATTCCGTCATAGAAGGGGCGACTAGAAGCCAGTCGTCCAGGTAGGGGTAGAGGTGGACACCTTGGAGTCTCAGATGTGCCGCTACTACTGCCATAAGCTTCGTGAAGACACGAGGAGCTGTAGAGAGGCCGAAGGGTAGGGCCTTGTACTGGAAGTGACGCGGACCGATCGCAAAACGTAGGTACTGTCTGTGTGACGGGTGGATCGTCACATGAAAGTATGCGTCCTTTAAGTCCAGCGTCACCATCCACGCGTTGGCTTCTAGTAGCGGTAGGATGGTCTGTAGAGTGGTCATACGGAATTTCTTGTAGGTGATGAACGCATTGAGGTTCCGCAGATCTAATATGGGACGAAGTCCGCCATCCTTTTTTGGGACCGTGAAGTAGCGGGAGTAGAACCCCCGCTGAAGGTGTTTTGTTGGTACCTGTTCTATGGCGTCTTTTAACAGGAGGGCTTCGACTTCCGACGATAAGGTGTCGGAGGGAGGGGTGGTTACGAAGTACGATTCTTGTGGAATCTGGAAAAATTCTATTCTGTAGCCTTCTGCTACAACCGACAGTGCCCATTTGTCTGTCGTGATACGTTGCCATGCTAGTAGGAAGGGGGATAGACGGGTGGGAATATCGGAGCGAATGGGAGAGTCAAAGACTCTGCTTGTTCGGCTTGGGTGGTTTAGCCTTAGAAGCGGAAGCGGGCGGGAATCGTGGCTTATGGCCATAAGGTTTCTGCTGATAGACAGTAGACGGTGGTCTCTGCCATTGGGGTTCAGTGGGAGATCTTCGCGGTTGCTGTTTGGACCAAGATCTCTGCCATGTTTTCTGCTTCTGTTGTCTCGGTTGTGAGACACCCAAGTTACGAGATGTTTTGATACTCTTATCTAAATCATGAAGAACTGTGTCCGTCGTGGAGCTGAACAGTCCTTCACCCTCGAAAGGGAGGTCTTCCACTAAGGACTTAGTGTCTTGTGGAAGCGAAGTCGACCTCAGCCAGGCGTGGCGACGAAGGGCGACTGCTGAAGTGAGTGTCTTGGACGTGACGTCCGCAGCATGCTTGGATGCGTTAAGTTGATGCTTTGCTAGCACCATGCCTTCCCTCTGGATCTTCCGAGCGAGGCGTTGCTTATCCTCAGGAAGCTGAGCCAGAAGAGGTGTCATCTGTTCCCATAGGGAATACTGGTACCTGCTCATGCAGGCTGTGTAATTTGCCGTCTTTATGCCCAATGCACCGGCTGAATAAAATCGTCTTCCGAAAGAATCTAGTTTCCGTCCCTCCTTGTCCAAGGGGGAGGAATGTCCGCTACGTCCCCTAGCCGAGGGGGTCACGACTACTGAGTTGGGTTTGGGGTGGATGAATAGGAATTCTGCCCCTGGCTCTTGGAGCCTATACATGTGGTCCAACCTTTTGTTGGAAATTGGGGTTGAGGAGGGGTGGCCCCAGGATTCTTTGGCAGTGCTCAAGAGCACCGAAATTAGTGGCAACGCTACCGCGGTGGATGTGTCCATCTGTACGATATCGAAGATGGCATCGGTAGCGGTAGGAGTTGGTTGGACCGTGGCAAGCGCCAAGGAATGTGCCATTCGTTTGATAAGTTCTCCATAGGATTTCACGTCTTCGGAGGGGGAGATTGGTAAATTTTCAGCCACATCAGGGGATGGTGACGGCTGGATGGGAGATTCGTCATCGGATGATTCGGGAGATTCGGGCATCGAATGGTCGGAATGTTCGGAGGGAGACATAGGGGTCGACGGGTCTGGCTGAAAAGGGGGGAGGTCGATATCGGGTGATGTGGGCATCGGTATCGTTAGTTTCGGAGGCGGGGCCGGGGGATCTCGGCATCGGGAGACTCTTGACGACGTCGATTGGCGATCCCACTCCGCTGGGTACCAGTGTGGAGGTGGCGGGTAGGAGGAACCATACAGGTATCGCCATTGACGGACGTCCCACGGCACCGAAGATGGGGGAAGGCGCCAGTCTCGCTCGCCTCTCGGTGCCGGCATCGGGTCAGGCCCTGTCTCGGGACTGCTGTGAGGGATCTGCGTCAGCTCGATGTCGGGTTCTGAATCCGTGAGCTGGATGGGTCGCGGCATCGGGGAGACGGGGCTGCCCCGGGGTCGCTCGCGCCCAGGAGGGTCAAGCTGTGGAGACCCATGCTGGGTCATGTCGGACGCGGGGTGCGTCGACGAAGCACTCGAGGTCTTGTGCTTCAGCTTGCCCTTACCCTCTTTGCCCTCCTTACGCTTCTTAGCGGGAGTTCGTGGCAGTGAGAGGGGTCTTTTCGATGCCGACTTCTCGGTGCCGGAAGGGCTTCGCATCGGTGGCGACGTCGGGCCCGTCGGTATCGATGGGGACGTTGCCGAGGCGTCGGCTGCGGACATCTTCGGTGACAACGCTGCCTCCAAGAGAGCCACTCGGAGTCGGGCCGCTCGGTTCTTACGAGTTTGTTTGGAGAACGCGGCGCAGCTCGAACAGGAGTCGACGCGATGCGACTCGCCTAGGCACAGCAAGCAGAGGGAGTGCTTGTCTGGGGGGGGGATTTTACTCCCACACTTAAGGCAGCGTTTAAAGAAACCCCACCGCTGGGCCATAGGCCGGGCGGGGAGTAGAAGGAGGAGAATCCAAAAGAGAGTCCAGGAAAACAGTCCGTAGGTCAGTAAGAGGTCTAAGAATCAGTCCGAAAGGCCTTTCCAAGTTGGAAAAGAAGAAACGAAAGTTAACTACCGACCGGAGCGGAGAGGGGGTCCTCACGACGCGGCGGTCAGAAGAGAACTGGCGGGATCCTCGTGCCTCTCCCCGGGTCATGCGCAGTGGGCGTGCACGTGACCGGGGAGCTGGCGCGAAAATCCGTTAGGCTTTGAAGATTACCGATCGGGATCGGCGCAGGCGCACTTTATCCCAGAGGTGTGATGCACAGAGACCACGAAGAAGATCTAGACAAAACACTGGAAGATGCATGACTGGATTTTAAGCACACCTTTCATTCTTAAATAGCTGTGGGAGACCTTGATTTGGATTGGGAGCCCAGAACAGGAGGAGAGGAAAGGAGTTTTTAATTTTTTCCTCTGGTGTCATTTTTCCTGTCTGAATTTGCTGCTTGCAGGCAAATTATATGTTACACTTTGGGGGGGGGGGGGGTGGACTCAGCTGGGGGAGGTGGCATTTGAGACTGTGAAAACAGCTCATGGAGAAAGATTTAATCTCTCATTCGCACTTTGCAGTCTTAATCTGTTTCTCTTTCTTGGCTGCTATCTAGAAAGTGGGGGGGAATTATTCAGAAGAGCCAAATGCGTCTTTCAGTGTCTTTCCTGACTTGAATCTAAGTATTTTAAAGAGTTATTTGATTTCGTTTTTCTGTTTATTTTAGTACAAGTCACCATCTGTAAAGAAGATGCCTTCCACAGGGATAACATCGCCAGCGTCATCGCGTTTGCCACAGCCAAGTAATATTAAAAAATTATTACAGATATGGTTTGATGTTACTTATGAGGAATGCATGAATAGTAACACAGAGTAGTGCTAGTAAGACCCACTGTAAAACGCTCATATGACATTCTGGTAATTTTAGGCTTTGGTGTCACTTTTGTAAAATTGTAAGTTCCAACAAATTCAAATAGGATCCTTTGTGAGTTGGGTGCATATGGGACTCACCAGGAGGTAGAGGCTCTAGCTGTGTTCTTTTTAAGTATCGGTCTTTGTAAGGTGAATATCTGAGTAGGAAAAAATTGGTTATTTCATCTATAGAAACTGCCTCTCAGCCTCCCCTGTGTTCAACCGACATGCAAGTTTTAGTCATTTAAGGATATAGAATAAAGCAGAGGTGGCCCTGGGATGCTTTTGGGGTACCAGCAAACCACAATGAAGAGAGCAGAAGGGGGGGGGAGATTTAAAATTTTGCAAGTCTACCTTAAATGTGTTAATTGCTGCCTTGCAAAACTACTAAATCTAAGATTCTAGTAAATGAAAGTGAATAAGAGCTAGCATAGCTCAGCAGCAAGAGTGTGGGACTCTAGTGAGGGGCAACCTGGGTTTAAATTCCCACTGAGCCACAAGTCCTTCTAGGTGATCCTGGGCACAAGAGACTTTCAAGGGAGTTCCAGGATCTGTTCGTGGGCATTCTCTTGTGCCTGACTTGGGGCTTCATATCTTTTAAGCCTCAGCTGGCCTTCTGTGAAGAGAGTTAAAAAATAAATGTCTTAGAAACAGGAAAAATGTTTTCATGCTTGCATCAAAAGGTACCCCCGCAAATAAAATGCTGTCTACAAGTGGACCTGTGGGAAGCAAAATGCAGAGTTCATCTCCAGCTCATAAAAACTCACTGAGGAGCCCACAAACAAGCCCACAAACAGGGTAAGTGCAGAATTAATTCTGTGTACGGTGAGTTATCAGATAATTAACAAATATGCTTCATTTGTCGCATTTTGACAGTATGAAATAAAATAATGGCTTTTGTAACTACAGTAGGCTAAACACATCCTAACTGAATTTTCCATCAGTGTAGTGGAACTTCCTGCCTCTTCGATTCCATGGATCTCCGCAAAATACTGGGGGCACAGGGGATTTCGTTTTCGCTGGGGGCACACGGGATCCTGGGTGGGTTCTGCAGTGAGAAGGGAGAATTGGTGGCAATAGCCAGTTTAGTCTGAATCCAACCCAATAGTGAGAGTATTATTTGATTCAAATATTGTTGGACCTGGGCCTAGGTCTGTCTTAAAATATTTCTGTAGCTTCTCCTGACAGAATAGTTTCCTTTGCCATCTTGACAGTGGTTAAGAGAAGCATTGTTATAAAAGCATTACAATAAAAGGTGCATTGTGCATATGCCCATGTTACTATTTGATCCTGTTATCACACAGCTGGGAAGGGCAATGTTCAGAGGAGGCTGAGAGGAAGGTGTTCTGTTGTTAGGGTTGCCACTTACCATAAAATGGCATTTTTCACAGATGGGCAATATTGACTTCTTAAGTAAACTTTAAATACTGTAATGTTTATTCTTTAATTCTCGTGTGGAATTCATAACACTTCAAAGACAGCATTTCTTGTATATCATAGGCAGCGTTCATTATGCTTTTTAAGTATGGATGCCTTGTATTGCATGGTAGGGCGGAATGATTTCATACCTGTTTGGAAGCATTCAGTTGTCTGAGCCATTTGGTACCATCTGTTCTTCAGGCACTGTAGTCACGCCTTGCGAGCCATTGCTTCTTGAATACTGTCACTCTCTGCTTGTGCCTTGCTCTAATCTGGATTATGTGAGTTAGTTTTATAGGATTAATTTTAAAGGCTTCTGTCTTCTAGGAAAAAAGAGTTTGATCTGGCCACTTTACATTTTGGTCGTCCCCCCTCCCCCAGTTTTCCCTGTGATTTCCCAGGATCTTGTGGATTTGGAGACCCAGACACTTAACCCATTATTTTACAGATCGTAGGGACCTCTCTAGATGTATACTGTGTCTAGAGTGGTTTAAGAGAATGAATTAGGATCAGTCAAGCATATGGGTAGGTACCTTTTTATTGAGTTCTGGGTCTTTTTATGTGAGTAGTGAGCAAAGTATAATCTGCTTTTAGACTCCAATCCCTTTAATGGGGTCACAAAAATGGCTTCCAGTATCTTTCTGTACTGATTCAAAACAACTGAACAGTAAGATTAAAATTATTTATCTTGAAGATCTGATAGAAATATTTACAACTTTATCAAACCTTTTCCAGGAACCACTTGTGAAAAGAAATGTATTATCTCTTTATTACTGGAATCACTGGAATGATGAATGGGGCTTCCCTTTTAAACTGATACTTTTGTGCTTTAAAAAAAAAATCCACTGTTGCCCCAGAGAAGGATATTTTTAATAGTAGTACATTTTTCTCCTGCCTTTCTTGCAAGAAACCCAAGGCAGCATTCTTCTTTCCTTTGCTTTATTCTCACATCAGCCGCTGTAAGGTAGGATATGCTGAGAGAGAAGGTCTGGCTCAAAACAACCCAGTGAGTTCCCATGGTAAGGGGTTTGAGCCCCTGGTCTCCCAAACACTCTAGTCCAAGACAAACCACTAACCACAGATGCACTTAGGGTTGCCTGCTCGCCTTCATAGAGGCTTAATAGGATGTTATTTACCAGATGGTATTACATACCCACATTCTATGAAACTTCACTTACCCATTTGCACACGTTAAGCCTCTGTTAAAGAGTATGAACACTTTTTCCTCCAGGTTGTTGGCAACTGTACTGGCTCTGTGAATTTCAAAGGAGATTCAGAAATCTAGGGATGTAGTTGCTAATACCTGATATACCTTGACCCAATTTACCTAGGGGACTTCAGGGTTTATTTTCCTTTTAAAAAGAGGGTTTTTTTGTTTCCTTTAATTGTTTCATTAGTTACTGTGGGTGTTGCCTATGGTTGCCAACAAGGAGAAAATATATCCTGTCCTTGTAATAGCGACTTAATGTGTGAAGATGGGCAGGTGAAGTTTTTCATGGTGGCGTGGAGGTAAAAAACATCCCATTAAGCTTCTGTTAAGAAGACAGGACACCTTAGCTGGGCAGAACAACCAGGACTCCACTGGATTACATTATGCTCCCTACCTCTAGGAGTTTTGAGATCAAAACTCTGTGTAGATACAAAGCACTTCAGTTTGAATGCATAGATGACCCATTGAAAAATAAGTTGTAGGTAAATTTCCTGATTTTTCTCTCTAAGGGGTTTTCATTCATACGTTCATAGCATATTCAGTTCACATTTTGTCTTTCGATTTTTGTTAGACAGTTGTTAATCTTATAGGCTTGCTGCATATCCCCGAGTTGTATTCAGTTAAGCTTCTGTTCTTGTCTGTGTCTTTCAGTGGGATATTAATTAGAAAAATGTTTCACTAGGAGTTGTAAAGAAAAACAGCTGATGACAGTGGCCTAAACTCAGGAATCACAACCATTATTTGGGGTTATTGTTATTAACTCTTAGAGGCTGTTAATGCTACTATCCATTAGGATGGCATTTCATAAAAGTTGTACAAATGACAGCCATCTGTTTCATTGTGTGTAATTTCCAGTGAATTGATCCAGAACAGATAGTGAGTTTATCTTTGTGGTGTTGTATTTTTATCACATTTCTGTTACATCATCCCATACTTCCTCACAAGTCTGCTATTGATTTAGTCCCGGGGTCTAGTTAGAGGATATAATGTAGCATCCTTCTGTTACTGCTAGGTAGCATCCTTCTGTTACTGCTAGATGTCATCTAGAAAATCTTGGTACGGGTAATCAAAACTAACTTGAGAAATACTGTTTTGTTTTTTTTAAGTTAGGATATTTTTCAGTTTGTCCTCTAGATGGCAATATTCAACTTTACGTAGAAACTAATTAGCTAGATGCAGTGGCGGTAAAAAGCATATTTTTAGAAAGAAAATGGGGGGGGGGGGCGGGGGAGGAACTATACAGTTGTGGTCTGTGTGATGAAAAGACATTTCATTGCTCCCATAATATGTATATGGTGCTTGTGTATTTTGAATCGGGGGCAGATAAAAGGTCATTTTCTCATGTTATATAGGGAAAGGGAAACATCTAAAATAGGGGTGTTTCTGTGAAGCTACTGAGCCTAGAAATAATTTAAACAGAAATCCTGGCAACTAGCATAAGAAGGGGATCGGTATTATCTCTGTAAGGAAAAGAGGGAGATTGTAGATTTATACTCCGTTATCGAAATGAAACACTAAATTCCAAAGTACAACCTGATTGTCACATGCACACAAAAGCACCGAGTACATAGAACAGAGACTATAGTTTCAAGTTATTCTGTGTTTGCTTCTGTAGAGACCAAGCTCTGCTAGAGAGGGTAGTGATATGTTCAGACTGGTTTTCATTCAAATGAATGAAGAAACCCTGTAATACTTGGCAGTAGGGGTGTATACCTTATCAGTATTTTTCAGGTATTTATTCAGCTGAATACAGATTAGACAATCTGATTTGGTTACCCAATAGCCACATCTGAATAAAAATCAATATTAATCGGCTTTTATTTGGGCATGGCTAGAAAGCATTTACAGAGGCTAAAGTGTCTTTAAATGCCTTCTGAGTTAACATGCCAAGTCGTGCCACCGCAGCGGTTCAACTCAGGGAGTTCAGAAGTTTAAATGCCTTCAGTTCACTTGCGGCACTGGGCATTGTGCTGCTGCCATAGCACAATTCAGCAAGTGAAATTATCCATTATACTCTTGGGGGATGTCCCCATAGGGTATAATGGAGCTGAATAAATTCAGGTTTCACAAATATTTACCCTGAATACCAGTAGAATACTGATACTGGTATTCAGGAATATTTGGGAATACCAATATTTTTAGGGTCCAATAGGCCTGAATTGGGGGGGGGGGGTGCACACCCCTACTTGGCAGTATTCATGTGCACCTGAGCTCCTCTAGAACTCTGTATCTGAGCCAAAGTAATTGATACGGCAATGGTTTATATGCCCTGTATAATCACAATGTGATACTTACTCCTGTGCCAAGACAAGGTGCTCACAGAACAAATGCCTGACCCTTAGCATCAGTACTGTGATACATTA
Source organism: Lepidodactylus listeri (assembly GCA_029233225.1). Lineage (NCBI taxonomy): Eukaryota > Metazoa > Chordata > Lepidosauria > Squamata > Gekkonidae > Lepidodactylus > Lepidodactylus listeri. The sequence goes on along the minus strand of JARCFY010000006.1, from coordinate 43,749,955 downwards.
TGGAATGGTTGGGAGCTGAAGAGTTCACATATCGGGGACAGAGCTGCTGTTTGAAAACATGAATAGTTGTTTGGGGTTATCTTGCCTGGAGTATGTTGCCAGAGAGGCTGCTAAAAGGTTTGCTCATATAGTTAAAAATATGTGTACTACTTCCTGTTTCAGAGAAGGGTGCAGTTCATGAGAGTTCATGAGACCCAGTTTGGTGTAGTGGTTAAGAGCGGCAGACTCTAATCTGGAGAACCGGGTTCGATTCCCCACTCTTCCACATGAAGCCAGCTGGGTGACCTTGGGTCAGTTACAGTTCTCTCAGAGTTCTCTCAGACTCACCTACCTCACAGGGTGTCTGTTGTGGGGAGAGGAAGGGAAGGTGATTGTAAGCCTTTCTGCAGCTCCTTCGGGTAGTGAAAAGCAGGGTATAAACTCCTCTTCTATGTATTCCTGTATGTGGTACCACTGAAAAAGAAACACAGTTGCCTCTCCATTTGTGCATTGAGAGTGGCCCACATGCATATTCACATTCATGCACTCTTTGCTGTTCAGAACCACAAGCAACAGCTCTGTGTCTCAGTAGGTGGGTTTTGGAGGCAAGGATCCACCCTTGTCAATCTGTATAGTTTTACCTGCATCAGGCTGCTGATACAGTGCTTGATGCTGCTTTTGAAGGGCCAATAACCAGTCTAGGTAAAGGTAAAGGTTTCCCTTGCTCGACAGCCAGTCGAATCTGACTTATTTGAAGAAAAACAACAGGTGAGCATCTTTGTTGAGGGTAGCATGTGATTCTCATTAAACAACACCAGACACTGTAGCTTACGATGAGGTGATGGGTCTGGAGACCAAGACCTATGAGGAAAGGTTGAAGGAGCTGGGTAAGTTTAGCCTGGAGAGGAGACTACTGAGGTGATATGATAACCATCTTCAAGTACTTGAAGGGCTGTCATATAGAGGAAGGTACAGAGTTGTTTTCTGTTGCCCTAGAAGGTCAGACCAAAACCAGCAGGTTGAAATTAAATCAGAAGAGTTTTCGGCTAAACATTAGGAAGAACTTCCTCATAGTTAGCGTGATTCCTCAGTGGAACAGGCTTCCTCAGAAGTTCTCTTTGGAGGTTTTCAAACAGAGAGCTAGATAGTCATCTGACAGCAATCCTGATTCTGTGAATTTAGGCAAATCATGAGAGGGATGGCAGGAAGGGCTGCATCAGTGCTTAGTTCTTGTGGCCCTTCCTTACACACCCAGGGAAATGCTGATCACTACTTTGGGGTCAGGAAGCAATTTTTTTCTCCTGGCCAGTTTGGCTGGAAGTCCTGGAGGTTTTTTGTCATCATCTGGGCATGGAGTAGGAGTCACAGGGGGTTTGAAGGGGGAGGTATTTGTGAATTTCCTACACTGTGCAGGGAGTTGGACTAGATGACCTTGGAGGTCCCTTCCAACTCTATGATTATATACCGGTAGCAATTTGTGAAGAATTTATTTATTTGAAGAAAGCTAAAAATGTTTTCTGATAGACCAGATGATCCAGTCTCCTGCTACCATCCCCTGCCCCTTGTAGTGTTCTGCACACAGGAGTTCTTTCCCCTTTGGTAACTTGTTGAATGCAGAGACCTGCCCTTAGCAGCAGGACTGC